>JAWNPO010000523.1:0-1409138 GCA_035047525.1 Drosophila quinaria | reverse complement strand
ATTCATGCAAAAATCGGACGATCTACACTTTGCGCCACTGGCGATCATTAAGAACGACTGTCTAATTATAGATTTCATTGTTACTGGACTGTTAGTCAAATGTAATTGCTGCTGCTGTCCTATTTCAATTCAAAGTAAAACGTATATATTCAGTTAATAGGTTATATCTTCCAAACCAATCAACATAAATTTATGAATGATATATCAAAAAACGCGATATATCATTTTACAAGCTCAAACATATTGCAAATTAAAAAAAATCGTAGGCAGCGTTTTCTCAAAAACCGCCAAAATGTGGGACAAAATATCTTATTTCACCTGTTGCTTTTTACCTATGCACTTTAGAAAAAAAGTTTAAAGGTCTGCCTAAAAGCCCTTCAAAATACCTTTCCAACGATATATAGATCACGTCTGTAGCTCATATCGTTTAAGCGGTTTTTAGCGATTTCCAGCTAAACTAGTTTTTTTTCGTAAAAGTCGTAGAACAAACGTTTCTAGATTTTTGATCGGGAACAAGTCCTCATTCAAACTTTTAAGCTAAATTTACGATTTGATCCAAACAAACAGACAAACAAACAAACAAACAGACTGACTTTTCATCTCATTTTGAAAGGGGCACCAAAAATTTCAAAATTAATTATCTTCTGAACCAGTGATCAAGGTGTCATTCGACGCGTATTTTTGATTAGAATAGTAAAAAATTAAAAAAAAAATTAAAAAGGCTCCAGCGGCCCCATTAGCTCCAATAATTTAAATTTGTCCCCTCCCACTTAAACCTGTTCATCTCACGAACCAGGTGAGTTTTCAAAAGTCTTAGTATGCACATTTGTAAGTTAAGTTAATACCTTTCGATCGGTATATAACTCGCCCTGATCGGACAGTCATAGCAAATTTTCCATTCTTCCTGTGTATATATGCTAGGCGCCTTCGCACCCTTCGTGCTGCTTTCGTCACTAGCGCGGACTGCCGTCCGCAGTGATTATAATTACTTGTATTAATATAAGATATATTTATATAAGATTGTAGGTGTGACTAGTACATTAATTAAAAAGTACTCCTACTTGTAGCACTACGAAATAGTCAATAAATAAATAAATAAATAATCAATGAACTACTAATATTACTATTACAGACTTAATGGAAGTTACACAAATTAAAGTATTATTAAGTAATCATTTTTTGCACTTCATTATAAAATATCCTAGACCTATTTTAGAATGTAAAAATATAACAATTTATCCTGTCCAACACAACGGCACTATTTGTCGCCGCACTTCGGCGTGTTTTTTGTTTATATTTTTTTTATATTATTTCTTAGTTTAAGTTAGTTGTTGAATTTTATGAAGTTTAGGGTTAATTAGGCTTAGGGCAAAGCAAGAGCGCAATAGAGCTTTCGTCATTCGCTCTGAGAGCGAATTCGCCTCGCTTCGCCACCGTAGGGTAAAGCTAGGCTTAAGTAAAATGAAGTCAATTGTCGAAATACAATTATAACTAAAGCACGAAATCGCTGTCGCTCGCAATCATTTTAAAAGCCACCACTTCTCGCAATTTATTTAACAAATAATATTAAATAAAATCATAAAAACTCTTATGATTTCTCATGGCGCCCCCGGGTGGACTCTTTTAAAGTGATTTTGCTTAATTTTTTTTCGAGTGAACATTTTCTAAGTGTTTTATTTTCTTTCGAAAAGTGCAATAATATATGTAAATATTATTTGATTTGTGTGGCCCGCGCCGCGAAATAATGTATAATTTAAATTAATAATTAAAAATTATTCGCGCTGGTCGTGCAAATATATTTGCTGCAACTTTGGACATCGGCCTTTTCCTTTTTTTGGATTCCCTTTTAACCCTTGTGTTGAAAGACAATTGTCAGTGGCAATGCCAAGGAAAGTTGCGGCGGCAATCAAAAGTCCGGAACAGCAGGTACTGTGCTAAAAATTGAAAGCAAAACAACCACAAATTGCATTGGTTGTGCTAATAAAGCCAACGCTTTCAATTCTTGGCACATACAGTGGCTCACAGCTTATTTCGTGCAAGGATAGGGACAAATTTTAAGATCGAATAACTCCCAAACTATTAAAAATATCAACAAAATTTAAATGCAGTTCTTTTCAGCGCACTGTCTTTATTAGTTAAGATATTTAACTGTTATTCTAATTCCGTAAATAGCCTTTAAAAATAAGAAAAACTAAACCTATTGACCATTTTCATGTCACAGCTTATTTCGTGAAAGCACTTGGAGTAACTCTAAATCTGTAATTGTTATTACAATGTCGCAGTTTCTTCTGCTATACTTTAGGAATCATCATTAGCTAATATTATTTTGCTTTTAATGGGTTATTTCACGTTTAAAACTTAAGTTTTGAGGTGAATTCCAAAATGAGCACGAAATAAACTGTGACATGAAAATATAATATAACAGTAATTATTTGGTGCTTTTTGCATAAGTGTGCTCCCTTTAAAAATTATCGATTTATAGCTTTTTACTGGGTCTGATCTAGGTATGACGGGTGAATAAGTCTCTTCGTCTATTCTTCTGTGAATTTGCTCCAAAATTTGAGTTGGTTTACGGACGTAACTTTTCAAGTGTTGCAAATAATTTTCAAAAGCATATGCAGAACCGTTAACTGGATCGCCCACCTGCTCCACTGTTTGTTGTACATGGAGTAAGCTGTGAACATTGTAAGACACACTATTTTCCACAAATATTATTGGAAAATTTTCAACAAAAAGCTGCAACATGCGCTGACAGGATTCCAAATTTGATTTTCTGTGGTATGGGCAGCATAGCATTCTATACGCGCAATGCAGCAACATAAATACGTAGTATTGGTCGTCAGATAATTCATTTTTAAATACGAAAAAAATGAGCACGAAATAAGCTGTGACATGAAAATAGTCAATAGGTTTAGTTTTTCTTAATTTTAATGGCTATTTACGGAATTAGATTAAACGTTAAATATCTTAACTAATATAGACACTCCGCCGAAAAGAACTGCATTTAATTTTGTTGATATCTTTAATATTTTGGGAGTTATTCGATCTTAAAATTTGTCCCTACCCTTGCACGAAATAAGCTGTGAGCCACTGTATGTAAAGTAGTTGAGCATTTTAATATTTACTTATATCAATATTGCATGCACTAAGTAACTACTTTGGAGATTGTTTGTTGTCATTTTTGTCAATAATTATTTTTGTGCGATTAGTGCTCTAAGCTTCTGTTAAATTATAAGCATTATTAATTGCTTATTGATTTCACTTCGCTCAGTCGTTCGTTCCCCCCTCTCTTGCCTACACTTGCAGTCACTGGAAGTTGACCAGTTGACTGACACCAGCGCACATACATACACACACACACATGTACATAGTATACCTTCAAAGTGCGCGGTTGTGTTTTTGAGTAGCTCCTGATTTTCCGATAATAAAGTGCTTACGAACTGAAAAAAACCGGAAGAAAGTCAGTGCAGGGCCCTGTGTCAAGTGCAAACACATACCCTGCGACTGCGAATTGAAGACAAGATCGCCATCTGGGCGGACTTCGTGGTGTTGGCTGCGCTGATCCTCGGTTCAAGTCCAAGGCGAGGGGAGGGTGAGAGGCTTTTCGGCCCCCTCCAGGCTTCCAGTTTTGTTTTTTGTTGTTTTTTGTCTTTGCCTCAAAGCAAAACAATAAAATTACTCCCGCCGATTTTATTGTCAACTTCTACTGCAAGCTTGTAAAAACAGCTGTGCATAGAGTTGTCAAGCGCTGCAGTTAACAGAGCGTTAACAGCACACTTTGAGTTCCTGAATTAAAAAAGCATTGCATACTTTCAGTTGAAATTCAATTGGCAAACTGACCAGTAAATTCAAATATTTGAATTTTACAGTTGGACGTTTCGGAGCATAAAACCAGTCTTCTCAGTGCAGATAGGGACAGAAGGTCACGGATCTGACTATCACCAACCCCTCCGCTGCGGCGGTGTCCATAAAACGGGGCTCTGGTGACCGAGAACGAGCGGTATAACTCTTGGGAAAAAGCCGAGGGGAAACCTTTTGGCCGCCGTGGGACTGTCTGAGAAAGCTGGTTTCCTGGACAGGTCTCTTGAACATGGGAGATGAGGAACATCGAGCTTTTGAGCGACGCTCAGCGTTGCAGCGTACTCCACCAACTCCGCAGGTATTTGTGAGCCCGGTAAAAACGCCTGAAAAAAATGAGGATTTGCTGCCAACTACGCTGAAAGGCACGCTAACTCGTATGGGAGTGGTTCTTGAAACCCTGACTGTCTGGTTCAACAGTTAGAGGTACATAACAACCATAAGGAAGGAGGAAATAATCCAGCTGAGCTGCCTCCAGAAGCTGGCCATGGATCTTTGCAGTCCAGATCTGGCAAGCACTCAAGTGCAAACTACGCCGACGGTAGGAGCAGCAGTATCCATGCGTAATGCTGCCGTTAAAAAAGCGACTGGCATAAAAGCCAAAAATGGGGACACCCCTAAGCGTCAGAGGGACCCAGCTTGGGAGTTGCGCAAAACCCCACCCAAGAAGAGCAAGAGCCATGACAAAAACATGGCTCCGCATGTAGAAGCCGACACCCAATCCTCAACAAAAGTTCCCATCAACAAAGAAGGCGCATGGACTAAGGTCGAGGGCCGCCCCAATAGACCACGTAGCGCAAAGCCGGACGCAATTCTCGTCAAGGGAGTGGGCGACTGCACATATGCCGATCTGCTCAAGACTGTGAAGTCTCATCCTGGTCTTAAGGATATGAGCAACGACGTGCAGGGCATCAGGAAAACTGAAAATGGTAGCCTATTACTTCGAATGAGCAAATCATCCACACATGGTCTCCAAGAGATTACCCAGGCAGTGGAAAATGCTCTAGGACAGAGAGCCGAGGTAAAAGGACTCACTGAGCAAACGCAACTGAAGATACGCGATCTGGATGACCTCACTACGAAGGAGGATATATGCGAGGCTTTCAGCACTAAGGAGGAGAACATCAGGCTGGTCCCTGCAGACATTAAAGGGATCAGAAAATCCTACGGAGGCAAGCAAAGCCAAATCAATTCTCGATCTTGAAAAAGTGAGAATCGGCTGAGTGGTCTGCCGCATCCGCAGCATTAGCCAACCAAAACGGTGTTTTAAATGCCTGGACTATGGTCACATAGCAGCACATTGTAGATGCACCGAGGACCTTAAAGGCGCATGTTTTAAGTGTGGCACAAAAGGACACCTAAATCTCTGTATTGCCGCACAGGACTTACTTAAGCAGACCGTACGGGAGTTGAACATTGACATAGCTATAATAAGCGAACCCTACAGCATCGGATCAACAAACGCCTGGGCCACTGATGTGGCAAAAAAGTCGGCTATCTGGATATGCAGCAAAAGTCCAATGCTACTCCAATCGCTGCACACTGGTACTAGCTACGTTAGAGCACAGACCAAAGGGGTATGGTTATACAGCTGCTACATGGCGCCCAGCCTGACTTTGGCAGAATTTAGCAGGGCAATGGATGATCTGGTCGAGGATGTCCGCGGGCATTCTCCTGCTGTGGTCGCCGGCGATTTCAATGCCTGGGCTGTGGAATGGGGGTCACCGATCACCAACGCCAGAGGCAGGGTGCTTCTTGATGCCTTTGCGTCGCTCGACGTCGAGCTCCTAAATAATGGCTCCAGTCACACGTTCAGCCGAGGTGGCATGGGCTCTATCGTCGACCTAACTTTTATGTCAAACTGTCTTGCCAGATCAGCAACATGGTGTGTCAGCGACGCATACACAGCGAGTGACCACAAGGCCATAATTTTTAACTTTGGTGGCAGAAACACTCGACAACCCTGCACGTCAACGAGCTCGCACTACAAAATTGCTTCACTCAACATCGAGGCGTTTTGACTCGCCATTGGCGATGTGTCCATTAGTGGAACAGCGGAGGAAATGGCCAAGCAGACAGTTCAAGCTATCAAACTCGCATGTGATGCGAGCATGCAGCGCACTAAGGGATTCAGACGTCACGAAGCTGTAAATTGGTGGTCTGAGCACATTGCGAAGGCTCGTGCGGATTGCATCAAAGCAAGACGCGCATACAGCAGAGCGCGAGGTACGGATGCCTATGTTAATCTACGTACACTCTACAGTGAAAAGCGAAGGATCTTAAAGAAAGCCATAAAGGAACAAAAAAGACTATGCTTCATGAAGCTATGCGAGGAGGCAGACCGCGATCCCTGGGGTCAAGCGTACAAGTTAGTCATGAAGAAAACGAGGTCTTTTAAAAACTCAATTCCAACGAGTAGGTCACAACTGACTGCCATTGTGAACACTTTATTCCCAACCCAGCCAGAGTGTGATGATGTCATCATGAACAGTGACCGCAGCGGTGAGCCTATCGACAGCGTCACTGAGGACGAAATTATCCAAGCTGCGCGGAGTACAAAGAATGAAACGGCACCTGGACCAGACGGCATTCCGAATAGAGTGCTAAAATTGGCAATTAGTCCACAGGCAAACGTGTTTATGACACTTTTTAATAAATGCCTCAGCGAAGGAGCAACACCTGGTACTGATACCGAAGCCTGGAAAGCCACCTGATGATCCCTCAGCATATAGACCGATCTGCTTGCTGGACAATATTGGCAAAACATTCGAGAGATTGATATGCTCTCGTCTACATGACGCCATATCTCGTGCGGGTGGCCTTTCCGACCACCAATACGGTTTTCGGAAAGCACGCTCAACAACGGATGTCATCTCACGGGTGACAAGCATCGCCCAGAAGGCAATTGAGGGCAAGCGTTGGAAGGGTGGCACGAAGCAATATTGCCTGGTGGTCACTCTTGACGTGAAAAACGCCTTCAACTTGGCATCGTGGCTGCGCATATTGGAAGCTCTGCTAGATTTCAACATCCCACAATGGCTGATGGCGATAATCAGGAGCTATTTAGATAACAGGTGGCTGTTGTTCGATACTGAGGAAGGTACGGATAAGTACAAGATCACTAGTGGCGTCCCACAGGGATCGGTAATAGGCCCAACACTGTGGAACATTGTCTACGATGGAGTCCTACGCCTAGTCCTGGCGTCTGGAGTTGACATAACTGGTTTTGCGGACGATGTGGCATTAACTGTGGTTGCCAAGAATGTGGCTACTGCCGAGGAGCGTGCTGCTACAGCCATAAACGCTATCCAGCGGTGGCTGTCGTCAGTTGGCCTTCAGCTGGCTGAGCATAAAACGGAGGCGGTCCTCATAAGCAGCCGGAAGCTGGTGGAAACTGCTACAATAAGGCTAAGTAACGCGACCATTTCATCACGGCGCGCCATCAGGTACCTGGGCGTTATGTTGGACACTCGGCTATGCTACCGAGAGCATCTTCAAATGATAGGCACTAAAGCCGCAGAAGTCAGCAGGTCACTCAGTAGAATGATGCTAAACCACGGAGGCCCGAAAACCTGCCGCCGCCAGCTGTTGCACAGCGTGGTCACGAGCACTATCTTGTATGGTGCCCACATCTGGGCCAGCGCTACCAGCACACCATCATACATAAAAGGCGTCGAGGCGTCCTACAGGATGGGGGCTCTCAGGATCTGCAGAGCTTTTCGCACGGTGTCAGGAGAAGCAGCTATGGTGATAGCGGGCGTGATCCCTGACGACATTCTGGCACAAGATCGCATAAGCTCTATGCAGATGCCAACCGAGATCGTGGAGATAAAAGCGGCTGAACGTGAGCGAAGCCTCTTAACGTGGCAACGACGATGGGAGGCCACAGACAAGGGCAGATGGACGGCTCGGCTAATTCCACGTATAGAGCAGTGGATAAGCAGGAAGCACGGGGAGCTGACTTTCTTTCTAACGCAACTTCTCAGTGGACACGGCTGCTTCAGATCGTATCTTCACAGATTCGGGCACGAGAAGTACCCCTGTGTCAGGAGTGTGCCACTGAAGAGACTGCTGAGCATGTATTAGTAGTATGCCCTAAATTTGCAACGGAGAGAAGACAGGCAGAAGCTATCATCGGGGTGCGAATTGAGGTGTCCACCATTATTAGCCATATGCTGGAAAGCGATACAAACTGGAGTGGAATGTGCTGTTTTGCCGAAACAGTTGGAAAGAGGTTACGCAGGATGGAGCGGGATCGGAATGGTTCACCCCCAGAAGCGGCACACTAAGCCATGCCAATGCCTGTGAAGCATTACTGCCCGGTAGTACCGCAGGATTGGTCCAGAGGTTCCAGCTTGCAGACTCTCAATTGTATCTCTATTGTTAGTTTACAAGCTGATTCTTTCATCTTAACTTTATGAATAAAAAAAAAAAAAAAAAAAAACACACACATGTACATAGCTGCGAAGCTGCAGTCCGCTATTTTCGTTTTTCGTTTTGCTTAGCGACAGCTGTGCAGTTGTTTGCAGCTCCCCTACATTTTTGGTCAGGCATATTCATTTTCAAAAGTCGTTTGTCAATTGATAGCGCTCGTTTAGTTTTTGCTTCTTTTAACGTTTAACGTATAAACGAGTGCTATAATAATTTAATTCAATCATATTTTAATATATTAAATATTATCGAATTTAAATATTGCCATTACAAACGCTAAGGAAAATCTTGAAAATTCGAAGAGTAAACGCAATATATGCGTCAAAAGTTTACTCCGTTTGTTTGACCAAATTACCAAGGGTAAACTAAAACTTGAAGCTACAGAATTGGAATGTAGATTAGAAATGTTGGATTCTCACATAGAGACAGCGTTAAAATATCAGACTCGAGTAGAATCATTTGATCCAGACGATGAATATCGTGGGGAGTTAGAAGAGCTTTGCATCACCACAAAGGCTCGTTTAAAGTCACTTCTTAACCCTTCAGTAATGGGCACTAGTTCGAAACTGGTGAAATAAGTACTTACTAGGGAACCACCTCTACTTACTTTGCTAACCCTAAGCAATGCGTTTCATAATTTTGTTTTTTGTATGAAATGTCCGCAAAAAGGGTCAATCGCCACCACATCGTTTACCGCGAACTAGTGAAATGAGTACCCATGAAAGGGGTACTTACATGGCTACCCATGCTAGGGGTGGTGGTACCCATGGAAAGGGTACTTACATGGGTACCCATAAAAAGGGTACTTACAAGGGTGCCCATGAAAAGGGTACCCATGCTAGGGGTGGTGATATGAGTACCCATGAAAAGGGTACTTACATGGGTACCCAAGGGTGGTGAAATAGGTCCCCAGAAGTAAAAATTTAAATAATTTATAATTCAATTTTTTTATTATTTAAAAAATAAATAAAAAGAAATTCCATTAGTCTTAAATGAATCGACAAATCAATTAAAAAATTAATTTATGCTAAAAAATTAATTTATACATGCCCAACTACTATTACAATGAATTTAATAAAACCTACCAAGCAAAACTCCATAAAAACTGCTTTCGTTTTTCAAGGCAGCTTTGCCTTGGACGCCATCAACATTATAAGCCAAGACAACAGTATTGGACAACACATTTTTTAGATTTTTCAAAATTCCACCATGCATAATGTGGATCTTAATTGCATCAATCTGTAAAAAATAAATAAGAATTAAACTTACAGGAAACATTTTAACTGAATCCATAATAACATAAAGCTCTCGGTTTGTGTCGTTAATTTCCATGTTCATCTGATTTAGATCCTTTATAGTCTGAATCGGAAATTTTCTGGCCACTGTTTGTCCTTGTCCTTGCTGCTTCGTCATTCATTTGATAGTGGCGGTTTGCTCCAAGGCAGCTTCCACAAGGACCTCGATTTTAGCCTGCGTCGCATTTAGGTCAGCTAAATATAAATATATGTATATAGAATATATGTAAATATATAAATGTATGCATATTTGATTAAGGTCTTAATAATCATACTTATACCTCTTAAAGATTGAATTTCTTCCACAAGAACTTTCGTCTCAGCTGAAAGTAACAAAAAATATTTTTTTTAGTTTTGATTCATTTATATAATTTATCGTAGCACACTTACCACGTGAGGAACGAACTTGTTCCACCATCTGAACAACAATTTGCTCAAGGCGCTCGATTGTTCCTGAGCAGTTGCAGGTAGACTTTTGGTCTAAAATATAAAATATTTAAAGAATAATTAAAATTATATCAATGTATCTATATTTTGGCACTTACGGGTATTAGACAACTCCAGTCGCTTAATTTTTCTTTCCGGACTGCCAGACATATTATTTAATTAAATTTATTCTAAAAAATATATCACTCATAGTTTTGAGCGGTTTGTGATATTCAATTACAAGTCAAGAAATAAGTTAAGTTTTGAAAATAAAAAATACGACAATTCACTCAATTATCAATATGATATAGTAAAGGCATTATAATTAAATCATTCAAAAAAAGGATGACGACCGCCTTACAAGTCAATTGGCTTAATTTAAAAATATCTTCAGATGGTGATGGCTCCGCGTCTGCAAGATAAATCACTGCGGTCGGCAGTCCGCGCTAGTGACGAAAGCAGCACGAAGGGTGCGAAGGCGACTAGCATATATACAAAGGAAGAATGGAAAATTTGCTATGACTGTCCGATCAGGTCGAGTTATATACCGATCGAAAGGTATCAATTACACTTACAAATGTGCATACTAAGACTTTTGAAAACTCACCTGGTTCGTGAGATAAACAGGTGTAAGTGGGAGGGGCAAAATTTAAATGATTGGAGCTAATGGGGCCGTTGGAGCCTTTTTGATTTTTGACACCTTGATCATCAAAATCCGATCACTGGTTCAGAAGATAATTAATTTTGAAATTTTTGGTGGCCTTCCGAAAATGAGATGAAAAGTCAGTCTGTTTGTTTGTTTGTCTGTTTGTTAGGATCAAATCGTTGATTTAGCTTAAAAGTTTGAATGAGGACTTGTTCCCGATCAAAAATCTAGAAACGTTTGTTCTACGACTTTTTCGAAAAAACGCTAGTTTAGCGGGAAATCGCTAAAAACCGCTAATTAATTAAGTGCAAAATTTTTTTTAAAATAATTTATATGTAAAACTTAACATTATTCGTCACAAAATTGGATATCAGAAATTTTGGGGCATAAAACTGTTTTCGTCACTAGACTTTCACCTCGTAAAGATGTTTTTTTTATAAGATACCTATGTCACAGGAGTTAAATGGCTGAGTATAAAAGTTCTGCAGGTTCCTGAATCGCTTGGTCGGAAATGTTTCTCAGAGTCTTCCATAATTGATATAATAACAATGGGAATATCCCCTTCAATATAACAGTAATTATTTGGTGCTTTTTGCATAAGTGTGCTCCCTTTAAAAATGATCGATTTATTGCTTTTTACTGGGTCTGATCTAGGTATGACGGGTGAATAAGTCTGTTCGTCTTGATGATTTGTGGTATGGGCAGCATAGCATTCTATACGCGCAATGCAGTAACATAAATACGTAGTATTGGTCGTCAGATAATTCATTTTTAAATACGAAAATTCCTGTGTATAGTAAAAACTGTCTAAATTCTGTCGCTTTCCATTTTGAGAGTTCATTTAAAGATCTTGGCTTCCTTGCAAATTCTCTAGGCATTTTTTTACGTAAGTCAATTAATTTTTGAGATATATTATTTTTTTTGTCCTTAGTTAATTTGTTACTTGTCTTATTAGTTATTAATCTGTCAAGAAATTTACGCATGACTCCTAAATCGATTAAATGCATACAGTCTAATGGAATTTGGGTAACCATTTTAACATGTAACGTTTCAAAAGGTGTCATTTTTGTCAAATACTGTTTTGTGTGGTGATCGGAATATTTTCTATTTTTAGAGTCCTCGTCTGTTATTAAGTCTCCACTTTCCGTTTTGTATGTTAAAACACCATTAATTTTTTTGCCGACTTGATTACATTTTGCACATCCATGCGATGATGTATGTCCAGGAGTCCCACTGACGTAAGCCCTGGCAGGGGCATCACAAACAATGGCCCTAAGTTTTATTTGTATACGCCTTTCGTCGGTCTGAATTCCATATTGAAGCAAATGCTTTAGCTCGCAAGTAAATTGGCTAAGAAATTCATCACAACTATAGGGCTTGGATTTACCCAAAAATATTCCAACAGGCACAACTAGTGAATTTTGAACATTTGTCAATTTTGTCAAAATGGGCCAAAGTTGTGAATTGGAACTTTTAAACAAAGTTATGCCATCAATTTTAATGTCAATAATTATGTTGTCATTACAAATAATTGAAGTCAAAAGTGTATGTGTAAAATGGCGAAGTGTATGTGTAAAATGGGGCGACATCTAAACTATTTTTTTTCAATATACGAACTAAGTCAATTGCACAGTCACGGGTCGGCATATGCTTCAAGAACCATCTTTTTAAGTCGTCATTTAAATTATTATTATTGTTGTCACTTTCGTTATTTTTTTTTTCACTGCCAATGTTATTTGAATTTATTATTTCCTCGACCACTTCCATTTCGATTTCACCGTCATTGTTGCCTTGTGTTCCTTTTCAAGCGCATTTTCTTCTGCTGCGACACTATTTAACTTGTCTATATATTTTTTTTTTCTGTTGCTGTTTAAGTCTTTTTATATGCCGTTCACTATACATATTGTGTTCTTAATTAGAGTGATATTTTATTGTCGTACCTATGTTGTTAATTTATATAAGGATAAAGTCACTTTTGTTTTATTTTATTTAATTAAATTTGCACTTTATTCGTATTTGCGCTTGACTTCTGCTGCACTCCAACAACTTGACAACTTCAATGCTCTCACAAAATTGATCAACCGGCAAACGCAACAGCGTTCGATCATTGCAAAAGAGCAGAAAGCAAAACGAAAACAAACGGTACTAGCATCACAATTGTTTTTGTAAATACATAAACAAACAGCGACAGAAAGCATAATCGAAGTTATGTTTTTTTCGGTCATCTATGTCCTATTCGCAAATTAACAAAAACAAATGTGATGCTAATCCGTTACGTTTCGTTTTCGCTTTCGAGCGCACATATTTTTTACTCGGTGGTTCGGCGTTCGCTTACCATAGGGTCAGTAAGTAAGTACCCATGCACTCGGTGGTTCGGCGTTCGCTTACCATAGGGTCAGTAAGTAAGTACCCATGCATTCGGTGGTTCGGCGTTCGCTTACCATAGGGTCAGTAAGTAAGTACCCATGCACTCGGTGGTTCGGCGTTCGCTTACCATAGGGTCATTCAGGAATGTGCCCATGAACTCGGTGTTTCGGCCATCGATTACCATAGGGTCAGTCAGGAAAGTACCCATGTAGGGAGTAGTGGGGTAGGTAGTTCAAGCTTATCAATCGCCACCTCCATTACTGCAGGGAAGGGACTTACTCCTGCTACGCAAGCAGTCGTTCCGGTTGCGGCTCCACGCACACGTCTTCCTTATCTGGCACTTTCCAAGTTTAGTGGAAAATACTCCGAGTTCAAAAATTTTATTAGTCTGTTTGAAACCCTCGTCCATAATCATACGACAATTCCAGCTATTGAGAAATTTAATCATCTCATATCGTGTCTGTTCGGTGAAGCTCTAGGAACTGTAAGAGCATTCCATGTAGATGAGGAAAATTATCCGAAGGCATTGGACAGGCTAAAGACAGTGTATGACAATGAGTGTCTAATACGTATTTACTCGTATTTAATGATAATATTAAAGCTCTCTTTAGCCTTTCAAAAATAGCGCAGCCTTCTGCTGCTGCTTTAAGATCGAGAATAGACACTGTCTCAGCCATATATGGCTCACTTCTCTCGATAGGTGACGATAAAAAGATTTCAAACGCAATCATCGTTCACCTCGTTATGAACAGCGTTGACCCAATGACCAAAGATAAATGGGAAGACCAACGCGATTATGCAACTATTTCAATGTGGAGTGATTGCGAAGCAGTCTTGAATCGGAGATATAAGCATCTTATTGCTGGAACATCGTAGAAAAATTCGTCCGATAGCTCTAAGTCAGAGCCAAAAACTGCTTCTAAAAACAATAATCGCAGTTTGTTCTCGTGTTCTGTGGCCAGTTCTAGAAACGACCAGGTGTCCCCTAAATGTTTATATTGTAGTTCCGAAGACCATTCAATATTGAATTGCTCTGCATATGACGCACAATCAGTGCTACAGCGGTTTGAGTTCGCTAAGGCAGCTCCATTTTGCATTAATTGTCTTCGGAAAGGACACACTGTTGCCAGATGCAAAGCGAACAAATGCAGAGTTTGCAGTCGTTCGCATAATACCCTTTTGCATAGATATGCTGCCGTCTCTAACACTAGAGCGTTACCACCACCCCTTGACTCCGCCCAGGATCAACCTTCGACATCACATGCCATGCATGCGAATGTGTCTGATAGTGTGATCCTAGCTTCAGCAGTTAAAGTCAAAACGAAAAGTGGCGATTTCGTTTTGGCCAGGGCTCTGCTTGATTCTGGGTCGCAAATTATTTGCGTAACAGACGAGCTAGCTCAACGACTGCAGCTGCGTCGAGAAGAGGCTAGTATCAGCTTGCTTGGAATTGCTCAATCCAACACACAAGCTAAGAGCAAGATACATACTGTGGTGAAGTCGCGAGTCAATTGCAGTGAGTTCTCTCTAGATCTGTGGATTTTAAAGACCATTTCTGGATACCAGCCTGACCACACGGTCAATGTTAGTGGTTGGAAAATCCCTGAGAACCTGCAGTTGGCTGATCCATGTTTCCACAAGCCACAGAAGATCGACATGCTCATCGGAGCTGAGACGTTCTTTGAACTGCTCTCTGTCGGTCAGATAAAACAAGGTCCGAATTGTCCGATTCTGCAAAAAAACTCTGGTCGGTTGGATCGTGTCAGGGCGCTATTCGCTCACAGGTCCGAAGACGACTCAGATAGTAAATCTGAGTTGTCAAGAAGATTGTTATACCTCGATAGACACCACATTGCAGAAATTCTGGTCATTGGAAGAGTTGCCTTCGGTAAAAAAGGTGCGTACAGTTGAGCACCAGTTATGTGAGAGCCACTTTCTAGATAATTTAAAAATATTGCCGTCAGGACGATTTGAAGTACGACTTCCTTTTAAGTCAGATCCAAATCAGCTTGGTAACTCTTTCGAAGTTGCCAAGCGTCGTTTTTTGTCGCTTGAGAGACGCTTAGGTCGTGATCCCGAACTTAAGCGTATGTATTTGGAATTCATGGAATATGAAATAGGCGACCAGATTTCAAGTACTTCTCACTATTTCATTCCACATCAATGTGTTCTACGACCACAAAGCACATCGACGAAGTTACGCGTTGTTTTTGACGCATCTTGTCGTACTTCGTCTCAAGTTGCGTTGAATGACCTTTTGATGGTTGGACCGACCATTCAAGAAGAGCTGTATTCGACTCTGCTTCGATTTAGATTGCATAAGTATGCACTGACAGCTGACATCAAAAAGATGTACCGGCAAGTTATGGTGCATGAAGCAGATCGAGATTTTCAGCTTGTAGTGTGGAGAAACAATCCATCTGACTCTTTGAGGTCCTTCAGGTTAAACACCGTAACTTATGGCACTGTGCCAGCTCCATTTTTGGCTATACGGTGTTTGACAAAGCTTAGTGACATGGTGGAATCGTCACACCCAAAAGCTGCTGACGTTATCAGGCACGATTTTTATGTCGATGATCTCTTAACTGGTGCTACGTGCGTAGAGAACCTTCAGATTATCAAGTCTGAGGTTTCGCAAATTTTGCAAGGCGCAGGTTTCGAGCTAACCAAATAATTTTCGAATTCGCCTGAGTTCTCCGCAACAAATGCAGCTAAGCCGATAACGATCTCAGAGTCTGACACAACCAAAACATTAGGCGTGTTGTGGTTGCCAACTGAAGACGTCTTTCAATTTAAGATTGACAATTCATTTATGGGTCTTAGAGCGACTAAACGGAACATTCTCTCGGTTTCATCGCGGTTATTTGATCCGCTTGACCTGTTAAACCCTCTGATCATCAAGGCAAAGATCCTGCTTCAAGAGCTCTGGCTTCAAAAGCTAGACTGGGATGAATCTATCGCGTTGAGCTTGGACAACTCGTGGCAGCATCTGAAATCAACTTTGATTCAGTTGCAAAGAATCAGAATCCCACGATATGTTTCAACAGAGCCAACAATACCGATCGAGATTCATGGCTTTGCTGACGCCTGCGTGTATATACGCAGTCATACTGCAGAAGGTTGTCATGTTTCCTTGCTGACATCTAAGTCCAAAGTAGCCTCCCTCAAGACTAAAACTCTTCCTAGACTTGAGTAGTGCGCGGCTCACCTTCTCGCAGATCTCTGTCACCGAGTCAGAAATCTTTTAAGATTGCCAATTGAACGGACTGTTCTTTGGTCTGATTCTGAAGTTACGCTTCATTGGATTAAGACACATCCTTCGTCCTTGGCAACATTTGTGTCGAATCGTGTGGCTGAAATCCAAGAGTGGACAGAGAACGCTAAATGGCGCCATGTACCTACAAAGCAAATCCCAGCAGATATCGTTTCGAGAGGCTGCGATGTTGACGAATTGGTCACATCGATTTGGTTTGATGGTCCTTCCTTTCTAAAGGAACCAAGAGATTCCTGGCCGGTTAACCAGCATTTGGTGACGGACGAGATGCGTACCTTGGAGGTACGCAAAACAGCTGTTGGACTGACAGCTATGGTAGACCGCCCGGATCTGTTGGAAACCATCGATAGTTATTCATCGCATGCCAGGCTGCTTAGAGTTTTCGCTTATGTGTTCCGTTTCATTAAGAAATGTAAAAACAAAAATTAAGTTTTCGAGAAGATACCTACGGCACACGAAAGAAAAGAAGCTTTTGAGAAAATAGTTGAAGTCATCCAACAAGTTGAATTTAAATATGACATAGATAGGGTTCGAAAGGGCACGCGTGTAGGTCATAGCCTACAGCGTCTCAATCCGTTTATACATGAGTATAACGGCTCTTGTTGCTCCTTTAAGATACTGCGAGTGGGGGGACGACTTGCTAATGCTCCTCTTTCATATGATGCTAAGTTTCCGATGCTCCTTCCTAAAAGCTCGCAATTTGATAGAAGCTATATAAGATACCTGCATTTGACGAATTGTCATGCTGGCCCAAGAGCGCTGCGAGTGAGTCTTCTTCGTGAGCGAATTTGGTTAGTTAACGCTCAAGAGGTCTGTCGTCAGACAGTGAGATCCTGCATCCATTGTTTCAAATGCAAGCCTCGTCTGCTAACCCAAATAATGGGTAATTTGCCAGCAGACCGACTCCGAGCACTCCGCCCATTTTCGATTTGTGGCGTTGATTTTTGTGGCCCATTTAGCACGACCTTTCGAATGCGTGGAAAGCCTACGTATAAATCGTACATCGCACTTTTTGTTTGCTTCGCCTCCAAAGCGGTTCACTTAGAACTAGTGTCAGATTTATCAACTAGAATTCGCATCAAAAAGCGGATGCGAATTTGCGTTCATACCGCCCAGGGCTCCGCACTTCGGGGGTCTGTGGGAGGCAGGTGTGAAGTCTGCAAAGCACCTACTCCTACGGACGGTAGGCAGCCTGCTGTTGACGGCAGAGGAGATGCAGACGACGCTCGTCGCAGTGGAGGCCGTGCTCAACTCACCGCCAATAGGAGCACTAAGCGACGACCCCAGCGACGGCGAGGCACTGTCACCGGGCCACGCACTAGTGGGAGGCCCATTGACCGCGATGCCAGCAGGAGGGGCCCCGGACCAGCAGGGCCTGACCTGCTTAAGTCGATGGCGAGCTGTCTCGTCGCTCAGGCGACAGTTCTGGCGGCGATGGTCAAAGGAGTACACTCTGGGACTCCAAGCCAGGAGCAAGTGGCACCATCGCACGCCAGACGTCGTCGTTGGAGAGCTGGTGGTCGTCGCCGAGGACAATCTGCCGCCTCAGAAGTGGCTGATCGGCAGAGTCACGGCGGTGCATCGTGGAGAGGACGGCGCCGTTCGCGTCGCTGATGTGAGGACGGCAACTGGAGGAGCGTTTAGGAGGCCCATCCACAAGTTGGCGCGACTTCCAGTTGGATGAAGCACTGGGCTTCATGGGGGCCGATATCGCCTCACTTCGGCGTGTTTTTTGTTTATGTTTTTTTTATATTATTTCTTAGTTTAAGGTAATTGTTGAATTTTATGAAGTTTAGGGTTAATTAGGCTTAGGGCGAAGCGAGAGCGCAATAAAGCTTTCGTCATTCGCTCTGAGAGCGAATTCGCCTCGCTTCGCCACCGTAGGGTAAAGCTAGGCTTAAGGAAAATGAAGTCAATTGTCGAAATACAATTATAACGAAAGCACGAAATCGCTGTCGCTCGCAATCATTTTAAAAGCCACCACTTCTCGCAATTTATTTAATAAAATCATAAAAACTCTTATGATTTTTCACTATTCTTAACTTCGGCGAAGATAACAACATAGCTCACCACCACCTTCTGCAGAAAGTTGCCCTACTCAACATGCGCACAACAACTCCATTCAGCCATCTCGATTCAATGACAATCATCGACGAAGGTGTTATTATCATCAACGAGGAAACAGCCACGGTCGACGAGCAAACGGTATCCGGAACATTTCTCCTCACCTTTGACAAGGAAATAAGAGTCAATGGCTCTGTATTCAGGAACCTGAAAAACTTCGTGAGGAAATCTTCTGGAACGTCTTCATTAGCACTCCTCAATGTGACAGGCCACCTCGAAATACTAAGCCTGCCTTACCTTCAGAAGCTGAGTATGGAAAACCTTTGGTACATAGTCCACATGGAAGAGGGACTTTCAAAACGGCCTATTTTATCCGGACTGGCCGCAACTATCCTTTTGGTCCTCCGAGAAACCAACGCCAACATGATCTCCAAGCCGTCAATGATGGTTTAAAGAAGTCCGAGGACGTCCTTCACTTAAAGGAGGGAGAAGTTAACACGAGTTGCCAAACTGTTGCTTAAGTGGCACAGCGGAAGCGCAATAGCAGTGTCGTTGACCGATATTGGGCAAGATCACCTGCAACTTGCAATTTAGGGCTTAGGGCTAGTTGTAATTATAAATCGTTCTGTTCTTTAAAGTTAGTTGAATTTTGGTAATAAATGAAGACGGTTCGAATCTCGAATCAAAGATAAAAGTCTAATCTATTTCCTGAACGGTTCGGTCAACTCCTTAACTTACGTATTGCCAGTCGCCTTTCGCACCCTTCGTGCTGATTTTGTCACTAGAGCGGACTTAATTCTTACCAGCATTAGCATTCCACTTTTTATTGTTGCTGCTGAGTAGATTTACATACTGTGGTGGCTATTGGCCGCGCCCAATGCGGAGCCCCAGACTTCTGTAAATATAGAAATGAATGTCCGCGGAATGAATGTCCATCCGTGGCGGCGTTGAGGTTCCCAGCATCTGGTGAACTTTTGACCTTTAAATAAGAACGCCCTTGGTTTTCTTCTAGAAAACTAATGCTTATAATATTTATTAGATATGTGACAATTAACAAACCGTGTTCTTGTTCGATGAGCTGACGCTGACAGAATGAAAAAAGAGTAAAACGCGCCTAATAGTTCAACTGAATGTAACAAACGCAAAGCAAAACGAAAAGAAATGTGGAGGGATCAAAAGCGCATCAAATAACTGTGCATCTCCAGTGAGCGCAAGGCTGGTAGTTGCTGGTGAGCGTTCTCTCTCCGTAGCTCACTCTCAGTCGCTCGCTCTCCTTCGCTCCCGCACTTCACATCATTCGCTCTCTTTTTACTAAGAGCGTACTTGTGCTATCGCAGAGTTTTCGTTGCAGCCCAAACATCCTCCCGCCTTTGATGATTGCTACAGTCATCACCAGATCCACCTTCCTGCTCTGTGGTTTCGTCACTTCGTCCGCAGCACCTGTAACACTCAAAACGCTAGAACGAGAAGGATACAGTTTAACTTGATTGTGTGAGTTCTGGGTCGGTAGTTAGCAAATCGTTATCAATAGGCAATAGGCACAATTTTGCTATCGGCCGTTCCATAACCCCATTTTGTGTTTTTAGCGTGACTATCCGAATCAATCCGTCGGCTCCAGGATGCGTGTGTATGATTCTTCCAAGAATCTAGCGATTTGATGGCACTCGATCCTCCTTGAACAGAACCAACTCGCCTATCCGCAAATTTGTCTTGGATTGAGCGCACTTCGGGCTACGCTGTAATCGTGACAAATGCTCGGTACTCCAACGCCGCCAAAATCGCTGCACTGACAATTTCTCCAACTTTCTGTTAAGCTTAGTTTTTCAATTTCGCCTTAAGGTGGTGATAGTAGGGCCTCGCCGATAAAAAATGACCAGTAGATCATCTGGATCATTTGACAACGGGCACAATGGACTCTAATTTAAGCAGGAGTCAATCTGGATCAACACCGGATCAAAGGTAAGAACTCGATCTCCAACACAGCGCTTGAGGTGGTACATCATCGTTTTGACATCGGCCACCCAAAGTCCGCCGAAATGCGGTCCGAATGGAAGATAGAAATGCCAAATGATTCCTTTGTCCAGAAAACCTGCCATGATCGTTTGCGATATGTATGTTTGGTACGCCAACTTATCTGGTTGCGCCAATAAATTAGTTCCGCAATCGCTACAAAGATCTCGACAGAGTCCTCGCCTTCCAATAAACCGATGTAATGCGCCAATAAATGCTTGAGCTGTCAAATCTCCAACGGGCTCCAAATGCCTTGATAACCAGATAAATGAATACTGCTATATATCCTTTGAGTGCAGCTCGTCCTCTGCCCTTGGATGGTGATATATTCATGGGTCCAGCATAATCAACACCCGCTGCTGCAAGGGCCGATGCTGGTCGTACACGTACACCAAGCAAATTCCCCATTTGCTGTTCAGCTAAGCGTGGCTTGAACTTATAGCACATTAAACATTTATGCGTTACTGACCGTACCGCATTTCTTCCATTAATTATCCAGAACAGCTTTCACACATAGTTTAAGGTCAACGCCGCACCGTAGCATGTGTGTGTTTGAAGAGTATCGTTCCAGTAGGTTAACATGTGGCATCTGTTCAATGGATACTCAATTACTACTCACACTTTTCTTTTCGTTGCTAACCTCAGTCGTTGATCTGATGTCAATTTCCGTTGTTGGCCACACCGATTCTGCTGTTTGCAGCCACTGCGGTCCATGCCACCACAACTCTGATGACGACAAGTTGTTGACGCTAAGTCCACGACATAGATGATCCGCTGGGTTATCAGAAGTCGCTACATGCCTCCATTGAGATGCCTCCGACGTTTCCAAGATCTTGCTATGCGGTTCGATACAAACAGCTTCCATTTTGCCTCTCCGCCTTTGATCCAACTTAACATGATCATAGAATCTGACCAAAAGTGAGTATTGCAGAAATTAATATTGAGCCTTACATTTCGCTTTAGATCAGCGGTGGGCACACATGGGCTCTCGGAGCTATGAGGCAGCTCACATCATTTGTAGGCGCCGTCAAGTCGTACACAGGCAGCTCGAGTCGAGGCATTTTATGGCCGTCATAAAAAGCATTAAAAATGCACACAAGCAGCTCGACTCGAGACGACGCAACAACAATGCACACACAGCTCGCCAGTAAGCTAGCAACAACAACGCACACAAGCAGCTCGACTCGAGACGACGCAACAACAATGCACACACAGTTCGACAGAAAGCTAGCAACAACAACGCACACAAGCAGCTGGAGTCGAGGCATTTTTGACACTTCAAATTTATGACCGTCAATAAAACAACAACATTGAAAAGGCGCAGTGTGCGCGCTGAAGACCTTTTTTTTGCTCGCGGGTGATCGACAAAGTAGGTAGACGCGAAAAGGGTTGTTGTTGTAATTTTTGTTGTAGAGCTCCCAAGTTCAAAATTTGTGCCCACCGCTGCTTTAGATACTTAAAAACATTTACAGCTACTACCGCAGCACACAACTCCGCTCTGGGGATTGTCAACTGAGGCTTTACAAAATATATGTACCTGTCCGGATGCATAAGTTCCGCCAAAATTTAAATACCGTGGAATTCGAATCTCTGTAATGCAAGGCGGATCATTGATGAACTTCGTCCATTCCTTTTGAATGGATGCTGACACCTGATCATCTCATTTCAAGCCTTCTTTCCAAAGCCGCTGCAGTAACATTTTCAATGTGACAATCATTGGACTTAGCCATCCGAGAGGATCAAACAACCGTGCAATTGTTGATAACACAACCCGTTTTGTTGGAACTCCGGAAGGTATATCGAAGTTTCCGTTGAATCGAAACTCGTCCTCCATTGGGCTCCAATACAGCCCCAAAGTGCGATTGATCTCCGTTGAATTGAACGGCAGTAATCCCTGCGACTCACATCGCTCTATTGGAGTCTTTTCCAAAAGTTGGGGGCAGATGCTAGCCCATTTACGAAGCTCAAACGTACCCTTTCGCAGCATTTCAGTAACCTGACCCTGGACAGCTTCAGCTCCAGATAAACTGTCGACTCCTGACAGAATGTAATTTACACACATTTGGTATCTGACTACATCTGTAGACAGAGGGCAAATCTCCGCTTCATCTGATGCCAACCTTTGCATAAAGCGCATGGCTAAAAAAGGTGCTGGACTGGTCCCGAACATAACCGTGGTGCAGCAATACTCATCAATATCAGCTTTTTTCTCGGATTTCCATAAGATTCACTGGTACTGTGCATCATCCTCATGTATCATCTCCTCGCACCATCTGTCTTCCTCCGAGAGATCTGCAGATTCTTCATCGAACTGCTCCAGCTCCCAAAACTTTTAAAAGTCTTGTGACGAAAACATTTTTATGCCCCAAAATTTCTGATATCCAATTTTGTGACGAATAATATTAAGTTTTACATATCAATTATTTAAAAAAAATATTGCACTCGCCACATTGCGCTCAAAAATGTTTCAATTCTTTATTCCAAATAAAACTCACTGTTTTACTCAGTGCCGAATACAAAATTTTTTTTTTTAAATAATTTATATGTTAAACTTAATATTATTCGTCACATAATTGGATATCAGAAATTTTGGGACATGAAAATGTCTTCGGCACTAGACTTTTACCTTGTAAAGAGGTTTTTTTTATAAGATATCAGAAATTTTTGAATAGGACATCAGAAATTTTGACAATTGCAATACTTTTTGGCAGTGTAACTTTGTCAAAAGGTGTTTATTGTTTGTACAAGCGGAAACAAACTGTCTGGCAACACCGCTTCCCTTTACGAACACACATGCTAACATGCCAAGCGAAAAATCTATCAGCACTCGAAAACTCTGGCTGCTATGACACTTTGTTGCTGCTGTCCTATTCGAATTCAAAGAAAAACGTATATATTCAGTAAATAGGTTATATCTTCCAAACCAATCAACACAAATTTATGTATGATAATCCAAAAAACGAGAAATTTTACAAACTACAACATATTGAAAACTAAAAAAATCGTTAGCGGCGTTTTCTCAAAAACCGCCAAAATATGGGGAAAAATTCTTTATTTCACCTGTAGCCTTTTACCTGTGTTCCTAACCAAAAAAGTGTACAGCTATGGTTAAAAGCCCTTCAAAATACCTTTCCAATGATATATAGATCACATCTGCAGCTTCTACCGTTTGGATGCTAGAGGTTTTAAGTTTAGCGGTTTTTAGCGATTTTCCGCTAAACTAGCTTTTTTTCGAAAAAGTCGTAAAACAAACGTTTCTAGATTTCTTATCGGGAACAAGTCCTCATTCAAACTTTTAAGCTAAATCAACGCTTGGTACAACCAAACAAACAAACAAACTGATATTTCATCTCATTTTGGGAATGCCACTATAAATTTCAAAATTAGTTATCTTTTGAACCAGAAGTCGGATTTTTATGATCAAGATGTCATTCGACGCGTATTTTTGATTATAATAGTAAAAATTAAAAAAAAATATCAAAAAGGCCCCAACGGCCCCATTTGCTCCAATAATTTAAATTTTATTCCTCCCACTAACACCTGTTTTTCTCACGAACCATGTGAGTTTTTAAATCTCTTAGTATGCACATTTGTAAGTGAAAAAAATACCTTTCAATCGGTATATAACTCGACCCGATCGGACAGTCATAGCAAATTTTCCATTCTTCCTGTGTATATACGCTAGTCGCCTTTCGCACCCTTCGTGCTGCTTTCGTCACCAGCGCGGACTGCCGTCCGCAGTGATAATACTAAAATAAAACTCTTTTATTATCGTACATCTCGATTAACATATTCCATGCCTTATAATAGTTCGATTCATTCAGCGTCAAGTGTTGTATATCCTTAGCTACTTCTTAGGATAATGAAACCAATGCAGATCTTTCAGTCGTTCGCAGTTGTGAACTCTTGACAAGAACTGTTCCTTGAAAACTGGCCAATCGACGAACTTCCCATTGAAGACTGGCAGTTTTATCGTTGACAATTTGACTTCTTCTATCGCGCTATGAACAGTCCGATTAATCGAACTGTCATGTAATGCGGTAGATGCTAGTATATCGAGTAGGCAGCTCAAAAAGGTCTTGACTTCAGCAACAGCGTCGATGTAGGCTTCTTCGAATAAACTAGAAATCCTGGCGCTTACATAATCCTTTTTTACCATCGTCGAGAGCTGCCCGTACAAGTTCACGATGATTTTGCCGAAATTCATTATGAAACGCTCCTAACGATTCTAGTCTGGCCTCGAGATGTGCCTCAGACCGGCGTGTCACATCTTTCCTAAAATTACGCAAGACGTCCCGCACTCCATCTAACAATGCTATTTGCTCCGAGATTAACTGTGCCAGTCTTTCCGCCATTTTGCTACGACCTCTAATGACCTCTAAACACAATGTCAAACTGTATCAACTCACCAGCGGATTGAGGTTAGATACCACTCTTCAGAATTTTACCAGAAACTCCAGACGATCCAACACTTCAACCGTCACCAACAATGCTTAAAACCAATGCAGAGAAATCCCTCACTGGAGGCACGAAAATGTGCTGGCTATTGGAGTTGTATCGTTCCGTTCGGACTAAGTTCGATTGAACTATTCATCAAAGTGAACGAACGAACTAAATCCCTGATTGTAGGTCTTATAGTTCAGTTGTTTAGTTCGTTCAATAGTTCGTTCGAGTCCCATTCTCGTTCAATAGTTCGTTCAAGTCCCATTCTCGTTCAACAGTTGACTTTTGACTTTTTTACACAACAATATGAAATAGGTAAGCTGTTAATTATATTTTGCTAGCCTGTATGCTAATTACCATTACTTTTTCTCGTTGGCAGGCAGACTTGGACTGATATATAAATCAAAACACAAGTGTTCCTATTTTGCTTGAAGCCTATTTTTTTTTGTTTTTTATTTTGATCTTCGGATAAGATTAAATCTCCAACTAATTGGATTAAAATGTGAAGTTTATTGTTTTTATTTTTAAAGTCACAATTGCCTTTTAATTTCAATAATATTTTTAAATATAACGAACGATAAGGGATCTCGAACGAACTATAAAATGACTCGAACGAACTATTGAACGAAGATATGACTCGAATGAACTATAAAATGACTCGAACGAACTATTGAACGATGATGGGACTCTAACGAACTATAAAATGACTCGAACGAACTATTGAACGATGATGGGACTCGAAACATGTGCGTCAAGATAGCAACGGTTCTTTAGCAACGAAAAACGGAACTTGGTTCATGATTCGGAACCAGTTATGAACTTTCTCATTTTTAAACGTTTTTCGACCTTTAATCAATAAAATAATGATGCAGAATCGTAGAAAATTGATTAATCTATAGTTTAAAGCAATGTTTTGGCACTTTTAGCTTTTAAAATGGGCGCAACAAGTGAAAAAAAGTGAAAAAGAGAACATTTTCACCATTTTATAAATAGCTCAACTTAGAATGAACCGCCCCAAAAATCCGGGAAAACCCTTTAAAAAAAATTTAAAAAAAATTTTAAAAATTGGAAAGAAGGAACCCCCAAAACCAATACAAAAAACCCCCAAAAAACATGACTTATTATACCCGTTACTTATAAAAATAAGTAAAAGGGGATATTGCATTCGTTGCAATGTATGTAACAGGGAGAAGGAAGCATCTCCGACCCTATAAAGTATATATATTCTTGATCAGCATCAACAGCCGAGTCGATATAGCCATGTCCGTCTGCCGTCTGTCTGTCCGTCAGTGTGAGCGCCTAGATCTCAGAGACTATAAGACCTAGAGCAACCAAATTTGGCACACAGACTTCTATAGACCCCACGCAGGTCAAGTTTGTTTCAAATTTTTGCCACGCCTTTTTCCGCCTCTGTAAATCGCAAAAAACCACCACACGCACAGTTTTCAAGACATTATAATTTTTTTCTCTAAAAATTGTACCATTAGAAAGGTGAAATTGTAAGCTTTCATCGCTCATACGCGGTTTTTGGGACGGTTACTCCTAAGTTGAGCTATTTATAAAATAGTGAGAATGTTCTCTATTCCACTTTCTTTATTCACTTGTTGCACCCATTTGAAAAGCTGAAAGTTCCAAAACATTGCTTTAAACAATGGATGGACAAATCAATTTTCTACGATTCTGCATCATTATTTTATTGATTAAAGGTCGAAAAACGTTTAAAAATGAGAAAGTTCATAACTGGCTCCGAATCATGAACCAAGTTCCGTTTTTCGTTGCTAAAGAACCGTTGCTATCTTGACGCACATACTCGAAACACCAATTGAGCTAAGCAACTGAACTACTGAACTAAATTACCGATTAGTTCGTTCACCAAAAATTGAACTACTGAACTAAATTCTTCAACTGAACTAGAATGAACAACTCTACTGGCGGCGTTGAGGTTCCCAGCATCTGGTGAATTGTTGACCTTTAAATAAGAACGCCCTTGGTTTTCTTCTAGAAAACTAATGCTTATATTTATTAGACATTTGACGGTTAACAAACGGTGTTCTTGTTCGATGAGCTGACGCTGACAGAATAGAAAAAGATTAAAACGTGCCTAATAGTTCAACTGAATTTAACAAAGGCAAAGCAAAACGAAAAGAAATGTAGAGGGATCAAAAGCGCATCAAATAACTGTGCATCTCCAGTGAGCGCAAGGTTGGTAGTTGCTGGTGAGCGTTCTCTCTCCGTAGCTCACTCTCAGTCGCTCGCTCTCCTTTGCTCCCGTACTTCACATCATTCGCTCTCTTTTTACTAAGAGCGTATTTGTGCTATCGCAGAGCTTTCGTTGCAGCCCAAACACATATACATATATATACATCTATAATTAATTTATGAACATTAAAAAGAACGTTGCAATGATGGCGTTAGCTATTGTCGAGTGCGCTCACCTTTAGCCTTTTTCGTCTGTTGCTTGATTGCACTAATGTTCGTTCAGTGAGCATTAAACGTTAGATTTATTAAGTATTAATAACTGGAACCTGTTAAATAACATTTAGTTTGTTTTTATTAAGGCTCTTCTATAATAATAAAATATAAAAACATGTTTTTTATTACTGTTTTTATTGACTTAAAGTATAATATTAATGCAAAACCATATTCATCGAATTCACGTTTGAATGTTTATTGCTTGATTTTTTATTTACATGTAAGCTAATGTGCCTGTGGATCACACTGTAATAGCCGCACTATCGAAGGATCGCTTTTTGCTCCTTCAATAAATTCGTCCAAGCTCAATTTGCCATCTTTGTTTCTATCCATTTGTCGAAAAATTTTATCTGTCCTTTTTTCGGGTGTGCTTTCATCTTCTGGCATTTTCATAACCGATCCAACCATTTTATATATTGCCTGAAAATAAAATTTTTAATAATTTTGTATTATTGAAAATAATTTAAAGTTAAAATTGCAATTGTAGTCAGTTCGACTCTCTAGGTCGGACCTATTTTCCCAAATTTGTTTTTCCAAGTTTTTGAAAATAAAATTATACAAAACATTTAACCGCTTCGAAATTTGATTTAAAATAATTCTACCTATAATAATTTTGGTATCGTGTGTTTTTCCCATTCCGTAGCCTTCTCGGTTAAAATTAATTTTTAAATTCTCCCGTTTTCTTGGCTTGTGTTAGGCATTTAATGCAAAGCCCTTCTCCCTTTTCTTAACTTCTTTGAATCCCATCAACCTACTGTCAACCTACTCTCCTCACCTGTTGTTTCCGCTCTTTCAACAACTTCGGCTGCATAGGCACTCTATGTCAGACTAATCTGGCTTTTTCTAAGAGAAAGTCTTCTCCTCCTCCCCCCATGATACTCCGAAGACTCAAAAAGTTGTCCCTCAGCCCTATGCTGGCCACGGAAACAGTTTTGCTCTGCTTATGTCTCCTGACGATAATGATAACATGGATGTGGAGGTGCCTGCTGACCCAAGATGTATTTATTAGTAAGGTGACGTCGTCCCCACAACTGCTCTCTTTCGAGGGGGCAAATATTTGCAATTATTAGTCCCACGTGACGAAAACAGAAGGGAGCTCCGGTCAAGAAGCACAGGCGTTCAATTTTCGAGTTCTAGTTAAATTTGTGCCAGCAATTTCAATGACTCTGACTTCTACTATGTATCCGAAAATGCAACAAAACGGAGACGAATTATGTCAACTGATGTACCCCAAAAGCCAGGAGCATAGCAAGTGTACACATTTGAAATGCCATATTTCTTCATGCTGCAGGTCACCGTGCATAACGCCATTTGATCAAGAAGGGGTGTAAAATATTATAAATTTTTTTGAATTATTTTGTTTTATTTATTTTAAGTAAGCATTTGCTTTTCTGTCAGCTCTCTTTGAGAACGGAGAGAATATTATAAATTATTTTGAATTACTTCGTTTTATTTACTTTAAGTAAGCATTTGCTTTTCTGTCAGCTCTCTCTGAGAGCGGAGAGAGCGAGGAGAAAAAAAATTTGGGACCCTCACCACATCGGACAACGTCACCTTACTAATAAATACACCTTGTGCTGACCCTTCTATCGATGGTTCTGGCTGTGATGCCTCTCGCTTCTTAGACGCTTCACGCTCTCAGGATGCCCCTCGCACGCAAGCTTCCCCATCTCGACCTACCTACCCTCGCCCTCCCCCTTTTATTATTGCTGGACTTACTGGTCTTCGGGAAATTTCTGCACTGGTTAAAACTCTTACCAATAATTTCAAGCTCAAGAACATTGGTAGCTCCTCAGCTAGGCTCACTGTAGAGGATGGCAAGACCTACCGCAATGTTCAGAACCTCCTTCAATCTTACGAAATCCCACATAATTCTTGGCAACCTAAGGAGGAGCGCTCCTTTAGAGCAGTTGCTTGTGGCTTGCATGCCGCTGCTAGTTATCGCGGTTGCCCAGCCTACCTGGAAGCTGCCAGCAAACGGAAAGGTAATGTTCCTGCTAAACCAGCCCCGATTCAACGCCAAACACAGCTTCCTCTGCCTCATGACAACGTCTGGAATCTTTCCAGCCCTGACCACCCTTCTCACAGCCCAAGTCGCCCACTGCTCCAGTCTGATCACGTCAGCCTCTTGGTTGATCATGACCCCTCTCTATGGCATGTCCTAGGAAACTCTGCGACTTCTGGAGCATCCTCTAGGCCTCTGCCTACGGTTGTGCCGTCTTCTCCAAGTGGAATTTCTGTGCTTCATCAGTCTGCTCAGGAGCGACTGTTACAACAGATTCTAAGCCTGCAAGCTGCTCAACAAAAAGATGCACATGCTCAGTCCTCTTCCTTGGATAAGCTGCTTTCTCGTTTGGACCAAACGATGGCTTTGCTTATGCAGGTTATGGGAAAGGTCATGTCCCTCCTGCCTGGTCAACCGGTATCTGCTTCTGTTCCTCAATCTGCAGTCCTGTCTGCTTTTCCATCTTCTTCACGCGTTCATCATGACTAATTTCGGAGTGAACATTGCCCTCTGGAATGCCAATGATCTTAACACAAGGGTACGCGAGCTGGAGCTTTTCCTCCAAACTAACAATATTATTATATGTTATGCTTATCAGTGAGATGCACTTTAACAGCCGCTCGCACTTCAGAATTTTTGGATATGATCTTTTACTCGCTAATAATCCTGGTGGCAGTCTCCGTGGAGGCGCAAGCCATTCTAGTGAAGAAGCGCATTTCCAATCTGTTGCCGCCATGGCTACTACGGCAATGTTTTTATGGCTGCAATCTACTGCCCTCCTGGTCACTCACAGAAATGTTCCCCTGGCGAATTCTCAACACTTTTTGGGCATCTTTCGGACAAATTCATCATTGCTGGAGACTGGAATGCTCATCATTCGTTCTAGGGTTGTTTGCGCTCTTGCAGCAGAGGCTCTGTTCTGCTTTCTAGCGTCATCAGCGCTAGGCTTGTTATTTTGGCAACTGGCGGACCTACGCACTTTCCCAGCGGCAGGAGCAGGAATCCATCTGCCATTGATTTTGCTGTGTACGCTGGAATCTCCGGGGCGCACCTTGCAATCAATGAGAACTACGAGCTCTCCTCTGACCATTTGCCGTTAATCATAAATTTCTGTGCTGCGCTCTCTACCCATATTGGCAAACCTAGGCTTCTTCCTCGAGGCTCTAGCATTGGGGCTTTTAAGAGCAAACTGGCATCTTTGCTTATCCACGACCCTCCCTTTGTTCTGGATACCACTATCGATATTGACATCGCTCTATGGTCAACCACAGAAATGTTCTACCGGAGATCTTGGCCCTCCTTAGACGGAAACGATAACTAATTCGTCGTTGGATGCGTACCCGCCACCCTCTAGACTAGGCTGAGTTCAAGGCTGCTACCGACCTGTTTCGAAAAGCGCTCTTTGAGGCTAAATCAGAGTTCTTTGTGGAGAAGCTGCGAGTAATAGATCCGAACCAGAATAGGGGCTTTGCTCTTTGAAAGTGCACTCGGGAATTCAAAAGACAACCTTTGCGAAGGTTTTCTCTTCTTCGCAGGGATGGTACCTGGGCCAGGTCTGTCTTAGAAATTGCTGAGGTGTTTGCCACTGACCTCTCCGAGAGGTTTACTCCTTTTGATTTGGCATCTGACGAGGAAGTGCTGGCCACAACTTCTTATGCTGGTGTCGTCTCCGGTCCTTCTGTTCCTATTCGCCAAATCGATGTTCCTGAAGTTGTCGAGCAGATCAAACGCCTCAAGCCTAGCAAAGCTCCTGGTCATGACGGCTTGGATGGTAAAGTTATTAAAGCAATGCCCGATGAAGCTGTCGCTGCGGTTACAAGTGGGTGCGTGTCATAACGCCCAGTGTCATAGCACCCGCGGGCATTATGACACACATTTTTGTGTCATAACACCCGCGGGCTTTTTGACACTTTCAAAAGTGTCATATCGCCCACTATCAATGTGTCTTAGCGCCTGTGGGCGTTATGACACTTTTTAGAAGTGTCATAACACCCTCAATTTCTTAAAACTTGTAAACTGCATCAAGAATCAATAACATAATAAAAGTGCCGTTGGTTACTAAAAGTACCGCTTTTATGTTATCTCTCTAAAACATTTTACATGTTTTCGGAACAATAATCCTCTTATTAGTTTGTCATTGATCTTTAAGCAACGTGCACGAGAAATGGAACATGTCTCGTACGATCGAAAAATTCTTTTTTTCTCTGCCCATATTGTAGACAAATAGTTGAAAATAATTTAAAAGTATTTCAATAAAGTATGAAATGATAATTAGTTAATATCAAAATTTACTTTGGTAAGGGTGCAGGCAAAAAATTTTTTTTAAAAAATCGCCCACGGACGTTATGAAACTGGGCGTTATTACATGCACCCGTTACAAGTATCTTTAATACCATGCTTTTTACCCCCAATGGAAATCCGCGCTGATTGTAATGGCTCCAAAGAAGGGATTGTCAAACAACACTGCTGATGCTTTTCGCCCCATCAGTCTTCTCACAACATTTTCCAAGATTTTTGAGAGGATGCTCCTGTGTCGACTAATGAGCATTGATGCCTTTGAGGAAGCTTTCCTCAACCATCTGTTCGGTTTTAGAACTAGCCACAGGGCCATTGAACAGTGCCATCGGGTGGTCAATCACATTCTTAAGGCCTTCGAAGGGAAAAAGTATTGCTCTGGTGTCTTCCTGGATGTTAACCCTCTAAGGCAATCTTTGCAAATAATAAACGAAGAGAAGTCAAGTTATGTTTTCTAAGATGAATTTGGGCCTCTGAATTCAAAAATGAGCTCAGAAAATGTATACATGGCTTCGTTCACCTGTAAGGTGACATAATGTGAAAAGTGACTGAAGCCGTTTTTGGGGCTATCAGTGAAAAAACTCGGTTGAAAATATGTTTACATTTCAGATTTGTCATTTATCTATTGGTATATAGCACCAACCAAATAGATTTTGTTGTGTGTGCAGCATGCACTTTCGATTTACAGAGGCGGAAAAGGCGTGGCAAAAATTTGAAACAAACTTGACCTTTGTGGGGTCTGTAGAAGTCTGTGTGCCAAATTTGGTTGCTCTAGCTCTTATAGTCTCTGAGATCTAGGCGCTCACACAGACGGACATGACTATATCGACTCGGCTGTTGATGCTGATCAAGAATAGATATACTTTATAGGGTCGGAGATGCTTCCTTCGCCCTGTTACATACATTGCAACGAATACAATACCCCCTTTTACTTATTTTTATAAGTAACGAAAATGAAAAATTTTTAGATATATATTTTTTTTTGGGGCGTTGAGGGCAGAACCACGCATATTTTTTTAAAACCATTCCAATCTTTAAACCAAGGGCGAAAACTTAATTTTGTCAAAAAACTGCATGTTTTTTAAAAATATTGGTTTTCTGTTTTATCTATATATATAAAACTCTTTGTCCTGACTCACTGACTCACTGACTCACTGACTCACTGACTGACTCACTGAGAATCAACGTGGAGCCCAAACGGTAAAAGATAGAAAGATGAAATTTTCACACAACATAGGTGAGAAAATTTCATCGTGCAATAAGACGGCGTTTTGCGAAATTCGACCTGTAAGTGGGTCAAAATCAAGGTCAAAGGTCACAGAATTGCTTAGTATGAACAACTTTTTTGTTTCTTAAGATATCTCTACCAAACTCACAGATTGTATGTTTTGGACTGTCCTTTACATTCTGGCCAAATTTGGTCAAAATCGGGTTACTATATCATATAGCTGCCATAGGAACAATCGGATGCAAAATAACCTTTAGTATGAAAAACTTTTTTGTTTCTTAAGATATCTCAACCAAACTCTACACTCTGTGATTGGGATTGTCTCTTACATCCTGACCAAATTTGGTCAAAGCCGGGTTACTATATCATATAGCTGCCATAGGAACAATCGGATGCAAATTAACCTTTAGTATTAAAAACTTTTTTGTTTCTTAAGATATCTCAACCAAACTCACAGATTCTATGTTTGGGGCTGTCTCTTACATCCTGACCAAATTTGGTCAAAGTCGGATGACTATATCATATAGCTGCCATAGGAACAATCGGATGCAAAATAACCTTTAGTATGAAAAACTTTTTCGTTTCTTAAGATATCTCTACCAAACTCACAGATTGTATGGTAGGGATTGTTTCTTACATCCTGACCAAATTTGGTCAAAGTCGGATGACTATGTCATATAGCTGCCATAGGAACAATCGGATGCAAAATAACCTTTAGTATGAAAAACTTTTTTGTTTCTCAAGATATCTGAACCAAACTCACAGATTGTATGTTTCGGACTGTCCTTTACATTCTGGCCAAATTTGGTCAAAGTCGGGTTACTATATCATATAGCTGCCATAGGAACAATCGGATGCAAAAAAACCTTTAGTATGAAAAACTTTTTTGTTTCTTAAGATATCTCAACCAAACTCACAGATTCTATGTTTGGGGCTGTCTCTTACATCCTGACCAAATTTGGTCAAAGTCGGATGACTATATCATATAGCTGCCATAGGAACAATCGGATGCAAATTATTTTTTTAGAACCAAAAATTCTGTTGTTGTATGAGATATCCTAACGAAACTCATAGACTAGCTCTTCTTGCTAAATTTTGACATTTTCCCCAAATTTAGCTTTTTTCCGCCAAATTTAGCTTTTTCCCGACAAATTTAGCCTTTTCGCGCTAAATTTGGATTTTTCCAGCTGAATCGATAAATCGGTCTTTAACCTAAGTCCAATTACCGGGGAAAAACTTTAAAACACTAAAGTTAAATATTTGCGTTTTTCGTCAAAAAATGCTATATTATATAAATTTGTTAAACCGGACTACTTAAGATGTTCTTTTTAATTTTGCGAGCGCAGCGAGCTGGGGGTTTGCGAGCGAAGCGAGCAGTATTAATTTGTTAAACCGGACAACAAAAGAAAATCTCCTATATTATATAAATTTGATAAACCGGACTACTAAAGATGTTCTTTTTAATTTTGCGAGCGCAGCGAGCTGGGGTTGGCGAGCGAAGCGAGCAGTATTAATTTGTTAAACCGGACAACAAAAGAAATTCTTTTCAATTTTGCGAGCGAAGCGAGCGGGGGTTGGCGAGCGAAGCGAGCAGGGGGCGGAGCCCCCTAGTTAGAATATATTTTTGGGCTTCAAATTACAAAATCGAAAAGGTTTTTCCGCGTTTTTTGACATATAACACATATCTGTCAAAATTCGTTTGGGCAAGATATTACCTGTTAACTGAATATGCCTTTTAACTTTACACTTCTGCATGCACATATGTATGCAGTATGTACATTGCTTGCAGCGCCATGCAGAAATATACTGCTTGCAAGTGGGCGGAGCCCCCTAGTTAGAATATATTTTTGGGCTTCAAATTACAAAATCGAAAAGGTTTTTCCGCGTTTTTTGACATATAACACATATCTGTCAAAATTCGTTTGGGCAAGATATTACCTGTTAACTGAATATGCCTTTTAACTTTACACTTCTGCATGCACATATGTATGCAGTATGTACATTGCTTGCAGCGCCATGCAGAAATATACTGCTTGCAAGTGGTGCGCTTGGCATGTGTGCTTGTAAAGGGAACCATTGTTGCCAGACAATTTGTTTTTGCTTGTACAAACACAATTTTTTTTTAAATAATTTATATGTAAAACTTAATATTATTCGTCACAAAATTGGATATCAGAAATTTTGGGGCATGAAAATGTTTTCGTCACTAGACCCTTACCTCGTAAAGAGGTTTTTTTATAAGTATGAATTATTTTCAACAAGTTTAAAGCTTTTCAAAATCGGTTGTGGCATTCTCGGCAATTTGTAAGAAATGGTTACTTAAGCAAAAAAAAAAACTTTAGGCAGTTTTATATCTTGAGTAAAACTAAAATTTAAGTGAAGAGTAAGGGACGTCTAATGGCTATACGTCAGCTCTTCTGTTAAACAAGACTTCCAATTACATTCCACTGCTCAGATTCACTCTGAGCTGGGTATAGTTAAAGTAAAGAACTAAATAATTTCAACCTGTAGAAAATACCAGGCGTAGATCACACTGTACTCTAACAAAGAACTTAGAACATTCCAGCTCAATATACCTGTGTAGGTGACTGCAAAGACGCAGACCGAACAATCTAATTTAAGAAAGTATTTAATTTGTGTGATATTAGCTTTGCGAACTAAAATTATATGTAGTAGTAAGTATTGTCTTCAGCAAAAAAATGTAGGATAGGAAAACTTAAGCCAAAATTGGCTTTAAAAAAAAAAAGAAACCGACTAACAGAAAACACAAGAATCGCATATGGAATAGAGATAACTTACCGTAACAATTTCAAGCATTTCTTGCCTGGATATGTATCCGTTTCCATCCAAATCGTACATTGAAAAAGCCCATTTCAATTTTTGTTCCAGTTTTCCGCGCGACGTTACACTTAGTGCGCATAAGAACTCTCTAAAATCTATAGTCCCATCGCCGTTTGCGTCGAAGGTTCTAAACACGTGCTCTGCAAACTAAAGTTAAAATATGTTTAAAATATTAGGCTAAGTAAATGTCAATCTAATTTATATATAACAAGTGGGAAAGGCTATAGTCGAGCACCCGACTATAGAATACTCATTACGTATTTTAATGAATTTTTAATAATATTTTTTATTGCATGCTTTTAGGCACTTATATTTTTTAAAAACTGTAATTAGCCATTACCACCTTTCTAATTGTCCGCTCTTGTTACGATTTAGTAGGATGATAGGTAATAATCGTAGTAAACGATAATTAGTAAAAAAAAATTTTAGTATCTTGAAAACCGTGTGTGTGGTGGTTTTTTGCGATTTACGGAGGCGGAAAGGGACGTGGCAAAAATTTGAAACAAACTTGACCTGCGTGGGGTTTATAGAAGTCTGTGTGCCAAATTTGGTTGCTCTAGCTCTTAAAGTCTCTGAGATCTAGGCGCTCACACAGACGGACAGACGGACAGACGGACAGTCGGACAGACGGACATGGCTATATCGACTCGGCTGTTGATGCTGATCAAGAATATATATACTTTATAGGGTCGGAGATGCTTCCTTCTCCCTGTTACATACATTGCAACGAATACAATATCCCCTTTTACTTATTTTTATAAGTAACGGGTATAAAAACTTAAGGCTGGTATTTAGTTGTCTGGTTTATCAAGATTGTTCTGAAAAACAAATTTATATAAAATAAAATTTGTTTTACTAAAACGATGTGAGGAACTTTAGTTGCGAAAATCGGCATAGCAACAAAGAATGCTGGCAAAACATTGTGAGCGCGGGCACCGCTAACTCAACGGCAATTAAGCGAGCGTCGTGTAATGAGCGAGTAGCGCATATTGAGCGAGCGTCGTGAGCGAGCAGCGCATATTGAGCTAACGTCGCGAATCAAGAGATTCGTAAACTGCGTAAAGCGCCGTTGACTGAGCTAAGCAGCGACGTCGACAGAGCAGCGGCGCAGCTGGCAGCTATAAAAGCGCATGCAATTGCTGACTCGAGAGCTTATGCAAATAAGCCCTCCTCGTGTTCACAGGAGCAAGCAACAATTCTTGGTGTCCCAGGAGTCCTCCCAGCTATCCTAGTAGCAACCAGGATCCAGTCAACAGTCCTTATAGTAACAAGGATCCTCCCAGCTATCCTGATAGTAACAAGGATCAAGTCCCCAATCTTTGTGGTAACAAGGATACACTCAACGATCCTAGTAGTAACCAAGATCAAACCAACAGTCCTTGTGGTAACAAGGACACTCTCAGCGGTCCTTTTGGTAACCAAGGACATTCCCAGCAACTCTCGCAGTAGCCAGGATCAAGCCTTAGTTCTTGTGGTAACAAGGACATTCCCAGCAATTCTCGCGGTAGCAAGGATCTAGCATCAAATTTTTGTGGTAACAAGGTCCCTAGCATCAATCCTTGTGGTAACAAGGATTCAATACACCAGTCTCTGCGGTAGCACGGATCTAGCATCAAGTCCTTGTGGCAACAAGGAACCTAGCATCAATCTTTGTGGTAACAAGGATTCAATACACCAGTCTCTGCAGTAGCAAGGATCCGGCATCAATCCTCGCGGCAGCAAGGATACCATCAGCAATCCCGGTGGTCGCCAGGATCCTTAGTTTTAAGCAGTTCTGCGAATACGCAGGGCTTTAAAAAAACCTCCGCGGTCGCGGCCGAAACGTTTAGTGCGTCCTAGGGTGGCAACCAGACCGGGTTAGCCCGGCCGGAGCAAAAAGGATCGTTACAACTGGCGCCCAACATGCAGGGTTTTGCGAATAAGTAGATCAGATAAATTTCATAATGGTGCGGTCATGGATTTACAATATCAAGAAGGAGGATCTCATACAGTATGGCATAGAGTTTGATATTTTACTCACCGGCACAGTGGATGCCATACCGAAGGAGTTCGACGAGTAGGTAGAAGCCAATGAAAGACGCATGCCAACCGACTGGAGGCTCTGGCCAGAAAACATGCTCGCCAGTCGCCATTCAAGGATCCCATAACCACTACACGAAATGAAGACAACGACATGGGCAGTAACGCCATAGCGGCGGCATTGGAAAAACTGGATTTCGCGTCCACCAACGGGGAGGCACAGCGTCGATCACATCAACAGAAACAAGAAGAACGGAGAGCCCCGTGAGGAAGTTCATCAACCATGCAGCACAATCAAACAAACACGAAATACCGGGCACACACAGACATAGATCCAGTTCGGGATTATGCATGTGCATCAAGTTAGCTAAACACTTTCGAAAATTACAACTTTTAAGGGATGGGTAATTTGCCGTTAATTATCCGAAAATTATTCGTGAAAAAATTAATTTTGCCGCTCTTTTATTTAAAAAAAAAACTAATGTTCTGCTAACTTGATATCAAGTTAGCAAGACACTCCCACAATTTTGACAATTTGCGAAATCTTTTCATCGTGGAATTTGCCGTTAATTATCCGTAAATTATTCGTGAAAAAATTAATTTTGCCGCTCTTTTATTTTTAACAAACAACTAATGTTCTCATGTTTCAAGCCAAATCGATCGTTGCTGTTATTTTAACATTGGACTGTTTTGTTATGGTATGTAAAATAACAGTTCAATGCAGTGTTCGGGACCTATACATTCATATGTTTGCATTACGTTAGTGTGCATTTTTTTCGTCTAACAGCGAAATAACAGATACGTAACAGAAACAAATCGTAGCAGCGACGTGTGAGTGAGTGTACATGAGCGGCAGCGCTAACGGAGCCCAATTCACCAGCAGGACATTCAATAATTTTCTTCATGACATGGGTGTAAAGCATCAGTACACAGCTCCATACACACCACAAGAGAATCCCACTGAACGAGCGAATAGGAGCGTGAATGCGTCAACAGGATATTCACCAGCGTTCGTAACGCAGGGACGAGAGCCTCGGCTGCCACAAGCACTTTACGATGAGGTGACTATCGGCACAGGACAGGTTGCCCAAGAACCACGGGAAAACGCAATAAAACTCAAGGAGATTTTTGAAATCGTACGCAGAAGCTTGGAGAAGGCTGCATAGGATCTAGCAAGACATTACAACCAGCGCAGGAGATCATGGAAACCCAGTGTGGGCGATCAAGTCTGGCTAAAGGAGCATCATCTGTCAAACGCGGCGGAAGGATTCGCGGTGAAGCTAGAACCAAAGTTTGGAAGACCATATCGGATTGTGGACTTCGTGTCACCTGTAATTTGCAAACTTCAGTCGCCGATGGACAACAACACAAAGCGAGCGCACATTAGTGATTTAAAACCACATGTGGCGGCTGATAAAAACAGGTCAGAATAGATACGCAGTTGGGTGAGGTTTTTTTTATATGTTTGGGCCACCCTACTATGATCACGCCCACATATATATATATTTTTTTTTTTCAAAGAAAAAAAAAACGGCAAGAAATCTAAAGAAATCAAAAAAAAAAATTTTTTTGTTTTCGGATTTTTTTTCTTTTGTTGGACCACCCTATGACGCCCACGTGGTGTTCGATCACCGCAAATGCATTTTTAAAATATTAACAATTGTTCATTTCTCATTTTTCGCTTTCGCCGCTCAAGCTAACGGTTGTTTACTCTTTCAAACAAACAAAAAAAGAGAGGGGAGAGACATACATATATGTCATATATATGTATATAGTCAACAGTCCTTATAGTAACAAGGATCCTCCCAGCTATCCTGATAGTAACAAGGATCAAGTCCCCAATCCTTGTGGTAACAAGGATACACTCAACGATCCTAGTAGTAACCAAGATCAAACCAACAGTCCTTGTGGTAACAAGGACACTCTCAGCGGTCCTTGTGGTAACTAAGGATATTCCCAGCAACTCTCGCATTAGCCAGGATCAAGCCTCAGTTCTTGTGGTAACAAAGACATTCCCAGCAATTCTCGCAGTAGTCAGGATCAAGCCTCAGTTCTTGTGGTAACAAGGACATTCCCAGCAATTCTCGCGGTAGCAAGGATCTAGCATCAAATCCTTGTGGTAACAAGGACCCTAGCATCAATCCTTGTGGTAACAAGGATTCAATACACCAGTCTCTGCGGTAGCACGGATCTAGCATCAAGTCCTTGTGGCAACAAGGAACCTAGCATCAATCTTTGTGGTAACAAGGATTCAATACACCAGTCTCTGCAGTAGCAAGGATCCGGCATCAATCCTCGCGGTAGCAAGGATACCATCAGCAATCCCGGTGGTCGCCAGGATCCTTAGTTTTAAGCAGTTCTGCGAATACGCAGGGCTTTAAAATAGCTCCGAAGTCAACCGAAACCTTTAGTGCGTCCTAGAGGGGTGACCAGGACCGGGAACATAACTCCTGCGGACGCAAGACCTACGTATCCTCCTTGCGGTAGCAAGGATTAGTTTGTAGTGGTCTCCGCGATAGCGAGACCATAGCTCAATACGCATAGCTCAATACAAATCCGACCACTGTGAGCTGGAGGAAACTCCATCCTGGACCACCTAAAACGTTCTATCAGCAAGGAAGCTCGCCAGAATGCTATAAAGCTGTGGATTCATTAATTTTTTTTATTTTTGACAGGAGCCCCTCATGACATACCCTGTCAAAGGCTTGCTGAATGTCAAGATAATCGCCTACTACATACTCCTTAGACTCAAAGTCATCCAAAATGTGATCCACATGATGAAGCTGCTCAGGCGTCCCATGCTTAAGTCTGAACACAAATTGAAATTCAGGGATAACACTCAGAAACTTGGGAGCATCTCTAATTCTTCTTAAAATACATTTCTCCAGGATTTTGCCAAAAGCAGGGAGAGAAAGCATTCTATCAACTTTGTTTATTTTTTGTACAAGCTAAAACAAACTGTCTGGCAACACTGGTTCCCTTTTCAAACACACATGCCAAGCGCAAAAGATAGTAGCACTCTCAAACTCTGGCTGCTATGACACTTTGCTGCTGCTGTATGCATGCTAATGCATATGTACATGCAGAAGTGTAAAGGTAAAAGGTATATTCAGTTAACAGGTAATATCTTGCCCAAACGAAATTTGACGGCTATGTGTTATATGTCAAAAACGCGAAATTGAATTGCTGCAACAAATAACATATTTAAAAGTTATTTGAAACGTAGATTTTTCATAAATCGCCGAAATATGGGAATAAAACCTTATTTCACCTGAAGCTTTTTACCTGTGTTTTAAGCAATGCCCTTCAAAATACATTTTCAACGATATATAGATCACATCTGTAGCTTCTATCGTTTGGATGCTTTGGTTTTTGATGATTTACATGTACATGAACATACTGCATATGTACATGCAGTAGTGTAAAGGTAAAAGGTATATTCAGTTAATAAGTAATATCTTCCAAACCCATCGGTAAAATTTTTTGTATCATATATCAAAAAAAGCGAAATTTTACACACTACAACATATTGAAAGCTAAAAAAATCGTTAGCGTCGTTTTCTCAAAAACCGCCAAAATGTGGGACAAAATATCTTATTTCACCTGTTGCTTTTTACCTATGCACTTAAGAAAAAATGTTTAAAGGTCTGCCTAAAAGCCCTTCAAAATACCTTTCCAACGATATAATTTTAATTTTAGCGGTTTTTAGCGATTTCCCGCTAAACTAGCGTTTTTTCGAAAAAGTCGTAGAACAAACGTTTCTAGATTTTTGATCGGGAACAAGTCCTCATTTAAACTTTTAAGCTAAATCAACGCTTTGATACTAACAAACAGACAAACAAACAAACAGACAAACAAACAAACAGACTGACTTTTCATCTCATTTTCGGAAGGCCACCAAAAATTTCAAAATTAATTATCTTCTGAACCAGTGATCGGATTTTGATGATCAAGGTGTCATTCGACGCGTATTTTTGATTAGAATAGTAAAAAATTAAAAAAATCAAAAAGGCTCCAGCGGCCCCATTAGCTCCAATAATTTAAATTTTTCCCCTCCCACTTAAACCTGTTTATCTCACGAACCAGGTGAGTTTTCAAAAGTCTTAGTATGCACATTTGTAAGTTAAGTTAATACCTTTCGATCGGTATATAACTCGACCTGATCGGACAGTCATAGCAAATTTTCCATTCTTCCTGTGTATATATGCTAGTCGCCTTCGCACCCTTCGTGCTGCTTTCGTCACTAGCGCGGACTGCCGTCCGCAGTGATAAGCACATTTTGACAAAGTTACACTGCCAAAGAATTTACCTCTTTACCTCTTTACGAGGTAAAAGTCTAGTGACAAAAACATTTTCATGCCCCAAAATTTCTGATATCCAATTTTGTGACGAATAATATTAAGTTTAACATATAAATTATTTTAAAAAAAAATTTTGCATTCGGCACTGCCCAAAACAGTGAGTTTTATTTGGTATGGAGAATTGAGACATTATAGCGCAATGTGCCGAGTGCCAAAATTTTTTTTTAAATAATTTATATGTAAAACTTTATATTATTCGTCACAAAATTGGATATCAGAAATTTTGGGGCATGAAAATGTTTTCGTCACTAGACTTTTACCTCGTAAAGAGGTTTTTTTTATAAGATACAATTATACACACATGTCATCCCTGGTGAAAGCAGCTTTCAATTTTTTGCCTAACAAAAATGCTTTTTTTCTGTTAAGAATAATTTAAATACAGTTGAACTTCCATTACTCGAACTTCTATAACTCGAATTTCTCTGTAACTCGAACTAAATGAGTGGCAGTAAAATTAATAAACTTAAGAAAAATAACTCTATAAGTCGAATATCTCCATAACTCGAACCTTTTGTTTGGATAATGGTGATTCGAGTTAGGGAAGTTGGACTGTATTTTATTAATATCGTTCATCACAAAATTGAAAATTAGCAATATTGGAGCATTTACATATTTTGGTCACTTGAAAAGAGTTTTTTTCAGTAAACTCTTCATGAATATCTCATATCAGAAACGAGGTTAGTTGGAATCGAGAACTTAAACAGATAACATCGAGCTGCCGAAATATTTATAATTAAAATAAAAATATTGTTGTGGAACTATTAGGGCTCTATTAATTTATTATACCCTGTTAAAAATTAGCTTATTGATAAGTAAGTATACAATACGGTATTTAAAAAATATGATTATATACCTTACTTGCATCGCCATATGGAAAAAAGTTTCCATATATTTTTTTAAACTCCTCTACAGACAAATGTCCACTTGGACAGTCCTTTAGAAAGCCTTTATACCATTCTTGTATTTCAGCATCTGCAATTCGAAAATTAATAAGATTTTATTAACACTTTTCATATAAATAAGATCATGGAAATATAATTGACGCTAAATGTGGCCTTTAATTATAATATAATTTGGGTAGATTATTCAATACATAATCCAATGATGTGTTTTCAGCTTTTTAATAAATTATAATTTTATTAATCACGTTGAATTGTCGATCGGAAAAATTTTAAAGTATAAATTAAAAAATCCTAAAAATCCCATTAGCAAGCGCTACCAGTAACTAACGACCGTTTTTTCAATGTCTCAATAAATTTAAGCACAATAATAGTTCAAAAAGTATTGTCAGTTAATGCGCTGATTCTTATGATGAGTTCCATAAAAAATTTCGTTTTTTCAATCAATTTATGTCACGTGAAATTGTGAATAGAAAAAATTGTCGCAACGCTGTTCTGTAAAGCAGTACATTTTTGGGGGTCATTTCAAATATGAATTTATAAATTGAAAAATCACTAAACAAAATGACAGTACTATGGAATTTCAACTAAGAAGAAATATGAAATTGGGTGTGGCCCAGAAAAGACCGAAAATTCACGGTCGCCCTTTTTTGATTATTTGTGGGCTGGAGCTCAACCTGCTTGGTATTCCATCCCTATGGAAACTTTCCAAAAGCTGGCATTGAGTATGAGTCGAAGATGTTAAGCTGTCATTGATAAATGTGGATATAGTACCAAATACTAAAGCCGATTATTATTTTCCATTCGAAAACATCTTCCGTAAAATTAATTGTTTAATTTGTTTTTATGATAGATATCAAATAAAGTTTTTGTTTTTAAATTAATTGGCTAAGATATGCCATACAATTTTTGTTCCCTATTATTATTATTGGACAAAAATATCATCTTTTATCTACCATAGGAACGATCGGATTATTATTGGATAAAAATATCATCTTTTATCTACCATAGGAACGATAGGCAGTAAATAAAGTTTTAGCTAGGGTAGGCGAAGAAAGAAGTGGTCAGAGCCCTCTTGCTTTTAAACTGTAACGAAGCAAAGAGTGCCAATTACTTCAAGAGTAACATACCTGTGAATTCAGTATTCTGTTTTAGATCCTCTAATACTTCGGGTTTGAGTTTACTGTTTTGTTTCCCCATATTTGAAGTGTGATACCATTATAGTTGTTTCTAGAAATAAAGTATAAGATATGGCTATATTTACTATATAAAATAATTTCAAACCAAAAAACAAAATGTCATAATGCAGAATGATCAGTATCAACCAAAGCTCGCAAATAACAGTTGACCGCTTTTCCTTTGTAATCTGCGCAGTGAACATGAACATAACCGAAAAAAAACACGCACGCTGAGCGAAACACTTCGATTCTCTTTCTTTTTGTTGTCGATTGAGGGTGCTCAGCAGTGTTGCCAATTTAACTATTTTCCCACTAGGAAAAAGTGGCTAACTAGCAATTTTAAAAAATCATAAAAAATTCTAGCGACGAGATTTTTGAACAATTTCATTACAGTCGCTGGTAATGGTTCCGAGTATGCGGCACACCTCCAAAAAAAAAAAAAAAAATTCAAAATTAGAGCCTGATTTATCATGAATTTAGGTGTAAAAATTATTTCCGGGTCTTTTATAGTTTTTTTTTTAAAAATTTTGAAATTTTAATAAAAATGAATTATTTTTTTGTTCTTTTTATACAAAATGAACTATATGAATGTTCTTTTGAGTTTTCCAGAGCTGATTTGAGCTTTGTATGGTTCTTTTTTTCGATTACATGTAACGTTTACCAACACTATTTTCATACTAATGTAATTTTTGGCGTTTTCCAACACTTTTTTAATGGAATCCGTACGAAATTTTTAATCGCGATAAATTGTAATACAATGTTCACAGGCTGTGAAGTGGGTACTAGGGAGTTTGACCAATTCATAGAGACTTCCAACAAATATTTAAGGAAAATGGATCATGAACTGTTGTTTCAGGAGTGAGGATGTGAGAAAAATCGCTCGATTTTTTTTTTTTTTTTTTTAATTTTTCGCCTGCGGCGCATTAATCTCACGTCCTCACTCCTGAAACAACAGTTCATGATCCATTTTCCTTAAATAATTGTTGAGAGTCTCTAAAAATTGTTTAATTATCTATCTTTATATTTCCTTTTTGCTTATTTTATATAAAAATAAGTTAAATATTCAAATCTTTGACATGATTTCTTTGTACAGTGTTGGAAATCACGTTAAAAATTAATATGAAAAAAGTAGTGTTGGTAAACGATCAAAATTATTCAACATGAACAAGAGAGCAAAAAATAGTTCATTTTTATTAAAATTTCAAAAATTAAAAAAAAAAAAACTATGAAAGACCCGGAAATAATTTTTACACCTAAATTCATGATAAATCAGGCTCTAATTTTGGATTTTTTTTTTTTTTTGGAGGTGTGCCGCATACTCGGAACCATTACCCAGTCGCTATTAGAATTGTATGAAGAATTTCTTTGCATCAAAACATTTTTGGTTTAAGCCCGAAGAAAAAAGTTTCAAAAGTAGGCCTTTACAAGCGTTCAAAATATTTCATGGGTACTTAATAGGTTAAAGAATTTTTTGTATCATTCAAACGGAATTTAAATGAATATAAGATTTAATTAAGAAATCTGCATCATATCTTTTTTATTATACAAAAATTTGACAAAGTTAGGGGGTATGTAGACATTAGTGGCACACTATAAGCAAAAACCGCGACATGCCTGCCTAAAAAGATTGGATGGCTTCAATTTGGATTTGCACTCACATGCCAAGACAGCCAATCATATGTAAGCCTCCTTCAACTTCTTCAGCACAGACTTGTGCGGGATTGTTGGGCGGAACCAAAAACACTGGATTAAATCTATAAAAATATCGATTTACTTCTAGCCTTTTTTTTAGCTACCAACAAAATTTTCTGGCTATTTCTAGCTTATTTCAAAGGATAGTTTAGCTTTTTCATGACCCGAAGAGTTGGCAACACTGGTGCTCAGTTGAACTTTTCTAGTTGCGCTCTTTCAATAACAATTTGTAGAGAGCGAACCGATTGAGCGTTCACATATTAAGAATCACCAGATAAGTAAAAAATTTAAGACTCAGTGCAAACGGTCTTTAATTTTTTTTATATTCCATTTAGGCATGCAACATTAAGACAAGATGGCCCATCATTACTGACATAGTGCCCCCATCATGACCGGATGTACTACCGAAAAATAAATGATTGTTTGTTAGGCGAAGACCGATTGGTTCAAAATACCATTGATAGCAGACGTGCCCTATCGATAGTGATCGATAATTTTTTATGACGCTCAACTCGTCAACTCGAACCTAATACAGATATAATATAAATAATGTTTTAATAATTATTTATGTGTACCCGCCACTTCAGTCGAGTCCGAGCGCATGCTTAGAAGGCTGTCCAAAAAGTTTCAGATCTCGGAACTTTGGCTATTACAATAGCTAAAAGCGAAACATTATAGTAAATAACGAGTTTCATTAACTTTTAGTTTTATAATGCATAAATTAATACCAATTTAAAATTTTAGTGGGAATTTTATATAAAAATTGATCGATGGTTTGAAAACTATAATCGCTGACTATCGATTATGCCGACTATCGATAGTTCTCCACCTCTATATCTGACTCTTTGCTGAAAAACTCAGTAAGAGAGTTATTTTTGAACAACGAAAAAAGTCAACTATTATTTTTTAGCTCTGGTATCAACAGACAAAACAAATGAGGCATGCCGGACTATCTGTCGGACTGTTTGTTAATACCAGGGATTAAAACCGAAACGAATATCGGTTTCAGTTACGGTTTCGGTTATGTTCGCTCATATATTTTCGGTTATCGGCTACGCAAAATCTTTGAAGAAAGGTTTTGTAACTGTAAACCGGATTTTGTATGTTTCGGATTTGAAATACCAGTATGGTTTCGGTTCACAAAAAAAAAAACCTTTGAAAAATATAATTATATTAATAAAATAATAATAATAATTAAATAGGCATTACTTTCCTGATGTTTTAGTCACACATTTATTTCACATATTCTTCAGATTGCTGTAGTTTAGTTTCTTTATAACAAATTTAATAATTAATTTAACAAATTTATTTTATTTGCGCTTATTCAGTGCTATGAAAATTCGATCATGAATATCACAAATAAAAATTAAAAATTATACGTAAGAAAATTGAAATCAAAATTAAAAATAAAAAAGCAAATCAAAAATAAAATACAAAACTAATAACAAAATATCGGAGATCGCAAACACGTCAGAAAAAGGCGAAATACTTCAAAATTTTACGTTTTTAATTATTCTTAAGTTGCTTATTTAATTTTTAGAATAAAAATTCAAATCAAAACGTGCTTTAAAAATTGTTTTTAAAAGTTACACCATAACTCTTATTTTCAATATTTAAAATAACAATTAAAAATAACACTTTTTTTCATTATTTATTATATATTATTTATGAAACCCCGAAATTAACACTTATAAATGAAACGGTTACTAAACGGTTAATTCGATTTGGCCGCGCTATCGGCATTTAATTCAAATATGAAAAAGCGTTGAATTTTTTTTACAAATCTATAAAAGATAAATGGATTAGATTTTTGGCGGTCTTTTATAAGCTCTCCGATCAGCTGATCATGTGCTGTGAGCTGTCAAACACAACATCTGCTTCAGCAAGCGCTTTAGAAAATTTGTTCTTTGTTGCATTCACTTTGAGTCCCTGGCAAATTTAGTACCCTTACTTATTTTATTACAAGTTTGGTTTTTAATCATCTTTAAGGTATGTAATACGTAGAAATCAGTGTTTGTGACCGGTCTAGAAGTGTGATGCTTATAAAACGTAGTGGTAATTAAGTGTATTAACAACGAGCCCACAGTAGCGTACACCTGTCTTTCGTGGAGTAGAACCATACCAAATTCACCTGTTTTCAGTCTAACTCTTTCTTTATCTGGAAGTGTGAATCATTGTGCGTCCAAAATGTGCAATATAAACTGCGATTACCTGCTACTCTGCCTACTACGGAATTTTTTAGGCACAATGTCAGTAGAAAAACTGACACTTTTCATAGTATGGCACGAAAAAGCAATCCCAACCAAGAAGTTCCTCGCCATGGAAAACTTTGTATTTGGGACTGTTCTAAATACCTTAAATTAACTCAAAAGGAGAAGTGCCAGATTGGCAAAAAGCTGCGAAATTTTACTTGTAGGCTTGTCACAAAGTGGAAAAACTGTGAAAGAAATAAGACTTTTTCGAAATGAATAGCTAGATATGCCGATGGTATTGATGTATAGATCATCTTCCGAAAATGTTGGACGTCCACAAAAAGATATTTCGGAGTGTTGCAAAAAAACGCAAGTCAAAAAATTGTCAGGCCTTACTGAAGAAGTCTCGTCAGATGCATTGTTGGTAGCTGCAAACTACAGCTTGTATAAAGCTGGAAAGCGCAGTGCTTCAAAGGTGGTGTCAATGCTTAATGCTGACGAAGAGTTAAGCGGTAATTCCAGAAAAAATACCATGGAAGATATCATAAATGCCTTATTAGTTTCTTCCGACCCTTTGATATCTTCGTTTTCAAATGGATCTTCGATATCGTCAGCACAAAATATTCTGTGAAGATGTGAGGAGCTTGATTTTAATGAAGCATCTGGATATGCCCGACTCGAATTCTGAAGATTCAGTTTCCGAATAGTATTTTTTCGTTTTCTATATATTATTAATTTATGAAATATGTTCAAAAAAGTATTAAAAAAATTGAATTTAAAAAATAATTTATAAAAAATAAAAATTAAAAAAAAAAATTTTTTTTTTTAATTTAGCAAAAAAATGTATAATTTTTTCTGAGCAATGGAAAAAACTGCTTGAAGACATCTGTTTTCGTTTGGAAGTTATTAATAAAATGCCGCTAGAGAGACCCAATCGCCCACTGTGCTCCGGCTTTAAGGTTTCGGTCAAATGAAATTTTTTTTTTTGGTTACGTTTTCAGTTACGTTTTTAAATTTCAATCTGTTTTTACCAGTTAAAGGTTACGGTTTTGGTTAGGTATTTAATCCCTGATTAATACTGATCAAGAATATATTTATACCCTTATTGGGGTCTGCCACGCCGCCAACAACCAGGGGCACAAAGTAAAAAATTAGAAATTTGTGTTTTTTATTAACAAACACAACTATTTAGTTCTTACGTTATAAGGGGTCTAAAAGAAGCTAGTATTTTCTTTTTCTTCGCAATATGTTCATTGTTAAGTAAAATTTTCGTTTAACTCATGAGACTTAACATACGTATATTTTTGATTCAATAAATGTCAATATGTCACATACCATATCTGTGTCCATTCTAAGTCAGATAACTCAATCTGAATAGTTGCAAACTATTTACGGATTGATCCCAAGGCTGCTAAATGATGCGTTCGATTCCGGCAAGCATGTTCTGAAAAAAAAAAATCGGATATGATTATATTACTTTACTTTTACCTTAAAACAGAGTAACCAGTTTATAAAAAAAAACTCAAACTAAAAAGTCCAAGTCTTTATCGGATTCGTTAACCAAAGCTGACCGTCTGAAATGTATGGTCAAAACACATTTTGTTCAAAAACCTATAAAACGGTTATAAAAGTACCAGAGAGCTGCAAAATTCAATATTTTCTTGATTTACTCATACGCAAAAGTTGTTACTCAATTCCTTTCACTGATTGAAACACAGCGTCAAGTTAAAATCAGCTCATGCTGATGAACACATCAATCGTGTACATGCGCAGCCTTCTGTACGAAACGTGTTGGCTTGTGTTTAATCACTCAGCGAAACGAAAAGTTGAATGAAATCAGCTCATGTAACTCATGTATTTTGTTGTTGTGAGACAGAGGAAGCGCTGCTGACTGCGCATATGAATTAACTCATACGAGTTGATTTTGCGTTTTGAGTTTTACTTTATCTTATAAAAAAAACCTCTTTACGAGGTAAAAGTCTAGTGACGAAAACATTTTCATGCGCCAAAATTTCTGATATCCAATTTTGTGACGAATAATATTAAATTTTACACATGAATTATTAAAAAAAATTTTTGTCAAAATACCTTACTTTACTTACTTACTTTGGGGCAAAATACCTTACTTCACCTGTAGATTTTTACCTTTTTACTTAAAATAAAAACTTAGAAGGTATGCCTGAAAGCCTTCGAAATACCTTTTAAACGATATTTAGTCACATCCGTAGCTTCTATCGTTTGGAAGCTATAGGGGTTTTAAATTTAGCGGTTTTTAGCGATTTCCCGCTAAACTAGCTAATTTTCGAAAAAGTCGTAGAACAAACCTTTCTAGATTTTTGAGCCGAAACATGTCCTCATTCAAATTTTTAAGCTAAATCAACGATTTGATACAAACAAACAAGAGGACTGACTTTTCATCTCATTTTCGGAAGGCCACTAAAAATTTCAAAATAAAGTATCTTTTGAACCAGTGGTCAGATTTTGATGTTCGAGGTGTCATTCGACGCGTATTTTTGATTAGAATATTAAAAAATTTAAAACAAATTCAAAAAGGCTTCAACGACCCCATTTGTTCCAATTGTTTTAATTTTTCCCCTCCCACTTACACCTGTTTATCTCACGAATCAGGTGAGTTCCAAATTTTCCATTCTTCTTTTGTATATATGCTAGTCGCCTTCGCACCCTTCTTGCTGCTTTCGGCACTAGCGGGGACTGCCGTCCGCAGTGATAATATTGTTTGTACGCTGCGACGTAGCAAAATGAATTTTTTGGAAAAGATAAAAAGGATCCTTTGTAACAGAATCCTGTGTAGAAAAATCAATGCTCTAAAGTCAATCCACAAGGTCAAAAATTTTGTTGGAAAGTATAGAGATACGGTCACAACGTCTACGATTAAATATCTGGCAATTGCTACCTTAAGCTTACTCATGTCATTCGCATTGCAGTGGCCGAATACTTTTAACCCGTAATATAATGTTGGTATCTGGCACATTTTTCCAATTAGCAGCTAGATTTGAAGTGGCAGAAAAGATTTTGATATAGCCAACTGCCTGTCGCTAAGGATATGTGATGACTCCAAGACAAGGTGCTATTCAAGTGAATCCCTAAGTTGGCGGCTATATATTCAATAGGACTGCTACAGATGCGCAAGTCATGCAGTTGGGTAGAATCAATGATTTTTTTGTAAATAACTATGCATTTGGATTTACTAGGGTTTATTTCTAAACCATCATTTTTTGCCCAAAGTGAAATACTGTCAAGATTACTGTGGCAAACATTAATAGATTCACTAACTTGAGCTAATGGGCGACTAACATAAATATGGACCTCATCAGCATACAAATGGACTTCACAGTTAGACAAAACATTTGGGAGATCATTAACATAGGCAGAGAACAATGGTGGGCCCAAAACAGATCCCTTAGCCACACCACGATTTGAGCTAAGAAAACTTGACGTATAGGGCCCGGAGACAACTGCTTGTACTCGATCTTTAAGATATGACTCGATAAGATTAATGGTGGAATTTTCAAAGTTGAAGTATGGCTGTAGTACAGCTTCTGCTTTTTCTGAATCCTGACTGCTTGTCACTTAGAAGTGAGTTTGTTTTGAAAAAGTAGTTTATTTGCTTAGCCATTAAACTTTCAAAGACTTTTGATAGGAAAGGGAGAATTGATATGGGTCTGAAATCATTGTTAGATTTATGGATTGCTAAAATCTTTGCTTTTCTCCAATTTGAGGGAAAGACGGACGTCGTGAAAATTGTATTGAATATGTAAGTTATAACATATGTGGTAGGAGTGAAGGCAGAAGTATTTTTAAAAATTTTGGATTTATTTTATCAAAACCTTCAGCATTGGATTTAATATCTAAGACACTGTCTAAAACATCACAAGGACGGTGACACATGAAACTAAAACTATTATCACAGGTGGATTCAGCATTAATGTACGAGTTGTTAGCCGCCTCAGGTACTTGAATTTGGACAAACTTACGACAACGTCAATGGACAACTTGGAAGAAGCTCACGGATGTGCATGAGTTAAGCAGACATATAAGGAAGCTCCTGTAAGAAGGAGAACGTAGAGTTATCGAGGCGAATTTCGTGCCAAAAGGCAGCAAGCATTCCAAGTAAGAACTGGCCAGGAAAAACAAATGCCGACGTGCAAAAAGAAAGACAGGAAAGATGTAAAATGTTTCAGTTACTGTCAACGCGGGCATTTTAAGGGAAATTTCATCTCAGTTGGAAAAGCTATTGATCATGGGTGCTCTGTGATGTTCGACCGAGAGTTTGCAGTATTTCGCAGGAATGGCGAGGATCTATGGAAGACGCGCAAGAGCAACAAGCTTATTGTGTTTAAAGGCAAACGCTTTTTGTGCTATGGCGCAGTACAGCAAAACGCAGGTGTATGGCACAACAGGTATGGACACTTGAATTCCACAATTTTAATGAATCTCACAAAGAACAGAATGCAGCTTGGAGCATGTCCATTTTTCTGAGAAATCGTCGTTGACCTGTGTGAAATTAAGACTCAGCCGTTTCCAGCAGCAGCCGAGAATCGCCAACAACAGCATTGATCGGCAAAACGCTCTATGATGCATGGTGCGGCATATTCGGATCAGTTGCATTCGGTTGCTAGGGTCAATTGCAAATGTTTCTGGGCATAGCGAGATGGCCAAACCGGGGCTATATCTATGAACTAGGCGCCGTATATCAAGGATATACAGGATATGCAGACATGCCGGACTGTAGCGATCGAAAGGTGTCAATTGAACTTACAAATGTGCATACTAAGACTTTTGGAAACTCACCTAGTTCGTGAGATAAACAGGTGTTAGTGGAAGGGACATAAGCAGGTGTTAGTGTAAGGGGACAAATTTAAATTATTGGTGCAAATGGGGGTCGTTGCACAGTGGGCCAAACTGCTCCGCTAACGGAATTTTATTAATAACTCGAGTAAATGAAATTTAAACTTAAGGATATCAATGCACTCTTCACGTACGCTCTAAATTTCAATTTTCTAGGTCAAGCATTTCTTATACCTCCCATACAACTGATTAATACACCTGTGTCTTAGGGCAGACGTCCCCAAAATTGTTTATGGGACGGCTCATGTCCAACATTTTTTGGTGAAAAAGAGGCATGTTAAGTCATTTTTGATTTTTTTTTCTCAAAAAAGTTTCTATTGTATCTGCATGCCATCCATTTTTCTGTAAGATGGGCCACGAAAGCTTTCAACTTTTTGTTTTTTTCTTCCAGGTCATTTTTAGTCAATTTTATAATTTTATAAGATGTACCAAATACAAATTCTTTGATGGCTAACATTTTATTTTTGGCCACTTTTTCGTTAAGCCAAATGATATAAAGTGAGCGCTTCGAGACTGACATTCCACGTAAAAAGGGCAACAGACTTAAGAGTTGGTCGTAGTTGGTTAACATTTTGGAAATTTTTATACCACAAGGACTCATACTTTATATATATATATATATGCTTAAATTAGCTCGGATCCGATTGGAGAACGCTAGTTTTAGCACAAAGTTGACAGCATACGCTATAAAAACACGTATACTAAAAAGACATACTTCTACCACATTTTTTTTGCTACACATGAAAAGACGGGTCACAAACATATAATTTTTGTTTAGTACATACCTTATCTGATTAAGAAAAAAAGATATTGATTCAAGAAATTGACAATTGGTTTGCAATTTGGCTCAACCAACAGAGGCTTAAGAATGCAGTCAAATATTGGCATGCCACGTACTAAACATATGTTCACTTTGAAAGTTCACATCCGATCAGGAATGCATCGGAAAGCTCTTGCAAAAGCTTTTATAAGCTTTGACAAGAGTTGTCAATCAAAAGAAATAAAAAAAAACCGAACATTAAAAAATTGAAATTCGACTTACATCCCGCTAGATTGTCTGTTTGGGTTACTGTGCGTTGGAGCCTTTTTGAATTGTTTATTTATTTTGTCGAATGACACCTCGATCATCGAAATCCGACCACTAGTTCAAAAGATAATTCATTTTGAAATTTTCAGTGGCCTTCCGAAAATGAGATGAAAAGTCAGTCTCTCTGTTTGTCTGGTTGTTTGGATCAAATCTTTTATTTAGCTAAAAAGTTTGAATGAAGACTTGTTCCCACTTAAAAATCTAGAAACGTTTGTTCTACGACCGCTAAAATTAGCATCCTATAGCATCAACGATAGAAACTACAGATGATCTATATATCGCTAAAAAGGTATTTTGAAGGGCTCTTAGGCATACCTTTAAACTATTTTTCTAAACTTGCAATATGTTGAAGTGTGTAAAATTTCGGGTTTTTTAATAAATGAAACCAAATTTTACCGATTGGTTTGGAAGGTATTGCCTATTAACTGAATATACCTTTTACTTTTACACTACTGCATGTACAAATTAAGATTTAAATAAGAAGTCCTCGCGGATTTTCGTTATAAGACTTTATTTTGATTATTTTATTATTTGGATAACACAAAATCAATTAATGTTATATGGTTTATAAAACACCTAAGCTATTGTGTGCTTTTCACAACGGCAGCTAGAATGCTTAGCTTGCGCCTCGTGCACTGTCGTGCAAGAACATCCGGCCCAGAGCTATGTCAGCATCTGTGGCTGGTGTTATATTGCATTTGTCAACTTGTAAGAACATCCGGCCCAGTGCTATATCAGCAGCTGGAGCTGGTGTCGTTGGCCTCTGTTAACTGCTCCCCTCCTATCTCGGCGATCACCTTCTTAATCACCTTGGCCGATGCCATGTTTTTGGTGAATCGACGGTAGGTGACTCCGATGCATATTATGGTGCAACACACAGCACCCAACAAGAAGGCTATTACCACGCTTTTGACGCTTCCAATTTCGTCCTTTACTTCCTTGATGATCTCCAGGTGATGATCTCATTCAAGCGATGAAGGTAAGGGAGACTCAGCACGTCTTGGTGGCCGGTGACGTTCAGAAGGAGAGATGCCGCAATGCCGGGGAACTTACTCTGGACGTTGTTGCGATTCAAGTACTTAGTTTCGTTGATCAGAGCCTAATTATTGAACGTGATTAGATTCGTTCCGTGAACCCAAGTCTCAGTACCGTTGTCAGTGCAAGTTTTAGCAGGCCGGTTATTGATGATCAGAATTCTGTCATCGACCCATGTGATCGGGTCTAAGTTACTCGGCTGTATTTGGCAGTTTGCCAAGCCACCAGCATGCAGCTCTCTGGCACAAGAGCTGGTCGGTGAAAGTTGATAAAAGGTTCCTCCCCGCCGCGGAAGTGCAATTCTTAAGGGCATGCACTTGATCTGTGCACTCACTTGTAGCACAGCATTCTCATGTGCAACTGGATACAGCATCACCTTTCTGCCTGCCATTTTAATTTTCGGGAACTTAATTATAAAGTGAAGGGCATTAAAAGATTGTAATACTTTCACGGACGCAACGGACATAAGGTCAGCTATTGAAGTACCTGGGTTCATCGATCCAAACAGATTTCAAATCTACGTGATCTAATATATTTGGGCTTATGATATTAATTTTTGCAAGGGTAACAGCGAGCATCAAATTTTGCACTTCCATCAGCAACATTCTATTCCAAACTAAAAGTTTCGTATAAATGCCCGGAATCTGATTCTTTTTTAGTAATGCTTTTAGTAGCTTTTAGTAATGTGTTGACACTTGTAGTGAGTTGATTGATTTGCTCCTGAACTTTTGTGTTGATAGCTACCTGTCTGTTGTTAGAGTTCACCAACTGTAACTCAGTGAATTTGATCTTCTCGAAGTCACTAACGTCAGGTGTTTCCGCAACTTCTTTGAGGGCTGTGCCCAAGAAATCTAAACTCCTTGCCACCCTTTGGTGCACGCCAAGAGCTTCTAACAGATCTCTGAGGTGGAACGCATCTACGCTTAGAAGCTTTCTGATGTGTGACTGCGAAAACATATCACATAGCTCATTTGTTTCGTTTACCATTTTTTTTCGTATTCAGAGATGTTTGCTGTGTGCCTGACGAAATTGAATTTATCCCAGACCAGAACTTGGAATATACTTGGCGGGTGAGTAATTAGACACACGCGCTGCCGCACTTGCAAAAAATAGAAATAGCAGATACCCGAACCTGCGGAAGACAGACTAAACGGACCAAACTATTACTACGTATCTTTCTAAAGGTAATACCAAGTGGCGTAAATATTAAAACTTAAAGCACTAAGCAAACAATACATAGAGGCGTCAAACAAGCATTTTTGTGGTATCCGATTTTTTGCATAGCATGCGACCCCAGAGAGTTCGGCAAAAGCCGAACGATGAGCACGCGCTGTGTCGATCTCTCTCTCATTATCGTTTCTGTATGTGAACACGCGCACGCTTCTTAGTGTGGGTAAAATGTAAACATGCGGGCTCGATCACCAGTTGCGACATACCCTGTTTTAAGTACAAACCTTTTTTTTCTCATTTTCTTTGCCTTTTTTATTATTCAATAACTTTTTACCACAAACGGATGGTTGCTAGTTAGTGAATACTAAAAATATTATTTAATAAACAATAATAAGCAAAAAGAATGGGAAAAAATGTTTGTGTTTAAAACAGGGTATGTTCCGACGCGTGATCAAGCATGCGATTGCTTGTGAGCGCTCTCTCTCAGCTGCGCTGGGGTTTTACTGAGAAGAGCGTTCGGCTTTTGCCGTGACTAGGATTATGACTTCGACTGAGTCACTGAGGTTTCTCTCCAGCTTGAGGCAACGTGCAAGCTCGGCTAGTGTGCTATGGAAGCGCTCGACTTGGCCTTTGGAGGTGCATGCAGCGCCATGCGGCGCATTAACCATATGGACTCCGTAGTTGCTTAACAACAGGGTCTTAATCATTTGAGAATTCATCGAAGGCTCGTTGCAGCAATAAATTCTTCTGGCTTGTGGAAAGAAATTAATGAGCTGCAGCAGTGGAGCTTTGGTTTTTGCAGTGCCAGAACTTTGTGCTTGGAAACATGCGAACTAAGCCATCCTGCACATGTGCTAGTGTGTGCAGGTTGCAATAGAGGGCATTAACTGCATTTGGATTAATCAAGTCAAGGAGTTCATCTAGAAGGGCTGTGCGATCAGTGAAGCTCACTTCATGATGCCTCTTGTCCCCGAAAAGAATGAAGTTGCATTTGGTGGCGACGCGTGCCTCTTCAATGACAAGAGGCAACAATTAAGTGGCTTTTCGGTTGACTCAATTGTACAGGTCAAGGACAGCTCGCTGTGGACTGTGGCTGCGCAGGAATCAGTATTCAGCTCGTCAAGAGCGTTGAGCTGTTGTCACAATAGCGCATCAGCAACTAAATTCTCCTTGCCTGGCTTATAAAATATTCGCGCATTTCCTCAATGCGCGCCTTCCATCTTTTAATGTTGGCGTTCGGGTTTGACTCAGAAACGGCAAAAGTTAAAGGTTGGTGGTCCGTGAAAACGTAACGTAGCTTGCTAAGGGCCCAAACTATAGCCAAAAGTTCTCGCTCGTTAGTGGCGTAGTTCACCTCCGGGGGTTTCAATGTTCTGGCACTAAGCAAACAATACATAGAGGCGTCAAACAAGTTTTTTTTGAGCGCAAATGTTTTGTATAGCATGCGACCCCAGAGCCTTCGGCAAAAGCCGAACGCTCTTCTCAACAGAACCCAGAGCGAAAGAACGTAACAGAGAGAGAGCGCACAGAAAAATGTTCAGTCTTGGATAGGCACCAGAACGGTGAGCACGCTCTGTGTCGATCTCTCGCTCATTATCGTTTCTGTATGTGAACATACGCACGCTTCTTTGTGTGTGTGAATGTACACATACACAACTGCGTTTTTGCAATTCGGGCTCGATCAACCGATACCCAGTTTTTTGCTTAGTGGTTCTGGAAATCATTGAGATGGGGCGACCCTCTTGAGAAAGCACTGCCCCTATGCCGTAAGCTGAAGCGTCTGTCGATAGATCAAACGGCTTCTTAAAGTCAGTGTATCTGAGCATGACGTTTTCTGATGACATAGTGTTGTGTAGCTTTTGGAATGCGTGACGCTGAAGTTCAGAGAATTCTACCGGGATGTTTCGCGATCTATGTTTACTTACTGATCCATACTCGCACTTTAGAAGATCAGAAATGGATTTTGCTATTGAGGGAACGTCTTTGATGAAACACCTATAGTAACTGGCCAGACCTAAATATTATCTGATCTCGAATATATTCTTTGGTTCTGGGAACTCCTGAATCGCTTTGACTTTGTCAAAGCTACTGGTTACCACGAAACCAAGAAAACCTACGCTTTTCTTAAAAAAAAAAAACGCGATTTTTCCTTGGAGATTCTCATATTTACCTCGTGCAGGCTCTTTAAGACCCACTCTACATGTTGGACATGAGAATTTTCGTTTTTTGAGAAGATGATGACATCGTCAAGATAGACATAGCAAGATTTGCCAATTTGCTCACTCAGTATGTCGTCAACAGTTCTTTGAAAGATGCTGTCCGCATTCTTCAACCCAAAGGGAAGTCGACAAAATTCGTACTTTCCCCCGTTAACTGCAAAGGATGTCTTTTCACGGTTAAGCTCTGCTAGCGTGATTTGGTGATAGCCGGATTTTAGGTTCAATGTCGTAAAGTATTTAGCTTTGCCAAGGCCTTATGTTTGCTTTTTAGCATCTTTAGGAATTCATCTTTTACAGCATCGGGCGCGTCGGCGCAGTCAACATTGGTAAAGTTAACGTCCGCGCACCTGTGGAATTTGATTTGTTCAGCTTCTGCGCCACATTTGAGTTGGCCAGGAGAAAGACAAAGCGACACTCCTGCTTGCGTGAGTAAGTCGAGCCCCTCAATTCCTTCAAATGTGGACAGTTCTGGGAGTAAGAAAAATGTGGCAGTTTTACCGAACAGTGCCGTGTATAGAATGGGTAGAGAAGGAAGAATTTACTGGGCACACACCTTTTAGATGTTTATGTGGCCTGATATAATTCTTGGAAGCGCCCGTGTCGATGAGAAATCTCATCATCATCTGGATCCCCGCTACTCTCCTTCTGATGTAGGGCAGCAGGGAGCTTCCCCTAAAAAATGTAGAGTGTCTGAGTCATACCCGCTACCATTGTCGTCGGCAATTTGCTGTTCCGCTGCTACTGCAGAGCTAGCATACGAACCTGAATCTTGATCAGGCTCGTCAGCTGTGTGATTGACTCTCTGCCTCCTCTGCCCGCTTAAACGCCCAGACGTGGCCGTTCTTTTGTCGGCTTGAGGAGCGCTAGTTTAACGTAGGCTGGTGCCTGCGATGGTTGTAGAATTTTTGACACAGATGAATCGACGTCCATTGGTTCCTGTGACCCGCCACCTTTGGTCCGCCTGATCCCCCTGCTGTTGACCCCTATCTTGCTGACAGACCTGCGGCCTTGGGGTCACTTTTCGTTCCCTATCTTCTTGCCTTTTAGCGAAGCTAGCGGCAAAGACGTACCTCTCATGGTTTGCCTCTACCTCTTGTGCTAGAGCTAGGGCCGACGGTAAGTCCTTAGGCTTTGCCTCGAACAGGACATCCGTCAGGCTACGCTTTAGGCCTGAGACAAAAACACGCAACGCATCATCTCTGAACTTCGTACAGATCCCTTGTGCCATGCTTGGTTCATAGGACATGTAGACCTTATTGGTGAGAAAAGTAAGCTTTTTCTCAACCTCGTCATAGTATTGTAAAATTGTTAATGAGCCCTGTCTTAGGGTGCTCATCTCTTGCTCTATGACGTGAATGCCTCTCTTATCCCTGTATGTGAAATCGAGACGGTTTATTATGGTATCAAAATTCATTACTGTGCCAAACTGACCCAAAACGCCGTCAGCTGCCCCTCTAATTTTGCTCTTAATAATAATGACCGCCTGGTAGTGGCGTGAGCTGCCGTCGTATGGCGTGTAAATTTTAAATGCCGCTATCACAGCTTGTCTCCAAGAGGCGTACGTCTCTGGCACCCCCGTAAATTCTGGTAAGTATTTAACGGTGTCCAATAGTTCATTACATTCTGATTTCCACTGGCTCAAATGCCTGGACCGGCGGTGTTTCTATACTACTGGCAGATTTTCTGCCTGCCAATTCTTGTATCCGAGCGTTTAAGGAAGCCCTCAGTTCTGCATCTCTTCGCTTTAATACTGCGCTTTGTACTTCTAAGGCGGAGGCCACTGCGGCCTGCACCAAAGCCTTAAGCTGCTCAGGCTCCATTCCCATTTTACACCTGTTGTCAGCGATTTCTCGCGGGACGGCTTCCCTAAGGTGTCGTCTGACTCATATCCCCTCGCAGAGCGGTCTCTGTACCTGAGAGCTGTTTATGGACTATACTGTCAACAATAATAACAACACAATTTCAAGGGCAAATCAACAACAGTAAATTAAATGAATGCTGACAGAGGAGAGTATATTGAAAATTGCTGATGGATTCAAAATTGTGTTACTCAAAGTTAGTTGGGAGCACAATTAATGCAATTTTCTATATTTCTCACTTATGTATTTTTGGATTTTTTTTTTTAATAAATCTCGCCCACTTATAATTTAGTTGATCCTATAAGGGTTGTATGCTCTACGTCTAAAACTAGTGCTTCCTCGCTGAAGTCTATGGGTGTTGGTTTACTTCGCTGCCCAAACCCGCTTGCGCGCTGGTTTGGTGACAAGTTGCTGCCCGAAGAGCTCCAGCGGCTTCGGTCTATCAAATGCCTTTTTATTGGGCTTGTCCCGCTGCGTAAATTGATGTAGGTCAGGCACAGCTTTTATTGTTTGCACTGGTAGGTTAGGTATTGCTACTACACAGCACGAAGTGTCTTGTACTGGTAGATTAGTTCTTTACACTCCACAGCACAAAATAATTATAACCAGGGACCGTAATCATTATAAGTTATATTATAAAAATTAAATTTTAATGATTATATTTTAATTTTTTACTTTTTACTTAATGATAATCATTAATTTTGAGTAATTTCTTAAAACTTAGACCGTAATCATTATTTTTGATCAAAACAAATAAAACTCAAGAATAATAATTATTAATGATTTTTGAGTAATTTTATAAAACTTAGATCGTAATCATTATTTTTGATCAAAAAAAATAAAACTCAAAAATAATGATTATTTCTGATTTTTATTTTTTTCGCTCAAAATAAAACTCAACAGTAATTTACGGCTTCTGGGCTAAACTTTTTCCTAATATTACTTTTTATTCTTATAAATGGAACCTAAAGCTACCTCCCTGCATTAATTTTTTTGTTAACATTTTTTTTAAAAAATAAATAAGAAATTTTTTATAAATTTTAATTTAATTTTATTTTTTTCGCTCAAAATAAAACTCAACATTTTTTTTTTTCGTTTTTTTTTTTTAAAATTTTTTTTTTCATCTACATATTGTGTCAGGTTTTGCGACACGTTTATTTATTATTTAATTTCACGAAAAGCAATTTCGACAATGACTCGTCACCGAGGTTGCATCTTTGATCTGTAAGCATTATTTTGAGGGCCGAAAACGATCTTTCAAAACTCACTTGTGTTGCTGGAACCGAACAAAAAAAATTGATACAGAGAGGTAGCTTTAGGTTCCATTTTTAAGAATAAAAAATAATATTGCTAAAAAATTTAACCCAGAAGCCATAAATAACTGTTGAGTTTTATTTTGAGCGAAAAAAATAAAAATCAGCAATAATCATTATTTTTGAGTTTTATTTTTTTTGATCAAAAATAATGATTACAGTCTTAGTTTTATAAAATTACTCAAAAATAATTATTATTAGTGAAGAAAAAAGTAAAAATCATTAATAATTATTATTCTTGAGTTTTATTTTTTTTGCTCAAAAATAATGATTACGGTCTAAGTTTTAAAAAATTACTCAAAAATAATAATTATCTGTGAAAAAAAAGTAAAAATCATAAATTTAAAAATCATAGCGGAAATGCAGAGATTGAGAAAAAATAAAGATTTTGGTGCAGACCATTCTTTTCTAGGTCCTTTAGAAGTGTGTGATTTTTTTAATTAAAAAAAAAAAAATCATTATTTACGGTACCTGATTATAACACAAAATGGTCCGAAAAACGTTGGGCGCCAATTAAGATTTAAATAAGAAGTCCTTGCGGATTTTCGTTATAAGACTTTATTTTGATTATTTTATTACTTGGATAACACAAAATCAATTAATGTTATATGGTTTATAAAACACCTAAGCTATTGTGTGCTTTTCACAACGGCCGCTAGAATGCTTAGCTTGCGCCTCGTGCACTGCCGTCGTGCAAGAACATCCGGCCCAGAGCTATGTCAGCATCTGTGGCTGGTGTTATATTGCATTTTGCTGACCCCCGTTAAATCGTAAGAACATCCGACCCAAAGTTATATCAGCATCTGAAGCTGATGTCGTTGGCCTCTGTTAACTTACATATGCAGTATCTAGACTGCTTGCAACGTCTTGCGGAAATATACTGCTTGCAAGTGGTAAATTCTCTTTGTGGCAGATAAAACATATTATAATTGCGATTACAGCAAGATCGGTATATATTTAGGGTTACTATTTATGATTTAGTCAAATATTAGTCGATATTACCTGTTAGGTGAATAAATACATTTTACTTAGAATTGGAATATTTACATTTTACTTAAAATTGGAATTAGAGATGGGCACGGGCCGGGTTGGACCTCGGGTCCCATGGGCCTTTTACAAAATTTTTGGGGTTCGGGCCGAAAAATGTCATTTCGGGTCGGGTCGGGCCGGGCTCGGGCCTAATTTCAAAGCCCGAAAGCCCGGAACACGACAATTCTATTGCAATATTTTGCTACCCGAATTCCGTTAAATCCGTGAGTTATTTTATTCAATTTCTAAACAAGCTCATAAGCTCATTTCGCTTATGAACACTCAATCAACTGAGCGAAATTAACAATAATGTTCACAAATGACCTAATATTCGTTCAATTTATTTTTTTATTTTGATTTTTCGGGCCGTGCCGGGCGGGTTCGGACCCATACCAAAAATATCGGGCGGGCTTGGGCCTTTTTTTCATTACGAATTTCGGGCTCGGGTCGGGCCGGGCCTTAAAAATGAGGCCCGTGCCCATCTCTAATTGGAATAGGACAGCAGCCAGAGTTTGAGAGAGCTGATAGCTTTTGCGCTTGGGAAAGGGAAATAGTGTTTCCACTGGTTTGGACAGTTGGTTTTAGCTTGAACAAACAAAAAACAAAGTTCAAAAAGTTATACTATCAATATTGCAATCTCAAAATTTCTGATGTCTTATTAAAAAATTTCTGATCTATATATATAAAACTCTTTGTCCTGACTGACTGACTCATTGACTCACTGACACACTGACTGAGAATCAACGTGCAGCCCAAAAGGTAAAAGATAGAAAGCTGAAATTTTCACACAAAATAGGTGAGATAATTTCATCGTGCAATAAGACGGCGTTTTGAGAAATTCGACCTTTAAGTGGGTCAAAATCAAGGTCAAAGGTCACAGAATTGCTTAGTATGAAAAACTTTTTTGTTTCTTAAGATATCTGAACCAAACTCACAAATTGTATGTTTTGGACTGTCCTTTACATTCTGACCAAATTTGGTCAAAGTCGGATGACTATATCATATAGCTGCCATAGGAACAATCGGATGCAAAATAACCTTTAGTATGAAAAACTTTTTTATCTCTTAAAGTATTTCAACCAAACTCACCGATTATATGTTTGGGGCTGTCTCTAATATTCTGGCCAAATTTGGTCAAAGTCGGATGACTATATCATATAGCTGAACAATCGGATGCAAAATATCCTTTAGTATGAAGAACTTTTTTGTTTCTTAAGATATCTCAACGAAACTCACAGATTATATGTTTGGTACTGCGTCTTACATTCTGACCAAATTTGGTCAAAGTCGGATGACTATATCATATAGCTGAACAATCGGATGCAAAATATCCTTTAGTATGAAGAACTTTTTTGTTTCTTAAGATATCTCAACGAAACTCACAGATTATATGTTTTGGACTGTCCTTTACATTCCGACCAAATTTGGTCAAAGTCAGATGACTATATCATATAGCTGCCATAGGAACAATCGGATTCAAAATAACCTTTAGAAAACTTTTTTGTTTCTTAAGATATCTCATCCAAACTCACAGATACTATGTTTGGAGCGGTCTCTAACATTCTGGCCAAATTTGGTCAAAGTCGGGATACTATATCATATAGCTGCCATAGGAACAATCGGATGCAAAATAACCTTTAGTATAAAGAACTTTTTTATCTCTTAAAGTATTTCAACCAAACTCACCGATTATATGTTTGGGGCTGTCTATAATATTGTGGCCAAATTTGGTCAAAGTCGGGTTACTATATCATATAGCTGAACAATCGGATGCAAAAAAACCTTTAGTATGAAGAACTTTTTTGTTTCTTAAGATATCTCAACGAAACTCACAGATTATATGTTTGGTACTGCGTCTTACATTCTGACCAAATTTGGTCAAAGTCGGATGACTATATCATATAGCTGCCATAGGAACAATCGGATGCAAAATAACCTTTAGTATAAAAAACTTTTTTGTTTCTTAAGTAATCTCAACCAAACTCACAGATTCTATGTTTGAGGCTGTCTCTAATATTCTGGCCAAATTTGGTCAAAGTCGGGTTACTATATCATATAGCTGAACAATCGGATGCAAAATATCCTTTAGTATGAAGAACTTTTTTGTTTCTTAAGATATCTCAACGAAACACAGATTATATGTTTGGTACTGCGTCTTACATTCTGACCAAATTTGGTCAAAGTCGGATGACTATATCATATAGCTGCCATAGGAACAATCAGATAAAAATAACCTTTAGTATGAAGAACTTTTTTGTTTCTTAAGGTATCTCAACCAAACTCACCGATTATATGTTTGGGACTGTCTCTTACATTCTGACCAAATTTGTTCAAAGTCGGATGACTATATCATATAGCTGCCATAGGAACAATCGGATGCAAATTGCCCGTTAGTATGAAAAACTTTTTCGTTTCTTAAGATATCTCAACCAAACTCACAGATTATAAGTTTGGGACTGTCTCTTACATCCTGAACAAATTTGGTTAAAGTCGGATTACTATATCATGTAGCTGCCATATGAACAATCGGATGCAAATTATTTTTTTACAACCAAAAACTCTGTTGTTGTATGAGAATCCAAACTTAGCCTTTTCCCGCTAAATCTGGATTTTTCCCGCTGAATCGATTAATCTGTCTTTAACCTAAGTCCAATTACCCGGGAAAAACATTAAAACACTTAAGTTAAATATTTGCGTTTTTCGTCAAAAAATGCTACATTATATAAATTTGTCAAACCGGACTACTAAAGAAATTCTTTTAAATTTTGCGAGCGAAGCGAGCGTGGGTTGGCGAGCGAAGCGAGCACGGGGCGGAGCGCCCTAGTATCTTATAAAAAAAAAAAACTCTTTACGAGGTAAAAGTCTAGTGACGAAAACATTTGCATGCCTCAAAATTTCTGATATCCAATTTTGTGACGAATAATATTAAGTGTTACATATAAATAAATTTAAAAAAATTTTGCATTCGGCACTGCGCAAAACAGTGAGAATTGAGACATTTTTGCACAATGTGCCTAGTGCAAAATATTTTCTTTAAATATTTTTATAAAAAACTTAATATTATTCGTCACAAAATTGGATATCAGAAATTTTGGGGCATCAATGTTTTCGTCACTAGACTTTTACCTCGTAAAGACGTTTTTTTATATGATTTCATACACAGACTTAAACTCACATATAGAGTTAAGTAAAATATAAACAAGAAAGCAATAAGACCGAAGTGTTTGAGTTATAGGGTATATTCTGGATTACAAACTTAGGGACATTGTTGTGGCATATGTATATGTATGATATTCTTGTTCATTTTTCCAAACAAGTGCAGCTACAAGTTCTTCGGGGCCCCTACGGATCATCTTGTGAGTGCGTATTAACTTGAATATCTATATATTTACATTTTGTTACATAATTTAAACATGAAAAGGCCGTTCGATAAACATTTTCTTTTTTTATCGGAACGGAAATAAAGTTAAATTAAATAATAATTTTAGTAAAATAAACTAAAAGAAATAAGTTGAATAATAAAAATAAATAAAAAGAAAATTAACATAAATAGAAAAAGAAAAAGAGCATAACATCTAGCTCTCTCCGATTGGTCAATTTCCTTTTTCAACTGATTGAAAGTACACACAAAATTAGTTTTTAGTTTCTGAAAAGGGAACAGTTTATCGATGATTAATATATATTAACGCTGTTGTGCATCTGCCTTGGGTAAGTCGTCTCTTTCTTGCATGATTAACAAATTATCCAACAAAACTTTTCTTACAATTATGACATCACTTATATTACGATACTATTGATTGTATTAATTTCTCAAAATGGCTGTTAGACGCAGTACGGAGAATTTATCCGGAATCTTGAATAGTATGGGGTTGTGTACGCTATTCAATGACACTAGTGGCGATACCAGTGTTATCGAAACCACGTGGTGTTTGTCTACTATAGTTGGCTATATTTTAACGAAACGTGCCCCAATTGTCGTCAACCGTGTTCGCAATCTTTGGTTAGGCTGATGTCAGAGTGCGCGAGAGAAGCGATGCCATGCGAGAAGCGATAATATTGTTTAAGCGCAACGCTTAATTTTGTGATAAACAAAAAAAGAAGTGTTCACCCACTCAACAGCAGTAGAAATAAAAAAGGAGAGTTTTGTAATTTATAAAGGGTGATTTTTTACCTATTATCTTTTTGGCAAACACTGGTTTAAACAGCTCACGCACGTTTCGTGTTTTGTTTCACTGTCAAACATCTTCAGTTATGAATCGTCTTACAAACGAGCAACGCTTGCAAATTATTGTATTTTATCATCAAAATACATGCTCGGTTAAGAAATTGCATTTTTAATTTTTTCCACTTTATGATCAGTTTAGTCGACCTTCTGAGGCGGTTATTCGGAATGATTACAAACTTTTTTTCGCCACAAATGTAAGATCTAGACTTGGCTTAGATGTGATCACTAAGCAAACAATACATAGAGGCGTCAAACAAGCATTTTTGTGGTATCCAGAGAGAGAGCACAAGCAAGCAATATCAGCCTCGATCACGCTTCGGAACATACCCTGTTTTAAACACAAACTTTATTTCCCATTCTATTTGCTTATTATTGTTTATTAATTATTATTTTTAGTATTTATTAACTAGCAACCATACGTTTGTGGTAAAAAATTATTGAATTAAAAAAAAAGGAAAAGAAAATGAGAAAAAAAAAGGTTTGCACTTAAGACAGGGTATGTCCCAACTGGTGATCGAGCCCGCATGTTTACATTTCACGCATGTTCACATACAGAAACGATAAAGAGTGAGAGAGCGACACAGAGCGTGCTCACCGTTCTGGTGCCTATCCAAGACTGAACATTTTTCTGTGCGCTTTCTCTCTGCTACGTTCTTTCGATCTGGGATCTATTGAAAACAGCGTTCGGCTTTTGCCGAAGGCTCTGGGGTCGCATGCTATACAAAGCATTTGCGCTCAAAATAAATTCTTGAACTTAGGTTAAAGTCAGATTTATCGATTCAGCTGGAAAAATCCAGATTTAGCGGATTTGGGGAAAATGTCAAAATTTAGCAAGAAAAGTTAATCTGTGAGTTTTGTTAGGATATCTCATACAACAACAGAGTTTTTGGTTCTAAAAGTTAATTTGCATCTGATTGTTCCTATGGCAGCTATATGATATAGTAATCCGACTTTAACCAAATTTGGTCAGAATATAAGAGACAGTCCAATTTTTGTGACAATTAATATTAGGTTTTACATATTATAGTCTCGTGCAGTAGGCGTTGTTGTACATGTGTTGAATGTTACATGTACACATTCAACACATGATTACAATAATGAGGCAGTGCTGCCAACTGTGACCGTTAAAAGTTGCTAGATTTGAATAGGAAAATTTTAAAGTAAAAATAAAAAAGGATAGTAGTGTTTTTACCAAAGTTTTATTTTATTTCTAAATAAGAATGCCAAGAAGGTAGAAGTAAAATAACAGAACGCTATAAAACACAATCAAAATTTTATAACATTTCTTCAAAATTTGCTTATTCAAATCTAGCAACTTTTAACGGTCACAGTTGGCAGCAGTGTAATGAGGCAGTCTATCCCGAGCAGTCAGAGAGTACAGACCTGTTTTACTGAATATTACATTTTCTACAAGGATAAACTAAGTTGGGCAAGTTTTGTAAAAAAAAAAGGTGAAAAGTTGAAAAGTGTTGTTGTAAAAATTTCTAAATCGCAATTACCTTTGCACGTAAGTTAAAAAGTCGCAATAAAATGATTGCTTGCGCAAAAGTCGCAATAAAGAAGACTCGGGGTCCGTTCGCGAGGGGCTACGTATTTAAAAGCAATGCATACATAAAAGCAGTCAACCGGTTGAACAAATTCTTTGAGCCCAAGAAGAATCAGTCATTCGAACGTCACGTTTTTCACCAAATCCGATCGTTGCCATTTTTATAAAAAAGCTAACGAAAATATTTGTGACCAAATTATAAGTGGGTGCTACTCAGATAAACTGCGTCGCAGAATATTAGAACTGGAAGACGGAGATTTAAACAAAATTATAAAGTGGTCTTTTGAGAGTGCTGATAGATTTTGCGCTTGGCATGTTGGTATGTGCTTTAGTAAAGGGAATCAGTTTTGCCGGACAGCTTGTTTTTGCTTGTACAAACAATGAACACCGTTTGACAAAGTTACACTGCCAACAAATATTGCAATTGTCAAAATTTCTAATGCCTTTCATAATTCATGTGTACAATTTGATATTATTCGTCACAAAATTGAATTTCAGAAATTTTGGGGCATGAAAATGTTTTCGTCACTAGACTTTTACCTCGTAAATAGATTTTTTTATAAGTATACCGATCTTGCTGTAATCGCAATTATAATATGTTTTATCGGCCGCAAAAACAATTCACCACTTCCGCATGCACTACAAGCAGTTGTAGCAGTAATAGGGATTTATATAGTAATTAAATGTAACTATCGCCCATTTGCATCTCGCTGTTATATGTACATAGCTCGATGCAAATATATAACATGAACTGTAAATATCATAGCAAAAGAGTTCAATATAACATACTCTGTAAGTAATTAATTAAAACATAGGCTAAGCGGAACATTCTGTATTTGGCAATCAAAAGAGACAGTCGCATAGCGCGTAAAAATAAATATGTACTGGCTACACAGTGTACATAATGCATATGTGCATGCAGTAGTGTAAAGGTAATAGGTATATTCAGTTAACAGCTAATATCTTGCCCAAACGAATTTTGACAGATATATGTCAAAAAACGCGGAATTGAATTGTCTACAACAGCGGTGGGCACACATGAGCTCTGGGAGCTATGAGAAAGTTCACAACCTTTGTAGGACTGACTTTTTATCTTATTTTCGGAATGCGACTAAAGTTTTCAAATTAATTTATCTTTTGAACCCACTTACAGCTGCTTATCTCACGAACTAGGTAAGTTTCCAAAAGTCTTAGAATGCACTTTTATTAGTGAAAACTAACTATCGGTATAATACACAATTTCATCGTCATAAAAATAAAAAATTTTCCATTCTTCCTGTATATGTTGCTAGTCGCCTTTCGCACCCTAAGTGATGCGCGGACTGCCGTTCGCAGTGATTGCTAGTCACATTTCGCACTTTTCTTGACGGTTTCGTCATAAGCATGTGATTAATAGATAAATTTGTGATTCTTAAAGTTTACTTAAGTGCAAAATATCAAAAGTGTTCTTCATATCCAGAGGGGGAGCCAGGGGTTGGCGATGGAAGAGAGCAGGGTTTGAATCCATTTTTAAGCAGTTTTGTTTGTTACAGAATGTTACGAAAACCTGTAAAATAATCAACTTCGGAGGGCCAAAAAGTCCTCATATCTATGAATGGTGATCCCCAAAAATACTCTGTTCACAGAGTATCATAAAAATTTGTCAACTTCTGGAGGTTTTACTAAAAATTTTACTTACCACACATATTCTTGGTTGCTCAACTTCCAAAACCAGATCAAAATTCTCTCCTATATATCTGCAATCTCTGATTCGATTATATTCTTGCTCAATAAGATCAACATAGCCTCGACGATTAGAAGATTGAAGCCTTACAAATCTGAAAATACGGACGACATTGTCTCGGCCCGTGCTGGAGGCCGAGCTCCTTTCTGGGTTCGAAAAATGTATGAAGATATTTTTCATACCGGGCAGCCCTGAGTTTTGTTCTTCAGTCTGCCGTCGTTATATCCACAAGTGAAGGAGCAGCTAAGTACCAGCTCTACATCACCACTAGCTGTCTTAAATTACAAATTTTAATAACACTGATGGACATGGATGTGAGGACAATACGAGTTTATTAACTGACATTAGAATGTCTAGGATTTTGTGGAATTTCTCGAGCGGAATTTATTGTGCAAAAAATTATTAACAAACTTGATCTACTTGTGAAACATTAAAGTCCTTAAATAAAATTTTAGTGCTCTAGCTCTAATAGTCTCTGAGATCTAGGTCTTCATCAAGACGGACAGACGTACGGACGGGCAGACGGACTTAGCTAGATCGAGTCGACTGTTGATGATAAGTTTATTGCTTATGATCAAGAATTTATTTACTTTATAGAGTCTGCACACTTTTTTTCTATACAGAAGTGAAGCATGCAAAAACACACAAAATTAAATGATGTTCAATATTTTTATATATTTTAGTATAAGAAATATAAATTAAATATTTATAAATTTCATTACTGATTTCATCAAATACACACATATTATGGAGTATAAATATTTAAGGGGCCAGCATTTTAGACAACTCCTCATCCTGCAAACATCCTTTTAAAAATTCATCCTGTGTTAATTGACCATCGTTATTTTCATCCATTTTAGCAAATATATTTTTTGCACGTTCCTCAGCAGAGTCGGCGGGACGATTTGATGAGCATGCACCTAGCATATCATAGATTGCCTAAAAAAAGATATTCAGTTTAGTTATGTTAATCAGCAAATTTCAAAATTTTTTTTAAATATTTCTATTATTATACAAAAATGGCCTTAATACACATTCTTCAATCGTAAGGCGAAATTTTTTATAATTAATCTGCAGATCAGATCTGAAATTATCAGCTTGTCTATAAGCTAAGGCTGCGCGCAAACTGTGAGCTGAGTGCGGAGCGTACAACTAAGCTTATAGACAATTTGATAATTAATTAGGCCGCGCACACAGAAAGCTTAAACTGAAGCTGATGGTCACTTTATTGTTTGTAACTCTTTGGTTTTTAACCAATATAGCTTCCAAGCGGCAGCAGCAACTTTTTCTTATTGTAATAATTTTAATGTCCCTATACAAATATCCCACTGCACCACGAAGCAAGTGTCAAACGAGAGTATCGTAAAACTATCGCATTCGAGCTGGAAGGTGATGCGAAAGTATCGTCATATTATCGCATTCGAGCTTGAATACGATATATTAATAGGGGAAAAAATGAAACAACCGATGCTGTTGTTGCTATTTTTTTGCTTTGAGTCGTAAAAGATATCGAAATAGGCTCGGAAACACTATCGAAGAAGGCTCGCAATTGAATCTTCTGCGAGCTATCGAGAACGAAACTTTCTCGGCCACCGACTGAGCGACGGGTGATTACTTTGCGGATCGTTTGCGAGTGCTTTTTCGATAGTTTTGCACGTTGATGTTTCGCATAAGTATCGTTAGCGATATTTTTTACCAGCTTTTGGTTCAGTGGGAGGTTAATACTGTACTTTCCTTTAAACACAATTTTCACAATTTCACTGATAAATGTTAGAGCTTACAGCTTATCGAATCTGCTCAGCTTTCAGTGTGCGCTATTTCATATAAGCAGTGTGTTTGTTTTATCGTGGTGATAAGTTGGACTCTTCGCTTTGCAGTAAGCTCCGTTTTCAGCTCTCAGTGTGAGCGCAGCCTAAAAGAGGCTTCGGGCTGGCTTCCGCTGTGTGAAAAGCTTTTTTTCCCCCTATTTTCCAATGGGACAACTTCAAATAATGCAGTATTTTTACGAATCTGGTTGAAATATCGAGAATAAATTGTGGTAACCAAATACAATTAATAATTCTAAAATTAAAATACTACTGCGGAAACACTGAGGAATACAAAAATAATCCTTATGGAATCGTTTGGAGTTTCTTAAGGAATTTTCCGCGAATATCAAGGAGAAAACGCCATCGAAAATGATTAACGAAAAAAGTTTAGGAATCCGTAAGGAATTTTCGGCAGAGTTCATTATAGATTCCCTATCGAGGAAACGTTAGGAAAAGCCGAGGGAGGCTTTCTTTTTCCTTGAGTATTAAGTATAACACTATACAAAAAACATTTTGATGGGATTTTCATAATTAATTATTTTTAATTTAATAATTAGAGTATTAGTCGCTGCTACTGCTCTTATCGTGTCCATTGGATCCAATTTCTCTTTTTTGTTTTTATCAATGTTATTTATTTATTTATGCACAGCTGATGCAACAGTTTGACCACAGCTGCATAACACCAACAATCTCTCAACTTTTTAGTGATATTTAGTATTATGCTGTCATATTGAAGTCTCTAAGCCAGCGGTGGGCACGCATGGGCTCCGGGAGCTAGCGGCTGCTCCCAACTTCATTTCTGCCTATTCGGCCCCGTGAAGCAAAATGACAACAACAACGAACGCATACAAGTCTCTCGTTGTTGTTGTAGTGCTCCCAAATCCAGATTTCGTGCCCACCACTGCTCTAAGCGCATACATCAAAATATCGAACATTTTGAGCGACAACATGTTTTCAGCTAAAGCGTACTGTGCTTTATAAAAAAAGGTCTTTACGAGGTAAAATTCTAGTGACGAAAACATTTTCATGGCTTAAAATTTCTGATATACACTTTTGTGACGAAGAATGTTAAGCTAAGTATATAAAGGGTGTTTTTTTTAGAGGTATAGAACCTGATTAATATAAAACACAAGAAACTCGTTTTAACGTGCAATAATTTGGCTTCATTGGAAGGATATTTCGGTTGACAGGTTCATTTCGCGAAATTATGCGCTCATCGAACTTTTCTTTCAATAAATCGATTGTGACGTGAGCTGTGTGGCATGTAGCGCCGTCGTGTTGAAACCATATTTCATACACATTCATGCCATCCAATTCGGGAACAAAATAGTCGGTTGTCATGGCGTGAAGCACTTAAGTTGTAAGAAGTCGTCGTCGTAAATAAGAAAAATGGTGCAGATTAAAAAGTCCGGAGTACAAGTTCAAAACTGATAGTTGCTTTTCATCGCGTTTTGGTTGCTGCTGTCTCAAAGTTGTTCCTCGCTAATCCGCCGTTCATTTCACATTAACCTACACACACTTATATTATATTTTATAATAATAAACAATTTGATATAATAAAACATTCTACATAAAGTACATAGTCAACAAAAAAGTAATTTTTATTAGGTATGCAGAATAGGGACCTTTTAGCGCAATATGACGAGTGCCGTCACAAAATTGCACATCCAAAATTTTGGGGCATGAAAATGTTTTCGTCACTAGACTTTTACTTTTTTAAAGAAGTCTTAAAAACAACGAAATGCCAAGCAATTCACTCAAAATGTGAATTTTTACTCCGTATTTGACCCAAATAGCACTTTTTTTGTTTGATAAAATAGACGTATCCTTGTAGGTAATACGGTTTAAGTTCGACAACGATCAATACACATATATTTTGATACAGGCAGGGAATGATACTGTAGCCTTTGCAAAATGAATCGAGGATATGTAGAAATATTGTTGTAATTATTATAAGTACCTGAACAATTTTCGTCATTTCTTGAATATCAATGACACCATTCCCGTCGACATCATACATTCGAAAGGCCCATTTTAGTTTCTCTTCTGGTGTGCCGCTAGATGTAACGTCTATTGCGAGTAAGAATTCCTATCGAAGAAAGTTATACAAACATATTTAAGTAGTAAAAACTAATCGTTAAAGAATGCAAGCATGTCAAACACATGCTTGCTTAAAGTAAATATTAGGCTAATATTACCGGTATGAAATTTACATACTTAAAACCAGGGATTCAAACCATAACCGAAATCATAAGATGGTATTAACCGATTTAAACGATTCTTCAAATAAAAATGAGTAATGTTAACTGTTAACTGAGTAATGTTTGTTTGGACTCAGTCCGTCGCAGACCTCGTCGCTTTCATTGGTGCATTTACAATGAATTTGCAGCATAACCAATCAAAACCAGTTCGGATGATAAACCGCTACCTTAAGATTTTCTCTTCTTGAACCCGAACCGGAGTTCGTAAAATAAACGACGTGCCCATTGAAAATAGTCAAAACGGGTATAATGGTTTTGTAAAATGAATGCAACAGACAAAAGGAGGAGTGATAGATCCCATAAAGTGCATAAATTCTTCATTGGTATCAACAGCCGAGTCGATTGTGCCATGGTCGTCTGTCCGTGTGTTTGACCATCGACCTTAAAAACTGTAAGAGTTGGAGACTTCAAACTTTGTATGTAGATTCCTTGATCGAAAATCAAGCTTAGTACGAAACATTTATTTGTTTGGCTGCCATTAAAACAAAGTCGAAAATTATGAGTTAGTACGAAAATTCACTATATCATATAGCTCCTGCAATATTGCAGGTCTTGTTGTTTTTATATATCAATGTTTAAATAAGTATAAGGTTGGGTACAGGGTTTAATACAGTCAAGTGCCCTCGGCTGTGGCGAGCAGGGGCGGAGACCCATATTTATTCTCGATTCTTGAACTACAACTGATTGTTGAGAGCCCACTTGCCGATAGCAGTAGCACAGAAAGATCCTCCGAATAGTTTGCTAAAAGAAGCAGCTAATGTGCCGGATATGCCCTAAATCAATGGATAGGCGCATGAGAAATGCGCCACAAAAAACTGCAGCGTGTAGCGGTCTTAGGAAGAAACCGATTCTTTAAGAGATGGAGACACTAGTATTTGGTTACGCTTGTACGGCGCATGAAATGGTATCGGAGGACCGAACTAATGCCCACGGGAGACGTTGTCTTCATATGCGATCCAGATATGCCACGCAGGGAGTAGTTGAAAATCCTCGTGGAAAAAGTCATCATCATCAAAGCAAGTTCCACTGACTTTGCGAAGTCGTCTCCAAATTGACACTTTTGGATGTGTATTTTAAGTATCTATAGCTTATGTTAAGCATTGGAATCTGAAATTGGAATTTGATATTTCCTGCTGGTGGCACCCTTTAATACTTAGGGAATTGAATTTTGAATGGGATGGGAAGAAGTCATTGCAGTAAAAACCAACTGGGAAAAGCTATAGTTGAGCTCCCGATTATAGGATACCCGTTACTTATTTCAATAAATTTGGAAATATTTTTTATTTCATGCCCATCGCCTACAATTTTAAATCGCGTTTGGGCCTGTGCATCGCAGCTGGAGGAGGCCATTTCGAAGCCCGCTGAGAATCTTACTACCAGTGATCCAAGTTATCTTTACAAATTGTTACTTTGCTAAATTTCTCTCGTTTAGTCCCCTCCCCCCACTCTCTTCCACCCCCCCCCCCCCTCCCTACTCCCCCTTTTTTCTTTTTTTTCACTACTCCCCCCCTCTTTCCACCCCCCCCCCCCCCCTTCCCCTCCCTCCCCCCCCCCCCCCAAAAAACAAAAAATACTAAACACCCAACCCAATATTAAAATTTCCCCTTTTTTCCATTACTATTTCCAATTCTTTTCTCCTCTTTCCTCTAAAATTTTTTTTATAAGATAAAATTATAATTAAAAATGTGTTTTTCCGTTTTTTCTGGACACCCAGAGTATTTGTCTAACGGCTATTTAAAATTTGTTTTTTCTGTACTTTCTGCGTTAATAAGTTATTTTATCATTACACTTTTGATTTTGGTTGCCAATTTAGAAGTTTATCGTGATTATTCTTTGAAGGCTACAGTACAGAGCGAACATGACTGTAAGAGGATTGAATGACAGACAACACCTAGACTAGATACTCACAAACCCTGGTACTAAAACCCAATACAAATGCATATTTTTTTAACAACATATAAATATTGTGTTCTGTTTTCCAAATAGAGAAAACTGGTTGGAAATGGCAATACCGATTCAGAAATGCGTCGACTCAAGGTACCATAAAACCAAACAGACACGAAATTATTATAAGCTAATCTAGCCGCTTGTTTTCACTGTGTGAAGTTTAATATTGTCCGATCTTAATTTCTGGGGCATATTTTAAATTTCGCTTAAAATTTATTTTTTTCGATTTACGGAAGCAAAAAAAGAGAATGAAAAAAATTTAAAACGAATTTGATCTGCTTACCAACGTATATACCACATTTGATGTATCTAACTATTTTAGGGGATCTGCCTGTCAGACATATGTATATAATAAACTTCCATTAAAGGGCGCTTCAGACGAGCACTTTTACACCGACACTTTTTGTCAAAAAGTGATTTTTTCGTGTCCGTATCGCTCACCATCGCTCACAAAATTTAAAAAAAAATAGAACACGTTCTATTCCATCGGTGAGCGTCGGGTTTCCACCGAATTTTTTAAATTTTGTGTGGTTACCCGACACGGACAGTGCTCGTCTGAACCGAGCATTAAGTAAAGGCTATACAAATTCTTCATGGTTTTTCACTAAGAACTTATACATATTTAAATATTTTATATTGCGAACTCCCTCAGTAACTAACGCATGAGCTTGATTTAGTTTTGGGTATATTAAATCACTCCTTTTTGGATATATCGGACTGTTTTCATCCAATGTAGTTGCATAAAAGCTTTTATATGCGTTCCAAATGAAACTGCTTTTGCATTTAAATAGTACAAATTATCTTAATTAGTTAACAGCATTTTTGTTTACTCTCTCGACATTTGATTGCAAGAAGAATTGGAAGAATTTTAGATGTAAACTTAATAAATAATTATAATCAAATTATTTAACATGTTTGAAAAATATTAAAAAAGTAAATTACCTTAAAGTCGATATAACCATTTTTATCCATATCGAATGTACGGAATACGTGGTCACAAAACTCCTCGGCATTTCCAGATGGAAAAAACATCTTATACATGTCCACAAATTTTGCAGGAGTCAAACGACCATTGGGACAGTCTTGCTATACGTGAGATATTAAAGCATGGCGTTATATCTTAAATATGTTAATAATTATTATGTCTGAAACTCACCTTAAATCCTTTGTACCATTCTTTTATAGTAGCCTCGTCATAACGGGTGTGGGTTTTCAAAAACTCCATATCTTCTTTTGTTAGGCGATCTTTACTACTTAAGCACCCCATTGAATAAGCAGTTTTTCACTTATAACAAGTTGATATTTTAATTTAAATGAAATTTATCAATAACTAGAGACTCGTTATATGCTACGCGGGTTTCTTTTTATTTGATTATATATTGTTAAGCTTTCAAACAGTATTAATTTGTTAATAATATTACACTATTTTTATGATATGTATTAAATTGATTTATAATATGTATATATCATTTTATTGCCAGTACTTTAAAAAAGTTTTTTACTATTAACCAGTAGCTGTTAACGCTAAGTAAACCCAAGAAATAAGAGGTTGACTTATGCGCATGCGCAAAAATTATCTGTATACAGGCTGATTATTGAGTTACCAATTTTTCTGTACACTGTAGTAAATTGTTATTTAGGTCTATAGGGTTGCCAAGCTCACATTTGAATTTAATAAATGTTTCATTGTTCCATAATCGTTAAATTTTTATTTAATTGCTAATATCTTTAACATTTAGACACTTCAAGTAGGTAATGTGATTAGTAGGAAGAAACCGACATTGTAAATATTCAAAGATAACGTTCATAAAAGGTTGTATCGATATATCAATTAATATTGTATCGAAAAAACAAGCTTCGATGAATCGTTTTTAATAATTCGGTTTCGGTTATGAACATGTTTTACCTAATCAAATAAAAAGGAAAAATATTAAGAACACAACCTATAGGACATTCCTTTGTTTTCCAGAGGTTTATATAACTAAATAAGTGAGTTCAATATGCCCTTTTAAATAAACAAATTAATTTAAAAAATAAAATTTTTCTAAATTTTTGAAAATTTGTTGGGGGCATTGCCCCCTACATTCATAACTTTACATTATGTAGCTTCCGAAATTCAACCAAAGTAAATGTGAAAACGTGAAGAATCATATTTTGCCTCCTTCCCCCTGCTTGAAAAGCTGGCGACGCTCTTGCAAATCGTTATTCAAACGAGCAGATTTGACATTATATTGCATCTGTTGTGTAATTAAAAAAATAACAAAAACAATAAAAAAAATATGATTCATTGACAATTTATTTCGCACTAGTAAAAAATATTTTAACATCTGTTCCCTTAAACCAGCGGTGATTACGAAATCTAAATTCAAGAGCAAAACAATAACACCCTCAACACCAACAGCGACTCTTTTGTGCGACTTTACGGCACCGAATAGGCAAAAAAAAAAAATAGCTAAGACCAGTTGCTGCTCCCGAAGCCACTGCGTGGGCCCCGCTGCCTTAAACTATAGCAAATTTAAGTTTTGACAATGCAACAACACATTACGTTTTGGTAATTACAGTAAAAATATCGTAATAAAAAACCAAAGACATCTATTTTTGTTCATCAGAAACGATGATAGTGCCAGCGCGTTGAGTATAGTAGAAGTAGTAATGAAGATCGAATCTTTTACCAGAGTATTAAGGGCTTGACTGCAGACATTATGACGGAGAAAATAATCCACTAACCTCAATCGATGATAATAAGGATGACGTACCGGTTCCAAGCCATTTAGAAGTCAATATCGCAATACAGCGACTAAAGAATTTTAAAACACCAGGTGCTGACGTTTAATCGGCAGGATTGCTTAAAGTTGGGGGCGATGAGTTGGTATGGTAATGGCATGCGATACCAAGGATGGCCAATATTTGTCAGCACCTTTAACCACAGCACTTCAGTAGCCGGTTACTCACACACCGAAAATATGATGCGTCTGGAAATGTTTGAAAGGAAAGGCGCGCGATCTGGTCAAGGATAGGTTGCTTATACCTAGCATGGTTTCAGAGGTTATCAGTGCGCTCAAGATGCTCTTCGGCAGGCCAGAGCACACTTTGGAAAGGCTCATAGAAAAGGTTAGAAAGCTGCCGCCACCAAAAGATAAATTGGAAGCTTTGATCGAGTTTTCATCCCACCATGTGGATTGAATGGGTACGGTTACTCCGAATACTGGTACCAATCAGGCAATTGTGAGCACGCATCAGACCGATAGCACATGCAGCTGGCATGACAATTCGGACATACGCGTTCCTGGACGAAGGATCGTCAGTCACTCTCATCGTCGATGAGTCATCGATGAGGCAACGTTCGATATGCTGGGCATTAAAGGTGAACCAATGTCATTATGCTTGCAGTGAACCAGCGAAATAAAGTAGCGTCAGTACGTGCGTACATGCAGATATCAGCCTGTAGCTCGAGCAAACGGTACTGGCTAAGCAATGTAAACACTGTTCGAAACATTGCCCTCCCGAAGCAATCTGTCAACGCAATGGTATTGGAGTGAGAGATACTCCCATCTAAAGCATTTACCACTGCCTTCGTACAGCAAAGTCTTACCAACTCTCCTGATTGGTATGGAAAATTGGAGCATCGCCGTTCCACGAAAGATTCGAGAAGGCAGACATTATGATACAATCGATACAATTATGATACAATCAAGTACAAACTTCGTCACGATGAATCATTGTGAATGCAACTGGCAGGAGCTGCACGACGATGTGAAACAAAGCTTTGGATTTGATATAGTTGAGCCAAAACAACTACAATCTAGCGATGATAAGAAAGCTATCTAAGTTGGTCTACTGTGGCGTAATACAGACACCGTGCTACCCGAAAGCTATTCTACTGCAGTCAAACGCACCAATTGCTTGAAAAGAAAAATCACGAAGGAGCTCGAATTGTATGACAAAATTGACGCTCAAATTCAAAAAAGGGTATGCAGTCCAACCTACAGAAGCGAAAACAAATGCTACAAACGAAAGAGTATGTATTTGCTCACATTCATTACGCTGAATCTCAACAAGCCAATCAAAATAAGACTAGTTTGGGACGCAGCAGCGAAGTCCCATGGCGCATCTCTAAATGACTTTATGTTAACTGGGCCAGATCTCTAAAATCCTTTGGTGGAGGTTCTACTTGCATTCAAAGTTGGCAAATTAGCTATCTGCGGCGATATTGCAGAAATGTTTCATCGGAAAACGTACGGACTGAAGATATGCACGCTTAACGTTTTTTGTGGTTTGACAAAAACACTGACCAGGTAAAGGCATACGTGAACAGTGGAAGAGCTTACTGCCTCAAGTTCAAGCAACTGAAATTCCAAGATCAATCTGGCGAGCTGCATACATTCGTTGATGCCAGCGAATATGCTTATTCTGCACCAAGCTATATACGCACTTGCCATGATGACTCCGTCGATTATCTGCTTGTGGCAGCTGAAGCCTGTTTCCATCACACTTATGAAACTTCAGTCTGCTGTTGTTGGTATACGTTTAACAAAAAAGTTCTGCAACGCACGCGGGCTAAAAATCGACAAGGTAAAATACTGGTCTGACTCGAAAACGGTTCTACAATGGCTGAAAATGGACCCAAGGAAGTTTCAACAATTCGTCATGCATCGCGTTGGAGAAATTCTCGAAGACTCTGACGTATCACAGTGGCGATGGATACCAACAAAACTGAATGTTGCTGATGCAGCAACCAAAGTCAACACTACCATAAAAATGGTTAAATGGGCCAGATTTTTTGCAGCTACCCGTTGCTGAGTGGACGAACTTTGAATGCGATTCATAGGATATGGATACATCTAAAATGCGAAAACATGTTTTTGTAACACGAAAGGTGCCAAGCATACACATTAATGCCGTCTGTACAGGGCAGTCGCGACATTTCTGTTATACCTGGAACGTTTGAAGGCAATATTAAGCTGCAAGATCAAGCCATGAATCTCACACCGGAAATAGTCAGTAGAGCAAAAGCCATACTCTACCAACAGGCACAAGCACAATGGTATTCTTCTCATACACGGACGATTCAATACTGTCAACATCATATGGCGTTTTAGCCCACCAGGAGCACCGCATATGGGCGGCGCATGGGAACGTCTTGTTCGCAGCACTGAAACAGTGTTTAAGAGCATATGCCCGACATACACGTTCAACGACGAGAGTCTTCGAAGCGCGAAGTCTTCCAAGGAACTTGTGGCTTAAAGGTCGTGTCATTGAAACGATCATTGCTAAGGACGGCCAAGTCAGACGAGCTACAATTCAAACTGCAAAAGGTATCATGGAAAGACCAGCTACAAAAATTGCGGTATTGGATGTCGGCTTGAGTTTTGGTAAAGAACCATAGAGTTATTTACGAAGGGGGGAATGTTGCCGCCAAAATGAACATTTTTATATTTTCTAATTTATTAACCTGAAATGTTATAGAAATTTAAGAATGAAATGTAATCAACTTATCGATATTTCAATTATACCGTCACTAGACAAAAAGAACTGAAGGAGAAAACACGAAGTTTTTTAATCGGCTCGCTCGATTGATCACATCATAATATATAATTATTTTGGAAATAAATACCATCAAGGTTTATAAAAAGAAATGGTCGTGCATGCTCTAAGAATTCGTCATTTAAACTGATTCTCGTCTAGCAACAGTGTAAGTGACTGAAATCATTTTCTGAGGCACTGATTTGACCTTATGAGTGCGGTTTTCACCCTGATAAATCCACGATTGACCAGATTTTCACACTACGCCAAATTAAGATCGCCAAAACCAAATCGACACATATGTCGAATACATTACCCATTGGAAAAACTTTGGACGAAGTGTATATAGATCAAAGAACTCTTTTAAAAAAATTTTTTTTTGCTAAGAAACCAGAGTTGAATTCAAAAAGTCACTTACTTGGCCTGACCCTTTATTAAGACATAAAAGATTGCGTCATTAATGATATTTAACTTTTACCCGGGTTTGAACACTAGTACACTAGTGTACTAGTACTAATATTATTTAACAAAGATGTAGTACATAATACATTAAATTGTAATATGCATTAGAGATAACGCCTCCATTCTCACAATATTTGGAAATAATAACTTTTTAACACCACAATAACAGCGTTTTTATTTATTAACAGGGTTGTAACTGTGTAATCCTTCAGGAATTTTACATAATTTTCTGTCATTACTAGCATCTTTGCAGATTCTCGAATGATTCTAGGACGCAAGTGGATTTAAGTTAAAAACTTATCTCAAAAAAAAAGTTTTGCGAAAATGTATTCTTGATAAGTTATAAATAAATAATTTTCTCAACATTTCACCGCATTTGACTATGTTAATGCCTATTTTGCATTAACTAAATCTGAAATGGCACAGAGAAGCTTAAGTTGCGCATTTGTGCTTTTTAAAAATTCCATTTTATTGCAAATAACCTCTGAAAAGTGTCGATATAGTTGAATAGTAGCAAAAACAGAAGGTCAAAGAAGCATCTGTTTTAAAATATTGAATTGCGCTGTTTTAAAACATTTTATTGCGCATATCAAGGGAGTTCATCCCTGCTTCCTACCTGAGGCTCGCTTTGCTCGCGGGGAAGTCTGGCTACAGTCCGCAACATCGCAGCCGTTCGACAGGACGAAGATTTGTTGCCCTTTGAGGGCAGGGCTTTAAACTATTCAACCTATTCCTTCTATGACGGTTGTATGATATAATGAACCGATTTTAGATTTGGTCAGGATGTACAGAAAACCTGATAAATAAATCTCAGGAACTGTAATCGTTATAAATGATATTAAAAAAATTGTGAAATAATAATTATATTCAATTTTTATAGATTTGTTCACAAAATAATGATTAATTTTAAGTTATACTTTATTTCTCAACTAATAATCATTATTTTTGAGCAAAAAAATAAAACTTATGGAATAATCATTATTTCATGAGTTTTATTTTTTGCTCAAAATAAAACTCACGTTGTAGTTTTTTTCTATTATTTTTCTCGCTGTTTTAAAGTTATTATAAATAAATGATTTTTTTATTACAAAAAAAAAAAAAAATAATCATTATTTGCAGTCTCTCTTACAGTCTCTGAAGTCTAAAATTATTGTTTCTTACAAAGCACGGCTGTGAATTGTTCCTATGAAAAATATGTGATTTAGTCTAAATTTGATCATTTTTTGCCAATACGTCTTGAGTAGTAATGTTAAAATATGTTACATTGGACCTCGTGAATCGATTTTCAGGTAAAAATCAGTTTTCGAGTTGTTCCGTTTAAGATAAATATTTATATTTTTGAATTAAGAAATGGTTGAAGTATTTTATGCAGAATGTCTATGTTTTTAAAAAATGTTGTTGTAGGCTGCCGAGCTCGTCAAAGTTAACCCTCTAGTGCCCAGGCAAAAAAAGAAATTTGAGCATTCATTAATTTTCAGACATAGAAAATTCGTAGTAAATCTCATCGTAGAGCGGTAAAAGAAAAACTGGCTGATGGAATATTTAGTTATTCATAAAGTTTTGTAGCAATATACTTTTAATTATAAATCTAATATAATTATATTAATTTTTGAAGTTTTAACTAAGATTTTTTTTTACCCCGCCTAAAGGCGGTCTTGGGCACTAGAGGGTTAAAGAATTTTCCAAAAAATGCCAAGTGAGAAATTTTTCGCTTTAAAAGGGCAAATTTGGCGTAGTCCTTCTTTGTATTGAGCTTAGTCTTTGTAAAGGGTGTTTTTTTTAAGGGAATAGAGCTTCGAATGGAAATAAAACACAAGAAAATCGTTTTAACGTCCATTAATTTGGCTTTATTGAAAGGATAATTTTATGCCATTAGTATTTAAATATGATTTCGGGCATGTCGCCGCCGCGGCTGCCTCGAATATAGCCAAGTCGTGAGGTTCAATTTTTAAGCAATTTTTCGAGCATTTGGGATCGTATGTCGGAAATAACGCGACGAATGTTGGGCTATCTTTAAAACTAAATGCATGTAAAAAAAAAAAATGTAAAGGAGAATTTTTTTTTGTGTCCTTTTTGGGTTCTTTTTGAACTTTCGGTTGAATTTAGAATAAATGGCCCAGAGTGCCGGAAAGTTTTACTTTTGAATATGATTCGGTACATATTTAAAAAGATATTTTTAAAAAAACCATTGCCCCCATTGAAATTTATTTTGGCTTTAGTAAAGTAACATTCGGTATATTGCATAGCATCCCCTTGCCCGTATGTAATAAAGTTTGCACATGCTTGGTAAAATTTGTTAGCCAGTCATAGCTATGACTGCGAGGAAAAATCTGTAACTTTTGAACTAGATGAGATATCGGGTTGAAACTTGAAATACTTCGAAGAAATTTTTGGAAGGAAAATAAAAGTGGGCGTGGCACTCAAAAAGGCGTAAGTTAACTGTCGAATACGCAATAATACTTAATACTTAAAAAAAAAGTTATTTTTCAGTTTAAATTTACTAAAAATTTCTTAAAACTTAAAAATAAAAATAAAGTTCAACTTTTAATTTTATTTTTACATTTTTGATAACATTTTGAAAAGTAAAAATTACAAAAAATTGTGCTTGACAGTTAGCTTACGCCCTTTTCAGTGCCACGCCCACTTTCATTTTTCTTTCAAAAATGTTTTTTGAAGAATTGGAAATATATATTTCAAATTTCAATCGGATATCTCATCTAGTTTTAAAGTTAAAGATTTTTGCCACGAGTTTTCGGGAAACGAGCCACAGTGCGTAGTTAACATTTTGATGAAGCGATTTTCGTGTACTATAACTCGATATTTTTTTAACGTTATATCGACAAATCGTTTCTTGCTTTGTTGACTTTACCATTTCGATTTAAACCTCGATGCATAATTTATATATTTTCATCATTAGTCGGTACCATAAAATATCTCATATATGGTGCGACTGGTCCAGATATCTTGGTAAACAAAAAAGTTCTTCATACTAATTCTAATTCAATTGATATTAAGTCTTCTTTTCATCATTATTTCAATTGTATTGATGCTGTATACAATATTCGTCAACTTAAAAGGTTCGAGCTGAGTTCATCAGGTAAATAAATTATTTGTAAGGCCAAATTAGTTTCTTATCTACGGTGGCTCACAGCTTAAAATATGCACCCTTATTTTTGCTTTAACTGCTATGTTAGTCAAGTTATCACAGTAAAAAAAATATATTTGGAAAGGTGGTTTAAATTCCGTTTGAATGATACAAAACTTTCCTTAACCCATTGAGTACCCTTCGAAAATTTCGAATTTATGTAAAAGTCACTTTTCAAAACTTTTTTCCTCGATTTTTTACAAAAAAATTCTTGGAACAATTCTAAAAGTAACTGCAAAAGAAAATTTTTAAAAATATTTTTGCTAGTATTTTTTATAAATTTTTGAAAACCCAAAAATGACCATTTTAACCCATTTTTCCTCATTTTCATGCAAAAAGTGCCTTTTTCGCAGTTTTCAAAAAATTCTAAAAAATACTAGCAAAAATATTTTTGAAATGGGTTAAGGAAAGTTTTGTGTCATTCAAACGGAATTTAAACCACCTTGATAACTTGACTAACATAGCAGTTAAAGCAAAAATAAGGGTGCATACTTTAAGCTGTGAGCCACTGTATGTAAATTTTTTAAGCGAGTATAGATAAGCTTCATTTAATGCTTATAAATATTAAAATATATATTTTTTTACTTACATTATATAGCTCTCAAAAGGTTTAGAAAACCTGAAAATAAATGAAGGCATTGAGAGAGAGAATAAATATATACATAATTATAAACAATATACAGGGGTGGTCAAAAGTATTTACACAACAATAGAAAGGAATTCAAAAGACCTTTAAATTGATACCAAAATGAATATGAACATGAATGAACTTATTTTAATATTCTTGTCTAAGCTTCTATAAGAAACGCAAAAATAATATATAGTACAATCTCGATTATTAGACATTTATTAATTCTAAGAGCTCGAAATTTGTTCTATAAAACATTCTGAAATCGGGGCAAAACGCAATTTTGTTGCTCCTGAAATCCGGACACATAATTGATTTTGAATCTAAGTGTGGTTGATATTGCTCGGCCTTTAGAAAATCATTGGGGCATTTCTAAAATTTTTAAATTTAAAAAGTCATACATTTTTTTAAATATATTCTTAAGTCTTTAATACGATATTTCAAAAATTAGCTTTTTCCATAAACGTAATTATGCTATTTAAACCAGCGGTGGGCACGCCATGGCTCCTATAAACTAAAACTATACACTAAATATTCAATGCAAAAAGAATTTAATTTTCAATTATAATTACAATATTTTGTAGTAGCACTACTTTTTTCAATGCTAGTTCAATTAAAGCGAAAAAGTGAATTAATGCATAAAGTGAAAACCGGAAAAGGCCTGAATATTTCTAAAATGTAGTGATTCCAATTATTGTAATTCTTATTCTAATTATTTAGAAATGAACAACAACAATGGCTATAGTCGAGCTCCCGACTATAGAATACCCGTTACTTATTTAAATAAATTTAATATATTTTTATTGCGTGCTTTTAGGCACATGCAATAAAAATATTTTAAATTTATTTAAAACATTAATCCAGGGGTGCCCAAAGCTGCCTTATGGATGTGCACGCACTAATATAAATACAAGAAATCACGCGCATACATGTAACGAACTTTTTTTTTATTTCAATGTGTACACAGAAAAAAAAATAAAAACAGGTTTCTTCAAAAAGTCACATGCATCACACGTTTCAAAGCGAAGTGAAGTTTTTCATTTTCAGTGTACACAAAACGATAAGACAACAACAAAATACATTCGGATTAGCAAAAGCTAACCGATGCAAAATGCAATTGTTTTTGTTTTGCCTGCACCGAAAATGGATGGAAAGCATCCATGAAAAAGCTGTTCTTGTTTTGCTGCAATTTGTTTGTGTAAATTTCAATGTGCAAATGCTGCAAATGCTTTTCAAAAATCTTTTCGCTTATATTTTTTTATAATTTTTTGAAAATCCTAAAAAGTACTATTTTAACCCCTTTATCCTACTTTTCACGCAAAGTGGCTTTTTAGCAAATTTAAAAAAAAATTATAAAAAATATAAGCGAATAGATTTTTGAAAAAATTTTTTGCAGTCAGTTTTGGAGGTGTTTCGGGTAAATTTGTCATTTTTCTGACACAGCCTAAAAGTAAGCAATATTTTTCAGAATTTACCCAAAACACCTCCAAAATAGACGTTTACGCCGATTGTGTAAGCTTCGGCGGCGGCGTAGAGGCCAAAAATACCCGGCGGCGGCGGAGGCGGCTAAGCCGTCGAATTTGTCGGCGGCGGCGGCGCACAGTGGGGCCTTTGCTGATTTTACGTTGCAAAAATCGTAACTTTTGAACCAAATGAGATAATCGAATAATTTTAATGGCATATGATAGATAACTCTTCAACCTATGAAATTAGCACTTTAAAAAGGTGCCACGCCCCCTACATACTTAATTAGGGGCTATCAAAGTTGAAATTTGTGAAAAAAATAAATTTTATGGCACCTAAAAATAAATATTTTTTAAAATTTTTGATATTTTTTGTTTTATTTTTAAGGTTTTTATATTTAAAAATTACTTTCAAAAAATTTCAAAACAATTTTTTTTTCAAAAATTTTTTTTTTGTTTTTCGTTGTGAATTATCAGAATTTCATATGTCGACCTAATTCCTATGACATCTATATGATATAGTAGTCCGATTTCAACCAATCTGATATATTATGAAGCTGCGGTAGTCTTCTACATCCAGACCAAATTTGGTTCAAATCGGACCACTATATTATATAGCTGCCATAGGAACAATCGATCGAACTATGCAATTATGCCGCGTGTTTTTTTTGTCAGGTTGAATTAGTTTTTTTTTGATTTAACCTTCTTAGGCGGGTCCGGGCGGGTATGAAACCATATATAGCTATAAAAAGAAATCAATTGTGAAGCGTTTTTTAGCTATGGGAACCTAATGCATTTTAATTCATGAGAGTTTTCGTCTACCAAAGTTCAAAAATAGTCAAAATCTAGTGTTCTTTAAATTTAAATGGGTCAACTTTAAAAGGTTGTACTATCCACAATTTTTCTTTGATCTAAAAATCCTATTTGGATTTTTAATCATTGAAGAGTTCTCTATCGAATCCGTATATTACTTTTTCCGAACGCTTACCCACAAAAAAAATATTTTTGCCAAGTTGTTCGGCCGGCGGTCCTGCAAAACACTAGATTTTGACTATTTTTGAACTTTGTTCGATTATCTCATTTGGTTCAAAAGTTACGATTTTTGCAACGTAAAATCAGCAAAGGCCCCACTGTTAAAAAAACAAAATTTTTCTTTCTAAATTAAAAGAAATAGCTCTTTAAATTTTGTCTAAGTATTTAATAAAAAAAAAAGATTTAAAATCAATACAGTCATCTTTCATAGACATTTTTTTGTACTTATAAATCAATTGTAAGTGTTTTCATTTCTTCTTCCTTAAATTATTAGATAAAGCAATGATTTAAAAAAAAATAACAGTAATTTTTCATCAACAATATTGCCACTTCATACGAAATATGAAAAAAAATTGTTTTTTTGTTTTTTAAGTTGTATTAAATGTAAGGACGCCGTACGCCGCCTCCGCCGCCGCCGCGCCGATATTTTCGTGGTTCGGCGGCGGAGCGTTAGAAACCCAAAAAATCGGCGGCGGCGTGGCGCGGCGGCGTAAACGTCTACTCCAAAACAACAGTTTGGAGGTTCAGTACGCTCTGCAAACTTGTAGCCTGAAGAAAGTTAACCAAAAAAACCAATACTGTACAAGATACAGCCTGAACTTGTTCAAAAACTTGCGCGAAAAATTTTGTATGAAACCATCATTGTAACTCAAAAAACGAATGATGCAGTTCGATTCGTAGGACCCGAAATAGGGGGAAACCGTTGAGTTTGGTCATGTCTTTTCTTTTTTTTGAAAAAAAACTATCACAGTGTAATTATTGGTGCTTTAAAAACAAAAGAAAATTTTTATTGAATTAGTATTATTTCTTAATTGGAGAGCCGACTGACTTGAATCTCGTTTTATTCCAGATATGGCAAAAAAGTCAAAATACTTTTATTTGTGAGATTTAAAAGCAATAATGTTTGATGTCTTTTATTTGTGTACAAAAAAATGCGTCTCGAAAGACTAATCAGGCCTGTTGCGGTTTTCACTTGTTTTTTGCTAATTACAATTCGCACGATTTGACCGAATTTCACTTAAAATTCCTTTACATTTCCTGCGAATTATCCTTTGAGTTTCCCTCCCACATTGTGTTGAGTAATTTTTAGCAGAACAGTGCTGGAAAATGTTCTGAGTGTATTAGACACTTGCGTCAAAAGAATTTCCGTCTGTCAAAATATGTAATTAATTCATAAAAAATTTATTTAATCATTTTTTAAAGATAAAACCTACTTTCATTATAACTTTTATATTTTTGAAATCGCGGGTTGGTTTTAGTGTTGAGAAATGTCTTTTTGCAGAGTTTTCAATTGTTACACAGTGTTTGTTTACAAATATAGTCTCAGTTTTTTTTTGCATTAAATAACAACAGTTTTGTCCAAGCTTCCATTTAAAAAACAATAAATTGAATTTATTATTTAACGCAATGCTTAAAAGCACTTAAATTGTGGATTGAAATATATACCAAAATATTTACTACTTTCTTCACATACATGGGCAGCCCTTATAAACTTCCCATTTATTTTCATATATACTAGATCGATCAAAAAGTCCCCGGATATAAATTTTTTTTGACTGACTAGTTCATTTCTAGGCTCCAGTGAAAATTAGAGCGCAATAGGAAGCTTCGCTATCGAGTTGGAAATATTATTGTTGTGCAACTTTTTGAGTAATTTGAAAAATGGAAAAAGCTGAATTTCGTGTTTTGATTAAACACTGTTTTTTGATGGGAAAAAATACCGTAGAAGCAAAGACATGGCTTGATAAGCATTACGGGGTCTCTGCTCCAGGTAAATCAACCATTTGCGATTGGTATTTAAACTTTATATGCGGTCGTACGAGCACCGAAGACTGGAAGCGTTCGGGAAGACCAAAAGAGGTGATTATCCCAGAGATCATCAGACAAGTTCGTCAAATCGTATTGACTGATCGAAGAGTCAAAGTGCGTGAGATTGATGAGACAGTGGGCATATCGACGGGGTCAGCGGTTTCGATTTTGCATGACCATTTGCATATGAAAAAGCTCAATGTAAAATGGGTGCTGCATTTCCTAGATATTGAACAAAGGGAAAAACGAGTGGCCGATTCCAAGTCCTGTTTGGACATGTTAAACCGAAATCCAAGCGAATTTTTGCATCGATATATCACCATGGATGAGACTTGGAACCATCACAACATTCTGGAGTCCAATCGGTCATCAGCTGAGTGGCGAGAGGCCGGTGAAAGCCGTTCGAAGCTTGTGAAGGCAAGTCGATGGGCTGGTAAGGTTTTTGCCAGTGTATTTTGGGATGGACATGGTATAATACACATCGACCATCTTAAAAAGGGTGAAAAATGCAACAAAGAATATTACTCAGCATTGCTTGATCGTGTGAATGACGAAATTAAGAAGAAACGCCCGCATTTGGCAAAGAAAAAAATCCTTTTTCATCAAGACAATGCACCATCTCACAATGCCGCTTTTACGATGGAAAAAATCAAAGAATTAAACTGGGAATTGCTTCCTCATCCTCCATATTCTCCAGATCTGGCCAGATGACTACTATCTGTTCTCAAACTTGAAAATATGGCTCCAGGGAAACAAATTTTACTAAAATGAAGAAGTTGAATGGGAAACTGAACCCTATTTTGAGGGACTTTCTTCAGACCACTACAAAAAAGGCATCGAAATGTTAAGAGACCGTTTGGATTGAATAAATATATTAATTAAAAAAAAATGTTTTATTCACTGTCAGTCCGGGGACTTTTTAAACGATCTAGTACTTGAAATATATACCAAATTATTTACTACTTTCTTCATATACAAGGGCAGCCCTTTTAAACTTCCCATTCATTTTCACAAATACTTGCATGTCGAGCAAATCCGACAAAAATTTTAGGATAGAGTCTAACTGATTTGATATGATGAAATAAAAATTATTTAAAGATCAAATAAATTATTTTTTTTTTATTTGATGATATTGATTTATTCCTAAAACATTTGAGTATTTTTTAAATATTTTCACTTTTATTTTATGCTAAACATGCCATAATCATCAATTTATCCCTTCCGAATTCAAACTCACCAGCTCAATGTCAAGTGAATTTAATTCACAAAATCTTGCCATAAGTGAAAACCGGAATTAGTGGGGGAAATTCATTTTCGCAAGATCTTGCCAAAAGTAAAAACCGGATTAGGACTGAATATTTTTATCACTGCCGACGGCAGTCCGCGCTAGTAACGAAGCAGCACGAAGGCACGAAAGGCGACTAGCATATATGGGCTATTCCTGGGTTGCGGACGTTACATTTGTACGAAAATTTTTATGTTTAAACTGTTGCCGCTCGCGTTCAGATCGGTGAATTTCAATGTAATTTTCTTGAAAAAAAACATTTCATTTAGAATGCTATCAAACCTATTTAAAGATAAAATCCTAACTGTTTTTAGAAAATAATTAGGCTTGCTGAAAGTTTGGTTGCGGACGTTACAAAAAATGGAAGTCGATTTGAGGTTAACGAGCATTTGCGCGTATATTAGCGAATTTTGCATTATAAACAAAAAATATCCAAATACAACAAATTAACTGGAATATATGACCATATCAATCCAGCATCAAAAATGCATAACTAAATTAACGGCCCGTAAATAAATTGTATAGTTACTGCCAGAAAAATCGCATATCTATCTATATATATAAAACTCTTTGTCCTGACTGGTCAGGACAAGGTCAAAGGTCACAGAATTGCTTAGTATGAAAAACTTTTTTGTTTCTTAAGATATCTGAACCAAACTCACAGATTGTATGACTGGGACTGTCCTTTACATTCTGACTAAATTTGGTCAATGTCGGATGACTATATCATATAGCTGCCATATGAACAATCAGTTGCAAATTGACCTTTAGTATGGAAAACTTTTTTGTTTCTTAAGATATCTGAACCAAACTCACAGATTATTTGTTTTGGACTGTCCTTTACATTCTGACCAAATTTGGTCAAAATTGGATGACTATATCATATAGCTGCCATAGGAACAATCGGATGCAAAATAACCTTTAGTAAGGAAAACTTTTTTGTTTCTCAAGATATCTCAACCAAACTCAGAGATTCTATGTTTGGGGCTGTCTCTAACATTCTGGCCAAATTTGGTCAAAGTCGGGTTACTATATCGTATAGCCGCCGTAGGAACAATCGGATGCAAAATAACCTTTAGTATGAAAAACTTTTTTATTTCTTAAGATATCTCAACCAAACTCCCAGATTATATATTTGGGACTGTCTCTTACATTCTGACCAAATTTGGTCAAAGTCGGATGACTATATCATATAGCTACCATAGGAACAATCGGATGCAAATTAACTTTTAGAACCAAAAACTCTGTTGTTGTATGAGATATCCTAACAAAACTCATAGATTAGCTCTTCTTGCTAAATTTTGACATTTTCCCCAAATTTAGCCTTTTTTTCGCCAAATTTAGCTTTTTCCCGCCACATTTAGCCTTTTCCCGCTAAATCTGGATTTTTCCAGCTGAATCGATAAATCTGTCTTTAACCTAAGTCCAATTACCGGGGAAAAGCATTAAAACACTAAAGTTAAATATTTGCGTTTTTCGTCAAAAAATGCTATATTATATAAATTTGTTAAACCGGACTACTAAAGATGTTCTTTTTAATTTTGCGAGCGCAGCGAGCTGGGGGTTGGCGAGCGAAGCGAGCAGTTTTATTTTGTTAAACCGGACAACAAAAGAAATTCTTTTCAATTTTGCGAGCGAAGCGAGCGGGGGTTGGCGAGCGAAGCGAGCAGGGGGCGGAGCCCCCTACTGACTCACTGACTGAGAATCAACGTGCAGCCCAAACGGTAAAAGATACAAAGCTGAAATTTTCACACAACATAGGTGAGATAATTTCATCGTGCAATAAGACGGCGTTTTGCGAAATTCGACCTGTAAGTGGGTCAAAATCAAGGTCAAAGGTCACAGAATTGCTTAGTATGAAAAACTTTTTTTTGTTTCTTAAGATATCTGAACCAAACTCACAGATTATATGATTGGGACTGTCCTTTACATTCTGACCAAATTTGGTCAATGTCGGATGACTTTATCATATAGCTGCCATATGAACAATCAGTTGCAAATTGACCTTTAGTATGGAAAACTTTTTTGTTTCTTAAGATATCTGAACCAAACTCACAGATTATATGTTTTGGACTGTCCTTTACATTCTGACCAAATTTGGTCAAAATTGGATGACTATATCATATAGCTGCCATAGGAACAATCGGATGCAAAATAACCTTTAGTAAGGAAAACTTTTTTGTTTCTCAAGATATCTCAACCAAACTCCCAGATTATATGTTTGGGACTGTCTCTTACATTCTGACCAAATTTGGTCAAAGTCGGATGACTATATCATATAGCTACCATAGGAACAATCGGATGCAAATTAACTTTTAGAACCAAAAACTCTGTTGTTGTATGAGATATCCTAACAAAACTCATAGATTAGCTTTTGCTAAATTTTCCCCAAATTTAGCTTTTTTCCGCCAAATTTAGCTTTTTCCCGCCAAATTTAGCCTTTTCCCGCTAAATCTGGATTTTTCCAGCTGAATCGATAAATCTGTCTTTAACCTAAGTCCAATTACCGGGGAAAAGCATTAAAACACTAAAGTTAAATATTTGCGTTTTTCGTCAAAAAATGCTATCTATCTATCTATATACATATATAAAATTCTTTGTCCTGACTGACTGACTCACTGACTGACTGAGAATCAACGTGTAGCCCAAACGGTAAAAGATAGAAAGCTGAAATTTGCACACAACATAGATGAGTACCACCATCTACCAAACTCACAGATTGTATGTTTGGGACTGTCTTTTACATTCTGACCAAATTTGGTCAAAGTCCGATGACTACATCATATAGCTGCCATAGGAACAATCGGATGCAAAATAACCTTTAGTATAAAAAACTTTTTTGTTTCTTAAGATATCTCAACCAAACTCCCAGATTATATGTTTGGGACTGTCTCTTACATTCTGACCAAATTTGGTCAAAGTCGGATGACTATATCATATAGCTACCATAGGAACAATCGGATGCAAATTAACTTTTAGAACCAAAAACTCTGTTGTTGTATGAGATATCCTAACAAAACTCATAGATTAGCTCTTGCTAAATTTTCCCCAAATTTAGCTTTTTTCCGCCAAATTTAGCTTTTTCCCGCCAAATTTAGCCTTTTCCCGCTAACTCTGGATTTTTCCAGCTGAATCGATAAATCTGTCTTTAACCTAAGTCCAATTACCGGGGAAAAGCATTAAAACACTTAAGTTAAATATTTGCGTTTTTCGTCAAAAAATGCTATATTATATAAATTTGTTAAACCGGACTACTAAAGATGTTCTTTTTAATTTTGCGAGCGAAGCGAGCGGGGGTTGGCGAGCGAAGCGAGCAGGGGGCGGAGCCCCCTAGTTTTGATTATAATTAGATACTAACACTAGCAAGCGCTTGCATCTTGGACGTGGGCAATCCTGTCTGCAGTGGGTGATAATCCCGGCAAGATCCCGCTGACACGTTGAATGTAGTTGAATATTAACTCTAACAAGCGGTCGTATCTTGAGACAAGGACAGTCCTGTCAGCTGTTGGCGATAAGTCCGGCTAAGATCCCGATGTCTACATTTTACTCACTAACCGTGGTGGTCAGACGAGGGACCGATCCCGTTGGCCGTGGGAAGAGTCCCGGCCAGACCCCCAACCAGGCATACTTTTTTCTAAAGTACATAGGTAAAAAGCTACAGGTGAAGTAAGGTATTTTGTCCCACACTTTGGCGGTTTTTGAGAAAACGCGGCTAACGATTTATTTTAATTTTCAATATGTTGTAGTTTGAAAAATTTAGCGTTTTTGATAAATGACACAAAAAATGTTACCAATGGGTTTGGAAGATATAACCCATTAACTAATATATACATACGTTTTACTTTGAATTAGAGTACCTTCTAGAGCAGCGGTGGGCACGAAATCTGAATTCGTTAGCAGCCGCTGGCTCCCGGAGCTATTGCGTGCCCTAGAGTATCTCGAAACTTCAAGAAATCGCGCAGTTTTTTTTTTTTTTTTTTTTTTTGTCATTTTTTGCCTGCGTTATTTTCACATCCTTCACTCCTGAAACAACAGTTCATGATCCATTTTCCTTAAATATTTGTTGGGAGTCTGTACAAATTTTGGTAACAGTCTACCTCAGTAAAAGAATTATATGTGACAAAATATTTTTGCTCATCTTAGCGTTTTAGGCAACGGTACTTTGTTTCTGAGAATGCAGTTTGTTTTGGTGATCTCTTGTTATGTATAAACAACTATCATTTCCTCATTCTCTTCATATTCGGTTTACCGTTAGCTCAAAAAGTAAGCGTGCCTATTGGTTTTGGTTATAAAGAATTATATGTGACATTTGCATTTCGCTCCCTTATTTTGCTCAATAATCGGCTTAAAAAGGTATAACTGCAAGAATTTTGTTTTAAATTGAAACGTGAGTATACGTATATGCTATAAATTGCGTTAGCTAACATTTTTGTATATTAGGGAGTACAAAATGCCTCGTGGAAATAGCCTTTCGGAGCATGAGCAAGGATTGATCATTGGAATGCATGAAAGCGGTTCTAAAAACATAGAAATCGCAAGGAAACTCAATCGTCATAAGAATACAATATGCAATTTCCTAAAAAATCCAAGTGGATATGGCACAACCCCACGCAGTGGACGGAAAACCGTTATTGACACCCGGTGCAAACGTCAAATCCAACGACTTGCAGCCGTGGATTCAATGAGCAGTGGACAAATTAAGGCTCAATTGGGACTAAATATAACAAGAGGTAGGATTATTCAAATAATCCATGAAAATCCGAGTCTCAAACATACCACTATGGTACCTAAACCTAGGCTTTTACCTCGTCACATTAAGGCACGCATGGAGTTTGCACACAGGTACCTATTCTGGGACGAAGAATGGCGTAGTGTTATTTTCAGTGACGAGAAGAAGTTTAATTTGGACGGACCTGACAGCTGTAAGAAGTATTGGCGAGATATGCGACAGGATCGACGCACCTGCTATAAGCGTGGTCATGGTGGTGGAACGGTGATGGTGTGGGCAGCGTTTCGCTATAAAGGAAAGAGTCCAATGTGCTTTATATCAACCAGAATGAATGCCGAAATGTATGTAGAATTATTGGATGACAAGTTGGTGGAGTTCGGTAGTCAGCTATACGGCGATGAGTGGACCTTTCAACAGGATAATGCGCCAATACACAGTGCAAAGCTGACTACCGAGTTTTTCAATGAGAGAAGTATACCAGTTTTAAAGTGGCCAGCAATGAGTCCGGACCTCAATCTCATTGAGGATCTCTGGGGTATTCTGTCCTCTGCTGTGTTCAAAAATTGTCGCCAGTTTGAGACAGCAAAACAGCTCAAATTGGCAATTGAGCAAGAATGGTCAAAAATTGACCTATCTCACCTACAATCTTTGGTTAATTCCATGCCGTTTCGGCTAAGTTCAGTTATGATGAATAATGGCAAGTCAACTGAATATTAGCTTTACTAAATAAAATCGAATTTTCTTAATTTAAGTTAATTAAACCATTAATTTGAATCAAATATGAAAGAGTCACATATAATTCTTTATAATGAAATAAAAATTTAATTTAAGTTTTTTCTGCCTTAAGTTAAGATTTCTGAATCTGTTTTATCTTTTTTTGTTTTCTATTACCATAAGCAATAAAACTGCATTTTTCGAAGTACACTTGTCCATTTCTAACTTAACAAAAATATGCGTCACATATAATTCTTTTACTGAGGTAGTAGCCGTAGCCCCTCTCCCAAAAAAAAAAATCACAAAGAGAGTGCCATTTATGATGAATTTAGGTGAAACAATTTTTAGGGGGTCTCTAATAGTTTCTTTTTATTGAAATAAAAATTTGGGTGATGGTCAAGTAGCCGTAGCCCCTGGCTACTTGACCATTACCCAAATTTTTATAATTTTGGTAATTATCTCAAGTATGCGGCACACCTCCAAAAAAAAAAAAAAAAAAAATCCAAAATTAGAGCCTGATTTATCATGAATTTGGGTGTAAAAATTATTTCCGGGTCTTTATTAGTTTTTTTTTTAAATTTTTTAAATTTTAATAAAAATAAGTTATTTTTTTTTTCTTTTTATACAAAATGAACTATTTGAATGATCTTTTGACTTTTCCAGAGTTGATTTGAGCTTTGCATGGTTCTTTTTTTTCGATTACATGTAACGTTTACCAACACTATTTGCATCCTAATTTGGCGTTTTCCAACACTTTTTTAATGGGATGCGTACGAAATTTTTATTCGCGATAAATTGTAATACAATGTTCACAGGATGTGAAGTGGGTACTAGGGTGTTTGACCAATTCATAGAGACTTCCAACAAATATTTAAGGAAAATGGATCATGAACTGTTGTTACAGGAGTGAGGGATGTGAGATTAATGCTCCGCAGGCGCCCGTTTTTTTTTTTTAATTTTTCGCCTGTGGCGCATTAATCTCACATCCTTCACTCCTGAAACAACAGTTCATGATCCATTTTCCTTAAATTTTAGTTGAGTCTCTAAAAATTTTTTTAACTATCTATCTTTATATTTCCTTATTGCTTATTTTATATAAAAATAAGTTAAATATTCAAATCTTTGACATGATTTCGTTGTACAGTGTTGGAAATCACGTTAAAAATTAATATGAAAAAAGTAGTGTTGGTAAACGTTAAAAATTATTCAACATGAACAAGAGAACAAAAAATAGTTCATTTTTATAAAAATTTAAAAAATTTAAAAAAAAAACTATACAAGACCCGGAAATAATTTTTACACCTAAATTCATGATAAATCAGGCCCTAATTTTGGATTTTTTTTTTTTTTTTTTTGGAGGTGTGCCGCATACTCGAGATAATTACCATAATTTTCTATCTTTATATCTCCTTATTGCTTATTTTTAATAAGTTAAAGTTTTTTTGTATAATCACATCTTTGACATGATTCCGGTAAATAGTTGGAAATCACGTTAAAAACTGACATGAGAAAAAGTAGTGTTGGTAAAAGTTCAAAATTAGTAAACATGCACAAAAAAAAAATACAAATAGTTCATTTTGAAATAAAATTTAAAAAAAAACTAGACGAAACCAGAAAATAATTTTTACACCAAAATTTATCATAAAAATTCATCTAATTTTGGATTTTGTTTTTTGAGGTGAGGCGCATATTGAGGACCATTTCCCAGGCGGATATAGTCAAACAACTCGGTTGCTCACGTTGATATAGAATATTCGCATATTATTTATAGTACCATAGATGCCTTATGCTGTCATTTATAGTATACACTTTAGCATATATTTTAAAATAATAAAATAATCCAACTTTGCTGCTGAAGACGGATGAGCCTCCGTCGTTGTTCATAGATTTATGTTGTATGTACATATATACATACGTACGCATAAATACATATGTACAGGCATCATTTTATGAATGCATAAGTACACGGGTATTTTTATCATTAAAGCATTCCCATATGTATGATAAAAAACATTAAGGCAATATTTTGTATGCAAAAATATTACCACACAGATACATATTTACCACCACACTTTGTACGAAGATGAAAACAAAACTAAGAGTGCAAACAAATACAAACATTCATTTTGCAATTGCATGCTTATTTTCATATCCGAATACGATCTTTTATTCAGTCCAAATTATACTTCATACCTGAAAATTTTAAACACTGTCCATAAAATTAATTTGCTGCACTTTAAACAAAAACGCTTTTATAATTTATTTAATAGCGAAATAATCCCTCAAGCAAAACACACAATCAATACAATCATATGGGGTGGCTTTAGGGATATCTGAAAAAGTTCAAATGAACGGGTTATTAAAATGAACGAATGAACTTATTCAGTCAATTATGAACTAAATCGTTCATTTCGCAGTTGGTAAGTAATTTCTTAAAAACAATTCTAAATTTCTTGAGATATACAATACATGGAGTTCCGCAATTAAATTCAATTTCTTCTTTATTTACATGTAGCAATGTTACAATTTCATATAAGCCGGGGTACAAGTATAACCCAAAAAAAATAATCAGGAATCTAGTCGTCTATTTTACTTATAAACATAAAACACATTTTACAATCCACTAACAAGAAACAGTTGTAGTCTTTAATCGTTCATAAATTCATCAACTGACCAAATAGCTGATGTAAGTTTGAGTGGAAACATCGATGTCTATTTTCATCGATGCTTTCAAAATAAAACATCGATGTTGGTTGATACATCGGGTCGAAACATCGATGTATCGATTTATGTCAAAATCAGCGAATTCAGATTTTGTGTCCACCGCTGGTCTAAATGATATAAAACCATACCATTTGTAGAAGAAAAATAGAATTTCTTTGTTTAATAAATATCATTTTCTCTTAAACTGCTATGGAAATAGCAGTTGTAAAGTTTTCAACAGTTTTTATTTTAAAAGTAGAAACAGACTACAAGGTGTTTTCATGAGAACATCGAAAATACATATTTAAGCCTTCTTTTAGTTATAGTATCTCTGAACAATTTAAATAAATTTACTCACTTAGGCATTGCAAATACTGCTCAAATTACTATAAACTCACTATTAGAACGGCGAAAAGAGCGTATTGAAAGGGCGGCTCCGATGTTTTGAAAAACATCGATGCATCGCTCAACATCGACATCAACAAAAACATCAGAAAACATCGATAAATGTTATTTTACTTAACTAGACCAAATGACCAATTGAACTAAATGACTGATTTAGTTCACGATTTGAAAATTAACGATTGAACTTATTCAGCAAATTAAACTAAAATGCCCAACTCTAAATATCTGTTATTGATATATCGATATATTAAACAAATAATTGAATTTTGTTTTAATAATTTTTTTAATAGAAAATAAAACACCCATTACACTTAGTATCTGTAGGAATTTTCTTAAACGAATCACGTAATTTTTTTCTTTGTTTATAAAATTCACTTAGCAGGACTGGTCAAGCTTGGTACTGAGTCAAAAAAAAAATCCATAGCGTAAAGTCAAACTCCAAAAAGTGAAAAAGAAGAAGATGATATTTATCTCCGCTTGACGGTCCTCACGAAAACTAAACTGAAACTAAAAATGGAGTTGCCAGATAAGGAACGGGTGTTATCCAGTACTGTTTGCATTTATCTCAGAGGCCTAGCGTATCATCGAATTATTTAGAGTTTCGCTAGGTATAACACTTCGTTCAATAATGTGTGGGACTTATTTATTAAAACACATTTTTTTTTGCCAAAATTCGTTTTTATTTATCAACATAGTCCCCTTTTAGGGAGATACAATCATTCCAACGCTTTTCCAATCTTTCGATACCGCCTTTGCAAAACGATTTTTCTATGCCTTTCAAATAGGCGTTAGTTTCGGCGATTACTTCATTTGAGCGAAATCTCTTACCACGGAGCATCTTTTTGAGGTGTGCGAAGAGCCAGTAGTCGCTGGGGGCCAAATCTGGAGAATGCGGTGGATGGGAAAGCAATTCGAAGCCCAATTCGTTCAATTTTGCTATCGTTTTCATTGATTTTTGACACGGTGCATTGTCTTGGTGGAACAACACTTTTTTCTTCGCCATATGAGGCCGTTTCTTTGCGATTTCGTCTTTCAAACATCCAAGCATCCCAAAATACAGACGCCATAACCTTGCCAGCCAACTGCTGCGTCTTTGGTCGCTTTGGGCGGCTTTCACCGGCTGCATGCCACTCAGCAGACTGCCAATTTGACTCTGGAGTGAACTGGTGGATCCATGTTTCATACATTGTGATGTACCGACGCAAAAACTCCGACTTATTGCGCTAAACATGTCCAAACAGCTTTTTGATTAATCTATTTGTTGTTGTTTTTCCTCCGGTGTGAGCAAACGTGGCACCCATTTGGAAAACACCTTTTTCATACCCAAATGTTCGTGTATTATGGTGTGTACACTGCCTGCTGATGTCTTTAGAATGTCAGCAATCTCCCTCACTTTCCTTTACGGTCCGACGTAATGATTTTCAGTGGTTTTTCAACGTTTTTCGGAATAACAGCGTCATTTGGCCTTCCAGTAGATGGAATGTCATCGGTGTTTGTACGACCACGTTTGAATTCGGCATACCAATAACAAATGCTTCTTTTTGATGGAGCAGAGTCCAAATAATGTTTTTCAAGCCATTCCTGGCATTGAACAGTATTTTTTTTTCATTCAAAAACAATGATAAATCAGCACACGGAATTTCTTTGAATTCATTTTTTTTTAAACGCAAAAGTAGCGTCACTTAAAGCACTGTATCTTGTAAACAAATGGTCGGATTAACATATAATTTTGACATTAAGCCTAAAAAGGTTGCCACTTTCGAAAAAAAATATTGATTTAGTACTAGTGCCGCCATATATGTGTCAGTCACCCACATTATTGAACGAAGTGTTATATGAGATAAATGTCTAGCACACAGGTGAAACCGATGAAGACTATTTGAATTTCGTCCATAACGACGACAATATTGGTAGATTATAAGCAAGAATGAAAGGTTAAATGGTTTTTATTGACATAAATTATACAATTTTGTATTTTTCCATTAATATAAATGGAGAATTCACATAAGAAGTTGAAAAGCGATGGTTACACCCAAATACGCGATGTGCTTGTGTGCCGACGCATATTTCTCCTCCATTAACTTAAATTTATATTTTTCATTGCCTATTCTCTCCTCTTTTTATCAAAATAAGTTCTGCATGTTCAAATTTGAAATAAACCGCTGTTGACGCATAGAGTTTCCAATCAACTTTTTGCTATTTTTCCGTGTTGCATTGGCAACACTGGCTTTTAGCTCGTCGCCAGCGAAATATTGAGCATTTTCCGCCTCTAAAAATTTATTTCACGTCAGTACCAAGCTTCACTCTAAAGTTTTGTGTTGATTAGTGTAAAGCATAGTATCAAGTTGTTGAAAATTCAGTTTGAAAGATGTCAACTCCAAATAAGAAAAGGGTTGCAAACTGGCTCGAAATTTTTCTGTAAGGCTATTTCTAAACCCTTGTATCCAGTACCTAAATTTGGACTGGTTAGAAAATTTTGAAAAATATTTTTGCTAGTATTTTTTATAATTTTTGAAAACTGCGAAAAAGGCACTTTTTGCATGAAAATAAGGAAAAATGGGTTAAAATGGTCATTTTTAGGATTTTCAAAAAATTATAAAAAATACTAGCAAAAATATTTTTGAAAATTTTCTTTTGCAGTTACTCTTGGAATTGTTCCAAGAATTTTTTTGCATCAAAATATTTTTTGTAAAAAATCGAGGAAAAAAGTTTTGAAAAGTGACTTTTACATAAGTTCGAAATTTTCGAAGGGTACTCAATGGGTTAGGGAAAGTTTTGTGTCATGCAATCGGGATTTAGACGACCTTTCCAAATATATTTTTTTTACTGTGATAACTTGACTTACATAGCATTTAACCAGCGACACGGGAGGTGCTTGGCAAGCTGGAAAAGCAGGTGGAGATGCTTTCTGGCTCTAGCTCAGGGGTCTCGTCGCCGCTGAGTACTGGACGATATTATAAAAGGGTTCCAGCCGAAGAAAGCACGGAGAGCTACGCAAGCAGTAACACAAATCAAGTAGATAATCATTCTCATAAGCGTTATGACTGCAACTGAAGTTCCTTTTAATCAGTCTGAAGTTCCATTTATATGTATAAATAAATAAAAAAAACTCAAAAATTATAATCAATTTTAATTTGTTTTAATTACTTTGTATTTTAAAAACCACTTCTTCCGCCTCTTTCAGTACAACGTAATAGGCCATTAATCCCATAATTAGGGTATTGGTCGCTACCATTTATCTTATGTCCGTTTTGTCCATTTTCGCACTTTAATTACAGTCGAACTTCCCTAACTCGAATCACCATTATTCAAAGAAAAGGTTCGAGTTATAGAGTTCTTTTCCCTAAGATTATTAATTTTACTGCCACTCATTTAGTTCGAATTACAGAGAAATTCGAGTTAGAGAAGTTCGAGTTAGGGAAGTTCAACTGTATTTGCAATTTTATTTACTTGTTTACTTATTGTGCACATCTGACTCAACAGTGAGTTTGAGATTTTTAATGAAATACTGTCACACTGATGTTTGGAAGCCAGACATCAAAATGTTAAACATTTTGAGCGCCCAAAATATTTTTAACAACTGGAAACTATGCTTTAAGATGGAAATTGAGTTCACTTGTTCTAGTTATGAACGAACAAATTTACTCCTATGTTTACACGGAACTTAATCCGGGAAATCATTTCAAGTTGATTATGAACTCACACACATATCAAAAAAAGCATGGTACTCTGTAAAGCTAAAACCGCTTTTGATGGAGGGGGGTTTTCAAACGACTGTCCATAGGATCGATACCCAGTCGACTCTAATTTTCTAAAATACAAACATTATTTTTTTTCTTATTTTCCTTGCACTTTTTATTATATAATAAACATTTTCATTTTTTCAGAATATTTATTATTTAACCAAAGGAAAGTTTGTTTCTTTCTTACAGCTGACCGTATGTGTGTTCCAAAATTGATACTATAGCTATAAGAAGGCTTACATATGTCTTTTCAAAGTTTTCATGAAAAAGCCAACTCGTAGTTTGTTTTTTTATTGCAAAGACAATAACTTTTTGGAACTTACAAACTGCTATGAAAGCATACTTTTTTAAAGAGAAAATTAGCTTTATTAAACTAAGAATTTCCATTTTTCTAATAATGGAATAATTTTAAAACATTAAACAGACATCGATGCATGGAAGTTTCGACCCGATCTTTCCATCGATGTTTCCACTCAAATTTATATCACTATCGGTATATATGAAACTTTATCAGATCGAACAGTCGCACTATATTAAAAAAAACGATATTTTGGCATAAACTCTAAATATAAAGATAGAGACTTAAAATTTGGGTTGAACATTAGCTAGATTGATTTAGAATTAAGAATTTTTTTTTTTTATTTGGACCCCCATTCGACAATGCGAAAAAGTGAAAAAAAAATGTATATAAAATCTAAATATTTAGCTAGACTCTTAAAAATTTGACAGGAAGCTTAGTTATAATATTCAAAAAAAAATAATTTTATTTGTTATTTAATTGGACATTGTCTTCATCCCCCCTTCATCATAAGGCAAAGCTCAATCAGCTAGCTTTGAGCGAGCTTAAAATATTAATATTTATTAGAGTTTTTTGGTTTAAGCATAGTACTTTCTCGACGAAAAAATGTTTGCAAGGCCAAAACTCCATATAAAAAAACGCTGAAAACATGCTCGAAATTATTTTGTAAGGCCATTTCTAAACCTAAGTACACTGTACCTAAATATGGGGTGCTCAAAAAATTCTCGGGGGTTTTACAACACTGTTTGAAGATGTGCAACAGAGTCCAATATTGTGGGATTTGACTAAAAAAAAAAAATTCGGATGGGAATTTTTTAATTAATACTTGTTAATTAAATACTTAGGGTATTAGTCGCTGCTACTACTCTTATTTTTATTTATTTTTTTTTTTTTTTGGGCGTTGACGTACTATGTATGTACGTTCAAGTGGTCCAAGCGACACCAAGCCTTAGCTTGTTACGCGCGGATCAGAAGACGAGTTCGCGGGCGGACGGAAACGAGATGAACGGCATGCAAATTAAAAGGTCGCGAAGAGAGAAAGAAGATAGCCAGTTACGGACATAAAATATGAAAACGGATATAGATTTAAATTACTAAGAAATATAATAAAAATATTAAACTAATTATTATTAGCTAAATGGGTTAGTAGCAAAAGTTTTAGATTTGAAATGGAATTAGCTTCGGAAACAATATAAAAAAGCCTATTGTATTCCGAACACAGCATTCTAAAAGGTTCATGCAATGCATAGTTAGATCTACAGGTAGGAAGAGAAATAGGAATAAAATTTCTAGATACTACTCTACGAGGAACAGAAAAGTTGAGTTGTGACATTAATTCGGTAGAGTCAATGTCACCACCAATAAGCTTACACATAAAAATAATACCAAGCATAATTCTACGATTTGATAAAGAAGGAAGGTCTATTAATAAAAGTCTACTAGAGTACGAAGGCAGTCTCACGTCCCCATTCCAATTAAGGCCACGTAGAGCAAAAAGAAGAAAGTTTTTTTGTACCGATTCAATGCGACTTTGGTGCACAGTATACTGAGGACACCAGACACATGAACCGTACTCCAAAATTGGACGAACCAAAGATATGTAAAGAGTCTTAGTTATATAGGGGTCATCGAATTCCTTCGACCACCTCTTTATAAAACCCAGAACTGACATAGCTTTATTGACCATCTTAAATATATGGTCAGAAAATTTAAGCTTGTGATCTAAGAGTATACCTAGATCATCAACAGCAGTAATCCTATCAAGAGGACCACCATACAGTGAGTATGACGCCAAATAAGGGTTAGTGCGGTAAAAAGTCATTACGTTACATTTAGAACAGTTTAAATTTAAAAGATTCACACGGCACCATGACTGAAAAGAGTCAAGATCTTCCTGCAATTTGATGTGGCATGGCCAATCTTTATATTGCAGACAAATTTTAACATCGTCGGCATACATAAGTACACGAGAGTTTGTTAAAACTGTTGGTAGATCATTTATAAACAGTGTGAAAAGCAAAGGACCGAGATGACTACCTTGGGGAACTCCAGAGGTAACCCGGAATGACTTAGAAAAAAAGTTATTAAACAGAACTTTTTGAGTTCTGTGTTTCAAATAGCTTGAAATCCAGCGAATAAGGGTGGTCGGAAAACCAATAATGTCAAGCTTATGTAATAAAAGAGAATGGTTGACTGAGTCAAAAGCTTTACTGAAATCGGTATAAATGACATCAGTTTGTTTGTTATTACGGAAGCCGCGGATAACAAACGACGAAAGTTCTAAGAGATTAGTAGTAGTGGATCTACGTTTGACAAATCCTTGCTGGTAGGGAGAGATAATTGAACAACACAAGTGCTGTAAATGACTGGTTAAAATCTTCTCAAAAACTTTAGGAATAGCGGACAACTTAGAGATTCCCCTATAGTTTTTGGCGTCAGACTTACTTCCCTTTTTGTGCAGAGGAATAATAAATGACTCCTTCCAAATAGAGGGAAAAATCGCAGAATCTAATGACAGAGAAAATAGCTTCAGCAGGGGTCCACATAGCTCTCTGGCTCCATACCGAAGTACACAACCAGGAACACCATCCGGACCAGGTGAAAACACCGGCTTAACCATCTCAAGATCACGAATCAGCGACTCCTCACTAATTAAGGGACTGAAGATACAGTTCGATCGAGGCACATCAAAAGGATAAGATTCAAAAGAATAGTTAGACGAAGAGTAAGTAGTTTGAAAAAACGTTGCAAAAAGATCGGCGATCTCCTGATCTGTGTATGCCTTCGAATTTTCATAGGATAGAGAAGATGGATAGGAAGAAGATTGACGCTTTGTGTTCACAAACTTAAAGAACTGCCTAGGGTCTTTCGCGAATCGTACCCTACAGCGAGATAGATAATTTCTATAACATGTAGCGTTTAACTCGGTGAAGTTGGCCCGAGCAATTACATAGCGAGAAAATGCAGAAGAAGAACCTGTGTCCTTAAACTTTTTATAAAGTCTGGACTTTAAGTTCTTTAAGAAGGAAAGTTGCTTACAAAACCATGGAGGTTTATTAGACCTGGACGGGTAAGCTGAAGGAATGCAGGCATCAAAACACGAGTTCAATCTATTATAAAATAGTTTGATGGCGATGCTCAAATCAGTACAGATATATAAATCTGACCATTCAAATTGCCTAAGAAGCTCGTTCAATTTCGAAAAGTCAGCTTTGCGAAACTGGCGAGCTCGAACAGTTGTCCATTTGGTTCATTTTCTCTATATTGTTGTTTTCAATGTTATTTATTTGTTTGTTGTGCACAGCTGACTCAAAAGTGTGACCACAGCAGCATAAGACCAACAATCTCTCAACTTTTTTAGTGATTTTTGGTATTATGCTGTCACACTAAAGTTTGTAAGGCCGGACTTGGAAACATCGAACATTTTGAGCTCTCAAAATGTTTTCAGAATAGGAAATAAAAATTTTTTAAGATACTGAACACAAAGAATTTGAATTAATGCCAAAATATTGGACTTTTTTACCATAGTGCGTTGTTCGAAATTTTCCATTCATTCTGAACACCGATGAATCGATGTTTCCAATTTTAGCTAGGGCTGTGTATGGAGTTGAAAAAAAGGTCCTTAAGGCGTCGTAAAGTAAGGAAGAAGAACTTGATAATTCTGTGTGTTAGTCGATATTGACAAGAAGCAGACTTACCCAAATAAGTTCTGCATGTTCGCATAGAGTTATCACTCAACTTTTTGTTATTTTTTCGTGTTGCACTGGCTACACAGTCTTTCTGATCGACGACAGAAAATTACTGAGCGCTTTACGCAGCGAAAAAATTGTTAGGTCCCCGGATTAAGCTGTTTGATTGCAACTATCGATATTTTCATTGTTCTTTCGATTGGATGATGAGGCGCTCACGGAAAACAAGAGGGTTTCAAGCTGGCTCGAAATTATTTCGTGAGGCTTTTTCTAAAGCCTTGTACCCAGTACCTAAATTTGGAGTGCTAAGAAAATGTACTGGAGTTTTAGAGCACTGTTTGGTAAACAGCTGGCAGTTTTTTTTTTACTTTCAAAGCATCGATTGGTGCAGTGTTTCGACTGGTCGAAATATTTTTGAACAGAAATGTCGACCAACAAGCAGCAAAATAATACAGCCAAATTGAGCTCTACGAACACTTAAATAGAATTAGACCAGCGGTGGGCACACATGGGCTCTGGGAGCCCACAACCTTTGTAGGCGCCGTCATGTCGCACACAGGCAGCTCGATTCGAGGCATTTTATGGCCGTCATAAAAAGCAACAAAATCTCACACAAGCAGCTCGAGTCGAGACGAGGCAACAACAATGCACGCACAGGTCGCGAGCAAGCTAGCAACAACAACGCACACAATCAGCTCGAGTCGAGGCATTTTTGACACTTCAAATTTATGACCGTCAATAAAACAATAAAAACATTGCAAAGGCGCGGGTGATCGACAAAGTAGGTAGACGCGAAAATTGTTGTTGTTGTAATTTTTGTTGTAGAGCTCCCAAGTTTAAATTTTGTGCCCACCGCTGAATTAGACTGATTGAAGAGGTGCAACAGGAGAAAATTTTGTGGTATTTAACAAATAAAAATCATTTTGATGAGGTATTATAATTAGTTGTCAATCAAAAATGCAAGACCTTGACTTGGAGTGAGTGGTACCGGCTCCGAGAATAACAACTTCTTTCTAATCTCCCTTGGTCTACTTGAAGTAAAAGGAGTATTCTTTAATGCATAAACAGTATTGCTCATTTTGGACTTTTTTGGTGAAACTGATTTGAAATCTGAAACCATTTAATTACCACCTGGAATGCTTCCTCTTAATTATCTCGAAGGAACAATTACATTTAGGTAGATTTTTTAGAATGTAAAGGATAAAACTCTTTACTTTCTTAGTGATTTGGGCTTCTAAGTCAATTGACATTTTATTTAGATGCAATTCACCAACAATCCAGTCACACCACACCAGGGGTGCCCAAAACTGCCTTATATCCATAAGTGCACGCACTAATACAAATACGAGAAATCACAAGCATACATGTAACGAACCTTTTTTTTTATTTCAATGTGTACACAGAAAAAATATAGAAACCTTTTTCTTAAAAAAGTCACACGCATCACACGTTTCAAAGCGAAGTGAAGTTTTTAATTTTCAGTGTACACAAAACGATAAGACAACAACAAATACATACAAATGTTTCTCCACAGTACACGAACACTTCGATTCGGATTTTCTAAGATCAGACAACAAAGACAATTTATAATTGGATAACTTAGCAATAAATATATTTGGCATACTTTGACCTTTATTTTGGAAAGTTTGTCTTGCTACAGCAGAATTGCAAAGTTTATGAAAAGCTTTTCGCTACGTTCGGTTGAAAATCAGATGATAAAACATCAAAAATACAAAGTTCCACAAACAAGTTTTTGTATTGATTCAATATTTCCAAAGTATGCCATTTCAAAATATTAAGTTAAATTCAAGATATATTTGACAAATTTTTCGACTTCTTAGTCAATATTTTGCCACTTTATCAAGTATATGTTGTTGTATTCCAATAAAATCATGTAAATTTCTGACATTTTAATTTGAAAATGATCTAAAATTAAAAAAGTCCAAATTTCCGGATAGGGGAAGTATTTGAAAAGTTTAAGCTACATTTTAACTCTGGTCATCCCATATTTTAAAAATCAAATTTAGTTTAAATTGAAATTTAAAAAAGTTTGGGGTATAAATAATGTGAATTTAAATTTTATTTTGAACCTCATATTCGATTTTAGGAGTTCCAAATTAGTCTAGAAAAGAGTTTTTTCACGAAAAACACACTATTTTTTATTTGGATTAATGGGCTCTCGAACTCCACCAATACCGTACTAACCATTAATTTTTTTTATTTTGGTCCTTATCTTTCCATAACTTAAACCCATAAAGCACCAACAGTTTTTTTTTTAAACAAAAAATTTTCAAAACCATTTATTTGATTTAAGTAAGAGGAGCATAAGGTACTCAAAAAACCGGCTTTTAAAAAAACCAAAACAATAAAATAAAAAATTCTAAAGATTAACAACCGTTATTCGTTGACGCTTCTTTAGGTATATACAGGTGTTTAGCACAGTGTATGTAAACTTCCCACTTGTTTCTAATAATTTTGTTTTTATTATTGATAAATTTAGAGAAATTAAAGTACATTAAAATACGTGAAGATATCTCAGGAAAACATACAAGTTTTAAAGTTATTTTCCAATTTAAGTTATAAGTATTGCAAATAAAAATGTAATTGAATTGTTTTTGAATAGAAAGGTAATGAATTGTAGATTAAATCCCTTATTTACTAGAAGAGCGACATATCTTATTAATGCCTTTTCGAGATAAACTCATTTAAGGTTTTCAAGTTTCGCCTGTTTTTCAGAAAAAAAACTTGTAAATTTGAAAAAAAAACTCCTGAGCTTTATGCATACCTGTTAAATAATGATTAGTAATCATAATCATTAGTAATAAGATTATTTTTATTTAAAAGTGGAACTAATGATTAAACGATACGATTATCGTATCAACTATATTCAAAAACTTTGACTACTTTGATTGTGAAAATTGAAAATAATTTGCTTTTTTACTAAAAAATCATAAATAATCTAAAAATACTAAAATAATCAGAAATAATCAGGAAAAAATCAGAAATAATCAAAACGATTATTTTCGATTATTTCAGATTTTTGTGAATAATTATAATAATCTTCGATTTTTTTTGATTATTTTTAATCGTAATCATTAAATAATCACAAATTTTTCAACAGTGAATTATATAATCACTACGATTATTTCCAAAAATAATCTAATTGATTAGTAATTCTAATCGAAATTTAACAGGTATGGCTTTATGAAACACAAAGAATCTTTTCTAGTCAACGATTGCAGTGCAACTGGGATATGTCGTTCGTTCAAGTAAAAAGTCTAATCGTTGGAAATGAAAGAACTACATATGTACGTATACTCTTCGAACACTCTCGGTATTAAAGATAGGATGGTGAAATTTTTACGCAACATAGATTTTTACATTGCGAAAATTTCTGCATCATTAACTCAAAAATCATGTTTTTTGACTTATGTATCTTAAAAAAAACCTCTTTACGAGGTGAAAGTCTAGTGACGAAAACAGTTTTATGCCCCAAAATTTCTGATATCCAATGTTGTGACGAATAATATTAAATTTTACATATAAATTATTTAAAAAAAAAATTTTGCACTCGGCACATTGCGCTAAAATGTCTCAGTTTTTTATATAAAAAAAAACTCACTCTTTTGCGCAGTGCCGAATGCAAAAATTTTTTTTTAAATAATTTAAATGTAAAATTTAATATTATTCATCACAAAATCGGATATCAGAAATTTTGGGGAATAAAACTGTTTTCGTCACTAGACTTTCACCTCGTAAAGAGGTTTTCTTTAAGATATCAGTAATTTTTGAATAAGACATCAGAAATTTTGATATCGCAATAAATTTTTCCAGTATAACTTTGTTAAAAGATTTTTCTTGTTTGTACAAGCTAAAACGAACTGTCTGGCAACACTGGTTCCCTTTACAAACACACATGCTGCTATCACACTTTGTGGCTGCTGTCCTATTCCAATTCTAAGTAAAATGTGTATATTCAGTTAAGAAGTAATATCGACTAATATTCGACTAAATCATGAATAGTAACCCTAAATATATACCGATATTACTCTAATCGCAATTATAAAATGCTTTTTCTGCCGCAAAAAGAATTCACCACTTGCAAGCAGTATATTTCCGCATGACGCTGCAAGCAGTGTACATTCAGAAGTGTAAAGGTAAAAGGTATATTCAGTTAACAGGTAATATCTTGCCCAAACGAATTTTGAGAGATATGTTTTATATGTCAAAGAAGGCGGAATTGAATTGTCTACAACATATAACATATTAAAAAGTGTTTTGAAACACAGATTTTTCTTAAATCGAAAAAAAGTGTAAAAATAAACCTTATTTCACCTGTAGCTTTTAACCTGTGTTCTTTAGCAGAAAAGTTTAAAATCCCTTCAAAATACCTTTCTAACGATATATAGACCACATCTGTAGCTTCTATAGTTTGGATGCTAGAGGGGTTTTAATTTTAGCGGATTTTATCGATTTCCCGCTAAAATAGATTTTTTCGAAAAAGTCGTAGAACAAACGTTTCTAGATTTTTGATCGGGAACAAGTCCTCATTCAAACTTTTAAGCTAAATCAACGCATTAAAACTAACAAACAAACAGACTGACTTTTCATCTCGTTTTGAGAAGGACACCAATAATTTCAAAAAATCAAAAAGGCTCCAACGGCCCCATTAGCTCCAATCATTTAAATTTTGCCCCTCCCACTTACACCTGTTTATCTCATGAACCAGGTGAGTTTTCAAAAGTCTTAGTATGCACATTTGTAAGTTTAATTGATACCTTTCGATCGGTATATAACTCGATCTGATCGGAGCAAATTTTCCATTCTTCCTGTGTATATATGCTAGTCGCCTTCGCACCCTTCGTGCTGCTTTCGTCACTAGCGCGGACTGCCGTCCGCAGTGATGTCCTCCTTTTCATGCAAAAAAGTCGTTTAGCAATTTTAAAAAAATCAATAAAAATATTAGCGACTAGATTTTTGAAAAATTTTACTAAAATTCAAAGTTCTCATTGAGTAGTTAAATGGGTTAAGGAAAGTTTTGTATCATGCAATTGGAATTTAAATCACCTTTCCATTGATACCAATACCCTCAAATTTCAAAAAGCCTTCTGTGCCAACAAATTTTTTAGCCAGTGTATATGGATTGAAAAGTAAGTTCCTTGACCAGGAAATTGAGATGCAATCGCCAAAAAGCTTATGGTGCCTTCTAGTCCATTCACATTTAAGAAGACAACAAAATTTTTAAAAAACGACTTTCATTTTTCAAGAAACATTATTTTTTGAGAAACAAAAGTTGTATAAATATTATAGGGTCAGTGCTCTTTTAGATTACACCATAAAATATTGGCTTTGAGAGTTTCGTGGGGGCCAAAACTCCACTGGCGATGAAGTCCTCAGAGGCAGCAAAATACATGAAATGGTATTGGTCGACCGGAAAGTCAAGGTGTGCCAGTTAGCAGATGCCACAAGTATTTTTCATATGAACAAATTAGGGTTCCAATTGATTCCCCACCCAACGTACTCGCCCTCAGACTATTATCTGTTTCCAAACCTCAAAAGACGGCTCATCAATAAAAAAACACAGCTCTCGAGAGAAGATCATCGATGCAGCGAAGGAGGAATTTTGGTATTTTTTAGACCTTCCGAAAATCGGCTCTAAAAAAAAAAAACAAATGACTGTATCACGCTGAAATTTTTTGTCTGCCTAAGTTTTTATGAATGGACTAGAAGGCAACATAAACTATTTGGCGATTGCAGCGCATTTTCCTGGTCAAGGAGCTTACTTTTCAATCCACCTAGTACATATGCTGATTTATGAAACTGGCTTTCCTGTTAAAAAGATATATATATGTACTTCAATTAAACTTTTATTTAGATTCAATTTCAAAATTTAAAAATAATTTAAATCACAAAAATAAAAATGTATTCTGTGCCTGGATTGTCTTTTCAAACATAACGCATGTGCAATTTTTTCAATGCCCCTGTCATTTTTTAGTGTTTGATTTTCTTCCGACTCATAACTCTTACATATTGCGATCCCTGCCTTACACAAATAGACATGGAATATCTTGTCAGCATCGCCACAAAATGCTTTTGACGCAGAACCATGGGAATTTCGTTTATGATTTAAAATATTTCACTTGTTCAATTATTGCTCAACAAATGTTTGTCTGTATTCGTTTATGTAAAAGAACAGTTACACACATATACACAAATTTGAGAATTTTCATATGTACATATGTTTGACAAGCAAGCGGAAGTCTTTTATTTGAGTTTCAACCGTCAAGCAGTAACATTCTTATACATACTAATATTTCGGTATTGTTAAAATGCGATTCGTTGGCCTTAATATGTTGCCAAAGGCTCACGTACATCTGAGGAAATGTAATGTTTTTCGTAAGTTCACTTTAAATTAAATAAATAATAAATGTTTCGGCATATTCTGATGTATGTATGTATGTACACTGCATCAGTATGCGCATTTAATATGTATCTACGTACATACATATGTATTAAAATAATTACGTTTGTAAATAATTTTTTAGAACATAACTTGGTGAAATTGTATTCTACAACTTTGGAACCCAAGGAGCCGGTTGTGCGATCGAAAACAATACCAGGACCAAAATCATCTGAGCTTAAGACTCAACTGGGTGCAGTTCAGGTAAATTTGACACTGAATCAAAATAATAATGAAAAAGTGTTGTAGTCATTGCATACATACATATATATGTATGTATATGTATATGTATGTATGCACATAAGTATGAATATTGCTGCTAGATAAACCCAGCAACACGAATCTTCTGAAATCGGTCAACAAGTTTGCACTTTGGAAAATCGTTATTAAATCCTTTGGGTTTGGCAAATCACTTACAGTCACTAAAAAAAGTAAAAAAAGCAAGTTACTTAAATTAATCTTCTATTCGCTTAAATTTCGTTTCAATGATACAAAAATTTTTTTAATCCATAAGTACACATTGAAAACATAGAATTTTTCAAAATTCTAACATTTCAACTTTTATTCTCGATTTAAAAAAAAAATATTTTGATGCAAAAAAAATTCTTTAAACGATTCTGTGAGTGACTGCTGAAAAAAATTTTAAATATCTCTTCGCTAGTATTTTTTACGATTTCTTGAAAATTGCTAAAACTCTAATTTTTGAATGAAAAGGAGGAAAAAGAGGTTAAAATAGTCGTTTTTAGCTATTTTCAAAAAATCATAAAAAATACTTGCGAAGAGTGCGAGGCATACTTTGAATTGAATTCGTTTGAGTGTGAGTGACAATGAGTTTTAAAATTACGGTTCCTTATCGAAATGAGTGCGAATGAAGGAATGTCCTATGTGAAAATAATGAATTTGATATGTTGTTTTATTGCCACCAACATAGACAATGACAATAAAATTATGTTTTCGGACTCAAATTTCGATTTAAAACTAATGTTGATAATAAAAATTAGATTTAGATTTTAAAAATTGTATTTTTATTAAGCTGAATATTGCTCTTCATTGTCTTTTTTTTTAAATTCATTACGCACATGAAAACAACAACAGAAAATACGCATGCAAAAAAGAAAATATGAAAATTAAATCGAGATTCTAAATGTATATTGATAGTTAAGAAACTAGTCTGGCAAATTAAAAAACTCCAATATATTATATTTTTAATTTTACTTTATGTATGACTCTCGTGATATTATTGAATAAAGTATTAACTGAAATATTTCCGCAAACTACAGTTGGGATAAACTTATTTTGTCAATTTATATTCAAGTCGTTTGCTTAACCCTCTAATGCCCACGCAAAACAAGAAATTTTAGCAATCACTAATTTTCAGGCACAGAAAATCGTAGAAAATCACATCGTGAGCAGTAAAAGAAAAATTGGCTGATAGAATATTTAGTTTTTCAATTATACTTCAAATTATAAATATAATATAATTATATTAATTTTTAAAGTTTTAACTGAGATTTATTTTACCCCACCTAAAGGCAAAGTTAGGCATTAGAGGGTTAACTTTTGATAAATGTGCAATACAGGGAATAGTACAGAATCCTCTATCGCAACAGTTAAAAATATAAACCGATTTATATTATTTAATTTTATTTTACCTTCTTATTTCCAACGTCGACCAAAAAAAATCCAAAGAATACCACACGAAACTTATAACAAAATCAGAAAACAAGATTTTTAACTAGTTACTAATTGGTTTTCTTCTTGTATTGTAAAAAGGCCCCATTAAGTTTATATATTCTCGATCAGTATCATCAGCCGAGTCGATTTAGCCTTCTGTCTGTCCATCCGTCTGCTTGATAGCAACGATCTCAGGGACTATGAAAGCTAAATACTTTAAATTACATATAAGTAATGAGTGTGTGCTATCTAAGTGACTGGGCTGCCATCTAAGTGGCTGGGCAATCTTCATGTAGCCGGGGGTAGGCGAGCAAAGCGATCTGTCAGCGGAGCGTGGCTTTTTAAACAGCGCAAAAGCAAACCAAAAGCAATTGTCGGGGTTCCTGAAACCAAGAAACCAATGCTTTAAAACAAAAAAAAAACTGTTTAGAGATTTAACAAACTTTATTCAATTAAATTAATATAATTTTTTGTAATTTTTTTTAGTTATATAGAACTTATCTACCTACCTTTTGTTGAAATTGGAAATAAATTTGTTTCAATTGATTTTTTGTGACTTTTGACATTTAAGGAATACAGACATTTCGATCGGTTGCTTTTAAGTAGAATTCTTCAGAAAAATACTATATAAACTCAAGATTGGTGGAACAATATTTTAAAGAGCTAATTTAAAAATTACATTCTTCAATCTTATCCAATCCGATAAATAAAAAACAAAAAAAAAACAATTAAATTAGTAACGATAATCACCCTAACCAAATGTTTTTAAGAACCGAAATGTTGTTGAAATTGTATATATTGTATGTATATAATATATAACGGTGGCCGAAAGTATACTGACACCCTTTAAAGTTAGTTTTAGCCAAATTTTTAACTTACTTCATTTAATGTTTCGTATCAATTTAAAGGTCTTTTGAATTCCTTTCGAATGATGCAATACTTTCCTTAACCCATTAGGTACCCATTGAATATTTCGAGTAACGTACACTTTTTTCTTCGATTAAAAAAAAAATGTTTTGATGCAGAATGTTTCTTTTTATTTTATTTATTTTAACGCAAAAAGTTGAAAAAGTTTTGTTGCAAAAAAATTTAATGTGCTCAGCTCTCATCTCGCTCCAAGTTCTTTAGGTACCGCTCCGTAGCCGTAATAAAAACCTTTTTTATTCTTTGGATATGACTCTGCTACTGCTTTGTTCAAATGGAGAGCGGTAGCGAGAGCGTAGCAATATTTTCATAGGTCTTGCTGCTACGGAGTAGTTTTTCCGAACCGTGCTTATCACTTTTAAGCATTTAGTGAAATGCATTTATTCACTTTGAATTTAGACTAAGTGTCTTAAAATAATAGTTTTTCGCTTTATTGGACTTAAACTCATCAACTCAAAGTGATATCAATCCTGTGATTATAGCCGAATTAACAAATTAACTTTAATATTCTTAAGCTTTGGAAATACTTGTATCTATGGAAAAATAAAAAAAAAAAACTAGTCTTATAAGAAATAGTTAATGTAAAAATCTGCATTAAAATATTTAAAAATATATAAAAAGATGTAAATTAATAAAAAAATACTTTTTTTTTGTTAATTTTTCCAATATCCGGACAATTATGTAGAATCTGCAATTTAGTATTTGCGCAATTATGGGAACTACTGTATATAATATGGATTGAAGGGACTAAAAATATGAAAAATCATATCTATATAAATTAAATTATTTTTTGCAGAGTACTGGAACTGTACAATATTTTGCCGATTATAATAAATCCATAGGAAACTATATTTTCGATGTAGATGGAAATATATTACTTGATGTTTATACTCAAATTTCATCAGTTCCATTGGGTTACAATCATCCAAGGCTCCTAAACCTTTTTAAGGATGACAAAAATATTAAAAGTAAGTAGAGTTGAAATTACACACAAATATTAGAAACTTATATTTAGGGTATCAGACCGAAATTAATATCGGTTTCATTTACGGTTTCTTTTATGTTTGCACTTAGAATTTCTGTTATCGATTACGCAAAATTTTTGTTTATCGGTTACGTAACGGTTACTATGTTCTATGTTTCGTTGTCGAAATACCGGTATTTTTTTGGTTCACAAAAAAAAAAAAGTTTTAAAGAAATATTTGATAACAAAATTTCTTAATTTTCAAAAATTAAGATTTTTTTATTGAGATCAGTCAAATTTGGTTATAAAAAGACTATGGGGTTTTAAGAAATAATGAGTATTATCATGTTTCTTAATTTCATTGTTATCATAATACTGCGTGATAATGCGTGTGTCTATGTCGGTGGTTGTGTTTTGAATTCTTTTTTAATTTATAACTATTTTAAACAAAAATACGAGTCGAATGACACCTCGATCATGGAAATGCGATTACTGGTTCTAAAAATAATTAATTTGGAAATTTTTGGTGGCCTTCCGAAAATTAGATGAAAAGACTGTCTGTTTGTTAGTATCAAAGCCTTGAAATATCTTAAATCGTTGAATGAGGAATTGTTCCCGATCAAAAATCTAGAAACGTTTGCTCTACGATTTTTTTTCGAAAAATTGCTAGTTTAGCGGGAAATAGCGAAAAGGTTAAAAACCCCAATAGCATCCAAACGATAGAAGCTACATTTGATCTATATATCGTGGAAAAGGTATTTCAAAGGGCCTAAGAAGGCATACATTCAAAGTTTTCTTTTTTAATTAAATAAGTAACCAGCTACAGGAGAAAAAGTGTATTTTATACACCGTTTGACAAAGTTACATTGTCAAAAAATATTGCAATTGTCAATATTTCCGATTAGAGATGGGCACGGGCCGGGTCGGGCCTCGGGACCCATGGGCCTTTTACAAAATTTTCGGGTTCGGGCCGAAAAATGTCATTTCGGGTCGGGTCGGGCCGGGCTCGGGCCTAACTTCAAAGCCCGAAAGCCCGGAACACGCCAAATCTATTGCATTATTTTGCATTATTTAGACTGTTAAGCTCAAATTTGGATAGAATCTTATTTTTAAATAAAAAATTGAAATAATCTAAAATTTGTTTTATTTTTTTTTAATTTTTCGGGCCGGGCCGGGCGGGTTCGGGCCTCACAGCAAAAATATCGGGCGGGCTTGGGCCTTTTTTCCGTTAGGAATTTCGGGCTCGGGTCGGGCCGGGCCTAAAACATGAGGCCCGTGCCCATCTCTATTTCCGATGTCAGTGACAAATTTTTTTTTTTTATAATTCATGTGTAAAATTTAATATTATTCGTCACAAAATTGGATATCAGAAATTTTGGGGCATGAAAATGTTTTCGTCACTAGACTTTTACCTCGTAAAGAGGTTTTTTTTTATAAGTATTTTAGTATTAAGACAATTAAATGGATTAAAGAATTACGATAATCACATAATTTCTTAAAACCCTATAAGTGTTTCCATATATCAGTTTCAAGTTTAGATAAAAGTTTTTGTTAAAGTTTGCAAGTTCGATTATTTAATACATTTGGCCACTCTAATTACATTTGACATATATTTGACACATGTATATATAGAATGAATTTACTTTATTGTAAACCCAAGCAATTATCTTTCTTCTTAATAAAACGTTCGTCGAGTTCACATCGTCTGCCGTGCGTTCTAATTTACATTATTTTACTTAAATTTCCTGCGTGCAAAACGTTTGTACTAACATTAGGTTATGGGCCCAGAACCCGTAAAGTAAAATAAAAGACAAAATGAGCCATTTTCAAATAGGAAGGTTAAGTGAGCAAAACTATGATGTGTGGTGCATTCAAATGAAAAGTGTTTTGATACACCAAGAGTTATGGAGTGTTGTGTGTGGACAGTTGGTGGTCAAAGAAGAGGCTCCAACAACGGTTTTGGCAGACCAAAAGGCTCTTGCGATAATTGTATTAAATGTGAACATTTCGCATGGGAAAAGTTACGTGAAGTGCATGTGCCAACGGGACCGATTCATAAAATGTCGCTTTATAAAATGTTGTTAAATATGAAATTGGACAATAGTGGCAACATGGCGCAGTATATAAATGCATTTGTCGAAGTTGTGGACAAATTAACTGAAGTTAGCATAGATTTGCAAGACGAGCTAAAAGTGATTATTTTACTGTCAAGTTTAAGTACGGAATATGAACATTTCGTGGTAGCCATTGAAACGAGAGATTCGTTGCCGCCGTTTGATGTACTGAAAGCGAAGTTATTAGCTGAAGCTGATAGACTTTCGGAAAATTGTGAAATGAGCAGCGATCAAAAAGTATTGTATGCAGGCACGAAAACTGAGAAAAGTCAACAGTATAAAAAGAAAAGTGCAATTTTTACTGGATTTTGTTTTAATTGCAAGAAACGTGGACATAAGGCTTCGCAGTGCAAACTTAGACGTCATAAAGACCGAAGTGAAGACCGAAATGAAAAGCAGGCATGTTCATATGCTGCATACGCAGCGGTGCAAAAGGAATGTTCTAGAAACGGAAGTTGGTGCTTGGACAGTGGTGCCACTACGCATATGTGCTTTGAAAGAGATTTGTTCATATCGTACGAAGAGAAAAAAGAACAAATCATGTTAGCAGCAGATAAATACATAGAGTCGGCTGGCAAAGGAAAAGTGAAAATAAAAACCAAATTTTGTGAAATCATGTTGTGTGACGTTTTGTATGTGCCATCCCTGCACATTAACTTTTATTCGGTTAGCAAAGCGTTAAAATTCGGGCATACGGTATTTTTCAAGGACACGCTGCAGTACGTTGCAGTGACATCCAAAAGTGGATCAGTGTTGTTAAAGGCCGAACTAAATGAAAATTTGTTTTTGTGTCGTCGGTCGGTGGTGCAAAATACTTCATAACGTTCATAGACGACCGGTCGAAAAAAATTTTCGTGTATTTTATGAAATCGAAAGACGAAGCATTCGATAAATTTGTGACATTTAAAAACCTGGTTGAGTGTCAATTGCAAAGAAAAATAAAAGCAATACGTAGTGACAACGGAAGAGAATACGTGAACGGCAGATTCGATACGTTATTGAAAGATTGTGGCATAAAAAGACAATTAACGGTACCCTATACGCCACAACAAAACGGTGTGGCCGAGAGAGCGAATCGTACGCTTGTCGAAATGGCGCGCGCAATGATGATCCATGCAAACGTACAGGAATCGCTGTGGGCCGAAGCTGTTGCAACTGCTACGTATTTACGCAACAGATCTCCTTCAAAAGCACTAGATGGCGTTACTCCCTATGAAGTCTGGAGCGGTCGGAAGCCATCAGTTAAGCATTTACGTATCTTTGGGTGTCCTGTATATGTACTGGACAAGAAGCAGCACAAGAAGTTTAGGGCCAAGGGAAAAAAGTATACGTTCGTTGGGTATTCCTTAACAGCAAAAGCATACCGGCTTTTTGATAACGACACCAAACAAGTGGTAGAGCGACGTGATGTTAGATTCGTTGAAGAAGAAGCAGAACAAGTCGCAGGTCAATCTTCATCTGTTTCCGAAATTTTTTCTTTTATTATCGAGTCGCAAGGGTCAGAAGAAGTGGTTGACCCAGAGCAAAACCAGGAGTTCAGCGGTGAACAAGCAGCGCAAGATGATTTTAATGAGCAAGCAGCGCAAGATTACAGTCGAGAAGATCAAGAAGCTGCAAGCGAGTCAGGCGACGAGGCGGAGAATTACCGGAGCTTTGACGATTCAGATTCGTCAAGTAGCCATCATGAAGAAGAAGATGTTGAAGATGTTCGTCGCGGTCCAGGCAGGCCCAGGCTGATTCGAACTGGACGACCAGGAAGGCCTAAGAAGCAGTACAACGAACTCCACAATATGGTCGCCTATTACGACATGGAAACGCCAAACACACTTAAGCAAGCAATGTGTGGCAAATATGCGTTTGAGTGGGAGAGGTCCATGAAATGTGAGTACGACGCTCTCATTGCAAACAAAACGTGGTCGCTGGTCGACCTTCCGCCTGATGCAAAAGCCATTGGTTGCATGTGGGTATATCGTATCAAGAGTGACGAGAAGGGGAACATTGAACGTTTCAAATCGAGACTTGTCGCCAAAGGATGCAGCCAGCAGTACGGTATAGACTTTACTGAGACATTTTCGCCAGTCATAAGGTATGAAAACATAAGGATGCTTTTAGCTGTAGCTGCAGAGAAACAGCTATACCTACATCAGATGGACGTTTCAAACGCGTATTTGAACAGCGAGCTTAACGAAAATGTTTACATGAAGCAGCCTGAGCCATTTACAAGCAAGAAGTATCCCAATCGTGTTCTGAAGTTGAACAAGGCTTTGTATGGCCTAAAGCAGTCGGGAAGGGTTTGGAACAGTACGCTTGACAATGCGTTACAAAGACTGGGGTTCCGAGCTACTCAGAGTGAGCCATGCTTATACAAAAAGATTGACAAAGATTCATATAATTTGATAGCTGTCTATGTGGACGATTTAATAATAGCCTGTTCGAAAAGTTCCGATTTGGTCCACATTAAGAAGAAGTTTAAGGAATCTTTTAATATTCACGATAACGGTCAGTTACATCACTTCCTGGGTATGGAAATACAGCGCAAAGGAGAAAAAACAATTCATAAAGAATTTGCTTGAGAAATATAGCATGAGTATATGTCGTCCGGTTTCAACACCATTGGATGCAGGATTTCGTATTAGTTGCAACGAAGACAATTGCAACAAACCAGACGTCACTGAGTACCAATCGTTAATTGGATCACTCACGTATCTGGCCATTTCGACAAGGCCTGATATATCGCACTCGGTGAGCAAGTTAGCTCAGCGAAATACAGATCCGCATCAGGAGCATTTGTCTGCTGCTAAACACATTTTACGGTATCTGGCTAAAACGATCGACTTGAGGCTACACTATCGCAAAACTGGTCAGCAACTGCATGCGTTCGTCGATGCAGACTGGGCAAATGACAGCCTAGACAGAAAATCGTACAGTGGCTACGGTTTTTACCTTGGAGGTTCAATATTTTCCTGGGAATCCAAGAAGCAAGGAGTGGTCGCACAAAGCAGCACAGAGGCTGAATACGTCGCCTTATCAACGGCTGCAAAAGAGGCAGTATATTTGCGTCGACTTTTGGAGGAAATTGATTTTCGTTCGTCAGCAGAGCGCGTCCAGATCCATGGGGATAATCTAAGTGCGCAGCAGATTGCAACCAACCCCGTGCACCATAAGAGGACAAAGCACATCGATATAAAGTATCATTATATACGGCAGGTCTTAACAAAGAAAATTGTATGTCTTTCTTATGTTCCTACAAATGAAAACGTATCCGATATTTTCACCAAAAATTTGCATAAAGAAAAACATAATAAGTTTGTAAAGTTGCTTGGATTAAATGATTGAGAAATATTGTATAACATTAAAACAATTGCACTTGAGAAGAAGTGTTAAAGTTTGCAAGTTCGATTATTTAATACATTTGGCAACTCTAATTACATTTGACATATATTTGACACATGTATATATAGAATGAATTTACTTTATTGTAAACCCAAGCAATTATCTTTCTTCTTAATAAAACGTTCGTCGAGTTCACATCGTCTGCCGTGCGTTCTAATTTTCTAAATGAATTAGCATTATTTTACTTAATATTTCCTGCGTGCAAAACGTTTGTACTAACAGTTTTCACAAAAAATGATAACCAATTAAAATGTTTCTTTTTCAGCGCTTATCAATAGACCTGCGCTTGGTGTTTTTCCCGGAAAGGAATGGCCAGAAAAACTTCAGTCAATATTGATGAACATTGCTCCAAAAGGATTGAACAAAATCACTACAATGATGTGCGGATCATGCTCAAACGAAAATGCTTTCAAAAGCATTTTTATTTGGTAAGTACTAATACGTGATACTTATTCCACAAATAGTATAAATACTTAGTGTCATCAATATAAGTATACCTTTCCTTGTTTGCCTTCAAATTTCCATTAAGTTTTAAAATATGTTGAATTTGTATATAAATGCCATCAAGCCAATAATTTTTTCTTACCATCGGTAAACAGGCGATATTTAATTAGCATTAAGGATATCATCAGAATATGTAAACAGTATAAGGGTGAATGAAAAGTAAGCTACTACTGTCAAATTATGAGTCAATTATTAGCTTTGTCATCCCTATCCGAAAGGTGGTTAAAAATATATTTCAATTTAAAATATTTACTGTCCTTTCTAAAATGAGATAAAAAGTCAGCTTGTCGCTTGTTTGTATCTAAGACATAAAATTGGATATTAATGTTTTTGTAGTTTGAAAATGCTTTCGTCAGTAGACTCATCCCACATGTAGAGTTTTTTCTTTAGAAGATTTGGAGTCACAATTTTTTTACAATATTCTTTTGACAAGATGCTTAGAATGTTTCATGAAAATATTACGACCAGTTACTAAATTTAATTTATAGAGTGAAATAAATTTGGTAACTCACGTGAATATTATTTATTCATAAAAATATTATTCATCTTGCAGGTATCAAAATAAAACACGTGGATCCACAGCATTTACAGCAGAAGAGATGAACTCATGTATGATAAATATGCCACCAGGAGCACCAAATCTCAGCATTCTCTCCTTCAAAGGCGCTTTTCATGGTCGCACGCTGGGAGCTTTATCTACAACACATTCGAAGTATATTCATAAAATTGATGTACCATCTTTTGACTGGCCTATTGCTTCATTTCCGCAATACAAGTATCCATTAGATGAAAATGTCGTAGAAAATAGAAAAGAAGATGAAAGATGCCTAGGTGAAGTTCAAAGTCTTATTGACCTTTATAATACTAAAGCCAAGCCAGTTGCTGGTGTTATCGTCGAGCCGATACAAAGTGAAGGTGGTGATAATGAAGCTTCACCGGAATTTTTTAGAGCCCTCCAACAAATTTGTAAGAAGAATGGGGCTGCACTTTTAATCGATGAAGTTCAAACTGGAGGAGGAAGTACCGGAAAATTTTGGGCCCATGAACATTTTAACCTGGAATACCCACCTGATGTTGTAACATTCAGTAAAAAATTGCAACTTGGAGGATATTTCCATAGCGAAGAATTTGCGCCGAAAGAGCCCTATCGAATTTTCAACACTTGGATGGGTGATCCAGGAAAAATAATCGTATTGGAAGAAATTTTAAAAGTGATTAATGAAGAACAACTTCTGGAAAATGTTAATACTGCTGGAAAAGTGCTTAAAGAGGGTTTATTAAACTTAGAAAAGGAATTTCCGCATCTATTAAACTCAACTCGGGGACGTGGTACATTTCTAGCAGTTAACTGTTGTAATACTAAAGTTCGAGATTTGTTAGTAAACACTTTAAAGCTTCACGGCATTCAAACAGGCGGTTGTGGAGAGATCTCAATACGCTTCCGTCCAGCTTTAATATTTAAAGAACATCATGCCAATATTGTTTTGGATCGCTTTAGAACAGTTTTGAAAACACTTTAAATTAATAAATTGTAAATAAATGTGCTCTGATTAATAAAGATTTGAAGCCCTAAAATAGTTTTTGTTGTCTAATATAATATTACACTTTGTTTTTAATTTTGTGTAAATCAATATTTATTTGAAACTGTAAGTCTTTATTCATAATTTACGCTACAGTTATCCCAATTATAATCGTCTTTATTTACAATCACTAATGTGCGAAAGGCGACTAGCATATATACACAGGAAGAATGGAAAATTTGCTTCGACTCTCCAACCAGGTCGAGTTCTTTTTTACTATTTTAATTAAAAATATGCGTCGATGACACCTCGATCATCGAAATTCAACCACTGGTTCAAAAGATAATTCATTTTGAAATTTTTAGTGGCCTTCCGAAATTGAAATGAAAAGTCAGTCTGTTTGATTGTTTCTTTATTTGTTTGGATCAAATCGTTTATTTAGCTTAAAAGTTTGAATGAGAATCTAGAAACCTTTGTTTTACTTTTTCGAAAGATAGCTAGTTTAGCGGGAAATCGCTAAAAACCGCAAGAAATCCTATACCGTCCAAACGGTAGAAGCTACAGATGTGATCTATATACATATAGTTGAAAAAGTATTTTGAAGGGGTCTTAGGCATACCTTTAAAGTGCATAGGTAAAAAGCTACAGGTGAAATAAGGTATTTCGCGTTTTTGATAAATGACACAAAAAATTTTACCAACGGGTTGGGAAAATTTAATCTATTAACTGAATATATACGTTTTACTTTGAATTGGAATAGGACAGCAGCAACAAAGTGCCATAGCAGACAAAGTTTGATAGTGTTGATAGATTTTGCCCTTTGGCATGTTGGCATGTGTGTTAGTAAGGGAACCAGTGTTGCCAGACAGTTTGTTTTTGCTTGTAAACACCGTTTGACAAAGTTACACTGTAAAAAAGTATTGCAATTGTTAAAATTTCTGATGTCTTATTCAAAAATTTCTGACATCTTATAAAAAAAAACCTCTTTACGAAGTAAAAATCTAGTGACGAAAATATTTTCATGTCCAAAAATTTCTGATATCCAATTTTGTGACGAATAATATTAAATTTTATACATGAATTATTAAATTATTAAAAAATATTTTGTCACTGGCACTGCGCAAAAAAATACTATTTATTAGATATGAAAAATATAGCGCAATGTGCCCAGAGACAACATTTTTTTTTAAAAATAGCCAAAAATAAAAAAGGATTTACTACTGGGAGCGTGATGAGAGCAGAGCAAATTAAATTTTTTTCATTAACAATTTGCAACAATTCTGTGATCTTTATATTATTCATGTGTAGTGTAGTAATAATAAACGATCAAAATACTGTTCTTCTTAGCCCATTTTTCCCATTGCAATATTTTTTGGTGAAATAATGACTGGCTTCTAAATTTCAGTGTGACAAATTTGGAAGCCAGTCATCAAAATATTAAACATTTTGAGCTCCCAAAATAAATGGAAATCGTCTGAGCTTGGTGGATAGTTTGTTCCTCTTAAATTTTTTTTTGAAGCAATTTCAGCCCGAAGTAGTGAAGTAAGGGCTGATGTCCATTAATGGTCGAAATTAAGGGTGACTGCTTGCGGGACACTTGAAGGTCGCAGTTTTGATCCGAAATAACTCGAATCACCATTATTTATCATAGCACGCTCCAGCCGGAAATATGTGTGCAAGGCCAAAACTCTATACAAAAAAAGGGTTGCAAACATGCTCGAAATTATTTTTTACGCTGTACCTACCAGCTCAGAATATTTTCAGGGGTTTCACAGCACTGTTTGATAAATAGATGGCATCGTTATTTTGACCTTTCAAAAACTCGATTGAATCAGTGTTTCGAATAGTCGAATTTGTGCTCACGTGAAAATTTAAGTAACCGAAAAGTTTAAGATTTTACAGTGATGGAACACAAATAAAGACCATTTTCCCACTACTGTTTAATGTGAGTGTCATTCGGAGAGGGCTTTCTCACAGACAAGACTATTCATTTCGGAGAAGAGATGCAATATTGCGAATAATTTGGACATGATGACGAAATAATGTTTTTAAAAAATGATTAAAAAAATAAAATATAATAATTTGTAATAATGAATAATTAATTGTAATATAATAATTTTTTTTTTCACTTTTTTGTACTTTTTAATACATTTTTGTATTTTATTAGAAAATCTATATGAAATGGTACCTGGTATCACAAGTACAAAGTTGTTTTTGGTTGTATATTTTCCCAATTCACATGTTCCAAAACAAGGTGACGTGGTCACCACAACTGCTCTCTTTCGGGACAAATATTTGACACTAAGGCTTGGTACTGACGTGAAATAAATTTTTAGCGGCGGAAAATGCTCAATATTTCGCTATCGACGAGCTAAAAGCCAGTGTTGCCAATGCAACACGGAAAAATAACAAAATGTTGAGTGGTAACTCAATGCGTCAACAGCGGTTTATTTCAAATTTGAACAAGCAGAATTTATTTCGATAAAAAGAGGAGATAATAGGCAATGAAAAATGTAAATTTAAGTTAATGGAGGAGAAATATGCGACGGCACACAAGCACATCGCGTATTTGGGTGAACCCATCACTTTTCAACTTCTTACATCAATTCTCCATTTATATTAATGGAAAAATACAAAATTGTATAATTTATGTCTATAAAAACAATTTAACCTTTCATTCCTGCTTATAATCTACCAATATTGTCGTCGTTATTGACCAAACTCAAATAGTCTTCATCGTTTTCACCTGTGTGTCAGACATTTATCTCATATATACCTAGCGAAACTCTCAACAATTCGATGTTCCGCTAAGCCCCTGAGCTAAAAACAAACAGTGCTGCCCAGCCCCGTTCCTTATCTGGCAACGTTTTTAGTTTCAGTTTAGTTTTCGTGAGGACCTACAAGCGGAGATAAATACCGTTTTCTTCTTTTTCACTTTACGCCAGCTGTTTTTTATATGGAGTTTGATATTTCGCTAGGCATTTTTTTCGACGTCAGTACCAAGCTTATGCCTGTAAACGTTGTCGAAGTAGGTTGTTTTTTTTTTGTCTTCTTTACAAATAAACTCGTAGACAGAAAACAATTATTAAAACCTGCAATTATTAGTCCCACGTGACGGAAACAGAAGGGAGCTCTGGTCAAAAAGCACAAGCGTTCCAGTTCGAGTTCAAGTAAAGTTTGCGTCAGCCATTTCAATGACTCTGACTTCTACTATGTGTCCGAAAATGCAACAAAACGGAGACGAATTAAGCCAACTGCTGTACCCCAAAAGTCAGGAGCATAGCATTTCAAATGCCGTATTTCTTCGTGAAGATCCCGGGGCATATAGCCATTTGATCAAGAAGGGGTTTAAAATATTATAAATCTTATTGAATTATTTCGTTTTATTTATTTTAAGTAAGCATTTGCTTTTCGGTCAGCTCTCTCTCAAGATGTATTTATTTATTTTATCAATAAATACACCTTGCTCACCACATCGGACGACGTCACCTTATCAATAAATACACCTTGCTCTCTCTGAGCGGAGAGAGCGAGGTGAAAAAAAATTTGGGACCCTCACCACATCAGACGACGTCACCTTAATAATAAATACACCTTGGGCTACGTAGTGGGTTAAGGAAAGTATTATATCATTCGAATGGAATTCCAAAGACCTTTCCATTGATACCAAACTTTACATGAAGTAGGTTCTGAATTTGGCTAGAACATACTTTAAAGGGTGCCAAAATACTTTTGGCCACCGCTGTATGTGTATTCTCATATACTTCCCATATCCTATGGGCATTACAAAAACAAATGTACATCGTGTGCATAGGCGATGGGCACCCCTGATGTAAAGTCTCTCTCTGCTTGGCAAGCACCATTACTAAGCACGACAACCCTTATTATTATTATAATTGTAATGGGGAAATCTGCACTGCGACCCTTTGGATCTATTGTGCTCCCTTAAGTTGAGGTTTGCTATGTCCTCCATCGGACATGTTTTCCTAGAAAACTACATCTACGTCTAGATAGAGCAGTGCATTCTGCTAGTATCGAGGATTCCTCCGCTCTCTCTCAGCTGCGCTGGGGTTTTAGGAAAAGAGCGTTCGGCTTTTGCCGAACTCTCTGGGGTCGCACGCTATACAAAGCGAGTGAAACCACTAAAATGCCTGTTTGACGCCACTATGTATTGTTTGCTTAGTGATTTTATGGTGTGCTGACCCTTCCTTCTTACTACATAGGTTCACTTTAAAATTCTGCTCGAACATAAGCTGGGCAGTCATCTTGTCCCTTGGCTGTAATAACGTATGCGGAATGAAATACGAACAACTGGTGTAATACAAATAAAAAATGTGTTCCAAGTTCGGCCAACTTAAATTTTTCATAAGTTTTTTTATTGGACTATAAGCTATTTTTACAAAAATATTCGTGACCATAGCGGTCAGCCTTCCTTTTATTTTCGGGACACTTGCGCATAGCCTCCTGAATTCCCTTTGTATCCATTTTAGCAAGCTCTCTTTTGATTTTTAATATCAAACAGTCGATGTTTTTTGGCTTATATTCCTTACTCTAAACATTTCTTTTCAGATCTGACCAAAACTTTTTCATTTGCTTTAACTGAGGCACATTTGGAGAGTTTTGCAGATTTGGCAGGAAATCAGTGCTCAAGTGGTCCAGAGAATTCAGAGTTGTTTTGGCATAATGAGCGGACTCTAAGTCGTGCAAAACATCGTATTATAATTCGCATGATACTTATCAATACATTTTTTAAGCGCCGGATCACAATTGTCCTTGTAACTTTGCGCATTTACAGCCAATCCTGCCTTAAATAAGATCGGATCGCTTATTCCACGCTCACTTAGGGCCAACCACAAAAAAACCTTTGTTTTTGTTATTTGAGTGACATTTTCAGGTGGTCAAGGTATTAGAAAGCCTAAAGTAATATTTCAGAGTCCCCTCATGACCCTCCATGCGAAATATGTCTCATTGTCCATTATGCAAACCTTTCAACAGTTTGCAAAAAACAAATTTCTAGAAAGCGCACGCAGCCTAAGTTTAATTGTCTCTCTCTGTAGTTCTGTGACTTTAAGAACTGTTTTTTTTTAAAATATCATCACTCTCATGTCTTTTAAATACTTTTCCACAGTTTTGTCCATCATATTGTATTTTTTGGCAAACGCACAACTCGATTTATCTGTGCGAACCACAATTTCAGCCCATTATATTGCTCTAACTTAACACTGCTGTAATGGACATTTTCTTCTGATCCAGGGGCTCTAGCAATTTTTTTCTCATTCTGAACATCCGAAACTACTTAATAAATAAAAGTTTTCTTGAAGCCCATAGCAGAAAAGTAATGAAAAATTTAATTTTACGGCTAAGACTGGTTATTTGCGCAATATGTGCAAATCAATTTTCGACACTCTGCTTTGCTCAGGGACATTACCGCGACTGTGCATTATCTAGAAAGCTAGTTTCTGATGATATGCATGCTGAAATAGTACCATTCATTATAGTGTGTTTTGTTTTGCGCTGTCGATTATTAGAACTTATTGAGAACATGTCCAAATTTGTTCGTATTTCATTCCGCATACGTTAGTAAGGGGAGATCACCTGATAGCAATTCTGCGTCTCTGTGGTTAAGGATGCTTCCCACCACGTCTCGTGCTATCCTTAGCAGAGTCGCTCTTTGTTGCAGTTCAATGAATACATGGAGTGGCGTGACCTTCATTAGAACTTCTATGGCCGTTGTCGCACAGGTGCTCATAGCCCCCGTTGCAGTCTTAAGAGCTGCTTCTTGACGGTGATGAGTTGGGCTCTATCACAACAGGCTATTGATCCGTATGTGAGCATTGGCCTGACTACCATTAGGTAGCCATCTAATAATCTTCGGTGAGGTGCCCAATGATTTCCCAGCTATGCTGCTACGGGCATAAAGTGTTCGAGTGCACTTTGCTATCGCATTTTGTTCATGGAGGCCGAAGTTAAGTTTACCGTCGAAAGTGACTCCTAGGTACTTAACCTCCTTACTTGTTTCTATTATGCTGTTTGATAGCCTTATCTGCCTTAATCTCTGCAACTTGTACCTTTTAGTGAAGGGAACGGTGACTGTCTTGGCGGGGTTGAGGTTGAGGCCCACCTCTCCACACCAGTCGCTCGTTATCCGTAGTCCTAATTGTACAATGTCGCCGAGTGTTTCCTCGAATTTGCCTCGTGCTATGATGACAATGTCATCAGCGTAGCCTTGACATTGAATTCTATAGGCGGCAAGTTTCTGGAGTAGTTCATCGACTAACGGAACCCAAAGTAGTGGAGACAAAACACCCCCTTGAGAACAACCTTTTGTAGTTGTGACAGTAACAGTGCTATGTGAGGAAATCCATCTGCCTGTGGTTGTGTATATGAAACCGGGCACCTTCGGATGTGCTTTCTATGCCCAGATTACCTTGGAGTCCGCTGTGTACAGGCCCTTGATGCCATCGTTAAACCATATCTCCTGTACCAGAGCCAGCCCAAGGTGTTGGTTGGTGAGCATCCTGGCTAAGACGGCCGAGGCCGCCATCGCACGGTGGATGCTCACCTGGGCTAGCTTAGTGCCGATAACTTGTATCATCGCACTATAATAGCGGCTCCATGTCCCATGACGAGGGGGCCTAGAGTCTTCCTTGTCATCGCGTGCCGTCAGGGTGGCGTCCGCTGCTTCCAGTTTGTCCGAGAGCTCCTAGGACGACATGGCCATTTGCTCACCCATCTCCGCGGCCATAGCGGGGTCCAGTGTTAGATCCGGCAGGTCTTCATCCTCAGCCAGATCCTCAATTGGATTGGTGGGATCGGCCTGACGAACCCTGGACTCACTAGCAGCTGCAGGAGATGGGTTTATTTCGGCCGGAGGGGAATTTTCCTCCAGGGCTTTTTTCTTTTTCGGCTGGTGTTGGCGCTTTCGCCGTGCCAACCTTCTCTGCCCCTTTCTTCAGTCCGCTTACGGGTATTGTCCCGAAGTGGAAGAAGAGTTGGTTGCCTCTCGACACAATGTCGTCCTTGGATGCCTCGTCAATGCCTAGCATTAACAGGGCGCGTCCTCCATCGTTTCTCCTTGAAATAATCCTCCATGCTTCGGTGTCGATCTTGTTCTGGTTGCTCAGCAAAGCCAACAAGTCGTTTGTTTCACGATTCACACTTCTCGGGCAGTAGATGGTGATATTATGGGGTGACGGAATGTCATCCCCCATTCTACTGTCAAGGGGTAAACCCTTCCATTTTCCATAGTCTCGACGCTAAAGTCATCAGCTAGTCTGCCGAATTTCTGCCTTAAGAATAGATTACATTTTGTCCTTCACAATCTGGATGTATAATGATCAGGTGGAACAAAGATACAGTAGGACGCCTAATGGCTTCATATGATAAAGTGCAAGTTCACATATAATACTATGGAAATGTTCATCAGCTTCTGGTCCAATCGGCCAAACAGGCCAACAAGCTGAGTCGATAGAGCAACACCCATCCGACGGCTTGTTTCTTATCTTTAAATCTAAATCTTGGCACAGGACCTTGTCTTTTAGCAGGTAGTATATACAAATGTCGGGACCGGTAAGATCGGATCCGGTATCAGTTGTCTTATTAATTGGCTACTTCGTTACAGCCTAGATCCATTTATTTAATGAATAGGTAAAGTTAATTTTACTAAACAAAATATTGAACTAAAATGTATAAAAAAATGTCAAATTTAAAAATAGCTCTCGTTTGATACTTACTATTAATAGGGGGAGCCTGCACTGCGACACTTTTGGATCTATTGTACCCCATTACTTAACAGGACATTGTGTCACCATAAGTTTTGATCCAAACTAAATTAAAGGTCCCAGATATTAAGGTGTTTATACTAGAGACGCATCTAAATAAAATCAAACTAGCTTTCGAGAGCGCAAATAGTTATGTATAAGGGATTCATCATATCTTAAACAAAACTGTTTAATACTGACAGCCCTTTAATTATTTTAAAACAAGTGCATTTTTCATACTGTAGTTTACACTTACATGTTGAAGGCTTCCATTAATTCACTTTTTTTTATTGAATTGTACTTAAGGTATGCACTTTAATAACGTAAAGTTAAAATCAACATACAAAAAAATTTTTACTTGTGTATAAAAAAAATTGGAGGTCGTCCTTAGTGGACAATAGGCAATACAGCAAGCTATTATATGTTATGAGGACCTTAAAATTTTAATTAACATGTAGTACAAGATTATTGATCAATAATCTCGAGTTTTTTCTTAGGCGTGTTTATTTGCAAATGTTGATGGGCAATTATTAAATTACTTAGAATGCAAATGGATAACGAAATCAGTATTTGTACAATACATTTGTAATGCAGTTTATTGAATTATATCATAAAGCCCTTATCAGATAATTGTTGAAACATATATGCCAGGCTTTTTATTATTTTTTTTCAAGAATTATTCCAGATCATCAATAACTGCTTGCCCTGAATTTTCTAAAATGTTTGGCGTGTTATCAATTTGACTCGAGCGTGATCCAGGGCCAACCAGTCCATCACTAGATTCTGCAGCCCGATTTCCAAATTCTTGCATTTTGATTATTAGCATAGCAAAAACTTGAGCCGGTAATGATGATTGGAGTACTTGCAGTAGGCGAGCGGGCTGTCCACATACAACGATGGCATTCGCTAAATGCTCGACGCCAGTTTCGAAATCTCCACGGGCTATTAAGGTCTCGCCGAGCTGAATTTCTTGAAGGAAATATCTGAAAGAAAATACCATAGGTTAATTTGCATTCGATTGTAGCTATATGATATAACAAACTGATTTTGACCATTCAATTTGGTAATATTTAATTGTATGTAACATAAGGGCTGGTTGGAAATTTTTTAGACCAACTAAAAGTTGTCAAAAAAACTGCATTTTTTTCATAAAATTTGTTTTTTGTTATTTAGAACACATTTTCAGGCTTCAAATTATAAAATCAATAAGCTTTTAAGGTTGTTCACGGCCGAGCCTAATCAATTAATCCTTTTTTGCCTCTTAATTTCAACAATTCTTGTAAAACAAGCGGAACAGTCGAGTGCACTCGAGAGTAATATACCCTGGGCTAGCCCTCCGGGACGCCGAAGATTTGATGCCCATGCAATTCTTACACGCATCCTTAAATATCGACCTGTCGTTTTTGTGGCAGCTACATTTATACATACATGTAAGGTGATATATTTATTTGAATAGTATATATCGACTAGGGGGCTCCGCCCCCTGCTCGCTTCGCTCGCCAACCCCCGCTCGCTTCGCTCGCAAAATTGAAAGGAATTTCTTTTGTTGTCTGGTTTAACAAATTAAAACAGCTCGCTTCGCTCGCCAACCCCCAGCTCGCTGCGCTCGCAAAATTAAAAAGAACATCTTTAGTAGTCCGGTTTAACAAATTTATATAATATAGCATTTTTTGACGAAAAACGCAAATGTTTAACTTTAGTGTTTTAATGTTTTTCGATTTATCGATTCAGCTAGAAAAATCCAAATTTAGCGGGAAAAGGCTAAATTTGGCGGGAAAAAAGCTAAATTTGGCGGAAAAAAGCTAAATTTGGGGAAAATGTCAAAATTTAGCAAGAAGAGCTAATCTATGAGTTTTGTTAGGATATCTCATGCAACAACAGAACTTTTGGTTCTAAAAAAATAATTTGCATCCGATTGTTCCTATGGCAGCTATATGATATAGTCATCCGACTTTGACCAAATTTGGTCAGGATGTAACAAACAGTCCCAAACATACAATCTGTGAGTTTGGTTGAGATATCTTAAGAAACAAAAAAGTTTTTCATACTAAAGGTTATTTTGCATCCGATTGTTCCTATGGCAGCTATATGATATAGTCATCCGACTTTGACCAGATTTGGTCAGAATGTAAGAGACAGTCCCAAGCATACACTCTGTGAGTTTGGTTGAGATATCTTAAGAAACAAAAAAGTTTTTCATACTAAAGGTTATTTTGCATCCGATTGTTCCTATGGCAGCTATATGATATAGTCATCCGACTTTGACCAGATTTGGTCAGAATGTAAGAGACAGTCCCAAGCATACACTCTGTGAGTTTGGTTGAGATATCTTAAGAAACAAAAAAGTTTTTCATACTAAAGGTTATTTTGCATCCGATTGTTCCTATGGCAGCTATATGATATAGTCATCCGACTTTGACCAGATTTGGTCAGAATGTAGAGGACAGTCCAAAACATACAATCTGTGAGTTTGGTTCAGATATCTTAAGAAACAAAAAAGTTTTTCATACTAAGCAATTCTGTGACCTTTGACCTTGATTTTGACCCCTTTACAGGTCGAATTTCGCAAAACGCCGTCTTATTGCACGAAGAAATTATCTTACCTATGTTGTGTGAAAATTTCAGCTTTCTATCTTTTACCGTTTGGGCTCCAAGTTGATTCTCAGTCAGTGAGTCAGTGAGTCAGTCAGTGAGTCAGTGAGTCAGTCAGTGAGTCAGTGAGTCAGGACAAAGAGTTTTATATATATAGATAGCATTTTTTGACGAAAAACGCAAATGTTTAACTTTAGTGTTTTAATGTTTTTCGATTTATCGATTCAGCTAGAAAAATCCAAATTTAGCGGGAAAAGGCTAAATTTGGCGGAAAAAAGCTAAATTTGGGGAAAATGTCAAAATTTAGCAAGAAGAGCTAATCTATGAGTTTTGTTAGGATATCTCATACAACAACAGAACTTTTGGTTCTAAAAAAATAATTTGCATCCGATTGTTCCTATGGCAGCTATATGATATAGTCATCCGACTTTGACCAAATTTGGTCAGGATGTAACAAACAGTCCCAAACATACAATCTGTGAGTTTGGTTGAGATATCTTAAGAAACAAAAAAGTTTTTCATACTAAAGGTTATTTTGCATCCGATTGTTCCTATGGCAGCTATATGATATAGTCATCCGACTTTGACCAGATTTGGTCAGAATGTAAGAGACAGTCCCAAGCATACACTCTGTGAGTTTGGTTGAGATATCTTAAGAAACAAAAAAGTTTTTCATACTAAAGGTTATTTTGCATCCGATTGTTCCTATGGCAGCTATATGATATAGTCATCCGACTTTGACCAGATTTGGTCAGAATGTAAGAGACAGTCCAAACCATACAATCTGTGAGTTTGGTTCAGATATCTTAAGAAACAAAAAAGTTTTTCATACTAAGCAATTCTGTGACCTTTGACCTTGATTTTGACCCCTTTACAGGTCGAATTTCGCAAAACGCCGTCTTATTGCACGATGAAATTATCTTACCTATGTTGTGTGAAAATTTCAGCTTTCTATCTTTTACCGTTTGGGCTCCACGTTGATTCTCAGTCAGTGAGTCAGTGAGTCAGGACAAAGAGTTTTATATATATAGATTAGAGCTCTGCATGAGCTCACACTAAATCGTTTCAACAGTCAGAAATCACACTGTGCACACATTCAAAACGACACATGTGTGCTTTTTAAGTCATAATTTCAATTCTTTATGATACATTCATTTTTCGGACTCATTGAATTGAAGTTAAGCTGTATGATACTGTTTAACACTGTTATGAAAATTTGCTGTGATACAAGTCGTTTTGACAGTTGTCACAGTGTTGAGTGTGTGCACAGTCATTAGAAATTTTTTTTCATGAAGTTTGAATAAATATATAATAATGGAAAATAATTCGAGCAGTTGAATGCTTTGCATTGGTGGAATGAAAACAAAGCTCAATTCTCTTCCTTATTTAAGTTAAGCTCTAAAATTTTTTCAACACCAGCATCCTCAGCGTCTTCCGAAAGAGTATGAAGTGGCTCTCTTTCTAACAAAAAAAAAATTTTTTTTTTTTTATTTATTTATTTTTTTTTTAGCTCTGTGTTGGTCCACGAATTTTTAAAAGCAGATTATGTAACAACACAGTTCAAGCACATCAGGGGAATCGAACCTCATTTCTTCGATTGTCAGCTTTCTATCGCTAAACAATCGCCTAGAAGATTCATCTTCTATTAATCTCCCGCGCGACTCGCAGAAGTCTCTTTTCGGCGATGGGCGAGTGTACAATCGCCCAATTGTTTGCTGGGACAGTGTTAACAGTGTCAGCTTGAACATGTCGACTATGATTCTATGAATCTATGAATCGGAATCACACTAGCTTTTTATATGAGTTGACTGGATATTTGAATTATGATTTTGAATGACTGATTTTACAGACAGTGTGAATATTGATAGTGTTGTGTGATTCACATGATTCGTTTGAGAGAAATGTGATAATTTTGTATTTAGTGTGCACTCATGCAGGGCTCTAATATCGGTGTTGCTCGCACAACGTCACCTGTTAGAATGTGTAAATGTTATGCCTTGTGTTCGGATATCGCCTACTCGAATTGCACAGGCCTACTCTGATCCTTCCAACCTACTTATACTACTTTAGATACATAATATAAATGAGTGATTTGAACCAATTTCCACGGTATATTTAAATTTTACAAATTTATTAACAGTAAAAATAATTAAAAACAATAAAAAAAAATAAATGTTTAACCACACCAGAAATCGAACCCACGACCCCCGCGCACTGGCTCTTATCTCTAGCATTAGACTGACAATACAAATAAACGAAAAATAATCAGGCCTTTTCCAGTTTTTACATTCGGTAAGATTTTGCGAAAGTGAATTTCTTAAACCTGCTCTAATATCTTTTCGGCGAAATTCTGCGGATTGAAATCACTTTGACTAAATGAGTTTAACTCCGATAAAGTGAAAAACCATTATTTTTAAATACTAAGCGTAAATGCTAAGTGAATAAATGCATTTCACTAAATACTATAAAATAAAAAGTGAAAACCGGAACAGTCCTGATTAAATAATTAAAAATCATTTGCATCGACCGGACCGAGGCTCGAACCACGATCTCCCGGTTCGCTTGCCGGTTCTTGACCTGATACTTGCAAATTCGATATACATTCTCGATGTACGTTCTGGCAGAGTAAATGTAAAATTAATTAATTGACCATTAATTCTATTTATATACATATATTCTGTCAACTTTTATAGCTTAATATCTTCACTATTTAAGGCCCAATCGAGTTGAAAGTTTGTGGTCTGGATTACACCATAATAATGTAAAAAAAAAATTTTAAATTTTAACTTAACCCTCTACTGCATGAATATCTTTCCATTTGGCATACAATAATATATATTTGGACCAATTTCTTTTTGGGGGCTTATAGTTTAGGAAAAAAAGAAGCCATATATGGCTCTCTATGCATTCAGTACATTTCAGGAAAAAGAATGGTATGCCATATATGGCTCTTTATGCATACGTGTATACTTAGCTTACTGTGTGAGACAGTTTTTGAAACAGTTACTTTTGACATTGTAGCACAAAAATACATTACTTATCTCACAAAAATTGTAGAACGGAATAAATAATCGTTTTGACAAATCTGTCTATAGTGGATTATAGTGGAATAGTTTCGCGATTCTTTCTAGTAGGAGTAACTTCTCCGCTTGTAGTCGAGATGAAGTCGTGGGACATCCTCGATTTTTTTAACTTGTCCTGCCTTGCACAGGTGCTCAGCTATCAAAAGCTCGAAGTCAAAAGGCGGCATATATTCCTTTGACTTACGACGTTTTTGTTGAAACAGGATGGCTTTAAATTACCGTAAAAGTCTTTTATAGCACATTAATTTCTAGAACATTAAATTTCACATGTTCAAACGTGTGCGAAATAATAAGAACAGCAAATGTGAAAAATTTATTTGGAAAACTATGAATTGATCCTGACATCGTTTATTATGATCAGTTGAGCCAAATGTGGTAAAGTTCGCTTAAGATAATAAGCAACAGTAGGTTAAAAGCTCTAAATAGCCGAAATTATGATGAAAAGAAAAAGAAAAGAAATTAAGCAAGATGGTCTGAGACCGATGCAATAGAGAATTGTGGGATTTTTTTTTGGGGTATGCTTTAAATAGAATTGTGGGTGTCATGGATCTCAACTTCTATTCTAAAATAATGGTGGCAAGTGTTATGCTTAAAATAAGATGATCCATGTTAGCTATATCCACACTTAAATTATCCAAATATCATCACGAGTCAAGCAAAGTAGTGCTCAGGATCCCACAATATTTACGTTAAGGAAGGATTAGCTCAATCTGCGAGCCATAACCCAGTGCATGATTAATGAATAATATAGCGACATAAATTAGAGGTGCTATGGACAAAAAATGTTGGACAATTGTGGCAAGAAGAAGAAAATACTTGAAAGAATACTCCTATCTCCAGATGCCACGTTCTCATTGCTTCTATAAAGTCCCGATGTGTCTAAATGATCCGGAAAAGGGGTGGAGAACACTTATACTACATGTAAGCAACTAAGTGTATACTTATAAATGGTTAAGACTTATGTAGGAAACGACAATCCTTTATTTTCTCACTTTGTTCTTATTTGTTCGCACACAAGAATTTCGACTTAACCCAACAAAATGGCCATTATAAAAGATATGGACAAAGCAGGATGAAAATTGTTTTAGGATATACGTAGCTTAATATGTGTACTATTCTAATTATATAAGGGTTTATTATAATTATGTTTTCTTGATTCTTTTTTTTACCAAATTAATTTTTCACATTTGCTGTTCTTATTATTTCACACACGTTTGTATGTATATAGAACATCTTATAAAAAAAACCTCTTTACGAGGTAAAAGTCTAGTGACGAAAACAGTTATATGCCTCAAAATTTCTGATATCCAATTTTGTGACGAATAACATTAAGTTTGACATATAAATTATTTTAAAAAAAATTTTGGCACTCGGCACATTGCGCTAAAATGTCTCAATTCTTCATACCAAATAAAACTCACTGTTTTGCGCAGTGCCGAATGCAAAAATTTTTTTTAAAATAATTTATATGTCAAACTTAATGTTATTCGTCACAAAATTTGATATCAGAAATTTTGAGGCATATAACTGTTTTCGTCACTAGACTTTTACCTCGTAAAGAGGTTTTTTTTATAAGATATCAGAAATTTTTGAATAAGAAATCAGAAATTTTGAAATTTAATTTTTTTTTTGGACAGTATATCTTTATCAACTTTGTTTATTTTTTTTACAAGCTGAAACAAACTGTCTGGCAACACTGGTTCCCTTAACAAACACACATGTCAAGCGCAAAAGCTAGTAGCACTGTCAAACTCTGGCTGCTATGACACTTTGCTGCTGCTGTCCTATTCCAATTCTAAGTAAAATGTATATATTCAGTTAACAGCTAATATCGGCTAATATTCGACTATATTCGCAATTATATGTTTTATCTGCCGCAAAAAGAATTCACAACTTACAAGCAGTAAGTATTTCCGCATGACGCTGCAAGCAGTGTACATACTGCATATGTACATGCAGAAGTGCAAAGGTTCAGTTAACAGGTAATATCTTGACCAAACGAAATTTGACGGCTATGTGTTTCATAGCCTGATTTCACCTGAAGCTTTTTACCTGTGTTTTAAGCAAAAAAGTTTAGAGCTAGGCTTAAAGCCCTTCAAAATACATTTCCAACGATATATAGATCACATCTGTAGCTTCTATCGTTTGTATGCTGTGGTTTTTGGCGATTAACATGTACATGTACATACTGCATATGGGCATTTCCAGAAAAAGGTCCACCTTGCCCAAAAACGTAAAATTGATCAAAAACTCACATCTTGTGAAATTTTCTTCCAAAAATGAATTCAAGTTATTTATTTAAGGAATATACACTAAAAGAAACTCAATAGGTTGAACATATAGATCCTATATTGGAATAAATTCACTTTTTCTATATTTTTGCCCATTTTCTTGAAAATTGATTTCCAAAATGGACCATTTGTATTCTAACGACTATACTAAAAAGGACAGAAAAATTGTAACATGAACCATTTTAATTCATAGAAATATAATGAAAGTTTAATTTAAAACGAGTTTTACACCCGGTTTTCGTTATAAACAATAAAATTTGATGAACAAATTGTTGAAAAAAACTAGGTGAAAATCTTGTCACGTTCGCGATGTCGCGTTACAATTTACTTATAAAATTGGAAAAATAAATAAAATGATAACAACATACAAAAATTATTTCTAAAATGGAAATCTACATTATTGTATTATGGTTTAAGAGTGTTTTCTTCCAAATTACTCGCCACATTTCGCAGTCTTTTGCATTTGTCAAGATAAAGTCAAACATGACTTCCATTTTTCGTCGCGTGCGCGATGCATTGTTTTTTATAAATAATTCGAAAACGACAAGTCTTCGAAGCTTGTCCTTTATAATAAAAATAGTGTTGTTAAAATGCATTAAACACGTGAGAAAACATTTTTGAAAATGTCAACTTTTGTCATTTGGTTTTCCATTTAAAGACGTACAAATGTCGCGTTCTCGATCCTGGAAATACCCATATGTACAATGTACATGCAGTAGTGTAAAGGTAAAAGGTATATTCAGTTAATAAGTAATATCTTCCAAACCCATCGGTATCTATCATATATTAAAAAACGCTAAATTTTACACACTACAACATATTGAAAGTTAAAAAAAATCGTTAGCGTCGTTTTCTCAAAAACCGCCAAAATGTGGGACAAAATATTTTATTTCACCTGTTGCTTTTTACCTATGCACTTTAGAAAAAAGTTTAAAGGTCTGCCTAAAAGCTCTTCAAAATACCTTTCCAACGATATATAGATCACGTCTGTAGCTCATATCGTTTGGATGCTATAGGGGTTTTAATTTTAGCGGCTTTTAGCGATTTCCCGCTAAACTAGCTGTTTTTCGAAAAAGTCGTAGAACAAACGTTTCTAGATTTTTGATCGGGAACAAGTCCTCATTTAAACTTTTAAGCTAAGTCAACGCTTTGATACTAACAAACAGACAAACAAACAAACAAACAAACAAACAGACTGACTTTTCATCTCGTTTTGAGAAGGACACCAAAAATTTCAAAATTAATTATCTTCTGAACCAGTGATCGGATTTTGATGATCAAGGTGTCATTCATTCGATGCGTATTTTTGATTAAAATAGTAAAGAATTAAAATAAAAATCGAAAAGGCTTCAACGGCCCCATTTGCTCCAATAATTTAAAATTTTCCCCTCCCACTAACACCTGTTTATCTCACGAACCAGGTGAGTTTCCAAAAGTCTTAGTATGCACATTTGTAAGTAAAATCGATACCTTTCGATCGGTACATAACTCGACCCGATCGGACAGTCATAGCAAATTTTCCATTCTTCCTGTGTATATATGCTAGTCGCCTTCGCCCCTTCGTGCTGCGATATCATACACTTAATTTTTGCATAAAGAGCCATATATGGCTTTGGCAATTTTTGCAAGAAATAGCAAATATATACATATTACTTATTACTTCTTTACCAAAAGAAAGGGTTTTTGGTAGTGCAAATTTAATTCGAAAACCAGAAAAATGTACTTTAGTGCAAGATGCTTAAAGAAAACCCAAAGAAACACGAAATAAGGCATCATATAAAAGTTCTTCCTATGACATTCCAAAAGAAAATAGTGCAAAGAAATTGACCGGTAACATTCGACTTCTCTTAAGTACCGTTTTAAAAAAATGCATCAAAAGTGAAAAGCCATATATGGCACTGTATGCGGTAGAGGGTGAAAACCCTAAGTTTAAGGTGATGTATGTTTTTGACGAATTGCGGTCCCTATAGTGGGCGTGGAAAAATTTCAACATAAATTGATATTGCCTGACATAATAAGGAGTCTTCATTCCAAATTTGGTGGTCCTAGCTCTTACCATCTCTGAGGTTTTTTCGCGTATACGGACATGGCTATATCGACTCGGATGTTGATGCTGATCAAGAATTTTTTCTTAAAGTGTTTATTTACTCGACCATCGGAAAAAAGTACGAGGCCTAGGAACCGTTCGAATGCTACAAAACTTTCCTTAAAGCCGGGTATCCAGCACCGCGGAAAATAAAAATTTCCGCCAAACTTCATATAAAAACAACTGTGGCCAAAACTTTTCGTTTATGATTTCGTTGCTTGAGTATCCAGCAACTTTAACGAAATCCACAAATAAATATCGATAATTGGCCTATTGACAGCGGGTGTGGACTGAGAGAACAGCTGATGCACAGCTCAGGAATATATCGTCGACAATTATTTCGCTAGTGTCGATTGAAAAAACGGAGAATAAAAAACAGTGCCCAAAACCAAAAAGTGAAATGGAAGGGTTTTTGCAACAATATATTCCGCCACAAACATTAGTTGAACTTTCAAAATTGGCGCTGTTTATAAAACACATCTGTTTTATTTATGTCCCACACACACGAAATAAATAGCAAATTCCTACCATAAAAATTTCGCGGTGCTGGAGACAGACCCATAAAGTGCCCATTGAAAATTTCAAATATTTTTAAAAGTCTATTTTTTCAACTTTTTTCCTCGGGCTCAAATAAAAAATGTTTGGATGCTAAAAAATTCTTTAAAAAATTCTGAAAACCTTTCCTAACTGCAACTACATTTCAGTATTTTAGCATTTTCGGAGCATATGCTAAATTGTTCCTATAAATTTCATTTGGAAGCTAGTAATGGGGGAATAGTACATTTCTGAGGAATTTAACTACATTTTCAGAAAAACAATGCGATATTTATCGTAATTCAATCGATATTTGGAATTTTTCTAAATTCGAGAAAATACTATCCTTAGATTTCTCAACTTCTGGAACTCAATTTCAAACGATAAAAAATATTTTTTTATTTTCAATTTAATGAATATGTAATGTAATGATAAAATGCTACAGTTAACATCAAAAGAAAAAAAAAACAACCTTATGGCTACATGAGTCAACATAACACATTGTCGATCGCCACAATTAATCTCAATTCGATGAAGTTTCGCAATGAAGTTACTAAAAATATATAATAAATAAAAATTTAGTGCTTATTGATAATTATTGTAATATTTATTAGTATCCGTTGATTGTACAAGTAGTATCTGATAAGGGCGCTACGAGCTATCTTTACGAACAATCAATTATTAGAATCTAAGAATCCCTGACTCTTGCACTAGTTCCGATGACACCATAAGTACGTTGTCTTCAAATTTCTGTAATCCACAGACGATCCCAACCCATAGAGGGCTACGGCAATCCCTTGTTCAATGAGAGCTCGTTGAAATGGTGTTTTCACTTTGGGTTCCCTTTTTAATGGTTTATCTGAATGGTTTTCCAATCCGGAAAAGTCAGATGATCTCCTTAACATCAGATATTCTTTCCTAAGCAGCGAAATTTTCTTGAAATCCTTCCATGTTTTGTAAATGCTAAATGCATACTTATCGATAGCTCCGATATTTTTTAAAATGTACATTAGTGAGGAAAGGGCATAAAAGTAAGTGCAAAAAAAAATTTCAAAAATCCTTTCTCTAGTATTTTTTATGAAATTTTTTTTTTTTTTGCATCCAAAAATTTGTTTTTGAGCCCGATCAAAAAAGTTTGGAAAGTATTTTAATGGGTAGATAATGGGCTAAGGAAAGTTTTGTATCATTCAAACGGTCCCTAGGCCTCGTACGTTTTCTCTATGGTCGAATAAATAAACACTTTAAAAAAAGCTCTTTTATGGTGTCCGGATTTCTTCGTCCGCCACTGTACTTTATGGTGTCGGAGATGCTTCCTTCTGCATGTTACATCCCAATAGAACCTCAAGGCATGTGGTGAACAGTGGCAAAGCTACATGTCAGTTTCCGCTACGTCTTCAGGGCGAGGCCCCTGAAACGTTGCGGAAATTTTCTTACACACTTCAGGGGTAAATTTTGCAGCAAGACAAAAAGTCCCTGCAGCTAACCACTAAGCACATAGCCTAAAGAGAACCCACCCCTTACAAGCAAAATGTCACAACCACATGCCACAGCCGCAGGGAACTTTTAACGATCTGGCAATATTGTTCTAGTGGAATTTATAAGAGAAGCGATTTTATTTTTGAGGCCGTCGCTTGCGAAACTAAAACATATAAACCATGAAAATACCCTCTACCCTTAAAACGTTTTACCCACATTATTTTATTCAAAAAACACACTTAATTTTTATAAATTCCACTAGAACAATATTGCCAGATCGGGAACACTTCCCTGTGGACCCATCGCAATGCATTTTGACCGTGACATTTTGCTTGTAAATTACACGTATGTATAACCAATGAGACACCAAACTTATTTTAATCGTTAATATTTTTTTTAGAACCACTTGTACAATTGAAACTAATTAAGGAAACGCAGAAGAATATGGTTCATCCCAGGTCAGAGTTTCCAATGACCACCACAGAGGATTTGAGTCATAAGCCAAATAATGTTAAGCTTAGCTCTTTTTTTAGTTTTATTATATGTAAACTATACAAATGAAGTGCCTAATATTAATAAAAATATTTAGAAAAGAACAATTTTTTAGTAAATTATTTAATTTTTTGCAGCCAATTTGGAAAAATTTTTCAGAGGCCTACAGCCCGGGCAAAAATTTCCCAACCCTGAAGCTCTATGGAAAATTTTCGTACGTCTTCAGCGGGTACCCCCGCTAACCTTGGCGGAAAATTTCGGTACTAATTCAGCTAGCGTATACCGAATTACTCCGCTCACGCTAATGTAAAAGCGAATTAGGACTTTACGCAAAATGGCTGTACATGCCTCCTGCAAGTTCAGATGGAAATCTGTATACTTTTCCATACAAAAAGTGCCACTGGGAACCCAGAAATATTCTGTAATTCCCATTAAGCCGCAGGAGCTCATTTCAGCAATCTGACAAAATGATGTCGAAACATTTTAAAGCAAGATCTAGACATGTAGCAGAAGTTTTTAGAGAATTCAACTAACACAATCGCAGAAGAGAACTCGTTCTTCGCCAGGAGAATTTTTGAGCTCGCAAAACATTGGATCAATGGTTCTCGATTTGAACAGAGCAGTTGCAGCGCCATAGCCAAAAAATACAAAATTATTTGCTACGGCTACGTAACAGAAGCTAAAGAACTGGGAGCGAGATGAGAGCAGAGCATATTAAATTTTTTCATTTACTACGGCTCTCATGTATTTTTGCTTTTGCAACAGTTTTTTGATCGTTTATTATTACTAATTACAAACTTTGATTAAATTTAAATATTGTGACTGAATACACTACACATGAAAATCAGCAAATCCTTTTTTATTTTTTGGCCATGGCTCTGCAACTGCTCTGTTCAAATCGAGAGCGGTAGCGAGAGCGTAGCAATATTTTCATAGCTCTTGCAGCTACAGAGTAGTTTTTCCGAACCCTGGATAGGATCCAGCAAACATTTTCTATCGAGAGAGTTTCAGACGACATCGCCCAAGGTGGATTAATACATGGTGATGTATTCGCTCTCACTCGGGGCAAATCTGTCAAAATTAGTCTGAGAGAGAGAGAGATAGATATATTGAAAATGCTCTCGTAATGACGTTTGTGCCCCGAAAAAAGAGGGAACGTTAAACGAATACATCACCATGTATTAATCCACCTTGACATCGCCTTCTCATTGCTTTTTAAACTCCTTTTGTTACAGAGTGAGCCACTTCCGCGACAGCTCGGAAAGACTGTTTTGAGAGTCTCCTCTTCGAGAGTCTTAGGAGAGCCGTGGATGAGGGTCACTTTCAAACAAAAACAAAGGCGAGTATTTTTTTTTTTTTATTATGAAGACAAGCTTTGCGCTAACTAAAGAGCTTTTTTTGTTGATCCAGGAATTCGTCAAAGCAGATTATGTTACAGTTTTAGCACAACAGGGTAATCCAATCTCAAAATTGAAAGTTCGGAGTGTAACAGGTCGGCAACTTTAACTATTAAGCTATGGACAACTCTTCAGGCAGTGAAAAATCTAAGCTAGCCTTTGAAAAAAGCTAGAAATAGCCAGAAAATTTTGTTGGTAGCTAACAAAACGCTGGAGTAATAAAACGATATTTTTATTCGCAGGTTTTCACAGGAATAGATGCTCGAACAGATTTTCCAAAATCTCTTCTCTAGTATTTTTTTTTTTTTAATCATTTTTTGAAAATTGCTAAAAATTACTATTTTACCCCCTTTTTCCGCCTTTTCATTCAAAAAAAGTCACTTTTAGCAATTTTCAAAACAACAAAAAATACTAGCGAAGAGATATTTGAACAATTTTTTTTGCAGTCACTCTTAGAATTGTTTAAAGAATTTTTTTGCATCCAAAAAAGTTAATTACTTTTAACATTTCTAAGTTTTAAATGGGTACTTAATGGGTTAAAGAAATTTTTGTATCATTCAAACGGAATTTAAAGGAATAGAAGATTAAATTAAGAAATCTGCATCAAATCTTTTTTATTATACAAAAATTTGACAAAGTTAGGGGGTATGAAGACATTAGTGGACCACTACTGAATTTCAAATTTAATGCTCTTTTGGCCTATCGATTTTTTTTTTGACATTCAAATGGAAAAAGCATAAAAATACTTTAAATTACCAGAATGTTCTTAAAAATCTAAAATGACGCCAATTTCGCTTGGAAAGTAGCTATATCGGTGTCCCCTATTTATCCCGCATTTCTTAATTGCAACCCACTACAGCTATTTTGGCAACACTGGCTTCGAGAACAATTTGTTTTTGTGAGAGCTCTCCTTTTATTCTCTCTCATTTCTTCGGTTGACAGCTTTCTATCGCTTAACAATCGCCTGGAAGATTCAATCTTCTATTAATCTCATGCGCGACTCGCAGAATACTCTTTTCGGCTATGGGCGATTGTACAATCGCCCAAAAGTTTGCTGGGGAGAGTCTCAATACAGTGTTTATAAATAAGAAGTTGTTGCCACAGTAAAACATGATGATGAAGGGGTTCTTGTATAGAGATCCATGTTCACTATCTGTGACGCCAAGCTGCCATTGTCCGACGACTTTATTACATGGGTATTCTCAAGATAAACGTCTAAAATGTTCGAAAAAACATTATTTTGCCGTGCTCGATCATTTTTAAACTCGATGTCACATAAAATGACAACTAAGTACAGTCGAACTTCCCTAACTCGAATCACCATTATCCAAAGAAAAGATTCGAGTTATGGAAATATTCGACTTAAAGAGATTTTTTTCCTAAGTTTATTAATTTTGCTGCCACTCATTTAGTTCGTGATAGAGAGAATTTCGAGTTATAGAAGTTCGAGTTATGGAAGTTCAACTGTATATGCGTATGTGTGTTACAAACGGTCTAAAACTCTTTCCGAATTCGCCACAATCACCAAATCTATATCCAACAGATCAATTATCGAAATTCCTGGATAGGAAAGTTAAAAAGTGAGCAACAGAATTTTTAAATTTCGATATTTTCAATGCAAAATGAGCTTTTGCATCGTTGTTTTGTGCATTTTTTCACTAATATGTTCCTTTTTCATTATTATTTCAATATTCAATAAAAAAAAAAAAACTAGTTTAGACTCCCTAAAAATTGTTTCACCTAAATTCATCATAAATCTTCCATTTTCTGTGTTTTTTTTATTTCCATTCTCATGGTGGCTACTGCTACTAGACTATTACCGAAATTTCTGTGACAATAATTTAGTTCGTCACTGTATACATACATATGAATGTTCATACTATGTACCCACGTGCATCCTTCATTATGTAATATAAAAGTTCATAATAAACGATTACCTTTCTATAGCCTCATGGTCATTCAAATTTGGCATTCCTTGTTTGGATGATCCGGTTTTACGGTTGCGTCGACGGCCTAAATATATTTTTTTTGTCATAAATAGTACAAATTAATGTTACAATTATATTCTTACGCTCGCGAACTTTTTTCTTGTAGTCGGGCTCATTGCGACGCTTTTTGTCAAAATAAATGCAATATCCTATAAACAGCGTCCCGGCCAATCCAGCTGCAATTCCAATTGCAGTTTTGTTTATTTCAATCATTTTTAAAAGAAACTTCAACAACAATACATATGTATATACCACAAAAGTGGCATAGGTACTTGAAACTAGAGTTGTGTCGTTTCGTTCTGAAAAAGTTCAAATGAACGGTTCATTAAAATGAACGAATGAACTTACTCAGTCAATCATGAACTAAATCGGTAATTTCGCAGTTGGTCAATAATTTCTTTAAAAATATATTAAACTTCTTATAGAAATACAATACATGGAGTTCCTCAATTGAATTCAATTTCTTCTTTATTTACATGTAACATTGATTCAATTTCATATATTTTTAAGTTTTTAACAATGTGAAAGATTACTTAAGCCCAAAATAGAAAACCAATTTACTCTTTCTTTACATTTTCAATAAGGCAGGGTATAAGTATAACCGAAAAAAATTAAAAAATTATCCGGAATCTAGTTGGCATGTCGTCTATTTTAATTATAAGCTAAAAACGCATTTAACTAGGGTTGTTGAAAATATATCAAAATATCAATATATCGATGTTTTTTATAAAAAATGATATATTTATATCGCGATATTAGATTTGGCGATATATCAAATATACGATATTTTTGTTTGATATTTTGCGAAATTTCAAATTTGTGATTTCACTCTGATTTCTAAAGCAAGTGAGGGAAGACGAGTTAAAGACGCAGCGGAAAAATGGACTTAAATTTAATCAATTTATAATAGCTGTTATAATAAAAGAAAGAGTGTACTTATTAATTTGGCCAGTAGTGTATATGAAAAAAATATATTATGAAAAATATGGATGGAAATATATACTGAAATGAACTGTATTTTGATGAAATATATTGTTATGTTTGCGTATTACTTTTATGCGTATTTTTTTTTTTTTAAGTAAAAAAAAATATCAAAATACATCAATATATCGATATTTTAAAATGATTTTATGTTTTTTTAAAACAGAAAATATCATCGATACGATATTTTAAAAATATTTAAAATAACCCTACATTTAGCATACCACTAACAAGAAACAGTTGTAGCCTATTCACATCGTTTATCGTTCATAAACAACTGACCAACTGATCAGAATGACCTATTCATCTCTCATCGTTCATGACCTACTGAATTGAAACCATCTCGTTCATAGTTCATAAACTGACCAAATGACCAACTGAACTAAATGACTGATTTAGTTCACGACTGCAAAATGAACGATTGAACTTATTCAGCAAATTGAACTAAAATGCCCAACTCTTAGTGCTGGGACCGATTTTAATAAAATCGATTCTAAATCGATTTAAATCGATTTTTTCTTTGGAGAAGCAAAAATCGATTTTGTTTTTCTAAAAATCGATTTTTTTAATAGACAGTTCTGCGAATTTCACTGAATCAATATGAATTAGGCGAGCTTTTGGATCTCTTTTGTTTTCTATTTTTATTTTTATATTATCCTAACTAGATTTAGTTGAACAAATACTCGCAATATGAATTAAACGAGGTTAATTTAAATCATTGAAATTTGAATTTATTTCAATTTGGATATTATTTTCCTTTTTTTTTTTTTTGTTATTATTAAAGAACAGTTAAATAATATAAAAAACTTGTGATAAATAATATAAATACTAAAAAAAACAAAGCAAATAAAGTCATAAAAATATTAAGCTAAAATTTTTTTTCATTCAAAAAATCGATTTTAAATCGATTTCCCTTCTTCAAAAATCGAATTGAATCGATTCTAAAAAAAATCGTTAAGTCCCAGCTATACCAACTCTACTTGAAACTATTATGGATGAAACCGATTATAATCGATAGGATTTACAATTGAACATTTTAAGTATTCTGGCCTGTTACACTGTTTTTACGTGGACGAAAGTAAACTGATTTCAAGTTTATACGACATCTTAAGTCAACTTAAATGATTTTGATGTATGTTACGCAGCAATTAAAACATTTTTTTTAATCTTTTCAACTAGAGAATTGATTTTGCGATGCTCGATATTTTAGTTTGTCCCAATATAAGTGAGATCTTTGCTTAAATATATACCTTCGAGCATAGTAGCCAGTAGAGCTGGGACTTAACGATTTTTTTTAGAATCGATTTAATTCGATTTTTGAAGAAGGGAAAATCGATTTAAAATCGATTTTTTTTAATGACAAAAAAAATTCTAGCTTAATTTTGTTATGACTTTATTTGCTTAGTTTTTTATTAGTATTTATATTATTTATTACAAGTTTTTTATGTTATTTTAACTGTTCATCAATAACAACAAAAAAAAAGGAAAATAATAACCAAATTAAAATAAATTCATATTTCAATGATTTAAATTAACCTCGTATAATTCATATTGCGAGTATATGTTCAACTAAATCTATTTAGGATAATATAAAAATTATTAATAAAAAACAAAAGATATCCCAAAGCTCTCCTAATTCATATTGCGAGTATATGTTCATCTAAATATAGTTAGGATAATATCAAAATTGATCTATTAAAAAAATCGATTTTTAGAAAAACAAAATCGATTTTTGCTCCGACAAAGAAAAAATCGATTTAAATCGATTTAAAATCGATTTTATTAAAATCGGTCCCAGCACTAGTAGCCAGGATCTGAATATCCAGTTTTAAAGGTATCAACTCCATATAAAAAAGGGTTGCAAACTGGTTCGAAATTCTTTCGTGGGGATATTTTTAAAACCTTGTATCCAGTCCCTAAAGCAGTATCCAGTAGATTAAAAATTTTTGGCGCTCAAAATGTTTAATAATTTGATGTCTGACTTACAAACTATTTCAACAAAAAATCTCTAAAAAGTCATCTGTGCACCAAAATCAAATATTGGCCACTGTTGCACCTCTTCAATATGTCTAATTACAAAAAGCCTTGAAAAATTTCAAAATAAGTTCATATAGGAGAAATAGGCTATGGCACGCAAGCGAAGCGGGTGTTGGGTGCACCTATCGCTTTTGACCTTTTTAAGTGGATTCTCTTCTCTTCTATATTAATGAAAAAATATAAAACTAACTATAGCAGAATAATTTTGTGCGGAAAGAACTAGCGCTAAGTCCGCTGGCGTCCGATTCTGCCACCTAGTTCGATTAAGATTTTCGAAGTCAGGGTCAGCAATGCCACACTTTTTAGTCAAAATTCGAAGTAAGATATTTAAAAAATATATATGGACCACTTCAGTTTTCTTTAAATTAGGCAGTAAAAAGAAATAGATCTTTTGAGGTAAATCAAGTTTTATCGAAAAAACCTTATCTTATAAAAAAAACCTCTTTACGAGGTAAAAGTCTAGTGACGAAAACAGTTATATGCCCCAAAATTTCTGATATCCAATTTTGTGACGAATAATATTAAGTTTGACATATAAATTATTTTAAAAAAAATTTTGGCACTCGGCACATTGCGCTAAAATGTCTAAATTCTTCATACCAAATAAAACTCACTGTTTTGCGCAGTGCCGAATGCAAAAATTTTTTTTAAAATAATTTATATGTCAAACTTAATGTTATTCGTCACAAAATTGGATTTCAGAAATTTTGGGGCATATAACTGTTTTCGTCACTAGACTTTTACCTCGTAAAGACGTTTTTTTTATAAGATATCAGAAACTTTTGAATAAGACATCAGAAATTTTGAGATTTTTTTCCATCAACTTTGTTTATTTTTTGTACAAGCTAAAACAAACTGTCTGGCAACATTGGTTCCCTTTACAAACACACATGCCAAGCGCAAAAGCTAGTAGCACTCTCAAACTCTGGCTGCTATGACACTTTGCTGCTGCTGTCCTATTCCAATTCTAAGTAAAATGTATATATTCAGTTAACAGCTAATATCGGCTAATATTCGACTATATTCGCAATTATAATGTGTTTTATCTGCCGCAAAAAGAATTCACAACTTACAAGCAGTAAGTATTTTCGCATGACGCTGCAAGCAGTGTACATACTGCATATGTACATGCAGAAGTGTAAAGGTAAAAGGTATATTCAGTTAACAGGTAATATCTTGACCAAACGAAATTTGACGGCTATGTGTTTCATAGCCTTATTTCACCTGAAGCTTTTTACCTGTGTTTCAAGCAAAAAAGTTTAGAGCTAGGCTTAAAGCCCTTCAAAATACATTTCCAACGATATATAGATCACATCTGTAGCTTCTATCGTTTGGATGCTGTGGTTTTTGGCGATTAACATGTACATGTACATACTGCATATGGGCATTTCCAGAAAAAGGTCCACCTTGCCCAAAAACGTAAAATTGATCAAAAACTCACATCTTGTGAAATTTTCTTCCAAAAATGAATTCAAGTTATTTATTTAAGGAATATACACTAAAAGAAACTCAATAGGTTGAACATATAGATCCTATAATGGAATAAATTCACTTTTTCTATATTTTTGCCCATTTTCTTGAAAATTGATTTCCAAAATGGACCATTTGTATTCTAACGACTATACTAAAAAGGACAGAAAAATTGTAACATGAACCATTTTAATTCATAGAAATATAATGAAAGTTTAATTTAAAACGAGTTTTACACCCGGTTTTCGTTATAAACAATAAAATTTGATGAACAAATTGTTGAAAAAAACTAGGTGAAAATCTTGTCACGTTCGCGATGTCGCGTTACAATTTACTTATAAAATTGGAAAAATAAATAAAATGATAACAACATACAAAAATTATTTCTAAAATGGAAATCTACATTATTGTATTATGGTTTAAGAGTGTTTTCTTCCAAATTACTCGCCACATTTCGCAGTCTTTTGCATTTGTCAAGATAAAGTCAAACATGACTTCCATTTTTCGTCGCGTGCGCGATGCATTGTTTTTTATAAATAATTCGAAAACGACAAGTCTTCGAAGCTTGTCCTTTATAATAAAAATAGTGTTGTTAAAATGCATTAAACACGTGAGAAAACATTTTTGAAAATGTCAACTTTTGTCATTTGGTTTTCCATTTAAAGACGTACAAATGTCGCGTTCTCGATCCTGGAAATACCCATATGTACAATGTACATGCAGTAGTGTAAAGGTGAAAGGTATATTCAGTTAATAATTAATATCTTCCAAAGCCATCGGTAAAATTTTTTGTATCATATATCAAAAAACGCGATATCAAAAAAAATCGTTAGCGTCGTTTTCTCAAAAACCGCCAAAATGTGGGACAAAATATCTTATTTCACCTGTTGCTTTTTACCTATGCACTTAAGAAAAAAAGTTTAAAGGTCTGCCAAAAAGCCCTTCAAAATACCTTTCCAATGATATATAGAGCACGTCTGTAGCTCATATCGTTTGGATGCTAATTAAGGGTTAATTAATTTTAGCGGTTTTTAGCGATTTCCCGCTAAACTAGCTTTTTTTCGAAAAAGTCGTAGAGCAAACGTTTCTAGATTTTTGATCGGGAACAAGTCCTCATTCAAACTTTTAAGCTAAATCAACGCTTTGATACTAACAAACAGACAAACAAACAGACAAACAAACAGACAAACAAACAGACAAACAAACAGACTGACTTTTCATCTCGTTTTGAGAAGGGCACCAAAAATTTCAAAATTAATTATCTTCTGAGCCAGTGATCGGATTTTGATGATCAAGGTGTCATTCGATGCGTATTTTTGATTAAAATAGTAAAAAATTAAAATAAAAATCGAAAAGGCTCCAACGGCCCCATTTGCTCCAATAATTTAAAATTTTCCCCTTCCCCTAACACCTGTTTATCTCACGAACCAGGTGAGTTTCCAAAGGTCTTAGTATGCACATTTGTAAGTACCTTTCGATCGGTACATAACTCGACCCGATCGGACAGTCATAGCAAATTTTCCATTCTTCCTGTGTATATATGCTAGTCGCCTTCGCACCCTTCGTGCTGCTTTCGTCACTAGCGCGGACTGCCGTCCGCAGTGATTGTGCAATTTATGAAATTATTTTTCACGAAGAGTTGCCAGACTAATGGCAGACAATTGCTAGAGCTGTCTAGTAACTTGTATTTTGTCGCGCCAATTACTTTTAAATTTTTTTCAGCTAAACAAAATCAAATTTTACATAAATAAATTAAATTATATTAATTAAAAAAAAAAAAAAAATTAAAAGCTTAATGTTCTGCAATGATAGAATTGAAAAAGTTACTAATCAAACCTTTGGAAAATTTAATCTGAAAAGGTGTCAACCCTTAACAGCCTAGTCCGAAAAGGTTGGTGAAAACTCTAAAAAAAAATTAAATCTCTCGAAGTTCTGTGGCACCTCGGAATTTTCCGTGCGGAATTGCTTTCTGCGGAATTCTATTTCGATTGCGGTTTCTGTGGCATGCCTGTATGTGAGTGAGCGAGATAGATATACCCAGCGAAACATCGAACTGTTTAGAGTTTCGCTGGGTATATCTAGCCAGTCAGCTGTTTCAACAGCATTGCCCATTCTGTTTCTTTACTTAACAGCTCTGTAGAGCTGGGACTTAACGATTTTTTTTAGAATCGATTCAATTCGATTTTTGAAGAAGTGAAAATCGATTTAAAATCGATTTTTTTTAATAAAAACAAAATTTTAGATTAATTTTTTAATGACTTTATTTGCTTTGTTTTTTTTAGTATTTATTTTATTTATCACAAGTTTTTTATGTTATTTAACTGTTAATCAATATTAACAAAAAAAAAGAAGAAAATAACCAAATTCAAATTTCAATGATTTAAATTAACCTCGTTTAATTCATATTGCGAGTATATGTTCAACTATATCTAGTCAGGATAATATAAAAATTAAAAATAAAAAACAAAAGTGATCCAAAAGCTCCCCTAATTCATATTGCGAGTATGTATTCATCTAAATATAGCTAGGATAATATCAAAATAGGTCAATTAAAAAAATCGATTTTTAGAAAAACAAAATCGATGTTTGCTCCGCCAAAGAAAAAATCGATTTAAATCGATTTAAAATCGATTTTATTAAAATCGGTCCCAGCACTACAGCTCTGTTATTTTCTTGAGTCTGCGGACTAGAGATGGGCACGGGCCTCATTTTTAAGGCCCGGCCCGACCCGAGTCCGAAATTCCTAATGGAAAAAAGGCCCAAGCCCGCCCGATATTTTTGCTGTGAGGCCCGAACCCGCCCGGCCCGGCCCGAAAAATTAAAAAAAAATAAAAAAAATTTTAGTTTATTTCAATTTTTTATTTAAAAATAAAATTCTATCCAAATTTGAGCTTAACAGTCTAAATAATGCAAAATAATGCAATAGATTTGGCGTGTTCCGGGCTTTCGGGCTTTGAAGTTAGGCCCGAGCCCGGCCCGACCCGACCCGAAATGACATTTTTCGGCCCGAACCCGAAAATTTTGTAAAAGGCCCATGGGTCCCGAGGCCCGACCCGGCCCGTGCCCATCTCTACTGCGGACACCCGAGCGTAGTTAAATGTCAAGTTCTTCTTCTTCCCCTTACGCCAGCGTTTTTTTTTATATGGAGTTTGAGCTTACGCCTGGGCTTTTTTTGAGTTTGAGTACTATGCTTAAAGCTATACAAAATAGCTGATTCTGACTGATGAAAAAAAGCCGGATAGAAAAATAAGTGTCATTGCGCCAACAGGAAAAAAATACCCAGTTTTGGCGCAAAAACGCCATCGTGGCAACTGTGCCTGATATCTTCTTCTTCGTGGACCACTTTTCGTTCAATTAAAATAATAATTTATTTTAATTTTAATTTGGACGTTGATGTACTAAACGGGCAGTACATTCAAGTGGCCCAAACGACACCAAGCACGGGCTTGTTGACGCGCGGACAAAGAAGGACAAACATTGTATTAAACAACATTAAACTAAACCATAAATTAACTATAAGCTAGATAAGTAAGAAATAATTGAAGTATTTAGAAATTGTACAGAAGAAGAATTAGTAATAAATTGAGAAAGATTCTTATAATTACAACAAATTACTCTGAAAGGGTTATGAATAGCATAGTTAGCAACACAGGATTGAAGAGAAAGAGGTAAGAAATTTCTAGAGCTTCTGATCGGGACAGCAAAACTAATTTGGCTAATTAATTCAGATGAATCAATTTCACCAATAATTAGTTTGTGTAGAAAGACTACACCAAGCATTGTTCTTCGGTCAGAAAGAGAGGGAAGATTAATTAGTAAAAGTCTACTACGATAAGGAGGCAAGCGAATGTTAGTATTCCAGTTCAGACCCCGTAGGGCAAAGAGTAAAAACTGTTTTTGTACAGATTCTATTCTGTCCTGATGAATCTTATATTGGGGACTCCATATACAAGACCCATATTCCAGAATAGGTCTGACAAGTGAAGTATAAAGTAGTTTAGTAATATAGGGATCGTCAAATTCTTTCGACCAACGCTTTATGAAACCCAAGACGCCAAATGCTCAATTAGCAATAGATGCAATGTGCTTGTCAAACTTTAGCTTAGGATCAAGAAGAATACCCAAATCAGTAACCGACATGATACGTTCAAGCGGTTCACAATTAAGAACGTAATTAAATTCAAACGGAGTTCGCCTACTAAAAGACATAACTTTACATTTACCACAATTAAGACTTAAGAAATTTACTTTACACCATGTCTGAAAACTGTCAAGATCAGCTTGCAGCCTGACACCAAGACGATTGTCAGTGGCCGACATACAAAGTTTAACGTCATCGGCGTACATGAGAACCCGAGAGTGATTTATAACAGAAGGTAAATCATTTATAAAAAGCGTAAAGAACAAGGGGCCGAGATGACTTCCTTGTGGAACTCCAGAATAAACTTGAACAGGTTTAGAAACTAAACAATTAAAGAAAACTTTTTGGGTTCTAAAATTTAAGTAGCTTGAAATCCACAGAATTAGGTTATTGGGAAAACCTAAAAGATGGAGTTTATGCAATAAAAGATTGTGATTAACAGAATCGAAAGCTTTACTAAAATCAGTGTAAATGACATCAGTTTGCATTTTATTTTGAAATCCATGTATAACAAACGTAGTGAATTCCAATAAGTTAGTGGTAGTAGATCTATGTTTCACAAACCCATGCTGGTAGGGTGAAATAATAGATCTACAAAGATATTGCAGCTGAGAAGTTATAATTTTCTCAAAAGCCTTAGGAATAGCAGACAACTTAGAAATACCTCTATAGTTACAGACATTTGACTTGTTTTCTTTCTTAAGGAGAGGAATAATAAATGATTCTTTCCAAACTTTTGGGAAAGAGCATAACTCAACAGAAAGTTTAAATAAGCTATACAGGGGTTTCAAAAGACCTTCAGCGCAGTACCGAAGAACACATCCTGGTACTCCGTCAGGTCCCGGTGAAAATACCGGTTTTATGGACTTTAGATCACTTAAAAGCGAGCTTTCCGTAATTAAAGGTCATAAAATGCAATTAGAAACATTTACACGATATGGATAAGGCGATCTTAATTGATCATCTTGAACGCTGTAAGTTGTTTGAAAAAATTAGGCAAATAAATCGGCGATAGCCTGATCAGAATCAGCTGTCTTTTTTTCAAAAAACACAGTTGATGGAAGTGTTGATGATCTACGCTTGGAATTAACAAACGTATAAAACTTTTTAGGATCATTTCGAAACTGCAGTTTGCATCTTTCAAGATAATCTTTATAACATTGGCTATTAAGAACAGAAAAATTGGATCGTGCAATCAGATACCGAGAAAGATCCAAGAAAGAGCCAGTTTTCTTGAACTTTTTATGCATTCTTGATTTTCTATTTTTCAAGCTTGTTAACTCCCTCGTAAACCAAACAGGTTTATTAGACCTGCATGGAACACATAAGGGAACACATAAATCAAGTAAGGAGTTTAAAGTCGAATAAAAAATCGAGACTGCACTATAAATATTTATTAATAAATATTTTAATCGGAGAGTTTTACAGAATGATTACGACCTCTTATCTCTACAAAATTAGTATGTATTTCCTAATTATTGAAAAAATGTTCATTAAAAACACCTCAAGTTGCGAGCGCCTAACAATTGCTCTGAATTTGATTGTGTAGTACTCAAACTCAAAAAAAGGCCTGGAGTAAACCCAAACTCCATATGAAAAAAACGCTGGCGTAAGGGGAAGAAGAAGAACTTGACATTTAGCTACGCTGGGGTGTCCTCAGACCCTAGAAAATAACAGAGCTGTTAAGTAAAGGAACAGAATGGGCAACGCTGTTGAAACAGCTGACTGGCCCAGCGAAACATCGAACTGTTTAGAGTTTCGCTGGGTATATCTATCTCGCTCACTCACATAAATTAAAAAAACTGCCCGGAACTTTGACCAAAAATCGCGACGTTGACAATAACGACGACATTATTGGTAGATTATAAGCAAGAACGAAAGTTAAAATTGTTATTATATACATAAAGTAGATAGTTTTGTATTTTTTCATTAATATAGAAGGAGAATCGACTTAATAAGTTCAAAAACGATAGGTGCACCCAATACCCGCTTCGATTGCGTGCCATAGCATATTTCTCCTATATCATCAACTTATTTTGAAATTTTTCATTGCCTATTCTCTCCTCTTTTTATCCAAATCAGTTCTGTATGTTCATATTTGAAATGAACCGCTGTTGACGCATAGAGTTACCACTCAACTTTTTGTTATTTTTCCGTGATGCACAGGCAACGCTCGTCGACAGCGAAATATTGAGCACTTTACGCCGCGTAAAGTTTATTTAGTTTGAGTACTAAGCTTAACACACATGCCAACATGCCAAGCGCAAAATCAATCAGTACTCTCAAACTCTGGCTGCTATAACACTTTGTTGCTGCTATCCTATTCCAATTCAAAGTAAAACGTATATATTCAGTTAAATGTGGGGAAAATTACCTTATTTTATCTATAGCTGTTTACCTATTTACTTAAAAAAAAAAATTTCAAGTATGCCTAAGAACCCGGGCCCGAAATAAATCTTTGAGGCCCGATCCAATTTTCAAAATGTCCGGCGCGGCCAGAGCCCGGCTCGATATTACTATATAAAAATGTTTGTATTGCGATTAGGTGTAAATGTAAAATTTTAACAAGTTTGTAATTAATTTTGGCTGATGCTGCTGAATTCTTTTTCTCGATTGATTTTCTTCTTCTTCTCTGCGGCCAAGCGTCACTCTACACAGAGTTGTATTTCGTCAAAGCTAGTACGGAGCTTCACAGCTAGTACGGAGCTCAAAAATAAATTGCGGCAAGCGAAGGCGTCGATACGCCACAGGGCTCCGCCGCTAGATAGGCGTCTATCGGTAGCGAGATGGAAAACGGACGGTTCGTCCAGATCTGGTGGTTGTTGACGTCTTCGTTGGTTCTACGGGATCGGATGGAGTAGACTGCGTAGAGTTTGAGCATTCCGGGACTGGATCATGTGGTGTCGTCTGCGTCGTGTTCTGAGTTTGAACTGGCGTTGGCGATAGTTCAGTGCTGTTCATGAATGCGGCTTTAAGTCGATCGATGGATATGTTTACGTCTCTGGTTGGCAATCGAATTTTGAAGTATTTGCTTTGCTTGTCCAGAACCTCAAATGGGCCCTCATACGGAGGCTCCAGTGGCGCTCGTACACGGTCAACGCGTACAAAAACGTGCTCGCATGGTTGAGCTCTGGCTGAAGAAACGTTTCCTTCGTGCCATGACAGGACGTGCTTGTTTGTCCGAGGGACTGCATGCGGTTGCGCAGCAACTTAATAAAATCGGTTTCATTGGGATGATTTTGATTAGCAGTGACAAACTCTCCAGGAACACGGAGGGATGATCCGAAAAGCATTTCAGCTGGAGAAGCACCCAGGTCTTCCTTCCAAGTAGCACGTAGCCCAAGTAGCACTAGTGGCAGAACGTCGCACCAGTCGTTGGTCATGTGGTTCAGAGTCCTGCGTTCAGAGTCCTGTGCCAGCGCTCCACGAGGCCATTTGCTTGTGGATGATAGGCTGTAGTCCGCAAGTGTTTTATACCCAAGATACGCATTAAACCTGAAAAGATAGAAGATTCGAATTGCCTTCCCAGATCGCTAGTGATATGCAGGGGAACGCCAAACGATGAGATCCAACCATTTAGTAGGGCAGTGGCTACAGTCTCTGCTGACATATCCGGGATTGGGATTGCCGTAGGCCACCTGGAGAAACGGTCGATGCATGTCAAACAGTAGCGGTTTCCTCGTGAGATTGGAAGTGGCCTAATAAGATCGATGTTGATATGATCAAAGCGCTGATCTATTGGTCCGTAGCTCCCCAGTGTAGATTTGTTATGGCGTTGAATCTTGCAACGTTGGCATTGTAAGCAAGCTCGTTCGAAGCTGCTGATCTCCTTCCCCATTGAAGGCCAAACAAATCGTTCGGAGATCAATCTTTGGGTTGCCTTTCGACCCTGGTGTGCCAAGCTGTGCATAAGGGCTTTGGAATGAACGGTCGAATCCTGTCAGCGCTAACATCACAGTATACGGACTCTGTCGTGTTCAGAAGCGAGATCTTTTTCAGTTTCAGTGAGATGTCCTTGTTGTTCAATACAGATTGAAGTTCTGTGTCAGATTCTTGAACTGTAGCGATGGCTGCGTAATCGATTTCGCTGATTGCGTTGATCAGTGACAGAAAATCTGCGACTTCGTTGTCTCTGCCAGCGACGTGACGTATGTCCGTTGTAAACTGGCTGATAAAATCCAAATGCCTTCCTCGTCTGGGAGGAGTGTTTTCCAGTTTTTGTGAGAAAGCATAGATTAGCGGCTTGTGGTCCGTGTTCACGATAAATTGGCGTCCTTCAAGAAGAAATTGAAAGTGCTTTATTGCTAGGTAAATTGCTAACAATTCTCTATCGTAAGTTCCATATCTGGGTTGAGCGGGATTTAGCTTCCTCGAGAAGAATCCCAATGGCTGCAGTTTACCATCGACCAGTTGGTGTGCAACTGCTCCGACGGCGCCATCCGAGGCATCTGTGCTCAGTGAGAGTGTTGCTGTGGGAGATAGAAAAGTTAGCAAGGTTGCGTTGGCCAAATGATCTTTGCATGTCTGAAAAGCACGTCGTGAGTCCTCAGTCCAATCAATTGGAGTTTTGTCATTTTTCTTATTTCCTTTAATAAGCGACTGCAGAGCCATTTGATTTTGTGCAGCGTTTGCAATGAATGGACGATAATAATTTAGCATGCCAAGGAATCGTTAAAGTTGACATGCAGTCTCAGGTTGAGGAAAATCACAGACGGCTGAGACTCGTGATTCCAGAGAAAGAAGTCCTTTGTCGATTTTGTGACCAAGAAAGTGGACCTCATGCTGTCCAAGTTGACATTTGCTTGCATTGATTGTCAAATTGTTGTTGGCTAGTCGCTGGAAAACGGTTCTTAAATGATGGCTATGCTCTTCCAGGTTGGACGAGGCAACAAGTATGTCATCGATGTATACGAATACAAAGTCCAGGTCACGCAACACGTTGTGCATGAACCTTTGGAATGTTTGCGACGCATTTCGCAAACCGAAAGTCATGTAGCAAAACTCGAATAAGTCGTTTGGCTCTATTGCAATATGATGGTACGCTCTTTGTAGATCAATGACAGAAAAGATGGTTTTTCTGTGTAAAATGTTGGTGACGTCATGAACAAATGGTAGCGGGTAGCGATCAGGTATTGTCTTGGCATTAAGTGCTCTGAAATCTCCGCAGGGTATCCAACTGTCGTCTGACTTATGTACCATGTGAAGTGGACTTGCCCAGTTGCTTTTGGAATGTCGACAGATTCCACGCTGTACCATGTAGTCGAACTCCTTTTTAGCTGCCAAAAGTTTTTCTCCAGTAAGTCTGCGGGGTCGTGCAAAAACTGCCGGACCGGTGGCCTCGATAACGTGTGTGACGTTAGAAGGAGATGGTTGTTTGTTGTGGTTATGCACCTACAGCTGCTTGAAATCGTCCAGTATACGGGCAACATAGTCGTTACTGATATGCGATACAATTGTGGTCTCGTAAATTTTCGATGCGGCTCCTTGCGCCTGGAGTGATGTTTTGTTGTCGATTAATGTACTACGCTTGGTGTCGACTAAGAGATCAAAGTGGCTTAGAAAACCTGCGCCAATGATCGGAGTTGAAACGTCTGCCAAGATGAACGTCCAGATGAATTCACGGCGAAGTTTAAATGAGAGCTTGAGGCGCCTTTCCCCAAACGTTTTGATTGACGTGCCGTTTGCTGCGAAAAGACTGAATGAGTCTGATTTGTTGAATTTGTCTTTGTGTTGTGCTGGAAGAACTGAAACATCAGCTCCCGTGTCTATTAAAAATTTTTGTTGTGTGCCCTTTTCAAAAATCGTGATGCGTGCGATGTGGCAGCTTTCTTCTGGTTCGGCGGGCGACGAAACAGAAGAGTTGTTTAGTTTTTTGAATCGGATTTGAATGAGCAAGGCGGCTAGCATTTAGTAGCCTTGTTGCCAAACTTGGAGTGGTACCAGCATTCCGACGGAGAGCTATTTTGATTTCCGTTTGTTGATGAACGGCTCTGTGAACGAGATCGAGAGCGAATACGTTTCTCCAAGCTGTCCAATCTAGAGACAATCTCGTGCAAAGAGTGAGCTGGCATCATTGCGCTACTTGCTGGAGTTGCGACCGAATCCACGTTCATGTGAGCGAGCCCTTCAACTTCGAGAATTTTATCAGCGAGTTTTGCCATGCCTGATAAATCGTCGTTGGAAGCTTGAAGAATGGCTCGTGCATGTGGTGGCAAGCGTTGCATCCACAAGGATTTGAGAAAATCTTCGTTGATTCGGTCCTTAGCCAGGCCACGGAGCTCGTTGAGAAGTTGAGTGGGGCGTCTGTCTCCTAAATCGATGTCGGAGAGAAGCTTTTGAATTTTTTTCTGGTCGCTCTCACAGAAACGCTCAATGATGTTCCGCTTAGATTTCCGTACATGTCGTTGGTGGGCGGATTGAGAACAGCATCAGTTATTTGCGAAATAACGCTCGATTCCATTGAGGCAACAACTGTATGGAATTTTGTTTTGTCGGCAGTGATGCCTGCAATGCAGAATTGCGACTCAATTTGTGCAAACCAAATTTCGGGACGCTCGGCCCAAAATGGCGGAACTTTCACGGGAAGACGATTGATTGTAGTGCTCGATGTCATGGCTTGAGATGTGGATGCACCATCATTGGAATGTGGATTTTCGACCACAATGTCTTCCAGATCGTCAGTGGAATTGTCGCCAGCCATGATGCCAAAAGTGGTGAAGTTGTGAAATTCGCTAGAAATCTGTATGTGTGTGCGTGTGTGAAAAAATGCGCATCAGAATTATGAATGCGTTCTGTTAACGGGGTCACCAATTGTCGGGTCAATGGGCGACAAGTATTGCGATTAGGTGTAAATGAGTATATTTAAACACCGGCAATATTATTTATATTATTTATTCACACTAATACTAATTTCAACAAGTTTGTAATTAATTTTGGCTGATGCTGCTGAATTCTTATTCTCGATTGATTTTCATCTTCTTCTCTGCGGCCAAGCGTCACTCCACACAGAGTTGTATTTCGTCAAAGCTAGTACGGAGCTTCACAGCTAGTACGGAGCTTCACAGCTAGTACGGAGCTCAAAAATAAATTGCGGCTCAGCGAAGGCGTCGATACGCCACAGATCCTTTTCTGCAAGCTACGTCTTAAACTTTTTCTCTTCTCATTTTTCTTCGTACCATAAGTGACTTATTACAGAAATTTTGTTATCAAGCGATTTAAAAGTATGTGTTAAATAGTAACTTTTCGCGCCTACCAGCCCGGGCCCGCACGAAAAAAAGCCCGTTTTCGATTTTCATGCACGAAGCCCGTGGGTTTTTTGAAGAGGCCCGCGAGAAACAAAGCCCGAGCAGGCCCGTGCTCATTTCTAATTCGAAATACCTTTTCAACGATATATAGATCACATCTGTAGCTTCTATTGTTTGGATGCTATAGGGGTTTTAGTGGTTTTCAGCGATTTCCCGCTAAACTAGCGATTTTTAGAAAAAGTCGCAGAATACATTTTTCAAGATCTTTGATCGGGAACAAGTCCTCATTCACCGATTTAAGATATTTCAACGCTTTGATACAAACAAACAGACAAACTGACTTTTCATCTAATTTTCGAAAAGCCACTAAAAATTTCAAAATGAATTATCTTTTGAACCAGATTGATAAGAACAGTAAAGAACTAAATGTACCAAAAGACTCCAACGGCCCCATTTGCTCCAATCGTTTAAATTTTGCCCCTCCCACTTACACCTGTTTATGTCACGAACCAGGTGACGATCGGTATATAACTCGACCTGATCGGACAGTCTTATCTAATTTTTTATTCTTCCTGTGAATATTTCTAGCCACCTTTCTCACCCTTTGTGCTGCTTTCGTCACTAGCTCAGACTGCCGTCCGCAGTGATAATTTATATATTATTTAAATGCAAAACATTTCCCTGAAGTCAAAAGTTCTCGTATCGTAAACAAGTGCTAAAAATGTAGTAGAAATTTTTATTGGAGTTTACTTATTGCCTGCAAAATGAACCAGCACTGTGGCATACAAAAAGCGAGGCAAAAAGCAGTGTTGCCAACGCTTAAATACAAAAAAGGTTGGTTGAGCCCAAAAAAAGACAGAAAACGGACAGATATTTTTTAAAAGGACAAAAATCTGGACAGACAATGTTTTCTTATTAATACATATTATAATTCATATAATAATATCATAGCCTTAAAAATAACTTCAATTTTGAAAGTATTATCTCTTTATTGGCCATAAAAATATTTTGCACAGATATGCATCAATTTTTTTTTAATTTTCAAAGATTTTCGGCGATCCGAAAATGAATTTACTAGATGACACATAGTTGTATTTGATATATTCCATGAGCGACTTAGAACAATTAAAAAAGGATGAATAAAGGATAAAGTAAAACAAATTAAAACAATTGTAATACTAATAATACCAATAATAGAATACTACAAATCGCAATTATTAAAATTAATTATTAATTTACTAAATTAAAATCGAATTGTTAAAATTAAGTAATACCAATCATAGGATTAAATCAATTATGTTGTGACTAGTGCACTAATTATAAGTTCCTTAAAACTTGTAGCACTAGGATGTTAAATAAATAAATAAATAAATAAATAAATAAATTCAAAAAAGGCATTTTTTCCGGATAGGGGATGCTTTAAAATATTTCCGGAAATCGCAGTTTCAAATCGGACAGATCTGTTCGCAAAAAGGACAAATTGGCAACACTGGCGAACAAAAATATGCGAAGCGTTCATTTTTTTCTCCAAGTAAAGCTTAGTACTCATGAAAAAAAATTTTACGCGGCGTAAATTGCTCAATATTTTGCTGTCGACGAGCGTTGCCAATGCAACACGGAAAAATAACAAAAAGCTGAGTGGTAACTCTATGCGTCGACAGCGGGTAATTTCAAATATGAACATGCAGAACTGATTTGGTAAAAAGTGGAGAGAATAGGCAATGAAAAATTTCAAAATAAGTTAATATAGGAGAAATATGCTATGACACGCAAGCGAAGCGGGTATTGGCTGCACCTATCGCTTTTGAACTTTTTATGTGGATTCTCTTTCTATATTAATGAAAATATACAAAACTATCTACTTTATGTATATAATAACAATTTTAACTTTCGTTCTTGCTTATAATCTACCAATATTGTCGTCGTTATTGTCAATGTCGCTATTTTTGGTCAAAGTTCCGGCCATTTTTTTGAATTTATGTGAGTGAGCGAGATAGAATACCCAGCGAAACTCTAAACAGTTCGATGTTTCGCTGGGCCAGTCAGCTGTTTCAACAGCGTTGCCCATTCTGTTCATTTACTTAACAGCTCTGTTAATTTAGTTTGAACTGAGTACGCCCCAGCGTAGCTAAATGTCAAGTTCTTCTTCTTCCCCTTACGCCAGCGTTTTTTTTATTTGGAGTTTGGGTTTTACGCTGGGCGTTTTTTTCATGAGTACTATGCTTAAATATGAAAACCAACAAGGCAATGACTGTATCGCTATCCGATTACATGTTCATTCTCTGAAAATTTTCTAGAAATTATGTTTGAAATGGCAAATGTAATTGTTGTTCGACGAACATATATCGGCACGGCCGATATATGTATTATTTGTTTAAATTGGAATATATCGATAGGTATTGGCGGGTAAAGATTGCGAGGAGGTGGTTACTCTTTATTTTTATCTAGCATTAACTAAGATCGCCCGTTTCGCTCTAAGAGAGGGAAATAATAGAGCGAGACGGCAAATGTAAGACAAGCCCCTCATGCCCATGACCAAGCGGCAGAGTGCATTGGCAGCAACGGTGGTCTGAAATTGGAAAATTGAAGGAATAGAAGATTTTTTCTTGAGCCACGTTCCTGCCAAAATTCCAAGAGAGTTCGACTTTGACAGCGGTCGAAGGCAGTTGCCTTTTCATCGGCATATAGATATAATATATTTCCTTTAACGTTTTTCGCGCTTGTGCCGCTCCAGAAATTAATTGTTGCGCCCTATGCCGGCCTAGAACTTTTGTGAATGTGTTTTTACCGCATTGGCAGTGCCATGGATAAAGTATCCGTCGATTTTGCCGCTCCAGAAACGTTGAGCCACGATTGTGCAGCATCGGAGGCGTCGTATGCACCACATGACACCACATAATTATAATTTGTGACCGGCCAATGAATGCCTCGCGGTGCCAAAATCTTCTGGATAACTGCGCAAGAACTCTCAGTCGTCGAGGAACGAGGATGCTGTTCCAGGCGAACAATTGTGCCGTTTCAGCATACGCTACCAGACAAAGAGAAGTAGCAAGGAAGCAGTCGGAGTTGCAGAGGAGTCGAGACTAGCGTGGGAGCAGGAACTGCTCATCACCAGATAAGAGTGAGTCCGTTCCTCTTGACCCGGCCAAGCAATAATGGCTTCAGTTCGAAAGCGAGCAGCAGCGACACTTCTTTGGTGTCCACCTTGGGCCGTCAAATAATAGACTCACTTTTGTTCTTTACAATATTTTTTGCCAAACTTTCAGCAGTTTACTTAATTAATTAAATATTACACATACAGTGAACCACTAATGTCTTCATATACCATAAATTTGTCAAATTTGCGTATAAGAAAGATGTTTTGACGCGGTTTTTTTTATATTAATCTTTTATTCACTTAAACTCCGTTCGAATGATATAAAAATTTCTTTTACCCATAAAGTACCCATGAACAATTTTGAATTTAAAAAAGTCGATTTTTTAAAAAAAATATTTTGATGCAGAAATATTCTTCAAACAATTCTAAGACTGCAAAAAAAAATTTTCAAAAATATTTTTGCTAGTATTTTGTATAATTTTTTGAAAATCCTAAAAATGACTATTTTAACCCCTTTTTCCTAATTTTCACACAAAAAGTGGCTTTTTAGCAATTTAAAAAAAATTAAACGACGAATCAAAAATTGATTCGGATATAATAAACGGCACTATATCCAAGTGCCAAATTTGCAATAAAATAGTAAACATTAGTGGTAACATAACTAATTTGAGGTGGAAAAACTGTTTATTTAAGCTTGCGCCCAGATTTTTATATCATCGATATTATCGATATTTTTTTGGTCAAAAATATCAAGACAAAAGAATAGTACTCACACTCAAAAAAAAGGCCTGGCGTAGCCCAAACTCCATATAAAAAAAGCTGGCGTAAGTGGAAGAAGAAGAACTTGACATTTAGCTACGCTGGGGTGTCCGCAGACTCAAGAAAATAACAGAGCTGTTAAATAAAGGTTTGCACCAATACTTATAAGCAAACGCATCAATACTAGAAGAAAACAAGAAAAGACAACAACAAAATCACATTGAAATTGTTGTTGCTCACTTCTCTCGCGATCGCAAACACCAATTAGAGAAGAGAGCAAAATCGGTTTTTGTACTGGGCATTGCATTCACACATGTTTGCATGTGTTGGCGTTTTGTATACTCAGCGCCGTGCATGTATACGATTTTCGTTTCCTATGCTTTGAGGAATTACAAAAACAAATGAGGCCGAAAATGCATTGAATGAGCAACAGCTGAGCACCCCTGGTTTAGAGTTTCGCTGGGTATATCTATCTCGCTCACTCATTTAAATTCAAAAAACTGGCCGGAACTTTGACCAAAAATAGCGACGTTGACAATAACGACGACAATATTGGTATGAGCAAGAATGAAAGTTAAAATTGTTATTAAATACATAAAGTAGATAGTTTTGTATTTTTTCATTAATATAGAAGGAGAATCGACTTAATAAGTTCAAAAACGATAGGTGCACCCAATACCCGCTTCGATTGCGTGCCATAGCATATTTCTCCTATATCAACTTATTTTGAAATTTTTTATTGCCTATTCTCTCCTCTTTTTATCCAAATCAGTTCTGCATGTTCATATTTGAAATGAACCGCTGTTGACGCATAGAGTTACCACTCACCTTTTTTTTATTTTTCCGTGTTGCATTGGCAACACTGGGCATACGCTCGTCGACAGCGAAATATTGAGCACTTTACGCCGCGTAAAGTTTATTTAGTTTGAGTACTAAGCTAAAAGGATATTTTTTTCATATCGAAATATCAACGATATTGATATTTTTAAAAATATCAACAACCCTAGTTGATGACTGTAGAGCAGTGTTGGGCACAGTCTTACACTCGCGCGAATCAGCTGTTCGATTCACTAATACACACATGAATCCCGAGCGCAGCCAACAGAGTGAAGTCAGTCGCAGCTAGGACGTCGAAAGAAATGGCTGAGCAACTCTATTTGATATTCAATAACTTTATTTACTATAATCTTTATTGCAAATCACAATTATTGGTTTGTGGCAACGTTTTTTGCATGCTATATAGAGTTTTAAGTTAAGAGGCATAATTTTTGGTGTCATTTGGAGTACGAAAATACCGACCGCAATCTGCCACATTGTATTGTCGCAGAAGTTTAACTTTTTCTTTCAGTGCAGTGCAAAGACAACTTGAGAAATCAAGCGACGCAGATGTGCTCTCGCTGAAGGCAAGCTGTGCACCGATTCAAATCGAGCGAAAGTGTCGGCACATGCACGGTTGCCACAATTGGCGTTTTTGCGCCAAAGCTGGCTCTTTTTTTCCCTGTTGGCGCAATGACACTTATTTTTTCGATTTGGCTCTTTTTTTATTCAGTTCAGAATCAGCTATTTTGTGTAGCTTTAGGTTGAAGTACATATGTTCATATTTATTTTTATTTGATCTCTACATTAAAATGAAAATGTGGAATACCTTGGAAATATGTGTTATTGCTTTAAGAGTTTTTGAACGAAATATTTTTTATTTCATGAAATACAAAAATAACATGAACTGCAAAGCAAAATTTTTGGCTCTTTTTTAGTTAATTTGGCTCTGTTTTTGTTTGATTTTGGCTCAATCAGATATTTTTAAGTGGCAACCGTGTCTGTGTGAGCAACCGATAACGATTCGATAAACGTGCTCATCACTGCTGTAGAGTTTTTCCTGTAGTGCTGTAAAGTGCGTTTCGTTACAGCTGTTGTGTGTATCGATGGAGTTATCGATTGCTACTGACTGCGGGCCCAGGAATGGGACTCTACCTGAGAAGAGTGCTGCCAGAATCTTCGAAGCAGTAGTTGCTAGATTTGGGAAAAAAGTTGCTAAAAATAGCTAAAAATTTTGTGAAAATTGCCAAAAAAAAAAAGCTAAATTATTAAATGTTTTGAACAAATATATATATATATGTTTTTAAGACAAAAAAATATCTAAATTAAAATGGAACATGACTTTATATCTTAAACAAAATTAAGAGTCATTATAGTGATATCTAACTCGTCAGCTTCACTTAAACCAGCCAGTGAGTCAAGTACCTATATGGTAGAGCATAATTATGGCCACCTTTTCCGTGTCTGTGTAGACCATACCTGTTATTTTTATTTCTATTACAATTATTTAAATTTAAATTTTGGGTGAATCCAAAAATTTAGCTTATAAACTTTTAGCATTTTAACCCAATCACAAAACACAGCAAAAGAATGAGTAAAAACTTTCAAATTGTTCATATAATCAAGCCACTTAGTTAAATACCAGAGTCCCGATATCGTTATGAACCATTATTAATCATAATTTATGCAATCATTTAAAAAAGCTATAAAAAGAGGCAATAAACGCTAAAGCAAAATAAAAAATTGATAGTTTTGTAATAAAAAAAAAATTGCTAAAGGACAATTAAAAATTGCTTGATTTGTGGCTAATTGCATTTTAAAAAAAACAGTTGCAAATTTTTTCAAAAGTTGCCAGATCTAGCAACTAAATTGCTAAACTGGCAGCACTGCCTGAGAACCGATAAGCCAGCCGGCGCGCCCCAATGAGAAAAAGCAATTCGTAACACACTTTGCTAAAACCAGGTCTCAAATCTCGCGGATCTCAAAGATCGCAATTGTTCCGCGAGAAAAAGTAAACTCTCTTAATTTTGAAGCTAGAATTTTGAAAATTGTAAACGAATTCTCGTTGAATTTTTCTCGAATTTTTAATTTTTTTTTTGCATTTTGTACTTAACTTTTGCCACGCGAGAGCGAAAACCAAAAAAAAAAAACCAAAAGCAAAGAAAGTCTGTTAAAAGCTGACAAAGTTTGCCCCACTGTTATGTTATGTTAATGTTAATTACCAGCTATGCTATAGCAAGGAGCTTTTAGACTGATAAATGACCTTTTTATAACTTGGGGAAGTCGTTGGAAAATTTCTCATAGATGGCGATAAGTGAGCGGTAAAATGCTATAAAATCCACTCATATACTAAGTTATGATCCAGATATTTTATTAATCAAGTTAAAAGCAATGGACAACCAAATAAATTTTGTTTTGGTTATTTTCAACTACCATATTTTTAAGAACTAATTTCAACGCCATGTACGGGTATTTCCCGATAGGTGGCGGTAATTTTTAATGAAAAACTCGCGAGATGGCGCTAGTTCTTAAATACATTTTGTGTTTCTTGTCTGACAAAGAGGCAAAATGGTACATTTGTTTCATATTAATTTAAATTGCATTTAAAAACTATGCAACAACTAAAATTTTCCAGTACACAAAGGGTTTCAAAGAGTTATCTGCAGCAATTAATGAATAAACGTAGTTTTTAAAAGATCAAAAAACATTTTACCCTTTTTAGATCATATTTAGGATGTTTAGGGTATAAAAAAAGTGGGGCACAACCACAAGTGCAGACAACTACAATCCCATTCGCAAATAGAGGGAGAGCAAGTTTTAGAAGCAATTAAGGTGCAAGCAATTCACACTATATGGCGTTGGTAGAGCTGGGACTTAACGATTTTTTTTAGAATCGATTTAATAATTTTTGAAGAAGGGAAAATCGATTTAAAATCGATTTTTTTTAACAAAAAAAAAATTTAGTTTAATTTTTTTATGACTTTATTTGCTTTGTGTTTTTTAGTATTTATATTATTTATCACAAGTTTTTTATGTTATTTAACTGTTTATCAATAATAACAAAAAAAAGGAATATAATAAGCAAATTAAAATAAATTCAAATTTCAATGATTTAAATTAACCTCGTTTAATTCATATTACAAGTTTATGTTCAACTAAATCTAGTTAGGATAATATAAAAATTGAAAATAAAAAACAAAAGAGATCCAAAAGCTCGCCTAATTCATATTGATTCAGTGAAATTCACAGCACTGGTCTATTGAAAAATAATCGATTTTTAGAAAAACAAAATCGATTTTTGCTCCGGCAAAGAAAAAATCGATTTAAATCGACTTAAAATCGATTTTATTAAAATCGGTCCCAGCACTAGGCGTTGGTCTCTTAAATAAATTTTTTGTTTCTCGTCCGACAGAGAGGGAAAATTTTATAGCTACATATCTTAAATTCCTATATGAATAGTTCCCAATTAATTTAAATTGTATATAAAATTGTACATTAAAAAGATGGATGAATTTCGTTATATGTATGTGAATTCTAATGTTGATATTGTCTGTGTCTCTGAAACGTGGTTTTTCCCTGAATTATTATTTGTGACGGCTTTAATGTTTTTCGTTCTGATCAGGTCATTCAGGTGGTGTAGCAGTTTTTGTAGCAAATAGAATAAAATGTAAAGTAGTACTAAAACATTCCCTTGACAACACAATGGAATATATATTTAAAGAATTAAATACCGTGAGTAATAATATAAAAAATGCTTTTAGGATGTGTGAGGATAAAACAATAGAATGCTCTGGTTTGACTGACTCAATAGCAAATTTGACTTATACTGACATTATCAGGGATGCCTCAGAAATCGCTTTCGTTTGAATTTCACATCAATTTCATTTCGCGGTGCCACAGGTCAATTCGCAGAATAATTTTGTGCGGAAAGAACTAGCGCTAAGTCCGTTTTCGTCCGATGGTGCAACCTAATCCGATTTAGATTTTCGAAGTCAGGGTCAGCGATGCCACATTTTTTAGTCAAAATTCGAAGTAAGATGTTTAAAAAATATATATGGAACCACTTCTGTTTTCTTTAAATTAAGCATTAAAAAAATAGCTCTTTTGAGGTGAATCAAGTTTTATCTAAAAAAACCTTAAACTTATTGTGCAATTTGTGAAAACATTTTTCACGAAGAGTTGCCAGACTAATGGCAGACAATTGTTAGAGCTGTCGAGTAACTTTTATTTTGTCGCGCCAATGACTTTTTAAATTTTTTTCAGCTAAACAAAATCAATTATTACATAAATAAATTAAATTATATTAATTAAACAAGGCAACAATTAAAAGTTTAATGTTCTGCAATGATAAACTTGAAAAAGTTGCAAATCAAACCTTTGGGTAATTTAATCTGAAAAGGTGTCAGCCCTTAGCAGCCTAGTTCGAAAAGGTTGGTGAAAATGCTAAAAAAAATTAAATCTCTCGAAGTTCTGTGGTACCTCGGAATTTTCCGTGCGGATTTGCTTTCTGAGGAATTCTATTTCGCTTGCGATTTCTGTGTCACCCCTGTAAAATAATTGGGGACCGAAACAGCAATATGCTTCATGACCTAAACTTATCAAGCGATATGAATGCTTTATGAATGTGCACGCACCAATACAAATATAAGAAATCACACGCGTATTTCAATGTGTACACAGAAAAAAAAATAGAAACATGTTTCTTCAAAAAGTCACACGCATCACACGTTTCGCAGCGAAGTGAAGTTTTTCATTTTCAGTGTACACAAAACGATAAGACAACAACAAAATACATTCGGATTTGCAAAAGCAAAACGGCGCAATACAATTGTTTTTGTTTTGCCGGCACCGAATGACTATCCAATGTGAAAAATTTGTTTGTGTAATTTGCAATGGGTGCCCGAACCTTACCTATGTGTATTCTTATTCACTTCCCACATTTCATGTGCAGAAGAAAAACAAATGTGCTTCGTATGCATAGGCTATGGGCACCCCTGGTCTAGGCCTAAAACTTGTAAATTCATCAGAACCGACTTATTTATCCGAAACTGCCACTACATTACTTCACATTTTTGTAAGTAAAGTGGACAGCGTCATGTTATATAACCAGATTTCAGTACCGGCTTTTTCAAAACATTACCTGATTTTTCTCTCTTATGACACGAAACTTGACTTTAATAATCAGACAATTCCATACAGGGATTTTAAAAATATTAATAATATAATATTATATAGTGACTGTAGTATTGGGACAGCATTTACTCTTTTCCATCTGTTGGTACCCAGTTAATTTTGCTTCAAATTAATATTGAATACCTGAACAATAAGCATGTACCAATTAAAACCATGGTTACTACGCCAAAGCAAAGTTCATGGTTTAACTGTGATATCAAAAGTGCAATAAAACATAGGGACAAGCTGTATGAGAAGTGGAAACGATATTAGACTGACCATTTTTACCAACAATTCAAGACTTCCAGACGCAGAGTAAATGATTTAATCAATAGTGCTGAGCGTAGATACTATGGTATTAAGCAGGGACCTTAATCATTATAAGTGTTATTAAAAAAATCTTGAAATAATGATTAATATCAAGTTTTATAGATTTGCTTACAAAATAATGATTAATTTTAAGTTATACTTTACTCCTCACCCAATAATCATTATTTTTGAGCAAAAAATTAAAACTTATGGAATAATCACTGCGGACGGCAGTCCGCGCTAGTGACGAAAGCAGCACGAAGGGTGCGAAGGCACAGGAAGAATGGAAAATTTTCTATGACTGTCCGATTGGGTCGAGATACATACCGATCGAAAGGTATAAACTTAACTTAAAAATGTGCATACTAAGACTTTTGAAAACTCACCTGGTTCGTGAGATAAACAGGTGTAAGTGGAAGGTTGGAGCCTTTTTGAATTTTATTTTAACTTTTTAATATTCTAATCAAAAATACGCGTCGAATGACACCTCGATCATCGAAATTCGACCACTGGTTCAAAAGATAATTAATTGTAAAATTTTAAGTGGACTTCCGAAATTGAAATGAAAATTCGGTTAGTTCGTTTGGATCGAATCTTTGATTTAGCTTAAAAGTTTGAATGAGGACTTTTTCCCACTCAAAAATCTAGAAACGTTTGTTCTACGACTTTTACGAAAAATCGCTAGTTTAGCGGGAAATCGCTAAAAACCGCTAAAATTAACCCTTATAGCATTAAACCGATAGAAAGGAATTTTGAAGGGCTTTTAAGCATAGCTGTAAACTTTTTTGCTTAAGAACACAGGTAAAAAGCTGCAGGTGAAATAAGGTTTTTTCCCACATTTTTGTGATTTAAGTTACGTTGTATACGTTGCAGACAATTCATTTCCGCGTTTTTTGACATATAACTCAAAGCTGTCAAAATTCGTTTGGGCAAGATATTACCTGTTAACTGAATATACCTTTTAAGGTGCATTTAAACTAGTTGACGCAGCGTCAATTTTAGAGTCAACTATTGGCAACCAAGGTCAACGAATTATTTGCGTTTACATTAGTTGACTTAGTTGACAAAAAAAACAAGTTTGGCAACTACTTTTCAAGTTGGTCAACGCAAGAGCTAGCAACGCAATGTCGATGAAGTTGACAGCTATTTAAACTAGTTGACATTAAAATTCGTTGACGTTTGCGTTGCCATTGCTGTTTAGTTGACATCGATATTTTGTATCTATCAAACTTGCTTGATTAGTAAAAATAAACAAGTGATAAGTACACATAATTTTGTATGTATTTTACATATTTAATATGTGTATTTTTTACAATAAGATAAAATGAGTTTAACGACATCAGCAAGAAAACCAAATTGCAGCAGCAATTATTTTGAATTAATCGATATCTTCCGATAGTAAATGGTTTCAACCATGCACCCCAAAAATAGCTTCGTTTTAATATATATTGTATAAAATATATTTATAAATAATTAATAATGTATTTTATTAAAATTATGATTTTATAATTATGATTTTACATACAGTTCACCGATAAAAAAGATGTTATTCAATCAATATTTATGGTTAAATCGAAATATTGCATCGAAATATGTACACAAAGTTTGTCAACACAAAACAAAAGAATGAACGTGAAGTCAATTTGAATTTCCATTATCAACGCGTCAACTACGAGTTCCACAGTTGACAATAAGTGTTTACACTATGTTTACACTAACAATGTCAACTGTCGTTTTTCGCAATGTCAATTTATAGGCAACGCAGCTGTTGACCGGGTTGACCCCTGTTTACACTAGGATTGACTCAGTTGGCATAAAAATTGACTTGTTTGTCAACTAGTGTAAATGCAGCATTACCTTTACACTTCTGCATGTACATATGCAGTATGCAGTGCTGCCAACTTAGCTTTTTTCCCGTCAAATCTGGCCGTTTTTGAAGACCAATTGCGGGAAAAATTTGTGAATTGCGGGAAGCGGGAATTCTGGCTTTTACAGAAATCCATTTGGCTTTTTTCCGCTTTTTTTAATGCTGCCACCAATTTCATGAAAATATGTAGCAATCCGGTTGCCACCTGCAAGAAAAAAAATATTGTACCAAAAAAATACTCTTTTTGATAGAGCTGTGGAAAAAATGTTTACTGACGCGCCAAGTTTTGGTAGAAATATACCAAATGTGCGCATAATGAATGGCATATATTTTTTCTATGATAAAAGAATATAAACAAAAGTGCCGTGATGCTTGGCTAAAGAGCGGAAAATTGAAGACACGGCTTCGCAGGGATGACACGGACGAGAAAAGGGTCTACTGCAAGACTACATTTACTGCAAAGCTAAGCGATTTGCGTGCTCATGCAACCACTTCCAACAAATAAAATAAAATAAATCCAGAAGAATTTGACGATCTGCTGAAAACCTTATAAATAAAACACATAAATTAATACCATAACAAAGCGTTTTTTTTTGCGCCTTTTTCGGAATATATTCAGCTTTTTTTTTCCTTCTTTCCAGTCAAAAACAGCTTTTTTTATTGGTAAAAAGTTTTCAGCACTGGCAGTATGTACACTTCTTGCAGCGTCATGCTGAAATATACTGCTTGCAAGTGGTGAATTCTCTTTGCTGCAGAAAAACCACATTATAATTGCGATTAGAGTAATATCGGTATATATTTAGGGTTACTATGATTTAGTCGAATATTAGTTGATATTACCTGTTAACTGAATATATACATTTTGCTTAGAATTGGAGTAGGACAGCAGCAGCAAAGGGTCAGAGCAGCCAGAGTTTGAGAGTGCTGATAGCTTTTGCGCTTGGCATTGGTGTTTGTAAAGGGAACCAGTGTTGCCAGACAGTTCGTTTTATCTTGTACAAACAAGAAGCACCTTTTAACAAAGTTATACAGTACAAACTTATTGCGATTTCAAAATATCTGATGTCTTATTCAAAAATTACTGATATCTTATAAAAAAAACCTCTTTACGAGGTGAAAGTCTAGTGACGAAAACAGTTTTATGCCCCAAAATTTCTGATATCCAATTTTGTGACGAATAATATTAATTTTTACATATAAATTATTTTAAAAAAAATTTTTGCATTCAGCACTGCACAAAAGAGTTATATTTGACATACAGTAACATCATCAGATAAAAAATAATTTGTTTGATGTTTAAATAATTTTTATTTCATCATACCTCAAAATCGATAAGACTCTAACCTAACATTTTTGTCGGATTTTCTCGACATGTTCTAATTTCCGCAAGTATTGTATTTGTGAAAATAAATGGGAAGTTTATAAGAGCCGCCCTTGTAGGTAAGGAAAGTTGAAAATATTTTGGTATATATTTTAAACTACAATTCAAGAGCTTTAAAGCATTGCGTAAATTAAAGAATTCAATTGCTTGGTTTTTAAATGCAAGTTGGGACAAAACTGTTGTTATTTAATTTAAAAAAAAAAGAAATTAATTTTTGTAAACAAACACTGTGCAACAATTGACAACTCTACAAAAAGACATTTCTCAGCACTAAAAGCAACCCGCGCTGTCAAAAATACAAAAGTTATAACGAAACGACGGAAATTCTTTTGACGCAAATGTCTGATTCACCGAGAACATTTTCCAGCACTGTTCTGCTAAAAATTACACAACAAAATGTGGGAGGGAAATTCGAAGGAAATGTAAAGGAATTTTAAAGGAAACTCGGTCAAATCTTGCGAATTGAAATTCGCAAAAAACAAGTGAAAACCGGAACAGGCCTGTATATATATATGAGTCCTGTTCCGGTTTTCACTTTCGTCAAGATTTTGCGAGTATGAATTTCATCAGCGCGCTCTTTAGTTAGAATCGATCGTTTCTAAGTGTGAAATCCCAGCTACAAAGTCCGCTACGAACTCAAACGTTTTAGTGTGTTTGTCATAACGTTTGCAGTGTACAAAAAACCTCGATCAGCTACATTTTGTATGGGTTGCAACCCTTTTTGTGTGTATTTCTTGATGTTTTTCTTTTGCGTTTTAGTTAAGTGTCAGTGCGTGTTGCGCAAACAACATTCATATGTGAAGCGGTAAGTTTAATATATTTATTGCGTATTTTAATATAATTTACTAATAAAGCTTTTTCAAAACACAATTCGGGTACTACATTCTACCACATTCGGCAGTGCTACTGTTTTTTATATACTTACAAGCTAGGTTAGTAAATACAGAAAACATAAAACACCACATTTGTAATTAGTGTTTGTTTTTTCTTTCTCTTCAGTGTAATTATATATCTAAATTAGTTTAAGTAACTGTAAGAATGTAATAAAAGAATGTAAATCAATGTTTAAATAAAATTGATAATTAAAAAAATGTATAAACATTTTCTTTGCCGCTTCCTAGGAGTGGGGCATTTTAATAAGAATTCCATCCAGATTTCCTACTAGAATCAGCCAACATTCCAACTAGAATTTCCATACAGCAGAAATACGCATACAGAATATTACGCAGCCGAATCGTATGAAGAACTCACTAAAACGTTCGAGTTTGTAGCGGAGTCTGCCGAGCGGTTTTCTAAATTTCCTACCGAGAAAAGCGAATGAGGGTTTTACACGAACTGTGAGCGCGCTGTGCAAAATCTGTACACTTTTCTGCAATAAATATTGTACAGAAATATTGGGTAAGAATTTGTACTGTCAGTTATCCGAATTCTGAATGTATATTAGGCAAATAATAGGACTTTTAAACCAGTATATTGTGTATAAGGTTACTTTCAGAATAAGCCAATGTTTTCGTTCGAAGTAGCGAGTTGCAACTGGTTTTAGTTGTAAGGGGAACGCTGTTAAACGATGGGATGCCTAACATGTTTGAATATACACTTTACAGTTGTTCTCATTGGCTTGGAAGTTAGAAACGCAACGGTAATGTTCGCTCGTGTTTGAGCTCCGAGACACTCTCGTTGGCGTAGTTCATCCGTGCGACGTGTTTGAGCTCCATACAAACTCGCTCGTGTTTGAGCTCCTGAGTACACTCTCCGAGTACACTCTCATCCGTACGGTCGTGCATCGCGGACGCTTGTTAAATTCGTAATTTAACGTACTGTGTACATAATATTCATGTGTGTATGTGTGTATGTTTGTTAGCATGCATATGTGAAAGAGCTCTGATTTGAAACATAATAAGCGAGCTATGTTTTTCGGTGTTTCAGTGAAAATAAATGAAATGTGTATGTAAATAAATGTATATAATTAATGCTAAAAAGTGTAACTATATATGTCTGTAAAGAAATACATACATATTTATATGCATACTTAAATACATATGTACAAATCTGTACGTACGTATATGAAATGATTCAAGTGCACGGAAATTTTTAAAGATTTATTGTGTCTAAGCTCGAGTTGCTTGATTTATTTAAAATGCAGTGCACCACAATCTACAAATACAAATATACACGCGGCGATTTTTATAAGCTAACACTAACACAACATGCATAAGTGACATATGTACACATATATACAATTGTATATTTAATATCATAATGCCTTATCTAAAGAGATAACAAAAATAAAATTGTTTTGCAATTGTATGAACAAATATTTTAAGGATAAACAATCAAACATAATTAATATATTATATATATGTATTTAGTAAACCATTGTATGTATATGTGCATGTGTATGAATGGCTGCATGTACATATGACGACATGTAACTGTATGTATACAAACATATGTACGTATCGTATTATTTGAGGCCGACTTCTTTGTCTGGCAACGCCAAGATCGTTTAGTGTGTGGAAAGTAATCGATTATTACTGATCTATAATCCGCGCGAAATTTAAATGTTAATTTGGTTTTAGATATACTTGGCAATAATTAAGCAATAAATTATAAACAAATAATAACAAATAATTTATAAATTTGATGAAACAAAGGAGATGGTTTTAATGGATGTTGGGTGCACGTCACCCTTCACGTGGTGAAGTTGGTGTCTCAATTCTAAATAAAATGTTACAAAATCGAGAATGATATTACAAAAATTCGAGTGAAATTTTTAAAATTATAGCCTCAAAATTAAGCAAGTATCAAAATCAAGCTCCTTAAAAAACACATATAGGAGTGCCACAGAAATCGCTTTCGGTTGAATTAGAATTAAATTTGTATAAAAACTTACTTTTTCTGTGTCTTGATGTTTTGGGAGCCAATGTTGCTACACGGTTTGTTGCAATTGGTTAATAAAAGTAATTTTTGACACGACCAACAACAAAATTTTTAACCATAGTTCATAACGAACTCAGTATATCATTTCACTGTTGCTTTACATTTGTAAGGGCTTAAAATTAAATACGTGCTGCAGCTCCTTAATTCTATTTGACATCGAAAAATATATATTTCGTTGTTAAGTGTAAACATTGAAAGTTCGTCGATATTGGTGGAATAATTCTTCATAATAAGGAAACTTAAAGCTCGTCATTTATATGTATGTACGCGTGTGTTTGAATGCTTCAGTTTATTATGTTCCTATGTGCGTATACGAATATAAATACTATCAGGCAGGCCTGTTCCGGGTTTCACATTTGGCAAGATTTTTTGGAAGTGAATTTGTAAAACCTGCTCTAATATCATTTCAGCATAATTCTTTGGATTGAATTTGATTTGAGTTGATGAATTTAAGTCCCATTAAGTAAGAAACGAGTATTCTCAAATACTAAAATGAAGTGCAACGTGAACAAATACATTTCAATAAAAGCAAAAAAATATAAAGTGAATGCCGTAACATGCCGGTATGTCTTGGTTGGTCGGTTTCATTAGAAGTACCTTGTTAAGGAGTTGACGAAATTAATTGCAAAATTGACTAAACTTGCATTAAACTAACCAAGTAATTGTTTTGTCAAATTATAAAGTGCACATTGGTAAAGGTCTAGAAGCAGTAGCCAGTTAAAAAAAAAAAAACACACACACACAGAAAGAGGGCGATTTATAATAAATTTAGGTGAAACAATTTTTAGGGGGTCTTTGCTTTTGCATCGTTGTTTTGTGCATATTGCCACTAATATGTTAATTTTTCATTAAAATTTCAATATTGAATAAAAAAAAGACCCCCTAAAATTTTTTTTTTACCTAAATTCATCATAAACTGCCCTCTTTTTTTTTTTTTTTTTTAACGGTGGCTACTGCTTCTAGACTGTTACCGAAATTTGATTTAAAATTACTGTGCTGAAAATTATTTGTAATTAAACAGAGCAGATTTATTCGAATTTTTGTGTACAGCAAATTAATAAAGCAAGATTTAGTTGCTGGTGTAACCGTTTTCTTCGAAGAGAATTAGTCGGCCTCACATGTTGTTTGTTTACATTCTGTTGTGATGCCAATATGGATAATTCTATTCATTTAAAGTTTTTATAAGACAAACTTCTATAGAATCGCGAACAGAACACGTGGAAATTGCTGCTAAGATGGGATTCAGAAAATGAACAGGAAATTGGAAATAGGCGAAAAGATGGAGATACAAATATTTTATATACTTTTGTGGTTTTTTTTTTTTATAATTGTCCATCAGCTGCTCGGTCAGCTGTTCGCGAAACTAAATGAAATCCGCATAAATTGGTCGTTCCATCTTTAACTTCATTTTTATTTAAGCTACCCTCTAATGAGAAGCATTTTAAAAGTACCTATTTTCAATATAACACAGTGTCACCAAAATTAAACGACAGCTTAAATCGGTTTAAGTTAAATCTAGTTGAGTTACACCACATTCATAAACCCATTTTTAATGTAGTTCAGCTTGAGAAGTTATTTAGTAAAGTTTGCAGCTTTTTAGCACTGTCTTTATTTTTCGAAGCTGGTTTTAATAAATTACAAAATCAACTACGTTACAGAAAACTCCACCAATTGGCACATTTTTTTATAAGACAAAAAGAAGAAAATATTGTATCAGTTTTAAATATTTAAAACTAACAGTGTACAAAGTCAAAATAAAGTTTTCTTCGTTGACTTGGATATTTTTGCTTTTCAGCCAATTAAATTTCTTGTCCAAAATATATTTGCGATTTCGGCCGCCTAGATCCACAGGTGGGACCAATGCTGCGTATCGTTAAGCGGTCCAAAAAGCGAATTTGAAGTAATTCAGATTGGTCCAGAGCAATGATGGCTTTACTGCGAAATGGGAAAAGGGGTATCTAGGCGCAACCCTAAAAAGTATTTGGGCACAGGGTATCTCGTAGATGAGCCCTCTCGACAAGAGTGACCTTACTTCTTGATTTGAAATTGCAATATTTTTATCAAATTTTGCAATACCAAAACTCTATGAATAACTTATTAATAAAAAAAAATGTGTCGTACGGGATCATGTTAATTTTAATAGTGAATTTAGGGTTTGGCCGTGCCGGGCGTGATAAAAAAACCGCCGCCCACTCCGAATCGGGACAAAAATGACTAATACAGAGCTTTGTTAATAATTTGGAACTATAGTTCCGTTGATGACTAGCGCAAATTTAAAAAGAGTTATTCGAAAGTACTATGAATATTTGATAACAGTCTGAAGAAAATAAAAAATAATTTTTGCTCTGATGCGAAAGTTAAGGTTGGCATGTATTTTCATTATTTTTAATTCAAAATCGTGAAATATTTAAGGGATATTATATCAGTTATCATTAGAGAAAACTAAGTTTTTGTCTTCTTCAATCAAAAGGACTTATAATTTGTATAAATGACAACAAAAAAAGACATAACCAAACGGATTCCCCCTATTTCGGCTCCAACGAATCGAACTGCATACCAAGCCTCCAAATGGTTGTTTTGGTAAACAAAATCAAATCTTTACCACTTTTTTTCTTTAATTTTCCTTTGTGTTGTCCTGCAATCGAATTTTTCTATTTAATACTTAAACCAACATGACGATCCTGTTAATTCAAATACACTGCCATTCGACTGAATAGGTTCATGGTTACCGAAGTAGGAATTTGGCTGTAAACCCTAAACCGATGTTCCGGTTTACATGAAATTTTTACCTATACCTCTCTGATCTTTTCATAATTAGATGCCAAAGTATGATTTTCATAAACTTAATATTTATTGCATACTATTTTTTCTTCTGAAAGGGTAAGTAATTTAATGCTTTATTTTTCGTTCATCTGAATAGGTTCAGCTGAGTTAAGTTTCAGTTTGTGATGAAATTTCGCGTTAAATCGACAAAATTTGGTTGCAAATTAGTAAATTAATATATTTTCTTTATATTAAATGAAAAATTAGTCGTGAATAGCAATTTTCCGAGTACGAAATCACTAAGGTGGTCTTGGCCATATCCAAATCGTTAGTAAAATTGGACGGAGCCAAAATGTTGTGAGTAACTTTTGAAGAAACAATGCCGAATATGACAAAAATATCAAAAACAGAGTCAAACACGCGACCCCTGCGGCAGACAGGTGACATGTTGCTCGAACTACAGCCAATTTCTACCTGTAAGATTCTAAAACTAAACAAATTTGTGGTGTTAAAGCAAGTGTATAAACTTTAAATCGTGTGATTTGTTGGTTAATCATCTAAAGTGATTAAAACTTGAATAAAAACCTTATTAAAATCTCCCACGTAAAGCTTCACAACAGCATTTTGCTCGCAAACACATGAGCTGGATGAAGGAATGGCACAACATCGACTTTTCCGACGAAAAGAAATTAAATTTGGACGAAGTAGAGACTAACAACTATTACTAACATAATCTTCGAAAAGAAGAGCATTTCCTCAGCCATCGCAACACGTTTAAAGCAGGCGTAATAGTGTGGAGATCAGTAACAGTCTATGGAACTTGAGAACTTGAATATTTAACTTGCAAAATGCAGTCGTGAAGCTTTACAAGGATGATTAAATGGTGGTTTTTATTTAAGTTTTAATCACTTTAGATGATTAACCAACAAATCACACGATTTAAAGTTTATACACTTGCTTTAACACCACAAATTTTTTTAGTTTTAGAATCTGAAAGGTAGAAATTGGCTGCAGTTCGAGCAATATGTCACCTGTCTGCCGCAGGGGTCGCGTGTTTGACTCTGTTTTTGATATTTTTGTCATATTCGGCATTGTTTCTTCAAAAGTTACTCACAACATTTTGGCTCCGTCCAATTTTTTTTAACGATTTGGATATGGCCAAGACCACCTTAGTGATTTCGTACTCGGAAAATTGCTATTTACGACTAATTTTTCATTTAATATAAAGAAAATATATTAATTTACTAATTTGCAAACAAATTTGGTCGATTTATCGCGAAATTTCATCACAAACTGAAACTTAACTCAGCTGAACCTATTCAGATGAACGAAAAATAAAGCATTAAATTAGTTACCCTTTCAGAAGAAAAAATAATACACAATAAATATTAAGTTTATGAAAATCATACTTCGGCATCTAATTATGAAAAGATCAGAGAGGTATAGGTAAAAATTTCATGTAAATCGGAACATCGGTTTAGGATTTACAGCTCAATTCCTAACTCGGTAACTATGAACTTATTCAGTTGAACGGCAGTGTAGCTTCAGCAAAAATATTATGGTGAAAAAATCAACCATCACTGCGGACGGCAGTCCGCGCTAGTGACGAAAGCAGCACGAAGGGTGCGAAGGCGACTAGCATATATACACAGGAAGAATGGAAAATTTGCTATGACTGTCCGATCGGGTCGAGTTATATACCGATCGAAAGGTATCAATTAAACTTACAAATTTGCATACTAAGCAGGTGAAATAAAGTTTTTTTCTCACATTTTGGCGTTTTATGAAAAATCGGGGATTCACATCACTTTGAAATTAATTAATTCAATTCCGCGTTTTTTGACATATAACACGTATCTGTAAAAATTCGTTTGGGCAAGATATTACCTGTTAACTGAATACACCTTTTACCTTTACACTTTTGCATGTACATATGCAGTGTGTACTCTGCTTGCTGCGTCATGCGGAAATATACTGCTTGCAAGTGGTGAATTCTTTTTACGACAGAATTAGCCGAAAATTATTCGATATTACCTGTTAATTGAATATATACATTTTACTTAGAATTGGAATAGGACAGCAGCAACAAGTGTCATAGCAGCCAGAGTTTTAGAGTGCTGATAGCTATTATGTGTTTGTAAAGGGAACCAGACAGTTTGTTTTAGCTTGTACAAACAAACAAAGTTGACAAAGTTATACTGTCGAAAAAAAAAAAATTAAATTAAAAAAAAAAAAAATTAAATTTAAAAAAAAAAAAATTAAATTTCAAAATTTCTGATGTCTTATTCAAAAATTTCTGATATCTTATAAAAAAAAACCTCTTTACGAGGTAAAAGTCTAGTGACGAAAACATTTTTATGCCCCAAAATTTCTGATATCCAATTTTGTGACGAATAATATTAAGTTTTACACATAAATTATTTTAAAAAAAATTTTTGCATTCGGCACTGCGCAAAACAGTGAGTTTTATAAAGAATTGAGACATTTTAGCGCAATGTGCCGAGTGCCAAAATTTTTTTTAAAATAATTTATATGTAAAACTTAATATTATTCGTCACAAAATTGGATATCAGAAATTTTGGGGCATAAAAATGTTTTCGTCACTAGACTTTTACCTCGTAAAGAGGTTTTTTTTTAAGATATCATATAGCTGCCAAACGAAACATATTTGAAATTCGTTAAAAATATGATTTAAATTCTATCACTGAAAAGCGCATTACTCGGTCATTTAACCATCGATTTGTATGAACAATACCTTTTTTTTCTTTGGAACAGTATCGGTTTTACGTTAAGCTCTTTGTGATTTCTATTTTTTCCAGCACAATATGTTAATTTTCGAACTCAAGAAATCACAAAAACTCCCATTTTCGAACATATTAAAATCGCTAGCACCTGAACTGCTGAACCCATCTTAATACTGTATGGGTAAAAAAGAAAATTAACCCACCTTTAATTTAAGTGCTCGTTTGGCCAAATCGAATAAGTAAAATTGGAAATATACTAAAAAATTGTTGGAACAGCCTCGAAAATTCGAAAAAATTTAAGTATTTGGAAAACGCTTCCATAAAAAAGATAATAAAAAAAATAAATCCATGAGAAAAAATACTTTGATTCACTTTGCATTTTGGCTGTAAGCTAGTGTAATTAATTAAAAATAGTGGTAACAGTCTAGTAGCCGTAGACCCTCTCAAAAAAAAAATTCGCAAAAAGAAATCGACTTATGATAAATTTAAGTGAACAATTTTTTACTCTACTACTAGGTTTTTTTTTATTGAAAAACCACCTTTTGGAGGTCTTTTATGGTCCCAAAACTTGTAGTGTCTACTATTTCAAGCAACTTTTTGCAAAATAGCCGAAACTTTACAAGTTATAGACCGAACAAGAATGTCCTATTTCCTTAAAAAGAGAAAAGTTGGTCAAAAACTTCGCAAAAAAATTTTGTATGAAACCATAATTTTAACTCAAAAAACTAATGATGCAGTTCAATTTGTAGGACCCGAAATAGGGGAACACCGTTGAGTTTGGTAATGTCTTGTTCATTTTGAAAAAAGCTATCACTGTGCTATTAATTTCTAAGGTTCTTCAACATTAGCGTCGCCTTAAATAATTGAAATAATTTAATGGCAGCTTTATTGATCTAAAAATGTTTAATGGTACCCCAGATTGAAAGTATTTATACTAAAGCCGTTCCTTTATGTTATTTATAAATTTTTATGCGTTTTTTTGTATACCATAATTTGATATGACTCGTAAAGTGTTTTTCCTTTCTTATGGTTTAAAATTAGTTGTCAAAACCCATTATTTCATTAAATTTTAAGAGTGTTTCATCATTAAATTTGTTATAAGTTATATTACAAAAATTACATGGTAATGATTAAATTTCATCAAAAGAAATAAAACTAAAAATAATGATAATAATTAATGATTTGCTACTTCTGTATTAGATGTATCAACAATATTATTGTATGTTAAAATAAAATTAATTAATAAATTAATTATTATTAATGATTTTTATTTTATTCCGACACTTCTCACACTAATATACTATATATTTTTTATAATTGAAAGTACTTCAATTTAAATGGGTGATTTTTTTTTAATTTTAAAAAAAGAAATCATTATTCACTGTCCCTAATTAATACACAACATTTCCAAAACAGCACAAAACATTTGTAATGGCTTTTTTAACATACATTTGTCTACGACAAACAGAATACTAGGGAACAGTGTGAGCTTTCATTACTAACTATGTGCATTTTTATTTGTTTTATTTTTAGTACTGGATACCATGTGAACGATAATAGCTAATGTCTAATATGAATTTTAAAAAATATGCTGAAGCTTTTAAAAGAAAAAAATTTTTATCACTTGTATGGATTTTCCTGATAAGCGCTACTTGCTTAATTCAGTCTGCACTGCCAACGGAGGTTGGAACTAAATCTACGCTTCTGCATCATAAGTCACTTTTGGAAAACAACGTGGACTTTCGTCACCATCTGTATAATGTGACAATACCAGAAAATAGTCTTGGAAAAACATACTCAAGAGGAGTATTGCATGAGGATCTAGCAGGAATTTCAGTAAATTCAAATTATGACGTTAAATATAGAATAATAAGTGGCGATAAAGACAAGCTTTTTAAAGCTGAAGAAAAACTGGTTGGGAATTTCGCCTTTGTATGCATTCGAACTCGAACTAGCAACGTCGTTCTGAACAGAGAAAAAACTGACGAATATACTCTTAAGGTACGAGCCCACATAACCTACTCTCGTGGTAAAAATGACAGCTTAAGTTATGAAACAGAAACAACTATTCATGTTCAAGTATTAGATCGAAATGACTTAAGTCCACTATTCTATCCAACTGAATATGCGGTAACTGTTCCTGAGGACACTCAAAAGCATCACAGTATTCTGAAAGTTATTGCAGACGATGCTGATTTGGGAGTAAATGGTGAAATTTATTATAGCTTTTTAATAGATAGCGAATATTTCGCAATTCACCCAACCACAGGAGATATATCAATTTTGAAGTCGTTAAGTTACGCAGATAATACGCATCACGAACTTACGGTTCTAGCAAATGACAGGGGCTCGTCTGTTCACCAACCAAGTCACCAGTCCAGCAAAGCGAGAGTTTCAATAACGGTCAAACAGGTAAGAAAACATTTCATATTTATTAAACATTATTATTATTTTTGGACCCTGTACTTAAAGTAACGTGTATAAGAATTGATTTGAATGTTCCTTTTTATCTTAAGCAGATTTATTTTAGAATTTTGACAAACGTGCACTGGAAATATTATATTGTATTGTATTTGTAGTTGTTATATCCCTTTTTCCGATTTTTAATAAGCACATGGTATTTAAATATTAAATATTAAGTATTAAATTTATATATATAGGAGACCCATTAACGACAATGAGAATTGGCAAATTGTAACATAAATAAATAAACTCTTAAAAAAGAAAAAAAATTTTAATTACCAAGTTGTCCGCGGCTTTCAGCAAAATATACCTCTGTTGAAATATTCTTATTGTCTTTCTTCTCGCCCTAGCCAAACTAGGAAAATGCACTGCAATCGCAAAAAAGGTTATGGTGCCTTCTAGTTCATTCATACATGTAAAATTTCTGGGTAATACAGTCATTTTTTTTTTTTTTGAGAGCCGATTTTAGTTGAAGTGTTTGGCATCACGTTGAGTATGAGTATGGAAAAAACGACTTTCGTTTTCTCATGAATCATTATTTTTTAAAAGGAAAATCGAAAAGTTGTATAATTATTATGGGGCTAGTGATCCTTTAGTTCTATTCAGACTCAAATTATCCTGCCGCTGAGCGCATGCTGGGATCAAATTGATTCCCCATCCACCATTTTCGCCCGATTTGGCTCCCTCGGACTATTATCTGTTCCCAAACCTCAAAAGATGGCCCATCAGGGAGGAGTTTTGGTATTTTGCAGACCTTCCAGAAAATAAATTTTTGGACGGGATCAAAATTTTGGGAAATCATTGAAATAATTGTATCGACCTATATTGAATATAATTAAAAAATAACAAGTGGGAAAAGCTATAGTCGAACTGCGACTTACTCTAAAACATATTGCATGCTTTTAAGCACTTACATTGCTTAAAAGCTTTAATCAGCCGATACCACCTTTCTATTTGTCCAAGCATGTTACGATTTAGGTGTTAATAATAGTAATATCGACGCGGCTGTTGATGCTGATCAAGAATATATATACTTTGTAGGGTCGGAGATGCTCCCTTCTCCCTGTTACACACATGGCAACGAATACAATATCCCCTTTTACTTATTTTTTATAAGTAACGGGTATAAAAATGAAAAAACATTTTTTTCATTCCCAAGAAGGTTTTTCTCACCCCACTTAGATGATAGATAGATGATGAACAATAATTTAATTTTCATAATTATAATCTGAGGATAAAAACCGGTACCGAAACCGTTTACCGGAGCTAAGGAGACAACTGAAGTTTGTAGACGTAGAGTGTTTGTACCGGTTTGTACCGGTTAACTGAAAATTCAACATCTTTCAACTATCTGTCTTTCAACTATTAGCGCTATCTGTCTATATATTCAGCGGACGGCAGTCCGCGCTAGTGCCGAAAGCAACACGAAGGGTGCGAAAGCAACTAGCATATATACACAGGAAGAATGAAAAATTTGCTATGACTGTCCGATCGGGTCGAGTTATATACCGATCGAAAGATATCAATTTAACTTACAAATGTGCATACTAACACTTTTGGTAACTCACCTGGTTCGTGAGATAAACAGGTGTAGTTTAAATTATTGGAGCAATTGGGGCCGTTGGAGCCTTTTTGATTTTTTTTTGTTATTTTGTACTTTTCTAATTAAAAAGACGCGTCGAATGACACCTCGATCATCAAAATCAGACTACTGGTTAAAAAGATAATTATTTTGAAATTTTTAATGGCCTTCCGAAAATGAGATGAAAAGTCAGTTTGTTTGTTTGTATTAAAGTGTTGATTTAGCTTAAAAGTTTGAATGAGGATTTGTTCCAGATAAAAAATCTAGAAACGTTTGTTCTACGGCTTTTTCGAAAAAACGCTAGTTTAGCGGGAAATCGCTCAAATTAAAACCCTTATAGCGTTTAAACGATAGAAGCTGCGGATGTGATCTATAAAACGGTTAAAAGGTATTTCGAAGGCCTTTCAGGCATACCTTCAAAGTTTTTATTTTAAGTAAATAGGTAAAAATCTACAGGTGAAATAAGGTATTTTGTCTCATTGCATTTTCATGCCCCAAAATTTCTGGTATCCAATTTTTTGACTAATAATATTAAATATGTGTAAAATTTTACACATGAATTTAAAAAAAAAAAAGTTTTGTCACTGGCACTGCGCAAAACAGTACTATTTAATAGGTATGACAAAATTTAGCGCCCAGTGACAAAAGTTTTTTTTTTAATAATTCATGTGTAAAATTTAATATTATTCGTCACAAAATTTAATAATTTTTTTCTAATACTTTCCGGATTACTTCTGGAGTTCCCCAGGGTAGTCATCTCGGTCCATTGCTTTTCACACTGTTTATAGACCAACAGTTTTAACATACTCTAGTGTACTTATGAATGCAGATGATGTTAAAATTTGTCTGCAATATAAAGATTGGAAATGCCATATCAAATTGCAGCAAGATCTTGACTCTTTTTAGTCATGGTTCCGTGTGAATCATCTAAATTTAAACTGTTCCAAATGTAACGTAATGACTTTTTATCGAAGTAACCCTTATTTGGCGTCATACTCACTGTATGGTGGCCCTCTTGCCAGGATTACAGCTGTTGTTGATCTATACTCTTAGATCACAAGCTTACATTTACCGACCATATAACTAAGATGGTCAATAAAGCCATGTCAGTTCTGGGATTTATAAAGAGGTGGTCGAAGGAATTCGACGACCCCTATATAACAAAGACTCCTTATATATCTTTAGTCCGTCCAATTTTGGAGTACGGTTCATGTGTCTGGTGTCCACAGTATACTGTGCACCAAAGTCGCATTGAATCGGTACAAAAAAACTTTCTTTTATTTGCACTTCGTGGCTTTAATTGGAACACTGATGTGGGACTGCCCCCGTACTCTACTAGACTTTTATTAATTAACCTTCCTTCGTTATTAAATCGTAGAACTATGCTTGGTATTATGTTTATGGTTAAGCTTATTGTTGGTGACATTGACTCTTCCGAATTAATGTCACAACTTAACTTTTTTGTTCCTCGTAGAGTAGTATCTAGAACTTTTATCCCTATTGCTCTTCCTCTCTGTAGATCTAACTATGCATTGCATGAACCCTTTAGAATTTTGTGTTCGGATTACAATAGACTTTTCAATGTTGTTTCCGAAGCTAGCTCCATTTCTAACCTATAAACTTTGATACTAAACCACTTAGCAAATAATTAGCTTAGGACTATTTTTTAGTATTTTATTTCAATATCCTTTTTCCTATTTTATGTCCGTTACTCTCTATCTTCTTTCTCTTCTCGCGATCTTTTTAATTGCATGCCGTATATTTCATTTCCGTCCGCCCGCGAAAGTGTTTTTTTTTTCTGATCCGCACGTAAGGCTTGGTGTCGCTTGGACCACTTGAACGTACATACTTAGTACGTCAACGCCCAACGCAAAAAACCAAAATTCAAAAAAATTGGATATCAGAAATTTTGGGGCATGAAAATGGTTTCTTCACTAGACTTTCACCTCGTTAAGAGGTTTTTTTTATAAGATTTTGACACTACTTAAAGTTAATTCTACTCATTAATTGATCTTACTTCATGCCAAGTTTGTCATCAATTGAAAGGTCATTTGAATTCTTTTTGAATGATATAAAACTTTACTTAACCCATTGAAATTTTCGAATTTCTTCGCTAGTATCTTTTATTCTTTTATCCTTACCAAATTTAGTCAAATTCAGATTGCTATATCATATAGCTTATATAGAAAACTTTTTTGTTTCTTTAGATTTCTCAACCAAACTCATTGATTTTATGTTTGGGAGTGGCTGTCCTATTCTGACCAATTTAAGTCAAAGTCGGATTACTATATCATATAGCTGCCATAGGAACAATCAAATGCAAATTAACCTTTAGTATTCCACCAAATCAGGAAATTCCCGCACAACTTTAAATTTTTCGCGCCAAATCTTAAAATCTGACTTATGGCTAAAGTCCAATTGCAAACATAAAAACAGTGAACAGCGGAATTTAATTCTATTTAGTTTTTTCCTAAAAATGTTATACTGTATAAATTTGTTATTCAGTACAATCTTGATAAACCGCAAAACTAAATGCCTTCAATTCTGCAGGCGAAGCGAGCCGGGGGCTAGCGAGCGAAGCGAGCAGGCAGTATAATATAAATTTTTAGACTTCTAAGTTCTTTATTTTAATTTAATCAGATTTTCCTTCTTTGAGCAGAGTAATATTTTAACATAACTATTTTCTCTCTTACCTTTTATTCTGTTGTGTCAAACGCTTATGGTCCGTTACTAATTCAAACTCTAGGCCTTTGAGATACAGAAGGGCTTCTCTATGTGATCAAAAATATATATCTATATACCATGCCTGCATGAGTTATATTCCCTTAATGACAAAATTATAATATCCTTTACAAGGAAATAAAACGAAATGTATGTAATGATGAAATGCAGGGTTTATGAACATGTACATACAGATATTAACACATATACACACGAAATAGTTTAATATTTTTGAAAACCCAATAATAATGCTCTACAACTAAACAATTTCATAATTTTTTTTATTTAAGGTTAACTTGAATGCACCGGAAATTTATGCCAAGACATTTTCGAGCGTAATACTAAATTCAGATTCTTTTATTTATGGAATAGTTAAAGTAAACGATAAAGATATTGGTAAAAATGGTGAAATCAAAATATTGGAAATTGTCGATGGAAACCCAGATGGTATATTTCAGTTACATCCTACAGAAGCGACAGACGAGTATTACATAGAGCTAAACAAATTTGCAAAGTTATTTAAACATCATGATATCTACAACCTTACGCTGCGAGCTGAAGACTGGGGCACACCCTCCAGATATACCTTCAAAGCCATAACAATTCAAATACTTCCTGAAATAAAAAATGTACCTATTTTTACACAAGAAATTTATGACGTTTCGATTCCGGAAACGTCTCCAATTAACATGCCAGTTATAAGACTAAAAGTAAGCGATCCTGATTTGGGAAAATATGCATTGGTATATTTGGAAATTGTTGGAGGAAATGAAGGTGGTGAGTTCCGGATAAATCCCGATTCTGGAATGCTGTATACGCAAAAGAAGCTTGATGCTGAAACTAAATCTATTTATACATTGACAGTATCTGCCATCGATCAAGCTGACGTTGGGTCACGGAAACAATCCTCGGCAAAAGTTAAAATTACTATAGAAGATATGAATGATAATGATCCAATATTTGAAAGCATGAATACAAATATAAGTGTAAAAGAAAATGAACTAGCCGGTTATTTCGTGACAAAACTTACAGCTAAAGATAAAGATTCTGGCGAAAATGCCTACATATCTTATAGCATAGCAAACCTTAATGAAGTTCCATTTGAGATTGACCACTTCTCTGGAGTAGTTAAAACAACTAACTTGATTGATTATGAAACAATGCGAAGAACTTATACACTTCTTATACGTGCATCGGACTGGGGATTACCATACAGGAGACAAACTGAAATTTCATTAGAAATAACTGTGAAAAATATTAATGATAATAGACCACAATTTGAACGCATTAATTGTTATGGAAAAGTTATCAAAGTAGCACCAATTGGATCTGAAATTTTTACGATATCTGCTATTGACCTTGATGTGGGAGATTTTATTTCATATCGTTTAATATCTGGAAATGAAGATGGATGCTTTAATTTAGATTCGAGCACTGGAGCTCTTTCTATTGGATGCAATCTTATGGACGTGGCCATTAATGATCGTGTTATTAAAGTAACTGCTACAGACGGAACTCACTTTTCAGATGAATTGAGTATCGATGTTCATCTTTCTCTGGATTATTCAAAGGAACACTCCAATATTGGATATGGATCGTTCGAGTGTCGGGAAACTGGGGTAGCTAGAAGACTTGCGGAAACATTAGCATTAGCTGAGAAAAGCAATGCTAAAAACATTTCAGTGTCGGAGGCGAATGATTTGGGGCTGACTCCAAGTAGATATGGCCAAAATATACATAAACCAGAATTTACCCATTTCCCCCAAGAACTAACTTTAAATGAAAGCATTCAATTGGGAACAACAGTAGCTATAATTAAAGCTCGAGACCGAGACCTAGGTTATAATGGAAAGTTGGTTTTTGCGATTGCCGATGGAGATTATGATTCAGTCTTTCGCATTGATCCTGATAGTGGTGAATTGCAAATTATTGGCTACTTGGATAGAGAGCGGTTAAGTGAATATATCTTAAACATAACAGTTTACGATCTTGGTCAACCGACAAAATCGGACTCGAAAATGCTGCCTATTACAATAACTGATTCAAACGATAATCCCCCTGTTCTTCAAAAATCTCTGGCCACCCTCCGACTAACCGAAAATGGTTTAAACGGAAGTACTATATATTGTGCGCATGCAACAGATGCGGATTTGGGAATTAATGCGGAACTTACATATAGCTTATCTGTTGACTTTAATGAATTTATTATTAATAAAACTACTGGATGCATTATGCTAAATAAGCCTTTAGATCGTGAGCAGCAAGATAAATATGAAATACACATTATTGTGAGAGATGGTGGAGTTCCCGTATTATCAACGGAGGCTGTTCTTTATATATTTGTCGATGATGTTAACGACAATTCACCGATATTTGGAGTGCAAGAGTACCTATTCAAAGTTCGCGAAGACGTACCTCGTGGTACTGTAGTTGCAGTTATCGAGGCAATTGACAGAGATATTGGAAAAAATTCTGAAATACAATTTTCACTTCAAGAAGATAGTGAGGAGAAGAATTTGTTTAAAATTGATAAACAGTCTGGGGCTATACGCACAGCCGGATATTTAAATTATGAAAACCTCCAAGTTCATAACCTTTTGATAAGCGCCATCGATTGTGGAGTCCCATCACTAACTACTGACATGTCTATAGTAGTTGAAGTTATTGATGTAAATGAAAATCGATTTGCCCCAGAGTTTGACGATTTTGTGTTTGAGGGAAAAATCAGAGAGAATATGTCAAAAGGAACCTTGGTTATGAACGTTACCGCACGGGATATGGATGGAGTAGATCTAAATGCCAAAATATCCTATTCAATCAGTAGTGGTGATGGTCTTGGCATTTTTTCTGTAAATGATCGAGGTATGTTATTAATGTGTCCTGTAAACAGTTTGAAAAACTTTTAAATTTTAGGTTCCATTCATACTTTAACTCAACTTGACGCTGAATCCAAGGACTTTTACTGGCTTACATTATGCGCTCAGGATAATGCTATAGTACCACTTAGTAATTGTGTAAAGGTAAGTACATACACTCAGACAAACATTTATACGTACACCCTTTTTAACTTTAACAGCTACCTAGGTCAAGTCTTCACAGTAAAACAAAATGTATTTGGAAAGGTCGTTTAAATTCCGTTCTAATGATACAAAAATTTCTTTATTTTGAATCTGAAAAAGTCGATTTTTCAACTTTTTTCCTCGATTTTCTACAAAAAATATTTTGATGCAGAAAAATTCCTAAAACAATTCTAAAAGTGACTGAAAAAAAACATTTTTTATTTAATATAAAAAAAAGTTTTTATAATTTTTTGTGTGAAAAGTAAAAAAAAAGGGTTAAAAAAGTCATTTTTAGGATTTTCAAAAAATTATAAAAAATAGTAGACAAAGTTGAACAATTTTTTTAGATTAAAAATACCCAATGGGTACTTAATGGGTTTAAGAAATTTTTGTATCATTCGAACGGAATTTAAACGACCTTTTCAAACATATTTTTATTTTACTGTGAAGACTTGACCTACATAGCTATTAAAGTAAAAAAAAGGGTGTACGTATAAATGTTTGTCTGAGTGTATATTTAAATTATATGTTCGTAGCTCAATTAGTTTATAAATATGTTTAAGATTATTTTTATAACCTGTAATTTTTATAATTCTTTGAAGGTTTACATAAAAGTCGAAAATGAAAATGACAATATTCCATTAACAACCAAACCAGTATATTATGTCAACGTAACAGAGGGCAGTTCTGGAAAAAATGATATTATCCAACTCAAAGCAATCGATCCCGATAGGAATTCAGCCCAAAAAATTACTTATAATATTATTTCTGGAAATCTAGTGGGATATTTCGATATAGACCCTAACACAGGTATGTGAGTAAAAATCAAATATATAAATTTATGCATATATTAAACATTCTTTAGGAATTCTAAAAACAACTGAGCGAAAACTTGACAGGGAAAACCAAGCAGAACATATTCTAGAGGTGAGTTTATATATTTGCACATCCACAAGGCAGTTTGGGCACCCCTGTTCTAAAGGCTTGAGCAACTAAATGCTTTCTGTCACATAAATTTCAACGAATACAATATACCAATATACTTATACTTTTTTTTCAGCATTGGGAATAATAGTTATACAGCTATTCATATTTGAAATAAAAAAAACATTTTTTTTTCGTTGTCTTTACGATCATTTGACTTTTAAATGCTGAGAAATTTTGAGAAAAAATTGAAACATTTACTTCGGCCCATGTATTTGCATAGCTTCATAAATTTGGCGTTGTTCGATTATATTTGGGCTGGCTAATTGATTTTGTATTTTTATTAGATAACCTTCATGCATATTGCTCTGTCAAAATAATGCAGACCGATGTTACAATATATACATCCGATAGAAAATTTTCTCAGTGGTTTTGACCTTTGCCAAGAAACTAATTTGGGTTTTCTGAGATTATAAATTTTTTTGTCGTGACCATGATTGACAACAATCGGACAATTATATTGAAATTTTTCTAGAATCGTAGAGATACAGCACATAATTTAATTTGAGCGATAGTGATTAAGTACACAACCTGGCGCTCCAACAGAATCTGGTAAAAAAAACTAGGCATGATTAAATTTGGTTCGTGGCTTAACGACCTTTCTGAGATCAAAGGACCAAAAATGCAGTTAGACTTTAGCAAGATATAAGGATAAGATGTAAAGAATAATCGATTTATTTCTCTGGGTACTGGTGAGATTTGGGTTAGGCTTTGTATATCATCATATAGAATAACATCATTATTTTGATGGAAAATTGTTGCCTTTCATAGCATGGTCATGTCAGTCAGGCCTAAAAAAGGAACTAAAGAACTATCCGATGATGACGATGATGGACTTTAATCGTTTGGTGGAAAATTAAGATTAAATGGTGTATCATATTTTGATGCAAATGTTATCATTTATTTTTTTAGGTTTCTATATCGGACAACGGGAATCCTATATTGACGTCAACTACGCGGGTTGTTATCTCGGTACTAGACATTAACGACAATAGCCCAGTGTTTGATCAACGTGTGTATAAAATACAAGTACCTTCAACGATTCATGTTAACGAATCCATATTTCAGGTATGTACTAATATGATATTAGAAAGACACTACAGAAAGAGGTTCGAAATGTACTTCTTTGTCAGCGCATCAGTGCAAGATTATTTACCAAAAACCAATTTTTCAGAATATTGACAGGTCTTGAACAAATTAGACAATTTTTTTTTTTAAATAACAAGAAAAGTTTTTTAGTTTCTTTTAAAAAATAAAAAATTTTATAACTCGAAGTCTCCATAACTCGATTTTTTTTTTTTGATAATAGTGATTCGAGTTAGGGAAGTTCGACTGTAATTTTGTTAACATAATGATGTCATAAAAAATCATATATGCTAATCCGAAAATTTTTAAACATGAAAATTGTCAAAAAACTGCATGTTTTATTATTAGTTGTTTATTGGAATCATAGAATACATTTTTAGGCTTCGAGTTACAAAATCAAAATGGTTTTACGGTGGTTTGGTTGTTCATGGCCGAGCCTAATCAATTAATTCCTCTTTTTGCCTCTTAATTTCAATAGTTCTTGTAAAAAAAGGGATATTTTTAATGGCCAAAAAACTGGGCATAACGGTCGTATGAGTGTTTAGCGCTGAGCTCATCTTAAACCGTGTTTCATTTTCTTATATTTAAGATAAAAACTATATCGAAAAGATATTTTTTTACTTGTATATTTTTTTTTTATTTTGCAAAAATTCGCTAATATGTGTGCAAATGAACGTTAACCTCAAATCGACATCCATTCGTTTTTTCGAAACGGAACTTTCAGCAAGCCTAATTTTTTTTCAAAAATAGTAAAGCTTTTATATGAAAATAGGTTTAAGAGTTCTCCCAACGAAATGCAGTTTATAGAAAATTTCATTAAAATTCAACAATCTGAACGCGAGTTTATACGTGAAAATTTTCGTGCAAATTTTCTACTCTTTGCCCTCCGGGGTCTGAACTGGAATACTAACATTCGCTTGCCTCCTTATCGTAGTCGACTTTTACTCATTAATCTTCCCTCTCTTTCTGATCGGAGAACAATGCTTGGTGTAGTCTGATTATTGGTGAAATTTATTCATCTGAATTAATTAGCCAAATTAGTTTTGCTGTCCCGATCAGAACTTCTAGAAATTTTTTACCTCTTTCTCTTCAATCCTGTGTTACTAATTATGCTATTCATGACCCTTTCCGAGTACTTTGTTGTAACTAGAGATGGGCACGGGCCTCATTTTTTAGGCCCGGCCCGACCCGAGCCCGAAATTCCTAATGGTAAAAAGGCCCAAGCCCGCCCGATACTTTTGCTGTGAAGCCCGAAACCGCCCGGCCCGGCCCGAAAAATTAAAAAAAAAAAAAAAAAAAGAATTTTAGCTTATTTTAATTTTTTCTTTAAAAATAAAGTTGTATCCAAATTTGAGCTTAACAATCTAGTTCTCTTTTAGTTTATTTCAAATTTTTATTTAAAAATAAAATTTTATCCAAATTTGAGCTTAACAGTCTAAATAATGCAATAGATTTGGCGTGTTCGGGCTTTCGGGCTTTGAAGTTAGGCCCGAGCCCGACCCGAAATGACATTTTTCGGCCCGAACCCGAAAATTTTGTAAAAGGCCCATGGGACCCGAGGCCCGACCCGGCCCGTGCCCATCTCTAGTTTTAACTATAACAGTCTTTCTCAATTTATAACTAATTCTTCTTCTGTACAATCTCTGAATATTTCAATTATTTCGTACTTATCTAGCTTATTGTTAATTTATGGTTTTTGTTTTGTTGTTTAATACAATGTTTGTCCGTCTTTGTCTCTTTGTCCGCACGTCAACAAGCCCGTGCTTGGTGTCGTTTGGGCCACTTGAGTGTACTGCTCGTTTAGTACATCAACGTCCAAATGTAACGCCCTCAACTCAGTATTACCCATATATTACTTTGATTGATTGATAGCCAATTATCACCTGAAATATGAATATTGTTTTATTTTCATGAATTAGAGTGTAACCATGTTTTCTTCACTCAATTAGCTTTAAACTTATTTTAATGATGTAAATCACATCACATAATCTCATTATCGTTTCAGAGCTTAGACTAATTTAATTATTTATTATTAATTTTCTTTGTTCTTTGTAGAAATGTAAGCATATTTTACTGTCTACCTATTCCTTAAAGTTTATAATTTTCAAACATCATCCAAAAAAAATTATAACTAATGTGAGCTTAGATTAATTGCAGTTTTATTTTGCTTCGAAATATAAAAATATATATTTAATGAAATTTTTTAGGTTCACGCAATTGACAACGATGTTGGAGAAAACGCTCGAATAACATATTCAATCAAATCTGGAAAGAAAAAAAACAAATTTCGTATCGATAGCATAAGCGGGCATATTTTTATGACAAAGCCTTTAGAAGCTGACTCTGAATATGAAATTAGTGTAAAAGCCGAAGACAACGGATTTCCCAAAAAAAGCCAAACTACACTCGTTAATATAGTTGTCATACCTATTGCTGCCAATTCTCCGAACGCTCCATCTATACTGACGAAGTCGATAAATAACATTGTAGATCTCACGGAGAATGACAAACCTGGTTTCTTGGTCACCCAAATTCTGGCAGTTGATGAGGACAACGATCAATTATGGTTCAATATTAGTGGTAAGTCTGTTTCTAAACTATTTATGTTTCAGTAATTGTGCTGTCTACTATTGTGCGTTAATGTGCTAATTCATGCCTTGATCTTAATTCAAATTTCATTTCACACTTGACAGTATAAGTACTTCTTTTTTTAACCCAACCCCAAGTAAAATTGTTTTTACAATAACTCCGAGTTTATCTTCTGGTCATGAAATTTTCTGGACATATCGAGACTATGTTATATATTTAACAGGATTTTCTAATTCAGGAGGATTTTATAATTTTGTTACAAGTGAAGGCATGCTAGACTCCACAAAGTTTGCATATGTCTATGTCTGTTTCTCTTAGTCTTTTAACTATCTTGATAAAAGTTGGTTCAGGTCCGTTATTTGCGACGTATACCACGTCGGATCACTGTCATAGAAACTTGGTACAAAATCAGCCTTTAGTATGGATAACTTCACAACAAATAGGTTGCCTTGAAAAAACTGCAAACTAAATAGAATTGTGTAATTTATTTTAATATTAGAAATACATTGAATCGAAAGCAACGCTCCATTAAAATCAAAAACTAAAACTTTTTAATTTTAAATTAGCGTTAAACCAACTCGCAGGATTCTATAAGGATATAAAATCTTTGGCGTGCCAATGAGGATTTTTCGTCTCATATTCAATTTTGTTTTAGCCAATTCGTTTTTTTCTTAATAAACGTTTTTCTTGTATCTATATAAATGTAGGAGGAAATGACGGAAACCATTTTTATATTGGAAGAGATTCCGGAAATGTGCTGCTATCTAAATACTTGGATTATGAGACACAAACATTTTATAATCTATCAATTAGCGTGACTGATGGCTCAAATAAAGTTCATACTACGCTATTCATTAAAGTTGTTGATACGAATGACAATGTACCACAATTTACAAAAGAAATATACCATGTAAATATATCAGAAAATATCGAAGAAGAATCTGTTATCATGCAACTCCATGCAACTGATAAAGATGAAGATAAAAAGCTATTTTATCATCTTCATGCCACGCAAGATCCATCATCTTTAACTTTGTTTCGCATTGATTCAATAAGCGGTAACGTTATAGTAACACAGAAACTGGATTTTGAAAAAACTTCGCAACACATGCTTATTGCATTCGTTAAAGATCAAGGAACTCCAGGGAAAAGGAATTACGCCAAGATAATAGTAAACGTACATGACCATAATGATCATTACCCCGAATTCACAACAAAGCTAATTCAAAGTAAAGTTCCCGAAAGTGCTACGATAGGCTCCAAACTTGTTCAGGTTACAGCAATAGATAGAGATAGCGGTAAAAATGCTGAAATACGTTACTCTATTATTACCGGTAACGTAGGAAGTATGTTTGAAATCGATCCGATATTTGGTGTTATATCTTTAGCTGACGTTTTAGATATTAATAAAATGCAGGAATATATGTTGCAAATAAAAGCTGTAGACCTTGGCGAGCCTCCGCTTTCATCTCAAGTGCCTGTACATATCATCATAACAATGTCAGATAATGATCCTCCTAAGTTCTTCAGCAGCTTAATTTCACTGGAAATTTTTGAAAACTTAAGTGTTGGATCTTTTGTAACACAAGTCGAAGCGAGATCGTCTTCCTCAATTTTCTATGATATCATCGATGGTAACGACAAGGATAGTTTTCGGATTAATCCTTCAACGGGCGTAATTGTAATTAACAACAATGTCGACTACGAAATGAACAAGTAAGTACCCCCTAATATATATGTAAATTGTAAATTCTTAATTTTATAATAATGAGTGTACTTTTAATCATTATTATTACTATTATTTTTTGTTACTTTCAGATTATTTAACCTAACTATAAAGGGAACTAACATGGCCTCAGAGTCCTCGTGCCAAAATATAATAGTGCATGTTTTAGATACAAATGATAATACTCCAAAATTTCTTGAAAGTGAATATATTGGAATTATTTCAGAGTCTGCCAACGTAGGTTCATATGTGCAAATGGTTGATGATAACAAAAAACGGTAAGGAAAAGACAAAAAATGTTACTATATACTAATTTCCCAAAAAAAAAATTCTTCTCAAATTCTTTTTTAGTCATCTGGCGTTAAATGTGTACGATCCAGATGTTGGATTCAATGGAATGTTGCAATTTAAAATTATTGATGATTTGGCGAGTAATATTTTTAAAATTGATTCTAATACGGGGGCTATTAAAATTTTACACAGTTTGGATTATGAAAGGAATACAAATTATTCATTTTTTGTATCGGTAAGTAATTTCTATTATGATTATGACAAATACATATATCAATAAACTTAATAACTTTAAATGCTCATTTGTTTAGGTTAGTGACATGGGCAAACCTATTCTGTATTCGAACACCAAAGCTCACGTAATAATACTCGTGAGTAATGTAAACGACTGTCCACCAGTATTCAAGAATAGAGATCACAATGTGACTTTGTTTTTGCCAACATTTGAAAATGTATATGTTACTCAAATTGCTGCGGTTGACGCCGATAACGACGTAATTCGTTATGACATTGTTGATGGAAATAACCAAGAATGCTTTCAAATACATCCACTTACAGGAGTGCTAACGACAAGGTAATCTTATGCTATAGAAAGAGAAAAAATACGAGTAATAAATTAATCATTTAAATCCATGGAGAAACCGCTAACTTATTACCATATGAATTATCCTGCTCAAATGAGTTCCGTTAAATTATCTTAAGAAACAAATTAAAATTTCATTGGGATGCTTCATTTTTGACTAAAAGTTCCTATGACAGCTATATGATAACAGCAGTCCGATTTCAACCAGAATTGGAAAATTCACAAAATGTGAGATCGGTTGAGATACCTTAAAAAAAGAATAGTATGTTTCTATATTACCGTTTTCCATCGATTTTAATAAATTATAAAAGCGCACCTCTAAAAGAAAAGTTAAAAAATGTTATATTGTTAAATTAAAAATTAAGTGTTAAATTAGAAAATTTTAATTTTATTTTATAATTGCTTTTTGCCATGCTAAAAGAAAGAGTTTTTTATGTTGCCTAATGTAATAGAAAGTATTTTCTTTTTATTTAATTCAACAATTTACTAACTATATGTTCTTTTCTTTTTAGGAATTTGGAATTTAATTATAATGATTATGTCTTGCACGTTCGCGCTTCTGATGGATTATACTCCACCATTATTCTCGTAAACATTAAACTATTGCCTGTAGTAAATTCAAATTTCGTATTTCAAAAGAAAATATACGAGTTTTCAGCTGTTGAAAACACTACCAAAGTGGTGACAATTGGATTGACTAATGTCATTGGAAATACGTTGAATGAAAATGTTGAATACAGAATTCTCAATCCATCAGATATGTTTGAAATTGGAATAACATCTGGAGCTATTAAAACGACTGGACTTATATTTGACCGTGAACTACAGAATATGTATAAATTGTTCGTCGAAGCAAAATCATCAACTGATGATACTGGTGTCCACAGAGCAACTACTTCAGTTTATATTTCAGTATTAGACATAAATGATAATTGTCCCTTATTTGTCAACATGCCATATTACGCTTCCGTATCAGTCGGGTTTACGAAAGGATCCGTTATTATGCAGGTGAAAGCAATTGACTTAGACAGTGGTGAAAACGGAGAAGTTCGCTATGAACTGAGAAAAGGAAACGGTGAACTATTCAAAGTAGATAGAAAGACTGGCGAGTTGTCAATTAAACAAAGTATTGAAGGCCATAATCGAAAGTACGATTTAACAGTTGCAGCTTACGATGGTGCTGTAGTTACATGCAGTACAGAAGTTCCCGTTCAAATTAAGGTACACAAATGCAAAGCTATTTTAAATTAAAATTAACTTATTTAATTTTTTCTCTAATAGGTGATTGATCGATCTATGCCTGTGTTTGAAAAACAATTTTATTCTGTTAGCGTCAAGGAAGACGTCGAAATGTACTCCGCATTATTTGTATCCATTCAAGCCGATAGTCCGTTAAACCGGAAACTAATTTACACAACCTCATCTGATAATGCAAAACAGTATTTTGAAATTGATTATAGAACAGGTATACTATTACTCTATGATAATATAATTTGGACATGTACGCATATTTCACATTCAGTGTCGGCAAAATTAATAGGGTCGTACAATTTTGTTTGGTTCTTTTCGATTTTGTTCTCATTTATGCAAGATCCAATGCATTTAATCTGTTAGACTAAATACCTAATCGCTATTTTTATTTCAATCACAGAGCACCTCTGGGGAGCGTTAAAGCAGGCATTTATTTAGTTAAGGCATTGGGGTACCACAAGCCCAAAAATCAGCAGGTGCTCTGGGAACGGGTGAAATTAACGTGGTATGGCATTCCTTAGGAAACCTGTGCCAAACTTGTGGACTCCATGCGTCAAAGATGCTCTGTTATACTAAAAATGATTTTTTTAAAAATAAGTAAAAAAAAAAATTCTATCTTAATGTTCCTTGTCCTTTTTACTTTTCGAAAATTTATGTTTTTTTCTTCTTATATTATGGTATGGACTAAATTTTTGTTAGATTTACATAAAAAAAACGATTTGGTATTAAGTCTAAGAGTTTAAATGCATTGGATCTTGCAAAGATGAGAATAATATTGAAAAGAAGCAAACAAATTTGAAGTCCCAGTTAATTCTGTCTCCAATATTTCACAATCGGGCTAATTAGTAGATTTTTCTGAAATATTGAATATAAATATTTAAATTAAAAATAAAAATAAAATGGAATTGTAGTTTTTTTAAAGTAATATCATGATCATAAACAACGGTTATTTAATTTTATTTATTTCAGGTGCTTTGTATGTAGTCAACGAGTTAGATTACGAGCAAAATCGCACACACGAGATTTTGGTACGAGCAACGGATAGCATCTCTGGAATTTATGCAGATGTTTTGTTGTCTATAATTGTAATGGATGTGAACGATTGTTATCCAGAAATAGAAAATGATAACTACAACATTACCTTACCGGAAAATATTCCATTCGGATCACAAGTTTTACAAATAAACGCAACTGATATGGACTCTGGTGCAAATGGAAAGCTATCATATTTTATTGAATCCATTAATGATCGAAATGATTCTGATACATTTTATATTGACGTTGTCGACGGAATCTTATACTTAAAAGCACCATTAGATTATGAGCTAGAAAAGTCTCATCACGTTGTTGTGCTTGTTAAAGATCATGGGTCACCATCATTAACTTCAAAATGCAATGTTTTTATTTCAGGTAATTTAATTTACATGACTCTTAATTAAATGAATACAGAATATGTTTAAAATGGTATTCGATGGGTAACAATCAGATTCCAAGCTTTAATATACAAAAGCACTTTTAAAATTTTTTTTGGTTATTCCTTTTTTTTAATGTTTATAATCTGGTATTTTTTCTTTAGTTGTTTCGAGGTGAGAGACGTGAGCCTGCATTTTTTACACTTACTGAAAAATAATACGTTATCATTTACACCTTTCATTTACACATTTTTTAATTGGACTTGGTTGATTTAGATATGTTTGTATTTCAACTAGTTTTATACCCTATTCGACGGTACATTGAGCTTGTGTGAAGTAAGTAACAGACGGTGGAGATATGACAGACACTATTAAGTAAATATACTCTTTATCAACATCAAATCAATCAGTTTCGAAAGTTCACTATTTCAAACATTAGCACGTGGGCGAAGTGGGCGACTAAAATTTAATTGGACATCAATAGCCTACATTTAGACTACGTTTAGACACAACAACGTTTAGACATACATACATCAGATCTATAGTCAAAATAACTTAACTATTATCAGACTGTAATTGAACATCGATATTCTTTTCATTCTAAAAAAAAACAACGTTATAAGAAAGATAACCTATTAATTATAATTATTATTTGTTATTTGGTTATGCATTATTTATAAAATTATAATTACATACCGTTATAGCAATTGACTAAAGTATTATACTGAGAATTAACGATTAACGAATTCATTCATTAGATTTCAGTGAGTCTAAAACGGTTTTGAAATTCTAGAGAAAGTATGAGGTTTTCTAAATTCACGCTCCTAATAGTGGAAAACTGTAATTTTGGTCAATTGTCCACGTATCTTAAATTCTTGAACTAAATAATATTTTTATATTGTATTTGTCGGCCAATATTTGTAACAAACTTTTTGTTTTAATTGCAGTCAAAGACCTGAATGACAACTCACCGAGATTTATTGAGCCATCTTTCAACACAAAGCTATCTGTAGCAGCGACTCGCGGCCAATTTGTTGCATTACCAAGAGCATTCGACATTGACTTATCTGACATCGATTATTTGCAATATAAAATTGTAGATGGAAACGAGTTGCAAACTTACACTATTGATGCGCAAAGTGGAGTTATTTCTCTTCAAAATATGTTGAATTTTACCGACAAATTAAATACAATTTTAAATATATCAGTTTCTGATGGAATTCATACAAGCTTCGCCCGGTTAAAAATTACATTAGTTCCAGAAAATTTTCACAGTCCTCAGTTTGAGGAAATGGTATATAAAGCAACCATTTTGGAAAATTTGGCGGCTGGGCATGAAATTATTACTGTATGTATAAATGTCAATTAATGTAGTCTCTAACTAAAAATCTCATATTCCAGGTAAAAGCAAATGACAATGATTTTGGTCAATTCGCAAGAATCTACTATGAAATTGCATCTGAAGAAATGAAGCAGTATTTCGATATTGACCGCAATACTGGATTAATCACATCGAAAATAACATTTGATCGCGAACAAAAAGATGAGTACATGCTTCAATTAAAGGCAACTGATGGTGGTAGTAAATTTGGGTTTGCATCGCTAAGAGTGTCCATAGAAGACGTCAACGACAACATCCCCCAATTCTTTGTAAAGGAATATAAACATGTTATAAGTACTTCAAATAAGCTTGACGAGACCATAATGACTGTAAGTATATTATTACATGTTTAGACGAATATGAAAAATGTGCAAATGTCTTTTAAATTTGTCGGAAACGAAGTGTTCGCTTGTATAGGAAAGACTAGATGAAAATTGAATTTCTTGTTTAATTTTGCACGTATTGATTCGAGAACATTGACTGCGCTTGCATTTACTTACTAGATTCATTAAAACTTGTAGCCGAAGTCATTCAAATCAGTTCTAACATTGGTATTAAGCATACTTTCAGTTTTTAAAAAGAATAAGTACAGGGTCTTTTACAGTAGCACTTGGTCTACTGTTGACATTTCTGCAAATTTTTTTATTTTATATGTTTTGTGTGTTTGTAATTTATTCTATTTAATTTTAGGTCAAAGCTGTGGATGATGACATAAATGGAAATGGAGATGTAAAATATACAATTATCCCGACCTCCAAGAAATCTATTCTAGAAGGCAAAATCCATTTAAATGAAAGTAATGGCAATATCGTTCTTAAAAGTGTTCCGGCTAGTTTGGACAAAGGTCTTTTTCAATTTTTTGTTCGAGCATTTGATTCAGGCAATCCATCTTTACACAGCGACATTCCAGTATCTTTCGACATAGTTGAGTCCGATGTGATAATTCCAACATTCGAAAAAAGACATATAAGTCTTAAAATAATAGAATCTACATCACCGGGAACTGTATTAACAAAATTGCATGTAAACGGAAATTATTCGTTAAAATTTACATTTTCTGAAGAATCATCAATTTTTGCTATATCTGAGTATGGAGAATTGATTCTTATGCAAACTTTAGACCGTGAACAAAATGACTCGCATTATTTAGTTATCACAGCGGAAACAGCGACTTTACCAGTTCTTTATGCATATGCTGATGTGTTCATTCATGTTACAGATGAAAATGATAACTATCCTAAATTCGATAATACTATTTATAGCTGTGATGTAGCTGAAAATACCGATAAAGTTGTATCTATTATGAAAATTACGGCTACTGATGCTGATACTGGATCAAATGGGGATGTACGATACTACTTTGAAGATGAATCAAATAGTGTACGGAATATATTTGACATCGACATATACACTGGGTGGATCACACTTTTGTCTTCCTTAGATAGAGAAATACAATCTGAGTTTAATTTGAAAGTAATTGCCACTGATAATGGACATCCAAAACATGAATCTAAGGTGCCTGTATCGATCAAAATTATTGACTACAATGACAACGGACCTCAATTTAAGTTACCCATTGAACATATCCATATTTTCGAAAATGTTGTTCCAGGTACTGTATTAATAAATTTTTTGTTAATAGATCCAGATACCGAAAAGCAAACAATAGACTATTATATCATATATGGAGATAGCCAATCGCAATTTCAAATTGGAAAAACAGGAGAATTATTTGTGTCAAAACCTCTAGACAGAGAAGAAATATCATTTTACAACTTAGGCATCTTAGCAACTGATGGAAAATTTACAGCCGAAGCAAATGTTCAAGTGCATATTAAAGATGTTAATGATAATATGCCATTATGTTTAAAGCCCCGTTACCACATTATGATAAATGAATCCACACCAATCGGAACAACAATAGTAGAAGTAAAAGCAATGGATCTTGACTCCAGTGATGATTTTAAATTACGTTATTATATATCTGGCAAAGGGTCAGAGGATTTTATCATTGGTAAAGAGAGCGGTACTTTAAAAGTTGCTAACCTCATTGACAGAGAACAAACTCCGAAGTATAAAATATTGGCACACGTTCAAGATGGCAAGGAATCAATTCGAGAATGTGTTTCTGAAATAATAATTTCTATTAATGATATAAATGACAATGCACCAATATTCTCTATACCTTATTACAGAGTAAGCATACAAGAGGATGCTCAGTTACAAACTCTGGTTGCAAAAGTTCATGCAACTGATAAAGATTTTGGCATGAATAGAAAAATAAAATACTCCTTATTTGGCAAAAATAGTGAATATTTTGGAATTTCAAAATCAACTGGAATTATAAAATTAGAAAAAAATCTTGATCGGGAAACAATTTCATTATATAATCTGTCAATCACGGCTGAAGATTTTGGTAAACCAATGCTGTCTTCAGTGGCAAATATTGTTATAAACATATTGGACATAAATGACAATCCTCCAGAATTTAGCTTACGAAAGTATACTAGCAATGTGTTTGAAAATGCAACAGAAGGCTTTGAAGTTTGTAAAATTCTTGCTACATCAAAAGACATTGGAGTAAATGCTGAAATTTTATACTACATAATTAGTGGCAATGAGCAACGTAAATTTAATATTAATTCAAGTACCGGCGTATTATGGGTTAATGGAACATTGGACTTTGAAAAAACTAAATTTTATTTCCTCACTGTTCAAGCTATTGATGGTGGGAGTCCACCTCTTAGTAACATAGCCTATGTAAATATATCTATACATGATGTTAATGATAATACCCCAACATTTACACAAAACATTTATCGAGTTAATGTGAAAGAGGATGTTTCAGTTGATTCGCCAATAATAGATGTAAAGGCCACAGATGAGGATTCAAATGTTAATGGATTTATAAAATATAATATTGTAAAAGGTGATATTTTACATCAATTCAGTGTTAATAAAAACAATGGAACAATAATCTTAGCAAGGCCACTAGATCGAGAAACTATTTCGGAGTACACATTGGAAATCGAAGCCTGTGATTTTGGAATTCCAGAACGATGCAGTGCAGTGCAAATGAAAATTTTCATTCTAGATGCAAATGACAACGCTCCAACTTTCTCTCAGACGAACTACAGCATAGTTTTACAAGAAAATAGACCATTAGGCTATGTTTTTATTACCTTTGACGTGACTGACGCTGATGAATCACCCAATTCTACACCTTTCACTTATGACATTCGCTCTGGAAATGATGGAGGGTTATTTCGTCTAGAACAAGACGGTTCTCTTAGCACAGCAACAAAATTCAACCATAAATTGCGAGATGAATTTATAATACAAATCCGTGTATTTGATAATGGAACCCCACCGCTTTACTCGGATACTTGGGTGATAATAAAAATAATCGAAGAAAGTCAATATCCTCCCATCATAACACCTTTAGAAGTCTCCGTAAATTCGTTTGAAGATGAATTTTCCACTGCTTTTCTGGGAAAAGTTTTTGCGTCTGACCAAGATCAATATGATGAGCTAACATTCAGTATGTTATCTGGCAATGACGAAACATATCAAACATCCAAACTATTTAAAATTACTGAGAAGACTGGTGAAGTATATTCTATATCTAACCTTGATATTGGTATATATAAACTGAATGTGTCAGTCAGTGATGGAAAATTCACCGTATTTACGACAGTGAAAATAAATGTCGAACTCATAACAATGGACATGGTCAAAGAAGCGACAATCATCAGATTTAGCAAAATTTCAGCATCGGAGTTCTTATTAAGTCATCGAAAAGGATTTATTCGCTCTATAAGAAATGTTATGAGATGTCGCCAAAAAGATGTGATTTTGATATCTTTGCAAGAGAAAATTGAAAAATCGTTGACAAAGCAAGATGAATATTCTACCGACTTAAATGTTGTGTTTACAGTACGCAAACAACAAATAATACCAAATTCAGATGCATTTTTTAGCAGTGATGAAATACGTCTATCTGTCATTAGCAAGGAAATTGATATTGAAAACGACACTAATCTTATCATAGAAGAAATTGTTCCTAGTTTCTGTCAGAACAAGGAAAATATATGTGTTCATGGAATTTGCAAGCAATTAATTAGTTTGGATTTAAACAATATAACAACTATTTATACTGATGTAATAAGTTTTGCATCGCCCTCGTATAGCTTAATAAAAAAATGTGTATGTAAATCAGGATTTGATGGAAAAAACTGCAACGAATCAGTTAATGCATGTTATTCAGAACCGTGTCCACCTCAAAGGAATTGCCTGCCTTCAGAATCTGCCGCTCGATATCAATGTGTATGCCCAAAAGGTTATTCGGGATCATTTTGTGAAATTAAATCATCAAAATGTAACAATGGAACCTGTGATGCCAATTTTTCAACATCAGTTTCATTTGGTGGTAAAAGTTATGCACACTACAAAATAAACAAAGCAAAGGCCAGAAATACTTTAGAAAATCAGTTCGCCTTGTCTCTACAACTTAGAACCGTACAACAAAGTGGAACACTTTTGTATGCAAGTGGAAAAATTGATTATAATGTTTTGGAAATTGTTAACGGTGCTGTAAATTACAAATTCGATTTAGGCTCCGGAGAAGGCGTTGTGAGCGTATCAAGCATTTATATTTCGGATGGAGTCTGGCACACTATCACATTAGAGCGCACTCTTAATAGTGCCAAGCTAATTGTCGATAATAAACATGTCTCTCAAGGTAGCGCTCCTGGAGTAAATGGCATATTAAATATTCAGTCAAATGATATCTTCGTTGGAGCTGAAGTTCGACCACATCCGTCAATTATCGGTTATGAAGACATTCAACGTGGATTTATTGGCTGTCTGGCAAATATTAAAATAGCTATGGAACCATTGCCTTTATATATTTCAGGAGGAAGCACAATAGCTGCGCTAAAAAGATTTACAAATGTTGAGTTTAAATGCGATCCAGCTAATGTATTGATCAGCTTGGGAGTTTGTGGTACTCAACCATGTATGAACAGTGGTATTTGTACGGATCTCGGAAATGATATATTTAAATGTATCTGTCATGCTCGATTTACTGGTGAATTATGTGAGATTGATTTAGATCCATGTTTATCAGCACCGTGTTTATTTGGCGGTCGTTGTGACAATCATGAGCCAAATAATTATACGTGTATTTGTCCAATGCATTTGTCTGGAAAAAGATGTGAATATGGAAAATTTTGCACCCCGAACCCTTGCAAAAATGGGGGAATATGTGAAGAAGGCGACGGGGTATCACATTGTATGTGCCGAGGGTTTACTGGTCCAAATTGTGAAATTGACGTCAATGAATGCGAAAATCAACCATGCGGAAACGGCGCAACTTGTATTAATGAAGCTGGTAGCTTTCGGTGCATATGTCCCTCGTTTCTTACCGGTGCAAGCTGTGGAGATCCTCTTTATTCAAATTCTATTTCTACAAAATTGAAAAACTTATCAATTGAGCATATCAGTGGTATAATATCAGGAGTAACTATTGTGCTGATTTTGGTTATAATTTTACTTTGCTGCTTTGTCTTTAAAAGAAACTCATCCACAAACGCTAGAAATCGAATCGACAAGAACAAAAATAAACACTCTCACAAACAAGCAACTCTAAACTCACTTCTTGACAAAGATAATCTTTGCAAATCAAATGCAAAAATAAGCAATTTGGAAATAAGCCAACGACCAATAAGCTATTCACCTCCAACTAACGATAGCCTTTTTATTAGTAATACAAGTTTTGTAAATAATTTGGATATATTACGAAGTTACGGATCAGCTGGTGATGAGTTGGAAAATATCCCATTTGAATATCAAAAAGTAAACCGAACTAATCAACATGTTAATATAAACACAAGTAACTTGATGGATGGAGACAACGTACATAAACAAGAATGGTGTGAGCAGATGCATTTAAAAACATTTAGTGAGAATAAATTAAATAATGGTAAGTATAAAAGCATGAAATTCCATCAAATATATCTGGATAATAATTATAAATATTTTTATCTATTTTAAGAGCGAAGGATTGATTATGGATTACCACTTAACCGTTTCTCTAGTGGAAAACTTATACAGGTTGCAATGCCCAATGTGTGTCATACTACGCCAAGTGCAAATTTTGTTGATTCTGCCCTTAGTAATGGGCAATATCACTGGGACTGCTCGGATTGGGTTCGCAAAAGCCATAACCCATTACCAGATATAACAGAAGTTCCTGGGGCAGAAGTTGCAGATTCATCGAGCTTCCATAGTAATGACAGTAATGAGTCACAATCCAAGCGAAAATATTTAGTTAATGGTAAGACTGCGTATTTTTATCTTTTGTCAAAAACGAAATGTGCATAACTAACAGACCCTATAAAGTATATATGTATATATTTTTGTCCATGACCGCCTGACCGTTCGTTTTTTAAAAGTAGTCGCACATTTTGAAATCTGTCTTGAATCATATTGCTTTATCATAGCTGACATTGAAACAAAAATTAACTTTTCTTATGAAAAAGTAAACGATTATATATTGTTAAAACGGTAGTTTTTATCTAACTGTCCGCGTCGATAGATGTTAACTCCATGTAAAATAATAGTAGCAAGAATAAGCCAAGTTCGCTGTTTTCGTTTATCAGTTATGGCTTTTTGTATGTTCCAGTTTCAAAATACCGGTATGATTTCGGTTTCAAAACAATTTTAAATAATGTTTAATTTAATTTAACAACAAATATACAAAAATTGGGATATTTTTATTGAGATCAATATAAATAAATAAACTTATGACCGAAGTGAAAATTAAATCTAGTATTAAAAAACGATTACACCTTAACAACGTAATTTAATTTTATGCTTAACTGAACCGAAATTAACAGTTTCAGTTATGGTCACCAATTTTAATAGGTTAATATCGGCTAACGGCTACGGTTGTGGTTACGGTTTTAATCCCTGGTGGGACTATTACACTTTTGAGGATTCCTGTTAACTTGTATTTTCAGGGTATTTCTTTTCTTAAGCGGGTAAAAAAGCTAAAAGTCTAAGTTACTGTCTGGATAAATTTTCTCGACATTCGTTAATCTCACTGTGGAAGTCAAGAAAAACAAAGAGAATAGTCGAATGTACTCGACAGCTATATACCAGCTGTTCGACCCGCCGAAGGTTTGATGCCCATGCAAAAGGCTGCTAGTTTGATTGCTATATCTCTAGAAAAAGCAAGCAATTTTTATACAAATCCTTAATTATCGACCGTTTCTATGGCAGCTACATAAATATTTGATATAAATGAGTCATTTGAAACAATTGCACGATATCTTCAAATTTAAAAAATTACAATTAAAAATAATTAAATAAACAACATAACATGTACAATACAGTGAGTGTCACATAATTGTTAATATCTTCCGTATTTATGGCTCAACAGTGTTGAAAGTTGGTGATTGGCTTCTAGGCATGATCACACACCAGTCGGCTTAAAAAAATTAAGCATACCAAATTGGGAGTTCCTAAGAATACGAAATTCTTTTTCGATCTCTAAAAAACCAAAACTCGAAATGGTGGTTTTTATTTCAAACCACTAACACCGTTTTTTAGATTTTTTGTTCTTGTAATCCAGTAATCAAAATTTCATATCTAATACTTATACCAAAATGTAGATCCCATTATGATAAGTAGCTTTACCAAAAAATTTATGATGAAAAAATTAAGTTCTAAAAAGACACTTTTTGTATGGAAATGAGGAAAAAGGGGATAAAATAGTAATTTTCACCACTTGTCAAAAAATCATAAAAAATACTAGGAAAAATACTTGCAGTCACTCTTAGAATTGTTTGAAGAATATTTCTGCATGAAAATATTTTTTTATAAAAATCGACGAAAAAAGTTGAAAAATTTACTTTTTTTTTAATTCAAAATTGGGTACTTAATTGGTTAAATAAACTTTTGTTTCATTCGAACGAAGTTTAAGTAAACAAATGATTAATATAAAATAACCACATCAAAACATCTTTATTATACGCAAATTTGACAAATTTATGGTGTAGGAATACTTTAGTGGTTCACTGTACATCTTTGTTCATCGTCAAAACTTAAGTGATAGCAAATTCAGCGTATAGTCCTGACCTTCGCTTTTTTCAGATTGTTTTATAACCAATCGTTCCATATTTTTAATGCAACCAAATAAATTAAAAAGTGCAATCATGCCTCCTAATGCTGTACATATTTTTATTTTTAGTAGAAGATGTCGATCCCACAAGAGATATGGCTGCTCTGAATGAGGACATGGTATTTGAATATGTGGAGTCTGACATAGAAAGCTGTATTCACCCATTTATGTTGCCGAATTTAAACAGTGAACCCCGTTCCAGACTAAGTTCTTTTAATAAAAGCGAGAATGAAGACTACAAACTTAATACAGGTATGTTTATACAAAATAAATTATTTTCCGTTAAATTCGAAATATTACTTACTTTCATGCATTCAGTGCCTTTCCAAATAAAATCAAATCGATTGCGTAAGTCTTTTATTGAAGTAAGATAATTTACATTTTCTTGTATTGAACACCTTTTTTAATGAGTTTCGTAATTTATTATAATTGATATTAATTATAATTAACTACAAAATTACTTGAAACACTAATTCAATGGTCGTATACAATTTCGAATTGAGCGATTCACAAATTATGCTGAATCCAGTGCGAACAGCGCCATTGCGCGAAGAGAACTTCTATCGTTCATCCTATTATGAACTGATATAAAGTATTTAGATTTTTCTTTGTATTTTGATCTCCATATTTATAATTTAAAAATTCTATAAGGTGAACTGTAAGCTAGAAATTTAAATCTCGTGCATTTTGTCGACATGAAAAATTTGGAAGCAATCACGGGAACGCAGAAAGTATACCTTAAAATCACGCGCGGTATTGTGTGCTGGGCTATATATCATTAGCTATATACACACAGTGCATAGATTTGAATGGACGCGAAAAAATTAAAAAAATTTAACCCATTTTCGTAATCTACGGTCATTTCTAAGATAGTCCCCGCTTTTTGAGTTGAAAAATTTATTTCTTTTTGAAAATTTATATCTGGAGTGTTTATGGTCCGATCCATACTATTGTTAGGACTAGGACTTTTAAAATTCCACGGATTAAAAGAACGCAATGTCCTTTAAACATAATTTTCAACCTTGGAACGACGATTTTGCGATTCGTCTCTATCCTAAAAAATTAGTCAGAATTAAAGCTATTGTTTGGGCCAAACAGTTATTTACTTGAACCTGTATTTTTTATTAACAGGAAATGTACAAAATATTTTATTAAAATTGTATTAAAATATGTTGTACAGTTTCTGATGAAAATTATGTTTAAAGGCCATTTGGTCCTTTGGTTCTGTGGAATTTTAAAAGTCCTGGTTTCTATGAAAACATATTGGAATTGACCTTAGATTACGAAAATGGGTTAACATTTTTTTCATTTTTTCGGGCCCATACAAATCAATGCACTGTAAACGCTCGTCCAGTGCTCGTTCAAAACCATAAGATTACAAGCACTGCAAATAGTTGTAGCCTTACCCAAGCGTAAACTCTACAATTTGAGATATTTTATAATGCCAATATTTTTTATGGTTTTCTTCATTAACTCCACTGTAAGCAAGAGAAAATACGATCAGATTAAAATCAATAATTAAACAACATTTTTCGCAAGTGTAAAAGTTGATGAAAACCAGAGCAAAGCTCGTAAATTAATAGTTATTTCATTTTCTTGCAAGCATTAAAAAATTAATATTAATTCAAATCATGGAAAAACTATTTCTTTTAAATTTAATTAACAGGCAAAGTATATTTACGACATCCTGACTCATATTTACCCACTATACATACTCCAAGTGACACGGAGGCAGAAAGCTCAAATAACGAAGCACCAATGTTAAATAAAGAGATATCAAATAGAAGAGTGATAAGCGGTAAATATTAAACGTGTAATTTTTTCTTAAATAATTAATATTCCAAATGTTCTATTACAGGCAATTCAGAGGAAGTATATCTGTTTCCAAGCGCAATTGGAGAAACTGGATCAGATAGTAATATTTCTGTTCGACTGTGTGAAATTGAAGATTCAGAATTAGAAGAATTTTTGCCGCAGGGAGGAAAATATAGTAGTGAATGACATATTAATTACATAAAATCATAGATTTTAACTTTGGCCATAAATCTGTTTCTTTTTCTACTGATTTTATATAAAATAAAGCTACTTAAGTGTAATTATATATTTTTAATAAATTTCAAAATGTTATTTTCTTAAATAAGATTTTAAGAATAATCAAGGCAGCAAACCAGTTTTGAACCGAACCTCTCAAAACCGACTTGGTACAGGCTGTTTGGGTTTCTTGGATTAAAAATAAAATCAGTTAAAATAAAACCAATATTATTTTATAAACTAAATTCAGTCAAAGCACGACCTAAGTTGTATATAACTGGTTGACAAACCTAAATCTTGCTTCAAGGGTCTAACCACAAAATCAATACTTTTTCGTACATCACATTCCGAGAATGATACATTGCTGAAGGCAGATCATTTATAGAAAATTTAATAGAAAGGGTCCGAGATTGCTTCCTTATGATGTCCACAAAAATCCCTTAATCCCTTAAAAAAGACTTTTCGGGAATGCCAAAGATTCATTTTTTTTTAGAGTGATTAACAAAATCGAAGGCTTTACTAAAATCTCTGTGTACCAAGAAAAGTGAATTGAAATAAGTTAGTGGTGGAAAGTCCATGAGTCGCAAATCTATCTACAAAGATATTGAAGTTGAGAAGTTATCAGTTTCTGAAACGTCTTAAGAATATCAGACAATCCATAGTTTCCTCTTTAATTACTGAGACAGGTCTTGTTTTTTCTTTTTTTTTTTTGGAGAAGAATAATATATGATTCTTTCAAATGCTAGGTAAAGAGCACAACTCAACAGGAAGCTAAAATAAGATACACGGGGGATTTAAAAGGCATAGCGAACTTTTCGAAGCATAACATAAGCTTTCGTAAAGAATGATATAAGATCCCGAAATTAAATTACGTATTATTAGCAAATGACAACAAATGAAATGCAAAAAATAATTTTAAATATGAAAGCAGATCTTCATTTTTAAATGACTTCAATTCCATAACAATTACACTATTACTTTTATTAACCTTTTTTTTGTTAAAAAGCACGATTATGTAAAAAGAATGATGCATTCAGCAGAAAAGGGGATTATACAGGTGCAGAGTGTCAATCAAACAAAGTTCACCCTCGAGAACGTGCTGTTCTAGGATCATATTCCTCAGAGTTTTATCTCTGTCAACAAATTGCAAGTTGCTGGCATTGAGGTTATATTTTCGTCAGGAGGTGTAAAGCCTACCAAAAACCGCTCATTCAATCTTTAAAGAATGTATTCCTACAATGTTCCTATAACACTAGTTGACAAAATCGAAACAATTTTTTCGCAATTTAATATAAGTTGAATTTTCTAATGGCACGAAATATTTTTTTTTTTCGAAGTTTCGAAGTTGTTTCGACATTTTTGAATATATTTCCATTTCCAATTAACCAATTCGGCCAAACAAGCATTCAAATTGAAGGTAAGTAAGCCCTCTACAAGTAGAACAACATATTGATCGAAATTAAAGATGTAGCATAAAAATTATTGTTGTTTTTGGAGATATAGCAAATGTCTGTAAACTAGTGTAATTGAATTCGAACTATGCCATTGGGCGTAAATTATAAATAAAACAATTGCAAAAGATTTTGTACATTTTTTTTAATTTCCGGTTTATTTGGACTTAACCCTCTAATGCCCACGCGAAACAAGAAATTTTAGCAATCACTAATTTTCAGACAAAAAAAAAATCCGTAGTAAATTACATAGTAGAGCAGTAAAAGAAAAACAGGCTGTTAGAATATTTAGTTTTTCATTAAGTTTTGTAGAAATATACTTCAAATTAAAAATATATACAGTCGAACTTGCCTAACTCGAACTTCCCTAACTCGAATTTTCTCTAACTCGAACAAAATCGTTACTAGCGTTTACTAAGGAAATTTCATACAATTCTGCTTCCCTAACTCGAACTTCCCTAACTCGATTTTCTCCTTAACTCGAACAAAAATATTGGCACGTGCTTCTTTAAGTCGAATTTTTCGGGAAAATCACCAATAAATTGCGTTTTATTTTGGTTTCTGTTCTATTTTGAAGTTACTGTTTTCTGTTACCATCTCGTTTGGGTATGATATAATGATTTACATTAACATTTCTAGGGGCTGGTGAAATAGCCTTAGGAAAGACACAGTTTACAAGTGATGACCACTACTATATAGGGCCTTAAATAAACTAGAAGTCCTTTTTTTTAGAAAATAATTAGGGTATTCAGAAACTCTGATATTTGTGTTATTTTAAAAAGTAATATATTTTGTATTGGCAACAAACACACAGAAAAATGATTATTATGACGAAATTTTTTTACATACCCCAGGGCATATTTGTTGTGATAATCTTTTTTCTATGTATTTGTTATCATTACAAAACATAACACTTTTTAAAATAACACAAATATCAGAGTTTCTGAATAGCCTAATTATAAAAAAAATGAAAAGACCCTAATTTCCGATTATTTAAGTTCTGTTTAGCTTGAAGAAGAAGAGAAATTCAAAAGTTAAAGAATAGTAAGGGAAGAGTAAAAGTAATTTGAAGTGAATTAATCAATGTAACTAATTTCTGATTTTTCTAGTTTTGTTTAACTTTAAAGATAAAAAATTTAACAGCTCGCAGTTTGAATGTATGAGTTTGTAGTAACCAGTAAGTAAGTAAGCTTGTAAGTTCGACAAGATAAAAAATGTTACTTGCCGACAGTTTATCGCATCCGAATATCGATTGCCAGCTAGCTCACGGCATTTCCAGGGATGGATAAGACCCTCGATACACGGATAGTCGGGTAACATCAATTTATTTGTTACTGAATTTCATCGGTCATCTGTTCTGGCGTTCCTGTTTGAAAAGAAGGGAAATTATGGCACTGACAAACTGCCAGCACCTGCGTCGCCCACCCTACCATTAGTTGATCATGGTGAAATGAGATCAACTCCCTACTCCGGCCACTCCAGCCGTGCGTCAGCCCATTTCACCCCATAACAAGGTATTTACTCAAATTGTTTCATTATGACTTATCACGAGACATTTATTTAATTAATTAATCCTAACATTTCTTTTCTATTCTATTTTCAGTGCATTTCAGATTAAAGGACAACCGGACTGAGACACCCTAAACACCACCTAACGCTCGAGCAGTCAGTGAAGAGCTATAAGGGACCCAGGGGCTGCTGACAACGAAGTATTAAATTAGCAAATATAAATTAGGAAAAATAAATAATAGTTAAACAATTAAACAAACAAATAAATTAACAATTAGATAAGTAAATAAATAATAAATAAATAAATATATAAATTAATAAATAATAAGTTATAACAATAATAATAATGGACAACTAGAAATTCATGTATTGTCTTCAGCAGTGGATGTTCGTATGTTTTAGCTTATTAAGCATTGCCTTTTGATTTGGCAGAAAAATATTTAATAACTCTTAATTGTGTTTATTCATGTATATTGTGTTTTTGTTATTTGGTTATTCAGTGTTTTGGTTTATTTAATGTTATATTTTCGTGAAGTACAGTGGGATTTTCCCTACTGGTTCTGCCAAACGTAACGCAGGGGAGTTCTATGCAAATCTTCTTCTTCCTAACTCTTGAGTATAAGAGTTTTCACATAATAGAGAAAAAATGGTATAAAAACCTTGTGGCCACCCAGAGGCGGTGGCCAGTCGCTCCTCCGGTGGCGCCCTCCTGCGTATTTCTCCAGCCAAAATCGTGCTCTGCCGACTGTTAGTGCAAAATTGCCCTGGGCGCTGCTTGCCACTGTGCATAAAAAGGCAGTATTTAATAAATATTAACGCACAAATTCACCACTATTTTAAATCACAAAAATACCGACCCAATAGCCGCGAGTACCATAGAAAGATCTCTCTTTTAAACTGTTACCAAATCTTCTTAAAAATCTTCGCCGTCTCCGTTTGAATTAATTTTAATTGTCTAGTATAACCTGGGAGCTGGATGTTCATCCACGTTTTTCTTATCCTCAACTTCTTCTTCCTCACAAAATTGTTCAGTTCCCCAATAAAGGAATCAGGAATAAAAATACTAGAAAAGGGAAATTCGCCGGGTGGCAACCCGCCCTCAGCCCTAAAAATCAGCATATTCAGAAATACTCCACACTGATCTCTGCTCCTCACACAATCAGCTGTTGTTGTTGACCGCAAATATACATTGCGCATTTTCGTTTTTATTTTTGTTGATGTACGAAATAAATGCATTTCGTAACACCACACCGTCGCCGGGGGGAGGGGGAGGAAGTTGTTGGTGTTCTTGCGGGATCTGTCGGCGCCAACGTAGGCCATCGCCCACGCCCTGAGAACTCGGGTAAGTTTTTGTTGTTGTTATGCTTTGCTAGCCGGGCACAAAATTTGTACTACGTCTTCCAGATGCGAGCTCTCCGTGCAGCTTCAGCACGTTAATGTGATTCCCTCTCCGCCGCCTTCACGTGGCCGATATAGCGCCTCTACGAGTGGATCCATCCCTGGATTTTCGCCTGCCTGTGCCGCCTCAGCTTTCTTTACTCGTCGTCTTTGGAGTCCGGCGTGGCACCGTTGCTGCAAGCAAAAGCGCAAGTTGGGCCAAATCGTTCGCTTCCTGCTCTTCACTTGCTTCGTAAGCCAACGTTCGGTTCGGTTGTCCATTGCCACCTGTGACTCACGCATTATTGTGACCTCGGGCCACTGACGAGCTTTCTGTTTTGACCGTGAATCCGAGAACCCGTATGCTCCTTGTCCTGAAGAGCAGTTTATGGATCGTTCGTGCTCTTCAGTGTGCTGTGAAATCTGCTCATCCATCTGTGCATCCGATTCCCTGCTGTCTTCTGTGTCGGTGAGGAAATTTTGAACTGTTTGCGGAATAGTAGACGGCAATGGTATCGCCGGCTCCTGGACTTGCTGTGGCTCTGGTGTCTCGCTTTCCATACCACTGTAGAGGGAAATCGAGTCTGCTTCGGTCACGGGCGCTGCAGAGGGATCTCCCGGCGCACGGAGTTGCTGCGGCGTTGATGGAGTAGAATCCGTTTTTGATGCTGCCAGTGTTGGGTGCAGCTGCTGTTCTGCTGGCGCGTTATCAACTGCGTACATAGCCCGGACCGTCTCCCGGATCTGTTTCATAAACGCCAGCATCTCCCTCCTCATCTCATCCTTGAAATTTGAAAACTCGCTGGACTGCGAACTGCGGTAAGTTTCATGAGCTTGCAGTAGGGCAACATTAATCGCTGATCTTAATTCGCTTGACAGGGGTATTGATTCCAAATCCCTGCCTGGCTGTCGAGTCTCGGACGACTTTCTCATGTGTTCCTGTTCAACGGATCTTCGCTGTCTCGGAACTGTTCCGGTGCCGGCTGAGCTATCCAGGAGGCCACCAACTGCTCTGAGTTGAGACGTGTCTGAATCCATTTGTGACAGCTCTAGCGATGGTGCACCAGCTGGTATATCTGATTTCCCGGACTGAGAACGAGTCACTGGGACAAAAATCTACCCCCTCTATTTCGGATATATTACAATACCCTAGTCAACCTAATTTTCAGTTCCCTATTTTTCCCTGAACTGCCACTCATTCCATCTCTGCGAGTCACAACTATCAAGCCTGTTTTGTACGAATCCTTAAGCTTTTCTATCTCTTTCCTATGAAGAAGTGCTTTTACCATCTAGTAAATTTATAATTAAATTTTTATATTTATTGTTATTTATTAAATTATTATGTGATTATTTTATTGGTTATCGTTATTATCTGTTAAGTTTCTTACGAATTTTAATTTTATAATTTATGCTGTAACCAAACTACTACAATCTAAGCCAAATTATTATTATTATAATTTGAATTACGATTACAATAATTTAATTGCCGTAAGATATGTTATTTATTATTTTATTTAAACATTAATGAACTTTCACGCGACAATATGAAACCAAGACAGCGTAAAATTGTATAAATTAACATAAATAGACATAAGTACTTGTATTACATATATAACATATAAATACAAATACTCACAAATATTCACATTAACAACAAGCATACACTGTTTTACTTAATTTAATATTCTGGCATGTAATTCTTTCTTGTATAGTTATCTTTAAAGATCTGTTTATTTTATAATTTCAGACACACATACATAAAGATGGGGGTGAAATGAAACTAACAACACGACTGGGCATCGATCACAATGACAATGATTCATCGTTCTTGACCGGATTTACAACGCTTCCTCCTCCTTGCTTTTCCAGGAACGCCAGAATGTCGTGTAATTTGGACTATTTCATAAAAACATAAAGATAATAGCCTAAAGGACTATTGCAGTTAGCGAGTATTATTTAAAATTCAAACTTAGATTTTCATGGGAATTAATATGTTTTCCTCTTAGCACTTGATCTTACACCGACGGCAACGCGGCCTTGGACTGATGATTCCATTCCGGGACCAGCCGATGCGCGATCAAATGCCAATTGGATCTTAGTACCGATGCCCCTCTCACCCGCCAACCTCATGTTGGCCGAATATTGTCAATCGACGGCAGCGCAGTTTTGGGCACGTTGTAGCCCATCCTGGGACCAGCCGAAGGACAATTCCTGCTATTGCGGGTAGCACTCGTTACGCCTTCCATTATGGCAACTACGGTGGAATAATGCTCCATCTCGCGGACCAACAACTTCTGCGGAACTTTTGGCTAAAAGGGACAACTGCATTCAACGGTAAAACTAATTTTGCAAATTCGGACTACAACAGACATTCATAGATTCTCCTATTTTCAGAATTGGGCGCCATGTGTTACTTGCCGACAGTTTATCGCATCCGAATATCGATTGCCAGCTAGCTCACGGCATTTCCAGGGATGGATAAGACCCTCGATACACGGATAGTCGGGTAACATCAATTTATTTGTTACTGAATTTCATCGGTCATCTGTTCTGGCGTTCCTGTTTGAAAAGAAGGGAAATTATGGCACTGACAAACTGCCAGCACCTGCGTCGCCCACCCTACCATTAGTTGATCATGGTGAAATGAGATCAACTCCCTACTCCGGCCACTCCAGCCGTGCGTCAGCCCATTTCACCCCATAACAAGGTATTTACTCAAATTGTTTCATTATGACTTATCACGAGACATTTATTTAATTAATTAATCCTAACATTTCTTTTCTATTCTATTTTCAGTGCATTTCAGATTAAAGGACAACCGGACTGAGACACCCTAAACACCACCTAACGCTCGAGCAGTCAGTGAAGAGCTATAAGGGACCCAGGGGCTGCTGACAACGAAGTATTAAATTAGCAAATATAAATTAGGAAAAATAAATAATAGTTAAACAATTAAACAAACAAATAAATTAACAATTAGATAAGTAAATAAATAATAAATAAATAAATATATAAATTAATAAATAATAAGTTATAACAATAATAATAATGGACAACTAGAAATTCATGTATTGTCTTCAGCAGTGGATGTTCGTATGTTTTAGCTTATTAAGCATTGCCTTTTGATTTGGCAGAAAAATATTTAATAACTCTTAATTGTGTTTATTCATGTATATTGTGTTTTTGTTATTTGGTTATTCAGTGTTTTGGTTTATTTAATGTTATATTTTCGTGAAGTACAGTGGGATTTTCCCTACTGGTTCTGCCAAACGTAACGCAGGGGAGTTCTATGCAAATCTTCTTCTTCCTAACTCTTGAGTATAAGAGTTTTCACATAATAGAGAAAAAATGGTATAAAAACCTTGTGGCCACCCAGAGGCGGTGGCCAGTCGCTCCTCCGGTGGCGCCCTCCTGCGTATTTCTCCAGCCAAAATCGTGCTCTGCCGACTGTTAGTGCAAAATTGCCCTGGGCGCTGCTTGCCACTGTGCATAAAAAAGGCAGTATTTAATAAATATTAACGCACAAATTCACCACTATTTTAAATCACAAAAATACCGACCCAATAGCCGCGAGTACCACAGAAAGATCTCTCTTTTAAACTGTTACCAAATCTTCTTAAAAATCTTCGCCGTCTCCGTTTGAATTAATTTTAATTGTCTAGTATAACCTGGGAGCTGGCTGTTCATCCACGTTTTTCTTATCCTCAACTTCTTCTTCCTCACAAAATTGTTCAGTTCCCCAATAAAGGAATCAGGAATAAAAATACTAGAAAAGGGAAATTCGCCGGGTGGCAACCCGCCCTCAGCCCTAAAAATCAGCATATTCAGAAATACTCCACACTGATCTTTGCTCCTCACACAATCAGCTGTTGTTGTTGACCGCAAATATACATTGCGCATTTTCGTTTTTATTTTTGTTGATGTACGAAATAAATGCATTTCGTAACAAAAAACAAATTAAAATGTTCACAATTTAATATCAATGAATATGTAGTTTCATTTAAAAAACTAAAAATAAAAAAATTCCCTAACTCGAAGTCTCCCTAACTCGAACTTTTTTCTTGGATAATAGTGATTCGAGTTAGAGAAGTTCGACTGTATTATAATTAAATTTGTTTTTAAACTTTTAACCGAGATTTTTTTTTACCCCGCCTAAAAGGCAGGTTTAGGCATTAGAGGGTTAATTTAACCAGTTAGTCTTAAAAATCATATGAATGCTTTTAAATGGACAAGAGAAAAAATCCATACGACGATACCTCAAAGATTGAATTGTGAATATGACAAAGATTGTAAGTACTCCCGTAGATCAATGTATTGTAACCAGGGATTAAAACTAGTATGTAGTCTGCATGAATTGCACAAAAACCACCCAGTGGCGGAAATTCGCATTCGAGAATCGATTACGACCATCATACTTCGTAGCCGATATGCATTCGAATTCATACCACAACATGCATTCATTTTCGATAATGTTGGCCGCTTTTTCTGCTGGTCTAGCTTGTCGCCAATTTGTAATCGAGCAAGTATGCGATTAGTCGAGCACACTTCGTGTACCATTACCGTCCTGTATACTGTTACGTATAGGATTGCAATGGAGATGCTTTCCTGACTAGTTTGCCAAGTCTATAGGATTGTAATGCAGATGCTTTACTGTCTAGTATATCACGAAATAGATTTCTATTTGAAGAAAAATAAAAGATTTTAATTTTTCAAAACAATGTTTATTATTAGATTTACAAATTATTATTATATATTAATATTAAATACATGAATAAAACTAAAAAATAAAATAAAAGTATAATAAATAACAAATAAACAATAAAAATAAACAATAATCAATAAATTAAATTTTACACTATTAAATTTTATAAATCTACTCTTTAATTATATATATTTAACATATAGTAATTTTAGTTCTTTTAATTTGTCCAACCGCTGGTGCTGCTACTGCCACGCGCTAAAACTGAAGTGACTTGTGACAAAGCAAAATCATATGGAAAACAAACAGAACAAAATTTTTACAAACATCAACCTGTGGATGCGCAAATCTGAAAATAATACATACCATACAAATCTGAAAATAATATTAACCAATGAAGAATAATAAAAACCGTACGAATCCCGAAGGTTCGATGGCAAAAGATAGCGAGAAACGAAAATCATTATTTGTGTAGCTCCGATACGCGCAATAGTGTCTCTTATCCAAATTCCCCTATTATTTGTAGCCTATATTTTTGAGCATCATTTAGGTAGCCAATGAGACTAGGCCAACTTTCGCCATTCAGCACTCCTCGGAATTTTTCGAAGTCTAGCTGGTCCTTTTCCCGATATATACGACGAATCTCCTGTAGTATAGGACATGTTGCAATAAAATGAAAGGAGTCTTCACGTACCCTTCGATTACAGAGCGAGCATCTATGTTCGCGTCTATGTGTCGAGTAGTTCACATTATTGCTTTTGATGTCGCCTCGAAGAGTTTGTACTTAATGCTGCTTTTTACTTCTTTCTTTGGTAAGAAGGAGCTGCAGGTGCTGTATATTGCACCTTTAAGGCTTTTGTTGCAGATGTTTGTTGAAGCTCATTGTTGATGTTAAGACGGCTCCATTTTTAATTTCCGGCTAGACGTCCTCTTGTATCCTTGAAGAACATTATGTTAGACTTATCAAGGTTAATTTTCAGATTCCAGATGATGCAGTAGTTGTAAGTAAAAATGATCATCTTTTGTAGAGATGCCGGTCTATCTGCCAGCATCACCATGTCGTCTGCGTACATAAGTACTTTAATGGTATGGGCTCCTAACTTGACGCCTCTCGGCAAACCCTCTGTGATATCATCCACAAATAGAGAAAAAAGTACCGGGCTGAGCAGGCATCCTTGTTTCACTCCCATATTAGTTTCGAACCAATCAGAAAGTGTTTTTCCATCCCATGCGGCTGTACGATTTTCACAATATAGATTTCGTACGATTGCAAGTATTTTTGATGAAATTCCTCGGTTGCTCAGCTTTAGTAGTAGTGCTCTTCTATCTATCGTGTCGAAAGTTGACTTAAAATCAATAAAATAAAATACATTTTATTCTTTCTTTCATAATACTCCGCTGCTATTGACGTCAAGGCGAAGATGCTGTCTACTGTAGAGTACTCTTTTCTGAAACCCGCTTAATATTCACTGAGAATATGTTTTCGATTCACGAAGCTTGAGATTCGCTCTAAAAGAATTGATGTACAAATTTTTTGTATGCTGTCGATAAAAGATATACCTCTGTAGTTAGTTGCAACATTTGGATCTCCTTTCTTGAAAATCGGGAATATAATGTTACTTTTGAAGCTTGCTGAAGCCACGCTATCTTCAAAAATGCGATTGTACACTCGCGTTAAGCGAGAGAGCAGTTCATTTGGAGCGTTCTTAAAAAATTCTGCCGGGATTCGGTCGACACCAGTTGCTTTATTGACTTTACTCCTCCGAACAGCATCTTGTACTTCGCTAAGCCGTATCGTTTCATCCAGCTCATTTATTTCTAAATGAAGTAACACGAAACTGATATGAGCATTGCTCGTCAGTTGAAGTAAACCTTTAAAGTGTTTACACAACGCTGCAGCGGATACCTTAATGCCTCCACTTCTAGCATTTGGACCGGTTAATTTTTTTGCCATTGACCAAAAATCATTTTGGAGTTGGTTAAAAACTCGCTTTCTTGCGTTCTCATATTGGTTATCAAACCATGGCTGCTTGAAACTTCCACGTCGCTGACTTTGAATGGCTTGCGCTGCTTCTTGTATGTCCTGCGTAACATCTTTAATGGTTAGATCCATACTTCTGCCTCGGCGTCGCAAGCAGTTATCTAGTCTGTTGCTATATATCTCTGCATTTTATTCGTTCCATTTTAGTTTCGGGAGCAGTTGTTTGTCGTTTGACGGTGACTGATGTTTTGAAATTGTTATGATTTTGCAGATTATGATTTGGTCGGAGTATGTATGTCCCCGGACTGACACATAGGCCACTCCACTAAAATTTTGAAACAAATTTTTTTTGACTGACTAGTTCATTTCTAGGCTCCAGTGAAAATTTGAGCGCAATCGGAAACTTCGCTATCCAGTTAGAAATATTATTGTTGTGCAACTTTTTGAGTTTTTTGAAAAATGAAAAAAGCTGAATTTCGTGTTTTGATTAAACACTGTTTTTTGATGGGAAAAAATACCGTAGAAGCCAAGACATGGCTTGATAAGCATTACGGGGTCTCTGCTCCAGGTAAATCAACCATTTGCGATTGGTATTCCAACATTAAACGATTGTATTGACTGATCGAAGAGTCAAAGTGCGTGAGATTGCTGAGACTGTGGGCACATCGACAGGGTCAGCGGTTTCGATTTTGCATGACCATTTGCATATGAAAAAGCTCAATGTAAAATGGGTGCCGCATTTCCTAGATATTGAAAAAAGGGAAAAACGAGTGGCCGATTCCAAGTCTTGTTTGGACATGTTTAACCGAAATCCAAGCGAATTTTTGCGTCGATATATCACCTTCGATAAATCACTACATTGTCGAGAGGCCGGTGAAAGCCGTTCGAAGCGTGTGAAGGAAAGTCGATGGGCTGGTAAGGTTTTTTCCAGTGTATTTTGGGATGGACATGGTATAAAACACATCGACTATCTTAAAAAGGGTGAAAAATGCAACAAAGAATATTACTCAGCATTGCTTGATAGTGTGAATGACGAAATTAAGAAGAAACGCCCTTATTTGGCAAAGATAAAAATCCTTTTTCATCAAGACAATGCACCATCTCACAAAGACGCTTTTACGATGGAAAAAATCAAAGAATTAAGTTGAGAATTGCTTCCGCATCCTCTATATTCCCCAGATCTGGGCCCCAGTGACTACTATCTGTTTTCAAACTTGAAAATATGGCTCCAGGGAAAAAAATTTTACTCCAATGAAGTTGAATGGAAAACTGAAGCCTATTTTGAGGGACTTTCTTCAGACCAATACAAAACAGGCATCAAAATGTTGAAAGACCGTAGGACAAGGTGCATTAAGCTAGACGGAGACAACATTTTTTTTGTTCACTGTCAGTCCGGGGTCTTTTCGAACGATCTAGTAAACTAGAAACCGATAGGCCCCGCACGAAAGTTAAATTGCCTTCCCGATCGTAATTCATTCTGCCATTGAGTATTGACAAGTTTGTCGATTCGCATAAGTCGATGAGCTTAAGACCATTTGCATCAATATTTTTATGGCAGGGTCTTCGTATATCGCTGATGAGGGCTGCAGTTGAAAAAAAACCTTCCATTTGTATCTGGTGCTCGCCAATCCTTGCATTCAAATCCCCGACTATCATAATGTTGTCGTCTTCAAACTCTAGTAGCCAATTGTATAGGTCCTCGAAATACTGTTTCCAGTTGTTGCAATTAAGGTACACGGGCAATATGGTGAGCTTGTTTTGGGCACTGGTCATGGAGATTGTAATTGCGCTTTTTTGTACAAGAAATTTGCAGTTTACTCCTGGGTTCATCGTTTTGCATATTCCGAGAAGCTGACCTCCTTCTTTGTGCTGGGATCCAGTGGAGATGGTGGTTTGGAAAGTAGGTTTCGTATTGGGCAAAATTATTTTCGATTAACGTTTCAAATAAGAGGAAAATATCAAAAGTATTTATAAATAAAAAATATCTACTAAAAAGGAGCTTATTCGCTAGACCAGCTATATTGTAAGATACTATCTTAAGACTTGTTTTTCTATTCCATTTTTTTTTGTTTGTACTTAGTTTTTTGGCTGTTTGGTTCCTCGAGCATTCGCTGACCATTGTAGCTGAATCCAGCTAAGCAATCACGCCGACATTGTTTTGCCTTTCGTAGAGTATTCGGGTGCTACATACTTCGACTTTTGCGATTTCAAGCTTGTCTCGCAGAAGCTGCTTGACTCCCTCCTTTGTGGCTTCATTCTTCCTCAGGCCCTTTACAATTATATTTTTGCTTCGGCTTAGTTCGATTAGTCTGTTCAGCTCCTTCCTTTCCGTGTTTCTATCGCTTTTGAGCTAATTCATGTGTAAATAATAATTAATATTATTCGTCACATAGGGGGTTTTAATTTTAGCGTTTTTTAGCGATTTCCCGCTAAATTAACGTTTTTTCAAAAAAGTCGTAGAACAAACGTTTCTAGATTTTTCAGTGGGAACACGTCCTAATTCAAACTTTTAAGCTAAATTAGCGATTTCATACAAACAAACAAAAAAAAAAAACAAACAGACAAACTGACTTTTTATATAATTTTCGGAAGGCCACTAAAAATTTCAAAATTAATTATCTTTTAAACCATTGGTCGGATTTCGATGATTGAAGGATCATTCGAAGCATATTTTTTATTAAAAAAAATACAAAACTTAAATAAAATTAAAAAAGGCTCCAACGGCCCCATTTGCTTTCGATCGGTATATAACTCGATCCGATCGGAAGGTCATTGAAAATTTTCCATTCTTCCTGTCTACACTATATATGCTAGTCGCCTTTCGCACCCTTCGTGCTGCTTTCGTCACTAGCGCGGACTGCCGTTCGCAGTGATACTGTTATGATTAATCGAAATTAAAAATAATAATCACAATATTAAAGCTAATTTTTATTATTTATTTTATTTACATGAATAAAATATAATCTTACGTTTTATAAACAATACAAATAAAATTATAACAGTTAGGCTTAGTGATATCATAAATAAAACTGATATCTTTATATTAAATTCAGCTTCTTGTGCCGAATGCTTATAATCAAATAATGCTAATTTGGCAATCTCAGTATTCAAATTAACAATTGCGTTGTCTTGACTCCCTGTGGAAAAGAATAATTTCTTCTAATTAATTACAAAAATAAAATATTTGAATATTTTACCTTCCGTAGAGTCCACTTCTAGCTCTATCCTCTTGCTGTCATTATATGTTGTTTTAGTTATCCATTCAATTTTTTCGCATCGTAGTTTTTGATTTTTTCGATCAAAAATTACTTTTGAAAACATTTTTAAATTACTACTTGAGATCCTTACAGGTAATGACTGCTTATTTAGGTCTTTAAATTCAGAAATTCTATTTAAATTATTTAATAAGACTGACTTATGAGAGTTCATTGCATAATCTAAAATTGTTGTTAAAAGCCAGAAGCACGCTTTTTCCATATGGGAAGAATCTAAGCAATTAGAGTCCCCATAGACAGCTATACGACCCTCTGCATGCTTATCACCTTCATCATATAGTAAAACTCTATTTTTTAAAACTGCATTCTTAAGTGATATATCAAACAATTCATTATAACCGACTGCATTCGAAGAATCACGAAAAAATGTAGATTTTTTTATTGGGTATCGAGATTTGCGAGTAGTTTGAAACAACCCCATAATAGGTAAAAATGGTTTGGATTCCATATTTATTGATTTCCCATTAGCCATAACCTTGTAAATATAAAAATGTATAAAAAAACTTTAATAAATCTACAACTAAAATATAGTTACCGATGCTCCTTGATCGTTTAAGTTGGTTCCAATCACAACATCATCAGTATTATTCGGAAATGTAATAAGCGTTGTACCACTTGCGTAATACATTGCATGATCTCCAAGTTTGAAATAACCTTCTCCAACAAAATCTCCAAATGTTATACCAAACTGACCCAATAAATCGTTTAATGCTGGAACGTTAGCTCCACCAGTATCTGGAATCCACCACTGTCTACTGTTCTCATCAAAAAATTTTATGTGTCTCATTACTGTAGTGTTGTACCAATCGGCAAATACAATTACACTCAGTCCTTCTTCATAAACATATTGTCCGAGTTTTGAAATCTCTTCATCAAAAAATTCATCTTCCGGGTCCACAATTAATAAAGCTCCATAATCAAGAGGATTAAAGCACGTGTATGGTCCCCTTAAAACATCAATATAATAACCAGAGTTTCTTAGATGAATATAAGTATCTCGAAAATTAGTATGGATATGGTCAGCTCTCCAATCCAAAGGATCCGATTTTATTTTTAAATTGTCTCGTGGTATATAGCCAGGTGGATAACGCAAACTATGATATTGATCCCATAATATTCGTTTATGCCGGGGAGGTCTTGGAGTGATTTTTATAGTAAGGGGCAAGAGTACTTCACTTTCATGGGTTTGATTTGAATCAAATGGAAAGCTTTCTAGTAATAAAATTAAATATCCTTTAGCGATACCTTCGTAATTTTCTCCATCCTTATTAACAGCTGCAAATAAAAATAAATGTAAAGATTGATTATATTTCTTTTTTTTTAATGCTTCAAAGCAGGGGTGGCCAGCGACTATGCACACGACGCACATTTGTTGTTGTTTTGCACATAGGATATGGGAAGTGTGTGAGAAAACACAAATTACACAAACAATTTAGCAGATTTTGCTTTCCGTCATCTTGCGTTGCGTGCAAAACAAAAACAATTGTATTGCATCATTTTGCTTTTGGTAATCGTTTGGTGTACACTGAAAAAGAAAAACTTATTGTCGTTGTGAAACGTGTGACGCTTGTGTATTTTTTTTGAAGAAACATGTTGCTATTTCTTTTTTTCTGTGTACAAATTGCAATAAAAAAAAATGTTCACTACATGTATTTGTAATGGTGAGGGCCCATCCTTAAGGCAGTTTTGGTCCAATTCGCGGTCAAAGGTGAGGAAATTGCTTAGTATCAAAAACTTTTTTGTTTCTTTAGATATCTCAAACAAACTCACAGATTATATGTTTGATACTGTCTCTTACATACTGACCAAATTTGGTCAAAGTCGGATTACTATATCATATAGCTGCCATAGGAACAATCGGATGCAAATTAACCTTTGGTAAGAAAAACTTTTTTGTTTCTTAAGATATCTCAACCAAACTCACATATTATATGCCAAACCATTAAATCTGACTTTCAGCCAAAGTTCAATTGCAAGGGAGAAACATTAACTACTACTACTTTTTAAACTTTTTTCCTCGAATTTAAAAAAAAAATATTTTGCGCAAAAAGTTGCTTTAAAATATCTCTTCGCTAGTATTTTTTATAATTGTTTTAAAATGCAAAAAAGGCACTTTTTGCATGAAAATGTAGGAAGGAAAGTTTAAGCGCGACGGGATAAAACTGAGCTATTGTTTTTATTTGGTGGAAGATAATTTTTTCTCGCCACGATATAAAGAATTTAAAAAAGCTGTAGTGCAGTGTTAATGTAGGACTAACTTAAAAAATGTATACGTGTCGACTCTTACCAATGTATACTGACATCCATCCAGTCCAGGGCCAAATCGTGGTAGAAAATGTGGTTGATATATTGAGGTAATGGCCGTAACTACCTGGATCTGGAATCCATTTTGGATGACCAACAACCTTTCCAGTAACAGATATGCCATTCAGAATTGTAACATTTACAATTGTGGCTACGCTTCCGTAGAACAAGGGCTGACTACTGTACGGCCACATGTAATTTGTTGTAAAATCCAGAGAAGATGGTATAAGACTTATTTTTGGCTTGTAGCGTAACAGAAGCTGCATGCTCTTTAACAAGTTCAGTTTTCCTTGTCCTTGCTCAAATATGTTGTAGTTTGGCAATTTTTCAGCTCCTTCAATTAAAACTTGCTTTAAGGATGATGGATTGACCATGTTAATTTTATGCGAAGCGCCGCTTCTCAATAAAGCTGCCACTCCTGCAACAACAGGTGATGAAACTGAAGTTCCTGACAGGCGTCTGCAACCTGTATGCACGTCACTTCCTTCCACTTGACTGCCATAAGTGACAATGTCCAATCCGGCTCTTCCATAACCCAATGGAAGTTCCCATGTTGTCATACCCCTAGAGCTGAATCTGGCAATTTTATCATCAAAATTAATACTACCTACACCGATCACATCACTTTGATCACCGGGATTGTTAAGAGTACCATATATTGGACCATCATTCCCTGCGGCCGATATCATTATAATATTATTGGCTGATAGTTCTAGGACCTTATCAACGAACGGTAAATCCATGAAATCTGGGCCGCCGATACTTAAATTGATTATATTTACTTTTTTGTAAATAGCATAATTGAACGCATCGAGAAACCATGAAGTATACGAAACCTGTATAGCGAAAGTATTAAATAACATTGTACTCAATAGTTATGTATTTTTATGTCTTTAAGAGCATCACCTGGGAGTTTGTGAAAACTTTGTATATGTGCAACTCGGCGTCAGGAGCCAATCCCAGGCATTCTTTCGACGAGGCTATCACTCCTGCAACAAAAGTGCCATGACTAACTCCATCATCCAATGACTTCTCGTTGGTCCAATTTGATCGCTCTTTGACATTCCGAAAATGAGGATGATTCTGTGTCAAACCAGTATCAAAAATAGCCACTTTAACACCTTTTCCAGTAATGCCAAGTTTCCAAAGAACGCCTGCGTGTAACGATCCTGAGACTTGATGAGAATTCACAATATTTGCTTGCTTTTTTCGAGCAACCCCTTGCGGCCGACGAGTGTTATAATTAACCGAATTGTTGCCAGATGCCAAAAATCTTTGAACACTACGTTGGGGAACCACTGCTTTAACAGCAGGATGAGCTTTGACTGTGTTGAGGGTATGTTCAATTAAGGTGTAATTTGCATTTAAGACATGCAAAGTATCAAAATCACTAGGATAATGACTGGCTAAATTGTTGCGAGGTACAATTGTCCAAATCACCTAAAAGAAAATTATGTTAGGTTTGTAATATTTTTACAAGTTTTGGGCACTTCATACATACATTTAGCTTATTGAGCCTTTTTTGAATAAAAGATTCTCTCACTTTTGCGTAGTACTTCGAACGAAATTTTACTATAAACTCATTGGGAACGGTGTTTACCACAAAGCCAACATTCTCAGCGGACGATGGCTCTTTTGGAAATAGTGTGCATTCAGTAAATGAAAGTGCGATAATTGTGCTAATGAAATAACAGGTTTGTAATGCACTCATTTAACGAAATAATATATATATTAAAAATGAAAACAAAACATTTATGCCAATCCTAACTAAAATTTCATATTAGTAACAATGGAATGAAACAAATGTTTTATTATTGTTATCGTAATAATAATATTCGATAAACTTTTTATTTGGTACAAATTATCGATCATAACAGAGCTATTGTATATACTAAAAAAAAAAAAAAAAAAAAAAAAAAATTAAAAAAAAAATTTAAAAAAATTAAAAAAACCCATTTATCCTTTCCACATTCATTCCATCATTTCTCCCCTCTTATTTTATAGGAACTGTTAGCCTCTATTTACTGATTTTACGAAACATTCATGAATTGTTGAAATTGCAAAGCCACATGATTCCCCATTTAATTTAAAACATTGTGGTATGGACTGAAGAAAAAGAACTCTTCTAGCTCTGAACTTCATTTAAAAAATTGGTTGAAGTAGGAAAATAGCGCCAAATAGCAATAGCGGTTGAACTAGGCAAATAAGGAAAACATCGTAAATGGGATTCTCTGTGTGTTGTTAGTTAAAGCTTGGTACCGGCGTCAAAAAAAAAGGCCTAGCGAAAAACCCAAACCCAAAGTGAAGAAGACGGTATTATTTCCGCTTGTCGGTCCTCACGACAACTAAACTAAAACTAAAAACGGAGTTGCCAGATGAGGAACGGGGTTGGGCAGCACTGTTTAAATACAGCTGAGGTAGTGCTGGGACCGATTTTAATAAAATCGATTTAAATCGATTTTTTCTTTGGCGGAGCAAAACTTGATTTTGTTTTTCTAAAAATCGATTTTTTTTAAAAGACCAATTTTGATATTATCCTAAAGCATAGTACGCTCTAGCCGAAAATATTTTTGCAAGGCCAAAACTTCATAAAAAAAAGGGTTGCAAACATGCTCGAAATTATTTTGTAAAGCCATTTCTTAACGTATGAACGATGTACCTAAATATGGGCAGCTCAGAATATTTTCTGGCGTTTTACAACACTGTTTGGTCAACAGATGGCAACTTTATTTTGACCTTTCAAAACATCGATTGAATCGTTGGTTTGACTAGTCGAAATCTATGAACAACAATGGCGGGAAAAATAAGCAGCAAAATAAGAGCTGAATTGATGTCTTCGAAAATGAAGAACGAATAAGGCTAATTGAAGAGGTGAGAGACAAGCCAATCATATGGGATTTAACCGATAAAAAGCATTTTGATGCGACTTTTATCAAAAGTGCTTGGGAGAGTATTGCAGAGGCGCTTAACAAACCTGGTAAGTTTTCTTGGACTGTTTATGAGACAATATTTAATGGATTGAATGGCATTTGGCGCCATACATGGCTTTTTTGCCGGAGCTCTCGATGCAAAGGCGGTAAGTACATATACAACAAATATTAAAAAAAATATAAAAACAAATTTTGTGTTTGCACTTATTATTGCAGCACGTATTGCAGCGCATTAGATGACGTCCCGTCTACCAGCCAAGGCATAATCTCTGATGGTTCTAATTGGGACCTTCAATTTGAGCTACGTTGATGACGGTCTTTGTCCATTTGGTCCATTTTGTCACTTGAATTTTGTATTTACTTGTTTTTGTGAACAGCTGACGTAACAGTGTGACCACAGCAGCAAAGGACCAACAATCTCTCAACTTTTTAGTGATTTTTGGGTATTATGTTGTCACACTGAATTCTGTAAGGCCCGACCTCAAAACATCGAACATTTCGAGCGTCCAAAATGTTTTCAGCTAGAGCGTACTACGCTTAACTATATTTAGATGAACATATACTCGCAATATGAATTAGGCGAGCTTTTGGATCTCTTTTGTTTTTTATTTTTAATTTTTATATTATCCTAACTAGATTTAGTTGATCATATACTCGCAATATGAATTAAACAAGGTTAATTTACATCATTGAAATTTGAATTTATTTTAATTTGGTTATTATTTTCCTTTTTTTTTGTTATTATTGATGAACAGTTAAATAACATAAAAAATTGTGATAAATAATATATATACTAAAAAACAATGCAAATAAAGTCATAAAAAGTTAAGCTAAAATTTTTTTTCATTAAGCATAGTACTCATGAAAAAAAAGGCCCAGCGTAAGCCCAAACTCCATATAAAAAAAACGCTGGCGTAAGGGGAAGAAGAAGAACTTGACATTTAGCTACGCTGGGGCGTCCGCAGCACTAAATAAAATAACAGAGCTGTTAAGTAAAGGAACAGAATGGGCAACGCTGTGGAAACAGCTGACTGGCCCAGCGAAACATCGAACTGTTTAGAGTTTCGCTGGGTATCTATCTCGCTCACTCACATAAATTCATAAAAATGACCGAAACTTTGACCAAAAATAGTGACGTTGACCATAACGACGACAATATTGGTAGATTATAAGCAAGAACGAAAGTTAAAATTGTTATTATATACATAAAGTAGATAGTTTTGTATATGTTCATTAATATAGAAAGAGAATCCCCATAAAAAGTTCAAAAGCGTTAGGTGCACCCAATACCCGCTTCGCTTGCGTGCCATAGCATATTTGTCCTATATTAACTTATTTTGAAATTTTTCATTGCCTATTCTCTCCTCTTTTTACCAAATCAGTTCTGCATGTTCATATTTGAAATTACCCGCTGTTGACGCATAGAGTTACCACTCAGCTTTTTGTTATTTTTCCGTGTTGCATTGGCAACGCTCGTCGACAGCGAAATATTAAGCACTTTACGCCGCGTAAAATTTTTTTTCATGAGTACTAAGCTTTAAAGAAATCGACTTTAAATCGATTTTTCCTTCTTCAAAAATCGAATTGAATCGATTCTATTTGAATGTGGTCAATAACGACGACAATATTGATAGATTATAAGTAAGAACGAAAGGTAAAATTGTTTTTATAGACATAAGTTAGATAATTTTAAATTTTTCCATTAATATAAATGAAGAATCCACGTAAGAAGTTGAAATGCAATGGGTGCACCCAAAAACGCGCTGTGCTTATGTGCAGTTGCGTATTTCTCCTCTATTAACTTAAATTAAAATTTTCATTGCCTATTCTCTCCTCTTTTTATCGAAATAAGTTGTGCATGTTTAAATTTGGAAAAAAAAACGCTGTTGACGCATAGAGTTACCACTCAACTTTTTGTAATTTTTTTGTGTTGCATTGGCAACACTGGCTTACGCTCGTCGACAGCGAAATATTGAGCACTTTCCGCCGCTAAGAATTTATCTCACGTAAGTACCTAGCTTAAAGGTATTGGGTCGAAGAAAAACGCATAGACGTAGCATCAACTCCACACAAAAAAACGATGGCGTAAAGTGAAGAAGAAGAAATTGACGAAGAGTATTTGGTAGTTTATAAGCAAGAACGAAAAATAAAATTGTTGTTATAGATATAAATTAGATTATTTCGTATTTTTCATTAAAATAGGGGGAGAATCCACTTAAGAAGTTCAAATGCGATGGGTGCACCCAATACACTCTGTGCTTGCGTCCCAGCACATATTTCTCCCCTATTAACTTTAATTTACATTTTTAATTGCCTTTTCTTTCGTCTCTTTATCCAAATCATCTCTGCATGTTAAATAAACCGCTGTTGACGAATAGAGTTACCACTCAAATTTTTGTTACTTTTTCGTGTTGCATTGCCAACACTGCATTTATGCTAGTCGACAGCAAAATATTGAGCATTTGCCACCGCTAAAAATGTATCTAACATCCGTACCAAGGTTAACGTCTGTCTTCAGCACCGCGGAATTTTTATGTCAGGAATTTGCTAGATATTTCGTGAGTGTGGAACCTAAATAAACTCAATAAAATGAGTGACGATGTACCCAAAAAGTGCATAGTCGCCAATTTTGAAAGTTTATCTAGAAAAAGGAAAAAAATAACTCTGGCGATGAAGTGATTGTGTTGGTGGCGGAATATATTATTGCAAAAACACTTTCATCTCACTTTTTGTTTTTGCTCACAGTTTTTTCCTCAATTTTTTTAATCCACACTAGCGAAATAATAGTCGACAATACATTCCTGAGCTGTGTTTCAGCTGTTCTCTTAGTCCACACATGCTGTCGATAGGCTAGAGCTTTGACTTAACGATTTTTTTAGAATCGATTCAATTTGATTTTTGAAGAAGGGAAAATCGATTTTTTTTAATGAAAAAAAAAATGTTTGCTTAACTTTTTTATGACTTTATTTGCTTTGTTTTTTTTTAGTATTTATATTATTTATCACACGTTTTTTATGTTATTTAACTGTTCATCAATAATAACAAAAAAGAAGGAAAATAATAACCCAATTAAAATAAATTCAAATTTCAATGATTTAAATTAACCTCGTTTAATTAACATTGCGAGTATATGTTCAACTAAATCTAGTTAGGATAATATAAAAATTAAAAATAAAAAACAAAAGAGATCCAAAAGTACATTTTGGGTACTCAAAAGTTCGCGCATTTACAGCATTTCACAGCACTGGTCTATTAAAAAAAATCGATTCTTAGAAAAACAAAATCGATTTTTGCTCCACCAAAGAAAAAATCGATTTAAATCGATATAAAATCGATTTTATTAAAATCGGTCCCAGCACTACAATAGGCCATTTGTGGATTTCGTTGAAGTTGTGGATACTCAAGCAATAAAATCGTAAACAAAAAATTTCTGCCACAGTTTGGCAAATTTATATGAAGTTTGGCTGGAATTTTTATTTTCCGCGGTGCTGGATACCGGCTTTAAATAAAAAAATATTAGTTATGCCAGAAAAGATGAATTCATAAACAGGGAATGTATTCGTTTGACGAGCCCTCTTTTTCGGGGCGACAGCGCAGAAGTATGAAGAGTAAAGAAAAACATACAAAACAAGTTTACCGTATATCTATCTGTAGTCGCCCCGAAAGAGTGCGAATACATCACCTACTTATAAATTCTTCTGATGCCAGAACACGACACCTGGATGGTGGCGTGTAGAAGTGGAGTCGACCATATCCATTTCGAAACCATCGATAGTCGTCGATGATTTTCGATAATGTGTTAATTTTTACAAAAGCGAAGTTTTTCAATAAAAATCCAACAAAAATGTATTATTTTTTTTAATTTCATTTAAATAGTAAAATTAAAAAAAAAAACAGTTGATTTGAAATACTTAAGTTAAGTTAAATTCATATAAGCATTTGCAATAGCCAAATTACTAGAAAATTTTTATTTTATTTATATGAGCAACTTGAAATATACGAAGGCAAACCTTCATACAGATCAGTGGATCTGTATCCTATAATAAATTTGCATGCAACTTTCGCCCTGACTGCCAGTGTTGCCAATTTGTCCTTTTTGCAGACAGATCTGTCCTTTTTGGAACTACGATTTCAGTAAAAATTTTAAAACGTCCCCTATCCGGAAAAAATCGTTTTTATTTTATTTTATCCTTTTATTCATCCTTTTTTAATTGTTAATTTGCTTCTATAATTTATTAATTACAACAATGTGGCATCGATTTCATATTGATTTTCCGACATCGATAAGCATTTCTCGAAGCCATACAAAGCCAGTGCTGCCAATTTGTCCGTTTTGCTGATAAATTTGCCCTTTTTAAAACTGCAATCAATTTCCCTATCCGGATAAAATGACTTTTTTTAAATTTATTTTACTTTATCCTTTATTTATCCTCTTTTCATTGTTCTAAGTCGGTCATAGAATTTATCAAATACAACTACGAATATGTGTCGTCTAATATATACATTTTCGGATCGCCTTTGAAATTTTTAAAAATTATGCATTTCCTGTGGATAATATTCTACTGGCTAATAAAGAGCTAATACTTTCAATATTGAAGTAATTTTTAAAGCTACGATATTATTTTATTTATTAATATTATATGTATTAATAAGAAAACAATAATTGTCTGGATTTTTTCCTTTTGTCTTTTTTTTTTTGGTTTAACCGGCCTTTTTTTGTGTAGAGGCGTTGGCAACACTGTCTACATATAAAAAACTCTTTGTCCTGACTCACTGACTGACTGACACATCAACGTGGAGCACAAACGGTAAAAGACAGAAAGCTGACATTTTCACACAACATAGACGAGATAATTTCATCGTGCAATAAGACGGCGTATTGCAAAATTCGACCTGTAAGTGGGTTGAGATATCTCAACCAAACTCACAGATTGTTTGTTTGGGACTGTCTTACATTCTGACCAAATTTGGTCAAAGTCGGATTACTATATCAAATAGCTGCCATAGGAACAATTGGATGCAAATTAACTTTAAGAACCAAAAACTCTGTTGTTGTATGAGATATCCTAACAAAACTCACAGATTGACTATTCTTGCTAAATTTTGACATTTTCCCCAAATTTAGCTTTTTCGCACCAAATTTTGCTTTTTCCCGCTAAATCTGGATTTTTCCCGCTGAATCGATAAATCTGATTTTAACCTAAGTCCAATTAACGGGGAAAAACATTAAAACATTAAAGTTAAATATTTCTGGTTTTTACAAAAAATGCTATATTATATAAATTTGTTAAATTTAACTTTGGCTAAAAGTCAGATTTAGTGATTTGGCGGAAAAAATAAAAAATTGGCGGGAAAAAAGCTAAATTTGATAAAATAGTCATTATTTTACAAGAAAAGTTAATCTGTGAGTTTTTTGATTCTAAAGCTTAACTTGAATCCGAATGTTCCTATGACAGCTATATGATATAGTAATTCGACTTTGACCAAATTTGGTCGATATGTAAGAGGCAGTATTAAACATACAATCTGTGAGAGTTGAGATATCTTAAGAAACAAAAAAAAGTTTTTCATACTAAGCAATTCTGTGACTTTAGACCAGGGGTGCTCAAAGCCAGCATACGAATGAGTTCGCACCAATACTTATAAGCAAACGCATCAATACTAGAAGAAAACAAGAGAAGACAACAACAAAATCACATTGAAATTGTTGTTGCTAACTTCTCTCGCGATCGCAAACACCAATCAGAGAAGAGAGCAAAATCGGTTTTTGTTCTGCGCATTGCATACACACGAAAATGTTTGCATGTGTTGGCATTTTGTATACTCAGCGCCGTGCATGTATACGATTTTCGTTTCCTATGCTTTGAGGAATTACAAAAACAAATGAGGCCGAAAATGCATTGAATGAGCATCAGCTGAGCACCCCTGCTTTAGACCCCAATTTTGACCCACTTACAGGTCAAATTTAGCAGAACGCCGTCTCATTGCACTATGAAATTATCCCATCTATGTTTTGTGAAAATTTCAGCTTTCTATCTCTTATTATTTGGGATGCTCGTTGATGCTCAGTGAGTCAGTCGGGACAAAAAGTTTTATTTGCAGTTTGTCAAGAAACACTTTACACACACTAAAAAATATAATACAGTCGAACTTCCCTAACTCGAATCACCATTATCCAAAGAAAAGGTTCGAGCTAGGGAGATATTCGAATTATAGAGTTCTTTTTCCTAAGATTATTAATTTTACTGCCACTCATTTAGTTCGAGTTACAGAGAAATTCGAGTTAGAGAAGTTCGAGTTAGGGAAGTTCAACTGTATTTTGACTTTAGTAGCTTATTATATATGTTTGGAAAGGTGGTTCAAAAATGCAAAAATTTCTTTTACCCATTAAGTGTCCATTCAATATTTTGAATTTTTAAATTTTTTCAACTTTTTTCTTCGATTTTTTTTAAAAAAATTGTTGATGCAGAAAAATTCTTCAAACAATTCTAAGAGTGACTCAAAATTTTTTCAAAAATATTTTTGTTAGTATTTTTTATAATTTTTTGAAAATCCTAAAAAGGACAATTTTAACCACTTTTTCTTACTTTTGGCAGAAACAGTGGCTTGTAATAAGATATTAATTACTTATTTAAAGTCAAAACTATTAAATTTTTTAGGGAGTGTAAATGGTTTTTTTTACAAACTGTATATAGATTCAATCCTACAGATCCCTATATATTTCCGACAGGGATCTGCAGGTAATTAGGCTCAGTAGCGTGATTGAACAACTGAGGAAAAAGCGGTCACTAAAATAGTACCGCAAAAATAAATACAACTCAAAATAGGTCAGGGATAAGAAAGTAATAGGAATACAATATACATTTATTTAAAAAAAAAATTGTGAACTAATAAATTAAATATGCTACTGCTTAATTATAAATAAATATTAAGAGATGGAAATGAAAATGAAGTGTGAGTAAAGAATTTATTGTGGGAGGAGGATCGCATTGTGATGGAGTAGGATAGCCGCAAGAAAACATTTATATTGGGAGGCGAAACTAAATTTTGAATTTGAAGTAGCCGCCACAGGTAGGGTGGGTACGGTACGGTATACGAGCGAAGCCGCCAATATGTGTGTCCGATATTTCTGTTGTTTTGTGCGATGTTTTTTATCGTGTTACGTCATCTATCGAATAGGGCTATTCGAGAATTATTAAAGACGAATGTGTTGCTAGACCGTTACGTTTCGCTTACATATGTTATATCGGACATATGTTTTTACTCGGTGGTTCGGCGATCGATTACCATAGGGCCAGTCAGGAAAGTGTCCATGTAGGGAGTAGTGGGGTAGGTAGTTCAAGCATGGCCAATCGACACCTCTAGAACTACAGGGTAGTCAAAGCGCAACCGCCTAATATTGAACTCAGTGGGATGTTTTTAGACCGTTTTCAAAATCTATTTTGGAGAGCCCACTTGTCTTAAATCCCAAGAGAGAACAAACAAGGGGAAGTCACGCACATACCGTCTACTGCACGAGTTAGCGCCCTAACTCTTTCTGCCTTTCTCTTTCAATAAACAAAAATAAAAAAACACTGCGTTTTTTCACTTGGCTCTTTTGGCTCAGTGAGCAGACAGCATAGAAAAAATTGGTTGAGCACATTTTTCGAGCTCTGCTTTTCATAGGAACGAACGTTAATCAATTCAGATCCGCGACATCACAATGGGCCTGTTTAATCCTAAGTGTCGATAGATCGATAGCCGCTCTAACCTAAACAACGCCCATAGGCGTTAATGCATTATTGTGTGGTTTTAGTAAGTAGTAGGCTTCTGAAGAATGACTTATCCAAAGTACGATACAGTATAGGGCAGAAGATTGCTCCGAAGATTATTCTCCTTTCTCATCCCTACAGTTTTTGCAGGTGTGATTGTATGGGGCGTTGAGCCTTAGGGCTTGAATGCTAAATAGCTAGTGGACTGTTGAGGCACGAACTACAGTTGAACAAATATTTCTGTTCAGATTGTACAAAGTAATGGAGGGAGCCTTGTTTATAGGTCGTTCTATAGGTATATAGGTGTCCCCCGTCTGGCTAACTCATCTTGTATACGGTTTCCCAATACATCCTGATAGCCTTGTGTAGAGATTTGCGAAATTTCGATCCTTCATTCAAAAATTAAGAGCCTTTACCCATTAAAGGCTGCCTATAGATCGGCTGGTACGACGAAGTTTTGAAACGTGTGCCTAGAAGACCATAGAAGTTGAAAGAAACAATTTTTATCTTCAAATTTTATTTTTCCGATTTCCATACATTTTTCAGCTTTTTTCGTCAACATTTCTATGGAAAAAAAAACTAGATATTCACCTGTAAAAAACTACAGGTATACCGAGGATAACTAAACTGTTCAATTTGTATACTTATATATTTGTTATTTCTCTTTACTATGAAATAAATTTTTCCCCGATATCTCTCACTTTCCCCGTGCTAGAATTTTTTAAGTGTCAACACTTTTTTGGGTATTTAAATACCCATTAGCCTGAAATGGGTTAAAGCTATTGGCATAAATTCAATTCTGTGTATAAATACTTTTAAAATATATTCATCATTAAAATTGTTTAACCATAGAGGAAAAGTCGTTTTTTGTCATCAGGTCAGACGCCACAAAGCACTCTGTGGCCGAAGGCCGAAAATCATGGTAAGAATCTTTTCTTTGTGGAAAGCGTTAGTGAAAAGTAATGCGTACATTCCATGAAAACTTCTTTATAGATTAAAATTTCGAAAATTTTTTTTTTTATCAAATTTTTAGAGCATATAACAATATTTTAACTGATTTGTAGACAACCAACTAATCTTAAAAACAGTAAAATTTGGTATTTTTTAACTTTTGTATGTAGAAGGTAACTAGCTTGCATCACCTTACATCACCTTAAAATTATTTGAGAACGGTTTAATTAAGTTAAGTTAATTCAATTAAACTGATGCAACCAAGCAATGAAAACTCGCTGCGGGAAGATGGAGAAAAAGAGCATGGATGTCCAGATTGAGAAAAAAATATCTAATTGTAACTTATACTTGTTATATAATCCTTTAAAAATGTTATTTTGTAATTCAGAATCTGAAAATATCGTTTATAGTACATATTTATGTAGTACATACTATTGTTCGCAAGTCCTTTTGAACCGATCGACAAGCAATTATAAAACAATGTAATAATTGAGATTCGTTAAGCAATTTCGAAAAACATAAGGGATTTCCATCGTAAAAGTTGATTTTTATTGATATTAATTGATTGTAGCTATGGAAGCTATATGAAGCTATGTATATAGTCCAATTATTAGCAAAGTTGTACCATGCCGCCATATGACATAGTTATCCGATTCGGACGATTGCGACATTCGGGTTGCCTTCAATACAAATAATTGGAAAATTGATCAAATCAATATATAATTGCTTAATTGCTTTAAACCGAAATTCTGTAAACTGAAATAACCGCTTAGTAACCGTTTCATTTATGAGATTTAATTTCGGTTTTTCATACATCAAAAAGAAATTATTTTTCATTTTTAATGTTGATTTTTGGTTTTAATTTTCTTATGTTAGGATAGGATATACTTTCCTTCTTTTGTTTAATTTTAAATGTTTATTTGTGATACTCATGATCGAATTTTCATAGCACTGAAAAAGCGCAAATAAAATTAATTTGTTAAATGAAAAATTCAAATTGTTAAAATGTAACTAAACTACATCAAAGTGAAGAATATGTGAAATAAATGTGTGAATAAAACGTTAAGAAAGTAATGCCTTTTTAATTATTATCATTATATTATTAATATAATTCTATTTTTCAAAAAATTTTGAGAACCGAAACCATACTGGTATTTTAAAACCGAAACATACCCGTTCATCGTTACGAAAACTTCACTCAAAGAATTTGCGTTACCGATAACACTAGTTTACAAAATTAAAAATTTTTTTTGCAAAGTGAATCAAAGTAATTTTTTCTTATGGACTTTGGCCCGCTAAACACGAAAATGGCACTTAAAATTTTTTTTATGGAAACTTTTTCGTAATATTCAAATGTTTTCGAATTTTCGAGGTTACTACAACACTTTTGTGTATATTTCCATTTCTACTTATCCCATTTAGCTAAGCAAGCAATCATATTAAAGGAAAATTAATTGTCAACGTTTTTCCATACAGTATTAAGATGATCTCAGCAGTTCAGGTGCTAGCGCTTTTAATAACTTCGAAAATAGACGTTTTTTTGTGATTTTTTTAGTTTGAAAGCTAACATATCAATATAATATTGTCAATCTGCAAGTTTAGTTAAGAAATCTCTAAAAAAAATTTGTCTTCTACATCTTTATTTTCGATCCTTAGTTCCAATGTCAGCCATTTAGTGCGATAAGCTTTATTGTTGTTTGAGACATCTCAACGAATCTGACAAAATAAGCATCTGGGATGGTCCTTTACATTTTCACCAAATTTGGTTTAAATCGGACCACTACAGCTGTCATACGAAACATACTTGAAAATAGTTAAAAATATGATTTAAATTGTATCACTGAAAAGCGTATTACTAAGCTATTTATCATTGGATTTGCATGAACAGTACCTTAGTTTCGTTGAAAAACTATCAGCTTTACTTTAAACCTCTAAAAAAAATGTATCTTTGTGATTTACGAGGGCGGGCTGATAAGTAATCGGCCTTACCAAAAAAAAACATCTTAAACAACCCATAAATATTTTATTCGATTAGTGTTTTCTATCGGCTGATTGCTGAAAAAGTTTTAGGCGTTTTTCTCAACACTGGTAATTTTGGCGGGAGTTTTAGCATGGTCACTTTTGCATTGTCCCCAAAATGAGTAAAATAGAATATCGAGCTGTCATTAGATTTCTGTTTTTAAAAAAGAAATCCAACGATGAAATAAAAAATGAGTTAATCGAAGTTTATAGGGAATCAGCTCCATCGATTTCGACCATTAAATATTGGACTGCTGAGTATAGGCGCAGGCGGACAAGCATTTTTGACGAGGACCGTCCGGGACGTCCCAGAGAGGTGACAACCCCAGAAATGGTAGATAAAGTCCACGGAATGATATTGGATGATCGCCGAATAAAGCTGAGAGAGATTGCTAAGGCCCTAAACATTTCTCGTGAACGTGTTGGAAACGTCTTACACGAATATTTAAATATGAGTAAGCTTTCGTCAAGGTGGGTGCCGCGATTGCTCACAGCGGAACACAAACGCAACCGCTTGGACATTGCGAAGGAGAGTTTGGCATTGTTAAACGCAAATAAGAATGAATGAACTTTTGCGTCGTTTTGTGACTGTCGACGAAACTTGGATACATCACCATACACCAGAAAGCAAGGAACAGTCAAAGCAGTGGATTTCAACCGGAGAAACGGCGCCGAAAAAGGCAAAGATTGGTTTGTCGGCCAACAAGGTAATGGCAACGGTTTTCTGGGATGCCCTAGGCGTAATTCATGTGGATTATCTAGAAAAAGGCAGAACAATTAATGGAGAATACTATTCTAACCTTTTGGGACAGTTCGATTCAGAACTAAAGAAAAAAAGGCCGCACATGGCGAAGAAAAAAGTTCTGTTTCACCAGGACAACGCTCCGGCTCACAAGAGCGTTGTTGCCATTATGAAATTGTGTGAACTACACTATGAAATTCTTCCACATCCCCCCTATTCTCCAGATTTAGCACCATGTGACTATTATCTATTTCCAAACTTAAAGAAATGGCTTGGTGGAAAGAAATTTCAGTCGAATGAACAGGTGATCTGTGAAACAAACGCCTATTTTGAGGACCTGGACCAGTCATATTTTATGGAAGGTATAAAAAAATTGGAGGACCGTTGGACTAAGTGCATACGTCTAAAAGGAGATTATGTTGAAAAATAAAAAAGAAAAATAAAAAAAAAACCGTGTTTTCTTTGGTAGGCCGACTATTTATCAGCCCACCCTCGTACAGTTTTTCCAGGACGATAAGTATGTTAGCTTTGGAACTCAAAAAATCACAAAAAACTCCCATTTTCGAACTTATTAAAAGAGCTAGCACTTGAACTGTTGAACCGATCTTAATACTGTGTGAAAGAAAATTGAAGACAATTAACTTACCTTTAATGTAAGTGCTTGCTTGGCCAAATCGGATAAGTAGAAATTAAAATATACTCAAAAGTGTTGTAACCTCGAAAATTTGAAAAAATTTGAATATTTCGAAAACGCTTCTATAAACAAATTTTAGGTGCCATTTTCGTGTTTAGCGGGCCAAAGTCCATAAGAAAAAATTACTTTGATTCACTTTGCATTTTGTCTGTAAAATAGTGTAACCGAAAACCTAAATGCGAACATAACTGAAACCGTAACTGAAACCGATATTTGTTTCAGTTTTAATCCCTGTTATTGAGTATGAAAAATGACTTTGTTAAGGGTCCGAAAATAGTGATAGCTTTAATTCATCACTTTGCGGTTAATAAAGAGTGTTAGTGTATTTTATTCTTAATGATGAACTTGATGAACTTTGGAAATTTGTTTGAGTTAATCGGTGGAACAAACTTTTTAAGCCGATTAACAAAATTGTTTTATTATTGTTGTAAAAGGAAGATTCAGTAAATTGCAAAGTTATTAAAAAACCAACAATTTTGCGCAGTTCCCCGACTAAACTTGAACTATAACAACGAGGGTTATAGGGTATCCTCCAGTCACCTTCGAGCAGAACATTTTTGGTCGTAAAACAATGTCTTGCGGCCCAATGTGCAAAAACTTCATAAAAAGCTTTCTTGAAGCTCTAAACGTTAAAGCGTTTTAAAGTTGGACATGCGCAATGAAACTGAAAATGTTAAGGATAAATACAATTATACTTGTCACCCAGAATCATTGGTGTATTTTATAACTGATTAAGATAACTGTTTACTTTTAATTCAAATCATTCAAAATTGGTGTTAAAAATACATAAAGGTTTTTGTGAACGGAAAACGGTCCGTTGATTTATGAAATAATAGAAGCAGTATTTTAACTAATATTAAAATGGTAAGTCTTTGCATTCACTAGTTCTGATTTTTAGAGTTTCTGAGGAATACATACATACATATGTACATTTTTTGTGTGTACATAACTGCAAAAAAGAATATATTACATAAATATCTACTAGCTGACATATCCATGAGTTCATTTACTTATTGTAATTAAATTTTGCTCTGTATTTTGTACCTTTATTATGGATACATACAATGTACATACGCACAAACATATACATAAGTACATATGTATGCTTATTCTCTTAATATTTTTGGAGGTTTCACTCCTTTTTATGCATATACATATATGTACGTATATGTGTACGTTTTATATCTATTCGAAAACTTTATTAGTTAAAAAATAATTTCCCTTTTATAATTTCTCTGTGTACTTATGTACAATATATGTGCAAAAAATGTACACATACTATAGAATAAATTTTCATACATATATTTACATGCACTTAGAATGGTCATGTGTATCTGTATAAATAAATTATTCCAACACAAAGTTTAAAAAGTCTTATAAGTAAATGCATAAGTATTTACATATGTATTTACATATATCTATACTTTCATATACATATGTACACAAAAATTTTAGTATAAATATTTGTATATTAATGAATGTAGATTTCTATGTAAAGGTACATATATTAAACGAAATGCATGCTTGCATCCATCCATAAGTACATAAATCAATGCATATTTATTTTCACACTAATTTAGGGAGTGTTCTTTCAAAATTATTATGTGAAAATATATTTTTAAGTCAGGTACAGTAAAAAAAAAAACCTCAAAATAATAGAAAAGGTGAGAATAGTTACAGAAGCAAGTTAAGTTGCTTGCCTTAATAAAACTTTATCCTGTGGCAGGTACTGTGAGTTATTGTTTAAATTTTGATGTTCCGGCTGTTGTAAACTCTTGAGATTGGCGTTTTTGTGATCATTCAAAATTCCTCTTCATATACCTGTTAAAGGAACAAACGGTTGAAGATCTATCTTCAGTATGACAATCGTTTTTGCTATTCATGGGAGATAACTCCATTACAATCGCAGATTGAGAATTTTCTATCACTGCGGACGGCAGTCCAAAGGCGACCAGCATATATACACAGTAAGAATGGATAGAGTTATATACCGATCGAAAGGTATCAACTTAACTTACACTAAGACTTTTCAAAACTCACCTGGTTCGTGAGATAAACAGGTGTTAGTGGGAGGGGAAAAATTGAAATGATTGGAGCAGATGGGGCCGTTGGAGTCTTTTTTATTTTTTTTAATTTTTTACTATTCTAATCAAAAATACGAGTCGAATGACAACTCGATCATCGAAATCCGACCACTAGTTCAAAAGATAATTAATTTTGAAATGTTTAGTGGCCTTTAGAAAATGAGATGAAAAGTCAGCCCACTTGTTTGTTTGTTTGGATCAAATCGTTGATTTTACTTAAAAATTTTCATGAGGACTTGTTCCCGATCAAAAATCTAGAAACGTTTGTTCTACTTTTTCGAAAAAAACGCTAGCTTAGCGGGAAATCGCTAAAACACGCTAAAATTAAAACCCCTACAGCATTCAAACAACAAAATTGTTTAATTTTTTATCACTGCGGACGGCAGCCCCTGCTAAAAACCCCTATAGCATCGATATGAGCTACAGCCGTGTTCTTTGTATCGTTGGAAAGGTATTTTGAAGGGCTCTTAGGCAGACCTTTAAACTTTTTTTCTAAAGTGCTTAGGTAAAAAGCTACAGGTGAAATAAGATATTTTGTTCCACACTTTGGCGGTTTTCAAGAAAACGCCGCTAACGATTTTTTTTACCTTTCAATATGTTGTTGTGTGTAAAATTTCGCGTTTTTTGATATATGACAGAAAAAAGTGCCAACATTTTTTTTTAAAATAATTTATATGTAAAATTTAATATTATTCGTCACAAAATTGGATATCAGAAATTTTGGGGCATAAAACTGTTTTCGCCACTAGACTTTTACCTCGTAAAGAGGTTTTTTTTATAAGATTAATTTATCTGTAAAACTTAACATTATTCGTCGCAAAATTGGATATAAGAATTTTTGGGGCATACAAATGTTTTCGTCACTAGACCTGCACCTTTTATAAGATCGTCTTATGCAACCTGACCAATTTGCCATAGAAAATATAACTCGATCATTTAAATTTAGTATTGTTTTGTCTGGAGATATCTTAACCAAACTTGCAAGGGTATCAATTCCGTTTTGAAAAGTTGACATTAGTAGTTTCGTTACTGGAGCATTTAAATGTACATATGTATTTGTTAAAGCCCCTTCAAAATTCAATCGATTTTTGATAAGAGTTTAACAACTTAAGATTAGTTCTTCCATGTGCTGATGTCACATGGACTGTGTAGATAGTGTACTCCTAAAACTGTTCATCCCAATTCTGTTCGCTTTACTGCTCATTTGCGACTGTAGTAAATTTAATCTGAGTACTTGGGTTTATAACTGCCAAATACATTGAGCTCCCATACATAGACTGCCCACTGGCCTTGTCAATATTGACGTCTGACACCGCAGTATGTTAAAATGACTTGCCTGACGAGAATTAAATGGTACCATAAGCCTCCTGATATTTTCTTGCATTGCTTCCTCAATGGCTTTATAATCTAGGTCTAGTTCTATCTTAGGAACATGAGGGACTTCATCAAACTGATCATACTGCAATTATAGTATTTATTTAACATTTCTGATTTTCGAAACCTTATGCTGAATACAACAAGTTGAGTTCTAAGGCGCAGATCTGACAAACTATCTATAAAGCTACATTTAGAAAAAAAAACAAGCACATTTGTGCACAAACCAAATCAAACTGTGCATGAAAGTAGCGTAAGCACGATTTTTCTTACTTCATGAACGCTTGGTTATATAAATTCATAAACACTTGAGTGTTATTGTTTGAACGAATGGGAACAATTTAATCGCTTTTTGGTCTCATTTTATGAACGTTTTATTTAGTTCGTTTTAGAAGGAAACAGGAGTCGATTTGTGAACATGTTCACAACATTATATAAACAGCAAGTTTTTTTCCAAACAGTACTTTTATTTATTGTATCTCCACTCTTAAGGGACTAACAATAATTAATGGAATCTTATTCTAAAATATTTTACAATTATTTAGTGAATTGTATTTGAGTTAGACGGCCCAAATAGATAGAAAAATAAGTCACTGAGCTGGCTGATCGTTGCGCTGCAGTCGGCTGTGACTGCAAACTCGGATAAGTGATCTAGCAAGAGGATTTGGATGTGAGGCGAGCTTTGTTCGATGTTTGGCTTGTTGTTCTAAGATCTCTTCTTTTACAAGTTTAATATTTTAGTCTCTGTGAATGTCGTCGGTCCGCTTGTGTTACATTTCACTGCAAATACTCAAACAGTTTGTGCGTGTTTTGAGGTAGCAGTTTTGTTATTTTAAAAATAAGTCCGTCTAACCATACTCGGTCAAATGCTTGAGCCACGTCAAGAAATATTGCCGTGCAATATTCCCGATGCTCGAAAGCAGTGCAAATTTCTGATGTTATGCGATTGACTTGCACGATCGTTCCATGTTTTTCTCGGAAACCAAATTGGTGCGATGGCACAGTGTTGTTTATTTTGAGATGTGGGTTGGTGCGCAGCAAGAGGACATTTTCAAACAGCTTCGAGAGACAGGTTAATAGGCTCATTGGTCTGTATGATGATGTCTGCGTTTTGTCTTTTCCCGGCTTGGGTATCATCATTTTTTCCATTTTTGGGGGAAATACCCAATTCTTGCGATTGCGTTGAAGAGCCGACAAATGAGTAATATAGCACATCTAGGGAGTTCGATGATCATCCTTGGCGTTATTAAGTCAAAGCCAGATGACTTTCCTGGCTTGGCCGAAATTCTATGGGATCTATTGGCTCTGATATGTTGTCACTCGATGAAGATGGGAGCACAAATGAGTTTGTGGCAGGGTTTGGTTGAAAGACCTGTTTAAGGTGAGAGGAAAATGCGCTCGCTCTTTCGTCGTCGCTACGGAACCAACTGCCAGTGGGGCTCCTTAATGGCATAGTTGTTTCCATTGGAGCCCTTAGATTTCGGTTAGCTCTCCATAGTGGATGTTTTGTGCTAGTGGCGCTGCGCGTTTGCTTCCTCGAGTTTAAGTGCCTTGGTGAGCCTGCGTGTAGCTACCTTCGGTTTGTGCTTTACAGCTGGTGATAGGTTAGACTGCCATTCCCGTCATAGTCGTCGTTTTTCCAGAACCAACTGTTCGATTTCTCGGCTCGTTTTATTTTGGTTTAATTCATACATATGTGTTTCTCATAACATTAATATTTTTGTCGTTTAAGAAGTGTAAAAGTTCAAGTTTATGCTGTGAAACACCATTTGCGTTCCACAGAGATATCCGTAACGAAGTCATTAGGATTTTGACGATAAGAGTAATTGGATCAACATGTTTTGATTCCGCATGAGTTCTTGCATTGTAGTTTGCATGAACGTCATAAAGTCCTTCTTGCTTTGCTGTAGTGATAGCATCGCTGCTTCGATGCCACTTGGTTGTTGCTGTTCGCATTGGTGTATATTTGGCAGTATGTGCTCTGCTCGTGCGGGATGTGAGATACTTTCCATTGGAGCGGGAGATTTCGTACCCGATCTCAGAGCACTTGCAAAGGAAATTCCAGGGGTGATACCTTTGGGGACTGAGAATGATGCGGTAAAATTAGACTGTTGCGAGACAGTGTAGAAGCTTACTGTGGTATGAGGTCGCGCTGAGACAACTGGTTTGTTAAGGCGGCTTCCAACTCCTTGTAAACCACACATCCTCGCCAGTTTGCAGTGTGTTCTTCCCCACAGTGGCTGCACTTTTTCACTGAGATGTCTTCCTTGTTTTTTGGGCACTTTGGGGTGTTGTGAGATACGATACAAACGACCTTAGAGTGCAGTAAGCCTTGGTGTGGCCATATTCCTGACAATTGGTACACTGCACTGGGCTTCTACGCTTGTGCGGCTCTTCGACAGTGATCCTCCGGTGCAGCAGGAACTGTAGTTTGTAGATTGGGTGAATTTCGTTTTTCTTTAAGGCTTTCGTCTCAGGCTCGAGCTCAACTTTGAAGAGGGGTTGCGGATCTTTATTTCTGTTTATGATATTTGTGACCGTCTTTGCATGAAAGTTAACTTCTTTCAGAGCCATGATGATTTCGGCGGGTGCTACTGATATGTGTAGTAATTTTTACCTGCATCTTTAAGATATTTGGTCACTGCACGGTGATCTGCCTCTGTTTTAACCGGTACTTTAGTTTCATGTATGTTTCCCTTTTTAGAGGGATCATGTGAAAACTTTTTCTCTAGTTAGTGCTGCTAGTTTGTTAACCAATTCGCTTGAGCTTTGCTCACGAATGCATATCGGTGGAGGCTTGGCCTTTCTTGGGTCCACTTCCATAGGCTCATTTGGTTCAATATTTTCAGTTTCTTCCAAGAGGGCAAATTTGTTTGAGCTGAGCACGTCAGGTATCTTTTTACCAACATCACCACCGTCGATTTTTGACTTATTACCGGCATTTGCATTTTGTGGGCTAAGCTTTCGCTTGATTTGAATGTAGCGATCCATACCAGTCTGCACAGTCGAACCTACTTTTTGGTTTTGTTTTGATTTTTGCTCATTTGTTGGCTCTGGAGCTTGCATTTAGTGTCGCACTAAAATTGTTCTCTTCCAAAATCGCATTGCTTTTGCTTGGTGGGTTCTGCTGTTGAGTGTTTTGAGTTCGTGGAGCCGAAGAAATTGGCGAAGAAATCGTAGACCCAGCTGTTGAAAATGTTGTGGCTGTAATTGTTGGTATTGCAGCAGTAGTGGTAGAGCTACTTGCTACGGATGTAGTAGTAGTTGCTGTGTAACCAGTAAGAGGCGTCGATGGTGAGGCGCATTGCGCGCTCCACTATTCAAGTTTGCTGTTGTTGGCATACATGCTGGTGAGAGTGGACTGCGTGAGAGCGTGAGAGAGTGCAGGCGCTTGGTCAATTTTTTGATTTGTCTGAGTAGGATCGTGCTCTATCAGTGCTTTCTGAGAGCATTGTTTGACTTGTTTCAGTGGTGTTGTTATTGTCTGAGAGCGATTTAAATGTGAAGTAGTCGTTGTTGATTCTTGAGCGTGGACGCTCGCTCTGAGAGTGAGCGCCGCTCATTTTCGTAGAGTGTTTTGAACTTTGCACGTTATGTTTTATTTGTTTGACTTAGCAAAATATGTTTCATTTTTAAATTCGTTCTTTTGCTAAATTGACTGGAGTTACTAATTTTGGTTTGTCTTTTGCACAGTTAACATTTATGTAAGAAAGTTGGATGGAGCAGGCGATACCAAGTGGTATCGGTACGTGGCGGCAGGTCGATAGTCACGTGCTTATCGATATCAGCAGTCGAGTGGAGTAGCAGTCAGTCGTTCGCAGCAGTTAAAGTCGGTCGGATCGTCGTCGTCAGGATTCAGTGGCGAGATGATCATTATTAATTGAAGTAGTTAAAGTCGTTCAGCAGTATCAGAGCCAGTCAGTCGAAGCGTCGTGAATTTTATACCAAAGTCGTTTAATCTATATTATTAAGCATTTAAAACTGTTAATTACTCATCCGTTCATATTTAAAATAAAACTGAGGTTATTTGCCATAACCCGTTTTACATTTGGGGGCTCAACTGGGATGAGCAAAGACAATTGTGCTTAAAAAAAAAATTTTTCAAGTGCGCAGTAAGAAGAAAAGTTTCTGATGAAACCCAAAAAGGGAAAGACGCCAGCCGAAAATCGTACGCAGTCTATACGCGATAAGCCGTCGCCAGCCGAAAATCGTACGCAGCCTATAACACGCCGAGAGAGAGTGAGACAACCGGTGTTTGAAGCACCAGAAGTTTCTATGCAGCAGCCAGCGTTGCCGCACAAGCAGAAGTTGGGAAGTGTTGAGAGACGGCATGAAATCAAGTTGCAGCAAGATTTAGTCGACATGGCAAATTCTGAGGCGAATCAAGAAGATTGCGGGACAGATGGTCATGATGCAGCATACAATAACCAAACGTTGCAACAACTCATTCAGCTGCTTACAATTAAAGTTCAGCAGGAAGGAATGTCGAACAACGAGGGAAAATTAGTAGTGGAAAATTTTTCAAAAGTTATTCCCGATTACGATGACGAAAACATGCAAGTCGAGAAGTGGTTCCGAAGCTTTGAGCTAAATGCTGACGCTTATGGCTTGAATGCAAAGCAGAGGTATGTTCAGGCTCGCGGCAAAATAACGAAGACAGCAGCATTGTTTTTGGAATCGACGGCAGTATTCGACTACAACACGTTGCGCGAAGAGCTGATCGAAGAGTTTCATCGTGATCAAGTTTGCGGAGCCGAGCTTCACAAACAATTGAGTGCTCGCTCGAAGAAAAAGGAGGAAACTTTTCACGAGTACGTGCTTCAGATGAAACGCATAGCAGCACATGGGGAAATGGACACGGAGTCGGTGATTCGCTATGTTGTCAATGGGCTGAATCTCAAAACCGATTTTAAATACAACTTGTCCAGCTGCACATCCTTCAAGAAACTACGTGACAAATACGACGTCTACGAGAAGGTAGTGGACATGAACGAGAAGAACAGCACAGAAGAGAAGCAGTTTCAGCCGAACAAAAGTAGCGACAAAGGTGCAAGTGCAAAATCAGAGAGAAAACAGCATTGTTTTAATTGTGGTGCTGCAGATCACTTGCGCAAAGACTGCAAGGCCGAACAGAAATGTTTCCGCTGCAACGAAAGTGGACATATGTCAGCGCAGTGCACATCGTCCACAAACATCAATGTGGCCTACTAGGAGAAGCGTCTTAAAAGCCTGAAGATTAATAATGTAGAAGTGAACGCACTGGTCGACACTGGAGCTGATATTTCGATTGTTAAAAGGTCACTTTTTAACAAAATGGTTGGCGTTGAATTGAGTCGTAATGTTGCTGGACTCAGAGGCTTGGCCACCTACGTAGTTCGTCCAGATGGTGAATTTCAAGCAAGCGTAGATGTCGACAAGATGGAGGTGTCTCACAAGTTCGTGGTAGTAGCTGACAATGCCGTTGGATGCGACGCTATTCTGGGCTATGATTTCGTCGCTAAGTTCACAGTGAAGATGTCGGCAGCCGGATATGAGTTTTCTCCCCGGCAGGGGAAGGATAATGAGGATGAAGGATGAGGATAATCAGATAAGTATTTACAATATAGTTGAGACAAATACTGATCCTGAAATCCATCTCCAGTTGAAATCTGATGTTACATCAATGATAGGAAAGTTCAAGGCCGCCAAGCAGACTGCAGAACGTCCGATCCAGTTGAAGATCGTTCCTGATGGCACCACCATGCCTTTTTGAGGCACCAAGTCGCATCGCTATCAACGAGGAACCATTATACAGCATGTGCGTACCCATTTGCGAAAGAAGAGTCCGCATATCCAGCAGAAGCAGCAGCAGATCGGATAGGCGCAGCAGACAGCGGAGACGCAAGATGATATCCAAATAGAGGAAGAGGCCGTCAAGGATAATCGACACAAAAAGAAGAACCGCAAGATGAAGAAGAAGGGTTATTTTGTGAAGCACGACGAGGAGATGGAGTACCCAAGTATTCCATCCAAGCGCAAAGATGAGAGAGGGAAAAAATTGACGTTTCGGCCAATGTTTGGCGTGAAGATGAGAACAACAGCCTAGAACGAGATGCTGCAGGTCTTGGAAAGATACAAAGCTGTAGATGTCGAGGGATTGATTAAATCCAATACAAGCATCGTCAACATGAAGTTGTGGCGCTATGTAGAGGACAACGAGGATTCCTGTTCATTGGAGGCCGATGAATAGTGCAGAATGGCCGAATGTAAGAAAGTTGGATGGAGCAGGCGATACCAAGTGGTATCGGTACGTGGCGGCAGGTCGATAGTCACGTGCTTATCAATATCAGCAGTCGAGTGGAGTAGCAGTCAGTCGTTCGCAGCAGTTAAAGTCGGTCGGATCGTCGTCGTCAGGATTCAGTGGCGAGATGATCATTATTAATAAAAGTAGTTAAAGTCGTTCAGCAGTATGAGCAGCAGTCAGTCGAAGCGTCGTGAATTTTATACTAAAGTCGTTTAATCTGTATTATTAAGCATTTAAAACTGTTAATTACTTATCACTTCATATTTAAAATAAAACTGAGGTTATTTGCCATAAACCGTTTTACATTTATTCGCAATGGTATTATTTATTTATTTGCTGAGTCTCAACTTTCTGCTTGCCAAGAGAAGCCGCTGACATGTCCTCCCTTGAGCAGGCCTCAAACTAAACAGCATGTGCACAAGAATATTTCAGTTCGTCTTGGGCACATTCCAACAACATTATAAGAACAGTCTTTCATAATTTAACCGTTTTAATAAAAATACACAGTAAATTAATGTTGTAGTATTTTATTGAATTGGCTACATAGTAAATTTTCTTAATTTAATCTCTTGATTTCTACTGTTCAGCTTGTTCAGCTCGTCCTCGAAATCGTTGTCGCTCACGAATGAACTGTTCCTTGTTAGTTTTGGCGCAAAAACGCCAATTGTGGCAACCGTGATTACAAGCTTCTAGAAAGTTTGCACCGAATAATACAGCTGATGGATTGTCAGTCGCCAGATGGCGATTTCTGAGAGTACTGTGGATTTCAGTTTATTTAGTGGCGCCATCTAAGTATTTTCGTCTCCCCAAAAATTCTTTTCCCAATAAAAATTTACTTTTCACTATTTGTTAGAATATACTCACAGTCGATAGAAATATCCCTTTTGACACACAGCAAAAGCAATGATAACAACACAATTGTAAAATTGAAGTCGCCGCCTGCTTTAATTTTGAAGAAAATGAAAAATGTTATTTCTGAGTGCACGATTTATACCGACTCGTGCTTGTTTTAAGCCCGAAAAAATGAGAACGATTCGGTCATATATCAAGAAAATTGTGCATGATTTTTTTCGTTCATTTTTTTCTGAGTGTAATCTCGCCCTTCGTGTGCTGTCGTTGCTACTGTTACTGAGGCGAAACACCGGTATTTTCTGTCCAACAAAAGAAAAATATTTTTAAGAATTAGAAAAAATTCTTTGTTATTAAGAAAAAAATATCAAAAATGTTCTATATATTTCTATATTTTTGTTACAGATTACCTACATAACTTATCAATTGCCGATGTGGCAGTGGCTTATTTACTTTTTTGTCCTTACAATCCTGCTTAAAGGTGAGTACCCAAATAAGCATGAGAATATAAAGATACACAGAATGCAGAGACCAAAAATCCGCTATCGGCAACTTTCACAAGAAAATATGTTCTCTGGTTAAGTAGATAAAACAAAAATATTATTCACAAGGGGGATACGTCCACGTTCGCTTAGCTCGCCAACATCCGGCTCGCCTGGCGCGCTCCAATAATTTGTGATGACGAGGAACACTCATGTTTATTTTTTAATATTTTTTATTAAAATTTATTTCAAATTGTTTCTATTAAATATTCTTCAATCCAGGCAAGCAAATTCGTAAGTCTTAAAAGCCAGTCACTGTAAAGTTGTTGAATCTAAAAAGAGAATAGAAGTAGTTAAAATTTATGCAAAGTGAAACAGTTCAACAACAGTAACTATCAGGGATTAAAACTAGAGATGGGCACGGGCCTCATTATTTAGGCCCGGCCCGACCCGAGCCCGAAACTTCTAATTGAAAAAAAGGCCCAAGCCCGCCTGATATTTTTGCTGTGAGGCCCGAACCCGCCCGTTTAAAAAAAAAAAAAATTGAACGAATATTAGGTCATTTGTGAACATTATTGAGTGCTCATAAGCAAAATGAGCTTATGAGCTTGTTCAGAAATTGAATAAATAAAATTAAGGATATAACGGAATTTTTCGTAGTGTGACCAAATTTGGGTAGCAAAAAAATGCAATAGATTTGGCGTGTTCCGGGCTTTCGGGCTTTGAAGTTAGGCCCGAGCCCGGCCCGACCCGACCCGAAATGACATTTTTCGGCCCGAACGAAAATTTTGTAAAAGGCCCATGGGACCCGAGGCCCGACCCGGCCCGTGCCCATCTCTAATTAAAACCCTAACCGAAACCGTAACCTTTAACCGGTAAAAACGATTGAAACCGAAAAAAAAATTTTTATTTGACCGAAACCTTTAAACCAAAACTCTGTAAGCTGTAAGCTGAAATGGTCTTTTAGTAACCGTTTAATTTATAAGGGTTAATTTCGGTTTTTCATACATCGAAAAAAAGTTATTTTTCAGTTTAATTTTGATTTTTGTATTTCATTTTCCTATGTTTAATTTGGAATTTTTTTGTGACTAAGCTACATAAAATTTAAGAATATGTGTTAAAATGTGCGAATGAAGTATTTAGAAAATAATGCCATTTTAATTATTATTATGATTACATTGTTATTACTATTATACTATTGCAATAAAAACATTTTTTTTGTGAACCGAAACCATACCGGTGTTGCAAAACCGAAAAATACAAAAACGGGTTCACAGTTACAAAACCTTTATTCAAAGATTTTGCGTAACCGATAACCGAAAACCTAAATGTGAACATAACCGATACCGCAACTGAAACAAATATTCGTTTAATCCCTGGTAACTATACTTTAGGTGAGATTGTAATGGATCAGTAATCAGTATATACCGAATGGCAAAAAGTATGCTTTTGTATACAAATAAGTCAACTTTATGTATATTTTTTTTAATCTTACGACGATGGTTTTCTAAAATTGTTTGTTAAAATCAGGGTTCGGAAAAACTACTCCGTAGCAGCAAGAGCTATGAAAATATAGTAAATAAAAAAATTTTATGTGCTCTGCTCTCATCTCGCTCCCAGTTCTTTAGCTTCCGCTAATCGGCAAATACTTTTTTATTTTTTGGCTATGGCTCTGCTACTGCTCTGTTCAAATCGAGAGCTGTAGCGAGAGCAAATCCAAATACTACGGATTTTTAAGCCCTGGTTAAAATTCTTTATTTATCGCTCAGACTAAACAATCAGTTTAACGGTTAATTTTAATCATTCAAGTATAACGCTTAGTTTTGGTTTAATCAAGCCAAAGATTCGATTTTCTTGTTTTCTAAATTATTTTTATTTTTATTGTCAATCTGAATATTGGTCTTCTTCAATAGTTTTTTGTTTTCAAAATAAAAGAATTTTGTCTTTATTTTAAATTAACGTATTTTTAATATTTTTACAACAAATTTTTTTGGTTTTGTGAATTGGAATCAAACCGGTATTTCATACCAAAAACAATCGAAAAACCGATAACCGTTACAAAACCGATATACAAAAATTTTGCATAACCGATAACCGTTAGCCGAACCGTAGCTCAAAAAGAATTTCTATTGGGTTTCATACCCCGATATCTGCAAACAGGTAACACTATGAAAATTCACACATTTCGAATATATTCTAACAAAAACTTCTTAATGAGCTAAAAATCTAGTGACGACAACATTTTCCTGTCCCAATATTTCTGATATCTAATTTTGTGACAAATGATAAAAAATTGAATACATAAATTATTTTTAGAAAGAATGGTTGGTAAGCACGCGCCAATCAAAAGTTGTTTTAAAAGAAGCGTTACTTTTTTATTTCAACTATAAACTTACATCCATACCAATGTAATGTATATATTAGGGTGTCCCTTATTTTTACAAAGCAATTATTTTTAAACGCATACGGGCTAGTTCTGTTCATTTGGTCCTTAAGCACTCGGAAATAAATTTTTACCTCAATCGGAGTGCCGACTTATGTACATACATCGAAAAATTTACAAATTATATGGGACAAAAAATTATTTTGTAAGGCTATTTCTAAAAGCATGATACGCTCTAGACGAAAAAATGTATGCAAGGCCAAAACTTCATATAAAAAAAGGGTTGCAAACATGCTCGAAATTATTTGGGGGTTTTAATACACTATTTGGTAAATATATGGTATCTTTATGACCTTTCAAAACATCGATTGAATCAGTGTTTGGACTAGTCCAAATCTTTTTGAACAGAAATGGTGACCAACAAGCAGCAAAATAAAAGCCGAATTGAGCTGTTTAAACACAAAAAACGAATTATACTGATTGAAGAAATGCAACAGAAACCAATATTGTGGGATTTGACCGAAAAAAAAAATTTGTTCTTTTGTTCTCTTCTTACATGAGTGCGTTTGCTTATAAGTATTGGTGCGAACTCTTTCGTATGCTGGCTTTGGGTATCCCCGATACATATAAATAAATACAAAAAGCGTAAAAATTATACAGGGGTGACACAGAAATCGCAAGCGAAGTAGAATTTCACAGAAAGCAATTCCGCACGGAAAATTCCGAGGTGCCACAGAACTTCGAGAGATTTAATTTTTTTTAGCATTTTCAACAACCTTTTCGAACTACGCTGCTAAGGGTTGACACCTTTTCAGATTAAATTACCCAAAGGTTTGATTAGCAACTTTTTCAAGTTTATCATTGCAGAACACTAAACTTTTAATTTTTTCCTTGTTTAATTAATAAAATTTTATTTATTTATGTAATAATTGATTTTGTTTAGCTGAAAAAAAGTTACTCGACAGCTCTAGCAATTGTCTGCCATTAGTCTGGCAACTCTTCGTGAAAAATGTTTTCACAAATTGCACAATAAGCTTAAGGTTTTTTCGATAAAACTTGATTTGCCTCAAAAGAGCTATTTTTTTACTGCTTAATTTAAAGAAAACTGAAGTGGTTCCATTTATATTTTTTAAATATCTTACTTCGAATTTTGACTAAAAAATGTGGCATCGCTGACCCTGACTTCGAAAATCTAAATCGGACTTGGTGGCAGCATTGGACGAAAACGGACTTAGCGCTAGTTCTTTCCGCACAAAATTATTCTGCGAATTGACCTGTGGCACCGCGAAATGAAATTGATGTGAAATTCAAGCGAAAGCGATTTCTGTGGCATCCCTGATAATCAATTTAAATTTGTTTTAGTAACTTTGTATTTTAAAAACTACTTCTTAAAAAAAAATTTTTTTAACACACATCAAAAGCAATGATAACACAATTGTAACATTGTAACATTACTTTAAAACAATGAAAAATGTTAAATTTTTCACGTTATTTTTTTTTCTGAGAGCACGATTTGATACCGACTCGTGCTTGTTTCGAGCACGAAAAAATAAGAACTATTCGTTCATATTACAAGAAAATTGTGCATGATTTTCTTCGTTCATTTTTTTCTGAGTGTAATAGTAGTAATTACTGATAGTACAAGTTAGGTCAGGGATTTCTTAAAAGGAATAGGAAAGAGGAAGATGTGATAAGGAGAGAAAAGAAAAATAAAAAACTATGCTCAGCGTAATCAGTTGTGCATGTAGGAAGGATAAAGGCTAGTATTTTTATGCCCCAGAACTTCTGATATCGAATTTTGTGACGAATAATATTAAGTTTTACATATAAATTATTTTAAAAAAAATTTTGGCACTCGGCATTGCGCTAAAATGTCTCAATTCATCATACCAAATAAAAGTAACTGTTTTGCGCAGTGCCTAATGCAAATTTTTCTTAAAATAATTTATATGTAAAACTTAATATTATTCGTCACAAAATTGGATATAAGAAGTTCTGGGGCATAAAAATGTCTCGTCACTATAAGATATCAGAATTTTTTAAATAAAGCATCAGAAATTTTGAAATTGAATTATTTTTTGACAGTATAGCTTTATAAACTTTGTTTATTGTTTCTACAAGCTAAAACAAACCGTCTGGCAACACTGGTTCCCGTTACAAACACCTATCACAAGCGCAAAAGCTATAAGCACTCTCAAACTCTGGCTGCTATGACACCTTGCTGCTGCTGTCCTATTCCAATTCTAAGTAAAATGTATATATTCAGTTAACAGGTAATATCGACTAATATTCGAATAAATCATGAAAAGTGACCCTAAATATATACCGATCTTGCTGTAATCGCAATTATAATATGTTTTATCTGCCGCAAAAAGAATTCCCCAGTGGACCAAGCAACGGACGTTGAGCGAGAGTCTCGCCAATCGCTCGTATACTGGTTCAAAAACAGACAAGTTGCGGTCAAACAAAGTGCGGCGATCGAACTTCTGCCAAACATGCGTTGTCGAGCCAAAAAGTTGGCCTAAAACGGATCATATGCGAGAGAATGCAAAGTTAACACGTTCGAGGTCCACAAAAAATATAATTAAAGTTCTGAAAATGATACGTTTCCGTGCATCCGTTTTTGACACTTTTGCTGCCACAAACTGAGCGACAGATGGCTCATACTTCTATTACTTCAGATCTGAAAACGGACGTTTTGCACGCTTGAAATAGGTAAAACTATCATTTTCGTTATCATTAATGAAATTTTGGTCCGCTGGGTCACCACTTGCAAGCAGTATATTACCGCATGACGCTGCAAGCAGTGTACATACTTAAGTTAAATTGATACCTTTCGATCGGTATATAACTCGACACGATGGGACAGTCATAGTTAGCAAATTTTTCTTTCTTCCTGTGTATATATGCTAGTCGCCTTTCGCACCCTTCATGCTGCTTTCGTCACTAGCGCGGACAGCCGTCCGCAGTGATACCAGATCGAGGATTCTATCAAAGTTATTTTCAATGGAGCTCATTTAAATAACAGAATAATCATCTGTAAAATTTTATTACTTTTTCGAATTAAAAAAAATCGTAGATCTTTGTATATTTGGTTTTAAATTTCTTGTATGGTAATATAAATTGTTCCATACAAATACTTTTTAAGATCCTTTGACTGTGCGCAACGCTCATCGCTGGTGTTGTCGAAAAGTAAATTATAAATTAGTATTAATATTTCCCCTCCAATGGTTAAACCAAAGAGTTATGTTCAGACTAAAGTGCCGATTTAATGGCAATAAATACACTATCAGCTAGATGAATCGTGGGATCATATCTACATAAAGAATAGTAAAATAAATTTTTTTTTTCCAAAAAATTTTGTGTTTTATAAATTAATGCCGATTGCAATATATACAGGAAGAATGGCAAATTCGCTATGACTGTCCGATCAGGTCGAGCTGTACCGATCGAAAAATATAGTTTTAACTAACAAAAGTGCTTACTATGATTTTTGGAAACTTATCAATCATCAAAATCCGTCTTGTGCTTCAAAAGATAATTACATTTCAAATTTGTAGTGGCCTTCTCAAAATGAGATGAAAACTCAGTTTGCTTGCTTGGCTGTTTTTATCAAATCGTTGACATAGCTTAAATGTGTAAATGAGGACTTATTCCCGATCATAAAACTAGAAACGTTTGTTATACGACTTTTTGAAAAAAAAAAAAAAAGAAATAACGCTAAAATTGACACCCCTACAGTACCCAAACGATAGATTCTACAGATATATGTATTTTATTCACACCTTAAATCACTTTAAAATATGATAGGCTTTTTTATATGTATAACACTTATCTGTGAAAATTCTTTTCGGCAAGATTTCCCTGTTAACCCCAAGTATTAGTGCCCAAGACCGCCTCTAGAGTCTAGACTCTATACACGCTGTCGAAAGGCCATTTATCGATATTTCTTTGTGGATTTCGTTCAAGTTGCTGGATACTCAAGCAACGAAATCATAATTGAAAAATTTCGGACACAGCTTTCGGCAGGAATTTTTATTTTCCGTTGTTATGGATACCCGGCTTAAACACAAAACTTTAAAGTTTCCGAAGCTGCGTTGCAAATCCGCGCTTTACTAACGCTAACAAAATTTGTGTTCGACCGATAATTTACTCCATTTTCAGTGCCACGCCCACTTATATTTTTCATTCAAAAATTGTTTTTATGTAATGAGAATGTATTTATGCTTCAATTTCAACCCAATATCTCATCCAGCTCCAAAGTTACAGATGTTTCCTTAGAGACTATAAAAGCTAGAGCAACCACATTTGGCACGCAGACTTCTATAAATCCCACGCAGATCAAGTTTGTTTCACATTTTTGTCACGCCCCTTTTAGCGTCCGTAAATCTCCAAAAGCCACCACACGCACACTTTTCAAGATATATTGATTTTTATTACAAACAAACGTTAACTACTATTATTACCTATCATCCTACTAAATTGTATCAATATCAGACAATTATAAAGGTGGTAATGGCTGATTAAAGTTTATAAGCAATGTAAGTGCCTGAAAGCAAGCAATAAAAATATTTTAAATTTTTTAAATAAGTAACGGGTATTCGGGAGCTCGACTCTTGTTTTTCCATTCCCACTTGTTTTTTTCATGTAGTTAGTTTAAAAAAAAGTCAGTTAATATAAATAAATAAGTTAAATACGAAGACTAAGGTCAATTCAAATATGGACTGCTCTAAGCTTGTCCTTAAAAAGAGTAAAATTTCTCTCTTGTCATTTTTTTGAAAAAATACTTCAACTTTGACGAGCTCCACAGTCTACAACCAAATGTTTTAAAAGCCTTCTGCATAATAAAAAAGGATTTGCAACGGCTACGGAGCGGTAGCTAAAGAACTGGAGGCGAGATGAGAGCAGTGCACATGCAATTTTTTTCATTTACTACGGTTCTCATGAATTTTTGCCTTTGCAACAGTTTTTTGATCGTTTATTATTACTTATTACAAACTTTGATTTAATTTAAATATTTTGACTGAATACACTACACATAAATAAATGCTGGTTTTTATTCAAGTTCTTATCACTTTAGATGATTAACCAACAAAATCACACGATTTAAAGTTGATACACTTGCTTTAACACCATAAAATGTAAAATCATTCTGCTGAACCTATTCAGATGAACGAAAAATAAAGCATTAATTTTGTTACTCTTTTTAAGAAGAAAAAATAAATAAGCAGTAAATATTAAGTTAACGAAAATCAATGAGTAGAATTAACTTTAAATGGTGCCAAAATACTTGTGACTACGACTGTACATATATGAGTGTTTTGAACCAATTTGCACGGTATATTTAAATTTTAAAAAGTTATTAAAAGTAAATATAATTAAAATAACAAAAAAAAAAAAGATTAACAAACCAGACATCGAACCCACGGCCCCCGCACACGGCCATGTTTCTCTAGCATTAGACACACAATCCAAATAAACGAAAAATCTTCTCCATCGGCCGGACCGTTTCGCTTGCCGAGCACTTACCACTTCTACACTCAAAGGTCACAGAATTGCTAAGTATGAAAAACATTTTTGTTTCTTCAGATATCTCAACCAAACTCACAGATTGTATGCTGTCTCTTATATTCTGACCAAATTTGGTCATAGACTGTATCATACCGCTGCCAAAGGAGCAATCGGATGCAAATAAACCTTTCGCATGAAAAACTTCAAAAGCGAGCCGGGGGAAAAAGCGTATCAAAGCTTTGAGTCTATGTCCAAATTGTCCCTATAATTTAAATATGCAATTTTTAGAAGAAGTACTTAAAGAAAGAACAGGGGTATACTAAAAAGTGTGTAAAAAAAAGTGTAAATTAAAATGTGTAAAAAAAGTGTGTACCAGGCATCTTTAAAATTTTAATTAATTTAATGATTTAAATATTATTTCATATTTAATTTGTTACTTTTATTCGAAACCTGTATTGGAAAGTTTGAAATTTATATAAAAAGTTTTAGAGATTCGGTTCATGATCCGGCTCACGTAGTCCAAGAACTGGTTTGCAGCCCTTTTAAGTAAAGCGCAGTAAGCTCCAGTTAAAAAAATTTTAGGCGCCAAGAAAAAGATGCCACCGAGTTTGAAATTCAGCTTGAGCAGCTGGTATCTTATAGTTCGAGACTCGAGTATAGCGCTCTAACTTGTTTATACATATTTCTAATGAAAAAAATCTGTAGCTCCTCTTTCAGATGGATCTTTTGCAGTGACGGAGAATGAAGCACCCACAACAGCACCGAAATTTTTATCAAGGGGCCACCTTTACAAAGTTATAGTCGGTGAAACTATTGAATTACCGTGCAAGGTGCAAAATTTGGGATCATTTGTACTATTGTGGAGAAAGGGCTCATCAGTTCTCACTGCTGGTCATTTAAAAATCTCTCGAGATCAGAGATTTAAAATTGTGGGAGACTATAATCTTCAGATTAACGGCGTTAAAACTCAAGATGCTGGCGATTATATATGTCAACTTGGGGACCAAGAAAATCGAGATCAAGTTCATACTGTTGAAATATTGGGTAATATACATATAATTTAAATCTATTCAGTTACAATTAATACTTATATTTTATTTTAGTACCACCAACATTAAGGGCACTTCCACATAATGGGCAAGTAACTGCACGTAAAGGAAGCACAGTTACACTAGAGTGTAAGGCGTCGGGTAATCCAGTGCCAACAATATACTGGTTCAAGAAGGACGTTTATTCCGGGCCGACTCATTTATCTGACAGCTCGACATTGATTTTAGAAAATGTGGACAGACACCACGCTGGAACATATCAATGTTCGGCTGACAATGGTGTTAAGGAACGTGTGTCAATGGACATTCAGCTGACGATTTTATGTAAGTTTTATTCAAACATCCGTAAAACGCATGATTTTTTGGGTTTGAAAATAGGACAGTCTGAGTCCGCGAACCAATAAAGCTGGCTTCACACGACCACTTTTTCACCGACTCTTTTCGTCAAAAAGCTGTCCCTGTCGCTTACCGTCGCTCACCGGTGGAAATAAAGCAAGTTCTTCAGTTTTTCACCGAAGCTTTTAAATTTTGGTTACACGACAACAACAGCTTTTTGACGAAAAGTGTCGGTGAAAAAGTGCTCGTGTGAAGCCATCTTAAGAAAATTGCATTTTTCGGTATGATTTCCATTAAAATTGCAAAAACCGAGATCGAATGTGTTCTTAAATTTCGAACGCAGATAAAATTTTAATAACCAGTTATCATGTATCGCGAACAGTTGTTCATATTCCATAATAAATAGTTGTCGTTTAGTTTCTCGTTAATTTTTTTCTGAGTATGGTTGATATAAATAGTCATGTCCTTCTCAACGACCGTCCGTCTGTGTTAGCGCCTTGATCTCATAGGCTATAAGAACTGGCGCAACAGAATTTGACACACAGACTTATTAAACTTTTGCCAAATTCCCTTCCGTCCCGGCAAATCGCGAAAATCCATTACACCCTCAGTTTGAGTGATAGCTCTCTGTTCGCGGCGGTTAACGTTTTATTTATTTTTATCCGTCAGCTTACTAAAGTAAGTAAGAAAGTAAAGTGATTTAAAGTCTGTAAATCACGTATCTTGTTTCGTTCTTGAGTTGTTCATTAATTACATAAAAAAATATGCAAACTATGCTCATATGGTGAGCTGTGTTGGTGACATAAAAAAATACCAGACTTGCAAGTTTCATGCGAATATCTTAAGCAAAAAAAAAAGTTATTCGTGCCACGAACTCATCACGAAAGGTGCGATAGTCACAAAGTAATTATACATATACTGGAAGAAGGGAATATTTAATATTTATAGTAATACTATCCGATAAGATCCGACTTATATAACGATCAAAATATATTGCCTAAACTAAAAATAGTAAATATATAGTATAGTTTGATAACTCGTCTGCTTCATGAAATAAGGATAAAGATACATATAATCAATTAAGTGGTTCTGGCAACTGTTTTTGATTTAATTCTGATTGGTTCTAAAAATGTTGTATGCTTATTGATAACTTCCGAACTAAGTAATAGTAATAATGTCAGAAGCATAAATATAACATTTTATTTTTTTATTTCACAAAGCTAGCTATAATACGCAAGACTATTAAAGCTAAGTAAATAATAAGAGCGCTAGCCTCCAGGCCTTCGGCTCTATCTTATTACAAAAAAAAATTTTACAAAGTAAAAGTCTAGTGACAAAAGCATTTAATACTTATGCACAATGTACATATATAATTATATTTTTATTATACCTAAAAATAACTTTTTATCTAGATATAACTCTTTTGAGCAGTGCCGAATTCAAAATTTTTGTTTAATTACTATACGAGTATATTTGCTTTTTTCATTTAAGCTCCGCCCGAAATTACTGTTGAAAAGGCATGGGTTCATGCTGCCGAAGGATATGATATAGAGCTTGTTTGCGTGGTTCATGGTGACGTCAACTCGGAGGTGAGTTTATCTGAACACTTAATGAACTTATCTTACGTTAATTATGTAATATGTTTTATGACGTATGAATTTTCCATAATCATTTTTTTCTTTCATCTATATTTATTTTCTTAGATGTTGTGGTACCAAAATTCATTCTTACTGGATCCTACGGATCGTCGTTCAATGTATCCTCATGACGATAGATATAGTCTAATTATAAGAAATTTTCAACCTACCGATTTTGGAAATTATAGCTGTGTGGCTGATAATGCCCTAGGAAGAACTAAGAAATACATCGAGGTCTCTGGACGGCCAGGGCCAGCTGATTTTATTTCGCCGGCTTTAAGTGGATTCCTAGACCATTATAACTTAACTTGGACAATAGAGTCCATACCACCCTTAGATGAAATTAAACTTTTATATCGCAGGCTTCTGGTAATGTTTATCAAATATTTTTAACTTTCATTACATATATATTTATGTATATTTAGATATGTTATATGATTTGTTCTTATCTTTATCATATTATTTATTTTATTTATTTGTTTAATTTATATATATAAAACAATGCGATCATGGATTATTTCAGATGAACGAAACGTATCAGCATCCTGGTAAATGGCATGAATATCATATTAAGCCTATCCCGATTCGGACTGATGGGACACACTATTTAATGTCCTATGTTGTAAGAAATTTGGAGCACAATGCTGTATACGAAGCAATTGTTCAAGCTAAAAATAAATACGGATGGAATGAGGTTAGTATTCTGTACAATTATAGTTCTTAATAAATACTATACTGTACAAGTGCTTCAAGTCTGTAAAAAAGGTGAAGAAAATAAATGTTGACTAGGACCATGTAGTGTAGATTAACGTCTCCTGAGTCATTTAGGTCTCTTGAGTAATTATCGCTACTGAACTTAAAGAAGTTCATTAACACGTATTTAAGAAAGAACGATTTCAGCGAAAAACTTGTTTTGTGAGATCCTGAAAACCACTTTCTAGTAAAAGTTTTTTGGCTGACGTAGGTGGTCACAAAGTTGGATAGCAGACAGATGAAAAACATAAAACGATTAATGAAATGGAACACTTCCAACCCTTGGATCTTCTTATCCTAATCACTGCGCACGGTAGTCCGCGCTAGTGCCGAAAGCAGCACTAGGGGTGCAAAAGGGACTAGCATATATACACAGGAAGAATGTAAAATTTGCTATGACCGTCCGATCGGGTCGAGTTATATACCGATCAAAAGGTATCAATTAAAATTACAAATGTGCATACTAAGACTTTTGAAAACTCACCTGGTTGGTGAGATAAACAGGTGTAAAAGGGAGGGGCAGAATTTAAATGATTTGAACAATTAACGTTAGAGCCTTTTTGAATTTTGTACTTTTCTAATCAAACCTACGAATCGAATGACACCTCGATCATCGAAATTCGACCACTGGTTCAAAAGATAATTAATTGTAAAATTTTAAATGGACTTCCGTAACTGAATATACCTTTTTCCTTTACACTTCTGCTTGTACTTATGCAGTATGTACACTGCTTGCAGCGTCATGCGGAAATATACTGCTTGCAAGTGGTGAATTCTTTTTGCGGCAGATAAAACATATTATAATTGCGATTACAGTAATATCGGTATATAATTAGGGTTACTATTCATGATTTAGACGAATATTAGTCGATATTACCTGTTAGATGAATATATACATTTTACTTAGAATTGGAATAGGACAGCAGCTGCAAAGTGTCATAGCAGCCAGAGTTTGAGAGTGCTGATAGCTTTTGCGCTTGGCATATGTGTTTGTAAAGCTAACCAGTGTCGCCAGACAGTTTGTTTTTACAAAAACTATAGCTATAGCTTGTACAAACAATAAAGTTAACAAAGCTATACTGTCAAAAAATAATGCAATTTTAAAATTTCTGATGTCCTATTCAAAAATTTCTTATATCTTATAAAAAACACCTCTTTTCTAGGTAAGAGTCTAGTGACGAAAACATTTTTATGACCCAGAATTTCTGATATCCAATTTTGTGACGAATAATATTAATTTTTACATATAAATTATTTTTAAAAAAATTTGCATTAGGCACTGCGCAAAACAGTTAGTTTCATTAGGTGTGAAGAATTGAGACATTTTAGCGCAATGTGCCGAGTACTAACATTTTTTTTAAAACAGTTTAGATATGAAAAAGTATTACCAGATCTATAATACTAAAATACAGTTAGTCCTACCGAGCGGATATACGGATAATGGGGCATTAAGTACATGTGCTACTCAAATTTATTAGTGGTTAAAAATAGTAGTCATTCCTTGCATAGGAACTAGCTTTCTAATGATACAATTTGACTAATTTGATTAACAATTAATTTAATGCAAACAATATTTTAGATCAGCGATATTCATCAGTTTTATACTCGAAATCACGATCTTCTACTTGACATCGATATGGAATATAAAATGGGAATTTCATGCTGTAATCGAATATCAAAGACTATGGCTGCAATCATCTTACCTTACTCGCTGCTAGCAACATTTACGTTCATAATGAATACTTAAATATGTTTAATTACTGGCAAATATGAGTTCAATGGTGCCTTACTATATATTTAGAATATGTACATATTTAAAAAATGAGTAGATATTAAATATTATGTTTGTAAACAATTATGTATAAAAATTTAAATTGCTCTAGTATTAAATAATTAAACTAAGTTTCTTTAATATAATAAAATATCAAAATATCACAATTAAATAAAATAGATTAATAATATTGTGTGTCATCTTGAGTTTTAAACGATTTAACTTCCTTTACGGACTCGCCCTCAACGTCGATGGCATGAGATTTTCATGACCTAAACTGTATAACATCACCATAAATCAGAGGATATCACAATTTTTAAGGAAGCGTTTTATTTGTATAAACAAAAATGTATAAATGATTTTTCATAAATAGTAGTAGGTGTCCCATAAATGGGTAAAATGTTATTATAACCTTAGGCCAAAAAATCAAATCATAAATATAAATAATAATTATTGATACCAAATTAATTAAACTTGTTTTACAAAACAAGACTATACCCATTATCTAAATGTTGTAACAAGCAGTCATTTATCTGTAGGACTAAGAATTCATCTAGCATGGAAATTAAAATTGTTCGTAAAGAATATTTCCGAAGTACACTATTTCATCGAAGCAAACGCAACAGCAAAGCTAATACAAAAACGCACATATTGAACTCGAGTATTTTTTGGTTTCCTTACTAATAATATTTAATATAAATTTAAGAACTGCAAAACAAAATCTTTTTGGACCATAGTATGAATCGCCAGGATCTACAATAATTGAACCCAAGGTAGCACACTTATTTCCTTAAATTAGCGCTATTTGATTTTATAAATCAACAAAATATCATTACATTTATAGCAATCGTAAAAAAACGTAGATACATATATGAGCATTCTGATGTAATTAAATGAAGAAATTGAATATCTGTATAAAGCAAACGTTAAAAAACAACCAATCAATAAAAAAATTTAATTTCAATTGATGCAATCCAAGCAAAGCATTTCAAGAAGTGTCACAATTTCAAGATTTCGAAAATCCCTGCGATCCAAATAAAGTCAGGTAGAGATGTTTCTGTTTTTAAACATAACATTTGCAGAAAATGTAAAGCATATTTAAATACAATTTTAATTCAATTTTAAGTGTTACATTTTCTGTTACCAAAAAATACAGGTTAAAGAAAAAAATTGTTTGGCCAAAAAATAGCTTTAATTTTGATTCATTTTTTAAGATAGAGACGAATCACCAAATCGTCGTTCCAAGGATGAAAATTATGTTTAAAGGACTTTTAGTTCTTTGGTTCTGTGGAGGTTTCAAAGTCCTGGTCCTAACAAGAGTATTAACACCAAGTTTGTCAGGATCGAATCATAAGCAGCCAAGATATACATTTTCAAAAAAAAATAAATAAATTTTTCAACTCAAAGAGCGCGTAGCAGAAATTAATTTTAGAACTATGGTTTCATGGCGAAAACATCTTAGAATTGATCATAGATTATGAAAATGAGTTACCATTTTTTCGGGCCCATACAAATCAATGCGCTCTAATGGTTATATATGTATGTTTATACATATGGTGAAAACTTTATTGTCTTATGCATTTTAACACATTTCTTTTTTAATTTTTAACGTTTTAGCTTTTTTACAAGTGAGCTTGCACTTGTAATCATTTTTTAAAAATATCACAACCGAATTCAAAATCCTTACAGTTTCATATTGCTTTATTTACATATTTTTGAATTTATTTATTATCAGAGAAATCTATGGGAAATCTTTTAAAGTTGTTTTTTTTTTTTGCATTGTGGTGTCTTATGCATCAAAACTATTGGGTTTCGTTCATTCTAGAAGAAATTAATTAATTTGTATTGCCTAGTGTTATAAACTTGTTTTTTTTCGAGAAGGTTCGATTCGATGACTTAAGCCATAGAATTTTTTTCGGTTTAGTTCACCGACCGATCTAATGCTTCAGATGATACCACTTCTACGAAACATATACATATATATACATTGATGACGACATTATATTGATGATGACATTATATTCCAACACTTCACAAATAGCTAGATTCACCTGGTTAAAGTACGGTATACTCATGCAGGCATAAAATGTTGTGTATTTATGATATACCAATGATTTTTTATGACAAACATTTTCGAATAGTGTATAAAGAGGAGAAAGCTTAGTATATTCGGCGGATCCAAGGGATTCTAAGAGAGATATCTGCTTAGCCCAAATTAGAGGTTCACAACACACTGTAAATATATTTGAGCAATTACATTCATAAATATAACCTGTTATGGAAAATAATCTGAATTTCTTATTAGAACTATACGATGTAGTTCGGCAATAAATAAAGCCCCCATAGATTCAAAGAAAAAAATTATATGCAGATCATATACCAAGCAATTGTCCCTCAAAATCATTACACATTTTATAGCAAGAATATAATACGCCTGGATATAATAAAGACAAAAAGAGACAAAAAAAAACAAAAAACGAAAAATATTAATTATTCATAAATACACTATTTTAGAATAATAATAATAATAATGATAAGAAGGCCTGCAAGCAAATTGTTCAAGAAGAAGAGTCTTGAAACAGAGAAATCTTTAAACTTCAACTTTTTATAGTCATTTTTATTGTAAATATTAAATCTTAAAATTATTATGCATGTTTGTTATACGGACGATAGTGAAAATTCATTCACTTAATCCAAAATGTACTTTCTGTGAGACTTAAAATGTGTAAATTTTGAATAATTTGGGAAACATTTTCCTATATTGGGTAAATCTGAACTGTACGTTTTTGCTCAAGTTATTCTAATTTTGTCACGAAGTATGTAAAGCTTAAAGGACATTTGACAAAACTCATATTTATAATAATATTAATTTTTTATCAGGGCGATGAGCTGAATAGTCATTAAATCTTTTTGTTTTTCTTTTTCAATGTACACCAAACGATAAGACAACAACATTCCCATATCCTATGTGAAAAAGAAAAAGAAATGTGCGTCGTGTGCATAGGTGCTGGGCACCTCTGGTTTAAATTAACACTATAATATTTTAAAAGCTGCAGGGTTCTACAAGGGTATCAATACTTCGTCGTGTCAAAGATAACCAGATGAGTTCCACAAATCTCTAGTGATTTTGATTTAATACAAATTTGGTTAAATTATTATTTCATAACATAATTTAACTGAAGACATAAGAGTTTAATTGTAATTAGAAATTAATTTAACTTCAGGATTTTCCCACTCATTCAGAAATTTGTTCCTATTAAGATTTGATATTTTTGGTTTTTTCAATCTCATAACTCTAGTTTGTATTGATAAAACTTACATCTCTAACCTAAATTCCTCAAAATGTCATTTCATTAGAGTTTGGAAAATAAGTTAAAAATACATATAACAATTACACGAATCAAATGAAATTCCACGAAACAAGCATATTAATATTTAAGCAATGGCCTAATTATTATTAGATTTCATACAATTAAGACACTCAAAATGTACTCATACTATTAAAAAGTAACAAAAAAAAATAATTTAAAACGAAACTTAAAAATAATGTTAGAATATGTCAATGTAAATGTTTAAATAATAAAAATCATATCATTTCAATAAGTAAAAATTACATTGCAGTTTATTTACTTTGATATAATTAATGTCTTACAGTTCGCCCTCGACCATTCGCATTGTTAATTTACGCCATGAATGCGAACGAACGAAGAACAAAGTCACATAATGGCATGAGGGCTAATCCTGAGTTGCCGACGTGACATTTGTACTCAAATTTTTATGTTTAAACTGTTGCAGCTCGCGTTCAGATCGGTGAATTTTAATGTAATTTTCTGGAAAATGCATTTCATTGAGAATGCTATCAAACTTATGTTACGATAAAAGCCTAACTGTTTTTGGAAAAAAATTAGGCTTGCTGAAAGTTTGGTTGCGGACGTTACAAAAAATGGAAGTCGATTTGAGGTTAACGTGCATTTGCGCGTATATTAGCGAATTTGGCATTATAAACAAAAAATATCCAAAACACAAAAAATTAAGGAATATATGACCATATCAATCCAGCACCAAAAATAAAGATAAGTAGTCTCGCTAATTCAAAATCTTAGTTTTTGTCAGTTGCGGACGTTACGTTACGGACGTTACATTTATTACACACACTTTCTTTTACAACTTATTAATATATATTAAATATCTTTTTATCTTAAACAAAAGAAAATGAAACAAAGTTTAAGATGAGCTAAGCGCTAAACACTCAGACGACCGTTTTATCTACATTTTTGGCAATTCAAAATACCCTTTTTTCTAAAAGAATTATTTAAATTAAGAGGCAAAAAGAGGAATTAATTGATTAGGCTCGGCCATGAACAACCAAACCACCGTAAAACTTTTTTTATTTTGTAATTTGAAGCCTATAAATTTATTCTATTATAACAAAAAGCAACTATTATTACAAAACATTCAGTTTTTTGACAACTTTAAGTTTTCGCCCTTGATTTAAAAATTTTCGGAATTGCCTATATGCTGTCTGTGTAATATCGGCTCACAGAACAAAACGGGTTTGAAGAATGTTAGAAACGCTTTCTCTTATCAATCTTTCATTTACAGCAACAAAGTTTCTTGGTCGTCAGCGCTTGAGAGTGTACTTAAAATCAAGGACTGATAACTTTTCGTTAGGTTTTCTGGCTTTCTGAAATATAAGACATTCTTAACATCCAAAACTCAGTATTAACTATTAAACTGTGAGTACAGGGCTTGTGATTTAGTTTCTTTTCTAAATTCAGAAGACTCGTTTGGGTAATCTCATATGTCTGGAAATTTTAAATGATTGCGCTACTTTTAGATGACCAGTTTCTAGCTGATTACACTGTGCAAATCGAAAAAAAAGACATGACCTTTTTCAACGGTTTCCCCCTATTTCGGGTCCTACGAATCGAACTGCATCATTAGTTTTTTGAGTTACAATGATGGTTTCATAAAAAATTTTTTCGCGAAGTTTTTAACCAAGTTTGCTATTTTTAAGGAAATAGGACATTCTTCTTCAGTCTCTAACTTGTAAGGTGTTAGTTTTTTTTTGCAAAATTTCTTTTACAAAGTTGCTTGAAATAGCTTACGCTACAAGTTTTGGGAACATACCAAGCCTCTAAATGGTTGTTTTGGTGGTGTTTTGGGTCAACATATCAACAAAATCAAATCTTTACCACTTGTTTTTTAAGATTTTTCGTTCATGTTGTCCTACAATCGAATTTTTCTATCTGATACGTATACTAAAATGAAGATCCAGTTATTCTAAGTAGCTTTAGCATAAAAATCATGGTGAAAAAATTCACCATTAAAAAATATACAGGTATCCAAAAAATATTTTTTTTATACATTTTCACAACATATTTAAATCAACAATATTTGTTATTACACATAAAATGAGTGTTTCTAACATATAATATGAATATGTTTTATGTATTTAAGCATAAAATTATACGTATTATTCATAGCTCTCGATTATTATATTCCAAAGTAATTCCGCGAGCAATGAGTCTAGCTTTTTACCACAACACCAATGCTCTAATGGAGCTGCAACCTGGTAAAATCTTTCTCCATGCTCATCTGACTCTGTTGGAACTTGCTTCCAAAATGGTCTTTTTGGTATTGTAAAGTATGGATTTATAAAGACAAGTTAACACCTTTGTCTTCAAAAGTTATAAATTGTCAACATAAGTCTGCCAATCTTCAGATTAATGCACTTCAAACCAGTTTTTTAAGACAGCCATTAGAGAATACTATGCAATCTTTCTTTTGTTTTCCGTAACATTCTAAATTAATTTTTTCCCTTAGCTTTCTTATGTCCGTAGAGAACATTTGGAATTAACATTATAATCAGAACACAAAATCGAAAAAAAAAAATAGATTCTTTCACTTTCGCCACGTGACATATTAAATATTTTTTTATTATTCATTTAAAAGTTTCTTCATTCCGATTCATGATTCCCATCATGATACTAAGGCGCTTCAATAAAATGTTTCCGATAGATTTAAGAGGAACATGAATTACATTAACAATATTTTTATTACATTTTGACCAAAACAACCAATTTCGCATTTTATACTGATTTCCTTGGAATCGGATATTTAAATGGAATTAAAGCAAATATTCTTGGTATAGCCCGACAGTAAACCCGTAAGCAATGCAATAACTTTTAAGTCGGCACATATTTTTTATAGGTACTGAATGTACTGGACTATCCAATATAAATAACATCACGCTTTCTTTGCGTTGATGCCTTTGGCGATTTTTTAAAGATTCAATGCATAAACGCTAAATTCTGGACTATGCAATATTTGCAATATTTGTGCTGCAATAAAGCCAGGAACATTTGTGCATTATGCAAAAGTTTTGTCGCCATACAGTTGGAAATAGTCTAACATCTAATCTTGTCGCATTCGGTATCCACAAACTTTTATATTTAATATTAAATATAAATAAAGTGATAAAATAATACTTAATTACATTAAACATTTTCATTTTACATATTAGATACACTCATTTTATGTGTAATAACAAATAATGTTGATTTAAATATGTTGTGTAAATGTATAAAAAAAATATTTTTTGGATACCTGTATATTTTGTAATGGTGCATTTTTTCACCATTTGAGATTTGATTTTGTTGATATGTTGAGCCAAAACACCACCAAAACAACCATTTACAGGCTTGGTATGTTCCAAAAATTTGTAGCGTAAGCTATTTCAAGCAACTTTGTAGAAGAAATTTTGCAAAAAAAACCAACACCTTACAAGTTAGAGACTGAAGAAGAATGTCCTATTTCCTTAAAAATAGCAAACTTGGTCAAAAACTTCGCGAAAAAATTTTGTATGAAACCATCATTGTAACTCAAAAAACTAATGATGCAGTTCGATTCGTAGGACCCGAAATAGGGGGAAACCGTTGAAAAAGGTCATGCCTTTTTTTTTTTTTGAAAAAAACTATCACAGTGTTATTAATGAAAGCGATAATATATTCTCTTTTTTTTCTCTTCGGCAAATTTGTGGTATTTCCTCGTATCTCCAAGACCTTTGCACTAGCTCTTGGAGCTCACTGAATTTAGGGCTGAGTGTGAGCTAGTCGACAACTACCGAACCTCAAAGCGATTTCTGAAGAGTAGGCAATTTTATACTAGTTTGCAATAAACACGCACTCTGTATGCTACTTAAAAACCTTTCGTGTCACTGCAGAAGTTAAATTGTCAGATAATAAACAATAAGTGATAAGAGACCGATCTGGTCAGGGCAGTGTGACGCAAAGCGAGAAATGCTTGTCTTAACGATCATCCTGCAGAAAATTCAACTGTCGGAAATATACCTTCGAGCAAGTCTCCAAGACAAACGGACAATGACCTTGAATAGTGGACTTCGACAACGAACGAGAATCTAAAGAGGAAGGATCGCAACGAGCAAAAAAACTGATGCGTAAGTAGCGGCATCAGCTTAATTAAAAGGCCATCGTGTCAGATCCGGACAACACCACAACAAACACTCTTCCTTTAAAGGCCTTCAAAATGTGATTGACTAGCTCTAAGACCTAACTGATCGTTGGGGAGAGTTTACTCAGAAGCACTGTATGAAACATTGTGTTAAAATTTTGGGAGAAGACGGGACGGAAATCATCAGCAATGTTATGGCTCAACTCCGTCTTGGGTATCATGACAATAAGCGCCGAGAGAAAGCTGGAGCATGTCATTAAAGATCCTCGCATTTGCAGCTACAGACTCATTGGGCATAGCTTTAATAACTTTACCATCCAGGCTTTCGAGACACGTGGTTAATGAAATTGAGCCATTGGGAGGGATCTTGATGCTCCAAGAAGCTGACGAGATCAGACTGGTTCTGTTCACGACTTAAGGCGTGAGCTGGGTGGTCAAGGCTGGGCCTCTGGGCCCCTTCTAAGCGTAGTAATTACCACCGCATTTGGAACATTTAAATGCCGTTGAACATTTAAAGCGAGTATGGCCGATCTCCGGACACCGATAGCATCTCGGAATATCCTCGAACCAATTGTGTATCTCAAACTCAACGACTTGGTGGTCATACGGAATATTGTTAGTCCGAAGAAGGTTCTGAACTTTACCATAGGAATCGCCATCCTCGATGGTGAGCCTAGCTTGAAACTATTGGTGGGAGCTTTAACCAGATTGGTAATGTCTCGAAGCCCGGTGAGTCCAGCGATGATGAAAGATGTAAGTCGGGAAGAAGGTCTGGATTACGTAAGCTGTATGCGAGGGGCCGCCAGAGTGTGAGATGCATCTTGAGAGCGAGAGGCATCACATCCAGGTGATGTGTTGTCAAGTGACAGCAGAGCAAAGCTGATCTCGTGGCCAGCGTACGACTGAGAGGCAACTTGCGACTTCGAAACACCAGTGGGGAGAGGAAAAGATATGGATGTCAGTGTTTACGTCAGACATAGTTTGCGAACACGGCGATGAAAGATTCGAAACATCAATTGTAGAGAGTGGGTTGTTAACAATTGAAGTAGATTTGTTAGTGGACGACCTGGGAAGGGAGTGTCTAGCTATGTCTTGAGCTTATCAGAATGCTTGCAATCGGCAGCAGAATCCAGGCAGCACACATTTCAGTTGCGATTTCAGTGACAGAACTTGCCACCCCTTTTTTGTGCTATATGACCAGAAACAAACTCAGCCGGGGGTGTTTGATGCCCGCTTCGCCATTTGCTAATGTGAGCAGATCAAATATTGGACACAACGCCGAGCCTTCGTCCTTGGAACCAGCTGAAGCAAAATCCTAAGAGTCATTCATCGTAGTCAAAGCAAGCCAAGGTCCAAGTTCTAGTAGATCCGGAACGCAGAACAGGAACAGCCAGATAGGATACAAAAATTAAGAATAAGAAAAAAAGGAATTGAAAGCTTTGCGTTCAACACCTGAGCGACGAGCCCAAAAACGGGAAGAAAAGAAGAAAAATATATTGACCGAGTAAGCTCCGAGATCAGTTTAATTGCGCGAGAGATAAATTAATTCAGGAAAATGTTTAGTTTTAAGCTATCGATTTTTTCAGAAAAATATTAAAAAATAAATTTCGACAAGATAGGTTCTACATGAACGAGAGTTAGAGTCCGAATTCCCCCAATTTTCCTCTAGAATAAAGATACACCAAATAAAATATATGTATAAATGCTTTGAGAAGAATGTAATTCTGGATCCGCTAGGGCGGAACTGGTCATAACCATTAATTGTCTGTTGCGGAATATCTTTTAACTCTAGATTTAAATCTGAGATGTTGCGTTGTCAATCCCGTTTAGCCGCATGCTTAGTTTATGGATTAACAGGCTCAAATTTTAAACAAAATTCGACGTAAGGCAGCTACCAGAATCTAACACATCTTCAACTATGGCACACTCCACCACATCCCTTATTATTCCGTTGCTGTATTTGGATGTTGTTTATTGTTGCTATTTTTGACACAATGTATTTTTAAATCTTTTACTTTTTCATTTTAGTTTCAACAGAACAGTAATTTAATGTAATAAAATATTTTTTTTTGTTGAATGACGGGAACTATATATTTTTGCGTTTCATTCCGAAGAACTTAAAAACACATGTTTGACTACAATTGACGGGGGGAATCGAACCCAGTTTTTTTTTAACTGGAAGTTCTAATTATTATGTGACAGGTCGGCGACTCTAACCACTGAGCCACTGCAATAATAAACCTAAAAAAGTTGCTAATCAAACCCTTGAATAACTTAATCTTTCCGTGCACCCCTGATTATATAAATTTGTTAAATCTGACAACTAATGACCTTCTTTTAAATTTTGCGAGTGAAGCGAGCTGGGGGTTGGCGAGCGAAGCGAGCAAGGGGGACCCCCTAGTTTATTATAAAGGGATAAATTTTTTTAATGAAAATTTTGACAGATCACACAAGAGCTATTTCATTTTGTTAAGGAACGGAACCTGTTGGTAAGTATTTAATGATAACGCATCATATCCTATCATAAAATTCGGCGTCTTTACGCCATTCAGCATTGTCCTCAGGGAACTCCAGAACTCCCGACCTCCCCTTGCTGACGTCAGCAACTATAGGGGTGGTCAAAAGTATTTATACAACACTTAAAGTTAAATCTACTCATAATTTGAACTTACTTCATGTTAACTTTGGATGAATGGAAAGGTCATTTAAATTCCGTTTGAATAATATAAGAGTTTTCTTAACCCATTAGGTACCCATTGAAAATTTCGAGCTTTTGTAGTCTTCTTCTTTTGACTTTTTTCCTCGGTCTCAAACAAAAAATGTTTTACCTCATTTTCATACAAAAAGTGCATTTTTGTCATTCTCAAAAATTTATAAACAAATACTAGCGAAGAGATTTTTGAATCTTTTTTTTGTGCAGTCACCAAATTAACAGATGTTTCGAGGTGTCGCAATAAAATTACCAGCTCTTTACTAAACAGTTTTGTGAATCGTCATGTTATGCACTGGATACCGACTATCGAAACAGCCTCACGAAATAGCTTCGAGTCCATTTCACAACCCTTTTTTATATAGAATTGACACCCTTCAAACTGAAATTCGAGCCACTAGATACTATGCTTTCACGTAGCACTGTGAATCGTAGTTTTGTGAATCGCCATGTTATGCACTGGATACCGACTATCGAAACAGCCTCACGAAATAGCTTCGAGTCCATTTCGCAACCCTTTTTTTACATGGAGTTGACACCCTTCAAACTGAAAATCGAGCCACTGGATACTTTGCTTTCACGTAGCACTGTGCCTCGTTTCCCGAATGCTCTTGGCAAAAATCAGTTTTCGAGTTTATCCGTTTGAGAAAAATGTTCATATTTTTGAATTAAGACATGGTTGAAGTATTTTATGCAGAAGATATTTAAAAAAAATCCATTGCGAAAATTGGCATCCCCGAAACTTATTTCAGTGTTAGTAAAGCCGCATACGGTATATTGCATAGCAGCCCCTTGCTCGCATACAGTAGAATTTGTCCTTGCTTAGTACAATTTGTCAGCCAGTCATAGCTATGACTTTGAGGAAAAATCTGTAAATTTTGAAATTTTAAATATATGTTCCCAATACCTCAAAGAAATTTTGGAAGAAAAATGAAATGAAACGAGGCATTGAAAAGGGAGTAAGTCAACTGTCAAGTGCAAAAAAATATTTTTTTATTTCCATTTTTTTTGAAAAAATTAAACATTTCTAAAAACTTAAAAAAAAATTGAATTAAAGTTAACATTTTACAATTTGGTAATTTTCTTATCCCTACAGCAATACTAAAAAAAAATAAAAAAAATATTTCATTAAAAAGAGGCCATTTTTTGATGAATTTAGGCGAAAGAATTTTTAGGCGTTGCTTTGGGCTTTTCAAGGTTGCTTTTGATAAAATGGAGCATATTCCAACACTGTGATTTCTCTCACTCTCCCACATGTTACTTTTTTGCGCGTTCTCCAACACTATATATAATCCATGATTTGTGAAAAATGTTAATATAGATATAAAAAAAACAACATCATCATCGTCGTCAACATCATTATCATCATCATCATCGTCATCATCATTATCATCATCATCATCCTAATGATACTTAGATTGATAAATATCAATATTTATGGAGACTTCCAACATTAATTTGAGGGAAATGGCGAATAAAGTTTTATTTTGAAGAACGTGTAGTAATAGCGCCGCAGGCGAAAATTTTTAACAAAAAAAAAATCGCGCGCTCATTTCTCACATTGCTAGCCGAACATCCTTGAGCATCTCCTGCTACATTGGGGTTCTTATTAGGGTCATACAGCCTCCCAATGGCCATGAAAAGTTCATGTCTCCTTTCCTTGATGCTCTTGAACTTTTTCCTGAACTCGAACCTCTCCAAATACTCGATTAAAATTTTTTGCACGATCCCGTTAGAAAAAGTGTTGGAAACGTGCAACAAATTGACATGAAAGAGAAATTGCAGTGTTGGAAAACGTTCCGTTTTATCGAAAGCAACCTTGAAAATATCTAAAGCAACCTTGAAAAGCCCAAAGCAACCGTTCAAAAGACAAAATAAACATGTAAATAGTGCATTTTTCATAGAAATTTCAAAAATTCAATAAAAAAAAAGTTGAAGAGAGCGCCTAAAAATTCTTTCGCCTAAATTCATCAAAAAATAGCCTCTTTTTAATAAAATATTTTTTTTATTTTTTTTTAGTATTGCTGTAGGGATAAGAAAATTACCCATTTTTCTTCCAAAAATTTCTTTAAAGTATTGGAAAATTATATTTCAAATTTTACCCTGATATCTCATCTAGTACAAAAGTTTACAGATTTTTGCCACGAGTTTTCGGGAAACGAGCCACAGAGCCTAGTAGGCATTTGACCTAAACAAAAACCTATGGAAATAAAACGTGTTCTAATTTTATCTCCAAGATGATTCGCGCCGGTGTTTCTCAAGGCGGTGTGCTTGGCCCAGTTTGTACAATGTGTATACATCCGATCTTCCAGTACCTATTTGTCGTCGTACTTTCACTGCCACCTACGCTTACGACACAGCTTTCCTTGGCACAAACTCTTGTAGGAGGATTACGTCGAATATGGTCCAAGAGTTTACTAATGAATATGAGTGCTGGGCGTCGCGCTGGAATATTGCTATAAGCCCTCTAAAGAGCCAGCATGCGACGTTTTTCCTGAATCGGAATAACACGACACAAATCTTTCTGAATGGGACAAGGATAAAGCACCTATCGCATGTCAGATACCTTGGACCGTCGGCTTACTTGGAAGCCGCACATCCTCCAGACTTGGGCCACTGTACGTGCTAAATGTAAGAAAATGGACTGGCTTCTCAGGCCAAAGTCTGGACTATCCCTGGCCGCTAAAGTCCGTCTGTACAAAGCCATAATAACCCCTACTATAACTTGGGGCATAAACATTTGGGGCACGGCTTGCAATTCTTTTTTGCAAATGATTAAGTCGTGCCAGAGTCAAATCCTGAGCCGCATTTTTGTTGCTCCGCACTATGTAAGGAACTTTACTATTCACCGGGATAGAAACACAAGGAAGACATACACATTAGAGTACATCGATTTTTTCACAAAAAAAATGGTAGCCCTTTTTCATAATCTATGAAAAACCATAATTCTAAAATGAATTCCTGGTTTGCACTTTTTAGTTGAAAAATTTATTTCTTTTTGAAAATTTATATCTTGGGTGTTTATGGTCCGATCCTTACAAACTTGTGTCAATACTTTGTTAGGTCCATGACTTTTAAAATTCCACAGAACCAAACGACGAAATGTTCTTTAAACATAATTTTTATGCTTGGGGCAACGATTTCGCAATTCGTCTCTTTGCTAAAAAAATTTGTCAGAATTAAAGCTATTTCTTGGATCAAAAAAAATTTTTTTTTCCTTAAACCTGTATTTTTTATCAACAGAAAATGTACAACATATTTTATCAAAATTGTATTAAAATTGTATAAAAATGTTTTACATTTTTGAAATAAAAGATACAGGTTCAAGGAAAAAAAATTGTTATTTTTTTAGTTGGACAATGTCTCACTTTCTCCATGACTCGATTTAAAAGTAAAATTAAAACAAAGACAAATTACATACAACAAATAATGCATGATGACACTTATAATATAGATACCTTCAATTTTGTTTTCCATTTTGACTTTCTTTAAAATTCGACGTAGATTTTACTTGATAAAGATTTAAAATATATTCTTATTTGCAACACAAAACAATTGAAAGCATGCGGAAAAAAATTTGTTGACTCTGATTTTCAAAAGCACCAAATAGTTCTCGATTGGAATAAAATATTGTTTTTGCATAACTCTTCAAAACCAAAATTGAATTTCTGGCCAAATTTCTGGTGTCTGGACCACTGTGTTTTGGTTGGATGTCGGAAGCTAAATTATGTAAAGTTACGCCACCCACCTTATGCTCTTTTCTTATTCAATAGTATGATCACGCTAGGTTCCGCTAGCCTTGAACAAATTGTTGATTACTTTTCGCTTTCGCACTGTTCTGATTAACTCCGTACGAAGCATATTGCCTAGCTTATAAAGCAAAAAAACTTATTATACCAAAAATCGTTTTGTATTATAAAACTATTTATGTGCCACTTATCATTGTACTAAAATTCAATAAATGTCAATAGCAGAGTTAATAAGCAAGCTACGCTAAAAATTTTATTATATTTATTTTTATTCAAACGCTGTTCGTTGAAATGAGTTAAGCTTACGAAAAAAGTTGATTGCTGGGCACAAATAGTTTTCAAAATTAAATCTCATTTATTATAGCATCATTATAACTGTTATTGAACACTAAATTAAATATTAATATAATTGGAAAGCAAATTAATATTTCAGATAATTAATATTTAAATTTTTTTCTTTGGGATGTCTTTATAATAAAAAATAATTAATGTTAATATATATTTATAAAAATATTGGGGAAATTGCACGTAAAAACTGATCGTCAAACTCTTTTTCAGAAAACCTCTCAACAGATGACCTAAAATATAAAGAAATTATTTTTTTTTCATACGAAATAAATTAACTGTGTACACACCTTGCTGCATCTATAATTCTGTTGTTTGTTTCTATGGGGTTAAGTATAATATTCAATATACTCCCGGCATATTCAATAGCATCCGTTGCAAGAAAACCATTCTGGGAACCATCAGAAGTCTCAATAATATCAAGTAACGGACCTCCAGATTTGTGAGCTATCATAATGAGGCCAGCTGCCATACACTCGACAATTCCAATTCCAAAGTGCTCATTCCACATTGTATGTATGCCAATTGTGGATTGTTGAAATATTTTCAATAGTTCGTCATATGAAACATTTACTTTAAACTCGATAGAATTCTCAAGGGACAAATGTTTGGCGAGGTCCTGCATGTTTTTTAGCCTGTCATAGTCTTCATCGTTTCGGCAAGATCCCACAATGATAAGTTTAATACGATTCCACAGAGCTTCGTTTCTGGCGAGTAGGGTTCGTAACTCGTAAAGTGCTTGTAATTGCAAAGGATGGTTTTTTTCTGGGCGAAACTGTCCCACAGATACTATCAGGATTTCGTTATTTCTACCAGTGTGTTCAAGCTTCTTTAAATGTGCGATTTCACAAGGCGGATACACTCGATGAGTTATTAAAGGAACTTTAAATAAGTCTACAATATGATTTTCCGTCCATGATGAATTGACCATAATAGTTTCTGAACAGCGGCTTACCAATTTGTACATCTAAAAAATAAAGAAGATATATTCATTTTTTATTAATTAATTTGAACTTGTTGTTTTTCAAAAATATTCAATTAAAACTTAAAGTGAACATTTTAAGAAATCTTAACCAGTTTGGTCAGGATGTTAGAGAGAGTCCCAAACATACAATCTGTGAGTTTGGTTGATATATCTTAAGTTACAAAAAAGTTTTTTCTACTAAAGGTTATTTTTATCCGATTGTTCTTACGGAAGCTATAGGATGTAGTAATCTGACTTTGACCAAATTTGTTCAGGATGTAAGAGATCAGGATGTAAGAGATCAGGATGTAAGAGGTATCTTAATAAACAAAAAAGTTTTTCATACTAAGCAATTGCGTGACCTTGACTCGCAAATTGCCTTCTTATTGCATCTATGTTGTTTGAAAATTATTTAAAGAATGTTCATACATCAGATCGCTTCGTCAATAACTTTTCAAGCTATGATTAAGCATAGTATCCACTGGATACTATCCAGTAGCTAAAAATCCGGTTTGAAATGTATCAATTCCATATCAAAAAAAATTTTTGCAAACTGGCTCGAAACTATTTTGTGAGGCTATTTCTTTCACCCACTACCTAAAGCATGGTTCGCTCTAGACGAAAAAATGTTTGCAAGGCCAAAACTTCATATAAAAAAAAGGGTTGCAAACATGCTCGAAATTATTTTGTAAGGCCATTTCTAAGCCTATGTACGCTGTACCTAAATATGGGCAGCTCAGAAAATTCTCGGGGGATTTACAACACTGTTTGGTAAACAGATGGCATCTTTTTTTTGATCTTTCAAAACATCGATTGAATCGTTGTTTCGACTAGTCGAAATCTTTTTGAACAGAAATGACGACCAACAAGCAGCAAAATAAAAGCCGAATTGAGCTGTTTAAACACAAAAAACTAGTTATACTGATTGAAGAGGTGCAACAGAGGCCAATATTGTGGGATTTTGACCGAAAAAATAAAAAAATTTGATGGACATTTTTTAATTAATAATTTTTATTAAATAATAAGGGTATTAGTAGCTGCTAATGCTCTTATGTTATTCATTTTGTCCATTTTCGTTATTTTGTTGTTCTCAATGTTATTTATTTGTTTCTTGTGCACAGCTGACCCAACAGTGTGACCACAGCAGACCAACAATCTCTCAACTTTTTAGTGATTTTTGGTATTATGCTGTCACAATGAAGTTTGTAAGGCCGGACTTCAAAACATCGAATATTTTGAGCGCCCAAAATGTTTTCAGCTAGAGCGTACTACGCTTAAATTTTGAGTGCTTGAAAATTTGCTGGCGTTTTACAACACTGTTTGGTAAAATATCGATTAAATTAGTTTTTAGACTAGTGGAAATATTTTTGAACAGAAATAACGACCAACAAGTAGCAAAATAGAAGCCGAAATTGAGATCTTTGAACAGAAAGAGCGTATAAAACTGTTAGAAGAGGTGCAACAGAGGTCAATGTTGTGAGATTTGACCAAAAAAAACATTTTGATAGAATTATTATAATTAAAAAAAGGGGTTTTAACACTGATTATACATTTTTCGATGCTAATTTGAAGCGGGTTATCGCACTCCGATTAAGGTGAAAATTTTGTGTTCTTTAGGACCAAATAAACAAAACAAATAAATTTTTTGTTCCATAAAATTTTAAAATTTTCCGATCCAAGTCGGCACGGGTTATCATACTCCAATTGAGATAAAAATTTATTTTTGAGTGTTTTAGGATTTAACGAACCGAACTAGCCCGTATGCGTTTAAAAATATTGACTTTGACCAAGTAAGGGACACCCTACTGCTCATATCTTAGGAACTAATTGAAATTTTGTGTTGAAACTTAGGGTACATTTTCTTGAATAGTTGTACTATAAAAAAAAAAAATTATTTTTTTATCCATCTAAACTAGTTTTAAGACCCCTATAGCATCCGAACTACAGATGTGATCTAAAAATAGTTGAAAAGGTATTTCCAAGGGCATATTTTTAACCTTTTTTTCTAAAGTGCATATGTAAGAAGCTACAGGTGAAATAATCTATTTTGTCCCACATTTCGGCGGTTTTTGGGAAAACGCCGTTAACGATTTTTTTTAATTTTCAATATGTTGTAGTTTGTGAAATTTCTCGTTTTTTGATATATCATACATACATTCTGTTGATTCGTTTGGAAGATATAACCTATTAACTACATGCATACGTTTTTCTTTGAATTAGAATAGGACAGCAGCAACAAAGTGCCATAATAGCCAGAGTTTGAGAGTGCAGATAGATTTTGCCCTTGGCATGTTGACATGTATGTTAGTAAAGGGGACCAGTGTTGCCAGACAGTTCGTTTTTGCTTGTATAAACATTAACACCGTTTGACAAAGTTACACTGCCAAAAAATATTGTAATTGTCAAAATCTCTGATGTCTAATTCAAAAATTTCTGATATCTTAAGTTAGGTACTGACGTGAGATAAATTTTTAGCGGCGGAAAATGCTCAATGTTTCGCTGTCGACGAGCGTAAAGGTGGTGTTGTCAACGCAACACGAATAAATAATAAAAAGTTGAGTGGTAACTCTATGCATCAACAGCGGATTATTTCAAATTTGAACGTGCAGTCTTATTTCGATAAAAAGATAGAACAGGCAATGAAAAATGTAAATTTAAGTTAATAGAGGAGACAAGCACACAAACACAACGCGTATTTGAGTGCACCCATCGCTTTTCAACTTCTTACGTGGATTCTCCATTTATAATGGAAAAATCAAAATTATCTAATTTATGTCTATGAAAACAATTTTACCTTTCGTTCTTGCTTATAATCTACCAATATTGTTTTAGTTTAGTTTACCTCAGGACCGACAAGCGGAGCTTAATAACCGTCTTCTTCTTTTTCACTTTACGCCAGCGTTTTTTTTAATATGGAGTTTGGGTTTACGCTAGGACTTTTTTTCGACGTCAGTACCAAGCTTTATAAAAAAAATCTCTTTACGAGGTAAAAGCTTAGGACGAAAACATTTTTATGCCCCAAAATTTCTGATATCCAATTTTGTCACGAATAAAATTAAATTTTAAACATGAATATTAAAATAAAAATTTTGTCACTGCGCAAAAAAGTACTATTTATTAGGTATAATAAAATTTAATATTATTCATCACAAAGTTGGATATCAGAAATTTTGGGGCATGAAAATGTTTTCGTCACTAGACTTGTACCTCGTAAAGAGGTCTTTTTTGTATGATAATATATACAGACATATGCATATAATTGAACAAAGTTATGATATATACATTTACCTAATAGTCAAAATAGTATTTAACGTGCATATTTCTAGATGGTCGCTCAATTTAGCTTTTATCAAACTAACTTGGCTTAAATGGGTTATTGCCTGCAGAGTCTCGATATTTGTTTGCTTCAGACCAAACTTTTATGTTTTTTATACATTCTCCCGTTTTAAGATTTGAATTTTTGTGTTCTGGGAAAGTGATTTTGCCTTTAAATCGTTACTATTTTCAAAAAGTTCATAAGTTGGCAGTATAAAATCCTATTTGGATTCATTTTGGATTTTTGGATAGGTGTTTGAGATTTTTCCCGGCTGAAGCAGTTAAAAACCAGATAAATCTACCCGAAAAAAGCCTAATTGGCATAACTGAACTACACAGTCATCTTAAATTCTTCTTCGATTAATAATCTTAGTATGACATAAAACATCACTCACCTTTGAAAACAAACGATAGTATGTAAGCTTGGCCCATGTAAGGAAGGGGTTTCGCGCAACATTTGCTTTATTATTGTGAGCCGATTGACGGAATTGCACCTTCTTAAGCATGTCTGAGCTTATTACGGGGTAGTGAACGTAGCAGCCTATTCTAGAGCAAGCCAGAAAGCGAAACACTGGATATGTAAATGCATATCCCATTGTATCAATAAAAATATCTGGCGGAAATTTGCATACAGCTTCTAAGCCCATAATGATTGAGCCTAAGCTTTGTCCCAACAATGTGAAATGGGGATACTTTCGCGCTTCTATCCAGTGCCGTTGCTTTAAGAATACAAAAGTTATCTGTTCAGCTTCGAGAGTAATATTAAATACGTTCTTTGCTTTTTGCAAAATCGAACTCGGCGTAGAGTCAATGTCTCCTGTGTATATAACTATCTTGATGTTATCGTACTTTTTCTGAAATAAAATGTAAAACAAGTTTAATTAAAAGGGGATGGGAACTCACTTATATTCAAACACCTGTAATGCTCTCACTGCACACCATAATACACGTTCACCTCCTCCACCGGCATTGCAATATGGATGAAAAATGCCAACATGTAATCTTTTATCCGATGAAGAGCAGTGCAGTTTGTTCTTGTAGTGTAGAACCCATTGCCGAAGGCTGAAGAAAATAGCAGACGCTATACCCGTCAGCCATATTAACCCCCAAAATCTGTAGTTAAGTAAGTGTCTGAAAATTAGCAATTCAGTTTTTTATTTATTCTTACATGAAAACAATCACCATCTCGCTTTTGTTGATAACGTTTACAGTTAGTGATGTGGAAATTTTTAAATGTCTTAAAGAATCGATACTTCATCTGTTACCGATAGTGAATATCAATTAATTGTAGTATCAGGCAAACAATTAAATCAGTGATGGGCACGTTTATCGAATCGTTATCGGTTGCTCACACAGACACGAGCCGACACTTTCCGAAAGCTGAAGCGAACGCTCGATTTGAATCAGTGCACAGCTTGCCTTCAGCGAGAGCACATCTGCCGTGGCTTGATTTCTCAAGTTGTCTTTGCATTGCACTGAAAGAAAAAGTTAAACTTCTGCGACAATGCAATGTGGCAGATTGCGGTCGGTATTTTCGTACTCCAAATGACACCAAAAATGATGCCTCTTAACTTAAAACTCTATATAGCATGCAAAAAACGTTGCCACAAACCAATAATTGTGGTTTGCAATAAAAATTCTAGCAAAAAAAGTTTTTGAATATCAAATAGAGTTGCCCAGCCATTTCTTTCAGTACATAAAATGAGTCAAGCGCGCATAGCCTCTCCGTTCGACGTCCTAGCTGCGACTGACTTCACTCTGTTCGCTGCGCTCGGGTTTCATATGTGTATTAGTGAATCGAACAGCTGATTCGCACGCGTGCAAGACTGTGCCCATCACTGAATTAAATGCAGTATAACTGAAATACTTTTTTGCTCTTCCGAGAGACATAGAAGTCACAATACAAATTCAATAGTTTTGCGAACAAAAAAAAAAATATAAATTTAAAAATGAAAACAAAAAACTTTTCTATACGGTTTGTTTAAAACAGCTGATATTTGTTTAGTTTAGTGGACGCGTCTATAGTGGGTAACAAATTATTCGATTACTTTGGTTATCGGAGGTTCGATATATTTACCGGAGAAGTAATATCGCTAATAATTTTATTGAAGGAGTGCCCTCTACAAATATTTTTTTAATTTCCTCGTCACTAAAAGCTATAAACAGAATATTATCACAACCTGCAAATGGATTATATTCGTTCAATTTTAGAGTGTTTCGCTTCGCTTTGCAGTTGCTGGCACTGTACAGAGGACTTGGGAAGCCAGGTAAAACCTAAATATATATTTTTCTGGATTGTTTTTAACTGTAAATAATATTTAGGGAATTGAACCAAGCGAAAGAACACATCTTTTGGCAGACTCAGTTAATCAAAGTCCAGCGTTACGAAGAAGTAACTCAGCTGATTTAAGCAATGAATATTCCCAGTCGCTGCCAAAGAAGGACGATCAAAATGCACTGTCCAGATTAGTACAAAACACAGCAATGTACGTACACACAAATCAAAATATTGTATGTTATTAAAAAATTGTTTTATGTTATTTAGAAACATGATAAATGTCGGTGCCATGGACTCCCACACTTTGGAGCACCAGGAATATACGGATAGAATAAAATTATATTCACAACGTCTTCAACAGCAGTGGAACAATGTTCAACATCCCTGTGTCGTACTAAAAGGTTTGATATTACAATTCAAATGAATATAATTTGTTCTTTGGCTCCAGCCGATTATAATTAACATTAAGTTAATAGGATTCCCATGTAAGTCTCTTGAAGCTGTAAGTCATTAAAGCTGTGGTGTCCAAAAGCACACCATAAAGTATTTCTTCCTATTACATGGGATAGGGAAACACAAATTTTGGGCACAAGTGGCTTATAGTCAAATTTATAAAAATTACCTTGCCCATATTATTGACTTGAGATGCATATTGTCGGTACTGATTTTAAAACCAAGTCCAGCACATCGACAGAAAAAAATCTTAATCAAATTTGAACGGAGTAATTCTCAATTCAAACAACGCGCAATAACAATTCAAAAACGAAAGGGGAAACGAAAAAACTGAGGTACCTGTATCTTCATTAGAAAAGGAAGAATGACGATCAAAGGGGCGTAAGACACATTTAGAAATTGTTTAGAGGATAAGGACTTACAAACTAGTGAATCATATAACATATTTTATACTATAACGACAATTTTGCAAAGATTTTTCGAAATTACGAGTTTCACAATAGGTGGCAATGAACAAATTTTTTTAATCACATTTACATAATAGACGGGACAATGCTTCATACCAGATCGTACATTAATTGATCGTTGATTGTAAAGCAGCGGTGGGCACGCAATGGCTCCGGGAGCCAGCGGCTGCTAACAAATTCAGGTTTCGTGCCCACCGCTGTTGTAAAGTATTGTTATACGAGGGTGTCTTTAAATATAAATTCTTGCAAGCTATGTAATTAAAGTCAAACAAAAAAGGCCTATCAGAAACCTAAACTACATATAAAAAACGCTGGCGTAATGTTGAGAAGAAGAACTTGACACTAATCTCCGCTTGTGTTTCTGCAGACTCAAGAAAAAGACGGAGTTGCCAGATAAGGAACGGGCGTTGTCCAGCACTGTTGGCAGGCCTCGAAGAACATCAAACTGTTTATAGTTTCGCTAGCTATAAGCTCTAGCTGAAAACATTTTGCTGTGGTCACACTGTTGGGTCAGCTGTGCACAACAAACAAATAAATAACATTGAGAACAACAAAATAGAGAAATAGCAGTAGCAGCGACTAATACACTAATTATTAAATTTGATATTATTAATTATAAAAGTCCCATCAAAATGTTTGTTTTTCGGTCAAATCCCACAATATTGTCCTCTGTTGCACCTCTTCAATTAGTATAATTAGTTTTTTGTGTTTAAACAGCTCAATTCGGCTTTTATTTTTTGCTTGTTGGTCGCCATTTCTGTTCAAAAAGATTTCAACTAGTCGAAACAACGATTCAATCGATGTTTTAAAAGGTAAAAAAAAAGATGCCATCTGTTTACAAAACAGTGTTGTAAACCCCCCGAGAATTTTCTGAGCTGCCTATATTTAGGTACAGCGTAGATAGGCTTAGAAATGGCCTTACAAAATAATTTCGAGCATGTTTTGCAACCCTATTTTTTATATGGAGTTTTGGCCTTGCAAACATTTTTTCGTCTAGAGCGTACCATGCTATAGGAAGAGAAATGGCTGGCACACAAGTAAAAACATTGAAGAGTATTTGAATTTGGTCAATAGCGGCTACAACATTTGTAAATTATAAGCTCTTCATCTTCATATTTAGCCTCTGTTGACGCATATGTTACCACTTAACTTTTTGTTATTTATTTGTGTTGCATAGGCAACACTGTCTTTCGGCTCGTCCACAGCTTAATATTGAGCATTTTATGACGCTAAAAAATTATCTAGCTTGCGTACTAAGCTTAAAGCTTAGTGCGAAGAAAAATTTATAGCGGCGTTTGAGCATAAGTTTGAGTTTGTCATAAATTGACAGCAGACAACCGCGTGAAATATGGAGAAAATGGAAAAAAGTGAGTAACGTGGGCTCATCATACTTGGCGTGGAGAAAGCATCACTCAAACCTTACAAGCACGAGAGATGCTTGTCATTTAATGAAGTCAAAGCGACCGTTGGTTACTTTCTACCAAGACAATGCAAGGGGGAACACAGTTAATGTAATGGTTGCACTATGTTTTTTTTATAAGCAATGTACATTTTCCATGAATTTAACAGGAAATTTAAATCTAATTACATTAACAAGATGTAATTTGTAAGCGATAAGGATAGACAACAATTTTTTTAGTTGTACAAGTTGATAACCGATATTTTTATTTCAGGTCTATTGAAAGATGTTCCAAATCCTCAGTCTTGTGTATCAAAAGCTATTTACTCCGATGATACGTCTCAGGTTAGTAATCAAGATAATACGATAGTATTTTGATTTTATTTTTTCTTATGAAGAAGATCGACTAAAATGTAAAATTGCACTCGAACTGGGCTTATTTGCTATAAATTCATATGATGATATATTCTTGTAAGTATCTACACTCGCCAGAAAAACTATGCGTTCTCACTTTTTTTTACTTTAACAACTATTAAATTTTTTACAAAAATATTTTGATGCAAAAAAGTCTTGAAACAATTCTAAGAATAACTGAAAAAAAAAAATTTCAAAAATATTTTTGCTAGTATTTTTGAAAATTTTTTGAAAATTGCAAAAAAGTCAGTTTTTGTGTGAAAATTAGGAAAAAGGGGTTAAGATAGTAATTTTTAGGATTTTCAAAAAATTATAAAAAATACTAGCAAAAATATTTTGGAAAATTGTTTTTTGCAGTTACTCTTAATGGTTACTTACTTAATGGGTTAAGGAGAATTTTACATAATTTAAACGGAATTAAAACGACATTTCCAAATATATTTTTTTTACTATGATAACTTGACTTACAATACCTGTTAAAGTAAAAAAAGAGTGTACACATAGTTTTTCTGGCTAGTGTATATAAGAATGTATACTAGACGGCATCGATTTTGTTCACAAAATTGGTAACCCATATCCGTAATCTACGGTCAATTCTAATAAGTTTTCACGCGAAACCGGTTTCGCGCTTTTTGAGTTAGCTTTTTTTTGCCTAGCTTGATTATAAAACTAAACCAAAATAGTTTTGCTTACGGTACAGCGCAAAACTGGTACAAAAAGGGACACCTTTAAAAAAGTGTGTGTAAGGCAACCTTTTTTTAAAAACTTAAATTATTCTTGCTATATGGATCCTTTTGAACCAACCTTATTCGTCTTAATATTTCAATTAAAGAAATGATAAAAAATTCTAACAGATAAATCACTAAAAAGTTGAGAGATTGTTGGTGTTATGCTGCTGTGGTCGCACGGTTGCGTTACAAATATACAAATAAATAACATTGTGTACAAAAAAATAGAGAAAATGGACCAAATGAACAGGATAAGGGAAGCAGCAGCGACTAATACCCTAATTATTAAATTAAAAATTATTAATTATAAAAATCCCATATACATTTTTTTTTTTTTGGTCAGATCCCACAATATTGGCCTCTGCTGCACCTCTTCAATCAGTCTAATTCGCTCTTTGTGTTCGAAGATCTCAATTCGGCTTTTCCTTTGCTGCTTGTTGCTGTTTAAGGCCTGTCTCCAGCATCGCGGAAATTTTATGTTAGGAAGTTATTTCGTGTGTGTGGAACATAAATAAAACAGCTATGTTTTGTAAGCAGCTCCAATGAAAAAAATTAACTATGACGATGAAGTGATTTTGTTGGTGGCGGAATATATTGTTGCAAAAACAGTTTCATCACACTTTTTGTTTTTCCTCCATTTTTTCAATCGACACTAGCGAAATAATTGTCGACAATATATTCCTGAGCTGTGTATCTGCTGTTCTCTCAGTCCACACACGCTGTCGATAGGCCATTTGTGGATTTCGTCCAAGTTGCTGGATACTCAAGCTGCGAAATCGTAAACGAAAAATTTCTGTCACAGTTTTTTATATAAAGTTTGGCAGGAATTTTTATTTTTCGCGGTGCTGGATACTCGGCTTTAAAAAAAATTTATTTTAATCTTGAAGTTAAGGTTTGTTACTAATTAATATTTGAATCTATGTTTTCAGATGAGAATGTTTATCCAGAAATCGCATTCTGGAGTCTTGGGTATACAAATTGACCACAGAGAAGCAGTTGTTGTTCCATTTCATATCCCCTGAAAATGCCATAACAGATTGTAATGTTAAAAATATAGAAATATAAATAATACAACATTAAATTTAAATGTGATGAAGTTATTTGTATACGTATTAAGAGTGTAATATATTAAGTAACAATTTGGTACACATGCGATTGTTGTCAAAATAACGTTAATAAAACTAAATCCAAGAAACTGCAGAATGTATAAGAATGCAAAATATTCAACCTGTGGGTTGGGTTGGGATATACACTGCGTTTCATATGAATAGCACACTTAATTTGTTCATTATTACTTGCTCATATTTAAGTATTCGCTTGATATTAATTGTTGATTGTTGTTGTATTTTTTTTGTCACCTTATTTATCTTCTTTCAACAAAATTTAGTCACCTAGAAATGTACCGTTATATTTTTGCTCTAATTTCTTCTGAATTCGCTTTAATAACTAGCACATTCATTGTTTCACTTGAATAGCACATTTTAGACTTAATTTCACTTGATCTGCCAAGATCATTAAAATATAAACTTTTTTGAATTGATTTGTGTATTTTATATATAATTTGATCATTTTATGTCATTATGGACCATGGATCAGTACTAAGTAACAGAGAACAGGTCCACATAGAAAGCTATATTGATTGTGACCTTTCTGTGACCGAAATATCGAAAAAAATAGGAAAAAGCAGAAAAGTTATATACAATTTTATTAAAAATTATCCAAACTATGGATAAAATATGAACGGACGCACAAATAGTGCTCTTAGCGATGCAGATAAGCGGGCGATTCTGCGTGAAGCTTCAAAATCTCATGGTTCTGTGAACAAGATCAGGTAAAAAGCAGGTGTTAACGCTAGCAAAACTACCGTAAGAGGGTTATTTTGAAACGGAACACCTTTAACGTTTGAAATTTAATAAGAAACCACCACTCAACCCCACACGTAAAAAGCTCGATTGACATTTTGTCGAAGAAATATGTAATGGACCAAGGAGTGGTATATTGTAGGTTTTTCTGATAAAATATCGTTTAATTTGGAAGGACCAGACGGCTACAACTATTTTTTACAAGTTTGAAGGAATGAGACTCATCAGTTGGAGCGTTTGGACCGCCGAGTGGGGGCGGTTTTACTTTGGGGAGCCATATATTATTATGGTGCTTGTGAACTCCAATTCCTAAGTTCAAATATGAATGCAAAGTTGTACCAAGGAGTTTTGGAAAAAGCTTTCTCACATTGGGAAATTTGTTTAATCATGGGCCATAAACTTTCGAACACGACAATGCCCTATAGCATACTGCCAGTGTGGTAAAGTCCTTCATTGAAGCTAGAAATGTTACCATTCTGAACTGGCCACCATACTCGCCGGATCAGAATATAATAGAAAATGTTTGGGGATGGCTAGCCAGAAACGTTTATAGGTCTGGAAAACAATTTTCAACCAAAAGTGAATTAATTGAAGCCATTCAGAGGGCGTGAGCTACAAATTCCCTTGATTACACAAAAAGATTGGGTGATTCACTTCCCAATAGGGTCTACGAGGTTTTATTGAACAAGGGAGCCTCAACACATGACAAAACTAATAGATATTTGCAGATAAACCTTTAATAAATAAATAAAAAAAATAATCTTAATGTTTAAAGCTGTTAAATTTATTTAATAAAAAAAATGTGCTATTCAAGTGAAACAGAAATTTTAAGTTATTTTTACATTTTTTCGGCTTTTTAGTTGATCTAATATTTATTGTCGAATTTATTTAGGTTTTTTCATTTTTATAATAAAGAATATTAATCACACTATAAATAGAAACTTTAAAACATTAGTGTTTTTTAATTTGGTTCAAAGATTTCGACAAAAGAAATTGAGTGTATGGAGTGTGCTCTTCAAGTGAAACGCAGTGTATATGTACTGCCTGAAATAATAAGGTGGACATGTGTCAAGTTCTTTAAATAAAGCATCAATACAGATACTGGATTTAAAAGAAATTTAAAAACAAACAGACATGGATATACCGATTCAGTCCGTCATCCTAATCTTAAATATTTACATTGTAGTTCAAATACGGATCCATCCAATACTTCTTATCTTAAAATACCATCGTCATACTTATTTCATAATATTGTTTGGGAATAGTATTGCTACCAGTCTTATGTAACCATTAAATGGCTGAGAAGTAACTCTAACAATTGGTATTAAAAACATAAGCCATATTCTGAATATTCATATTTTTTGATATGTTCGCCTTTTTAAGAAGCATGCTTAAACGAATTTATGTGGATTATTATTTTGTGCTTTTATTTGATACTTCTAAATTAAATTTTTGAATCATATTTTAAGTCTACGAGAGCTCAAACTCCCATGCATTTAAAATACAACAATTTGTTCACCGAAATCTATATCAGTTTTCGTACATTTATCGAACTAATATGTTTGCGGATGATTGGTAGCGGTGGGTCTAATGAGTGCAATTTTAATCGCTTTCAGTCGGATGGGAATCTATATTGGTGACGCAGACCCGAAGACTTAATCCAAACGTTATGCACAGAGGCAATGCCATGGACATGCTAATGCCAGGGTCTCTACAGAAAATTGATGGACGATTATTTTAGTATTTTGCAAACCCTAAACTGTGCTTATCCTAAGGCAGTTATAAAGTTTCAACAAGGGGGATCCAAAGCTCACAGCGAAAATCGGAATAGATAGGTAAACAAAATTTTAAGTTGAGTGGCCATCGCTGAGTTTCGACCATAATCCGATTGTACATTTGTGGCAAACGTGAAAACCCGGCTCGGAAATACTCATTAGTACCATCAATCCAGAAAGCGCTTTGGGAATGTGTGCAGCAGGAATGGGGCGAGTTCTTAAAGAAATTGTTGAAAGCTTGGTAGAGAGTTTGCAAAACTACATATCTAAAGTCACTTAAAATAATGGCCTTTGTACTAAGTTTTTGTTTTTCGCACATTGAAATAAATAAATATGAATCGAAAAAAGATTTCTTGATTTAGCTTCACTGTTTCAGTTTTTGTGCGCGCAAATGGATTCTCTTTTGCTTCCCACTGTACATTGGGATATACCGACCTACATCCAGCCACCCTGATTGTGCACCCGCCTCGGCCGCATCGTCGCTGTCTTCGTCTTTGAACGTGGACCATGGCATAGAATTCTCCGCACAAGAAGATAAGTGCTTTGGCCCATCGGTATTGCCAACATTTTCAACATTTTAAGCTCGCCGTACCAAGTTGAAGGCTCATCTGTTTTAAGCTTGGCAAGCAAGGAGATGTTTACAGCGGTGAGCCTTTCCACCTATCGATTTGCCCTGTCGTCTTTACAAGTTTGATTTTCTTGTCTTCGCAGAACTGCAAGAAATATTGAGCGGTAAACGCAGCACTATTATCACTTCCAAAACCGATAAAACAGACTACGCAGGCTTTCAAATCTTGTCGGTGGCAAATAATGCCATACTCTTCGAATTTTTAACGATCGTCGTCATCATTATTCTCTTCGTCGTCGTAGCTCTGCAGTAGCCTTGCAATACTGTGGTAGTAAGTAAACAATACATAGAGGCGTCAAACAAGCATTTTTGTGGTACCATTTATTTTGTATGGCGTATATTTTCAGTAAAACCCCAGAGCGGCATTCTCGATCACCCGTAGCAACTTACCCTGTTTTAAATACAAACACTTTTTTTCATTCTCTTTGCTTTGATTTATTTATTAATTATTATTTGTAGTATTTATTAATTAAAAACCATATTTTGTTCCAACGGGTGATCGAGCCCGTATGTTTACATTTCACGCACACTAAGAAGCGTGCGCATGTTCACACGCAAAAACGATAATGAACAAGAGAGCGACACAGAGCGTGAACATTTCACCAGAGCTTTGCCGCTCTGGGGTTTTACTCAAAAGAGCGTTTGGCTCTTGCCGAAGGCTCTGGGGTTGCACGCCATACAAAATCACTGCGGACGGCAGTCCGCGCTAGTGACGAAAGCAGCACGAAGGGTGCGAAAGGCGACTAGCATATATACACAGGAAGAACGGAAATTTGCGTCCGATCGGTTCGCGTTATATACCGATCGAAAGGTATCAATTTAACTTACAAATATGCATACTAAGACTTTTGGAAACTCACCTGATTCGTGAGATAAACAGATGTAAGTGGGAGGGGAAAAATTTAAGTAATTGAAGCAAATGGGGCCGTTGGAGCCTGAATTTTGAATTTTGTTTTAATTTATGACTATTGTAAACATACGCGTCGAATGACACATCGATCATCGAAATCCGACCACTGGTTCAAAAGATAATTAATTTTGAAATTTGTGTTGGCCTTTCAAAAATAAGATGAAAAGTCAGTCTGTCTGTGTGTTTGTCTGCTTGTTAGTATCAAAGCGTTGTTTTAGCTTAAAAGTTTGAATGAGGACTTGTACCCGATCAAAAATCTAGAAACGTTTGTTCTACGACTTTTTCGAAAAAAGCTAGTTTAGCGGGAAATCACTAAAAACCGCTAAAATTACCCCTATAGCATCTGTTGGGAGCTGCCGAGCTTTTTCGGCAACTTTGCGCATTTGTCTTTAGATGAAAACAAGGGTCTATTTTCAATTATTCAGTTTATTAACATTACTTAAAAACTATGCGCGGTTGAATAACATTTATTTAATTTTTGACGCATTCCCGTGGTTTTATTTTAATTGTTCTAAGATTTAGTTTTTTCTATCGCGAAGCTGCTGTTGCACCGTTCGATTAGCTAGATAAAGAATAAGTGAAGTACAATGTAAGGCGAAATTCAAAAGTCAAAAAAAATGTATGAGTGCAAAGCGCACGAGTGCAAAATGAGTGAAGTTAGAATAGCGGTTTCACAAAACAGAGCGATAGTTGAGCGCGAAAATGAATCGTATGAAAAAAAAAGATTACTGCTTTGCATCGCAGTCGTTGATATCAGCTGTTGCTCCGAACATCCTCCCCCCTGTTGAAAGCACAGGGGTTTCAACCGAATCCTCAACTGGAAGGACGCACAGCTTAGTGACTGCTCGTCGAGTTGTACCCGAGGGCGTGCGTAGAACAGCAACTCGAATGACACCATCTGATCCACTTATAGTGTCGATGACTCGGGCTAAAGGCCATTTTAAAGGTGGAAGATTCTCGTCCTTGATGCTCACAATGTCGCCTATTCTAATAGGCTCCTGAGGGGTGCGCCACTTTGCTCGCTGCTGAAGAAGTGTGCCCCCCCCCTCCCCCTTAAATTTTTTTCCCACCCCCAAAATGCTCTTCGTAAAGATGATACTTGCCATCTTCACGGCTGCCTCCCATAGGCCACCAAAGTGGGGAGATCTTGGCGGAATGAATTTCCAACCAAATTCATGATTCAGGCACCAAGCGTGGACTGCATCGCGATGTTTGTCACCTCCAAACAAACGCCGAAGATCCTCTAGCTCGTTCCTTGCGCCTACAAAATTTGTAGCGTTATCTGACCAGATGCAGTTTGGCATCCCTCGTGTGGCGACGAAACGCTTCAGAGCGCTCAGAAACGCGGCGGTTGACAAGTCCTTAACCACAAGTCTAACCACACAGCTTTCCTTGCGAAGCATATGAATACGCATATGTAGCTTTTCTGGGGTGGCTTGTTGCGCACATCGGATTTGTATTGGAAAGGGCCACAGTAGTCCACACCAGTGATAGCGAAGGGCCGAGTGTAATTGATGCGATCTCTCGGGAGATCAGCCATGATGTGCTCCATAAGCCGAGGTTTGGAGCGAGAACAAATGATGCATTTCCGTAAGGCTCTTGAAACGGTTTTTAGGCCACCAATGGGCCAGTATTGTAGTCGAATGGACGCCAGCAAGGACTGTGGTCCTGCATGAAGATTCCTGAGATGTAGATGTCTTATTATCGCCAGAGTTAGTGGGTGGTGCTTAGGCAATATGATGGGATGACGAGAGTCGAACGCCAGCGCTGAGTGACGCAGCCGACCACCAACTCGAATTATTCCAGCGTCGTCGAGAAAGGGAGATAGCGAAACTATGCTGCTTGAAGAATCGACGCATTTTCCCTTTCGAAGATTCCGATATTCATCGCACAAATGGATTCTTTGGACAATGCGAATAAGTATATGTGTTCCTTGGCGAATGTTCTCCGTAGTGAGGTGCTCTGTTCCTGATGATCTCTTGAAAGTTATGAACTTATGAACATACCCAAAGATTCGTTGCATAGTCCCAAATGAGTTGATGTACTTGAAGGACATCGAAACATCTGTTTGGTCAGAAGTGGCGAGAAGAAACTTATGACGCAACTCAGGCAGCTGTGTATCCGAAAAGCAGTGCTGGGGCCAATCACTCCTTGCTCCAATTAAAAACGAAGGACCATGTAACCATAGCTCAGAGTGCAGCAATTCCCTCGGCGACGAACCTCTAGACAACATGTCCGCAGGATTCACTGCGGTTGGCACATAATGCCATTCCATGCCTTCGGTGAGCTGCTGAATCGCGCAGATTCGGTTAGCTACGAATACGTTAAACTTTGAAGGTTCCTGCTGCAACCAAGATAAGACTACGGACGAGTCGGACCAACAGTGGATTGTGCAATCGAAGAGGCGCATTTTGACGATATCCTGAATCAACAGGGCAAGTAGGTGGGCAGCGCAGAGCTCAAGCTTAGGCACAGTAAGCGTCGTCAGCGGGGCAACACGAGCCTTTGAGCAAAGCAGGTGCGATTGAATCCGGTCGTCCTTGTGTGAGAGCACATAAATGCACGCTCCATATGCCTCCAAGCTGGCATCGCAAAAAGCGTGAATCTCGAATGTGGCACCAGGCATCAAAACATAGCGCATATATTTTGCGTGGCATACGTCGGAAAAATCCTTACAGAAATTTGACCATGACGTGCCCAAGGATTGAGGTAGGCTTTCGTACCACTGCAACTTGTCCCTCCACATGCGCTGCAAGATGATTTTGGCTCTTGTCATTGTTGGCCCAATGAGGCCGAGAGGATCATAGAACCTTGCAATGGTTGATAGGACAGATCGCTTTGTGTGGCTGGCAGAGCTTAAACGAGACGAAAAGGTAAATAAGAAACTGTCTTCATTTGGATCCCAAACAAGACCGAGGGTCTTGGTGACATCTAAGCTGTCATTAAACTTGGCGAAGCATTCCCTCTCCCTTTCCGGTATGTCGGGTAGCACGTCTTGACGATTGGAACACCACTTTCTCAATTGAAAGTTTCCTTTTGCAAGTAGATTTGTCGTCTGATGCATGATGGCGCGAACTTCCTCTAGAGAATTGCCTCCCGATATCGTATCGTCTACGTAAAAATGCCGCAATATGACTTGGGATCCTAGTGGAAACGAGGAACATTCATCCTTGGCGAGCTGATGCATTGCCCGAATGGCAAGAAATGCTGCAGGCTTGGTTCCGTAGGTCACAGTCTCTAATTTGTAGACTTGTATCTCTTCGTCAGGAGAGTTACGCCACAATATACATTGATAAAAACTGTCAGCCTCAAAGAGACGAACACATCGATACATTTTGCATATATCGGCCGTTAGGGCGATGGGAAAAGTCCGGAATCGAAGTAGCGTGTTAAAGAGTTTGTCCTGTATCGTGGGGCCTGCCATCAATACGTCATTTAAAGATATTCCATTTGTTGTTGCTGCAGAGCCGTCGAATACAACTCTCAGTTTGGTTGTGCTGCTATCTTCCTTTATGACACAATGGTAAGGCAGGAAATACTTGCATTTCGAAATGTCATTTGTGGCGACAAGTGACATGTGTTTGAGATCTAGATATTCTTTAATGAAGGCTGAATATTTTGTCCTAAGATCTGGATTGCGAGCGAGCTTGCGCTCAAGATTTTCAAATCGACGCTTCGCTTGCTGAAGCGAGTCGCCTAACACTTCCAAACTACGTTTTGTAGGTAAGCGGACCGAGTATTCGCCAGAGGACAGCCGAGTGCAATGCTCCTGGAAATGCGCCTCGCAATTGAGCTCCTCTCTGGTTGCCTTAGATACTGGCTCAAAAGAATGCTCTACCTCCCAAAACTGCCGAACCAATTCATTCAGCTGAGCGCTGGGGCTGATGGTGTCCGAAGATTTCTTGCTAACGACGAAAGACGACAGTTTTGGTGCGCGTTGACCACCACCTGACAGAATCCAGCCCAATTGCGTCTTCTGTAGCAATGGAAGTCCTGGCGCCAGCTGAATTTGCCCCACGCACAGCAGCTCGAAAAACAGACCAGCTCCGATGAGTAAATCTATCCGCTGCGGCACATTAAATGCGGGATCAGCCAGTTGAATGTCTGAGGGAACGTCCCAATCTGTGATGCTTACTGGAATACCTGGCTGGGTTTCAGTAATCGATTGTGCAACTATTGCTGTGATGCAAGTTGCATATTCTGAAGTCCGCGACTTGAGAACGAGGTTGACCGAATAGCCTTCGGTCTGGAAGCTAGAGTCGCCAATGCCCGACACGGCAGTAGATGACTTGACCTTTCGAAGCTGCAACGATTGTGAAAAAACGACTTGTAATAAAGTGCAATTGGGATCCGGAATCCAGCAATGCTCGACAGGGTATGTATTCGCCAGCATTGTTTTTTATAAGAACGATGGCCGTGGCAAGAAGCACAGCGTCAGAGGCAGAGTGAGTTACAAGGGCCTGGTGAAGAGTGGACGACACGACTGGCGGTAATGCGGATTGAGCTACAGAAACAGGTGCCCTATTGAAATGCAACAAGCTGTGATGCTTGGCCTTACATGTACGACATGAGCCCGATTTGCAATCACGCAACATATGACCCTTTTTCAGGCAATTTAGGCACAGGGCGAGTTTCTTTGCCTCCTTTTGGCGATCGTTTGGAGACATATTTTCGAAACGTGGGCAACTACAAATCTTATGCTCTGGATTTTCACATAGCGCGCATCCACTTGCCGAAGCGCTTGATGCAACGAAAGATTTTGTGCTTTGCGTACTCACTACTTTGCTGAACTTTCCAACTTGATTGACGTGCATGGCGTAATCTACATTCTCCAGAGTTCGACATCTCTTCTCCAAAAATGCCTTTAATTTTTCCCACGAAGGTAGCTCACTGGACGGCGAAATTTCCTCCCATTTTGTCTGCGTATGCTTGTCAAGCTTCTGGAGCAATTTATGCACTAGGATACAGTCAGCAATCTCATCCTTCTTGGCAAGCGATTCCAACTCCCTTAGATGCGAGGTGACTTTGTCTGTGAGCTCTCGCAACTTTGCCGCCGACGCATCAACCTTGTCTAGCCCAAATATCCCTCTGACGTGTGCCTGTAAAATGAGACGTTTATTATCGAAGCGATCTTTAAGAATGCCCATTGCGATGTTATAATTAGCCTCATTTATTTCCAAGGATCTTATAGTGTCCAGCGCAGTACCACTCAAGCACGAACGCAGATGCTGAAGCTTCTCCACTGGCGTAAGCTTAGTCTCCTTCTCGATCACTGCATTGAACATAGAGAAGAAATTTGTCCAATCTGTATATGCATAATGAGCAATGCTGCAATGAATTCCGTTTTCCAAGCTCGCGCTGTAGCGCCGCCTTCAGACCAAACAAGGCTGAATCCAACTTGCCAGGCAAGTCACTGGAAATGGACTCGAAATTTAGCTCCTCCAAACCTGTGTGAGCAGCAATGAAACTGTTCTTAAGCTCGTTTGCCGATTCCAGGAGACAACTCAATCCATATTCATCCATACGGGCTAGTGTGTCCGTGTCCATGTCACTACATATGCTCTCGAGACGAGCGAAAATTGCTCTTGTTTTTAGCTGCAAAAACTCGATCCTACTAGGCACTTGGATGGCGCTATTTCCAGAACTGGCTGGGGGTTCACTTTGCGGAGTACTATTGGCACCAGTTTCGCCAGCCATGTTGATGGACTCTGCTGAGTTTTATTTGCAGGTTATGTAGAATAATCACGTGTGCAATTTAGTGACGAGTGAGCAGCGAGACAACGAGATTTTAAAAAACGCAGAATATTCAATAGCGCACTGATAATTAACGCCCAACGGGAAGAAAAATGTTACGAAAACCGATTTATATGTCTTAGTTTATGCACACAACTTGTTTCTAGGCTCGAGTGCCCGCAAAAACGAAAGATTTTGCTTGCAATTGTACGCGTACTTTTCTCCGCCACTGTACGAATGCGACGAAAATGCAAAGAGAAACGAAAAATTACAACGGTTCAGCGGCTTCGACGAGTGCGATAGAAATTCTATTTGCAAAGTACGATTTGCAATGTTTTGTGTTATTAAAACAATTAAATGATGCGACACGGCGAAGAAAGAAAAATCACGTCGGGGTCACCAAAATGTTGGGAGCTGCCGAGCTTTTTCGGCAACTTTGCGCATTTGTCTTTAGATGAAAACAAGGGTCTATTTTCAATTATTCAGTTTATTAACATTACTTAAAAAAACTATGCGCGGTTGAATAACATTTATTTAATTTTTGACGCGTTCCCGTGGTTTTATTTTAATTGTTCTAAGATTTAGTTTTTTCTATCGCGAAGCTGCTGTTGCACCGTTCGATTAGCGAGATAAAGAATAAGTGAAGTACAATGTAAGGCGAAATTCAAAAGTAAAAAAAATGTATGAGTGCAAAGCGCACGAGTGCAAAATGAGTGAAGTTAGAATAGCGGTTTCACAAAACAGAGCGATAGTTGAGCGCGAAAATGAATCGTATGAAAAAAAAGATTACTGCTTTGCATCGCAGTCGTTGATATCAGCTGTTGCTCCGAACAGCATCCAAACGATATAAGCTACAGATGTGATCTTATATCGTTGAAAAGGTATTTTGAAGGGCTTTTAAGCCTAGTTGTAAACTTTGTTGCTTAAAAACACAGGTAAAAAGCTTCAGGTGAAATAAGGTTTTCCCCACAATTTGGCGGTTTTCTTCAATATGTTGTAGTGTGTAAAATTTCGCGTTTTTTGATATATGACAGAAAATATTTTACCGACGGGTTTCGAAGATATTACCTATTAACTGAATATACCTTTCACCTTTACACTACTGGATATGTATGTACATATACATGTAAATCTCTAAAAACCACAGCATCCAAACGATAGAAGCTACAGATGTGATCTATATATCATTAGAAATGTATTTTGAAGGGATTTGAAGCATAGCTGTAAACTTTGTTGCATAAAAATACAGGTAAAAAGCTTCAGGTGAAATAAGGTTTTTCCCACATTTTGGCGATTTAAGAAATCTCTTTGAAATATGTTATATGTTGTTTTATAACCTGTTAACTGAATATACCTTTTACCTTTACACTTCTGCATGTACATACACTGCCAACATTTTTTTTAAATTAATTTATACGTAAAGCTTAATTTTATTCGTCACAAAATTGGATATCAGAAATTTTGGGCACAAAAATGTTTTCGTCACTAGACTTTTACCTCGTAAAGAATTTTTTTTTTTATAAGACAAATGATACCACAAAAATGCTTGTTTGACGCCTCTATGCATTGTTTGCTTCGTGATTGCGGCTTCTGTTCATTACAACACATATTGAAACGAGATCACGTTCCGTCAGCTTTTCGCGAACGTATATTTACTTTGCCCACGTCTACAATATTTTCGGGAATAGAGTTCGTCATGCAGACAATATTGATAGACGCTATTACTTACTGTATCAGTAGGTGTGCCATATACTTAACTAATAGTCGACCTTCTTCAGATAACTAATTTTTTACTGAAAGCTTCCTTTGTATTTGAAAATTATTAGTTGGTTAATTTTAAAAGAGAATTTAGTGAAATTTCAACTATAGTATCTTATTTCTTTTTCTTCTGTTTTGCTGCTTTTATAGCCAATATCTTCTGTCTCATTTTTTGAAATTTGTTGGATTTTCCAAACCATTTCGTAAATTTCTCCATTATCTATAAAAAATAAATATTAATGTTTAGGTCGTTTAAAAATTGAATTCGCATGCCAAATAAGAATGCATTATAGAAGAGTTCTAGCTTATAAAAAAAATAAAACTTTACATAAAGTAAGTTAAATTTAGTTTTTGTCAAAATAAATATGCTGACGATAGTAAGTTCTTGTATATAAGTATTTATTTTAAATTTTGCTGCACGAATTATTAAGCGCAACTTTAGTGCCTTGTCTTTTTAATTCTTTTACTTTCTATTTCTTGTCAAGTTAAATGGAGCTTTCTTTTTTTATTACTAGCTATTCTAATTGTATTTCTTTTATAATGAAAGTTATTATGGAGGATACGTTTTTAGCGATTGTAATGGTACAACGTTGAAATCAGGGGCAAAGGGCTCCAGAGAGGACAAATCGATAAAACCCCTAATCTAAGGTGTTATTCGAACCGTGCCTATTTGATGAATGGCACTACGTTATTGTGTCTTTGAACGGTGGCCTCCGAACACCTGGCGATCTCCGTTTTGTCTAGCCTTACCGGGACATAAGGCTGTGTTCCGGTGGTCCAACTCCTTCCTCATTACTCGTGGGACCAAACTATGGACACATGAAATCAAATTGACAAACCCAATGAGGCTGAACAGCCACCCCAATCCGAAGTCGCTGACCTCTCGACTGCCGCCGAACCTATGAATGCTGAAACTCCAACACAGAGGAGATGGACGAACTCCTCAGTAGAGGAGGAAATCCTCAACTCACAGCAACGAAAGCGGAAAAAGGCGATAAAGTCCGCCTAAGTGGTGCTGCTCGCAAGCGCCTTGCATATTACCGGACGAAAGGAGTGCCTTATTTCACAGGCTGCTATTTCCGTCCAGGGTGGCTACTGATATCATGTGCAAACCAGGAAACAACGGACTGGCTAAAGGCAACAGTGCCTAAGCTGAAGCTGTGGAATTGAGCCCAGGTCGACCTAGTGGCAGAGGCAGATATGCCAAGACCACAGATTTATTTCGGATACAGAGAAGCACTGCAATGAGGATATCCTCCAACTCCTCAAAGGGCAGAATCGGACCTTAAGGATTGGAGATTGGAGGGTACTCAACCGGGTGGACATAGGAAAGCACATAGAGCTGACGTTCTCTGTGGACCCGGTTTCGGATGACCTACTCAAGAGCCAAAAGTACATACTGTGGTACTGATTTGGGTTAGTAAATGTGCGACCAAGGAGCAGGCACAGTGCAGAGGTGAAGGACACCACAGCTGAGCGTGAACCCGAGACCTTCTGAATACCCAAACGCCGGCAGTCCGCCAGGTGTTGCCCAGCTGCTCTAACAGCTCAGCTTCGAGCTCCAGCACTCCGGAGGAGCAACCATCGGAAGCCGCAAGCAGCACATAGGCAGGTCCATCCACCCGTGACAAGGCTGCCAAAAAGGACTGACCAGCGACCAATGCCCCACAGGTCACTAGTATGCGTCCTCCCCTTTGTGGTCGGCTACCCACCATGCCTGGCAAAGGCGCTTGGCGTTCCAAGCCGCTCGGGGCCGGAGAAGGGACTGATAGCCCACTCCACCCTTCCCTCCACCCCACAAAACAAAAGGCACCTCAAATGCTTTCAGCAAATTTGTACCACGAAAGGGCAGCCTCGGACGAGCTTTGCTAAAGAGGATCTGGATATAGCCTTCCTGCAGGAACTATAGATCCTCTCGGGTAAGATAAAAGGCCTGAACACAAGAAAAGGCTACCTAATATATAATATATAGGAAGCAAACATAGTGTTAGATGGACATATAGGGTGAGGATAAGATGAGTTGAAGGGGGGATAGGAGAGTAGGTCGATTGGAAAAAGTTAGCAAATAGCTCAGCGGCTGCAGAATCATTACTGGCTTTGTCTAATCTAAGAAAAAAAGAAGCTGACAAATTTATTAAACTGTTTCATAGACCAACTAATTTAAGCACACTATATGACTAAGCAAATCATGCACAAAATATTTACACTAAAAGCTTAAGGCCTCAGCTGCTATAGCTTAGAATTTAAGTAAGTCGTAATTTTAATTCCGCACTAACTTGTTAATGATAATAATAATATTAAACTGTTTGGGGTCACGTCTAAACTATCTTTTGCATCGAGCAAGATAGTTTTCGTAGCAAACTTAGTTAAATAGGGCGAAGTTCGATCTGACTTTGTATTTGAACCAGTCGTGACCTGAACCTGACTTCATAAATTTTTAGATTTAATATTCTTTTAAAAAGAAAGTCGAGGGGGCTTTGATACTTCTTTGCATGTTTTCGACAAAGGTAAACTTCGCTATTGTATTCCAGTCAGCTCCGCTGAGACTTCTGGCTTTAAATATGACCCATGACCAGCTGGGCGCTAGCCTATATAAAATTGACTAGCGCCTCGTCAAAAACAGTAAAACACTAAGGATAGACATCATCTTAGGTTGGGTTGCAAACTCGCATCATACTCAATGGTGCACGCTCCTTAAATTTTATCGTAAGCTCTTACTTGTTAATCTTAAAAACGCTAGTCTGACGGCCGACCTAGCCTAACATTCAAAAGTAATACTTGATAAATTCTATGCAGCTATAACCATACCAAACCCTGTACAGGGTGTCTCACATTAGAGCACTTCTAGCAGCATCTTACTTTTATACTTACAACACAGTTAAAAGATACAAAATTGTGTATTGCTGTTTAAATAATACCTTCAATTCTGGTGGAAACATTGGGGGATCATTTTCACTTAGAAAATATTCCAAAAACTCCTTTGGATCAAGTGCTTCAAATTTAAGGCGCATCTGTCTCTCCACATTCAATGTATTAGCTATATTGTTAGTAATGTCTCCAGAATTGTATGCTTGCAAAACCTTCGCAAGTGCAGAGTACGTGAAAGCATCCAAATCGTCCGGCGCATTTTCGGTCATTAGATCAAGCCAAAGCAGAAAACTGGTTCCATAATCGCACTTCGGTATAAGTAGTATTTTCTGAAAACTCTTCTTGATTGTACCTTTTGCCGACCAAGGCAAGTTACTTGTGCCAAGAAGCACAATCTTGTCAGTCTTTTTAATGGGCTTTAATATTTTTTTGCCTATATATGGAGCAAGGAGAGTCGGCTTTATAGAAATTTGATCCGGTGGAACTTTTTTGGCAAAGACCCGATGAGCTTCTTCAATATATAATATAGTTGGTTGAAACGCTCTTGCCACTTTCATTATTTTATGTAAAAACATTTCCATGTCATCTGCATATTGAAAAATTTTTTCTGGACTAAGATTTATAAAAACAGCATCTGTTATAATAATATTATTAATTATGATATAAATATTTAACATATATATGTATAATACATACCTAATTCCGATGCAATTATATTACATAGCAACTTTTTTCCACTGTTCAGTGGTCCGATAAGTAAAATTGACTTCGGTTTTGGTAAATCAAACTCACTCATTCCCAACATACTCTCTTGAATAACCATTTTGATATCACCCTTAGCAGCACCAACAGTCCTGAAAGAAAATAAGTATATATATATTTTTTCGAATCCAATAAAGATTGCTTTGGTATGTGCTTTTACGATTTTATTGTACGTACGTTAAGTTATCTTCATCCCTTGTATCATCGGCCAAGAAGTTAAAGTCGGCTATGAATTCATCAAAATCTTTGTGTGAAACGAGTTCAATAACACCTTTTTCTTTAAGTTCATTATACAAGGAACTAAGAGTTCGGTCTTCTGTTGGATCAAATGGTTTCTTCTTCCTCTTTTCTTTCTTCTTCTTTGCCCTTTTCACTTTTAGGGCTTTATAAGCACCCTTTTGATCTTTCGCCAAAGCTTCTCTCAACAATTCGTATTCAATCCTAGAAAATTTTAATAATATATTTAATAAGGGATTATTATTATTAAATAGGCCTACACGCACTAGATCTATTGTGCTGTTTAATGAGGGATTAATACTAAACAAATTTCGGTGAGATCTAGCTCTGGTTCGGTTCCGGTACTATTCCCTGAATGAATTATAATGTCTTCAGTGCTATCCATAAAGTAAATTATAATTCTTAAAAATTTTATAACATAGTTAAATAAAGTTTTTTATATGTACTACGTGGCTCCGCCCACTGCTCGCTTCGTTCGCAGAATTGAAGGGATGGTCTTTAGTTGTCCGTATTCAATTTGGCGAAAGAGTCCAAATTTCCCAAGAAAAGTTATATATGTGTTTTGTTAGAAGATCTCATACAACAACAGAGTTTTTGATTCTAAAAGTCAAATTTCATCCTATTGTTCCAATGGCAGATATATGATATAGTAATCTGACTTTGACCAAATTTGATCAGAATTTAAGAAACAGTCTCAATTCTACAATCTGCACAGTTGGTTGAGATATCTTAAGAAACAAAAAAGTTTTTCATATTAAGCAATTTCATGAACTTTGACCCCGAGTTTGACCCACTTTCTGGTCGAATTTCGCAAAACGTTGTCTTATTGCACGATAAAATTTTCTCATCTTTTTTTTGTGAAAATTTCCGCTTTCTTTCTTTTACCGATTGGCCCACACGTTGCTTCTTAGTCAGTGACTCAGGACAAAGAGTTTTATATATATATAAAGATAAGATTGGGGTATCAAAGGGCCGGCGCACAGGGTAATCGTGCATTCGTTCGGATAAAAAAAAGTCGATATTTCAACTGTTTTCCTCGATTTTTTACAAAAAATATTTTGATGCAGAAAAATTCTTGAAACAATTTGAATAATTTCTGCACTCCGATGCACTCTAATATATATGCTTGATCTGTGTGAGGGGCTAGATCTTAGAGACTATAAGAGCTAGAGCTACCAAATTTGGCACAGACGCAGATCAAGTTTGTTTCCAATTTTTGCCACGCCCCTTTCCACCTCTGTAAATTGCGAAAAGCCACCACACGCACAGTTGTCAATAGGATTTTTTTTTAATAATTAATGTTAACTACTACTATTACTTATCTTATAAATCCTCCTCGTTCAAAATACCCAATACCCCTCAATCCTTTTTTTCTATTCCATCTTCGTTCTCTCCTTTCCCCATACATCCCCTTTTTCCATAATAACTAAACCACATATCTACACCCACCCAACCCCACAAACTAAACACCCACCCATTCCCCAAACCCCCCCCCACCCCTAACCCACAACCCCCCCTCACCCCACACCCACACAACAACACACACCCTCTCTACAAAATCACCTATAAAAAATATAAAAATAAACACCCCCCATACTACCTCCTCCCCCCCTTTATCCGCCTCCTTCTCTCCCCCCCTCTCCCCCTAACAAAAACCACCACTATAATAAAAAAAAAAAAACCTTCAATACCACCAACCAACAAAAACAAAAAAAAAAAAAAAACCAACCCAATTTCATAAAGACACAACAATAAACCCCAAAAAAACCCCCCTTTCCACCCCCACCCCCCTCTTTCCCACCTTTCCCCCTCATACCACACAACACACAACAAACAACCTTCAACCCCGGCAAGAAAAAAAAAAAAAAAAAACCCCCCCCAAATCCCCCCCCCCCTCCCCACATCTTATAAACCATACCCCCCACATTTCCTTCCTGTATATATCTCTCCCCTCCTTTTCTCCTCGCCATGATATCCTTCTAAATCGTAACAAGATCGGACAAATAGAAAGGTGGTAATGGCTGATTAAAGTTTTTAAGCAAACCAAGTGCCTAAAAGCGTGCAATTTCAAATATTTAAAATTTATTAAATAAGTAATGGATATCCTGAAAAAAAGTAAGCGTGAATTTTCTTTTAAAAACTTTAAGACGCTGTATATACCGTAATATTAGTCCTGTCTTGATGCGATTAAGTAGGATGATAGATAATAATATAAGATAACATTAATTATAAAGAATAGTGATTTATTATAAAAATAAGTAAAAGGGGATATTGTATTCGTTGCAATGTATGTAACAGGGAGAAGAAAGCATCTCTGACCATATAAAGTATATATATTCTTGATCAGCATCAACAGCCGAGTCGACATAGCCATGTCCGTCTGTCCGTCTGTCCGTCTGTGTGAGCGCCTAGATCTCAGAGACTACAAGAGCTAGAGCAACCAAATTTGGCACACAGACTTCTATAGACCCCACCCAGGTCAAGTTTGTTTCAAATTTTTGCCACGCCCCTTTCCGCCTCTGTAAATCGCAAAATACCACCACACGCACAGTTTTCAAGATATTAAAATTACTAGTTATCGTTAACTACTATAATTACCTATTATCCTACTCAATCGTACCAAAAGCGGACAAGTACAAAGGTGGTAATGGCTAATTAAAGTTTTTAAAAAATATAAGAGCCTAAAAGCATGCAATAAATTTTTTTAAAAATTCAGTAAAATAAGTAACAGGTATCCTATAGTCGGGCGTTCGACTATAGCCGTTTCCACTTGTTTTTATAACTATGGTTGTGATTGAGTTTTCCCAGAGATGGAGTTGGCAAAAACTTGAGGCAAACTTTTTCAGCGTGGAATTGTTTGCCAAATTTCGGTTGCTCTAGAGTCTAGTCCTTATATTTATTTGAGATTTAGGTGGCTAGTGGAATCTAAATCATTTCTATCGACAAGGCGTAATTATATATCAATACTGTTAAAAATTTAAATGAAACATTAAATAGTACACTTTACCGCATATATTCATCTACTAATTGCCGCAATTCATTATGTATTACAACCAACTGTTCTTCGGTTACCCAGTCCTTAATAGGGTCGTGATTCTTATTTAGATATTCATCAATATTTCTCCAATCAATTGCAAACTTCTTCATTGTCTCTTCAATTTTTTCTGGAAACAAAAAAAAAAATGAAAATGGCTATATGCACACAAAGACTAAACTAGTTAGTTAAAAGCCTTGAATGTTAGGTGTAACTCCTGATCTAATTTACCGAGTGTAATCAAAGATTGTAGATACTGGAACCCATCTAAAGATTACGAGACAAGGCTGAATCGCCTTTTCTGTTGATACTGATGATGTATCTGCATCGTATTCCATATGTGAAAAGCTATGAAAGCAGGGTGTAAAAGTATATGTAACAAAAAAATATTTACCTATTGGTTTGCTTGAGGCAAGTATATACCCGACATCAACAATTCCTGCATCTTTTAATTTTTTTCTTCGTTTAGCTTCCTTTATTTTTTGCAATTTTATTTTGGCTTTTAGTTTCTTTTTTTCTAATTTTTTCTTATCCTTTAGTTTCTGCTTTTCCTCTTTGCTCATTGGCTTCTTATTAAGACTTTCTTGAAATTGCATGGGAGACATAGTCTCATCAATGACAACCAGAACTGTACCCTTTTTAATTGGATCCGGATAAGGGTGAAAATTTCCGGTTTTCGTATAGCTGTTCGTTAAAAAAAAATCGATGCAGAATATTGAATAGTAATTATTTCATCAAACTACTTACAATTCTTCGAACCAGGCACGAATATGATCGGAAATGTCTTCCATCATCCAAGGAGTTCGAACCTGGAGCAACCTTGTTCGTTCATCCATTATTAACTTTGCAAAGTCCTCATCAAGTTTTTGCTTTAACTTCTCATTGTTATACATTTGAAGAACAGAATTGGAAAACTGATTTGGCCTTTTTAGCTGTCGTGTTTTCTTAATACCCAACAATTCCTTTTTAAATTGTTTTTTAATTTTGAAAATCTTTCGTATTCTATAGGTACGCCACCAAAATTGAATAATGCGTGCAGCATTATTACGAACAGCATTAATATTTTCCAGTTCATACTCTAAAAAGATTTTATTATTTGAAAATATTTATGAAAATTCATGAAAAGCCGAAATTACGAATATTGCTATTGCTTTAAAAGTTATAAGTATTTTTATTCATAGAGCAAAAAAAGGATTGAATCCTTAGACGATTGCAAAAAAATCAACTATGGAAGCGGTTCCCTTAGAAGTAAGGTAGTATCTCTGACACTGTAAAATAAACATACATAGATGAGTTCCTTTTTAAGTTTATTCAGCACTGTCATTGAAGTGATGGAATACAGGCTCATGAATTTCACCATCACTCGCAAACACAAATTGAAGCTAAGCAGACGATTCTTAATTTTTCTGTTTCATTTTGCTGAAAGAATCCAATTCCCAGAATCACTTCATAACAAATGATGAGTTTTCCTTTTATTTGCCGCTTTCTTAATACACATAAGTGAAAAACTCAAAATATAACAAGATGAAAAACTTGATGTTCTTGATGTTACTGGAGTTTCCCACCATTATTTGCTCCTTCACAGCCCCAAACAAACTGGGCGCTTATGCTGCCGAAGCTGTCGAGGATGATCTGGTTGAAGTGGACATCTATGATTTAGCAGTGACTGGCGAGGATGCAGAGGCGGATGACGAGTCGGACAACGCTAGCGGTACCACGTCCCCCCCATGAAGACTCCTATTTATTGTTTACGAAGCCACTCCATACGCCTGGACAACAGCTGGATCTACCCGGAGGCAAGCCAGTGGAGTTCCTAATTGGCTTCACCAATAAAGGCCAGGAAGAGTTTGTCATCGAGACCATAGAGGTATCCGTCCGCTATCCAATGGACTTCAATTACTTTATTCAGAACTTTTAGGCTGTTGCGTACAATCGTGAAGTGAAGTCTGGCATTGAGTCAACCGTCTCGCATACTTTCCTGCCTTCCGATTAGTTTGCAGATAGTCCATTTGGACTAAACGTTGCTTTGGCGTACCGTGATGCTAACGGAATCCAATACAACGAGGCTGTATCTAACTAGACGGTGCTGATCTCTGAGGTCGATGAAGGCTTAGACGGCGAAACTTTTTTCCTGTATGTGAGGCTTGCTAGTATTGTTGTCCTGCTCCTAGTTATTGGACAGCAGTACCTGTTTGGCAGTTCTGGCAAGCGCAAGCGTGCAGGTGCCAAAAAGGCTATCAAGACCGGCACCGTCAACGACAGCAACATTGATTAAGACTGGGGACCCCAGGAGACTCTGCGTGCGTTGCAGAAATCGCCACCTAAGTCAAAAACGCCAAAGACATCCCCAAGCCGGGTAAGCAGCTCAGTCCAACGTCTGGCTTAAACAGTCCTAAGTAACGCAAAGTTAAGATTTCTGCGGGGGATGACTATAGACTGCACAGCTTGCAAATCTGCACTTAATACAGACAAGAACATCCAAATGCGTTGCAGTATAATTATCTAATTAATAATATGTACATACTTTTTTCTATTATATTCAATTGATATATACAGATCGTTAGTGTTAAGCTCACCAGCACAGAAGATAACAGCTGTGAGCCTTGCCGTTCAAATTTTAAAATTTCGTGTAAGACAGAATGATTTTTTTCTAAACTTTGTGCTAAACCACCTAATTGTCTTCGTTTGTTGAAGATTCGAGAGAGGGCTCAAAGCCTTCCAATTGTACGTTAAACTTAAAGAACATTATTTGCATATATTTCAAACTTTGTAAGAATGAAAAAGTGAAATTATTTTATAATAAAAATCTGCATGCGAGCAGAGCACAAAAAATAGAGGAGCTTTCCACAAAAATAAAACATAAAAAAAAATTGTGAAGTAAAACAAAAAAAAAGCAAACTTGAAAAGTCCAATTACTTCCATGATCAGTACAATATAGAAAACATAACCAGATGAAAATGTACGACTGCGTGCATTAAATAGAAGAGGTTATTGGCATAGAAAGGGATTAAGTCCAAATTGCCACAGTTTATAAACCCCATATATAAAAAATAAATGCTTTGATTTCATTTACCATCACGAAGTAAATCCTTATTGTGATCCACAAAAAAAAAAATGAAAAAATTGTGAAGTAAAAATAAAAAAAAAGAGGCCAATTATTTTCATGATCAGTACGACACGTATGCAATCTCTCTTATATTAAAAGTCAGATGCGAGGTCCTACACCTTAATCACTGCGGACGGCATTCCGCACTAGTGACGAAAGCAGCACGAGGGGTGCGAAAGCGACTAGCATATATGCACAGGATGAATGAAAAATTTGCTATGATTGTCCGATCGGGTCGAGTTATATACCGATCGAAAGGTATCAGGTAAGGTATCATTTACAAATGTGCATACTAAGACTTTTGAAAACTCACCTGGTTCGTGAGATAAACAGGAGTAAGTGGGAGGGGTAAAATTTAAATTATTGGAGCAAATGGGGTTGTTTTAGCCTTTTTGATTTTATTTTTAATTTTGTACTTTTCTTATGAAAAATACGCGTCGAATGACACCTCGATCATCGAAATACGACCACTGGTTCAAAAGATAATTAATTTTGAAATTTTTGTTGGCCTTTCGAAAATGAGATGCAAAGACTGACAAGTGAAATAAGGTATTTTGTCCCGGTTTTTGAGAAAACGCCGCTTACAATTTTTTTTAACTTTCAATATATTGTAGTGTGTAAAATTTCGCGTTTTTTGTACTTGTTTGTGTACACAAAAAAATACTTTTAATAATATAGGAACTACTACTAATGCTACATCTTTGACTCGAATTTGACTTTGGAAGCTGAAAGCGGAGCTTACAGCTGAGCTTATGGACGAACTGATAATTTCAGATCTTGTCAGCGAGCAGAAACTTTTAGGCAGCGCACACAGAAAGCTTAAACTGAAGCTCATGGTGATGCTCACTTTATTGTTTGTAAGGCTTTGTTAATCAACCAATACAGCTTCCAAGCGGCAGCAGCAACTTTTTCTTATTTCAATGTACCTATACAATGTACCTATACAAATATGTGTATGCAGGTTAATTCTGTAATTTTCTTAAAACACAAATACCCATACATAAGTACATATATACTTTGCAATTTGCTGTATTATAACTAAATTTATACTTATGCGATTATATACATATTTACGGTGCTCACTTGACTCTAGCAGCGCTCTGCAGCGTTGCAGGTTAAAAACAAACATGCTTGATCCATCAAACAGAGAGGAGCGTACAAGTAGTGTGTTTGTGTTATCATGGTGATAAGCTCGCCTCTAAGCTCCGCTTTCAGCTGAAGGTTTATTTGCATTCAATCGTTCCTATGGCAGCTATATGATTTAGTAATCTGAATTCGATAAAATTCGGTCAAATAACAAGAAAAATTGTCTTACTCAAACTTGATTTTCGACTATTTGTTCCTATTGCATCATATAGCTGCAATGTGGTCTGATCTAGCTCTATGTGATCGAAGCGTTCGGGCAGACCGGTAGAGCTAATTTGACGCGGCTGTTGATCAAGAATATATACAATTTACGGGGTCTGCCACGTCTCCTTCTACCTGTTACGCACAAAAGAATCCGAGGTATCTATAATGACAACAATCATATAAATAATATTCATTGTAAGAATAAGTCTCAGAATAATTTCTCGATTGATCATTGCAGGCTGAGAAGCACCCTTTCAAAGTATTGCTGAACCTTACGATTCTGCAATACTTAAGATAAGAGATAAGAGATACTTAAGATACTGAGAGCATATCTTGACAGAATGCGTCAAATGAGCCAGATGTCAATGTAGTGCTCTCAGAAAATATTATATTAATTAATACGATATAGAAAACATAACCAGATGAAAATGTACGACTGCGTGCATTAAATAGAAGAGGTTATTGGCTTAGAAAGGGCTGGATTAAGTCCAAATTGTCACAGTTTACAAACACCACACATTATAAATAAATGCTTTGATTTTATTTACCATCACGAAGTTCATCCTTATTGTCATCCCTATGCATCAGAGCTGTACAGGACTCTTCAGTTTTTATAAAGTCTGCGTTAAATAAAGTTCTCTTAACCGGTATACTCATGGCTTGGTTGGGCTTAAAAGTAAATCTATAATTTACTTTTTTTCGCTGTTGAACTTCCAAGTACTTTTTTTTATCATATTTGATGTTAGATTTATATATTCGAGCTCGACGAGCTCTTTCGTGTGCTTGAATAAGTTCTACAGCTTCGCTAACTTTAACCCAGTCCTTCGCAGCGGTCTCTTCTCTTTCCTCATCATTCATATACAATTTATTTTCTGATAATATGTTTTGAATATCCAAAGGACGGCGATATAAAAATTGTGGAGACCTCCAAATCATCAGATCGCGCGGGGAAAGTTTTCTTGAAATTAATACTTTATCAATATATACGTATTCGCTCAACTCCATTTCCTTTAGCTCCTCCTTGAGAAGCATCAACTGCTGAGTGGCATTTTCAACCAACGTCCGAACCACTCCACGTTTTTGCACTTGGAATGTGTTAAAATAAATAAAACTTAATTTATTAACAAGTTCCACATATAAGACATAGAGCTCGGAAAATATTTTAAATGATAATGCTTTGTCCTCAGGCGGATTGATTTTTTTCAGGCGATTTTGCTTTTTTACAAGCTGGCCAATCTCTTTTGTGGTAGCTATCCATAATTTATGATTTAAATCAAATGACATTTTTAAAACACACTGATTTGGTTTGATGAAGCACAAAATTTTAAATTTATTTATCGAAGGATTTCAATATTGTACTAGCACAGATTTTGCACAGCTTTCTTGATCTGTAATAAATGAAGTTACACATACATAAGAGTAAAAACAAGTGGGAAAGGCTATAGTCGAGCTCCCGACTATAGGATACCCGGTACTTATTTTAATGAACTTTGAAATATTTTGTATTGCATGCTTTTAGGCACTTAAACTTTAAAAACTTTAATTAGCCATTACCACCTTTCTATTTTTCCCCTCTTTTTATAATTTAGTCGGATGATAGGTAATAATAGTAGCTAACTTTAATTAGTAGAAATTTCCTAATATCTTGAAAACTGTGCGTGTGGTGGTTTTTTGCGATTTGCAGAGGCGGAAACAAACTTGACATGCGTGTGGTCTACAGAGTTCTGTGTGCTAAAGTCTGTGTGCTAACAATTTGTTTCCAAATTCGAAGCTACATCAGTTTCATTTGGTACTAACTCTGTGGCAAATTTTAATAACAAACTTTGTCTGTATGGAAAGAACCTTCTGTATAAAAAGTACCGGGAATTGTAAAAAAAAACACAGAATTTTGTATCACATATCATTAAGACTGTAAGATCTCACCTGAAAGGGAACAATTTATAAGATAGAGGCACCAGACTTAGTATGTAGTTTTCTCCGGATCAGACCACCATATCATATACACTGACGAGCAAAACTATAACACGAGTTCAATATTTAGTGTTGTTTTGTTAGCGATTTATTTTACTATGGTTTTTAAAAATTTGAAGCCATTTGATAGGCCGGAAGAAATATGCCGAAGCAAAACGAAAAAAAAGCCAAATGTTACAGTTTTGCACTTCGGTTACATAAAAAACAAATATTATTTTAAATATTTTTTAATAATGTATAATTTAAAGCAGGGGGAATAGCATACCATTCGTCCATTGCCTCTCCCACCGCTCCATCATTCCACTTGGATGGACCGCATATTTCACCAGCATCGATTATACATAGCTATATAATTTTTTCATAGGATTCATATCGGAAGATGGTGATGGCCACTTCATGGACTGGAATTTTTGTTTTGACATATAATTTTTGACCATAACGGACATGTTCTTTGGGTCACTGTTTTACTGAAAAATGCATTATTCAGCAGCAAGAAGATTCTGTTGCTGAATTGTTAGATATTGTTCCTTTCGCGTTATTCCATCGACTAACACAAAGGGACCACCTCTATTTTTATAAATACTGAACTCGTGTTACAGTTTTGCTCGTTAGTGTAGCTTTCATATGAACGAGCGGTCTGAAACACTAGTTTACAGCCATTTTGCTTTTCATGTCTGAGTGCACTTTTCTTATGGATTTTGGCCCACTAAACACGAAAATCGCACTTAAAATTTTTTTTATGGAAGCGTTTTCGAAATATTCAAGTTTTTCGAAATTTTTGAAGTTGCTCTCACATTTTAGAGTATACCACGAGATCTAATTTACCGATGTGGTCAAAAAAGCACTCTAATTAAAGGTAACTTATCTCTTTACAACTTTCTCTCATATAACTTTGAGATCGGTACGCAGAAGAAAAATTTTTTTAACCACTTCTCCAAATAACCCCCAAAATTTTTTTGTTAGATAAAATTTTTTTTTTTCCCCCGCCCGCCCCATTTGGAGGAAAAAAACAAAAAAAAAAACAAAATTATACGCCGGGCCTCCCCGGGACCCCGGCGGGAGTTTTATAAAAATTTCCCTTTTTTCAAAACCAACCCATCCTTCACCACCCCACCCCCACCACATTTCCTTTTCCTCCATCAAAAACTGTATTCCCTGTCGATCCATTTACGCATTCAAAGTGAAATAAAACATATGCCAAAACATTATTTTGTTTTGACAAAAGGGGAAACTTATAGGTCTTGATTAGCACTATAATTGGTGCTAAAGTGGATTTTGGGAAATTGTTCGTTTTCAAGATAATTTAAAAAAACCAAGGCATTCGCACGCGACTCAGATAGAAGTTGTTTTTTTGGAGACCAGTTCTAACACTGATTTCATCGAAACGTAAACGTATATTTTGACTCAATTTATTTTAAAGTGTAATGCATTTATTTATCTAAAAAATGCTTTTTGTTTGATTTAAAAATATTAAGTAGTTTTTTTTTAAATTAAATTTAAGTCACTGTCGCACGCGACATGTCGCACGCAACTTTTTGTTCCATCATACTTTTTATGTTTTTTTTTTAATAATTAGACGTGCATAAGATGTATTTAAATGATTTTTAATATTTTCATTTTATTTTTTTATTTTCATAATTAATTACAAACTTAAGAACTTATCCAATAAAGTCAAGCATAAATAAGTATATTCATCTTATATTCAAAAAATAAGGAACAGCAGCTGGATTTATTTTTTTCGCCGTTATTTTCACTCATCTACAATTAAAAAAATTATCATTTGTATTTACATACATAAATAAAGAGATTAAAAAAAAACTGTTTTTTTAATTTATTCATTTTAAACTTACCATGTCGCACACGACAAATTTTAAAGAAGTTTCAAAATCAAAGCGCTGCTTATTTTCAACCAAATTTGTTTTTGATTTGTTTGCTATAAAAATGTGAGTTTGAAGCGAATATTTGATGCGCATGGAACAAATACCTTTTACGTACTGAAAACTTATGTTCTTTTTCAATTATTGAAGTCATTGAAATATACGGTTAAGTAGATAAGAAATTTACCGTAATTAGCAATCTCATCGTTTCTTTTACATTTTTCTTATTTTCTTTGAACATAAACCGAGATTAAAAAGAGAGAATATCAATGCATAATGTCTCTTATTAAGAACAAGAATCAAAACAAAACGTGCAATAGAAATGCTCAGAACAGAGCTTTTGCACTTTTTCGACTTTGCATTCAAATATTTCAAAATGCGTTATGTGTAAATGTAAAATCCGCTTGCATTAGTTAAATTTAATAGTTCCCCTATACAAATATGTTAAAACAACATACTTTTATAGACTTTTAATTTTTTGGCTGCGGTTGACATTTCTGGAGAAATGCCCATATATTCAGGTTAACAAACCAATCAACAAAAATTTATGTATGATAATCAAAAAACAAGAAATTTTATAAAAATACAACATATTGAAAATTAAAACAAGTGGGAAAAGCTAAGTCGAGCGCCCGACTATAGGATACCCGTTACATATTTTAACAAATTATTAAAAAATTTTTATTGCAGGCTTTTAGGCACTTATATTTTTTAAAAACTTTAATTAACCATTACCACCTTTCCATTTGTCCGCTCTTATTACGATTTAGAAGCATGATAGGTAATAATAGTAGTTAACGATAATTAGTAAAAAAATTGTAATATCTTGCAAAAATTTGAAGCAAAAATTTGAAACAAACTTGACCTGCGTCTCTGAGATCTAGGCGCTCACACAGACGGACATGGCTATATCGACTCGGCTGTTGATGCTGATCAAGAATATATATACTTTATAGCAGGGGTGCTCAAAGCCAGCATACGGATGAGTTCGCACCAATACTTATAAGCATACGCATTAATACTAGAAGAAAACAAGAGAAGACAACAACAAAATCACATTGAAATTGTTGTTGCTCACTTCTCTCTCGATCGCAAACACCAATCAGAGAAGAGAACCAAATCGGTTTTTGTATTGAGCATTGCATACACATGAAAATGTTTGCATGTGTTGGCATTTTGTATACTCATCGCCGTGCATGTATACGATATTCGTTTCCTATGCTTTGAGTAATTACAAAAACAAATGAGTCCGAAAATGCATTGAATGAGCAACAGCTGAGCACCCCTGCTTTATAGGGTCGGAGATGCTTCCTTCTCTCTGTTGCATACATTGCAAAGAATACAATATCCCCTTTTACTTATTTTTGTAAGTAGCGGGTATAAAAAATCGTTAGCGGCGTTTTCTCAAAAGCTGCAAAATGTGGGACAAAATACCGTATTTTACCTGTGGCTTTTTACCCACTTTAGAAAAAAAGTTGAAGGGTATGCCTTAGAACCGTTCGGAATACCTTTTCATCGATATATAGATCACATCTGTAGCTTCCATCATTTGAATGACAGTATAACATAAAAAAATATAAAAATAAAAAAAAAAAAAAAAAAAAAAAAAAAAAAAAAAAAAATTCATAATTTTTTATGTATATTTGTCGTATTTGTTTATTTTTTGTACAAGCAAAAACAAACTGTCTGGCCACACTGGTTCACTTTACAAACACACATGCCAACATGTCAAGCAGTATATTTCCGCATGACGCTGCAAGCAGTGGACATGCAGTAGTGTTAAGGTAAAAGGTATACTTATTCAGTTAACAGGTAATATCTTGCCCAAACGAATTTTGACTAATATAAGTTATATGTCAAAAAACGCGGAATTAAATTGTCTATAACATATAATATATTTAAAAGTGATTTGAAACACAGATTTTTCTTAAGTCGCCAAAATTTGGGAAAAAATTTCACCTGTAGTTAGAAAAAAAATTACAGCTATGATTAAAAGCCCATCAAAATATGTTTTCAACGAACATTTAAATTTTAGCGGTTTTTAGAGATTTCCCGCTAAACTAGCCTTTTTTTTGAAAAAGTCGTAAAACAAACGTTTCTAGATTTTTGAGTGGGAACAAGTCCTCATTCAAACTTTTAAGCTAAATCAATGATTTGATACTAACAAACAAACAAACTGACTTTTCATCTCATTTTCGGAACGCCACTAAAAATTTCAAAATTAATTATCCTTTGAACCAGTAGTAGGATTTCGATGAGCGAGGTGTCATTCGAAGCGTATTTTTGATAAGAAAAGTGCAAAATTAAATTTAAATTTGTCTTCTTCAAAATTATATTTGATTATTTTTGATTATTTCTGATTTTTTTGAATAATTGTAATAATCTTCGATTTTTTTTTGATTTTTGGTAATACATAATCACTACGATTATTTCGAAAAATAATCTAATTGATTAGTTATTCTAATCGAAATTTAACAGGTATGAATCAAGCATTAAATTAAATTACGTTAAAGAGTAATCATAATTTTAAAAAAAAAAAATTTTAATTTTATTTTGCAACTGAATGTGGATCGCATTTTTTTTTGTATCCCGATAGGTTCAAAGCCGATAACCAAAACCAAAAGGCGAACTTAATAGAAACCGTAACTAAAAAGAATATTCGTTTCGGATTGATACCCTAGTGCATAGTTAGAATGTTTGTAAAAATTTAAATGATTGCATCCCAGTGAGCCTCAGCACAGTGTATCTCGAAGTCGCACACCCTAGTAGAGCATTCTTACCTTTTCAAGAGTAACAGTAGTTGAACCAGAACCGCATTCAGAGTACTGCGAGTTCAAGTTCATTTCCGAGTGCAATTTTGATACTTAACTGTAGTTTAGACACTTTATGAGGCAAAATACTCGTGACCATATGAACAATAATTTGCTTGTTTTAAAAACATATTTTATTTGTTTGTATAATTTTAAAATGTTTAAATAGTAGAATACTTAAAAAATAAAACCCGGATATTTGTGTTTAAAGTGTTGTAAACCCCTTGGTGACTTTTGACGGAAATAAGTTGATTTAGTTTCCTAATTTTAAGAAATCATAATACATTTGAATGTATGTACATATGCATTTAATATGTACCTAAAATTTACCGTTTTATAAATTTCCAATAATTTACACTAAATTAAATAAATTTACAATAATTTATTACTTATTAGAATATATATTGTACCTAATTTTGTATTATAAGTTTTATTAAATTACGATTTTGTTGCAGTGTAGTCTATCATTTCTTATCGTTGTCAATTTTACTTTTATCCAGAGATGAAGATACCATGCCACCTCCATTTGAAGGGTATAATTTTTCCAAATAGTTTAATGATTCATTAAGAAACGTCTGTAATTGGTCTTTAGTGAGTTAACGTGTTAATATTGTCATTTGTCATATAGTTACCTGAAAAGCGTGCAGTACGGCAATAATTGCAGGAGAACCAAATCCGTGCGTTATCAAGGAGAAGTGAGTTAAGTGCCGCTGCATTGAAGGCTCCAATAAATGCTGTGACCTTGTTCCAAAATGTGTGGTTCGATCTTGACTCAATATTTGCATCAATTCTTTTGTAATCTAAAAACGAAAATAATTAAATGAAAGATTAGTCTCAATCTTAGCGACATTTAGGTCCATTTCTTCAATATCAGTTAACTAACTAATAGAATGATATGTTGTCGTAAAATCTTCAGAAATTAAATTTGAATTCAAAAATATCTGCCAGTTTATATTAAACTGGATACAAAAAAAAAACGTGCCCGGTTCTGGAGTCGCTTACTCACATTAGTGGACTTATTTATAGTACTGTATCCTGAGCTGAAACAATTTCGGTTATCGTACTCCGATTTAGGTGAAAATTGTCGTTCAGTGCTTGATACCTCAACGAAAATACTTACTTGTTGGGAGTGAAGGATGAGTTCTTTTCGTCGATAAGAATCCTGGGGCTCGGTTTGATGGCGCACAATATACTCCGCCAATTGTCTGGCTGGAAACTCAGTTTCACAAACAAAGTGAAAGTCTTTGGCCAAGTGAGTTGCTTCTCCCTCGACTAAGGATGTTAACAGTGTTACGTTTGCTGCTTTTCGGCGTCCGGCTGGTAGATTTAGACCAATCTTTTCCAGCTTTTCCCTCAATAATCGGCCTCCATTTTTGCTCTTCGCTCTAATGTAAGTTAATGTTAATAATTAATAAATTATGCCAGTTCGTATAATGTTTGTTAGATTAAAGCGTAATCATACCTTCTTAGAACGCCACCCAGTAGGGATGCGTTTAAGCACTCAGGTGGTGACAATCTGCGCTGAACTTCCGCAATGGTAACCTTATATTTCGAAGTACTTGACAAAAGACTGAGTCGACCTGGAACTGCACAAAATACTTCACTTGGCGACCCTGAGCCTAGATTTCCAGAGTCCTTCCCACTTTTCATGCCTGTGGAGAAATGTTATAGTTTAATACATATGCACACATGTGTATGCAACTGCGAATGTTTTTATACATGTTCTTGTCCCTACAGTGCATTGTAAAGGAAATGTTTGCCGTTGTACCAATGTTTTCAAATTGAAAAGTGTGAACTCAGCGTATAAGGATCATTTTTCAGTAATCCTGCCAATTAGAGAAGCCAGCTACAATTTCATTGCACAACTAATAAGCATTTATACGATTCAGGGGTTGGTGGGCATTGTTATTCTCGCATGTTTGTGGTACCGCCTTAAATTCAATTCATATTTCTTAATATAGGGTAATGTTCTCTTGAACTCTCTTGCAAAATACGCATGGCAAATGTACTTTCTGTACACCCGAACATGTTACAGGGATATACAACAACAAGGATCATGTAGAGCGTCGAAAACAGAACAAGAACAATTTTGACACTTCATTGTTAACAAGTGAGTGTCTTGTTGATGGGATTTTTGAAAAAACGCTATGCGATAAATAAATTTAATTTGGACGGTAGGGTAGTCCACGCAAGTGACGACAACAGTTCGAGTTATATACCGATCGAAAGGTATGTAAGTGGGTGAGGAAAAAGTATTGATTGCAACGGATGGAACCCTTAATAAGATTTTTAATTTTGCAAACATTTTATTGCGGCCTTCTTAAGTCTTTTTTATGAAAGCATTGATGTTTTTACTAGGACGTATTGCCTATCATTAATCTGGAAATGTTTAGTCTGCGAACATGTTTAAGGCTTTTAGCATTTAGGAAAATTGGTACAACAAAAACATTTTTATCTCACATTTTAGTGGCGATCAAAAGCTGATAGTTTTTGCGTTGGGGAAATAACCGGGTATTGAATACTTGAATTATTTAAAGTAATTCCATTTCATTTGAAGTTTTGTAATATACTCGGTTCTCAAAATGTTTCAATACAAAATGTAACAAGTGAATATAAACTTACTTTTTATTAGAGGTAAATCTGACATAAAAGCTACATTATCATCCAGGGCAGGAGTTTGGACATCATCAACGGCGTTTTGTAACGCTTGATGTAAGGCCAGAGATTCATGCTCATGTCCAAGTCTGGTGCCGTGTGCTGCTCCTGCTGATATTGCACTGCCATAATCACTTCTTCTCTCCGTGTATGGAAAGCCATGCGACAGTTGAGTCTGCAGAAATAAGATAATTGCAAAATCAAGAACATATTCAGTAAGCAGGATTTATTCAAAACACACACAAAACTTTAAATGAAAGACGAAAAATAGTTTAAAAAAAGACAACCAAGTTTTTCATACAAATACCTAATTTTGAACCAATCTTTAATTTATAAAGTTCTTTCTCCCTTGATGTGTTATACATTTCGTCTAAATAAACATCTTCAAGCATTTTAAAATTGTGATGGGTAAACAAAAAAGTGAACTTATAGTACGATCCCATCTGGTCAATATCTAAGAACGGCTTTTTAATAGTATACCGAATGTTCAAATTAGGTAATCTACGCAATGCAGCTCCCATTTATGAAAGGCTTGCTAAAAATCAAAGTATCGGTCCGATTAGAATATATAAAAACTCTGACAGTCTGGTGTGCTCGCAAAACAGATGGGCATACTAATATGGTCTTAGTGCCTTCACCTAATACCTGCTCTGTTCAAGACAATATATCATTTATGAATGCCCATTAAAAATAGTTTTCTACAAATCTGACCTCGCGCCTGATTAATTTAGATTCCTTTTACAAATCATGTATGTTACGATTAAGATGAACCAATACCAGGAAGCTAGGGAAAAGCCACAAATATGTAGATAAGTATATCAAATTGTACACTTACATACGTGTACTTAAATTAACTAATATTTCGATGAATATCTTCAATGGCATTGCATATATTGAATATTCGAGTATAATAATGCTAGCAAACATTCTTCTCCAATTATGGGCAAACTATTGTCATAATCATAACCCTGGGGTTGAACAGCCAACAGCTGAGCCAATCCAGAGTTTAGGCAATCATATATATATATATATATATGTGTGTGTGTGTGTGTGTGTGTGTGTAGTCCTTGCATGACTGTGTATGAGTGTAGTATGCGCACAAGCACTACGGGGGATACGCCTTTAGGAACGTCAACAACGCAACTGCCCTGGCCGTGGTTGCAAGGGCAAAGTTTGTTAAAAGCACGCAAAAGTGTGCGAGTATCCTTCTTAATATTGTGCACACACACACACACATATATACACATAAACGCATACATACATGTAAGTATATAAACTCTTTTCCTTTTGGCCCAGGAATTTGTGTTGCTATTTACAAGATGTTTCAGAGAAATCCCAAGAACATTTTTGAAATACTTCATAGCATTTTTTTAGTGTTTCATAATGCACTTAAGTGGAATTCATAAAGCCATAACGTCGGCGATTATTATAAGAATGTGAAGTTTCAAGTGCTCTGTGTGTATTTTGTATGTATGTCGAAGGCTTGAAAGTTAAGAATTTGACCAAATTCTTAATCAAGAATTTTGAGTCAGGAAAATGCTCAAGCAAAATCGACAGACAATAACACAATATTGTTATGTGTTTATTAATTATAAATATACGAGTATGTATACTTACAACGTGTCCTTGCAACTCAGCGTCCCTGTGGGTTCTGTGGATACCCAGTTGATCCTGTGTGGACCTAAGGCCCGCCAGCTGATTGTAGTGATGAAGGGGAGCATGGTGCAATGAAGACAGCGGCTGACCGTATGGATCCGTACCCAAGTACTCGAGCGGCCCGTGGTTCTGTAAATAGCCAGATATCTAAACTATGTATTTTGGAAATGATACGTCCCACTGGAGTGGTGACCCAATGTGGAGCACTTACCTGTTGCTGAGGAGGGCTTTGAGCTGAATGGTGGAAAGGTGGCGGAAAGTAAGGAGGTTGAAAATCCGACTGCAGTGATTGGTGATGCATGGTAGCTGTAGATCCATGGGTGCCACTGTGCCCACTGTGTCCAGAAGTTGGACCACCTCTGCCTGAATGTCCTCCTGAATGGGTTGTGTAAGCAGGGCTACTACTCGAGAGACCCAAGCTACCATGGCCACTAAGGCGTTCCTGCAAATAAGTAGTTTAAATTTGTACTTATTTCGACAGTCAGGTAATTGTTATTAATGCTTTCAGTGCTACCCCTGCTAATCGTATTTGCTGCAACAGTTGGTTATCTGTTCTATTGATTTTTGACTTCTAGAAAACTTGTTGCTAGAGTAATTGCCGTTTTTTCATTAATATGTTGATAAATAATGCTCCAAGCCTTTTGCACAAGATTACGAAACAACGTTTTTTTTTTGCAGTCACTATTTAAATTGTTTGATGAAACTTTTTGCATCAAAACATTTTTTGTTTGAGACCCAGGACAAAATTAAAAAAAAATTTACTTTTACAAAAACTTAAATTATCAATGGGTACCTAATGGGTTAAGGAAATTTTTGTATCATTTCAAAGGAATTCAAAAGAACTTTTCATTGATACCAGAATGAACATGAAGTAAGTTCAAATAAAGAGTAGATTTGACTTTAAGTGTTGTGGAAATACTTTTGATCACCCCTGTATAGTCATTAGAAATTATGTTGTACGTATTAGCTAAAAATTGCTTAAAATATGCTCAATAGCAAAAAATTAAATAAAGCAGGGGCACGATATTTGATTATTTTCCAACTTTGAATTGTTTGATTAAAAAATGTAATTGATTTAAAAAATTAAGGCAAAACAAAACATAAAATTTATCTAAAATTTAAAACAAAGCCTTAGGTTAAGAGGGAATAGAAACCGGCTGGCGAACCGAATCCATCCATACCTTGCTTGTTGGCTATTTGCGTCCTTGGTTTTTACGAAGAAAAATGCGCACTAAGACTTTTGATAACTCATCTGGCTCATGAGGGAGGATAAAGGATTGCAGCGAATGGACTGTGCACAGACGTAACCATAAGTTACACCAAAAGAAAAAATCTAATTTTACCTTTTGCTTCTAATCTAATCACAATAATAAAAAGTTTAAGAGTAAATATACACGTTTTCAACTATAACTAGTGGACGGTGTTACAGTCGAGCATACTCGACTGTCGGAGACCCCCTACTTAGTATGGAAAAGCAAACACTGCTTAAAATACAATTATATAAATCGTTATTGTTCATACTAAGACTTGATGTTCGACTGATCGTTCCTATGGCAGCTATATGATATAGTGGTCCGATCCAAAATCTAAAACAAACTTGACTTGCTTGCAATCTAGAAGCACCTACATGCCAAGTTCGGAATCTCAAGCTCTTATAGTCTCTGAGATCTAGGCGTGAAAACAGACCGACATGGCTATATCGACTCTGCTGTTGATGCTGATCAAGAATATATATATTTTATGGGGTCTGCCACGCCTCCTTCTGCCTGTTACGTACATATTTTTTTGTGACAAACTTAATAAGCCCCTGTACTTTTTTAAATAAGGGGTCTAAAAATATATCTGTAGAAAAATACTTCTAGGTTTATGACTGGGATTAATCCACAAAATTACAGAGATAGAAACGCTTTAAAGTTAATTTAGTTGCGCTGATTGAGATGTCAGTCAACGCGGTTTTTAATGAGCCATAGACACACTCTTTTTTTTAGAATGTGTAACTAGTAAAATGAATTCACTTGAGTTCAATTTGGCACAAAATTGGGTATTATACATTTTGGGGCTAGAGTTTAATGCCACCACTCTATTTTTGGTTGCCTCTTTATTTTATATGTGTTTTATTACTTATTCTATCATTCGACTTATTATTTGCGAATTATTGCACATTGATTTTGAAATTCAATTAAAGTGTATGGCCGTCGGGTTTTATTGAAATGCCAAAAATACACGCAATTTTAATTTTCTCACCACATATGTGTGTTCGATAACTTAATTACACGAATTTGAATTGTGTATTTATCATCAGAACTCTTAAGTCTTACCTGAATTTCAATTACAGCGGGCATATCCACATAGGATAAAGTCATGTTATCATATCGTACAAGTAACTAAATAGTTAATTTTCCGCAGTTTTGAATTATGCATTTTTCGAAAGAAACAAATTCAGTATCACCCATACGCAATATAATCACTCTATACTATACTTACAATACTAATTAATCACAATAAACAGTTAAGAATTAATAGTCCATGAGTAAATGTCCATATCTTAGTTAATATTATATTCTCTTAGCTTGTCTTATAAAGCTCTCAGCTGTTTATGTTTGGTTATAAGCACATCAACGGTGGCTTAATTTAGTACAATAATTATTAAATATTGGCACAACTTGATTGACCCGACGGCGACGACAGCGACGATAGCGACGACAGCAGTCCGTGAAAGCCAAAAACGAAATGAAAACTGGTCGCGACCGCGTGCCGTAAGGGCAGCCCCACCACCACCACCACCAACAGCAGCAGCAGCAGCACAGCAGCAGCAGCAACAATAGCAAAAGCAACAACAGCAATAGCAGCAGCAGCATCAGAGCAACTCTTGACGCCGGCGTCGTAGCACCGTGTCGTCGGATATTTTTGCATTCGCCGAGACAGTGCAGAGCAAGAATATGTGTACGTTTACTCGTGCATACATGCATGAGTATGAATACACACACACAGGCACACATTGTGAATAATTGTCGTGTGATTGTGGTGGTTTACTTTTTGTTGCAGAATTTTAGGAAACATAACGAATCAAAATCTTTTTTTATTTAAAGCTATATTCGCCTGTTTACGTATGTGTGTGTTTAATGAGTTGTAAAGTTTCGTGAGGATCGACTCACTAGGTATTTACATATAATATGTACATACATACATACCATTCTCAACTGTACCATTATTCGAAAATTATTATTTCATCTGAGAAGTACCAAAAATGGACTACAAATCTGTTGAAATAGATTGCAAGTATTGTATCTTAATAGTTTCCAATATCTTTTCAAATTCTTGTGTCTTCTGCAGCTTCTCGGATGCATTCATCTTGAAAAAAGAAGGGGGAAATACTGAACCGTTATTGCAAACATGGCTTTCACTGCAAATCATACGTGTAACCGTTATGTGCATGTGAGGTAGCAAATGGCGGCTTGATGACCTTGTACATGCACGCACACACATTCAAAGCTTAAGAATGAATACATTTGTACATACATAGATACGTCCATACACACGGACAAGCAAAGGGATGCATGTATGTATGTATTTACATGTCGCTTCTTAGCGAAATGTTGTTAACAACAGTGGTCGTGAATGGCCCCAGATATGGAAAGCCATTGTAACATCCTGTTTCGCAAGTCCTTAGAAAATTCAGGATGCGAGGAGATTTAGATGATAATACGAATAAAGCTAAATACAAGTTGGAGTATACTACAATGACTGCTAATGTTTGGTTATTCATAACTACTGCTATTGTTAAATCTTTAAATTTAAAAAATACGATGTCGATGATGATGACTCCCGCCAGAAAAGCGTGCATGATGGAAAATAATATTAAGCATTTAAATAAGAAAATATGAGTGTATTTTTTTGTATTACAAGCATAAGCAATTACATGGTATTGGATTCTATTCAGTAATGATCGTATAATATGCGCAAAGTGATTTCATCGCTTTTTCATGTGGATACCGACGAAGAATAAATACATAATGAGTAGTTGGTCTAATATTGAATTTGACTTTTCTAATTCTATTAATATCTATGCTAAATACTTAGTTTTGTACATAATCGTATGTACTCAAGACAAATTTACATATTCATATGTACATACATATGTACATACATTCATATTAACATTGATATGTAAATGTTTGTGAGTTCAGTTAGCCCAGCGCGAACGTGGCAATTGCGATCTGGACACGACTTTATTGTGACTTTATAAATTAAAATAATTTTGATTGATTACTTTGGATTATCTTGTCATTTGCCAGCATCTAATAGAATATTTAACGATACAGATAAACCGGTTTGCTTTTGTCTTGTACGAATTTCGGCTTTTAGTTGGTTTTTTACTCAGCGGATTTCATGCATACTCACTGAAAAATGTGCGTTTGAGTTTGATCAAAGCTAAAAGCTAGACTCGGACCTCAGTTCATTTCTTCAAATTTTTGACCAGGAAAAATAATTCAAAACAACTTTGGTTGCCAGTCGTTGGCCACGAAGAAGAAACTTTTGCCGCTCGCTGAGACCTTCCAAATTACATAATTGTTCTTTTACTATACTATACTATACTCGAACACAACAAGACTACAAGACTGGCCCAACCGACTCACCGACTCATGATAGCTGATTAGACCATTGGAGTTTGCATATGGAGCTTTACAGCTGTAAGTATCTTTGTATTCGGTCAGGTTCAAGTGGGTCGAATACTCGCAGTATGATTTCATTTTGGGCGGCTTAAGCTCGTCTGCTCATCTTTTCTTCAGATTTGTTTATTCTTAGATACTATCGTCGTTTCTTGGGCTTTGCTTTAGCATTTTTCTTATGATAAGCTGTCTTATAAGAGCTCTCGAAATGCACAATTTCGATGAAATTTAGCTCGGTAGTTAATTGACCTAGTTTTGCACACTAAACCCATAAAAAGTAGTCAAAAAGGGTGCAAAGTATATAGATATTCTCGATCAGTATCAACAGCTGAGTTGGGTTAGATTCGACCGTTTGTCTGTCTGACTGTCTTATGGCTCTCAGAGACTCTACGAGTTTGACATTCAAGTTATGTGCATGTGATGCTGAATCTCACGCGCAGGTCAAGTTCACTTTTAATTTGGGATATCAATGTTTGTCTACAAATCGAAATTTATACTACTATACAATTTTCAAACCAGAGAATCTCGTAGTCGTAGCCTCTCGACTACAGCGTTCTTCCTTCTTAGTCAATATTTAAGTATTTTATGAAAAGGAGTCTAATTATGAAACGTACTTCGTTTTTTGTAGTGTTTTGCAATTTGGTTAAGGACTTGGAATTTATTCAATGAAGGCTGCAAACCAGTCTTGAACCAAACATTGAAGCCGTTTCGGTCCAGGTTAAAGCTTGGGTAACCCCAACAAAAACCGATATTATTTGTCCCCTAAACGAAACCCGAATCGGATCCAATTCTTTGATATGTGCATTTCCACAGAAATGTCAACCGAGGCCAAAAACGTAAAATTTATCAATAACATAATAAGTTCACTTGTTCTATATTTTTGCCCATTTTCTTAAAAATTGATTTTATCGATTACACTAAGTAAGATAGTAAGATTGTAACATAAACCATTTTAATTCCTAGAAATATATTGAAAGTTTAATTTTTAACAATTTTTCAATTCATAATTAAAAAAAGAGAGACAGAAACAACATAAATATATTTTGGAACAAAATGTCGCATGCGCCGAAAAAACTACTTCTATTTGAGTGGCGTGCGAATGCCTTCGTATTTTTCAATTATCTTGATACCGAACCCTTTTCCAAAATTAACCTTAGCACCAATTAAAGTGCTAATCAAAACCTATAAGTTTCCCCTTTTGTCGCAACAAAATAATTTTTTGGCATATTTTTTATTTTACTTTGAATGCTTACGAATGTCGCATTCGATATAAGAGAATTACCTATGTTATTTTCATGATTTGTTTTAATGGCAACATTTTTGAGACTTGAACAAAAATTTCTTGCATTATTGAATATTTTTACCAAGTTGCGCCTTAAAAATTACTTCACTTTTTTATAAAACAATTTTATCAAGTTAATATTGTTGTATCTGGTTCGAACCATCAAGCCGAAGCATCTCCAGTATTTTGGAGGTTCGCAGACGTGGCTCAAAGTAATTATTTACCCAATAGGCCAGACAACTACGTAAAAAAATATATTCTATAATAGCTCTTTGGTTAAGTACGAGTATGCGAGATTCGGCGTGCGCGTTGAGTTTCATTTTTTATTTGATTTCTATGTGTTATTATTATTATTTTTTTTTATTAAGTATTGTATTTTCAATCACACAAGATTTTGAATTGAACGCTATTGTCAGTAGTGAATATGCTGAAATTTGAAATTTACACTGGTGGTCAATACTCCCATACCGTAATTCAAGATATAAATAAATAAATTATAAAGGTTGGAATGGTTGATTGTCTGGTTTCTGAAGGCACAGGTAGACAGATGGAAGCAGTTGAACAGGTCGAAATAGTTTCACCTCCACCTCAAGTGTGTGTGCAGAACGAAACATAAATATACACTCACACACACACACAAGCACATACACATGGTATTCTAATGAAATGCTATCCACTCGCCAATGATCAATTGTCATTAAAAGAGCTTTGACTCCAAATTCTGACTTTACCTATTACACAGGTAAGGTAAAGTGGCAAACATATTGTTGTGGATTACCTCTCTATTGCCAATACAACGTATTCATCTACTTAACAGACACATATGTATGCGAATATAGAATTATCAATCTAAGTATAGTATTTTCTTAATCGGAAAATTTAGCTGAGACAAGTGAATATTAAAATATTTTTCGTTCTATGTTCCCCCAGACAATTTAGTCAAGGAAATTTTAATAAGCATCACAAGAACATTACGGATAAGTTTATCAAGAAAAGACTAAAATAAATATCTACGACTTGACCTACGTAAAACACAAAAGGACCAGTTGTGAGAATCTACTATAATCGACTATATAATCAAAAGAATCGTACCTTGCCACACACAGATCAGGTAAGTTTCAAATTTTGCAAGATTTTGCCCCATCCCCAATATTTGATAAAACTGTCACGATTCAAAGTTTGTGGTTTTGGAGCTTAGTTCTTCAAGCTGTTCATCAGATTAATATACTTTTAGCAAAGTATTTGTTTTGGCAAATTAAAAAACTTATTATTTAATTAAGTTTATATGTTCTTATTTATAGATCAAAAAGTTTTGAATAACATTAAGAAGGATGAAGTAAGTTTTAGTTAACTTGAGATATAGTAATGTCGATATGACACTAAACAACAAACAACAACACAGCTGTTTCAAGAGATGCCAATCTGTCATCAGTACTGTAGTGCTGACTTGACGTTTTAAGAAGTGACAAAATTTTAAGATTTTTGTTTTTATTTTATGAGAAAAAGTTCTAAGATCTAAGATTTTTATTCTTATATTATATAGAACTTCAGTTTTTTTAGAATAATATGCTTAGTTTAAGTAATTTGGTCATAAAACGGTCTTATATTAAAAACAAAATATTTAAATTTGAGAATTTTATTCTTATATTAAGAACTTAAGATTTTCAAGATTAATATTCTTAGTCAAGAGTGCCCGACTACGAGATACCTTGCGCCCAGCCCTATGATACGCTAACATACAACAGTGCTCGACTGCAGGATACCCAGTGCGCGTTCACTGTGATAGCCCAATACGTAGTACTGAAAAAATCGCAGCCGTTCGTCACATCGAAAATGTGATGTCGAACTTCCGTAACTCGAACTTCCATATGATATGATAAAATATTAGCTTGTTAAATTCCTATAGGAAATTCATAACATATGTTCGTAATATATTACCATGGCACCAACACGTGTATTAAAATTTTTATCGCTTTAAAACATATTCTTACTTATTAGTTAGGGATTTTTAAGTGGACCAAAAAGATTTAAGTGGCTGAAAATATGGTATCTTATCGAAAATAGTTTTCACTATATAGAAATATAAAAAATTAGTTATAAGGTCATTTGAAAAGGGAACTTCTTCTGGATATAGCAAATAAACGAAAAAACCAATTTTTGAGAATATCAGCAGGTCTTGAACAAACTGGAATCTGTTTTGTTTTTAAATAACAAGAAAAGCTTTCAATTTGAAATGTATTTTTGAATAAATGAAATTGTAGTTCCTTTTTAAAGACTTAAAAAAAAATAATTCCATTGGTTGAAAGTCTCCTTAAGTCAAACTTCGAGTTAGGGAGGTTTGAGTGTATCTCCGGAAACTCCTGAAATTTTATACTAAATCTCAATTTCCGAATGATCTTTCATATAGCAGCTATTTCATATAGTAGACCGATTTCAACAAATTTAGTCAGGATGTATAAGACCATCCAAGTGGCAAGTCGAATTGGTTGAGGGTCTTTAAACTAAAGCTTGATTTTTGACTGATCGTTCGTATGACAGCTATTTGATATAGTTGTCCCATCCAAATTTAAAAAAAATACTTGATCTGTGTCCGGTTTCCAGGAACCTAAATGCCAAATTTGAAGTCTCTAGCTCTGAGAGTCTCTGACGGACGGACGGGCGGACTCGTCTATTGATACTGATCAAGATTATACAAGATTATCCAATGTTGTTTGGCTCTCATTTTTTTTTTCTAAATGAAAAACTTCGATTCTGTTTTTTGATTATGTTTATTTGAACCTTTAGAATTTTATTGTCATACGAGCTCGTTTAATGGACGATTTTTCGACCAAAATCATAATGAGCGATGAGGCTCATTTCCACCTCAGCGGGTACTTGAACAAGCAAATCTTTTGCTTCTGGGGCACCGAAAATCCACAAGTGATGCACGAGGAGCCATTACACCCGCTCAAAGTGTCTGCATGGTGCGCTATTCACGCTGGAGGAGTCATCGGGCCATTTTTTTGCGAGAACGCCGCTGGTCAAACGACAACAGCGCTATAAGGCCCTGTTAACCGAATTTTTTCTGCAGCAATAGGTCGAATTAGGAGTAGAGGACATGTGGTTTCAACAGGACGAAGCAAGGGCACACACTGTGCTAGCCACAACAGTTATTCTGAAGGCGGCGTTCCCGGGTCGCCTCATCTCTCGTTTTGTCGATTTGCACTGGCCCGCAAGAGCGCCCTGATTTAACCGTTCCAGACTTTTTTCGGGGGGATTTTTGAAGTCCCGTGTTTACGTGAACAAGCCCGAGACTCTGGAAGCCCTCAAGGACAACATTCGACACGTAGGGCACGCAATTGTGTCGGCGCCCATTTGCCCGATATCATCTTCTCGTCTTGACCAATAAAACATTTAAAGGTTCAAATAAACAGAATCGAAAATGAGAGCCAAACAACATCGGATGACTTCTTTTGGCCCACCCTGTATATTCTTCAAGGGGTCTGCCACGTCTTCTTCTGCCTTTTACATACATTTCAGAAAACCATTATACCCTCATTTCAAACTATTGAGGTAGAACGAACGTACAGTGAACCACTAATGTCTTCATACACCATAAATTTGTCAAATATGCGTTTAAGAAAGATCTTTTGACGCGGTTTTTTTATATTAATCTTTTATTCACCTAAACTTCCTTCGAATGATACAAAAATTTCTTTAACCCATTAAGTACCCATGGAAAATTTTTAATTTAAAAAAAAGTCGATTTTTCAACTTTTTTCGTCAATTTTTTAAATAAGATGTTTTGATGCACAAATATTCTTCAAACAATTCTAAGAGTGACTGCAAAAAAAAATTTCAAAAATATTTTTGCTAGTATATTTTATAATATTTTGAGAATCCTAAAAATGACTATTTTAACCCCTTTTTCCTACTGTTTACGCAAAAAGTGGCTTTTTAGCAATTTTCAAAAAATTATAAAAAATTCTAGCAAAAATATTTTTGAAATTTTTTTTTTTGCAGTCACTCTTAGAACTGTTTGAAGAATATTTATGCATCAAAATATTTTTTTTAAAAAATCGACGAAAAAAGTTGAAAAATCGACTTTTTTTAAAATTCAAAATTTTCCATGGGTACTTAATGGGTTAAGAAATTTTTGTATCATTCGAAGGAAGTTTAGGTGAACAAAAGATTAATATAAAAAAACCGCGTCAAAAGATCTTTCTTAAACGCAAATTTGACAAATTTATGGTGTATGAAGACATTAGTGGTTCACTGTAAGTTGTTTTCCAGAAATTAATCAAATTCATTCAAAAGCGCCATCTTGTGAGTATTCATTTGATGCCTCTGGCGCCCTCTATTGTAAACATGGAACTGCTGTAAAAGCACTGGGCATCTAATTAATCCAACAGCCAATAGATGGCGCATAATCACTTCAAAGCGGCAACTCTGACCATGCCAGTGTTATTTCAACAATTAAAAATTTAAATTAGATACAGTCGAACTTCCCTAACTCGAATCACCATTATCCACGAAAAATTTTCGAGTAAAGGAGACTTCGAGCTAGGGAATTTTGTTTTTTTTTTCTGTCTTTTAAAAGAACTACAAACTCATCCGTGTTAAACTGTGAACTTTTTAATTTGTTTTTTTTTTTTTTTATCTTGTAGAGCGTATAATTTTACTTACAATATAAGTAGAAACTAGTTACTACAAACTCATACGTTCAAATTGCGAGCTATTACAAAACTAAAAAAATCAAAAATAAGTTACAAAAAATCATACACTTCAAATAACTTTTACTCTTACTTTTTTTTTTAAATTTCTCTTATTCTTCAAGCTTAAAAAAATCTGAAATTAGGGTCTGATAATTATTTTTTTTTATATTCAAAAAGAAGGACTTCTCGGTTGTTTAAGGCCCTATAGTGAACATCTCTTGTAAACTGTGTGTTTCCTAAAGCTATTTCACCAGCCTATGCAATTGTTAATGCAAGATTTTATCTTATTGCACCATCATATGTTAATGTACATCATATAACATAACATTATAATCGAGCCGGTAACAGAAAACACTAACAGTAGAACAAAATAAAACGCAATTTATTGGTGTTTTCCCGAAAAATTCGACTTACAGAAGCGCGTGCCAATATTTTTGTTCGAGTTATGGAGAAATTCGACTTTTGGAAGTTCGAGTTACGGAAGAATAATTGTATGAAATTTGGTCAGTTAAAGCTATTGCCACTCTGTTTTGTTCGAGTTAGAGAAAATTCTAGTTAGAAAAGTTCGAGTTGGGGAAGTTCGACTGTATTTCTAATATTATTCTACTATATAAAAAGATTTTATTGTTTGTAATGTTTGTATGTACATTTTATACCTACCCCCTCTCTAAATAAAAATTTTTTAGCTGAGTGTGTAACTTATTTTTGATGCAACATATACAACTTATAAATCGGCCAAAATTGAAAACTAAAAATGCGGAAAATGATATAAATGTACATTTGAATATGCTCAAAAAATAATGCATACTTTTAAAGGTTGCCCATGATGGGTCATGAATCATTATCATGAAGCAGAATTAATCAATGTCTCTCAACACATATTTGTCCATTTTTTCCACCAACCTGTTTCCCATTTACATAGAAATATTACATTCATTCAATTGGAAGAGTCTTCATACATATAATATCTAAATATATTTACAAATGAATGTGCACAAATGTTTGAGGATTTAAAACTATAATGGATACTTGCAGTATGTCAAGTAATATATTTTTTTAAAAGGATTGAGATATATTTAGATTTTAGTCTTTACTGTGGAGAAGTGGTTTTTAAAAACTCAATTAATTTAATCAACATAAGAGCGTATGTAAACACAGCTATTGCTATTGATGATTGGATGCGATAGTAAATATTTTGTTAATACGTAAATACATACAAATGTATGTATATGCATAATTGTAAGCGCGGGAGCACAGATTTGATTAGTTTTTATAAGAAACAATGTATCGTCTCGTCTCCGACATTCCTCGCCGATGACGTAACAATTTCGAGTAGTTAAACAGTAGCTATGGCCACAAATTGGCATCTGTCTGCTGCCGTTATTACTAAAATTACTACATCAAATCGTTCCACTTAACCGAAAATGTTCCAGGTCCCGACTGCCTCGCGTACGCATTCGCATTCGCTTCATTTGGCTGCTGGCCGGGCCTATATTTGAGAACTGCCAATTAGGCCATATTCTCGAACAATACGAGTAAAAGTATGTGCGAGACGGCTCTAATGTTTCGCCCGGTTTTCCTATAAGCAAATTTATGTGTTACGTCTTGATGACAATTTGAATCAGAATTGGTACATAGAATTAAATCCTTTAAGTGCAACAATATATATACGGTTGTATAATATATTGAATTCGTTAATATAGTTTAAATTATTAAGCAGGAATAATTAAATTTATTAATAATAAATTTTAAGAAAAGCAATCGAGTTTTACTGGACACTGTTGATTGAATTATACACATATTCTCGTATTTTTTAAATGTTTACATGTTCCTTAAGGAAATAGAATTACAATCTTATAATATAATATAATAACTGCCGGATGTGATTTGAATATGAAATAGAGGAAGCGATGGTCAGATCCTTTGCTAAATTTCCCCTTTTGACTGGACGTCCGGTACAACTATGTAGAAGAGAAGTGAGTTGGATCAACCGGATGGGCCAAAAGAGTTTTCGGCTATAAATTAAACGAATTGAAGAAGAAGGAGCGCTCAAACTCTAAATATTATATTCGTAACAACAATGGATATACGTGGAGAACGATAATCGATTTTTGTTTATTACGCTCTCGCTGCTTCTTGTCTCAGTCTTAGTCTCAGTCTCAGTTTCAGTCTCCGTTTCTGTTCCTTTACTGCATATGCATATGCATATGCATACGCATTCAGTTCATTCCACCTTCAGCCTTCGTCTATAGCCCTCTTATCCTCTTTCACTCCCACTGTCATGACGAGGCCGACATCTTCGTTTTAATGAAGTAGTAAAACTCATTCATAAATGTATTCAACCGGGATGTACGCACAACGTTGGATCAAGTGAAATTCGAGGGTCGGGACATGGACATGGACTTGGACATCGGCTTGTGTTCTAGCAGCCTCATGACGAATAGCAGAATACGAATTTATTTGCCAAGCAAGCAGCCAGTCATCCAGGTAGACTCGACCAGACAGCAGACCGGCTCAAGTCCAACAGCCAACAACCAACATCGACGGCAAAAATAACTGCGATCTGCACTTCACTGCACAACAGTGTAAAACTGCACTCGGCTCTTTCTCGGCTTTGGCTCTGGCTCTGGCTTTGGCCTGGGCAGGTCTGGCCTGACGAGGCCCAGCCGGGACTGCGACTTCGACTTCGACTGGGACTGGGCCGGGCCAGGCGTATTCCAAAACGAACCGATTGCTGCTTTGCCACGAGCCTAACACACGCCGCAGTTTCGACACTTGCTATCGTTCGAAGTTCGCGGCCACGTTGCGAAAATTTACATTTATCTTGCATTTCAATTTCATTTTGTGTGGACTTTTTAATTTCCTCTTTGCAAATGAAATCAATTTTGATGCGATGTTCGAAGCGAGCGCTTACACACTCGTATCGCAATACTCGAATTTACATACATATGTACATATTCCTATACTGATAATGCGAAAATAGCTATCAAAATATGTATTTCTTGAATGAGTTAAGAGCTGATTCGATCTCTAATGAAATCAACTAAGTTTCATTTTAAATTGCAAATTATGTTTATTAGATAAATCTTGAATCAAATCGAGAAATTGAATTACTCTTTGTTGTTTATACATTAAGCGTTTCCGAGACGAAAATCTTTAAATTGATCACCAACTCATATTTCTTTTGTGAAATTATGTGTCATAAATTGAATAATGTTATTAATTTTAACAATTTACGAATAAAATATTTTATTAAGATAAATAAAAATATAACGCATTTAATAAAATTTAACAACGGTTCTAACACAACAGCTAAAATATAAACATACATATAGCATATATGTAAAGAGCACACTTTAATATCGATAAATAAATATGTTTAATAAATATTAATAAAATTTTAATACATTGTCAGCGTACTAAATTATGGTTCAGCTTAAGGAAAATACTCACAATACTATGAAAAATTAAAGAATAAACAAATTAGATTTTAGCTTTATATTTACTAAACTTACGAATCGTACGATAATACTGACTTACTCACTGATTATTGTGAAATCCAAACGGCTTAAACTAGGATGCTGAATAATTGCAGAATATTTTATACATACTGACCGAATTCGGAGAAAATCTGACTCTAATATCATATTTATCCATAGTATGAAGCATTATTACTAATGCTACTGCTTGTCGGTATTCCATCTAAATATAGTTTGGAAAGAACTTGTTTTATTTTCTTGAACCAAAGCTTAAAATTGGTTAAAAATTATGCAGCATAGTTGTCGGAATTTATCAGAATTTGATTAAATTGATTCAGGTTATATTATTTATCGCATCTATAAATAACAACCTGTATCTAACTAATGTATTAATAATGTGATCCGAAGCTAAGGTTATTTGCTTTTCTTGAAATCTATTTTATCGAAACAGTCAGAAAGGTCCTTTACCGGATAGACTTCAGAAAGGCCTCTCGAGTTTGTTGAATAGCGCAAAGTCAGCTGAATGCTGTGAGTATGGAACACCTTTTTTGTTGAAATTAATGTAACAGGGAGAAGGAAGCATATTCGACCCTATATAGTAGATGTGTAGTAAATAGATTCTTGATCAGCATCAACAGCCGAGTCGATATAGCCATGTCCGTCTGTCCGTCTGTCCGTCAGTGTGAGCGCCTAGATCTCAGAGACTACAAGAGCTAGAGCAACCAAATTTGGCACACAGACTTCTATAGACCCCACGCAGGTCAAGTTTGTTTCAAATTTTTGCCACGCCTGTTTCCGCCTCTGTAAATCGCAAAAAAACCACCACACGCATAGTTTTCAAGATATTAAAATTTTTTTACTAATTATCGTTAACTACTATTATTACCTATCATCCTACTAAATCGTAACAAGAGCAATAAAAAATATTTAAAAATTCATTAAAATAAGTAACGGGTATCCTATAGTCGGGTGCTCGACTATAGCCTTTCAAACTTGTTTTTATTTTAAAAATGCGGCTCTTTTTTTATTTTTAGCATAATCAATACACTAATCCATCCAAACTTATCTATGGTTGCTTATATAAACACGTGTAACCTTATACTTTATATATAATGGATCTAGTTATAATTATTATTGTCCTCCTTGTTTTAAGACTTCTAGCATAATTCACACATGTATTCACTTGCGTCTTAACTCTTAATGGGTAACAACAACAGTGCAACCAACTCAGAAACTCAGAAAGTTTTTGGTTTAATAAAATTTACCTCAAATTGTTGTTGTTCGCACAGAATTTTGGTGCCTTTTATAGATACTAGAATGTTGAATTTTCCACAAATTTGACACTAGCATCGTGAATATTCCTTAAATTTGGTGTGGAAAATTCATCATTCTAGTATCGAAATGCCGTGCGAAATGCCGAAATGCCGTGCGAACGTGGTTGTATTTAATTGATATCCCATTCCATAATGTTAAAAGCAGGAACCGTAATCATTATGAGTTAAATTATAAAAATTACATAGAAAAGATTATTTTAAAATATTTAAGAATGTTCTTTTCATTATTACGATTAATTTTGACCGAAAAAGAAACTTGCAAATAATTAATATTTATGATCTATATTTTTTCACTCAAGATAAGGCTCAGTTTTGAAAAAAGATTACGTAATCATTTTAAAGTACCAACCAAATCGGTAACCTCTAACCGTTATTAACCGATTAAAACTGGAAACCGTAACTGAAACCGTAACCGAAATATAATTTTTATATTGTGCTGAAACACAAATACCCAAATTATTCAAAGCGAAATAAGCGCTTAGTAACATATTACATTAAATTAAATTTTATCTTCTGTTCTCTAAATAAAAAAATGTGTGTATATATATTAACACACTTCAAAAGTTTGAACGACATCTTTTCTTTATTTTATGAACCGAAATCATACCGGTATTTTAAAACCGAAATATACGAAAAACCGATAATGATTATCATTCTTTTTTTTTGTAAAAAAATATTAATTATCATTATTTGCGGTCACTGGTTAAAAGAAGTCCAGGAGTTTTCAATGATATCGGTATGGTTCGAGTTCCATTTAATAAAAAAAAAATATTTCTCAATTGATTTATAATTTGTTTAAGCTTCAAAGCAAACTAAAATATTAAATAAAAAATTGCTAATTTTAAACAAGCTTGAAAGTATAAATAAATTGTATTTGTAATTAACTACAAGAGAAATTTAAGAGTCACTCAATCATATCAGTTTCAGGCCAAAGGAAAAAGACGCTGTGTTTATGCGTTCTAATGTGCTTTTGTTTGTATTGGTGCTACTCAAATTGTATTTAATGTATACTTAAAGCTGTTTACATACAATTCACTGTAATTCAAACTTTAAAGTTAATTAAAATTTTTTTAAATCTCTTAACTATTTTTTTTCACACTTGAAAGCATTTGTTGCTTGGTTTCAGAAGTACCGATAAATGGAATTGCATTGGCATAGCTTTTAGGCTGAAAGACATTCATCGAACATACTTTTAAATTTACTTATGAGCAAAGAATATCTTACTTTTACGAGCTTTCATTCGAAAATATTTCGAATCTTTAATTGGGGGTGACTTGGAACTATAATTGGCCTCTTTGTTTTAAGCCTTCTAGTCTAATTCACATATGTATAAACATGCATTCAACTTGTTTATACTAAACTGTATGTTTATGTTTATGTATGTATGTATGCATGAGTGCATTTAAGTATCTAGCTTGGGCGTTAGTTTTTTTAAAGTAGTTGCCAAAAAAATTGGATGGGAATGTTTGAGCATGAAACCTAAGATGGGAATTTAGGAGCATGAAACCTAAGAATTCCATAACGTTTTTTATCAGTGCGTTGCACTGATGTGGTGCATATACATCCATATATCAAAACCGCACGCAGATTGGGCGCTACGTTTTGTTGAGTTTTGTTGTGCTTCAATCTCATAAATTATTTTGGCAACGCATCACGCGAGAAACTTTTACCTGATTTGCGCAGACTTCAGTCTTCTGTCTTCAGAAAGGCTAACTAAGGCAGATAACGCTAACACATTCGGCATACCCACTTCAGCGGCTATGCGAAATGATTTTTGTGGGCGATGACTTTTGCTCAGCCTCTTTGCTCTGCTTTTGTTTTGGCTCTTGTTTTGATCTTTGGCCCTTGCCCCGTCATTTCACCCTATATTTTTGAGCAGGGATCAAAAAGTTCTTGGAATGCCGATAAACCATATAATTTTACTAATTGAATGGGGGTGGATAAACGTAGACTGTGTAACCTCCAGACGGACAAATAAAATCGTAGTCTGAATTTGAACTTGAATATACCTAAATATAAAGTTATTTAAATTCTCAAAAATGTTGCCTTTGCAATGAGTGTTCGAATTATAGAAACAGATATAGGACCTCATCTATTATTTTCCGATTGAATTCAATTCATATTAAAGTGAATCCATATAAAACTTAAGATATGTGTATGTATGCGCATCTCATACAGTTCAGCAATATAAAGAACGCAGTTTTGGCCCTGTTTAATCTTGCAAAAATTGGTTACATTTCTACGAGCCCTTTTGTTTTTAATGTACATATAAACTCTATCTAATGTATTCGTATTTTCAAATTTGACTTTATTTTTAATCCTTCATAAATCCTTTCAACAGTTTTCAAACACCTTAACTAGTCATAGATAAACGGTTGAATATCGTATATTAAATACAAAATTCACAACATTTTTCATTAGACTAATAAGGATATAACCCGCTAACGTTAACTCGACATTTAAGTAAGAAAAAAATTAGTCGATATAAATATTTTGTGTCCATGGCGTCAATCAGTACATCAAATTGTCACCAAATTTTTGGTTAAAGTTTCAAAATAATATTATTCATTTATGTCCCATACTTATTTCTTTAATTCTTCTACTGTCTCTTACTCTAGCTCTCTCACTCTACCCTTCAGCCTTTCTGGCGTTTCTGCAATTTTCAAACAGACTTAAAAATTATATATAATTTAATTAAATGATTTGTTTAAATAATAGTTAAAATATGTATTTTAATAATATTTAGATGTTGTCGGCTGACAATAAATTAATAAACTCTTTGAATTATCCCTACAAGTCCTTCATCGGAAGTTGGTATAAAGTCTGATAATTCTATGAGTGATAGGAATTTTTAGGAGCTAATGAATCCACAATAAACGGCACTGAAGGGTGTGTTTAATGTATCTTTTGAGAAGTGTGAGAGGACTTTAAAAAATGTTTAAAATGCTAAAAGCTCGCCCTTTGTGGGATTCAAAACTAAAAGCTTAAGTGCGCGCCATTATTATAAATTGAGCTTCAGCCTTTCTGGCGTTTCTGCAATTTTCAAACAGACTTAAAAATTATATATAATTTAATTAAATGATTCGTTTAAATAATAGTTAAAATATGTATTTTAATAATATTTAGATGTTGTCGGCTGACAATAAATTAATAAACTCTTTGAATTATCCCTACAAGTCCTTCATCGGAAGTTGGTATAAAGTCTGATAATTCTATGAGTGATAGGAATTTTTAGGAGCTAATGAATCCACAATAAACGACACTGAAGGTTGTATTTAATGTATCTTTTGAGAAGTGTGAGAGGACTTTAAAAAATGTTTAAAATGCTAAAAGCTCGCCCTTTGTGGGATTCAAAACTAAAAGCTTAAGTGCGCTCCATTATTATAAATTGAGCTTTAGCTGAGCTGCTAAAACGTACGGTAATCAATCTGCTCAGATCGCAGTCATGGTTCACTTGAAGTAGTATGGTATGGTAATTACCCTGACTGCTTGCGTGCACGAAATTTTTGTGTCAATCAGAGATCACACAGCCCCAATGCATTGGCTTTTGTGGTTCAATATTGGGTTTTCAGTATTTTGCACAACCGATCTGATACTGAGCTGATTATGGCTGACAGATAATTGGTCAGTGTGTAGGATGCCTAGGATGCCTTATCCTTATCCAAGGGTTGGGTCAAACGCATCAATTGCTAGTTGGCACAGATAGATTATAAATGTATTCCGATAATACGAGCACTTCCAAACCGAAGGAGTTCAAGTATTATAGATATGATAAAGAAAAGCTGGGCTGATTCCTATCTTACCATCATGAATTTTTGATCCTCGAATTGATGGTCATTGGTCCGGTGTAAGATATGCATTTTTGATTGGTTTGATTGGAGTTCCTAGAGTTGTGGTTACATATAGTACGAGTACGTTCGGTGAAAAGTGATTCCTCGATCGATTTGCGTTAAATGTTTCACTGTCATCAATTGAAGCACTTTGATTCGATGCAGAGCAGGTACAAATGCTTAGTAGATAGATACATATGTATATTTTGGCACTGAGTAAGGCAACTATAAGTCATCGGAGTTCATATTTACATAAACACATATATGCAATTGTATATTAGTATTAAGTACTTCTTTGAACATCGATGTACAGATGTAATTATGTATGCACTGATGTCTGAATTTGGTATCACTAGTCCGAAGTGAAAGTGACGGCAATTACAGGCGCACTGATTTTAAATGTGTGGAACTTGATGCCTGGACACGTGTGTATATATAATCACAAAACCTAATGCTATTCGAGCTGTTTGCAATCATGAAATATTTCGAACACACGGCATACAGCATACCCGTAAAATTCAGTTGGTTTCACGAAAGTCCCGCAAATAAACTCTGCCTTTGCGCAGCCACTGACGGTAGTTCTCGACTGAACTAAATTTTCTGGTTGGACGTAAAAACCTTCAGGGGATGTGTTGCGATGCTGCCGATGCTGCTGCTGTTTGAATACAGATGTGTGTACACGCATACATGGACACGCTGTGCACATGCATGCAAGCATACATACACAAGCATCTAAATACATACATACAAACGCCAAGACCGTTCGTCGCTGTGTGTTCGCAGCACACACACATACACACACAAGCACACACACATTGACATTAAGGCACTGACCCTCCCCGAAGCAGGTTTCAAAAGCGCGACTCTACTCACTCTCTCTCTCTCCCTCTTTTTCTTACTATCTCTCTCCCTCTATCTTTCTCTTTTTTAAGAGAGAGCGTTGATTCAAATGCAAAGAGTAATAAACACGCTGCAAACGATTTGAGCTGATTCGCCTTGGGTTATATTCCCTGTTGAATCAGAGTGTCGTTCTGTCATGATCATTTTATTTTAACTTCAATCTAAGCAGATATTTTTGATCCAAGTTTTCGACTAACGTATATCCAAATTAAACATTAAATATTATGCAATTTATTAGTATTGTAAGTAATGAAATTTAATTGTAACAAGTGTGGTATAGGCGGAAGTTTTATTTGTAAAGCGAACTAAACCTCCTTACGTTAACATTATCGTTTTAAACGAGAATTACACGAACCTCTAAAGAGTAGTAATTATAAGTACGAGTATAAATTAAGTTACTTTTTAAGAGTACGAAGAGTTAGGAGAATGAAGCACACGCATAAGAGAGAAGAGAGCGCCAGTCGAAGTGAGTTGTGGCCACCAATACCACTTTGGCTATGTATGTATGCATGTGCTCGTGACTGTGCGCTGGTACTCGTGCTCAAGTTAAAACGCGCAACAGCATCAACTACAGCCATAGCCATTTATATTTTCGGAAACCACGCCCCTCAAGCTGACTACTAGACAATGGGCCGAACCCAGAGGCTGCGTCAGCGGCATCGCTATTGCGTCGGCAGCACAGCCTCTCCATATGTGTAGATACATAGATACTACTCGTATATATCTACGTACATACAAGCATACACATATGTGCTTATGTGTATTAATGTATGCATGTAGGAATGTGTTATATAAGTGCTTGAGTATATAAGCGCGGTGGTTGCAAAATGCATGCCCACATCAATACATATAGTACATGCATACATACATACGAATATTTACGTATGTATGTAGATAAATATGGAAAGCTGGGGTTGCCAACACACTTCGCCTCAGGGGTGTAACTTATGCTACTGGGAAAAACACGGTATTGGACGCTCGGCAATGTGTTTTGCCAGTGGTGGTGAGTGCCCTACCAATTTCGCTCTGGGGTTTTATTTTACACAGCATCGCTGAGTGATTATAACAAAAATAATGTGCGTACCTACAACACATAAGTACATACATACAACTTAAGTAAATACAAGGATATGTGATTGTATAAAAACAAAAAAATTCAACACCTTTTTTTATTATATATGCACATATGTATGAATAAATAAATTAGTACATGTGCATACACATATTTTGGTGAATTTGCAGCTTAGATGGATTGAAATTAAAACTGGGTCACTGTACATTTGAAACATTGATTTGAAATTCAGTTGCTACATAAAACAATATGTGCAAATAGAGTGCATTCTTATAAAGTTTATTTCAGTAAAATTATTTAATCTGACATTTGTCATTCCATCAAATTGTGTATTCATTGTCACTATTGAAAAAAACGTTGATATCCTAAATAATTAAATTTAACGAACAATAATATGAAAAAAATCAATCAAATCTTTTATTGTAATAATAAATAGTATTGATTGAACCAAATTTAAGAATTATACATTTACGTATTGTACTAAATTTTAATTGATGCCAATATTGGTTTAATTGTACATTATTGCAGTTTTTTTACAATCGTGCAGTCGGATAGTGAACCTCTTCATATCAAGATAATTTGGACTCATTTGATTTCGGGAAGAAATCGTCGATCTGTTTTAATGTTCACACACACGTTGCACTGGAATGATTATACGGGTCGGGTCGACTTGAGGCTTGCGTGCATGTGATTTCTGTTGTCTGTTTGTGTTGCAGTTACGCGCATTTGTGCCGCAGCGCGAGCAGATAAAGAAGCATTTACTACTCACAATAACTACCACGAACGAACGAACCAACGAATGAACGAACGAACAGCGAACGAACCAACGACAGCAGCCACAACAGCAGTCATGAACATCCTGCGGCGTTCACGAGTTGGACCTGGGGCCATTGCAGTTTGGCCCCATCCTAAATTAGGTGCTCAGGCTCGCTAGACGGAGCTGCCAGTTCCAGTCCGCACACTGGTACAAATACCAATTGAATCTGCCATTTGCAACTTGCATCTGTCCAGCATGAGACCATTAGGCCATCAACTCAACCGACACCAGGCTTGATATACACATGCATGCATTTGTATCTACTATTATAATCCCACATACAGTACATAGACCTGGCATGCCAATGACCGTGTACCAGTGTGCTGGGCATTGCAATTTATGCGGTACGGCAGCAAAGACTGAAAATCAATATTGTTTCGTAAAGCAAGCAGGGCATCTGTATCTGTATCGCGTATCCGAATCGTAACAAAAAATGGCGGCTTGATCATCGATCGTTCGCCTGCCGCGGCCGCAAATGAGCAGCCGCAATCATAAATCGTGCCGTTGCAATGAAGCCGCCTAAGTGGAGGAGGGTCGAACACGGCCTGGCAGCGCCGCAATTGGATAATGCACCTGAGCACCCGTTTCGAGTCTCGTCATTTACTGCTCCTCTGTAGGAGAGTTACACGAAATACCAAGACAAGCATACAGACTTTTACTCGGGTATTCATAAATCTGTGAATGTATGGATATATGAATACACATACATATGTATTGGTATCGAGTATTAATACTTATGGTATGTACATACATACTTGTACATGCAATTGTCGGTATGTATTAGAGATGCAATTCCGTGTTGAGTCTCACGATTTTTCCAATTGGTGTTTTCGATACCTTTATTAACTTTAGAAATGGCAAACTTTATAGTCAGCCAAATTAGTTTGCGTGTATAGGTAAATTAAGTACGCTAAACCTATCACCAAAGATTCCTGTGGCGGTTATACTAATGTTAAACTGGTACTTAGTATATATACAAATTCAACGGAATAATAAACACTTCGCTCTTTGATGATTTCCAAATTTTCACTCTGTAATCATAATTCTGAAAAAAAACTTGGGATTGTAATCTAAATAAACCGTTTTGAGCTGAAAAAAAAAGAATTAAAAAAATCGGCTTTCCACATCCAAAAGGGTAAAATAAAATGCATTACGATCATGGGGATTTCCCCAGAAAGGAGAACTATGTCTAAATAAGTACTTAAAAGCAACCATTTGGAACATTTTTTATTCATGTAACTTATTTAAGCAATTCGCATATGAATTTATCATGATGAGCATTCTAGTTCTCAAGTGTTTTTCTAAAATTCTACCTTCTTTCCGAAATATACATTTTCTTTCAAAATGGGGAGACCTTATCTTAGACCCTGATTATTAGTATCTTCTGATCATAAAAGTTTGTTATTTTTATTTTGTTTAACAAATATAGCTCAGCCTTTTCGCTACTCATATATTTTGTCGATAATGTATTATAGTATTGTTTCCTCCAAAATTTGGTCATTTCTGGTATGGAAAAATATTTAAATGGTTCCAATTTCAATGCGAATGTAATAAAATTATTGTAATTTTGTTTACTTTTATTATTAGGCCCAGGCAAGCCCAGGCGTGCGACTATATAACCGTGATTATGTGATCATTAGTTGCCAAATGGCACTTCTTGACTTTTTATTTAATATACGATTATTGTCATTAGGTCACAAAATTGAGTAGTAAAAATGAGAACACACTCTGATTAGTCTGCTAATTCAGATTGGGTGGGGTATATCTTCTGAAATAAAAGAGTTTTTCATAATAAGGATTGATTTTCTTCCTATTGTACCTATGCATGCTTCAAAATTAAACGTTTACCGAACATCGCCACGCCCAGTATTGACCAAAATAATATGTATGTATGTTGTAACCAACTCTGGAAAATACAAATTTTCTCTGATAGTAATTTTGAATTATCTTAATGTATGTATTATCTTAATCAGTATCAACAGACAAGTAAACTTAACGTTGTTCACCCATCTTGATAAACTAGAGATGGTCCCAGGCCTCCCGTTTGAGATAAAATTTATTTTAATACTCATATTGTATGCTATTTTTCTGGGTTAAAGGATTCTATTTTCTTTTAAAAACCGTGGAAGGAAAACAGGTTAAGATTTTTAATTCTATATTGTATTGTATTTGGCAGGGCAATTTATTGAGATAAACCCAAAATTAAAAAAAAATCAAGTTATGGTGCAGTTAAGAATTTGTCGGCCTTCAAGGAAAGGCGTCTTTTAAAAAGAGTTATGTCCAATGCTCAGACGATTGTGGAAGTATACTGCAATAGTGAAAAAAACGGGGAACTAGTTCGCTTGAATGCCTTTGTACAAAAAATATAGTAAACCAATTGTTTCGGCGATCATCGAGAAACACACGGAATTAGTCCAGAAAAACTTGAGTTATCGTGAGAACATGGTTTCGATAAAAAAGCGTTTAAGCTTTAAAGTTTTCATGCACACACTGAATGAGTTACATATTCAGACATAAACATTGCTTCACAAAAATGGCTTAATCTCCAAAACTATTTCGAATTCCGGAAAATTATTTTGGGGAAATATTATTTTTTAATGCAAAAAAAAGTAAGGAGGCTTAAACTGTGACAGAGCATAAATAAGACAAATTCATTGTGAAATAAGACGGCATTTGTCTTTGTTTCTTAAGATATATCAACCACATTCAAAGATTGTTTTCGTGGCGCTGTCTTAAAAGTACTATACAAATTTGGTCGAAATTGGAGGTGTACGGAATACAGAATATAGAATATACAGAATGAATTGTGTCTGAATTTTCATGTTATCCAACAAGTGTAAAAATGATCGAGATAACACTTTATTATATTTATCTTTTAAAATTAGATTTTTTTTTTGAGTACTTTAGTTACGTTTTGAGATAAACTTAAGCATATAAAAGATCGGATCATAGTTGCTTAAGCTCACAAAAATCCTGAACTTGTTTCAAGTTTAAAAAAACATTCTCATATTTATTTTTATTTCAATCTATATAAGATAAATTCAAATAACAATAATTATATACTAGACTATTGATGGTTTTTGTTAGTTACAGACAACATCACACAAAAAACTTGCATAAATACAAAGAGCAATGCACGAAATTCAGCTGTTTCAAGAGATGCTAGTTTTACCATTGTATCATCTTTGTGCTGCTAGAATCAGTTGAGATTTCTTAGCTGTAAGAATGACAAACATAACTTGAACAAATCCCAAAATGAACTTGCTTCCAATTCTAAATATTTCTATTTTTATACCAGTTACTTATAAAAAATAAGTAAAAGGGGACATTGTATTCGTTCCAATGTATGTAATAGGGAGAAGGAAGCATCTCCGACCCTATAAGGTATTTATATTCTTGATCAGCATCAACAGTCGAGTTGATATAGCCATGTCCGTCTTTCCGTCCGTCTGTCAGTATGTGTGAGCGCCTAGATCTCAGAAATTATAATAGCTAGAGCAACCCCACGCAGGTCAAGATTGTTTCAAAATTTTGCCACGCCCCTTTCTGCCTGCGCAAATCGCGAAAAGCCACCACACGAACCGTTTTTAAAATATTAGGAATCTTTTACTATCATCCTATTAAATCATAACAAGATTGGACAAATATAAATGTGGTAATGGCTGATTAAGGTTTTTAAGCAACGTAAGTGCCTAAAAGCATGCACTTGTTTCGAATGAACAACCAAATCACTGTGAAACCATTGTGTTTTTGTAATTTGAAGCCTGAAAATGCATTTTATTATTCCAAAAATAAACATGCTTTTCTTTTATAACTTTAAGTTTTTGCCCTTGGCTTAAAAATTTTTGGAATAGCCCATATGTATTGACTAATAATGCTATTTAAAAAAATAGTAGTAGCTATTTTACAACTAGGAAGTCAAATTTTTAGAGAAGTTCAAATTTGTGTTCTGTTTAATGAGGTTTCAGATTCGTTGTAAAAAAAAAGTTATGCTCCTCATTTAGACTCCCTAATGCAGAAATGCGTTGGAGAGCAAGTTCCCATAATGAACAAAGATTATTATAAAAATCTATAAACATAAAAAGGTGTGCAATTTTTCTTTAAATGCATGGAAATTTGTATTTATATGTTTTTTGTTTAAACTTATGATTTAACAACCCAGGATTCTGTTTAGAGAATGCCTCGATTATATTTTAAAGAATGTCAACTTTATTTTCTGAATTTTGATGAGATTTCACTTGTGCACCTTTCTCTGAATCGTAGTCACTACTATGATCTATCCAAATGGCTTTTAAGTTACATCAATTTATTTTTTTATTAATAACTGATGTTTGTTTACTGATTTGCAAGCTGGTATGAGACACGACCATTAAATCGAGCACTGCAAAAGGGGATCAAACTACCATCTTCTATTTTGGTTTTCTTTGTATTAAACAAAGGAATATACTGCATAAGCCTGGGTATTCTGTTGCGGCACAATCCTATGATTTAAGGAAATATTTGTAAAATAGCTGACAATTAATATGAGTAACCCATACCATTGTGATTGAGTATTTGAATCTGTAACTACTTCAACCACAATACTTTTTACATTTTTACATACTCTCCCTGCACCGAGTAGTAATATTTTCAAAAGGCCGCGGGCTATTTCGTTCATATTCGTTAAATCCTCAGTTGCAGACAGATTCAAATTTTGGTAGATGCGGCCGTCGCTTCCCGGCAATAGCAGCAGTCAACAGTCAGCAGTCAGTGCTATACCCCTATATGTATGTAAGTATGTATGTGGCTTTATAGGTCCGCAGCGACGCGACGCGACGCTACGCGACGGCACACGAATCATGACCGTGAGCCGGGCAACTCTGCAAAAAGGCTGCTGCAATGTTGCACGACGTCCAATTGCCGCGGGGAAGATGTGCGCGCTCGTTGTAGCCTTAGCCCCTTGCGTTTCCATTGCTCTTCTCGATGTACATACATACATATGTATGTATACATATACATACATACACATGTACACATTAAGTATGTATTTTCAGTTGCAGTTGCAGCAGGCGGATGTTTACAGCATATTTCCTACGGCTGTGCTCGTGTGCACCTTTAATCCGCTCTTCTTTTTTTCGCAACCCAACAGCAACAACAACAACAACAAGCAACAGCAACAACAACAACAAGAGAACAGCCAACAGGCTAGTACCGGACCATTTAAATATGAGGTTGAGAGCAAAAAAACATCTGCAGCTGTATTTACTCGCCTTGGATTACCGTTGGCACATACGAATATATAAAAGTATATAAAAGTATCTAGATACTGTGTATCGAATACCAATTCATGAACTAACTTCGGGATCTGAACATTTTAAAAACAAGGCTCATTTAAATCGAATATGTCTTAATATACCATATTGCAACAAATGTGTTAATGAACACTCGTTCATATTCTAGTTAGATCAGAAATAAGCAACACATAAAACCCTCAAGAATACCCGACGAACTCCGTCTCAAATGTATTTGATATGTTAAGGATCAAGCCATCTTATTAAAGTTTGATCACGATAATTATTTACCTAATTTGAATTTTTGAAATGTCTCTAGGAGAGACAGCTGTGTCTGTACGACATCCAGTTTAGATTGGGTCATTCTCATTTTGAACTCATCCTACGCTCAGCTTAATGCTCTTGCAAATAATAAATTCGGACTTGACGTTTATTTACGTTAATATGTACACATCATATGCATATGTACCTATATGGGAGTACTTATATGGCAGATAGTATGTAAAAAAGCAGCAGTGCTAATTGCTCTTTTTATTATGATGGTGACTTATTTTTTTCGTAAGGATGTCGCTGTAACTAATTGGGCCATCGCCTTTGGCGAGTAGTGAGCACTTATGATATATGAGTTAAATGCCCAATGGTATACTTGTCGGCATCAGTTTAAATGGTTTAGTTGGCCGTTAGAAACAAAGGTACCGCGCATTAGCACCCTCCCTCAAGCTGTAGTTTGTTCCGCCAACGTGCATAACACTAAACAAAACAAATAACAATGCATCGCGCAAAAGACATCGGCTATAAAATACCCTGTTAACAATTACTGTACGAATAATCAACTGGATATTGCATGCTCCTCTTAGAGTCGAGCACTATTTATTTACATACCCCTTCCTAGATGATTAAGTGAGACAGAGTATTCAAATGCTTAAGCCTTATCCATTCTATCCTTATTCGCCTCATTCCAATATATGTGCCTATAGTCGTTCATGCGCTTGTTTGCTTGTGTTCTGTGTTGTGTTGTGTTGTGATTCTGCCTCTGGATGGCACGTTTGTTCATTAGGTCATAAAACTTGAATACTGAATTGCGTGAGGCGCCTCTCTTAACCGATGAAGAAAAAAAGAAGGAATTTCTATGTGAGAAAATTATCAATGCGTTGGAGTCCAATGAAATTGCCATTATTAAAACGAGCGAATCGTAACTGCAACGGTTGCCGTAACTGACGCCTTGGCGTCGGCGGTGCACGCTCATTACCTGTCCCCAACCCCAACCCCGACCGCGATCCCGACCCCGATGTCCAATGTCCAATGTCCGATCTGCCTGTGTTCTACATTGGCAAGATGATCCCGAAAATTAAAAGCCACACATACAAAATGCGAAATTCAAACATGCCTGAGAGGTCGTTAAGGAATATAAATTGGACAATGAAATCATTAAATGCCTTACTAATTATTAGCGAGCCTTAAATGTTCAGCTCAGCTTTAAGTATCGAAATTTTTACTATACTCGCAGTAAGTCCTACATATAGGATGACCTTCTGAAACGCATGCATCAGTTAGTTGACGTTAGCACGAAGTCTTGTCAATTTAATTTCTTAAAATAATCGTGTTTTGGAACACTTTTATAATATATGTTGTATTGGTGAAGACTATACTCATAATAATACATACAGGGGCTTGCACATGGTTATTGTAATCGTTCTGCGTTTCAGATAAATCATAAGTATATTATGCAAAATTGTGTACAAAGACCTAACAACTACGGTCTCGAGCCTCTCAATATCCGAAAACAACACATGAACGCAGTAGACGGCTTTCATCCCACGTCGATCATTTTAATTTCGCATAATATGCGTTCAGTCGACTTTTAGAGTGATTTATGCTTGGATCGGATCAATATCATCATTAGAAATTTATGGTTCAAATTTACAAAAAAAAAATAACAGGTTTCACCGATCGTCGAATATTTTGCAATGAACCAAGTTTGCCACACTCAAAGTGAATGACCAGACATTTTCCAAGGTATGCAAAGCATCTGCATGGCATAGGTCAATTGGTATGCAAAACTTTAATTCTCTTTACTATTATCACAACTCTGAGAGGTAATATCGCTAAATGCCAATCTAACAGAAACCAAAACCTTATTTTTCAGGAGATGTTTCGCTGCAAGACCGAAGAATAAATTCTAAGCATTCAGAGATACAAGTAAATGTAAAAGAATCCTAATATAAGTAAATTAGCGGGTTGGACTTAGACTTATTTTTAAACGCCTGAATGTCAGGCACAAAAATAATCATGACATTTAAAACGTAAAATAAATGATGTTATTTATACTTAAGTCAATCATTTCAACATATTTCCAATTTGCGTTTTGAAAAAAATAATTATTATTGTAAATATAACGAATTAGTACTTACTTTTTTTCTCATTGTTTTTTAATTTGTTTCAAAGAATAAATAATATACACCATAAGATGCTCTAAAATCTGTATTGTAAACTGTAAGTGTAGTTATATATCTGTATCTGTATTTGCTGTATCTGCATAACTTCGATGGAAGTCCCACAACACTTTTCCGTATTAGGAGTATTATGCAATATGTACATGGTGCAAAAGGTTTTTTACTTTACCAAGGGAAAGATACATATAAAGTGCCCGCGGATGCGTTTCTGCATCAAGATTGTCCAAGAAGTGCGTAAAAAATGGAATGGCATGAAACCGTAACAGATACTTAACATTTTCGTAGTACGTTTTATACTTAGTAATAGCTGCTTATTTGACTGCGTGTGGGAATACTTTGGGTTTCCCCTAAGGCTATGAAAACATTTGGAGTTGCGATCTTGCATGTATTTGCCTGTAGATATGCCATAAGCACAATGCGTAGTTGATGGCCCCATTCAAAGTGCCAGTAATGCAGATGAGCAGCAAAATATATCCAACTGCATATGGGTAATTCTCTAATGTCATACGCATTCAAAGTGAAATAAAACATATACCTAAACATTATTTTGATGTGACAAAAGGGGAAACTTAAAGATCTTGATTAGTATTTTTTTTGGTTCTACGGTTGATTTTCGTCAAGTTTTCGTTTTTAAGATAATTTAAAAAGACCAAGTCATTTGCATGCGACTCAAATAGACGTAGTTTTTTCGGCGACCTGTTCTAACACTGATTACGGCAAAACGTGAACGAATATTTTAATTAAATTAATTTTAAAATGTAATGCATTGATTTATCTTAAAATAATTTTTTGTTTGACTTAAAAATGTTAAATAGTTTTTTTTTTTAATTTAATTTTTTTTTTTTAATTATGTATGGAAAACTACACGTAAAATTTGTTTAAATTATAGTTTAAATATATTTATATGAATTAAAATGGTTCATGCTACAATCTTACCGTCCTACCTAGTGTAATCGTTAAAGTACAAACGGTCCATTTTGAAAATCAATTTTTAAGAAAATGGACAAAAATATAGAAAAATTTTATTTATTCCAATGTTAAATCATTCAGGGGTGCCACAGAAATCCCTTTCGCTTTAATTTGACTTCAATTTGTATGAATTTTATGTCAAATTCAAGCGAAAGCGATTCCTGTTGCAGCCCTGTTTATGTTCATTCTATTGAATTTCTTCTAGCATATATTGCTTAAATAAATAATTTTAATACATTTTTGGAAGAAAATTTCACAAAATGTGACTTTTCGATCAATTTTACGTTCTTAGCCTCGGTTGACATTTCTGTGGAAATGCCCATATATACATTTGTATATGTTTATAAATATGTACAGGTATAAATAGTACTAATAAAATAATTCAATATATGTACAAAAGACATTTAAAAATCGATTGAGAAGGTTGCTTCAAACTTCAATTCTAAAACAATATTACTTTAGTTGATACACAGCCTTCTTTTACCAAGAGGATCTCTTCGGATAATCAAGTAATTGAGTACTCTCAGTTCTACATAGAAACTGATCACGGGCTTATCTTTTGTGCCACTATGCCCACCTTATAAATACTTGTATAGAGATATGTATGTATTTGGTGCATACTGGAACCTATGCATGCTTAAGGGTCACCAAGGGACGCCGAGACCAAGGGAAGGGCAGGCAGCAAAGAGCAGAGATTGCGTTTGCCATACGCGCCATTCCGAACGCCGACCTGTCGTTGCTTATAACTTCATTGGAAAGCGAGCGCGTGCCGACCCCCACTGACAAATTTGTTTTGCAGGCAAACGGACACTGACTACGCGTGAAACATGATATGATGCCATTAATATAAATCATATAATAAGTTTAAATCGTTCACGGCGCCGCCACAGTCCGTTCCGCTGTTATGCAGTGTATTACATAAAATGCTTAACATCATAAAACATGCACATGAAAGCGAACGCATACATGATTTCGAGTGTGCAGACTTAACATAAGAATTGACACAAGTTTTGAATATAATTATACATATAAGTAGTAGTGTATGATGTCAATGCAAGTCTCTAATTCACTTCACATAATATATATTCAAATTAAGTTCATACTTTTTGCAATAGGTATAAATTTATCGATTTAATTCAAGTATTTTATGCTTTTAATTCAGTTGCCGTCTCCCTTTCTGAGGATCATCCAAATTTCACTGCGGACGGCAGTCCGCGCTAGTGACGAAAGCAGCACGAAGGGTGCGAAGGCGACTAGCATATATACACAGGAAGAATGGAAAATTTGCTATGACTGTCCGATCAGGTCGAGTTATATACCGATCGAAAGGTATTAACTTAACTTACAAATGTGCATACTAAGACTTTTAGAAACTCACCTGGTTCGCGAGATAAACAGGTGTTAGTGGGAGGGGAAAATTTTAAATTATTGGAGCAAATGGGGCCGTTGGAGCCTTTTCGATTTTTATTTTAATTTTTTACTATTCTAATTAAAAATACGCGTCGAATGACACCTTGATCATCAAAATCCGATCACTGGTTCAGAAGATAATTAATTTTGAAATTTTTGGTGCCCCTTTCAAAACGAGATGAAAAGTCAGTCTGTTTGTTTGTTTGTTTGTTTGTTTGTTTGTCTGTTTGTTTGGATCAAATCGTAAATTTAGCTTAAAAGTTTGAATGAGGACTTGTTCCCGATCAAAAATCTAGAAACGTTTGTTCTACGACTTTTTCGAAAAAAAGCTAGTTTAGCGGGAAATCGCTAAAAACCGTTAAAATTAAAGCCCCTATAGCATCCAAACGATATGAGCTACAGACGTGATCTATGTATCGTTGGAAAGGTGTTTTGAAGGGCTTTTAGGCAAACCTTCAAACTTTTTTTCTAAAGTGCATAGGTAAAAATCAACAGGTGAAATAAAATATTTTGTCCCAGATTTTGGCGGTTTTTGAGAAAACGCTGCCTACGATTTTTTTTAATTTGCAATATGTTTGAGCTTGTAAAATTTCGCGTTTTTTGATATCTCATTCATAAATTTATGTTGATTGGTTTGGAAGATATAACCTATTAACTGAATATATACGTTTTACTTTGAATTGAAATAGGACAGCAGCAGCAAAGTGTCATAGCAGCCAGAGTTTAAGAGTGCTACTAGCTTTTGCGCTTGGCATGTGTGTTTTAAGGGAACCAGTGTTGGCAGACAGTTTGTTTTAGCTTGTACAAAAAATAAACAAAGTTGATAGAATGAAATTTCAAAATTTCTGATATCTTTTTCAAAAATTTCTGATATCTTATAAAAAAACCTCTTTACGAGGTAAAAGTCTAGTGACGAAAACAGTTGTATGCCCCAAAATTTCTGATATCCAATTTTGTGACGAATAATATTAAGTTTGACATAAAAATTATTTTAAAAAAAATTTTTGCATTCGGCACTGCGCAAAACATTGAGTTTTATTTGGTATGAAGAATTGAGACATTTTGGCGCAATGTGCCGAGTGCCAAAATTTTTTTTAAAATAATTTTTATGTCAAACTTAATATTATTCGTCACAAAATTGGATATCAGAAATTTTGGGGCATACAACTGTTTTCGTCACTAGACTTTTACCTCGTAAAGAGGTTTTTTTTATAAGTAAAATAACTATCAAATCTTAGAAGTTCGAGCTTATTAATTTTGTGTTGCAATAAATTAAATGTTAATTTTATTTATATTTAATTGAATGACATATGCACTTGTAAATTTTTAAAATATTTATACATTCATTTATATTTTTAACTTTACTGCGGGTACAAAGATACGGATAGACTTTGTTGATAAAAGTATACCCTTCAGTTCGCTTTAAATGGGAAGAGGGTATAGTGGATTAACACAGTGTTTAGTTACCGCTTTTATTAGCATCGATTCGCATAAGCTAAGTATAAGAGTATACGAGTGATAAGTACATTCTGTTTGCTGACAAAAGACACTCGCACACGCTTATCCATTTCGCAGCGCTGTTTTTTTATAAATTTAATTAAAATGACTGCTTTCAGGTCACGTGACCCGACCGACCTTCGTAATGTATCCGTTATAGACATACTCGTACTCGTACTCGCATTTTGTTTTCCTACACAAGCCGTGGGCAATTCAAGGCCCTCAATAATGGGTGCTGTTGATTTTCCGTTTCGCCCGTTTCGCCCACTCAGGTGTGTGCGACCGACCCACAACCGTAAGCCGTAAACCGTAAAGCAACAAAGAAGACGGCGCCCTATCGACCAAAGGAAAAACATATGCGTGCCGCCTAAACGACGTTCGCTGCCACTCGCACTCGTTACCGTTACCGTTTTCATGCTTGGAGTCGAGTCGACTGCTCGGTCGGACTACTTGGCTTTTCACTTTTTAGCATGAAGTGCCCACTAATCACTTCAGCCCAAATTTACTCCACACAAGTCTCACTTAGCGAAGAGTTCACGCTGCTGCCAAATCCAAGAGGACAAATCATTCCTTCATTGATTCATCCCCATTCAGAACAAGCTTAGCAAAACACACACACACACACACACACACATTCTCTCCGCATGTTGATGTTGATGTTGTCTAGTGTTGTTGTGTGCCGCAGAGTGTTTCGTCATGTCTTAAAGCGCATAAATAAGGTCACGTGCCTCACTTTTGTAGTTAAGGGCGTTGTGGTTGTTGTTGTTTCTTTTTTTGTTCCTACGATTCACAATTCGACTGCCAAAATGCAACATGACGCCGCTGACGCTGCCCACTGACGTGTTCAATATTAACATATCGAATTATTAGCCTACCCAGAACATAGGATAATGCGAATAAGGATTATAAACGCTGAACGCAGCAAAAGGACAAGTATGAGTATATTCCGTAATTATCTCGAAAATCCCTTTATGCATATAATTGGCATTTATGTATATTATTCATATCAGTTCGGTTAATTATACCAGTTACTGGTACTACAATTTCACTCGCCAGCTTATTGTCACCCACCTATCTTATCTATTCTCCAAGGAACTGTCATGCACACTCCCAAATAATAGACTTAGTACAGTTGCCTGACACTACAAAATTAAATAATAATAATTAACATTAAATTAATAAGGTCAAAATTAAATTTATTTAAATTAAACCGTCTTCATCTGACAATCACGACTCCTCGACCTATTTCATTTAAAACCATTACTCCACAGCAAAAGTAATCTGTGAGGAATAAATGCTGCCGGGATTGGTGGGGTTGTAAGATGTTGAAACAAAGCGTTTTAAAAATGTTTATGTCTGCTTTCTTGTGTGCAAATTTCTATATAGTATATTAAGTAATTTAGAGTTATGAAAAACGCAATGCTTAATTTGAAATATCGTGTGGTTTTTCGTGCATGTCTGACATAAAACCACGGGATACTTTAACTGAATTGTCACGTTCCTTCGTTTCTCATACTAATTACGTAAAATACCATATTTAATCAAATCTCGTTTCTTGGAGCATATTTATGATTATGACAAATATGGTGAAAATTGGAAACATCCTCCATCAGGTAATGTGAGCAGACAAGAAGACTAATATCAAAGCAAACTGACTATATCGAATAAAATAAGTTCAGAATGTGAGAATTACACCCAACTGCAAGTATGAATTATAAAATATATGTATGTATTTAGACGACGCTAAAAATACTCAGAAAGTTCTTGGTGTTTCACAGTGATTGTTTTTACTAAAGGTCGTTGATTACTTTTGGACAAAACGAGTCACAGATTAATATATGTACTTTGAGAGCTGAGTTGTGGACGGTTCGAAGCTTGCTATGCTCAAAGAGTAATCAGCTTCACCAACTACCGAGGATTTGTCACCCCCATTAAAGAGTGTTTGATGTATTATTCGCTTCATTTGGTCGACAGGTCTGGGCAAACAAAACGCGACCACACTAACCACCACCGAAGCTATTATTACAGGGAATGAAATGACTGCCAGTGACAGTGACGGTGACAGTGACAGTCACAGTGACAGTACATAAGCACATAAAAATTAACGAAATGAATACAGGCCGTCCCTTAGAGGAGCTCTTCCTTGAACTGTGCAATTATTATCTAACATTAGCGATTAAGAAAAACAATTGTAAAATCTTGGTTTTCATCATTTTTTAATTCTACATAGCATTTTATTCAATTTGCCTAAGCTGAGATTGATAGACTTAAACGTTTGTACAAAAACAAAAGGGTATTTTTTAACCGAACATGATTGGCATGAATTTAATATCTTTTCTGTTGAATAATATAAAGTTGAAATATAGGGATGTTTATGTTTTCTAGATACAGATACAGTCGAACTTCCCTAACTCGAGTCCCCAATTTCCAAAGAAAAGGTTCGAGTTATAGACTTATTTGACTTATAGATTTATTTTTGTGAAGTTTATTCATTTTACTGCCACTCATTTAGCTCGTGTTAGAGAGAAATTCGAGTTATAGTAGTTCGACTTATGGAAGTTCAACTGTATTTATTTTTTTTTAAACTCAATCTTATTGGATTGCAATATATTATTCAAAGAGAAAACCTATTAATATTTAACTAAAAACAAATTTAAATTTCAAAGCTCACATGAATATGTATAGTAAATCCAGGGTAAAAAAAAAACGTAAAGTTAAAAATCTATGTTTATTGTAATGATTCGGAAGCCGTATTTAAATTATATTCAACTTAATTATGTTTCACAGTTTTCAGTTTTGTAAAAATGTTTAAGTCAAACATTTTGGAAAGTAATCTTTAAATAATATGCCTTGTACTACCTGCGACATACTCTCAAATTCATTCACAATATTATTATGATGGGTGTTGCTTGTCATAGACACTTTAAAAGTTGACAAATCTGCGTTGCGTTCATAAAATGTTCATCAACGAGGCTCAAAATGAGTTTTTCCTCACATGCATAAGCGATAATAGGGGATGATTTCGTCCATTTACTTTACTACTGAACCGAAATAACAACATTACTTCAAACTTTTTAAGAGATGCGACAGACAATTGCATTCCTTATGCCTAATTTATCCTGGAAAGCATTAGAGCATCTGAGCTTGTAATTACTTTTGTGAGCAAATTGAATGTTTGAAAAGTCATCTATGAAAGGTCTCGCGTTTACAAATGAAAATATCTACAAGCACTATTATCGTGAAACTTTGAACTTGCAACAAGTATTGAAATAAAAATCGCAAAATGCAATTAGTATATGAATGGCGATCCCGCATGGCGATCTCTTTTGCTTGACAGATTCCTACACAAACATAGAAAGCAAGCAGCGTGTTCGTAATAATGATACTATATTTATTTTACTATTTTATTTTAAAAATTTTACATTGCAAGCATTTTAAATAAATCTGAATAGCACCTTCGATTACCTCTTTTAGTTCGATTTTGTGACACTTCTAAATATATTTCTGCAAAATTTAAAATAATTTTCAAAAATTTGTGTTTGACCGCTAATTTACGCCCATTTAAAAATATGTATTTCAAATTTCAATCCGATATCTCACCTAGTTCAAAATTTATAGATTTTTGTGGCAAGAAAAATGTGTTTTAGATCCTACAAAATGAGGTGAAATTTTACTAAAATTGCCTTTTTCAAAAACGCCTATGGGGAATTTTTTAAATTTTGAAGAAATATCATTTAGAAGTATCGCAGAATCAAACGCAATAAGAAATTCATTTAAATTGTGTTCAGGACCCCCACAGTATTTGAAGTAAAATGAAATTAGTATAATATTAATTCTATTGAATTATATTAGGCGTTTGACTTTCTAATTCTCTTCAACGACCGTTGTAATTTTGACACTTATTCTATGTGAATGACTATGAAAATATATGCTTGATACAACAATTTGAATCAATCGAGATAAGTTTATTATGAACATTTCAAGAGTCAGAGTGTACGGATCTTGGTTCAGAAAACGTTTATATTTTTACTAAAATTAGTACTAAGTTAAGTAAATTTAAAACGCCCTGTTTTTTGGTAGGGGTGTTCAGTTGGATTTTCTTAAGCTTATCAAAAATAGGATTTTACTCGAGATTTAAATAAAAGAAAGTAAGAATTCTCTCTGTCCCTATAATAGGGTATCTACCCTAATAGTTGACAGCTATAAGTTTTGCAGCTTCAGTGTTTTCCATTATAGCAATTGTATCTCAAAGTGTTTTTTAAAAACCTTTCGAGCGTATTATCGGATTGTGATGAAATTTTCAAAACAGATTCGCACTACAGAATGAAATGACCTTAAGGCTATAGCTCTGAAATTCCTTCTGCAACTTGTCTATAGTCTTCATTTTATAGTAGATACTTTTCAAAAATTAATGAAGATTACTTCTTATGTCTGATTAATTAATTTGCACGTAAACATTGTAAACTTTTTGTCAATTTTCAGGGTATCTCGAGCACAAGATACAACTTTATATTTCAGTTTTAAACTAGAACATTGTAATTATATACAATGCTCGTTTCCAAGCATTGGTATGATTAATAAAAATCACAAATCAACATCAAAGAGGTGTATTTAATTTAAGTCCGATAATCATTAAAATATTTGGTTGCTTATTTTTATTAAAAGGCCTTTATATCGAAACTTTGGAGGTCCAGATTATAAGAGAATAACGATAATATAGTTACCTGCCAGGCATTGGCATCCAAAGTAGCCAGAAATGACATGTCCAACTCCTGCGGAAGTGAAGGAAAAGTTGCTAAAATAATTTGGCAAAAACAATTGACAAAATGTACACAGTCACCTTCCGTCGAAAGTTGCTTGTGAAATCCAGAATGATAGCCTCAATGAGTGTTCGGAGTGAATGCAAAATTATGCAAATAGGTAGAAGTAAGTTCACGGCACGAATCACGTGTTGCCGACGGACTTTTTGAAGCACTGTTTCGGTAAACTTAATCAATTTTGGCGTACGGTTTCACTTAGCTGTCAAAGCAGCTTAGACGACTGTGAAGTCGTACTTGGCTTCCGGTTAGTCAATTTCCGCTTCGAACTCCTACACCTCGATAGATAGAGTAGAAGAGTAGTGCACCACAGTGGTGCAGATGAACGAGTTCGAGTTCGAGTACGAGTACGAGTACTCGACTATAGCGACGGCGGCAGCTACGTGCTCGATGACTGAATCAACTTCAACTTCCGTATCTTCTTTGTGGTTTTCGACCAAAGGATTTGGCCAGCTTACGTGCCTGATGCTTCTCGCTGTACGACTGCTACCAGGACTCAGCCCTTGGCTATGTACTACCCGGGGGTGTACTGTATGCAGCTTCTGTTGGTCTGTTGGCCCGTCTCCATTTCGTCCAAGATAACGCAGCTCTTCAAACATGCCTTTCCAATACATATGCTTCCTTTATGTACATACCTACATACATGTTGAGATATGTATGTACTCGTCCAGTACATATGTATGTATATGTATGTACGAATGTATATGCTCCATCGAGCTTTTACTCACACTGAAAGATTTACGCGTATATACAGGTGCTCGTACACTTGTATGTATGTATGAGATTCAGTTTCGGTTTCGGATATGCTGGATTCAATCTTCTGCATGCCAGTATCACCCGAGGAAATAAAGCAGTGCTTTTGCCCAGCCCTTGCAGAAGCTTCTGGACAACGTGTATTCATAATACGCATGTAATGAATAAGTACATCCATTAAAATATATGTGTATCTACAAATTTGAGTATGTCTTTGTGTCAGCTAAATGTATTCTTCAATTCAAGTAAATACATAAATATAAATAATATACATATATTTCTATATACATTAATAAATTTTCATTTATGTACGTATGTAAGTATGGATGTAGACCGAACATCACAGCTCTCGTTTGGTAAATAATGACCCAGGGCTGTGTACACTTACATATTTTTTAGAGGCGGAGGCACACGAGGGCAGACTCCAAGCGAATAATTCTAGGTACATCACGTCCGGCGAGAATAAAATCATATCCCAAGTAACAGCAGCAAAAGCCCCAATGCCAAAGTTTCGGCGACGCTTCTTTGTCGCCGGAATACATATTGCTTTTGGGGATGCTAACAGAACTATGTATGTACTTTATGTACTTGTGCGTATGCAAAGGCGACTATGTACGTTCACCCACCCTTTGTGCGACCAATCAGCTGTGCTCTCTTTATGTTCTCTTATTTCGCAGCGACTCTCTTTCTTCGCAAGCAAACGCAATCGTGAACGGCATTGCTCTGCGACGTTCGACGTTCCGACGCCTTTACATAATCCTTTATCCTTCTGCCATATTTTTCAACAGCATTATTTCAATAGATAGCTGACAATACATTAATGCCTTTAAGTAAGCAGGCTGACATAAACCAATCTCTCAACAACGGATAAACTCACGGAAACTCTTCAGGTCTCTTTAGTATAACTTATTGGAGCAGTGCTAAGTGCCTGGTGAATAGATTAAGATATATTAGTGTTCCATTTTACCAAAAATAGTTTCCACAGTTTGTTCAATTGGCGAGCTTAAATTTTTTTTATTCTCAATAATTATACACAAAATTAATTGAATTTGAGATTTAATAGATTTAGCAAATATGTCCACCATGGCCAAAAACTAAAAAAATTATCGACTGTTTAAATCCTATTCAAGCAATTTACACATGATGGAAAACTAATATCTTATAAAAAAAACCTCTTTACGAGGTAAAAGTCTAGTGACGAAAACAGTTGTATGCCCCAAAATTTCTGATATCCAATTGTGACGAATATATTAAGTTTGACATAAAATTATTTTAAAAAAATTTTGGCACTCGGCACATTGCGCCAAAATGTCTCAATTCTTCATACCAAATAAAACTCAATGTTTTGCGCAGTGCCGAATGCAAAAATTTTTTTTAAAATAATTTATATGTAAAATTTAATATTATTCGTCACAAAATTGGATATCAGAAATTTTGGGGCATACAACTGTTTTCGTCACTAGACTTTTACCTCGTAAAGAGGTTTTTTTTATAAGATATCAGAAATTTTTGAAAAAGATATCAGAAATTTTGAAATTTCATTCTATCAACTTTGTTTATTTTTTGTACAAGCTAAAACAAACTGTCTGCCAACACTGGTTCCCTTAAAACACACATGCCAAGCGCAAAAGCTAGTAGCACTCTCAAACTCTGGCTGCTATGACACTTTGCTGCTGCTGTCCTATTTCAATTCAAAGTAAACCGTATATATTCAGTTAATAGGTTATATCTTCCAAACCAATCAACATAAATTTAGGAATGATATATCAAAAAACGCGAAATTTTACAAGCTCAAACATATTGCAAATTAAAAAAAATCGTAGGCAGCGTTTTCTCAAAAACCGCCAAAATCTGGGACAAAATATCTTATTTCACCTGTTGATTTTTACCTATGCACTTTAGAAAAAAAGTTTGAAGGTTTGCCTAAAAGCCCTTCAAAATACCTTTCCAACGATACATAGATCACGTCTGTAGCTCATATCGTTTGGATGCTATAGGGGTTTTAATTTTAACGGTTTTTAGCGATTTCCCGCTAAACTAGCTTTTTTTCGAAAAAGTCGTAGAACAAACGTTTCTAGATTTTTGATCGGGAACAAGTCCTCATTCAAACTTTTAAGCTAAATTGACGATTTGATCCAAACAAACAGACAAACAAACAAACAAACAAACAAACAAACAGACTGACTTTTCATCTCGTTTTGAAAGGGGCACCAAAAATTTCAAAATTAATTATCTTCTGAACCAGTGATCGGATTTTGATGATCAAGGTGTCATTCGACGCGTATTTTTGATTAGAATAGTAAAAAATTAAAATAAAAATCGAAAAGGCTCCAACGGCCCCATTTGCTCCAATAATTTAAAATTTTCCCCTCCCACTAACACCTGTTTATCTCGCGAACCAGGTGAGTTTCTAAAAGTCTTAGTATGCACATTTGTAAGTTAAGTTAATACCTTTCGATCGGTATATAACTCGACCTGATCGGACAGTCATAGCAAATTTTCCATTCTTCCTGTGTATATATGCTAGTCGCCTTCGCACCCTTCGTGCTGCTTTCGTCACTAGCGCGGACTGCCGTCCGCAGTGATATCCGCTTAAGCAACAGAAATTTGATTCTTCTTATTTTCATTAAAAGAATTTTCCACAACAAAAAAAAAACTCTCGATTCATATTAATCAGCTAGTTGATTTTAAAGAATTAAAAGTGATCAAGACTCAATTGAATCAAATGTCAATTTTTTTAATTTGACTTGCTTAGAAGGTAATACTAAAATTACTCCAAATCATACAAAACAAGTGGGAAAGGCTATAGTCGAGCGCCCGACTCTAGGATACCCGTTACTTATTTTAGTGAATTTTTTAATATTTTATATTGCATGCTTTTAGGCACTTATATTTTTTAAAAACTTTAATTAGTCATTACCACCTTTCTGATTGTCCGCTCTTGTTACGATTTAGTAGGATGATAGGTAATAATAGTAGTTAACGATAATTAGTAAAAAAAATTATAATATCTTGAAAACTGTGCGTGTGGTGGCGTGGCAAAAATTTGAAACAAACTTGACCTGCGTGGGGTCTATAGAAGTGTGTGTGTCAAATTTGGTTGCTCTAGCTCTTATAGTCTCTGAGATCTAGGCGCTCACACGGACGGACAGACGGACAGACGGACAGACAGACGGACAGACGGACATGGCTATATCGACTCGGCTGTTGATGCTGATCAAGAATATATACACTTTATAGGGTCGGAGACGCTTCCTTCTCCCTGTTACATACATTGCAACGAATACAATATCCCCTTTAACTTATTTTTATAAGTAACGGGTATAAAAATGTTGTACACAAAAAGGATTGCCCAATTCGCAGAGTTTTGCGGTTTGACACGTTTGAATCGAAACCAACTTTCAATTCGGTAACTTAACATAATCACTTATATTTCCTTATATAATTTAACTATAAAGGTCGATAAACATTTTAAAATAAAAAAGTCCAACTCAATTGCTACTAAGAAATAATAAGAACAATTTTTAAAATTTAAATATGTTTTTGTTTTTTCTCATATTTTGTTTTATGACTCTCCCGCATAATGCATTTATTTACATTTGCAGATATACGAGTATTTCAGTAGTTTATTGTTCATCTCTATATGTTCTCGGACTAAATTCCAAATAACTAATATTTACAGCACACTAAAACAAATGGAGAACAGGATATTCAAATACAATATTATAGTGATTATAAAATTCACTGTTGAGAAATTTGTGATTATTTAATGATTATGATTAAAATAAATCCAAAAAACAACTTTAAGTGTTACAATTATTCAAAAATAATCAGAAACAATCAAAAATAATCTTATTGAGTATTCGGATTATTTTTGATTTTTTCCTGATTATTTTTGATTTTTTTAGTTTTTTTATGACTACTTCCTTATGCTTGTGGAAGGTTTGAGATCTGCATCTTCGAAAGCGTCATCTGCTGAAAATCGCAATCGCTCTCAAATAATGAATGTGATCCTAAAGTAAAAATATTATGTTGATATGTTTTTTTACAACTGTTCCGCAATCAATATTTACCAAATATTATTACACATTTCGATTATTTAGAAAATCAACTAAAGTGAATTCACTTTTTACACAAAAAATTTCGTCAAAGCAGATTTTGTAACAGTCTTAACACAACAGGGGAATCAACATTGAAAATTTTGAGTATAACAGGTCGGCAAATCTAACTAATGAGCTACGGAATTATCCTGATTTCTTTTGAATTTAACTGCTGCTCTGGCTTTTTTTTTTGGATAATTGTAAAAATTTTAGATTTTTTTTTAGTTTTTGTAATCGTAATCATTAAATAATTGGGCAAAACCGAAAATAATCTTAATTTAATCATTAGTTCGATTTAACACAAAAGTAATTTAATTACTAATGATTATAATTACTAATCATTGTGCTTTCAGGTATTTCGATATATTTTAAATTAAGGACATCTCCCACTCTCTTCTTAAATAAAAACAAGTGGGAAAGGCGCTCGATCTCCCGACTATATGATACCCATTACTTACTTAAATTTTAAATATTTTTATTGCATGGTTTTAGGCACTTACACTACTTAGAAGCTTTAATCAGTCATTACCACCTTTCCATTTATCCGATCTTGTTACGATTTAAATGGAAGATAGGTAATGATACTAGTTAACGGTAATTAGCAAAAACCCTAATATATTGAAAACTTGATCTGCGTGGGGCTTAGAGAAGTCTGTGTGTCAACTTTGGTTGCTCTAGCTCTTATAGTCTCTGGATCTAGGCGCTCACCCGGTCGGGCAGACGGACGGACTGACGGACATGACTATATCGACTCGTCTGTTGATGCTGATCACGAATATATATACACTTTATATTCCCTTTTACTTAGTTATTAAGTAACGGATATAAAAATATGAAATTACAAGGGCAATTTTGAGTATAGTTTTATTGACACGATAACAGAAAACAAAGTTATGAGAGCCTCGTAAATTCTAATTCGAGACTCAAAGCAATCAATCAAAATCTGTTATTAATTCAATTTTAATTCTGCAATCAAATTTGTGTATTACACCCTTGTACTTATTTGGTGGACTCTTATAATTTCTTTGTGTGTTGCAAGGTAACTCTATTATGACTATTTTTCAAATACTAAAATGTATTGTAATTATAGTATAATTTATGAAACCTTCATATATCATGTACATACATACATAGAATTTGAAATTCTCTATGTAAGGCAAAAGTAGAAAAGAACGAATCATAAATTTTGTGTTCTCTCGTAGAATGTGTTGCACCTAATGAATATTTGCATAGGTAATTTCCCAAAATGGTTTTAAATATATAGTAACTACCGAATGCCCGAAATGTAATAAATGAAGTGGCCCAAAATTGGGAATGCATTTGCGTCGAGCTATCAGCGTCATTAGGTGTAGGTCGAATGATACTCGAACGAGTATAATGAAATTGAGAATAGATTAGTATTTAATGAGTTTGTAGATTTCTCGAAAATCAAACCTAACGATTCATTCGTTTTCAATTGCAGAGGCCTCACCTCACCTCACCTCACCTCAGCTCACCTTACAGCCAGGTCAGGCCAGGCCAGAGGCATCATCAGTGCCCGAAACGAAAGACTCTGCCTCAGTTGGAGTGTGGAGTGCGGAGTATGGAGGCAATCAGTTGGGCGCACGTGCGTTCCGTTCCTGCTTAGCCACACTCGTATATGGTAGTAGTCGAAGTCGAAGAGGCATTCACGAGTTTGGGTATGGAATTTTAAAATTCATATACATATTTATATTTCCACTAATTCATTTTTAATAATTTGTTTGGTTCTGCGGACCGCTCCTAATCACGCCCCGCTCTTGTGTGTTAATTATCGTTGGTCGACCTGGTCGAGCGGAGACAACCTGGCGGTTGGAGAGATAAACGAGTTGGGGCCCGCATTCTACAGGAGCAGGTCGCTTATGAAGTGTACTACTCTCTGCTACAGATTTGGGGGTGAGATCGGCTCTTCTGAAACAATTTATTATATTCTTTAGTTTTATTTTCTTTTTTCCCCTCCCCTTTTACACTGTGCCTTGGTACGTCTAAAAAAACGGCTTTATTGCCAGCAAACGTTTCATTCGCCTTTTGGTTCAACTTTACCATCAGGAGACAATTTCCATCGTTAGTTCTATCTATGTACACCAAGTCAAAGTCAAGCAGAGTTTAGAGTGAGTGCGCGGTATCTTTCAGTCGGTCCGGTTAGGCTAGATCATTCTTACCTTCTCTCTTAAGTTAGTCACTTCAAGTCCGTTTGCTCTGTTATGAGTATGGCCCAAAATCAAAGTTAAGCCCGCACTGTGTCTGACAATCAGACAGGGGTGGAGCACGAGCTTCTGCCACAAATATGTGCCACATCTGCAACATACTGGCAGAAGTACTTGCCGTCGCTCCTCCTTTTTACTCCTTCTGCTGTGTGTGCTGCCTTCTACCCGTACCGACGTACCGACGAACCGACTCGCAAGCTGCGGCTGCGACCGTCATGATCTCAAAAAGGAGGAGTAGTGCACATAGTGCAAGGGTCCAGGTCCGGCAAGTGGCCCCAAGCAAAAAGTGGGAGTTGCAATAATTGTTTAATTATAGGATTTTGTTCGTTTGACTTTGCATTTTGCGCGCATAACATTTGCTTTATATTCTTATGTCTTACACCTACACCAAATCGGGTCCTTCGCTGTTCTGCAGCATCCTGCGCTTCTGTGACCAGTTGCTTTTGGGGACCTTATAGATTAATATATTTACTGAAAACATCCACTAAATAAATAAATAAAAGCGAATAGTGTAAATATCATACAGTTGATGTTTGTAGGGCTTATTTCAATTCGCTTGGTTGTTAAGAGTAACCAGAAATCGTCCAGGAAAATAAACTGAACTCGGTCCGCAAGACCTGGAACATGTCTTGTGGCCTTCCCTTCTACCTGCCTTCTTGTTTTGCCTGGAATTCGCTGTGTTGTCATCGCACTCAAATCTGCAACCGCCACAACAACCAGCTCAGAGCGAGCAGCCAACCGAGTTGCGGCTATCTCCGTTCCTTTTCCTGCGTGGCTTCTCCGTCGCAACTCTCGAAGGAACGACTATTGATAGCTCTCTGCTCGGGCAGCGGCATAAGAAATGGCGAAACGTGTTGCAGCCTGCACGTTGCATGTTGCTGCTGCTGCTGCTGCTGCTGCATGCAACCAGTCGGCAGCCCTCGTCGTGGTCGACTGGCTAATAAAAATTCACATTTTCGCTATTTGTATGTGTGGCTCCAGAGAATTGTCGTCTGTCTGTCTGTCTGCCTGACTCCTATGTATCCATTGCTGGCGCGTGTTGTAGTTCTTTGAAAGTAAGTAAGTATGTTTCTGTGGTATTACAAATCTATAAATGCATCCTAGCTATTAGTATTATGTTAAGCACTTTTCGCTGCAGCGAACCAATAGTTACTCAAAATCTCTTGACTTTGCTACGAAAATTCCTCACATTTTTGCATATCCAAATTCTATCGTCAACGACTCCTGCGACCGCGGGCCTCGTGCAATCGTGCTCTGAAAATATGAGCATAAGCCCGTGCCAGACTCGATGCTCGTATCTTTGCCTTCTCATTTAATGCCTGATGCCGCAGGGCGATCAGTTCGATCTCGAAAGAGTGTGCAGCCGTTTGCAAATGGGCTCCAGCCAAGAGACTGATGATGAGGACGAGAACGAGAATGAGTACGAGACCGAGACCGAGGATGTGGACGACGACGACGACGACGACGAGTACGAGGACAACGACGCGTTGTTTCTACTCCGAGATATGAAAGCCTCGACTCCCTCTAATTACTGTAAAGCGTCCGAGTTCCTGAACAAGCCATCGAACAGCCTGTCTGCCAAAACACCCACAACGAGCCGGCGCGACGCGTCGTCGCTCTCCCAAATGCCCAGAGCAATCCATTGCTGGTCATTCAACACGGTCTAACGTAAGTATGTACCAAAGGCGAAGGGCAAGGCGAAAGGCACAAGGAACAAGGAACAAGGGGAAAGACGAACGCATATCTTTGGCTTTTCGACAGAGTAAAGACGATGGCAGCAAGTTAAATTGGCGGGCACTTGGCGGGTACGACGATGCCTCATAAGAGACGTTAGACGTGACGAGAATAATTTGCGCGATAAGGATCTCAAGTGCCTTCTCTTGAGCAGGGCGCATGCAAATTTTGAAGATTATGCTATGATTACCAGCAGTTAAAGTGATTTTGAGCACACTACTAGATTGGACTCCTCGTCGGATTTGTATCAAACCTGGAGATAAATGCCACATGAATCAATGGTTACACATTTAATTTCTGTTAATTTAACTGGCAGAGTCGAACATTCTTTTCCTGAATTTACCCAAATAATGTGTCCTTAAACCAAATAGATGGATCTGACGAATAGTTAACAAACATTATTAAACTCCTTACGCAATTGTAAAAGCGAAACGTGTTTAAGCCCAGAAATTAGAAACTTAAAGTAACTGGCTCTAAGAATAAATTGAGATAGATTTCATATTTAATTTAATACTTATCTAAAATATTACAACAGGAATCGAGATACAGACAGATATGTGATTATCGCAGACTGTTATCAGTGCCTCCTGTTGAGATTTCATTCTCTCAGAAGTAATTTAATTGAATTATCGCCTGGTTTCCTTAATTTTATGGAAAGCAGGATTAATTATCTAATTCTACCATATTGGTTATGCCAAATTTTAGCGTTTTATTCTGGACATAAGAAAATTTGACAAGGGAAAATAATATTAGAGCCATGAATGTGTTTACTTGATTTTAATCAAAAAGTAAAAAAAAATTCCATCTTCTTTTCGAAAAAAAAAATTCCCCAAAATAAACTTTGATAAAAAATAGATTTAGATCCACGGTGTCAAAACCATATGACAAACTATTAAGTTTAAAAGTATCAATAAAAAAATAAGAAAATAAGTCAACTAAATCTCTTTGCAACGGGCAACGAAATATCTAGCTATTCTGTAAATTATTTCTAAATGTCTTTAGCTCATATTAGCGGTTCGTAATACAAAGATTAATGCATTAAAAGAGGCGTTGCGGTCCACATATAAAATATATATATATATATAGAGTCAATCCGTCCGACTATCTGTCAAAATCAGATCACTCTACCTCAAAGCTGCAATCGATATTGATTTTTCGTATCTTACCCAATCTCACAGAATTTGAACTTGATGTAGTTAGATTTTGATTTACTACCTGACATGCTAAATAAAATTGCTTCAGATTGGTCCACTTCATCATATTGCTGCCAGTATACAGGGTATCAAATCTTTTGGGATGCTGAAAATAACCTTTCTCTCCTGTAATCTACTTGAATTTCCCTTCCCAATTTCCCCCTTTTATTTATTTTTATTAATTTATATTTTGTAACTTATCCTAATTCTATATTTGATGTTGACGTTTTCATTTTGGAGCATAATTGATATTAAGCAATATATAAGATAATGTTAATACACAGGTAAATAGAAACGAGTGTTGTACTCCTTGGTCCGTATATACTGTAGGGGTTACTGTAGGTTTAACCCAAAACATAGATGTTTATGAACCTAGTTCTTACTCGACTGTTGAAGTCTAATATCAAATGTGTTTTTCTTTATCGGTAATTGGTAGCTGCAAGTAGCTGAAGGTTGATGTCCATGAGTATGTATACATACTATTTATGTACAGATGTACTGTAAGCAAACGTAAGCAAGTTAACAGATGGCGCCCATTCAGTGGCTGAATAAACACACGGATAAACGGACATTCATTCCAATTGAATTTCATATTCACACAATCGCAATCACAATTCAATTGAAGATTGACAGGTTCATGAATGGATATTGTTCATTTTGTTTGTATTTGAATTTCATGCCCAGCAACAATTGCTCTTTTAGTGTCCCTGCACTCATTCGCAACTCAAACCGAGCCAAATGGGAGCGGGAGGATTACGCACTCGAGTAAATATTGCTTATTCATGGGAAAGCCAATAGCGGCAAATGCTTGAGCGGTGCGGTTCATTATTTTTGGGCTAATCCTCCTACAAATCCCTGTAGCAAGTGAATTTCGCTCTGAAACAATCATTCTTACATAAGCAGTTAAATTCGTATAACAAATAATTGAGAATCCACAAATTGATCCTTAGACAAACTGGCATATAATACATATATGTATTCATATACAGATAAAATGCACATTTCATGTTGGGTTTTTACTGAATCAGGAAGTCCACTGAATATCAAACATTAAATTTCTTGCCCAATCTTCCCATTTTCCGCTAGACATCAGTAATGGAAATAGTAAATAACAAATAATTTTATAAGGCACAAACTAGTGTACCTGTGATATTTGGACAAATTCGAAACTTATCAAACTTATTAGTTTCGGGCCCGTAAGAGTTAAAACCTTTTCTTGCTCATCTTATCCATGATACTACTGACAATAGAGTTAGCTTCAAAATTAAACTATTTTGTGCTGCATGGAATCCTATGTCTGTTGTTTACTTATTTGTGGAGATACAGCTGTCAGACAGTTGATTAAACAGTTGTTTTTTGATTCCATTTGATTCCGTTTGCATATCTGTGACAAGTATTGGGTTCCTCAAATGGTATGTAAAACCAAAGAAAAGACACAATTCTAAACATCAATCGCCAAAGATGTGGCGAGATGAAAAAAAAAAGAATCATCAAGATAATTTTTATACCCTGTGCCCATTGAAAATGGTCAAAAGGGTATATTAGATTTGTGTGATGTATGTAACAGGCAGAAGGAAGCATTTCCGACCCAATAAAGTATATATATTCTTGATCAGCATCAACAGCCGAGTTGATTGAGCCATGTCCGTCTGTCCGTCCGTCTGTTTGAACGCGTCGATCTCAGAGACTATAATAACTAGAGACTTCAAAATTGGCATGTAGGTAGCTGGATACCGGACGCAGATCAAGTTTGTTTTTAAATTTGGATCGGTATGAAAAACTTTTTTGTTGTTTGAGATATCTGAACCAAACTGATAGATTATGCATACTGGACGGTCCTTGGGAACCTGACAAAATTTGGTAGAAGTCAGACGACTATATCATATAGCTGCCATTGGAACGATCAGTCGAAAATCCAGTCTCTCTATGAAAAACTTTTTTGTTGGTTGAGATATCTCAACCAAACTGACAGAATCTGTAAACCGGATGGTCCTTGGGTACCTGACAAAATTTGGTAGTATTCAGACGACTATATCATATAGCTGCCATAGGAACGATCAGTCGAGAATCCAGTCTCTCTATGAACAACTTTTTTGTTGGTTAAGATATCTCAACCAAACTGACAGAATATGCAAACGGGATGGTTCTAGACATCCTGACTAAATTTGGTTGAAATCGGACTACTATATCATATAGCTGCCATAGGAACGATCAGTCGAAAATCAAGTCTCTGTATGAACAACTTCTTTGTTGGTTGAGATATCTCAACCAAACTTACAGAATATGTAAACGGGATGGTCCTTGGCAATCTGACCAAATTTGGTTTAAATCGGACTACTATATCATATAACTGCCATAGGAACGATCAGTCGAAAATCATGTTTTAGTATGACAAACTATTTTACTGTTAGAGATATCTGAGCCAAGCTGACACAATATGCATACGAGATGGTCCCATACATCCTCACCAAACTTGGTTAAAATCGGACCACTATATCAAAAGCAAATTCGAAAGGCTTTAAATATTTAGGTTTTATATGCTTAAATACATATTACTAATTCTTTTATAACCAATATTATAATTTATGGAGACTGGCACAGGGTATTCAACAGTCGAGCAAACTCGACTGTAGCCGCTTGTTATTTTTGTGTTTGGTTTTACCCTAATTTGTTATCTGCTAGTCGAACAGCCCTATTGTGGCTATTTTGCTAATGGTTTTTAAATAAAAAATATATTTTTCTTTAAAATCACGTTTCATTTTATCTCAAAAACGGAAGCTGATACACACAATCTGACTTCAGATCTATAATATAAAACTAGTCATAATATTTCAGGCAACAAAAATGCTGCTCCCTTGTGTAATCTTACGAAACGAAACGTAACGTATGGAGACTTCAAGTTGGGGAATTTTTTTTTTTAATTTTTTAATAGAAACTACAGTTTTATTGAATCACAAAAACATTTAAAATTGCAAACTTTTCTTGTTATTTTCAACAAGAAAAAAATTCCAGTTTGTTTAAGACCAGTCGATATTCTTGTTTCTTTTGCTGTATCCAGAAGAGGATCCAGGTTCCCCCCATAATTAATTTTCCATTTTTAATATAATGAAAACTGTTGTCGATGAGATACCATAGTTTTCAGCAACTTAAACTTTTTTGACCCATTTTCAAATTTCGTAACAAATAAGTTTAAATATTTCTTAAAGCGATACACATTTTATTATATTTTATTTATTATATACGTGATGGTGCCATGGTAAATAATCTTGCGGTGATGCGCTGACAAAGAAGTACGTTACGAACCTCTTTCTGATAACTATTTCACAAGCTTTAATAATTGTTAATACAATATTCTATCATATTGCATCACCATATGTTAATATACATCAATATTACATATCCAAACGAGCCGGTTACAAAAGCATAAAACAGAAACCAAAAAAATTCAAACTTTTTCCAGAAAAATTCGACTTACAGAAGTACGGACCAATATTTTTGTTCGAGTTAAGAAGAAATTTGACTTATTGAAGTTCGAATTACGGAAGCAGAATTGTTTGAAATTCGCTCAGTAAACGCTATTGCCACTCAATTTTGTTCGAGTTAGAGAAAATTCTACTTAGGGAATATTCGTATGTAGAACAGAGGACTTAAAGCCTGATTTAAGGATATTTCGCTGTCTCGTAAATCCATTCAATGAATAAACGCAATCAGTGATGTTTGTGCAACATAGATTTAAAAAATTTGATTTGTGAATAAATTTCAGCAGGCATCAAATTGAATTGCAAATATGTTGGGTATTCGGGAAAATGATTAAATATAAAGTAAAGGTAAAAGTGATGAATTTCTAAGCTAGCTGAACGCTTTTAAGAAAACAAGAACAAAGTCTCAACAGTTCTCTGAGCCTTTCGACCTCTTTAATAGCTATTTTAAAACTAATTGGGGGTAAAACAGACTTTAAACGCCATAACACCCATCGTTAGTATGTCAGTTAAGGCCAAAGGTAACACATTACAGTTCACAATTACTTAACTGCTTCACCCCTCTTTAGTGGTTGTCTGTGAGCATGTTACAAAATATCGAAGGGGTATTTTTTAATGAGAGCCTTGGGTTCAATCGGTAAACCAACAATACACTTGACAAGTGCACCAGGAAAATGACATACAAACACAATGATAAGTGCCGTATAGTATAAATGTGTATGTATATGTATATGCAATTATCTCCGTCCAACTGAAAGGATATTTCCACAATGTTATTCAGTGGATAAGCCTGTTCTGATGGGAGACGAGTTGAACATCAACATCAGCATCAACGACGACAGATTGCGTGGAATGACGTGAATTTTGACAGATGGTAATTTTCAATTTTTGTTTTTGATCTTACAATTTGTGTTGTGTGTTCAAATTTAAAAGTGTTTCGTTGTCCTTCACAACGATTTACTTGACAAATAGGTAATTTGAAAGAGTAAAAGGCTTATTAAGGGATTTCAAATTATGTACAAAGCATGCTCAATGTCACAATATTTAGCCTGGATCTGTAAGATTAAGATTGGTAAAAAATATCTGCGAAACTTGCTAGCACTTGAATAACCAAAAGTAAAAAAGTGAAAATATTTGTAGCATAAAATGATATTCATTGGAATACCTAATGGTAATCATATTGATAACTCCCTCGGCGTAAATTATGGGTTACCACATGTTGGTACAATGTTCGGGTTGAAATAAAACGACCACGAAGGGCGATTCATTTTTTACGCCGTCCAGGGGGTGTCGACACACACACACACACACAATGTGAGAGACGATGGGGAGATTCGCGTAACAACAAATTGTCACGTAGCCCTCACTTAGTGACACCGATAGGCAAAATCGAGGAGAGCGTTTTTTAGCACGCGCATGATAACAAATGCGGAGGCGGAGGCGGAGATGAAGGCAAATGAAGAGAAGGAGATGGAGATGGAGGCGGTGGCGGTGGCAAACACCATTCCAGTCTCCAGTTTCGCCAAAGCGTCAGGAAATTGTAATTACAATTTCATGTTGCAACCACTGTGGCTCTCGTATACTCGTACCTCATCGTGCATCTTGCCCAATTCTTAGCTGGGGTGGCCAGTGGTTAAGCGAGCGTGTAATTTACAATTTGCTCTGGTTACCCACGTTTACGGGCAACAAATGTTTTAATTATGGTTTATTTTACATTTGCAATTTAAGTGAAATGACAATGAAAGCTCCTAATTGTCTTCATGCCCAATGGCTAATTACCACAATCCAAGGAGGCCTTTACATCAAAGACTTAGGTGTTGCATCTCCATATCCCATACACAACTATAAATAAACAAAAGTTCTCGGTTAAAGCATGTCTCCAGTATCAGACCCTACCAAATAATTGAATCTGTCCCTAGCACAATACGTCTTGAGATACCTCGTTTTCCGAATATTTTCATTATCAGTTGATTATGAATTACTATTCCATTGTGACTATGTGATTGTCAAGTCTCCATTGGTTCAGCATCAATCTAATTTTTAGAGAGCTGGACCAAATATTAACAGACACAATTCCCTGTAATTTTTCAGCAAATTCGTCTGACTCGTGGAGAAATTATCATCGCAGTGTTGGTCCCATTGATTTCAAATTACCCTAATTCCATTGGAAATGGTTTAATATTGGCAATTATTTTAATTTAATTAAACTATTTTTTAATTGACTCTTTAAATTACTACTTGTCCAACCGAAGTACAAACAAAAAATTTCAACTTTACAATTTTATATTGGTACAAACAATACATAAGAACAAAAGTAGGTGAAACCCTGAAGTCTTTCTGAATAAGATTTTGAAATTGATCAAAACTCAACATATTCATAATAAGTATGTGTATTTATTCATATTAAGTAATTTAGACGTGGTTTAGTTTATCAAAATCCACATTTGAACAAATGCTGTTTTTCTACATTTTGACTGCTTGAGTTTCAAAAGCTAGTAAATAAAAACGTATTCTACACAGAAAAAAAATCCGGGATATTTAGTCTGAATTCAACCCGAAACGTTGTCAGAAGTGGGGTAATCTCGGATTTTCTTAAAACAAGTATGAAATATTTGATTATTTCAATCCAGAGACCTGAAATTTTTTTAACTCTTTTTTAAACCTTTTTTTAACATTTGTTTTTTTTTTTAAACTATTTGTTTTTAATTTTTTTTTTTTTTTTGATTTTAGAATGTCTTTTTTTCTGTGTAAGTAAAATAAATATTTGTCGACAACGAGTACAGTAAAAATCGTTTCATACTCAGTTTAAAAAAATTTATAAATTATATAAATCTATAACTGACATTTAATAATCTAATTTTAATCATTTTTGCTGTGCAGACTGTTATAGTTTAAACTAGTAGACGGTACTACAGTCGAGCATACTCGACTGTCGGAGACCCCGTACTTACTATGGAAAGCTAACACCTTAAAATAAAATAATAAAAATCGGTACAAATATGTAATATAGTTATTTACTAAATGTACTATTCGCCCAATAAGGGGGTTCATTGGGCTACATCGGAGTGTGCTCAACTGTAAGCAATACCCTGTGCCCGGGCACACCGATAGTTTAATACTTATTTGCAAGTCCATTTTTTTCGACTAATTGTTTCTATTACATCTGTATGCTCTAGTGAACCGACTTAAACCAAAATCCATCAAAATGTAAAAGACATAGAATATTCCCAATCTGTGAGTTCGGTTGAGATACTACATATGCATTTCCAAAAATTTTCATGCAAAATCTATATTTTTGATCGATCGTTCCTATGGCAGCTATATGATATAGTGGTCCCATTTTAACCAAATTTATTGAAGATGTATGGGACCATCCCTTATACATATTCCGTCGGTTTGGTTCAGATATCTTAAACAACAAAAAAGTTTTTCATGCTAAGACTTGATTTTCGACTGATCGTTCCTATGGCAGCTGTATGATACAGTGGCCCAATCCAAAATCTAAAACAAATCCGATCTGTGTGAAATATAGACCAACCCACTTACCAAGTCTCTAGCTCTTATAGTCTCTGAGATCGAGGCGTCAATACAGACAGACAGACGGACGGACAGACGGACGGACAGACGGACATGGCTATATCGACCCGGCTGTTGATGCTGATCAAGAATATATATACTTTATGGGGTCTGCCAAGCCTCCTTCTGCCTGTTACGCACATTTTTTTTGTGCCACTGCACTTTTTTTAAGTACGGGGTCTAAAAAATCAAAAAAAAACGTAGCAAAATTTAAAGAAAACACTTTTATCAAAACAACTTTTTTTCTAAACTTTCTAGACCATGAAAAAAAATACAAAAACAAACAAATGACGAAACTGTGTTTCCCTTATAATAAAACTTGCCGCATTACAATTCTTTGACTACGCTTAATTCTATAACTCTTTTTGTTGCCGTTAAAGTGTCTTATGTTTTACATCCCGTTTTTGTTGCTTATAGTATGTTCACCAATATAAAATAGTGCTATCAAAAATACATAAAAGAATTTTTAATGAGGTTTATTATGATTTTATTTTACTTTTCTAGATAACTGCAAGTACTATTATATTTGCATAACATATGATTGTATATTAAAAAATTTAAGCTTTCTGACTGATTGATTGACAATTAACTGACTAAAAAGTTTCATCACCATCTAATCTAATTGTCAGTTACCAAAAATGTTTATTGTATTTTTAAAATATTTTGACTGAACATAAATAAATTTACCAACAATGATTTTAAAAAATTTATGAATAATCCACTTCAATTCAAGTCCATGTTGAACAGATTTTTGTCAAAAGAGAATCGAAATAAAAATACTAGCTTCAAAAATTTTCAAGGAATTGGTCGAATTGTTGGAAGAAAACTGTCAAATGCAATTTTATGATTATCGGTCAATTTAGGATTTCAAAGGTAATGCTTAAAAGTTCAACTTATTTTTTTAGCTTTACTCGAAACGATAAATAATTCAATATTTTTTACTTTTATTTAAACAATTGGTTACTATGTATGTATGATGAAATTTACACTTGCATTGCTGTATTAATTTGTATTGGTACATTTTTGCTAAGTTGCTTAAAAACTTATATCTCACTATGGTCTAATAGCTTTTTATAAATAATGAAGTCAGTACAAATATTGTAATGATTATCATGACCACTCAAAGCGTCGAAAATTAAAAATAAAAGAAAACATCGAGGATATGTGTCGATATGTATATAATTATATTATATGGCTTTTTGACTTCTTGCGTCCCTGCTTCGCGCGCGACGCCGCACAGTGGGGCCTTTGCTGATTTTACTTTGCAAAAATCGTAACTTTTGAACCAAATGAGATAATCGAATAATTTTAATGGCATAGATAATAACTCTTCAACCTATGAAATTAGCACTTAAAAAAGGTGCCACGCCCCCTACAACTTAATTAGGGGCTATCAAAGTTGAAATTTGTGAAATTTGTGAAAAAAATAAATTTTATGGCACCTAAAAATAAAATTTTTTAAAATTTTTGATTTTTTTTGTTTTATTTTTAAGGTTTTTATATTTAAAAATTATTTTCAAAAAATTTAAAAACAATTTTTTTTTTCAAAATTTTTTTTTTGTTTTTCGGTGTGAATTATCAGAATTTCATATGTCGACCTAATTCCTATGACATCTATATGATATAGTAGTCCGATTTCAACCAATCTGACAATTATGAAGCTGCGGTAGTCTTCTACATCCAGACCAAATTTGGTTCAAATCGGACCATAATTAATAGCTGCCATAGCAACAATCGGTCAAACTTTGAAATTGCGTGGGTGTTTTTATTGTGAGGTTGAATTAGTTTTTTTTGATTTAACCTTCTTAGGCGGGTCCGGGCGGGTCTGAAACCATATATAGCTATAAAGAGAAATCAATTGTGAAGCGTTTTTTAGCTATGGGAACCCAATGCATTTTAATTGATGAGAGTTTTCGTCTACCAAAGTTCAAAAATAGTCAAAATCTAGTGTTCTTTAAATTTGAATGGGTCAACCTTAAAAGGTTGTACTATCCACAATTTTTACTTGATCTAAAAATCCTTTTTGGATTCTTAATCATTGAAGAATTCTCTATCGAATCCGTATATTACTTTTTCCGAACGCTTACCCAAAAAAAAATATTTTTGCCAAGTTGTTCGGCCGGTGGTCCTGCAAAACACTAGATTTTGACTATTTTTGAACTTTGGTAGACGAAAACTCTCATGGATCGAAATGGATAGCAGAACACTAACTTAAAAACGTTTCGGTATTCATTTCTCTAAGTAAATATATATTGTTATATACCCGGCTGGATCCAATCTTTTACGTAAAATCTAAAAAACTAATTCAACCTCACAATGAAAACACGCGGCATAATTACATAGCTCGACCGATTGTTGCTATGGCAGCTATAAGAAATAGTGGTCCGATTTGAACCAAATTAGGTCTGGATATATAAGACTACCCCAGATTCATAATATGTCAATTTAGTTGAAATCGGACTAGTGTATCATATAAATGCAATAGGAATTAGGTCGATATATGCAATTCTGATAATTTACACCGAAAAATACAAAATAATTTTTTCAACAAAATCTTAAAAAAATTTTTTTTTTTTTAACTTTTTGAAAGTAATTTTTAAATATAAAAACACTTAAAATAAAACAAAAAAATTCAAAAATTTTAAAAAATATTTATTTTTAGGTGCCATAAAATTTATTTTTTTTCACAAATTTCACAATTGTCAACTTTGATAGCCCCTCATTAAGTATGTCGGGGGCGTGGCACTTTTTTTAAGTGCTAATTTCATAGGTTGAAGAGTTAACTATCATATGCCATTAAAATTATTTGATTATCTCATTTGGTTCAAAAGTTACGATTTTTGCAACGTAAAATCAGCAAAGGCCCCACTGTGCGCCGTCAGTCGGTAACTCCAAATGCTGTCAGGGACTTGGTCCTGCCAATGTATCCCGGGTCTTCCTCGTCGTCCGCCTACTACGAAATCAAACACCTTACGATCTGGAGATTCTTCTTCCATATGTACAGCAAAAGTTTTGGGGTGTTCATTCGACTGACTAAGAATTCTTATCTCGAACACCCCAGGAGCAGCTGCATCTAATAGTGCGACAGTCCAGGCTGCCGCTCTAGGCATTAAGAAGCCCTGGAAGGATGAGCTCCTTGTAAAGTGTAAAGAAAGTAGCGCCCGTTGGCAAGTGTTATTCTTCGCAAAATCTTCAGGCTGGCATTATTGCAATAAGGGCGGAGTCCTTAGTTTCATTAAAAAAATACAATTTTATTCACAAAATTTAAATTTGTTTCCTAAGTTATCTCATGTTTACTTTAATCTAAGTTTTAGTTAAAATAATATTTTGTTCTTTGCTTCTGAGTCAGTTTTGCAGAAATCGTTCTGTATTGATTGATCATAAATATTTCGTATTGATCATAAATAGCGGCATTCATGTTGCCATCTTCGTAATGTTTTTGAATATTAATACACCGCTTTTGCGCACCAAATTGACAAATGGTACACTGAAAAAAAATACCACTTTCTAAAGAACATTTATCTTAAATATTTTGTTCTTCTAAACTATTCTTAGGACCAAGTTACTAAAAATAAGATTAGTAATCTTGAAAATCTTAAGTTCTTAATATAGGTAAGAATAAAAAACGCAAATAAATGTTGAGTTTTATTTTGAGCGAAAAAAATAAAATTCAATTAAAACGTATAAAAAATTAATTATTTATATTGAAAAAAAAATTTTAGAAAATAAATTGATGCATGGAGGTAGCTTTAGGTTCCATTAATAAGAATAAAAAATAATATTGGTAAAAAATTTATCCCAGAAGCCATAAATTACTGTTGAGTTTTATTTTGAGCGAAAAAAAATAAAAATCAGAAATAATCATTATTATTGAGTTTTATTTTTTTTGATCAAAAATAATGATTACGGTCTAAGTTTTATAAAATTACTCAAAAATAATTATTATTAGTGAAGAAAAAAGTAAAAATCATTAATAATTATTATTCTTGAGTTTTATTTTTTTTTGCTCAAAAATAATGATTACGGCTTAAGTTTTAAAAAATTTCTTAAAAATAATGATTATCTGTGAAAAAAAAAGTAAAAATCATAAATTTAAAAATCATAGCGGAAATGCAGAGATTGAGAAAAAATAAAGATTTTGGTGCAGACCATTCTCTTCTAGGTCCTTTAGGAGTGTTTGATTTTTTTAGTTAAAAAATAAAATAAAAATCTTAGATCTTTTTCTCTTAAAATAAGAACCTTTGGATCGCTGGTCAAGTTAGCACAACGGTACTGATAATAGAGATTGGCATCTTTTGAATCAGCTGCATACCGAGCCATGCTCCTTGCTTTGTTTAGTGTCATAACGACATTAGTAGACAAGTTAACTAAAAATTACTTCGTTATTCGTAAAATGTTAAGAAGCTAAACCGATCCAAGCCTAATGTCATCTTTGAAACGCCAGAACCAGTTGTGAATTCTAAGACTGAAAAAGTTACAAAATTTTGAGCCAGGACCGTAACTTTTATAAGTTTCAAAATAAAAATTGAAAATTAACAACTATTTTCAAATTTTTAATTTAAAGTTACCAAATAACAATTATTTTTAAATTTTATTTAAAAAGTAAAAAATAATCATTAACATTCCATTTTTAATTAAAAGTTGTATAATAAAACTTATTTCTGATTTTTTAAATAAAAAATAAAAGTTATTTTTGATTTTTATTTTAAAAGTTACAAATAAGAGTTATTCCGTAACTTTTATTTTAAAAATCAAAAAATAAAAGTTAAAAAGTTACTCCACACTTTTGAGTATATTTGAAATTTAACGTATACGATTTGACCAAGCAAGCACTTATTTTAAAGGTAAGTTAATTCTCTTCAACTTTCTTCCATACAGTATTAAGATCAGTTCAGCAGTTCATTTATTTTTTTTTTACTCACTGACTTCTATTTTTTCCAGGACGATATATTAGCTCTCGAGCTCAAAAAATCGCTTATTTTCGAACTTATTAAAATCGCTAGCACCTGAACTGCTGAACCGATCTTAATATTGTACAAAAGAAAGTTCAAGAGAATTAACTTACCTTTAATTTAAGGGTCAAATCGGATAAGTAAAATTGCAAATATACTCTGAAGTGTTGGAGTAACCTCGAAAATTTGAAAAAATTGGAATATTTCGAAAACGCTTCCATAAAAACAAATTTAAAGTGCCATTTTCGTGCTTAGCGGGCCAAAGTCCATAAGAAAAAATACTTTAATTCACTTTGCATTTTGGCTGTTCCGACTGAAATTGGAGTTTTGGGGCTTATCATTTTACTGTAGCATATTTGCTTAATATTGATTTCTTTTAGGTGAAATTCGCATTCAAAACTCTTATTTGCAGTCACTGATTTTATATATATCTCGACCTGATCGGACAAACATAGCTAATTTTCCATTCTTCCTGTATATGTTGCTAGTCGCCTTTCGCACCCTTCGTGCTGCTTTCATCACTAGCGCAAACTGCCATCCGCAGTGATATGTAATAAAAGGAATTCATTATTTGTGTTCATTGTGTTCATCATATTATAAATTGCTCAGGCCTCAGAGCGAAGCGTTCGGAATATATTGGAAAGATAGAAAATTTATTAAATGATAAATCATTCCAAAATTATGAATTTCTCATGTCCATTTCGAAGTTGCGGCGTTACATTTAACAACTAAATAGCGCCATCTATCGGATTTAGTTTTCAAACCCAAAACATTTTCAGGTGTGCGTCTCTACTACAGCTTTTCGTTAAGTTAAAATACTCGGATACAACTCCGGATAAAATGAAATTGGCTGAAAACCTAGATGGCTGGCCAACTTCAATTTGATTGAACAACTGATTTTTATATATAAATATAAATTCTACTTAATTTCCACAAAATTTTAATTTTTTTCTTACTACTTCATATATATTCTATGTTGGAATAAATTAACTTTTTCTATATTTTTGCCCATTTTCTTAAAATGGACCATTTGTATTCTAACGATTACACTAAGTAGGACAGAAAAATTGTAACGTGAAGCATTTTATTTTATGGAAATATATTGAAAGTTTAATTTAAAACGAGTTATTTGAACTGTTTTCGATAAATATAAAATAAAATTTTATGAACAAATTCTTGGAAAAATCTAGGTGGAAATCTTGTCACGTTCGCGATGTCTCGTTAAAAATTACTAATAAAATTTGAAAAATGAATAAAATGATAGTATCATATAAAAATTATTTCTAAAATGGAAAACTACATTATTTTATTATGGTTTCTTAGACTTTTGCATTTGTCAAGATGAAGTCAAACATGACTTCCATTTTTCGTCGCGTTCGCGATTCATTGTTTTCTATAATTAATTCGAAAAGAGCAAGTCTTCAAAACTGGGTTTTTATTATAAAAATAGTTAGTGCGTATAAAATGCATTAAACATGTGAGAACACATTTTTGTAAATGTCAACTTTTGCAATTTTTTTTTTATTTAAAGACGTACAAATGTCGCGTTCTCGATCCTGGAAACACCCAAATAAAATTAGTGGTTACAAATAACAAGGCTAAAAACAACATTAAATAAACTCGCTTGCCTTTGTCGTGTTCTTACTGCGTTCCTAGGCAAATCGTGGTAAAATTACTACATGCTGACATATTCCGATGTGGTGAGTGACATCAAATAATTTCTCTATTCGCTTGCTTTCATACTGTCAATAGAAGGTTCGAGCAAACAAAGTTTTCGATTAGCTATTTTGACACGTAATCAAACAAAAACAATTAAATTTAGTACTTCTAAATAAAAGTTAATGCAATCTAAATGTATGTACTAGAGGTTATGATTAAATAAATTTTCAATTTAAGGATATAAATAAAATAAAACTGATAATATGAACTGTAAATATGATGGACTCAAAAATTTAATATAATCTCAATATAGTTGTTGTTGTCACTATTTTTAAGTGTCTTTGATTTTAGCAGTATACTTGTTAATAAGATATATAAGAATTTAATTAAAAATATCAAATCGAAAAAAAAGGAAATAAATAATTTAACGAAATAAAACTTTTCAGGATAGCTTTTACAGCCATTTTTTTATATTCATAATGCCTTTCTAGTAAAAGAAATATCACAATGTAATTGTTACTTTCCCATGTAATATCTGAATTATATATTTGAGTATAACTAGACAACAAAGTTAGAAGATTTGCAAACCCTTTCTATTAAAATTAACGTGACTGGAGCACTCAACAGCCCAAAGCCCAAAAGATGCTTTATTTACTTTTTGAATTTGTAATAAAAAGAGAATGGATCCATATTTAAAAAAAAAGATTTTATTTGGTTATTGTTCAATTTTGAAGCTTGAACTTTAAAATTTTCAAAGGATTTTTTTTTATATTTTTTTTATTTTTTTTATATATTTTTAGAATTCATTAGAAAACTTCACCACGCAATGAGTAACGTGCATCAAACAAATTTTAAAATAAACTTTATTACCATAAAACAATTTACAATTTTTTTAATTTTTCAAATTGTACTCTTATTGAATTATTATTAAATATAACCACAAATATAAAAAAAAACAGAAGAAGTTGCCCAAATTTGGCAAAACAAGGTGGCAGCCTTATCTACGAAAATTATACTTTAGTAAATTTCCATTTTCGAATAAAGTGGCAACGCGCTAGCTGAAATTAAAAATTTGTAACGTTGGCGCGAAAGCGACAAGTGTGGCAACCATGGTTACGTTGCGTCGCCGCCGTTGCGTTTGTCTTCAACACGATGACTCCGAAAAAGCAACATCGACGTTTTTATCATCAACAAGTCGCTTAGTTAGTCTTGAGTGTCGGGCGGTGAAACTACTTGCAGACTTGCTCTCACTTTGTTGTCTTCGCAGCAGTTTAAAACACAGAAAAGCAACAAAACTGACTGCATTTGATGGAATAGTCATAGTAATTGTCTTGTTTTTTAAGTCTATGAGTTGTTGCTTAAATTGACAGTTGCCCATTCATTCGCATGTTCACATATTTATCGTGGTGTCGGCTACGGCGTCAATCAAATTAAAGTGTTTATTCTGGCCGTCTTGTAATTTGTTGAGCTGCGAAGTAACGGTAACAGTTACGCGAAAGTGGACGACAGTGCAAAAATGCAGCAGTTGTATTATTCAAGTACCTGTATTAAATAATACACTTGCAAGTGGTGAAAGTGTGTTAACTGCTTCTCTTATGCACGATCACATACACACACACATACATACTTAGAAAAGTAGCAACAATATTGAATTAAGCGGCGGCCAATGAAACGTGCAGACAACGGACAACGGACAACAACAAACAACTGACGAATGCAGTTTAAAGAAGAAGATTGAAAGTGCACCAAAACATAAACAAAAAGTTCAACACGCGACCGTTTGCTCGTTCATCAAGCATTCAAACATATGTACATAAATACATTCCAGACCGGATTTATTTGGAATATACAAATAAATAGTTACATACATAACTAGATTCCATAGATGAAAAATTATAAAACCTGAAGTTGTTAAGGAAATAGCTCAAAATACATAAAGTCTATAGACTATCATACTTATAAATCGTTAAAAACACACAGTAAGTCAAGTTACTTTTTTCATACGGGTAATATAATTAAATCCAATGAATTTTGAGTCAACTTGTTCTTGTAACTTATCAAAACATTTACTTGGCCAACTGTATAAATTTACGAAACACGAAATTTGTTACGAGACGAACCGTAGCACAAGCCAATTTATTGTGCAAAATAAACTTAAACAAAAAAAAATAAAAAATAAAACATAACTGCAAATACGTTGGGCTGTCACAAGGTCAAAGCAATGCAACAACTTACATACTTGACGGTTCAAGAAAACTCTACTTAAAAATCGGAGGAGCAAAAACAAAAGACTTGCGACACGAACTTGTTGCGCAGTCACACTTGTTATTTGTATCATGTACTAACACACATACTCGTACTCGAACTCACACACTTGCACACACATACATTACATAATAAACTTACTCAGGCCACCTTATGAAATGAAACCCCATGGATATTGTTAAAACCTGCGAGTTACACATTTATCGAAGTATGCTAATTAAGTGTTTAGTTTGGTTTCATTCAATGTCATTTTCTGCCATGATTTCGGGTTTTTCGCTTTTCGAATCTGTCACATCTGCAAATAATTTATGGGCAAGATTTGGCACAAAAAATCATCATCAAAAATAATACATACATAATAAGAAAAAAGAAGATGAAAACAAATGATATACAAATTGTAAGTGACATTGAAAAAGCAATGATGATGAGAAACAAAAGTTTCTTTTCAACGAAATAAAAAACAAAACAAAAACTAAATTATTGTTTTGTAGGAGTTGTGTCATTGCATTAACGTGTATTATAAATAGTCAAGATATGTTTTCAAAACTTGTTTTTAATTTCTGTGGTGTACTTGCGCAATGTTTTTGCACATCTAGAGATTTACTGTTTGGTATATCTGCCTGTATATACATACATACATATGTGCAAAAAACATCGACACTTTTTTGGACATTATTTAGCTGCGCATATAAAATGAACAGCTCAATTCGTTGTCTTATACAATATACTATATATAAATACACATCAACACACATATATAACATCAGCATGTAAGAATACAACACTAAGTTGAAACATCTTATAGAGATTCGTTTCGCAATCTTACAGTTCTTACACTCATTTTTAATACGATTAAAAATTGGCTCGAAATGTGTAGCTTATTGAGAATGGTGTTTCTGACCCCATCAAATATATGTGTATATGGGTACTTATTTGGATTAGGGTGACGAGCTGAGTTAATGGCAATTTGTGCCTCTGCCATCTATCTGTCTGACTGAAACACTCTCTCAATAAATATAATAACAATTTTGTTATAGATCTAGGGGGCTCTGCCCCCTGCTCGCTTCGCTCGCCACAAAAAAAGTTTTTCATACTAAAGGTTATTTTCATCCGATTGTTCCTTTGGCAGCTATATGATATAGTCATCCGACTTTGACCAAGTTTGGTCAGAATGTAAGAGAAAGTCCCAAACATACAATCTGTAAGTTTGGTTAAGATATCTTAGTAGAGATGGGCATGGGCCTCCTCTTTGAGGCACGACACGGCCCAAGCACTGCTGGTAAAAACTGAGGCCCAACACGGAATTTTTTAAATAGGCACGGCATGGCACGGCCCATGCCCATCTCTAATCTTAAGAAATAAAATAGTTTTTCATACTAAGCATTTCAGTGACGTTTGACCCCGATTTTGACCCACTCACAGGTTGAATTTCGCAAAACGCCCTCTTATTGCACGATGAAATTATCTCATCTATGTTGTGTGCAAATTTCACTTTCTATCTCTTACCGTTTGGGCTGCACGTTGATGCTCATTGAGTCAGTCAGGACAATGAGTTTTATATATATCGATAGATAAGTAGTTAGACCTTCTGTTAGTGTATTAAAGTTACAATGTTTGGTAATCATGCCGAGTATAGACCAGTTGGTCATGTACTCACTTGAACTCGTATGGATGCAATTCGTTGAATCCATTCGGCACTCTGTTTGCACAGTGTTCGACCACGAAACTGGTTCTGTTCGAAAACTACATTTGTGCTAATCATAGACCTGTGGTCACTTTTGCAACTGGAAAATTACTTTACGCCATTCACTCAAAATTTTAATTTAGTTTATGCAATTTGGCCTAAAAATCAAATACTGCAATCCTGAAACATCCTGAAATATCATTTTAATATTCATATGTAAATCATTTCTAGGGTTTATTTGTTTTGTTATTCTTAAACTAAGCTGAATTTTATTTACGAAGATTACAACTAAAAGTGAAAAAATTTATTCAAGGGTGTCACAAAAATACTTTTCAAGGAAGCCCTAATTCAAAACCAATACTCGGTATCACAGAAAAAGCAATTTTGAGTGCTAAGCCCCTTACTAAATTTCATCAACATATCAACTGACTCCTTTGCTTTCTGATCTAAGGTTTTGCGAGCAAACCCAAGCTTTAGTCTTTAGTGTTGGTCGCAAATTTCTACTAAGTTGGAGCTATATGTTGAAAACAATTGAAATATAGGGTTGATACTAAATATGTCTTAAACAAAAAGTTTCAAAATTATCTTATCTTCTTCCCTTATTAATTAACTGTTCTCTATTAAAAGTTTTGACAAAGAACATATTAGCATTATTATCACAAAAAAGATGATAAAATACTTTCAATGCTGATAACCGTGCTGGACAAGGATTCAAAATATTCACAAACTATTTTTTGAATGTCGTTACAACTTACAAAGCTTGTTTTCGTAGTTACTTAATAATTTTGTAATGTCGTAAAAGGAATGATCTCTTTGGCATTTGCATTTTAAATGAATTATTATTACGAATCTTGCAAGAGTTTTTTATTCATTTGACCTGTTTGAGTTAAAACACGTAGTAAGTATCTAGTTACATAACTACATTATACTTTTATCGATCCACACAACCATTATCTGCTGTATTATCATTCGTCGAAAGTTACGCTTAAAACATAAATGTACATTATAAAGTGTTTTCTCGGCATAATAATGTCAGCTACGCTTGGCTCAACAATGCTTTTTATGTGTGCAGATCTATTGTTTGTGTGTTAAACTGACCTAAACGGTCAAAGCTATGTGTAAAATACGCACTACACACAAGTAGAAATACAAACAAGTACAATTCATACGAGTATATAAGAAAAAATATATTCATACTTTCACTGCATATTCTTTACCATCCCATTGTCTAAGGCAACCCCATATGCCTTGTCTGACTGACATCTCTCTTGCAGAAAGACGAACTTGACCTATTTTTATATCATACTCCTACCACAAATTGGGAATAATAAATTTAAGCAAATGTATGAGCAGGCTAAACGAGGCATCCTCGACTCTGATTGGCATCGACAGCTGAATCGTTTAAGTTTTGACCTTCTATAAAGGTTCCTGTTGTCATATGCCTATCAGGTTTATTTTTTTATATCGCAGGAGGTTCAACCGAATAATATTTCTCAAGAACGTCCTTCAATGAATATCAGAAAAGCTCATCTTTATGTAGTTAATATAAAAGCAATTATTTAACAGCAATTATTACTCTGTGCAAGTCAAAAAAAAAGACATGACCAAACTCAACGATTTCCCCCTATTTAGGGTCTTACAAATCGAACTGCATAATTAGTTTTTGGAGTTACAATGATGGTTTCATGCAAAATTTGATCGCGAAGTTTTTGACCAAGTTTGCAATTTTTAAGAAAATAGGACATTTATAACACAAAAGTCATTTGCATCAACAAGACAGAGATTTGAACCTCGACCGCGACTCTTCAATATACACTTATGCTGGCAAACTCGATACACATTCTCGATGTACATTCTGGCAGAGTAAATGTAAAATGAATTAATTGACCATAAATTCTATTCTATTTATAGAAATGCAATAGAGACTTGTTGGAGAAAACTAAAAATGTTTGTTATTTGTGACCTTTCTAATTTGTAGAAGTAAGTTTTAGTTAACTTGAGGTCTAGTACTTATGTCTATAAGACATCCAACAAACAACTCCACATAAAACACTTGTAAAACGCAAGGAGCATGGCTCGGTACACAGCTGTTTCAAGAGATGCCAATCTCTATCATCAGTACCGTTGTGCGATCCAGCCTAATATCACTTTTGAGAAGCCAGAACCAAAATTGTTAATATCTTAACTATTTATGGCCCAATCGTGAATAAAACTTGGTGATTAGATTCTATTCTATGATTAATTACGACCCCTATAGTAGGCGTGGCAAAAGTTTAACATACACTGATATTGCCTGACATAATAAGAAGTCTTCATCCCAAATTTGGTGGTCCTAGCTCTTACCATCTCTGAGATCCTTTCGCTTATACGGACAGACGGACAGACAGACAGGGGTATATCGACTCGACTGTTGATGCTGATCAAGAATATACTTTATAAAACTTTATAGGGTCGGAGATGCTTCCTTCTCCCTGTTACATACATGTGAACAAACTTAATATACCCCCAGGTTATAAAAATATACAGGTACCCAAAGAATATGTTTTTAGCTATTTTTACAATATTTTTAATTCATCAATATTTTGAATTTCACATATAATAAGTGAATATAGCATGTTATATGAATATGTTTAATATATTGTCATATTTTCTTATAAAGAGCAAACTTGGTAAAACAAAAAAGACTTGGCGAAAAAATTTTGTATGAAACCCTTTACTCACTTTTACTCAAATAGCTAATGATGCAGTTCGATTCGTAAGACCCGAAATAGGGGAAAACCGTTGATTTTGGTTGTCTTTTTTTTTTTAATTATCACAGTGTTATTAATTGTGAATACAATAACATAACAGGAAATAATTTTGTTGGGATATACATATAAATATTATTATTACTAATATTTAGAATAAGTGAACGTTATCAATAATTCAAATTATGAAAAGAATTTAACATATTCTTCTAAATAATTTGACTCCCCCATTAAAAATAAATCTTACCCCACTGTGCATCACTTGCTAGACATGGACTTTCGTTTTTATTTTCGGCGCATTCAACTCGATACACGTACGATGATCATAATTATTATAGTCTTTCGTTTAAAGCTGAAACTGGTTACAGACAATTCAAGCTCAACCGTGGCGCGAGTTACCCTTACATGATTGTTGTAGCTGAACGCGTAACATAGCTCTAGACGAGAACACTCGACTGGAAAATACCCATTACCCTTCCCAGATTTTCTCAATTTAAGCTTACTTTCTTAAGCTTATGACGTTATCTACTATTAATTAAAGCTATCAACCTACTTAATTGCAACAAGATCTACCAGCAATGTAAATGCCTAAAAACACGGAATAAATATTTTTAAATTTATTACAATTAGTAACGGGTATCCTATAGTCGGGAGTTCGACTATTGCCTTTACAATTTTTTCATTTTCATTTTGTTTAATTATATTTTATTTCATAAAACGAAAATTTTTTTTAAACAAACTTTATATAGAAAAAGTAAAAACAACATTACTCCAAATACCTGTTCCGACATTATTTCTTAAAATTTACAAGAAAAAGCATAAATCGGCAGATTTATTTTTGTGTTTATTTTTAAAAAACCTGAATTTTGCCGAATCTTTTAAATATTTATAATAGGCACAGAGGCTTCTACCAGATTTAATAGTAATATAAAACTCACCCCAAAATAAATCGGCCCGCAAGTAATTTTAAATATTGTCACAAAATGTGGCCAACAAATTTTCACTAAGTTTAAGTTGATCTCGTTTAGTTCTTTTTTTTATTACCAACTTCACTTGTCTGCAGTGATGTTTTATAAATTTGAATAAGCAAATCGTGTATCCACAATAAAAAGACATAAAAAAGCCATACACCAAAATTCATATCAGCCTCAAACTTCTATTTTCCATTTATAAGATATAAATCAAATTTAATTTTTGTTTTTAATTTGTATTTAAAAAGTCAAAAATAATCATTAAAATTCAATTTTTAATACAAAGTCTTGAAATAACATAAAAAATAAGAGGTTTTTTTGGTTGTTTTTAAACGTTTTAAAGTTGTTCCGTAACTTTTATTTTAAAAATCAAAAAGAAAAGTTAAAGTGATACTATTTTTTCGGATTTTTATGATATCTAGTATATTTTTGGTATTTTTAGAATCAACTGGTATTTTGTTTGCCAATAATTACTTCGTACAACAGAATATAATAGAAAAACAATGTAGAAGAAAAAATAAAATATAATACAAAAAGTCGGATCCATTATTTCGGCCTTAAGGGACATGAAAGGTCTCACATGAAAGGTCTCACATCATTGATCAAGAATATTTAATATTTAAATTATGGTAATACACAACTTACTTCAAACGATATTCACCTTAACTTTTATTTTATCATTTTTAAAATAAAAGTTTCGGTACAACCCTTATTTGTAGCTTTTAAAATAATAATCAAAAATAACTCTTTTTTTAATAAAATAATTGTTTTTTCGTAAATTTAAAATATAAGTTTGAAAATAATTGTTAATTTGCAATTTTTATTTTAAAACTTATAACAGCTACGGTTCCTGATTTTAACCAGTCATTTATAGTATTTTTGTAGCTCTTTTATATTCCCCTATCAGTATGTTTTTTTAAATGTAAATTGACTTCTCCCACTTTACTTGAACACTCTTCGTTTGCTATCAATAGCTTCTACAATAACAAACAAACTGTTGTCATTTATACCGATTTCAGTAGAGCTTTTGACTCAGTAAATCAATCACCATCCTTTGCTTATTTATTGCTTTGCTTATTTATTATTATTATTTTCAAGCTATTTAAAACAAAGAACTCCAAAGTTTATGTTTAATAACTTTTTTGTAAGTCTTTCCGGGTTACCTCTGGAGCTCCCCAAGGTAGTCATCTCGATCTCTTGCTTTTTACACTGTTTTTAAATGAACTTATGAATGCTGATGATGCTAAAACTGGTCTGCAACTTAATTATTGGCCATGCCATATCAAGTTGCAGGAAGATCTCGACTCCGTTTAGATATGGTCCCATGTGAACCTTCTAAACATAATCCAGGCAGAGTATCGATTAGAATTTTAATGAAAAAAATATGAAATAAGAGTTATTTGCTGACTTTTATAAAAAAAAAATTTAAAAAGAACTTTTATTTTAAATTTTTATATTAAAAATTGAAATTAAAACTTTATTGAAAATAAACTTATTATCACTTTTTATTTAAAACAACAAATTAAAACATAAAAATTGCAAATAACTCGATTTTTTTCCGTCTCATAACTCTTAGTTGCGATCCCTGTTCAAAACTCTCTGTATTTCTTCTCTTCTCGACTACTTAAATTTTGCATGCTTAATATTTTCGATTTGGTCCGACCGCGAACATGTCGTCCGTTCCGCAGATAACGAGTTTAGGCTTGGTGTCGCCTGGACCACTGAACATACATACATAAATATGTAGTTTGTGATCGCCCAACCAATAATTATGTTTTAAAAAAAGAATTTTTCTAACCCATAATTGCTCTTTAATGTCTATATATTTAAAATACTTCTAGATAAATCAATTAAGTCACTTGAATAAAGCTGTGGTCAAAAGTTCGTGGTTTTAACATCAAGCTCTTTAATGAACGTACAATCCGCAGGTACTTGTATCTATTTAATATGTTGACAAGTAATTTTTTTACTTATTACTCCTTCCGTAATTTTTTTTTAACAATCTAAGGATATCAAATCAGATAAGCATCAAATTATGAATAAATGCTTAAATGTATTTTAATAACTACAACACATTTATGTACATATACTTATATAACAATTTGCAGTCATATATTCTTATTAATGGAGCTACTCATACTACTTTAAAGGCAATTACTACATAATGCTTTTATACATACATTTGTACATACAAATGTGACGGATCTATTGGGATTTATAATTTGTGAATATTTTGTTAAGTTTAATTGCTTTTCATGCACTTCACCCTTCACCTAGCCCGACAGACCCTGACGAAAACCAAATTAAGAACCGAAACCTGTTGTGTACTATAAATAAGAATATCTAAATACTTTTGGTGTGTTTGTTAACGCTTTACACTGTGGATATAACATGCAAAATTAGCAAAAGTAGGACTCCACAAATTGTCCCTTATAGAGTTATTAGTTAAATTGACCTGATTATGAAAACGTCATCTTAGGACAAGTTTGATATACTTAAGATGTTCGACTAATGTTTACAACTCTAACGGACGTAAACTTTTCGCTAATACTGTTCTGAAGTCCACTATATGAGTGTCATTATTTTTATTTTTTGACAACAACAACAACATAAGTTGTGAATATACACTTGTATATACATTTTCATTGTATAATTTGTGGTCGGAGAACTCAGGCATTACACGCTCGATTACTTGATTTAAATAGCCTATCCGGTCTAAATTCGTATTCACACACCGGTACATAATTATCATCTTTAAAGCTATAAAATGCCATGCAGTAAAAGGGCGTTACGAGTATTTTCAAAACGGTTCTCAGTCGTGTCACTCTGTTTGTGGCAACTCCCTTAAAGTTGATTTAATTAAATATAATTTAAATATAATTTTAATTACCGAAATAAAGTATTTATTAATTCTCCATTGCAGCAACATGTATCGGATAAGCACCCTCTTGATTATCATATACTCCAGCCAGGCCCTGGGTGCAGACATTTTAATGGCCACCATGGGAGGCACAAAGTCGCACAAAATACCCTTTTGGGAGCTTGCTAAAGGACTGATCAGCAGGTGTGTATTGCGAATATTCAAAATGGCCCAAAAAAAAAACAAAAAATTTGAGTGACAAATTTAATATTGAATTAAAATCATAGAAATATTTTTGACCCTTAGAGAACTTTCAAAGTTCGTTAGCCTTTCTTAGCTTACGTATGGAACGCTAATGTGCAAGCTGAGTTAACATTTTCATAAAATAACCGACGTTATCGACGAAATACTAGGGTTCCATTATCGAAACCTAACACAGAAGTATGTATGCCTTTTTGAGATGCAACATACAATATTACCTTTATTCTATGTATAAGGAACAAAATCATTTTCCAGGGCTTGCAAAAATATTGTTGAAAATAAGCTAGCTTAAACAAATGTTTCCGTTGAAGTTAAAGAAATTTAGGTCAAACTCAATAACAACTCTCAGTTTATATCGAGTAAATTTCGCCCTTTTCATATTTCCAAAGTTCCCATATTTAAAACTGAATTGATTTACATTTAATGGGTGGGATTTCAATCTCTAATAGTCTCTAAGATCGACGTGATCTTACGAATACACCAACAGACGGATTGAAATGAGTATTATTGCCGCAGGGAACAATTTTAACTCCCATGTTTGAGATCTACTAAATATTTTTGAGCCATATAGATTGTTAAAAGAAGAAAATTTTCAACGTTCAAGTCGAGTGATGAAAGCATTTTCAAGTCCCAAAATTTCTAATATACAAATTTCTGACAAACGTCATATAATATGATACAACATATATTTAATAAAATACAAAAAATATAGTTTGCCATTAGGTAATTACCTGTAAAAAACTTTTAATGCATTACTTTGTTTTTTAATTCTTAATGTAAAAGTTGCAATAATGCTCATCACAAAACTAGCTATCACAAATTAATGGGCTAAAAAGTTCTTTTGTCACTAGACTTTTTTTCAAGATATAAGAAATAATACCCAATGCTATGAAGATTATTTTTGAAAGATGCAAACTTCAGTTGAAATGATCCTAAAAAGTTTTATACGTTTAATTCCAAGCGAAAATCATCAACACTTCGATCAACCTTGATTTTGAAAAAAGACCGCGGATTCTAATCAAGTTATTGCCGATTTGTTTGCCGAATTTTTGCAAACAACTTACAGAGTTCAAGATGAACAATTAAGATCGCCTTATCTATATCGTGTAAATGTTTCTAATTGCATTTTTGGACCTTTAATTACGGAAAGCTCGCTTTTAAGTGATCTAAAGGCCGTAAAACCGGTATTCTCACCGGGACCTGACGGAGTACCAGAATGTGTTCTTCGGTACTGCGCTGAACGTCTTTTGAAACCCCTGTATAACTTATTTAAACTTTCTGAGGAGTTATGCTCTTTCCCAAAAGTTTGGAAAGAATCATTTATTATTCCTCTCCTTAATAAAGGGAAAAAGTCTAATGTCTGTAGCTATAGAGGTATTTCTAAGTTGTCTGCTATTCCTAAGACTTTTGAGAAACTGAAAACTTCTTAGTTGCAATATCTTTGTAGATCTATTATTTTACCTTACCAGCATGGGTTTGTGAAATATAGATCTACTACCCCTAACTTATTGGAATTCACTATGTTTGTTATACATGGTTTTCAAAATAAAATGCAAACTGATGTCATTTACACTTCTTTTAGTAAACCTTTTGATTCCGTTAATCACAATCTTTTACTGCGTAATCTACATCTTTTACGTTTTCCTAATAACCTAATTTTTTGGATTTCAAATTATTTAAATTTAAGAACCCAAAAAGTCTTTTTTAATGGTTTAGTTTCTAAACCTGTTCAAGCTTATTCTGGAGTAACACAAGGAAGTCATCTCGGCCCCTTGTTATTTACACTTTTTATAAATGATCTGCCTTCTGTTATAAATCACTCTCGGGTTCTCATGTACGCCGATGACGTTAAACTTTCGGCCACTGACAATCTTCTTGGTGTCAGGCTGCAAACTGATTTTGACAGTTTTCAGACATGTGGTAAAGTAAATTTCTAAAAACTTAATTGTAGTAAATGTAAAGCTTTGTCTTTTAGTCTCCGTTGGAATTTAATTACGTTCTTAATTGTAAACCGCTTAAACGCATTATGTCGGTTATTGATTTGGGTATTCTTCTGGAGCCTAAGCTGAAGTTTGACAAGCACATTGCATCTATTGCTAATCGAGCATTTGGCATTACTAAACTACTTTAAACTTCACTTGGCAGACCTATTCTGGAGTATTGGTCTTGTATATGGAGTCTAAAATATAAGATTCATCAGGACAGAATACCTATAATCTGAACACAAACAATTTCTACTCTTTGCCCTACGGGGTTTGAACTGGAATACTAACATTCGCTTGCCTCCTTATCGTAGTCGACTTTTACTAATTAATCTTCCCTCTCTTTCTGATCGGAGAACAATGCTTGGTGTAGTCTTTTTACACAAACTAATTATTGTTGAAATTGATTCATCTGAATTAATTAGCCAAATTAGTTTTGCTGTCCCGATCAGAGCTTCTATAAATTTTCTTCCTCTCTCTTTTCAATCCTGTGTTGCTAACTATGCTATTCATAGCCCTTTCCCTTCCCTTTGATGTAATTATAACAACCTTTCTCAATTTATAACTAATTCTTCTTCTGTACAATCTCTTAGTACTTTAATTATTTCTTACTTAACGCTTATAGTTAATTTATGGTTTATTTTTTTATTTCCGTCTTTGTCTCTGTTTTTCTCTTTGTCCGCGCGTCAACAAGCCCGTGATTGGTGTCGTTTCCCAAAAAAAAAAAAAAAAAAAAAAAGAAGTTTTTCAATATTCAAATGCTTTTGATTTTGTTAGAAAACTTTCAATATATACACTCAAAGTTTAAAAATCAAGTCAAAATTAAATCAAAAAACCACTTGCAGTACAACTGTAACAGTATTATTTCCTTTAATCGAGATTTGCCAGCTTTTTCACATAAAAAATCCAACTGTCTAGCAACAATATCTACTTTTGCAGAACAAAAGCTACCAGGTTTCATTGCTGCTGTCCTGTTTCAATTCTAGACAAAATTCGAGACAAAATGTTTATAGATAAATTTAACAAGTGAACTCTAGATCAACATCTTTTGGCCCACTGACTATATGTTGGTATGGGGTAGGCATAAATCATTTAAGCTTTGCCCCTTACACTTCCACTTACACCATAGCTACCTCCCAGCATAATTTTTTTCCAACCGAAATACAACCGAAAATAAAAAAAAGCATATACTGGAAGGTAGCTACGGTGTCCCTTTTTAGCGTTTTAAAATAATATTGGTAAAAATCTTAACACATCATTATTAATCATTATTTTTGAGTTTTATTTTTTTTTTTATCAAAAATAATGATTATGGTGTAAGTTTTAGAAACTTACTCAAAAATTATGATTAGCATTAAGTAAAAAATGAAAATATAATCATTCAAATGTAATTTTTATAAAATAACTCATAATGATTACCCGGCTTTAAACAATTTAGCCCATTAAATGCTGCCTATAGATCGGCTGATACGATTTTGACAAAATTTTGAAATGTGTGCCTAGAAGACCATAGAAGTTGAAGGAAAAAAATGTTATCTTCAAATTTTATTGTTCCGATTTCCATACATTTATCAGCTTTTTTCGTCAACATTTTCTATGAAGAAAAAAACGTAGATATTCACCTGTAAAAAACTACAGGTATACCAAGGATAACTAAACTGTTCAATTTGTATACTTATATTTTTGTTATTTCTCTTTACTATGAAATAAATTTTGCCTCGGTATCTCTCATGCCCCGAGCTAGAATTTTTAAAGGTTCAACACTTTCTTGGGTATTGAAATACCCATTAGCATAAAATGGGTTAAATAGTAACTGGAAAAAATAATTTTGAAATATCTCTTTAATAGTATTTTTTATTTATTTGAAAATGGCGAAAAAGGCACTTTTCCTCAATTTCATACAAAAAGTACCGAAGAGATATTATGCAGTTACTATTTTAATTGTTTAAAGAAACTTTCTGCATCTTAACATGTTTTTTAAAAAATCTAGAAAAAAAGTTAGGGTAATGAAATTTCATTTCACTAGCATTAAAAAAACTAGTGATAATGAAATTTCAGTTCAGTTGGCATTGAAAATGAAAAATAATGAAATTTTTTCTGTATCATTAAGAAATGCTAGGGTAAAAAAATTTCTTTCGCGATATTTATACGATATTTTTATACTACAGTCTTCTAATATAGTTTTGTGTGATATACTATTTGTAATGTATGTATTTTAAAACATTTTTCAGAGGTCACAACGTAACCTTCCTCAGTGGATTTCCAGCAGATTTTCATATTGATGGCCTTCACGAGGTAACACCGACAAGACTTGTCGAGTATATACAAAACTACACAAATTGGGATCTACTCGGTGCCAGAATGAATGGCGAAATGCCCATTAAACCCTGGGATGGATTACGCTATGCATTTGAGGTAAGCATTGAAATTTAATGTATTGAATATTTCAAATCATATTCACAGATATGTAAAGTCTTATGCACTTATTAAAATTTTCAGGATTAAAAACTAATTACTTTATTACAATTTCGCGTTACAGGCAAACAAAGTTTTGGTATGCTTCACAGTGCAATTTGTTTAAATTTACTTATCGGGATTGCAAGAAAATTACTAGTGATCCAAGGTACCGCAATAACTGCCGATTAATGTTGTATTTTTTTAAGAATCTCGTACTTTAAAGGCTCTATTAACGTTAATAGAATAGTCGCCTTTCGCACCCTTCGGGCTACTTTCGTCATGTCCTTTAGAACTAATCTGAGAGTTTCATAGTAAAGATTGTTCCTATGGCAGCTATTTGATGTAGTAATCAGATTTTTACCACATTTTGTCAGGATGTAACGGGCCGTGCCATATATACAATTCGTGAGTTTAGTGGAGATATCTTATGAAACAAAAAAGTTTTCCAAACTAAGCAATTCCCTGAGTTTTGACACCCAATTCGACTCACTTACGCAGTCTTTTTGTACGGCTTTTTGTCTCAGCCATGTTGTGTAAAACTTTCAGCTTTCTACTTTTAACCGTGACAAAAATTTGAATTAAGCTTGACCTGCGTGGGGTTTACAGAAATCTGTGTGCCAAATTTGGTTGCTCTAGCTCTTATAGTCTCTGAGATCTATGCCTTACACGGACGGGCTGATGGATAGACGGACATGGCTATATCGACTCGGCTGTTGATGCTCATCAAGAATAAATATACTTTATAAGGTCGGAGATGCTTCCATTTCCCTGTTACATACATTTCAACGAATACAACATCCCCTTTTACTTATTTTTTAAGTAATGGGTATAAAAATATTATTTCTTCCTTTGTAACTTGACGTTAAAGATTTCTTTTTTTGCCTTACAGTCGTGCGATGCGATGTTAAGTGATGCTGAGACAAAGGACTTGGCGAATCGCACCTTTGGCCTGGCCATACTGGACGGTGCCTTTCCCGAGTGTTTACAGGGTTTGGTGCATCAGTACAAGGTACCTTTTATGTATATTAACACCGTTGGATTCTACATGGGCAGCTTGTCCCTTTCCGGGAATCCTGCCAGCTATGCGATAACTCCCAACTTCTACTCCCACTATACGGATACCATGAGCCTTTACGAGAGAGCACTGAACACAGGCATGCAAATTGGGCAAAATATACTTCACAGTGTAAGCACAAGAATAACATACCATGTTATTTGATTACCTAATTAGTTTTTCAACTATTTTCTTCTAGTATGTCATGCGTCGTACACATCGTGTTCTGCAGGATCACTTGGGTTCCCATATTCCTCACCCCTACGAAATGGCACGCAATGTGAGCTTCATCCTCCAGAATGGACACGCGGTCGTCTCCTATCCCCGCGCCTTAAACCCAAATGTGGCGGAGGTGGCTTGCATACATTGCAAGCCGGCTCGTCCGTTGCCTAAAGACTTGGATGACTTTATTGAGGCCTCAGGAGCTTCAGGTTTTATTTATGTGTCAATGGGCTCATCTGTAAAAGCTGCAAATATGCCAGAATCTCTGCGTCGTATGCTTGTGAAGACTTTCGCGCGATTACCCTACCATGTGCTGTGGAAATATGAGGGCAACGCTGCAGACATGAATGATCTTACACCTAATGTCAAGCTATCCCGCTGGCTGCCACAGCAGGACATTCTTGGCCATAGCAAGCTGCGCGCCTTTGTTACCCATGGAGGTCTTTTGAGTATGTTCGAAACGGTCTTCCATGGTGTGCCGGTGGTCACAATGCCTGTGTTCTGTGATCATGACGTAAACTCGGCCAAAGCGGAGGTCGATGGTTACGCCATCAAGCTGGATTTAGAGACACTCTCCACCAATCAGTTGTATAAAGCCATTATGAAAGTCATCCATGACCCGCAATTCAGAAATGCAGCCCGATACCGACAGAATTTATTGAAAGATCAGCGATCCACAGCCCTGGATACGGCCATTTACTGGACTGAGTACGTCCTGCGGCACAACGGTGCTTACCATCTTCAGTCTCCAGCGCGATATTTAAGGTATATCTTCAAGCAAAAAGATTTGGCATACTTAAAAAAAGAAATAATACATTTTTGCTTTTTACTCAGCTGGTGGCAGTACTATCTCCTTGATGTGGTTGCCGTCTATTTAATGGCCCTCTGCATTGTGGTGCTGATGGTGAAGCGCCTGGATATTCGATCTGAAAAAGGGCGCGCCCAACATTTTCCTCACCTTCTCCCAAACACGAAAAAGAAAACCAAGAAGTTGTAAATACAGCAAAACATAAAATTCTTACCTTTTATAATAACGCGGATATTTTAGAATCTTTTGCTAATATCACATCCTATTTAATTCATTGCAAAGTGATATAAGTAGTTGGAAACAGGCTACACAACGCTTTATTGGTAATCGTATCCCATTAAAAGTCAGCGACAATCGCAAATTTGCAGCTATGCAGAGTGGGTTGGAATAAAAACATGTGCCTGTTTAATGTATTTCGGCGATTTATATATAACTGTAGTACAATATTTGAGATACCGACACCTCTGAATCTCAACCATACATACATACATAGATATGTGTCTATCTACTAATGTCGTTTTAATTGAATGCAGTTAAAGTTTGGAATACTTTAAGGGTTTTCGCTTTTTTGGATAAAGTGCCTTGTAAATAGTGTCTTTATTTATAATTAGAATTAACTAAGCAAAATTAAAATACAAAAAAAATTCATTAATTGCGGGCAACCTCAAAATTTTGTGCAACATTTGCAAATGCGGAAATTTTAAACCAAAGTCTACAAATCGTTACTACATTTATTCAAGTTAATTGTTAAAAACTATGGGTAGTTGAAATAAAATGAAGTTTGAACTTAAAAAAAAAAACATTTTTTTGTCAAGATTAAAATGATTTTGTTCTATCTGAATGATAAGTCGAAACCGATTAGAGAAACGGGTCGTTCTTTAAGAATCTCGGCGAGGGTATCATTGACTACCGATCATTGATACTGATCATTTCTGATCAGAAACTCAAATTTCATAAAATGCTTGCTTTACATGTACAGTGGACCACTAATGTCTTCATAACTTTGTCAAATCTTTGAATAATAAAAAAGATTTAATGGAGATCACTCAATTTAATCTTTTACTCATTTAAATTCCGTTTAAATGATGCAACACTTTCCTTAATCCATTAAGTAGTCATTGCAAAAATTCGAATTTTTGTAAACGTCTAAACTTTTTTCTCGGGCTCAAACAAAAAATGTTTGGATGCCAAAAAATTCTTAAACAATTCGAAAAGTGACTGCAAAAAAAATTTTAAAAATCTCTTCGCTAGTATTTTTTGATTATTTGAAAATCGCTAAAAATGACTATTTTAACCCCGTTTTCAAAGTTTTCACACAAAAAGTGGCTTTTTAGCATTTTCGAAAAATCATAAAAAATACTAGCGGAGAGATTTTTCAAAATTTTTTTTGGCAGTCACTCTAAGAATTGTTTTAATAATTTTTTTGCATCAAAATATTTATTTTTAAATCGCGGATAAAGTTTATAAAATTAGACGTTCACAAAAATTAAAATTTTTCAATGGATATTTAATTGGTTAAGGAAATTTTCGCCTCATTCAAACAAAATTTTAACCTTTATTTTTTTTTAGTATGAAGACTTGACTTCTCAAAAAAAAACTCATACAATCATAAATTTCCAGACACAATACTTTCATCGCTGAAGATACAAAATAGTTTTGCAAATAACAATGGGCTAAGTAAATACCTGAGATGTACAGACAGATAAAAATGTAACAACTAAAGCAACTGAATTTTGGCAATGGACATGTGTATATTATTTGAAAATGTATACAATTATACTAAACTGATTGTTTAACTAATTTTGCCATCATTTTTTCCTCTTTGACTTTTCGCTTAGCCTCCTTTTGCTTTCGTTTGTCTTCCTTCTCCTTCTGCTCAAGCATTTCTTTGAAGCGTTCATCGCGGGTATCCACCTTGAATCCAAAATGCCTGCGAACCTCCTCTATCAATCTTTCCTTGCGCTGAATTGCGGCTGCTGCATCAGCTTCCCGCTTGGCAACCTTTGCGTTAAGGTCTGCCTTCCACTGCTCAAGTTTGTCAAGCTTCTTAGCTATGGCATCTTCACGTTCATTAATTGCATCTTGCTTTGCAGCTTTTCTGACTTGAACCTTCTCCAACATTTGCTGAATTGTATCGGGTTGCGTAATGGATTGTAACTTATTCGTTTTAGTATAATCCGACTTTAGACCAAAGCAAATTTGTGGATTTATTTCACTACTTGCGCCAAATTTGCCATACATGCTCCTTTGATACTTCTCCGTCAAATGTATCCAGGAGTGTGCCTCGTGATACGGAGCTGTTTCGAACAGCACATTTTTATGTTGTTTTCGCAGTCCTGATTTATCCCGCACAGGTTCGTATTCCACATTTTCATTGACAAATGATGCAGGTATTTCGGTCTTGGTAGAATCAGTAGAATACTTAAGACATCTGATTGAAATTCCCCTTGTAGCATTTAATTTATGGAAATTCATTTTTAATAAATAAATATTCAGTTGTTTAGCAATTCAACATATCGATAACTCGACTTCAATGTGTGCACATTATATTCGATAATGATTTGTTTTAGTTCAATGCCAATCGATTTGTTGAAACCGATACAAATATCGAAGTGCTTTACAATTAATCGCATCTAGTATAAAATATATGAAGCTTAGTACGCAAGCAAGATAAATTTTTAGCGGTTTAGTTTTCGTTGTTGCTTATAATCTACCAATATTGTCGCCGTTATTGTCAACGTTGCTATTTTTTGTCAACGTTGCGGCCATTATTTTTAATTTTTGTGAGTGAGCGAGAGAGATATACCTCAAAACAGTTCGATATTCCGGGAGGCCAGCCAGCTGTTGCAAACAGTGCTGCCCAACCTTATTCCTTATCTGGCAACTCCGTTTTTTTCTTGAGTCTGCGGACTCACAAGCGGAGATAAATATCAACTTCTTCTTCACATTACGAAAGCGTTTTTTATATGGAGTTTGGGTTTACGTCAGGCCATTTTTTGAGTTTGAGTACTATGCTTAATTTTTGAAAGCTAATGGAAAAAGATATTCTATTTCGATACAGGCACTTTCATTGATTCTTAATTTATATGAATTCTTTATATGGGAACAAAATTATAATAAATAGTAAAATAATAATATTTCGTGGCTTACATTGAGAGGCATTACATACGAACAGCTGTTCCTTAGTTAAAGCTGGGTACTCATGTGAGATAAATTTTTAGCGGTGGAAAATGCTCAATATTTCGCTGTCGACGAGCGTAAGGCCAGTGTTAAAAATGAAACAGAGAAAAATAACAAAAAGTTGCACACAACTTTCAACTTCCTACATGGATTCTCCATTTATATTAATGGAAAAATACAAAATTATCTTATTTTTGTCTATTAAAACAATTTTACCTTTCGTTCTTGCTTATAATATACCCATATTGTCGTCGTTATTGACCAAATTCAAATAGTCTGCATCGTTTTCACTTGTGTGCCAGACATTTATCTCCATATATACCCAGAGAAACTGTAAATGTTCCGCGAGGCCTCTGATCTAATTGCAAACTGTGCTGCCCAGCTCCGTTTCTCATCTGGCATCTCCGTTTTTAGTTTCAGTTTAGTTTTCCTGAGGTCCGACAAAGCGGAGATAAATATCGTCTTCTTCTTTTTCACTTGAAGCCCGCTTTTTTTTATATGGAGTTTGAGTTTGCGCTAGGCCTTTTTTCGACGTCAGTACAAAGCTTTACGCCAGGCTGTTTTTTGAGTTTGCGTATTATGCTTTAAAACGAATTATAAATAATTGAATTCCGAACAATGAAATCACACTAATGGTATTCCGGGAAGAGATTTAGATTTGGTTTAGATTATTTTTAACCAAATCTAAAACAGTTGACAGAACGACCCGTTTTGCACACTGATTATTTTTAGATTTCGTTAACAGCTGACAGCCTAAACGAACAGCCGATTTACAAATAAAAAGTATGTTAAAAAAAGGGCGTTATTGCATAAAATGCCGAAAGACAGATAGAAAAGTAAATTTAAAAACGTATTAATCGAAAGTTTTCACATCGAATATATTTTATTGAATATTCACAGATTTCCAATGTAAACAAACACCATTTATCACACATCTGTGACAGTTTTCAGTTGAAACCAAATCGACATCAATTAGCAACACCACATTTCCGTGATTTGCACTGGGCACATTGAAAATTTTGTATAGAGCAGTTGTGGACAGCTGACTGCGAAATTTTAACCAAACCTAAAACTCTATCCGGAATCCCTTTAAGCATTCTCTGGTCGGGTCCCCGCCCCCGCCCCGTCTCCCCTCGTCCCCCCCCGGGGCGCGGGTCGGCCTCTCCCCGTGCCCCCCCCCGTCCTTTCCCCGCTCCCCTCCCCCGGCGCTTTGCTTCTGCTGTTTTTGTTGTGTTTTGTCTTCTCCTCTCCTATTTCTCTTTCTTGTGCGTGCCCCCTCCTCCTTTCGTTTGGTTGGTTTTTTTCCTTTTCTTTTCGTTTTCTTGGGTTCGCGCGCTCGCGTTTCTCTGTCTCCCGCCCCCCGTCTTGGTCCGTCCATATCCCCCCGTGCCTCCCGTCTTTGGGGGGGGTTCCCCTCATTTTCGGGGGTTCTCTACTTCTTTCCTTCTTTTGTTGCGACTGGCCCCCCCCCTCTTTTATTTCTTTTTTATAATTTAGCCTCCTCTTTTGTGTGTGTGTGTCCCCCCCCTCGCGTGTGTGTGCCCCCCCGGGGGTCCCGCGTTGTCCCCCCTCTTTCGGCGGGCTCCCGCGCCGCGCCCCCCGTGGGCCCCCCCCCTTCTGGTCCCCCCCTTGGGACTCTCAGGGTTTAAACATTTTCCTCCCCCTTTTCCATGTTTTTGGTCGTCTCTTTGTCCCGATTACCTTTCGTCCCTGTGTACGGCCTTTGATGCCATTGTTTACCCATGGCTCCTGTACTAGAGCTAGCCCATTTAAGCAGTACTCAAACTCAAAAAAAGGCCTGGCGTAAGCCCAAACTCCATATAAAAAAAAAGGTTGGCATAAGGGGAAGAAGAAGAACTTGACATTTAGCTACGCTCGGGTGTCCGCAGACTCAAGAAAATAACAGAGCTGTTAAGTAAAGGAACGGAATGGGCAGCTCTGTTAAAACAGCTGACTGGCCCAGCGAAACATCGAACTGTTTAGAGTTTTGCTGGGTATATCTATCTCGCTCACTCACATAAATTCAAAAAAATGGCCGGATCTTTGACCAAAAATAGTGACGTTGACAATAACGACGACAATATTGGTAGATTATAAGCAAGAACGAAAGATAAAATTGTTATTGTATACATAAAGTAGATAGTTTTGTATTTTTTCAATTACTGCGGACGGCAGTCCGCGCTAGTGACGAAAGCAGCACGAAGGGTGCGAAGGCGACTAGCATATATACACAGGAAGAATGGAAAATTTGCTATGACTGTCCGATCAGGTCGAGTTATATACCGATCGAAAGGTATTAACTTAACTTACAAATGTGCATACTAAGACTTTTAGAAACTCACCTGGTTCGTGAGATAAACAGGTGTTAGTGGGAGGGGAAAATTTTAAATTATTGGAGCAAATGGGGCCGTTGGAGCCTTTTCGATTTTTATTTTAATTTTTTACTATTCTTATCAAAAATACGCGTCGAATGACACCTTGATCATCAAAATCCGATCACTGGTTCAGAAGATAATTAATTTTGAAATTTTTGGTGCCCATTTCAAAACGAGATGAAAAGTCAGTCTGTTTGTTTGTTTGTTTGGATCAAATCGTTGATTTAGCTTAAAAGTTTGAATGAGGACTTGTTCCCGATCAAAAATCTAGAAACGTTTGTTCTACGACTTTTTCGAAAAAAAGCTAGTTTAGCGGGAAATCGCTAAAAACCGCTAAAGTTTACCCCTATAGCATCCAAACGATATGAGCTACAGACGTGATCTATATATCGTTGGAAAGGTATTTTGAAGGGCTTTTAGGCAGGCCTTTAAACTTTTTTTCTAAAGTGCATAGGTAAAAAGCAACAGGTGAAATAAGATATTTTGTCCCACATTTTGGCGTTTTTTGAGAAAACTACGCTAACGATTTTTTTTAGCTTTCAATATATTGTAGTGTGTAAAATTTCTCGTTTTTTGATATATGATACAAAAAATTTTACCGATGGGTTTGCGAGATATTACTTATTAACTGAATATACCTTTTACCATTACACTACTGCATCTACATATGGAGTATGTACATGTATGTACATGTAAATCGCCAAAAGCCACAGCATCCAAACGATAGAAGCTACAGATGTGATCTATATATCGTTGGAAATGTATTTTGAAGGGCTTTAAGCCTAGCTGTAAACTTTTTTGCTTAAAACACAGGTAAAAAGCTTCAGGTGAAATAAGATTTTTTTTTCCATATTTCGGCGATTTATGAAAAATCTACGTTTCAAATAACTTTTAAATATGTTATATGTTGTAGCAATTCAATTTCGCGTTTTTGACATATAACACATAGCCGTCAAATTTCGTTTGGGCAAGATATTACCTGTTAACTAAATATACCTTTTACCTTTACACTTCTCAATGTACATATGCAGTATGTACACTGCTTGCAGCGTCATGCGGAAATACTTACTGATTGTAAGTTGTGAATTTTTTTTTGTGGCAGATAAAACATATTATTATTATTATTATTATTAAAAAGTTAGAACAGTTTACAAAACTAAGACTAACTTATGAGGTATAGCACAGGCGGCGTGGCCTTCGGCTATATTGTTTTAAAACATATTATAATTGCGAATATAGTCGAATAACTATTAGCCGATATTAGCTGTTAACTGAATATATATGCATTTTACTTCGAATTGGAATAGGACAGCAGCAGCAAAGTGTCATAGCAGCCAGAATTTAAGAGTGCTACTAGCTTTTTCGCTTGGCACATGTGTTTGTAAAGGGAACCAGTGTTGCCAGATAGTTTGTTTCAGCTTGTACAAAAAATAAACAAAGTTGATAAAGATATACTGTCCAAAAAAAATTAAATTTCAAAATTTCTGATGTCCTTCTCAAAAATTTCTGATATCTTATAAAAAAAACCTCTTTACGAGGTAAAAGTCTAGTGACGAAAACAGTTATATGCCCCAAAATTTCTGATATCCAATTTTGTGACGAATAACATTAAGTTTGACAAATAAATTATTTTAAAAAAAATTTTTGCATTCGGCACTGCGCAAAACATTGAGTTTTATTTGGTATGAAGAATTGAGACATTTTAGCGCAATGTGCCGAGTGCCAAAATTTTGTTTAAAATAATTTATATGTCAAACTTAATGTTATTCGTCACAAAATTGGATATCAGAAATTTTGGGGCATATAACTGTTTTCGTCACTAGACTTTTACCTCGTAAAGAGGTTTTTTTTATAAGATAATATAGAAGGAGAATCCACTTATAAAGTTCAAAAGCGATAGGTGCACCCAATACCCGCTTCGCTTGCGTGTTATAGCATATTTCTCCTATATCAACTTATTTTGAAATTTTTCATTGCCTATTCTCTCCACTTTTTATCCAAATCAATTCTGCATGTTTATATTTAAAATAAACCGCTGTTGACGCGTAGAGTTACCACTCAACATTTTGTTATTTTTCTGTGTTGCACTGGCAACACTGGGCCTACGCTCGTCGACAGCTAAACATTGAGCACTTTACGCCGCATAAAATTTATTTAGCTTGAGTACTAAGCTTTATTGTTGAATTGGTTGCGATATACCCGGGCAGTATATCGATACTTTTTCGATAGTAGGCCCAATGGAAAACAATCGCCGCCATCTGACAATGTAGTTTATGTTTCTTCGAAGCTGCGTAAATTAAATGAGCTCAAACACGGAACTAAATCGTGGATTCAAGCATTCTTAAAGGGATTAAAGCCAAACAATATCTCTCTTTGCATCGATCGTAAGGAAGTATGAATAGGTCGGGGTCATTAATTCCGCCGCATATGGTTGGTCGGATCTATTCAGTCTACTGCAAGGATTTTGTGTAAGTAAATTGTTTGATTCTGCGATCGCATATTATATTATTTTCATGTTTACAATGCTCCTTATGTCGTTATTATATGTGTAGACACAAAAAAATGCACACATCAATCCTCTGTAGGTCTTTGGTGTACACACTGACTACAGTCAGAGATTCCACGCTAAAGACATCTTCGATTGTGTTGTTGATTGCTGTTAGAAAGTGCGGCCTAGCTTCGTTTTTCGGTCTCAACAATCTAGCGCAGCCACAATCATCGATGATCGATCGCGGATGTCAGAAGTGGGGATCCTTGGACGTACTGACCGCTTCGCACATACAGGTGCCTGCGTTCGCATCTAAATCTAGCTGTCCAAAATTTCACAGCTTTGATCTCATCTCTCATAATTTATTAACTACCCCACCATATTAACTGTTTTTATAGTAACTACAACTTATTTGAATATAAACACACAAACAAAATCAAGACACTATACGTAAATTTACTAAATGCATATATCTAAATTATTTTCTTTTTAGGTCCTATAACGAAATTACGTTTTATCCAAAAGAATATCTAAATGTCTTAACTGGACCAAATGGAACCGGGAAGTCGACAATTGTATCTGCTATCATATTGGGCTTGGGAGGCGACCCGCAGTTGTTGGATCGCTCTTCTAGCATTTCTGATTACATTAAGAGCAATAAAAACTCAGCTACAATCACTATTACCGTTTATGGTCGCGAAAATAACTGCAAAGAAGCTTTCAAGCGTACAATAAACAACACCGGAGATTCTCGTTTTTTTGTGAATTCTAAGGATATGTCTAAGGCAAAATTTTTGAAAATCATTGCTTCCTACAATATTCAGGTCAGCAATTTGTGCCAGTTCCTACCACAGGATCGTGTACAGGTAACTAAAATATGGCATTTTTACTACTACAATGTCTAAACGTATAGTTTTCTAATATATGTATATCTCATTAACCAGGTATAGATGATTTGTAATAGTATTTCCATTTAAAGTTTTGATATTTTTCAGCTTAATTTCAATTAGATATCAATCACACCATATTGGTACCCACAGAAAACATTTCCTTTAAATTTATGAAATTTCAAATTAATATCTAAATTCCAATTGCAATGCAAAACTTTGATTAAATTCTTCTTATTCTTAATTTTCATACCCATTTTAATATTTGTCGTTCGATTATCAATTTTGATTATGGGATTTTTGCTATAATAACATGGCTGCAAAATTACTGGTAAAGAGAAAAATAAATAATTATGAGTCTCCATTTACAGCCGTGGTCATATAAATAGCACAAAAAAATATTCAACTTGTAGAGTGTTTTTTAAATTAAAATATATTTTTTAAAAATCAAACAACTTTGGCGTTTCATAGCTAAACTTATTAACTAATTAATTCATGAACAAAAATTTATAAATGTTTGAAAACAAAAGAGTAAAAATTAAAAAATTAAAAAAATAACGAAATATGTGTGGTCACAGAAATAGCACAATTTTCAAATGTTGCCAAAAGTTCATAGAAAATAAGCTTAAAAGTTATAATTGTTGAACAAATTTATTATTTGGTTGAATATCCATGATTTACAGTAATGGTTTAACATCTCCGGCCCATACTTTCCTTAAGCTTCTGAAATCTCTCCTTCGAAATGGAGTTCCAAGCTTCTTCTTTGACACCTGTCCACAAATCGTCAATGTTAGCAAATTTTCTTCTGGATATCATGACCTTTACGGTATTTCATAGATTCTCTATTGGATTTAGGGTAGGACTTTGAGCCGACCACTCCAGAACTTCGATGAATTCGTACTTCAACCACTTTTTAACGACGCGAGATGTGAGCTTTGGGTCGTTATCGTGTTAAAATATCCATTTAACAGGCATATTCTCAAATGTAAATGGTTCCATTTGATTATTGAGAATGTCCACATACATGAAACAATCCACTAAGCCATTGATTCGGAAGAGCGGACCCGCACCATGCCAGGAAAATGCAACCCACCACATAATACGTCCGCCACCGTTTTTCACGGTCCTCATAGCGTACCTGGGGTTCAGAGCTTGGCCTTTTTGACGACGAACTAATGTTTTCCCATCGGGTCCTACTTTATTTAGTTTGGTTTCATCGCTCCATAGAACATTTTTCCAGAAATTCAGACTCTTATCCCGGTGGGTTCGTGCGAAGCTCAATCTTTGTTTGATTTTTCGTTTTGACAGGAGTGGCATCTTCCTGCCGATGCGTCCAAAGAGCGAAACTTCGTTTAGTCTTCTAGCCACTAGTCTTCTGGACACATTCGTACCACATTCATTATTAATTTCCCCTATAATTTCTCGAGAGGATTTAAAACGGTCCGCTTTGCTCTTCCGCAGTATGAGTGTATCCGTTGTAGAATCTGTTTTTCTTGGTTTTTTCTTACGATTTTTTGTATCTGTCAAGTAGGTTGGGTTTAACTTCACTACTTTAAGTGCGTTATACACCATCTTCTTAATTATTTCGGCTTTTTGAGAAGTTTTTTTCCCAGATTCACTTAGTGTGAATATAATCTTTCTTTCTTCAACCGAGCAATGCCTTCAACAACTCATTTTAGCACGTTTTCGATCAACTGTATTAATTCCTTACAGAAATATTAAAAATCAAACAAAAAAGTCTGCGAAAACCATTTTTACTAGAAATTAGCTACCATATCATCAAAATGTGCTATTTCTATGACCATGCATTTATAATTTTTATTGTGACAATTTTTGTATTATAATATAGGATTTTTCAAAAATGAATCCTCAAGAGCTGTTAGTCAACACAATGTCTTCAGTGTGCGACGAAGAGCTAATACAAAACTTTAACGATCTAAAGGAAATGCGAGTAAAATTATTAAGCGCTCATGCTGACCGAGCAAAAGAAAGGGATAGCCTCCAGAAAGAACAAAAACGCTTGGAGCAGTAAGTATTAAGATTATTTAATTTAATTTTTTAAAAATATTTATGAAAAAACATGGTAGACTACAGGTTACAGTGGATCAATTCCAAGAGCGTCAGGAAATTTCACAAAAACTAAACATCTATAAGGCGAACAAATTATGGACTGAAGTAACTGTGGGAAAAACAAAAATCAAGGTCTTAAAAGATCAGTTGGATAAAGCTCAAGTGACTTGTAAAACCCAAAAGAAAATGTATGAGTCGCAAAAGAGAGCACAGCAAGAAATTTCACAAAAAACTTCTGATCTCAGAAATAAAACTCTAGAGCAAGTAAGTAGATAATATATCTTAAAAAGCATGTATACATTTTTCTTTTTATCCTATATTCAGGTCCAGCTAATATCACAGACCAACGCAACTAAAAGAGGTTTGGAATCCCAATTAGAGAACATAAAACATAAAATTAACGAGAGCAAATGCGACTTGGAGGTTGGTTATTTCATTTAAATTTTCATGCGGTATATTTAAACGAGCATGTATATTTTTTAGAGAAATGTGCAGCAGGCAACTAAAAGTAAAAATGAAGTGAATCAAATAATGCAGTTAGTGGAAACTAAAAAGCACGAACTGCAGGAATTTAATAAGCACAAGTTAGATGTCTTAAAAGAGCTTGACGAGCATAAGAATAAAATAAATAAGACTCGTGAGACGACGATGAGTCAGTACAATAAGCGCAGAGAACTTGAAACAATGCTAAACGATGAGAAAATTCCTGAAATCACTGCTCTCTGTCATAAGATTGAGCGATTGCAAAATATCAAAACGCAAAAAATTGAGGTAAGATATCAAAATGAATAATATATAAATATTAAATGAAGTTATATATTTTCAGCAATTACGAACCCAAAATCCTAACCTGGTCGAAGCTATGAGTTGGGTGGCTCAAAATAAGCATAAATATAGGAGTCATATTTATGACCCCATGATATTTGAAGTGAGTATTAATGATTGATATGAATACGTTACAGAATCGCAATGATTTTAATAAGAACAGCATATGTGTAAACTGAATTTGTCCTTATTTTACAATTTCACTGGTAAGCTTGTTGGGTGGGATCGCAATTCAGCTGTGTGAAATAATAAGAACAAGCAGAGAAAATAACAGATTGTTGTTTCTTACAGCCGTTTTAACAATTTACGAGTATAGGCTTAGTTGCAATGCTTAGGTGCTCCACTCCTTTTCTTTATAAGACCTATAGGAACGCTGATTCGGCTTACCATAACAAAGTTGACATTATAAATGATAAGGACAATGTGTTCTATTAAAATAATAAAATGACATTGTTTAAAAATATGTGTACAGTAATATTTTGAACGATTTAAAATTCTCTATTAAGTTGTCCTATTTTGATGCACACATTTGTACCATAAAATACACTTGCCTAAGTGTGCTCTTTTTTTTACAGCTAAACATTAAAAGTGAGGAAGGAGCTATGTATTTAGAAAACGTTGTCAGGCAGCGCGACCTGTACGCTTTCGCATGCGAGGATAAAAATGATATGTCAGATCTGATAGACGAATTATGTGTGAAGCAAAGACTATCTGTTAATGTTATGTATTGTGCACCAGGAAACAGATGCTTGCATACTTCTGCTGTGCCAATTACAGAAATCACGTAAGCATACTAAACACTCTATTTATATATTTTCTAACAATATATTTAATGACAAGATCTATGGGATTCAGTTCCTACCTTGTGGATCTTGTCTCCGGGCCGATTCCAATAATAAACAAACTTTGTGGAACCTACCAAATTCATAATATTCCTATTGGCAAAGATGATGTTGGTAAATATACTTCGAGCATTCCAAAATCAATTCGACTATTTTTTGGAGGTGAGTAATAAAATTTAATTAACTTATTATATTATTGAGAATTTATATTGTATTAATTGTTATGTAACAGAAAATAATTTTGGCTCCTTACAAATTTTTATAAAACATCTTTTTGGCTGTTAAAAACATCTTAATAAATTTTGTGCTAATCTCTATTTTAAGTAGTTTATATGTTACATTTAATATTTTAGTCACAAATTGGGATATCAGAATTTTTTGGAAATGGAAATGTTTTCGTCACTACCTCTTTAAGATATTTGTTTTTTGGAAAACGCAAATTCTTTTGACATTATAACTTTGTAAAAAGGTGTTAAGTGTTTCTAGATATAGGGAACATATTAAAAAATTATAAAAATCGCTTGACCCGTTTCCTCTAAGATTGAATATTGGTATAATTGCGATTTTATTATTATATAAACATTCGAATTTGACTGCAACATTAAGAGCAAATATATTCATAGTATACATAGTACGCATATGCACGTACATTGTACCAACGCAGCTACTACATTTTTGAATGCTCATACAAACATAAATAAATTATTATTAAAATCCTTTTTTATAGACAGATACAGGATGCAAAAATGTCATGTGTCTCTTTAGAAACATTTTTAAGAATTTACTTTTTAGAAAATAATTTTAAATCTCTCAAACTGAACTTTGATTTATTTTAACAGGCACAACAAGATTTTCGGTGACGACATCCCGATATCGTTCTGATTTCATATTAACCGAAAGCACAATTCGAAGAAAGTTTCAACTTATTAGTCTTGACTCAAAACAGTTAAAGTCGCTCAAAGATAGGTAAGTATAAATGTCCTTATGTTAAACGTCAATCTATTAAAATGGACAATAAAGATTTCAAGCTTTTCCACATTCATATTTTCTAAAAAAAAAACATCTGATATTATTGTAATCATTTGCAGTTATTATTGGTTTTATTAGACTACTGTATAAGTCAAAAAATTAACTTTTTGCATGGGAATAATACCACAACACAAATTACCCGGTTAATATTATATAGTAGAAGCGAAAACGAAAAAATAAATCTATTCTAAGACCCAAAATGATTGTACCAGTAGGGTTTCAGTACATTTTTTAAAATGTCTTTATTGTTTCCTCATTTTACATACTTATCTTCCTCTATGTACATATATAAAAACAAATAGGTTAAAACTAAAAATTATTTTAAATTTCACTTAGATCTATCAAGGTAAAATACATTTAAGCATTTGTACAAATCTATTACAATATTTTTGTTTCTTAATATCTTACAATTTATTAAAATTGTATCGGAAACAAAGGATCAAAGCCAAAATAGAACCTTTTACTGAAAAACTCGTTCCGTTGTTACATGCAAAAATTCATTTTACTAAATAATCGAATCATTGTTAAGCCATAATATTAACATTACAAGATTTTGGTGCTACTGTATGTGCACAAATACTTTCGTGGAATAATATTCAGAAAAATGATAATTTAGTTCAAAATAAAATTTAATCAGATATTATAGAAATGTATTTTAATTCCAAGTACCTTTTCCTTTTAGACACGCCAAATCTGTATGTGAAAAAGATCAAATAAGAAACAAATTAGTTGAGGTCGATAATGAATTCGATCGATTGCAAATAGTTCTTCGCGAAGAAGGAGAAAAAAAACGAAAAATTGAACAAAAATTGGCGCATTATGGAAATCTGGAAAGCGAGGTAAAAAAGCTACTTGAAAAAGTAGACAGCATCAACAAGTCATTCTCATGTGAGTAACATAAAAAGCATTTTCGAACAATATTTAATATTTGTGATTCTAGCGTTGGTGAGCTTACAGGAAGCTTTTCAAAAAAATGTCCTGACAGATCTCAAGAAAATATATTCAGTTGAATGTCAGTTAGTCCAAATTCTGGAGTCTACAGATGAACTGCTTACAAAGAAGAAACTAAACCAGGTAATGGAGCACGTCCATAAACAACAACATGAGTCTCAAATAAATACTCTTACCGAATGTGAGGAACAATTTAAAAACTCTACTGTAAGTATAAAAACAATCAAAAATGAGCTAATCCCATTGTCTATATAATTAAAATTATTAGAGCATTGTAGAGAAATTGGAGAAATCCATGCAAATGCAAGCGCAAGAAATCGAATCAAAAACTTCAGAAGTTCAACGTCTATGTAATGGAAAACTCCCTAATAATGACGATTTCACATTTAAATCGAATTTTGAAGAATTATCAAGATTGGATTTGGATCAAATACGTGAGGCCATCGTCGAGTTTCAAGCAAGATTGGAGTGCATGAAAGATGTAAATTCAGAGGTAATAAACTAAACAGTTTTCACTTTATTTTAAATTAAATTATTTGTTTTTTTATAAATATTCTAGGCAATCACAGATTTTCATCAACGTCAAGAGCAGGTTCAAGAGTTGAAGAAATTGATCGAAAATAAAGCCAATTTTGAGAAAAACGTGGAAACGGAAATATCTAACTTATTCAGAAATTGGGAACCAAGACTTACCAATTTAATTGAAACCATAAGTACCAAATTTGGCGAATTTATGGAATCTATATCATATATAGGAGAAGTGGTCTTGTCAAGAAAAGATATAGTGAGTAATTACAATTTACCCGTTCACACAGAAAGTTCACGTGGCGTAGACATTTTATTCAAATATATTAATATTGTTACAGAGCTTCTCAGTCTTTTTTGAAAAAAAAGCGTTGAAAAAAAGTTTTACGTGTATCTGTCCAGAATCGTTATATGATAAGATGTTAATGTTTGGTAATGTAAACATATTCCAATAGCTTTTGCTGCCAATGTTGCAGCAATGTCTCTATCCCAGAGGTAGATTTACGAATTTTACTTTAAAACAGGGACCATAAACATTACAAGTTATATTCAAGCCTGTTCCGGTTTTCTCTTTCGGCAAGATTTTGCGGAAATAAATTTCCTTCACATGTACCGGTTTTCACTGCTTGTCGGATTTGCTCGATCTTTTCTAATTTCTGCAAGTATTTGTGAAAGTGAATGTAAAATTAATTAGGGATGCCATTGTATGTGAAGAAATTAGTAAACATTTTGGTACATATTTGAAACAACAATTTAAGTGTTATTATTGCGTACAATAAAGAATGTAATTCTTTTTAAATGCAAGTTTAGACAAAACTGTAATTAAATGAAAACAAAAATTCGTTTTGTAAACAAACACTGTGCAACAGTTAAAAACTCTGCTTAAAGATATTTCTGAAAGCTGACAATAAGCTACATTACATTTTTAAGGATTTTCTTCAATGATGATGAATAATCTTAAGCGAAAAAATAAAACTCACAAGTAATCATTATTTGTGATTTATATTTTTGCGCTCAAAATCTCACTTTTAAAAAAGTGTATGTAATCATTGTACCCGTTACTTATAAAAATAAGTAAAGGAGTATATTGTATTCGTTGCAATGTATGTAACAGAGAGTAGGAAGCATCTCCGACCCTATAAAGTATATATATTCTTGATCAGCATCAACAGCCGAGTCGATATAGCCATGTCCGTCTGTCCGTCTATGTGAGTGCCTAGATCTCAGAGACTATAAGAGCTAGAGCAACCAAATTTGGCACACAGACTTCTATAGACCCCACGCAGGTCAAGTTTGTTTCAAATTTTTGCAACGCCTTTTTTCGCCTCTGTAAATCGCAAAAAAAAAAGTTTTTTACTAATTATCGTTAACTACTGTTATTACCTATCATCCTACTAAATCGTAACAAGAGCGGACAAATAGAAAAGTGGTAATGGCTAATTAAAGTTTTTAAAGTGCCTAAAAGCGTGCAATAAAAAATATTCAAAAATTCATTAAAATAAGTAACGGGTATCCTATATTCGGGCGTTAGACTATATCCTTTTCCACTTGTTTTAAAGATTTGTTTTTGTGATTTATGAGTCCCCTGGGTTTCTTTTAAAGGGTTATGAAAAAATACTGGGTAAAAATCCTACACAAAAGCTATGAATTTAAAATGAGTTTTATGTTGAGAGAAAATCATAAATAACGAATTTTTGTGAGTTTTATTTTTTCGCACAAATTTAATCTTTTCATTATTTATTTTGTATATATATTCTAATCAGGGATTAAAACCGAAACGAATATCGGTTTCAGTTACGATTTTGGTTATGTTCGCATTTAGGTTTTCGGTTGTCGGTTACTCAAAATTTTTGAATAAAGGTTTCGGTACCGGTATGGTTTCGGTTCACAAAAATTTTTACAATACAATAATAATAAAAAAGGCAGTACTTTCTTAATGTTTCATTCACATATTCTTCAGTTTGATGTAGTTTAGTTACATTATAACAATTTTAATATGTATTTCGTTTAACAAATTTATTTTAATTGCTCTTATTCAGTGCTATGAAAATTCGATCATGAATATCACAAATTTAACTTCAAAATTAAACATAAAATTAAAATCAAAATTAAAAATAATTTTTTTGTATGTATGAAAAGTCAAAATTAACCCTTATAAATGAAACGGTTACTAAACGGTTTTTTCGGTTTACAGAGTTTCGGTATTAAGGTTTCGGTCAAAATAAAATTTTTTTCGGTTACGATTCCAGTTACGGCTTTAAGTTTCAATCGGTTTTTACCGGTTAAGGGTTTAGGTTAGGGTTTTAATCGCTAATTCTAATCATTGATTTATTGATGTAAAAAATGTCAATAATCACTATTTGCGGTTCCTATTATATATTATACATTTTGGAGCATGAGGGTTATAAGCTAATAAAATTACAATACTATTTTTTTCAGCATGATTTTAACTCTTACGGCATACAAATAATGGTTCAGTACAGGAAGGATGCCAAATTACAAACTTTGGACAAATATATACAGTCCGGTGGAGAACGTGCCGTAGCCATTGCGATATATTCTTTGTCATTGCAACACGTTACAAATGTACCATTCAGGTAATTTAACGTTATGATTATGTGGTAACTGTGTTAAAAGCGGTTGAAAGAACTAAAGTTCTTGGTTCACCAAAAAAAGTTCCTTAGCCCATTAAGTACCGATTGAAAATTTTGAATTCTTGTAAAGGTCTATTAAAAAATTTTCCAGTCACTGTTAGAATTATTTGAAGAATTTTTTGCATTAAAACAAGAATTCAAAATTTTCAATGGGTACTTAAAGGGTTAAGGAAAGATTTATATCATTCAAACGGAATTGGTGCCATTGATACCAAAAATGGAAAAGTTATTTTAATTCCGTACATGAAGTAGATTAAAATTACGAGTAGATTTAAGTTAAATCATTTAACTTTAAATGTTGTCATAATAAATATGCCGTCTAGTGTATATATGTACATAATTCTTAAGGTAATAAAAAATTTTGCTATTTAAATATTTTTAGATGCGTTGATGAAATTAATCAAGGCATGGATGCTACAAACGAACGCAATATTTTTGAGTTGCTATTGAAAGAAGCTACCAAAGAGGGTTCTGCACAATACCTGTTTGTGACACCAAAGGTAAATAGTTCTTAAAAATTGTTTTTAAAGTTCTTATTATATTCTGTAATTCTATATTCCCCAGTTGCTACGTGATTTGAACTACAATAAGCATTTGTGCGTTTCGGTGGTACATAACTCTGGATCTATGAAATCTAATGCGGAATTCCCATTATGTTAAATATTTAACGTTAAAACTCAACATTGTTTGATTCAAAATACTTGTTCTCCAGTTAATATATTTAAAGTTTACACAAAACGTGTTTTACTTAAGGTCTATCAATATGGCTTAGTTTACACGACGTATAGCTGTTATATAATGAACATGATAAGATGGTGTGATGATTGGTTGTGAGAAATCAAAATTATTCATGTAACAACACTGATGTTGACCGAGTTCAACGGTGAGTTACTCAAAACTCGTGTGCTACAGAAATCTCTTACACTTGAATTTCATGTCAATTTCATTTTTCTGTAAAAATTTTTGAGGGATGCCATGAGAATAATGTTACCATTTTTATCCGAATTTTAGAATTTAGAGTTGTCAAGTAACTTTTATTGTTCGTTTCGCCAATATAAAATATCAATTATTACATAACTAAATTAAATTATATATAAAAAAAAGGAAATAAAATAAAAACATATTCTACAATTATAAACCTAAAAAAGTTGCTAAACAACCCCTTCGGAAATTAAATCTGAGAAGGGGCCAACCCTAGCAGCCTAGTTCGAAAAGGTTGGTGAACATGCTAATAATAATAAATCAATCGAAGTTCTGTGGCACTGAGAAATTTTCGGAGCCGAATTGCTTTTCTCTGAATTCGCTTTCACCTATGATTTCTGTAGCACACATGATAAACATAACTTCCAGACTTACTACTGGATCTTAACGAAATTGAGAACAATTTCGGACTATAGTATATAACGATATATGTACATCTGTGTAGAATTTTGAGTTTTATGCTAGCTACAATTTTTAAAATTTTAGTTTTTGATTATAGTAAATTGTATTTTATTATTTTGGAGCGACGTTTTCCATTCAGAGTATTTCTAATACTGAAACATATTACATAATCGCAATAGTGCAGTTTGTTCTGAGCAATCTTTTCGTAATATAGAAACAAAATGTATTCTTTATAGGGTCTCTTTGCCAATTTCACAATGTGGTTGTAAAATATAAAGTACAGTACTGAGTACAATGTAATACGAAAATGATCAGTGATTTGCCTAAAATTAAAAATTAAAAGGTAACATAAGCACTTAAATTAAATTTCAATAGAATTACTGAAAAATAATTTGGGGCACAATTGCTATAAATCAATGCTCATTTCACAAATAATCCTTTTGACCAACCAGTTACCCCGAGCTTTCACAAGAAATTAAAGCGCACCGGACTCGTCACGTAACTTTTTCATTGAAGCTCAGCTCAGTGTGATCGACGTAACATGACGACGTAACAACTTAGAGCGAAAAGTGAATCAGTTAGGAAGAATCCACGCGCAAAAAGAGATTAATAGACTTTCATATCAACTTTCAGATCGCAAACAGTGTGCGCATCTTCTTCCTCAGGCATTTTATATTCGACTAAATAGATTCACTGAAATTAAATTATCCATTTTATGGAGAGCTGGGTACGACCTAAAGTCAAGAAACTAAAATTTTTTTCTTAACTTAGATTGGCGAAAAAAAATTGTTTCCTGAAGTAATTTTTCGCACATCGTGAACTGAGGTCTTTACTCCCATTATATTGGGACTTGGTAGGCCAGTAGAAGATTTATGATAAGGGTTTTTATCAATAACTGCTGATCTAAAAAATCCCAACTATAATGAAGGCACACACTTTTTGCACACACTCGTTTATCGCTGATTGTGAGACTGACGATGTTATTAAATAAATTGTATCTTTTATATGTTTCTGGCTTTCGTTATTTTATAGTCAATCATGCGATAACTAAGGTTTCTAGTAATAATAAGAGAGCAGCAAAGATTCAAAATTGAGCACAAGGTCCGTTGAGGATAGAAATTTGATATAGCAAATAAAATACAAACTCTTATATAGCAATCTACTCTAATTTAACTCTTTATGAAGAGCTTGTAAAAACGAATATGATCCTGATTGCAAATGGATGGTTTTTGATTAAGCCCGATTTCCATAACGATCTAATATACTTCACTTTCTACTTTTTCGATGCATATTTAAGTATATAATATTTATTTTTTTCACCTGAGATAGAGTATATTTGATGTCATCAATGCACAATGTTATTTTCTTTAGTGACACATCAGTGCTCAAATGAAATGTGAGTTGAATAAAGATTGTATTGCTCTAACAAGTTTTCAATAAGACTATGTATCGATGAGCTTCACTGCATTTAAGATACTCAATGCTTGCGATGTAAGTCCAAATTATGGATCCAGTTTTAAATCAAGATGTTAAACTCGTCAAATCAAAAATCTAGTTGTCGATATATCGGCAATAAACCGATTTGTCGAGATTTGAAACGAGTTTTCCCGAGATAATGTTATTGTAAATTAAAATGGCTCCCTCACTTTTAATTAAATTAGCTTTTTGATTGATGCAGCCGCGCAGACCTCTGATAGGTAACATAAACAACAAAAACTAAGATTACTCATTTCTGACACAATTGATCAGTATTAACAGCAGAGTCGAGTATGCCATGTCCGTCTGAATAGCTGTCAGAGAAACGATCTGTTAAAAATTAAGTTTCAGTATGAAAAACTTTTATGTTATTTGAGATATCCTTGATAGAATATACATCTGGGATGGTCCAATACATCCTAACCAAATTTGGTTTAAATCGCATTGCTATCTCTATGAATAAAACTCTTTGTACTGACTCAGTGACTGACTGACACATCAACGTGTAGGCCAAACGGGTAATGGTAGAAATCTGAAATTTTCACGAAGCGAGCAGGGTGCGGGGCCCCCTAGTTTCATATAACATAAATAGCTGGACGATTGATCGAAAATTAAGAATTAGTATACATTTGATATTGTTTCTGGAGTTATCGCAACCAAACTCACAGATTGGGAGTTTTCTGTTGTCTTATAATATAAAATATCTGACATAGTAACAATTAGTCGAACATTTGATGCAGCTTTTTACAAAGGCATCGAAACCGATTTCAAAACCAAAAACTCTGTCAATACTGTCGACCATTCACCGTATTCGCTTGATTTGGCACTGTGCGACTTCTTTCTCTTTCCGAAACTGAAATTGCCACTCCTTGGCACTTGTTTTTAATCGATTGATGACATCAAACGGAATTCGCAGCGCGTCCTAAAGGCCATACCAGAAGTGCATAAAAGATTGGTTTCGCCGTTTTCACATGTGCATTGCAAGCAAAGGGGATTACTTTAAAGGCGACAATTTATTTTTTTTTAATTAACGATTCGACTTATTTACTCAAAGGAACGACATATCTCAGTTGAACTGCAATCATTGACTAGAAAAGATTCTTTGTGTTTCATATAGCTCAAGTGTTTTTTCTCAAAATTACAAGTTTGACCGCTTTTCTGAAACACAGGCGACACTTGAAAACTTAAAATGAGTCTACCTTGAAAGAACATTTTTGAGATACATATGTCACTCTTCTAGTAAATGAGCGATATGTCAAAACATTATTTTGTTGTGACAAAAGGCGAAACTTATACATTGGTCTTGATTAGCACTATTATTGGTGCTAAAATTGATTTTGGGCAATTGTTCGTTTTTAGTATAATTGCAAAACGTGAACGAATATTTTGAAGCAATAAATTTTAAAATATAATGCATTGATATTTTTTTTAATAATTTGATTATAATATATTTTTATTTTGCTCTTTTTTTAAATTATATATCGAAAACAGATCGAAAATCTTTTTTTAAATTAAGCTTTCAATACATTTCTATGTATTAAAATGTGCTGAAATTTATTCCCATGTGGAATCATATGTTCATCCTATTGAATTTCTTCTAGAGTATATTGCTTCAATAAATAACTTGAATACACCTTTGGAAGAAAATTTCACAGGATGTAAGTTTTTGATAAATTTTACGTTTTTGGCCTCGGTTGGCATAGAAATGTATTCGTGACTAGATTTTTAGTTTTAATAAAAAGAAACAAAAATTTCGGCGCTTATCCCTCTAACTCGTTTTATTCGGTTATTTCGTAATTCAATTCACTCTGCCATTTTTAAATGTGAAGTTTTCGGTTTCAGTCCATTCGATCAATTCATTCATTGGAAGACGCAGCCGAACTCATTCAGTTCAGTTGGGAATGAATGTTTCATTTGCCGACCTCTATTATCTATTTAAAATTTTTTTTTATTATTTTCACAAATTATCTTATTACTTATCATTGAATTGCTTTGCATTAAAAAAATGGTATTAATATAATTAAAAATCGATTATTTTCTTAGTAAAAGTCGAAAAATTAAATTTGTTTAAAGCAATCATTTTGAAGCCTTTTTTTGATAAGTTATGGGATCCTCCATCCTAAATGTTAATTTTTAATATGCAGCAAAAAGACGGACATGAACCGTGTTTAATCATGGGAGCATCGTCCTATTCAAGAATATATATGTTTTCGGCCTCCTTTCATACGTTACACATTTTTTTTTCAATTTTAAGCAACCAAGTATTTCATCAAAAATGTAAATCTCAACATCAAAGCAATTAAAGTCATTAAAACGATTTGTATAGTAAAGAGCTTGACAATGTAGTTTATTAGATATATTTTAGTTTTCATTAAGGTTTCCTTAAATAAAGAAAAAAAACCAAAAAAAAAAAAAATTAAATAATCATGTCAATTGTCCCAAAAGCGGGAGTTGATGAAGCAATTCCACCATGGATGAAAATAGCATGGAGTCCAGAAATAGAGCGAGAAATTTACAAGGATTGGGGAAAATATTACTCCCGTAGACGCAGGGAAGGTAACGCCATGCACTATTATGACAAAGCATTTGACCTGGCCCCAGATGATTTCATGACCCTTTACTATCGAAGTCAAACTCACCGTAAAATTGGTAAGACCCACGCGGCTTTGGCAGATAGTAAGAAGGCGCAAAGTAAGTGCACATACTATATTCATATGTACAATAAGCTTAAAATTAAAAAACTTTTTAAATTCTTATGAAATTCAAGGGATTGTACAGCGTTCACGTCCGGTAAATAATTATTCGATCAATCTGGAAATATGCGATGCCCTGTACGAATTAAATCAATTTGAAAATGCTAAAGCTGAGCTCCATAATAATACATGCCTTTTTTCGAGTAACAAATCGAAATCTTTTGAAGATCGACTGATCGTGGTTCGTTTCTATCTACAGATCTGCTTGAGATATAGCATATTAGTTACAAATGAATTAAATGACTACTCATTAAGGTGGACGGAAATATAATAGATGCCTGCGGTAACGGACTGAGCCCTTTTATTTTGGAGAACGAAAAGCTTTTTAACCATATGAGTGAAGTTCTTAATATTGAAAGGAATGTTGATAAACGTCCGCTCTGGAAAATATTAAAAGAACAGGACAAATGCGATGTCCTGAGTATTCCTGAGATCGAAGTTGGTTTAACATTATTTTAAAGTTACTTTTTAGCCCGGTACCCAAAGATTACAAAACATTTAAAAGTCAGAAAGAGTCACCTCCAATCCTATAAGGTATATGCATATTTGAGTGCAGCGATTTTTCCACAAGAATTGGTAACCCATTTTTATAATCTATGGTCAATTCTAAGATGTTTTCGCCAAGAAATTATAGTTCTAAAATGAAGTCCTGGTCCGCGCTTATTAAGTAGAAAAATTCATTATTTCGAACATGAATATCTTGGGTGTTTATGGTTCGATTCTGACAAACTTCCACGGAACCAAAGGACGAAATGTCCCTTAAACATAGTTTTCATTCTTGGAACAACGATATCGCAATTTCGAAAAAAAATGAGTTACAAGATCAAATTTAGAGCTAGTTAGTTCTTGAATTATCATAACAATTTAAGCCAACATTGAGACAGAGAAAGTAAGCTCGAAAATCTATGTAAAATCCTGGGTACCGGGATTGTCATAGTCATATAGGTTCACTCGAATGTCTTGTTCATGTCATGTTTAATAACCCAACTCAATTAGGATAAACTTTTGTCTCCTCGTGAAATCGCAAGAAGACGTCGTGCTTTTGACATATGTAATCAAGTTTACTTGGATAGATCATGGACAGACGTCCTTTTCTTGAAGAATTTAAGAAAGTAAGTTATCACCGTAGCGCATATAAAATAAGCCTGTGTTTTTCGTTTTCGCTCACTGTTTAAAACCTTGATATAAACTAGGGATATATTTCAGTTTCGATTTTTCGGTTGCGGTGTTAGTACCGGTACCTGCCGGTAGAAAAATTCAATTTTAAATTTTAAAAAAATTTTAATATATTTATAGAAATGTACATACTCTGTCTGCACGGCTGCATTCAAAATTCAGTTCTCTGAGTGCAATAAATTCAATGATCCGGTTCTCATAGTATTGAATACTCATTTTTGACATTTATTTGAGTACTCAAATGAACGCCATCGAGTGAATGAGAAACGAATGGAATGAATGAGGCAAAGATTTTCAGAGTACTCGGAATACAACTTATTTTTTTTAATCATTTATATTACAGTCAATATTGTTCGTCATAAAATTGGATATCAGAAATTTTTTGGCACCTTTCCCCCTCTCTCGATCTTTTCGGTTATTTTGTCATTCAATTTACTCTGTTTTTTTCAATGTGAAGTTCTCGGTTTTAATTCATTCAATTCACTGGAAGACGCAGTCGAACTCATTCAATTCAGTTGAGTATTGTTATGAGCCGAACGTATTTTTCAAGTAATCAAATCAATTCATAGCAGTGTCTCGGAAATTTTACAGTCCCCGATTTCCTTAAAGGAAGTACAAAATACTTAATTTTATTAATCCCGGTATTCCAAAATTAAGCCAGTTTATATCCTGCAATTGCTTTTAGAGTGATTTTAATCAACAAACAATATTCTTAATTTCAGCCTTTCTTAAAATGTAAGACGAAATATTCTTAAGCTTAGCCTTTAGTTGCTGTTATTTTTTAATTCGGCTTCGGTATATTTATGTTATATTTAATTTTAATAAATGTTGATGAATTAACATTTTTACAAGTAAAGTGGCATAATAATGTTTGCTAATTTCAGTAATCCAAATGTCCTTATGGAGCAATGCAAAAAATCAAATAAACTATTGGGCACATTAACTTTAAAGCAATATGAAGTGGTTAGACAATTTTTGGTAAGTTTATAAATTTTTTTGACATCGCCGTTTTTATATCTGACGCTCATTGTATCTAGTGTTTTAAAAAATAAGCTTAATTTGATTGCAGCGGATGAGGCCCATGGAGCTACTGAATGGCACCTCGAACATAAAAAAATTCGACATAATTAGCTTTGAACATTTTAGTCGCCTTCTGAAAATAAGATGAAAATGCAGTCCCCTCGTTTGTCTTTTTAGCATATTATTCAGTAGCTGAAAGTCCAGTTTAAAAGATATTAACCATGTAAAAAAGGGTTGCAAACTGGCTAGAAATTATTTTGTGAGGTTATTTCTAAAACCTTTTGTCCAGAACCTAAATTTGGCGTGTTCAGAAAATTTACTGGCGTTTTACAACACTGTTTGATGGACTTTTTATAATTAATAATTTTTAATTTAATAATTAGGCTATTAGTCGCTGCTACTACTCTTATCCTGTCCATTTAATCCATTTTCTCTTTTTTTTTGTGGCTTTTTATAAGATTACATGAAAATAGTTTTCCATAATTCTCTAAACTTATATAAATTAGATGCCAAAGTATGATTTGTATGATTTGTTGCTTATCTATTTATTTTTCTGAAAGAGTAAGAAAATTAATGTTTTTTTTTCGGTCAGCTTGATGGTTTTTAGTTTGTAATTTAATTCCGCTGTGTAACGACAGAATTTGTTTGTAAATTAATAATTTAACATATTTTCTTTATATTAATTGAAAAATTAGTCGTGATGAGCAATTGGCCGAGTACGAAAGAGGCCAAATCGAAGCCTATCATGAATTGAGAACAAAGTTTGAGGGCTTGCATATGTAACTATGGAGTTTCTACCGTAGTACTTCATTTCATTGTTCTTTTTAAAGTTCAATAATCAAATGTTCATTAAGATGACGTTTTAGAATATAGTTTAAGGGGAGGTTCTTTTGGATTTGGCCGAAAATCAAGCAAAATTTGAGAATGGTTTGTGGGAAAATTAAAAGACATACGAACTTCTGCTTTCGAACTTTGATTCGTTGTTAATTGACGATTAAAAAAAAATGTGAAATTTGAGAAATTCAAAAAGGCAGAGCTCGTCGACCTCGAAACTCAAAAGATCGATCTGCTTCTTCAAGTGTTGGGCCTCTGTAGTAAACTGAAGTGAGAAATGTATATAATTTATTAAAGTTGATCAAATTTCCTATAGCTTATACCTAAATTCAATTAATTTTGGTGAAAAAACCCAATTTAATGGTCGTTTAAAAAAAAAAATTAAATTTTTACACTTTTTTTTTACTTTGATCTCGTTCAAAAATTATAAATAAACAATTTGAACATTTAAAACATTTTTTGAATGAAGGAAATCGGATCAATAGAACAAGACCTGTACTTGAAATTAGATTAGAAAACATGGTTTCGAGAAAAACGCGTTTAAAGTTTTTGGAAAGTTATCTACAATACGCAGCGCGCGTGACATGGGTACGTTTGACACGCCCTAGCTCAAGAAATACGCATCGTATTGAAAAATCCTTTGGCACATATATAAAAAGAAATCGATTTTTTCAAAAAAATTCAAAAGAACCTCCCCTTAAATGCCTTTTAATACACTTGGAAAAAAAGATAAGCAACAGGTATCAAACCGAAACGAATGTCGGTATCAATATCGTTCACTTTTGATTTTAGTAAGTGATTCGGAACTTTCGCTAGAAATAGTGAAAAGTTTAACTACGGTTATACGATTTCAATTTCTGATTGTAGTATATTTTCCATAATTATTTGTTCCTAAAGATGAGAAGTATTTTTAATAAAATTTCTATATCTTTTCAGAAAATGATACATGCCCGATCTCCAATGTATTTTATGCGCTATAAAAAGTCAGCAAACAAGGCGCTGTTAGACAAATTCCGGGAAGCCGTTCTCAACCGCGTACAGTACCAGACTCGTCGAAATATGAATTCAGTATTAAGAATTGTAAAACGTCTTCGCACCGAAAAAAATTTAGAGGTAAGTTTTTGTCAAAGCAACACAACATAATTATTCCTTCAGGTTTTTCAAGAAAAGTAATTCTTATAATTTCTCAATAATTATACCCTGTTAGCTAGTTATCAGGCAGAAGGAAACGCGTCGATCTCACCAACTAGGTATACCCTTCCCTTGTGCACTCTCTTTACAATTGCTTATAACTCGAAACCGAAATAATAAAACAACGATGTTTATGCACTTGGTCTCCGTGCACCTCAGTGACAAACTGCAAGTTAATCATAATAGCCGTTTTATTTTTTCTTGCTTGTGTCACTTGATAGAACATGCGTTTTGTTCACACAGTTTTTGTTAATCTAAGTTTTTTTTTTGATTTTCAACTTATTCCTTTAATATAGAATTAGAATAGGTCATGGAAAAATGGAAAATTTGCTTTGACTGTAATGAATGAAATATCGACAACTGGTTCAAAAGATAAATAAATTGAAAATTAAAATTTAAGTCGCCTTCCGAAAATAAAATGATGATACAGTCCTTTTGTTTGTCCGTTTGAGATTCCTTAAATGTGTGAATCCAATCCAATCGACAAAAGTTGTCCTAAGTATCCAGTTTGAAGGGCTCTTTTCTCAAATACATAGTTAAAAGACTACAGGTGAAATGAGGCTATTATCCCACGTTTTAGCGATTAGCTTGACGATTTTTGTAATGCATAACTTTTCTTTTAAAGAATAATTTATACATTTGTTTAAATATATGATTGTTCGTCACTTAATTGTATATAAGAAACTTTGCGTCATTAAATGGTTTTCGTCACTATATTTTAATCTCATTCTTATAAGTTGAAAACCAATGTTTTTTTTATTACAATTACTTGCTTTTACACCCTGGAAAAGGGTGTATTAAGTTTGTTCAGAATTATGTAACAGGCAGAAAGAAGCATCTCCGACCCCATAAAGTATATAAATTCTTGATCAGCATCAATAGCCTAGTCGATATACCCTTGTCTGTCTGTCCGCCATCTCAGAGATGGTAAAAGATAGGACCACCAAATTTGGAATGAAGACTCCTTATTTAGTAAGGCAATATCGGTTTATGCTAAAATTTTGCCCGGCCCACTATAGAGGGCGTAGTTCATAAAAAACTTCCATCACCTTTATGTAAAAACATGCTCAGAATCTAATCAGCAAGTTTCATTACAATTGGGCTATAAATAGTGAAGATAATAACAATTTTGTTCAAGCTATTTTAATGGCGATTCTATAAATAGAATAGAATTAATGGTCAATTAATTAATTTTACATTTACTCCTCCAGAATGTCCATCGGGAATTTATATCGAGATTGCAGCGGCAGACGAAGAAACGGAAGATCGAGGTTCGAAACTCGGTTCTGTCTATGCAAATTATTTTTTATTTTTTTTTTTAAATTAAAATTTTTTTTTTATTGGTTCAAGTCATTTATCTTATTATATTTATATATATGTAGCTGCCACAAAAACGATATGTCGATATGTCCCTTCGGCGAGCCGGGGACTAGGTCCAAGGTATATTATTGTCGAGTGCACTCCACTGATTATCTTGTTTTATTTACTATTTTTCCAGAAACTTTCAAAGTATGTAGAAGAGGTTATGGGAGAATACGTAGTGCTGAAAACCTATAGAGTAATGCCTTGGAAATTTGAATTTATTAATGAAGTTTATAATACACTGGCGTTAGCATTGGTGGAGCAATATACGATTCCCAAAAATTTTCGTGACAATGACAAGAATGCTCTTCTGAACCTGCTGCACCTTGATGCTGATAAATTGAAGGATTACCCAGAGTTCGTGTTCGGAGACCGTTCTACACATCAGAGTGAAATTCTATTGGATAGTGGCATGACGAAATCCAGGTAAATCATAAATCATTTCAACCATAATGTAGCATAGTTCTGAGCATTGCTTATTTACAGGCGGCAAATAACGCGACTCGAAAGACGCATGTTATTCGCAAAATACTCGATTGAGAAATGTTATTTACTTTATCAAATTGCCAGTATTCATCTTGACTCAAACCACTATGATAAGTGCTGTTTTATCGCTCGCAAAGCGATTGAAGGTTTTATATTGATTTAAATGAATAATTTTCGTTAGCTAATTCTAATCATTCTTTTTTATACTAATATTTAGAATCTAGAAATTGCAACAGCTTTCTATGGCGTTTTCTCAGCATCATGATAATTATCAAAGCTAATGCCTCCCTTAACAAGAGTGAACGGGTAAAGGAGGATTTAAAGCGGGCACTTCAAATTGCCGAGAGCCTCGACTCTGCTGATCTGACTGCATTTGTGGAAATGTGTATTTCTTGTAATGAGCGCACTATTTGTGCAAAGGGTTCTTCTAGCCAGCCTGCAAGTAAAAGGGGAAGTAAAATAACGCCCCAGAGCTCAGATTTTCGGTGAAAATCTAAGTGTGATTGATTGATTAAAAAAAAACAAATTTTCAGTGTAAAAACCTTGCGTTTTAGAGGATTGTAAAATAAGGCAAATAATTTGCCACCTATCGGAGTGGGAATATTAAAATAAAGCACACTAGTGCTTTGGATTAGCATGTTTGTACACCTTAACAAGGGTGATCGGATCACTCGCGGGGAGATGCGGGAAACTTTTAAAGAAATTTAAAAATTTAAACAAATAATAGAACAAAAATTAATTTTTAAATTTTTTTTAACATTTTTGATAAATTTTTAAATGAAAAATTACAAAAATTTGAGTGTCCCCCAACTATTATTTTTTTTTTAATTTCTTTGAAGTATTGAGAGTAAATATTTTAAATTTAAGCTTGATATAGATCAGAAGTAACAGAAGTAACAGATTTCTCCCTCCATGGCTTTTCTGGCAAACCTTCTTGAAATTCGAAAACCTGACAAATTGACCCACTTTAATATAAATGTACATCTTACTAGGAGGTTCCGCTCCCCTGCTCGCTTCGCTTGCAGAAATGAAAGGCTGGTCTTTGGTTGTTCGGTTACACAAGATTATACTGAATAACAAATTGAATTTTTTTTAAAAATGCGGACAAATTGAACTTTTTCGCTGCAATTGAAATTTGGCTAACAGTCAGATTTTTGGATTTGGCTGGAAATATTTTCAGATTCGGCGGAAAAGCTAAATTAGGCGGAATAGTCTCTGAGTTTCATAAAAAGTTTTTCATACTAAAGGTTATTTTCATCCGATGGTTCAACTTTGTCCAAATTCGGTCAGGATGTCATCGGCAGACCCAAATACACAATTTGTTTAGAAAGGATACCTGAATTTTGACCCCGAATTTGACCCACTTACTGGTCGAATTTCGCATAACGCCGTCTTATTGCACGATAAAATTGTCTTAACTATATTGTGTGAACATTTCTAGTTTCTAGTTTTAACCGTTTGACCTACACGTTGATTTTTAATAAGGAAGCAGGGTGGATTATCTAGCGGTTGCTTTTTGAACTACCTATTATTTCGACTTTGATATCTTGAATGACAAAAATGTAGTATAAAGGTTTGCAGTTTACGAAATGGTTAAGTTTACGCTAGAAGAAAATTGGGAAATACTTAAAACTTACTTAAAAAGTGAAGAGCATTTTTATCGAAAAAACATCTTTTCAGATAAAGTCAACTGGCCGTCTCGCAGCAGCGATTTTCTATGCCGACGATCGAGAGGCGATTGACGATCTAATAAATAGATTTAATTTTGACTATTTTTTAGGGATAGAGACGAATCGCGAAATCGTCGCTCCAAGGATGAAAATTATGTTTAAAGGATATTTTGTGCTTTGGTTCTGTGGAGTTTTAAAAGTCCAGTTCCTAACAAGAGTATTGACATCAAGTTTGTCAGGATCCGATCATTCAAAAATAAATACATTTTTCAAGTCAAAAAGCGCGGACCAGGAATTCATTTTAGAACTATTGTTTCTTGGAGAAAACATCTTAGAGTTAACCACAGATTATGAAAGAGGGTTACCATTTTTTAATTTTTTCGAACCCGTACAAATCGATGCGCCCTAATATATACACAGTGGTGGGCAAAAGTATTTTGGCACCCTTTAAAATTAGTTCTACTCAAATTTTGAACTTTCTTCATGTAAAGTTTGAATTTTTGTAGACGTCTACTTCTTCAACTTTTTTCTTCGATTTAAAAAAAAAATGTTTGTTGCAGCAAGTTTCTTTAAACAATTAAAATAGTAAATAACTGCAAAATATCTCTTCGCTAGGATTTTTAATCATTTTTCGCCATTTTCAACATATTATTTATGTACCTAGTATCTATAACTTTTAAAAATCAACCGAAAAACTCGATTTTTAATAATTTTAAATAAACAACTAAATTTTGTAGATCAACTATTATCTTTTATTTGCTACTTAGAAATATATCATACATTACAGCATATACAATAATGCAAAATGATTTATACTAAGGTACATAAGTCTTATTCTAGTTACATTAAAGGCTATAAGCCACTTTGGTGTCGTTTCGGTACAAATTCTATATAAAATTAATTAATCATAGCACTTTTCATTCCATCTTTATATACAAATCGCTTAAGCCTGGGTCATTCTCTGGATAACTGATGATGGTTGCACCTGATAACTGTTCGATGGAGTGTTGTGCCTGATTCACAACAGGAGACATGTGATCTACGTTTGGCGTTTGCGCATCTATGAAGAAGTCTGTGAAAATGAAATGAAATAAATAATTAAACAATGTATTTATGTATAAAGATCTTTCTAAACCTAACTAACTACACAGTTACCGAAAACAAACAAAGTTGGAATTGTTTTTCCAATTTACAATAAAATTCAAAAATATTACTTTTGCCATTTAACATGATATTATTTGGAACTTCGTAGAACAACGCATTTGAGTTCTTAATTACTTAATAAATATGCAAATGTCTACTAGTATTTCTAAATTTTAATTACCTGATTCAATGGAATTCCATTCACGAACATTATTGTTACAATGCTGATACGGACTTGAATAATCGTCGACTTGTCCTTCATAGATTTGTATATCAGTATCAAGCTTCTGTTGCGTTAAGTCATTAAAATCAATAATTTCAGTTACTTTTACTTTGCTGGTGTTATCGTTTGTGTAATAGTACGCGTATAGCGCTTCGTTCTGCAAACTAATTTTGGAGGCGTGTTCAGCATCGCTTTTAAGGGGTAAAGTACCGCTGTGTAAGTAGAAATTTATCAATGTGATTATTGTTGAGAGTATTAACATTGTTTAATTACCATTGCTCGACAAGAATTGAAACTTGTGGACCATACAAATGATTGGATTGAAAGAGACCAGTGGCATCAAAATGTGGCTGATCGTAGAGCTAAATATTTGAAAAAGAATGCAATAAATATCGTATTTGAGTTATTTAATTTGCGATCGTTTAATACTTACAGCAAACTTGTCAAGCAATCGAAGTTGCATAGTATTATTAAGCTGAATAATTAACTCTTCGATTAGTTGACGCATTTGTTTAGTCACTTTTGGGGTCAGCTTGGTAATTCTAGACGTTATATATAAATATAAAAATATTAATGCTTTTCCAAACAGATTCAAGGTGTTATTTACTTTGTTATTGTGGCTAAAAAGAAGTCCATTGGTACGGTCGCTGGTAGTGAGAGTAATTTAATGCCGCGATGCTTGAAGATCCAATTGGCTAAACCCTTGTTGGCCTGCTCAATGCAGTCTTGTATAACATTCAACACGGTCTCTGGCAAATGTGAGCTCAGTGCGTCCTGCGAAATTAATTCAAATAGGTTAATTTAGTACGTTGAGATTACTGTTTAAAATACATACATTTCTGTGCTTTTTGCAATCTCGACAGTCTGGATCAAATTCATCGGTGTTTGAAACTGTCTCAGGAACAACATAAGTTGACTGAACAGCAATGCATCGTCTGCAATTGATCAGGTTGTTTCGATGCAGAAATTGCAATGCATCATCAAAACCCTGTTGGCAGAATTTCGAAAGAAACTCTGGTCGTGGCGGAAACAGAATGCGAACAAACCGGCTCACGTTTTGGCGTGATATCTCGATACTTGTATTGGCCCAGTTTAAGTGGAATAGCTGTGAGCTCTGGTCGCGTGGACAAATATCACTTTCGCCGCAAAAAGGACTCACAGTAATGGTATTCTCATCCAAGATCGGCAAGTTGTCAGAAAATGCACCGTCCATATAACGAACTCCCCTGAATCGCGGTGGCAAAAGTCCGGAAAATCCAGGAATGAAGCATGCACACAGTAGTGCCTGCAAGACTTCTTCACGCGACTCAAACTCTGAGATAATAACGTTTTTACCGTCGTACACGCGAGTCAATGAAATGTGCAGACGCCCATTAACTCTCTTGTGAGTATCCTCGGGTAGATATTTCTGTAGGCCTTCAAGCAATGAGGTTTGTATATTGAACGATGGACTGAATGGACCAAGCGAGTAACGGCGAGCTTCGTTCACCACGCGAAAGAAATCAGAAGTCATTTTATCTTTAACGAGAGCCAAGAAAAATACAGAATTAAAATAATATTAAATATTAAATTAAATTACAGAAAATTTAAAATTAGTTTATACATGTATCGTAAGGACGTGTAACGAAAAGTGGTATACTTAGTCTATTAAGTTAGTTTGTACTAAATACAGTCCAACTTAACTGCTGCTAAGATATAAATACACCTCCACGTAATATTTATATATGCACAGTGTGATGCATAAGGAAGAAGAAGAAATTTTGTTCTTTTATAAATTAGTGAACAAATAAAAAGAGATTAACTTGAGAGTGTAGAGGGTATCCCGTAGTCGAGCGTTTTAGGCGTAAGCTCGCTTGCTTGTTTTTATTGTGCCAAAGGGAAATGACGCATGCACCTTGTGTTGATGGATTGTAGTATATTACTTTGGCCCCCATGGAGCACGTTGCTGATAAGCCACTATCAAAGCACACGCCGTATGTACACACACGTACCTATATACAAACATGCGTATAAGTTAATAGTTGTTTTCATTTAGCACAACATGATATACTATACATAGTTCTGTGTGCGACGACAGCAGCTGCTTTTCTAAATCGCCAGCTGATAGCAGAAATTCCCTATGTACAGGCATTGAACACACACATGTACAAATTTTTGAATGTAACATTGCTTTATTAGAAAAGCCTCATCGCTTAGAGATAACAGACAATACCTACAAATGCTTTGCGTGCTGACGTAAGGCTAGAATCAGGCCACCACTTTTTAAGTAATAAGGTAGTGTTGAAGTGAAGAATATTGTTTTCAAATTCAAAACAATTGATTCATAAGAAAAATAATTGGTACTGATTAGGGAGATGTTCGTCTTAAAATATATGTCCCAGAATAAAGCAGTAAGTCTTATAATATATATAAAAGTTATAGTTCCAGCCAGGGCAAGGGTATATTACTGTCGTGCGCTCTTTTCTGCTGAACAATTACATGATTTGTGCTAGTCGTTCCGAGGGGCTCGTCTGCGAAAGAAAAACCAGTTAAGCCCTTTACAAAAGCAGACAAGAGATAACATAAAATTAAAAAGAAAAAAAGAACGGTTGCGAAAGCAAGTTCGAGGATCCAAATGCTTATCAGCTACATAATTAAGGTTGTTTTTCGTGCCAAGGCCTCTTTAAAGTTAAATAAATATTTAGACACCCAACCGGAAATACTACGATTTCCGATCGTAAAGAATCTTTTCCATTTCTTAGCAGGAAGTGAATTAATATCTTCAAGACATTTAACCTAAAAGCAAATGCATATGGGTAACTCTCCAATGTTGAATGCAATATTCGTACGGCTTCAAAGGGAAATAAAACCTACACCAAAAACAATTTAAAAATATTAAGTAGTTTTTTTCTAAATTTAGTTTGAATCATTGTCGCACCCGACATTTTGTTCCACAATACAATATATTCATATGGTTTCTGTCCCTCTTTTGTCAATTATAAATTGAAAGCAGCTCGAAAAACTTTCAACATATTTCTATGAATTAAAATAGTTTATGTTACAATCTTACTATCTTACTTAGTGTAATCATTAGAATACAAACGGTAAATTTTGGGAGTCAATTTTTAAGAAAATGGGCAAAAATAAAGATAAAGTAAATTTATTCCAATGTACAATCTATTTGTTCATCCTATTGAATTTCTTCTAGCGTATACTGCTCAAATAAGTAACTTGAATACATTTTTGTAAGAACATTTTACAAGTTGTAAGTTTCTGATCAATTTTTCGTTTTTGGCCTCGGTTGACATTTCTTTGAAAATGCCCATATATCTAATAACCATACACATTGAACTTAAGATACAAATATTAATGAAATATAACTCTCTATAATATATATTTTGATCATTAAGTTGATTTAAAATCATTTGGACTGATTGTAATTTTGTAATGACACGTTGTATAACAACAATTCTATTCCAATAACACAATTTTAAACAATAATTCGATAAGCAATGTTTTGAGTCATCCACAGTTTAACAATGAAAATGATTTACAAAGAACTTGAACTTTGTAACGCTAATAGCTCATATTAATATGATAAGTGATATGTACTATGGTTGAACATTTGGGAATCAATTATCCGTACTTAAAGTATAAGTATATTTAATGTATAAGTAAAAATGTACTTTGAAACCACTTTATAGGCCATTCACACAGCTGATCTTGATACATATTTACATGAGTAATACGGACAAGTTGATACATGCGAATAAAATTATAGTTACTTCTAAGATTATTATGACTTTAAGATGCAACTAAAATGAGTTTATACACTACTTATAAGAACACATATACATGTATGGACATATGTTGTTGTACACTTGTGTAAAAAGACCTTATAGTCAATTGTCACAATGAAATGGGCTGATAGGATGATGGACTGATAAGCCTCGCCACAGTGCAAAACCCAGCTGCGAATTTATTGTAAATAAAAACACTTGTCAAATATGAATATGTATGCTTGTATACATATATTGTACATGTGTATTGAGATTGCTCTTTTTATTATTCCTAATCAAATAGGAAACTCATTCATTTCGTCGAGTTGCTAAACTTGGGCCAAATGAAATTGACGTCAATTGGAAATGATATTGAATACTACATTAGCTCATACTTATGTATACATACATATGTATGTACAAAAAGCTGCATGTAAATATATGAATTAAAAATACTTGGCAGTAATTTTTAATACCGTCAAAATTCTTTGGATAAATATCACTTTAAGTTCAGTTAAATGCTTAGCCTAAATGCTGCGTAAATTAATAAATGTTACTACATTTTATAAAATAAAGTGAAAACCAAAACAGAATTCAATATTTTTGTGTTTTTCTTTACTTTGTTTTTATAGATTTGTTAATGCTGGAAATCCCTTTTTATATGGCACGCCTATTTTTTGTATTGTCTGAGCTGTCTAGTGTATATGGATACATATTTTAGAGTTCAGACCGATATCTGCTTTTCTGAAATAAGCCATATTGCGACGTTCAAAGTGAATTGCAAGTAAACTGGTAAGATACAAAAATACCTACTTCCATACGTACATACATACATACATACATAAGTCAGTGCAATGAATCGATTTACTTGTCGGGCCGACGAACTTTCTACGGTGTCCCAGAAAATACCGCGCAGCAGCAACAGGTAAATTCACAACCACTTACATACATACATGCATTTGTATGCTTGTATGTATGTCTAAATGTACGAGCATACTCAAAAATGGGCCCGCAAGAAATTAAAATTAATTTATAATAGTGTTTTGAAAAAAAAAGAAAAAACAAAGTCTAATATCTGCGTAATTCCCAACTCATGATAGAAAACCAAACTCATGCGAGCCCCCAAGATAAACAATCCGACCTTCACATATTTTTAGTTTGAATTAAACACACACATACACATGCGTATAATTGTGTGCATGTAAAAACTGTGCGTGTAAATCTATTTTGGGGTTTCTTTACATACACGCACACATTTGTATGCTGAAAGATTTTTGTTTGTTTTGCTTTCCATTTGCGTTGTATTTTCTGAACGACAAATTAACGCAGCGACGAGCCCCCAAAAATGGGTGTGTACAGACAGCTGACAACGCATATGCACATATGTATGTATGTTGTATGTAACAGACTTACATACATACGTATGCACAAATGTGTGTATGTTTATTTAATGTATGAAAATATATCAATGTTTTTTTTTTAAATTTTAATAGCAAACCATTCAAAATTCTTTGTTACAATTAACAATATATGTACATACGTAATTTAGAAATGGAATACAAAAATATTTACAAGCTTACCTAGAGGCAAATCGCAAAGCAAGCAGCATGCCGCCAAGGAGCCAGCGGAGGCCCCTCCAATTTTTTCCAGAAGTAAGTGCGGTGCATATTTTTTAAAAGAGACAGCTACTCCGACGTGATAAATTCCAAGAAAGCCACAGCCAGCGAATGATAAATTCATTTTTTGATTTCCACTATTGTATCCCTTAATTGTATTCTGGATATTTTTCAATCACTTTCGACTTTATTTGACTTTTTATTATTTGTTTGCGAAGAACACGACCGTTACTTGCCACTGCTTTAATAACAATGAAAATGAGAATGAAAATTTCGCGCCGCGAAAAAACAAATGGAACCAGTTCGGTGTTGAGTTCAGTGTTGCCACCTTAGCTATTTTCTCGCTAGATCCAGTGGGTTGCGATTAGAGGTGGAGAACTATCGATAGTCGGCAGCATCGATAGTCAACGATATTATTTTTCAAACCATCGATAACTATCGATAGTATTCGATAGTGTGTTATATTATAAATTTTTATACAAAATTCCAAATAAAAATTTGAAATTGGCATTAATTTAGGTATTATAAAAGTAAAAATAAATACAATTCGTTGTCATCAATAATATTTCTCTATTAGCTATTGTAATAGCTAAAGTTCCACAATCTAAAACTTTTTGTTCAGTCTACTGATCATGCGCTCGGACTCGACTAAAATGGCGGGCACACATAAATAAATATTAAAACATAAAAATTTGTATTTATTTTAGTTCCGTTTCGTTCTTCTTATCCATACCATGGAAATATATATTTATTAAACACAAAACTTAAATGCAGATGCCAAAGGAGGGCCTTTCTGTGACGAATTGAGCGTCATAAAAAACTATCGACCACTATCGATAGTGTACGTCTGCTATCGATGGCGCCTCGATAGTGCTTCACCATCGATAGTGCCGATAGTGCCATCGATAGTTCTCCACCTCTAGTTGCGATTGGCAAATGCTGGATAAATTGTAAAATAGCGGCTAGCGGGTATTATAGCTATTTTCAAAGCGAAACTTCATGTATTTTTATACTTTACGACGCCGCACTTAAATACTTTGTAGTACTTTTTCCATTTTAATGGCAAATATTAACGAGAAGACAAAAAGAGCATTCAATTTTATGGATTTTAACTATGAAATCAATTGAATCGAGTTTTATACCATCACTAACGAAGTATTTCACAATTTATGAATCGATCGCTAAAGCAGGCCATCCACAGTCGAATTTGTTTGACGAACGTGTTCGATTCGACGAAATATTCGTCGTTGGTGGTAGTGTTCGTGTGTCCAAATTTTGTGTTGCTTGTTTTGTTCGAGAAAAATAGAACTGATTCTATTTTTAGTGTGTTCGATTGAACAATTCGATAATGGATGGCAATGTTGGCACAAACATCATTTGTCAAAAGCTTTCGTAGCGTAAACAAGGGCTTAAAATGTAAAATAAAATTTTGCTGGAGTTGTTTTATTGCCTGCAAAATTAACCAACACTGTGACATGCAAAAAGCGAGGCATATAAGAACAAAAATATGCGAAACAAGTCTTTTTTCCTCTAAATAGATATGTTTAGCCATCAAAGCAATGACTGCATCGTTATCCGATGACATGTTTATTCTCTGAAAATTATCTACGAATGATGTTTGCAAGCAATATTTGAAATCGTTAGTGGGCAAATGTAATTCTTGTTCGACGAACAGTTCGTCCAACAAATTCGACTGTGGATGGCCTGCTTAATTGTAAGGTGAAAATGCCCAAAATATAATGTGCATCAAGTTAGCTAAACACTTTTGAAAAAAACAACTTTTAAGGGATGGGTAATTTACCGTTAATTATCCGTAAATTATTCGTGAAAAAATTAATTTTGCCGCTCTTTTATTTTTAACAAAAAACTAATTTTCCCATGTTTCAGTCAAATCGATCTTTGCTGTTATTTTAACATTTTACAGTTATGTTAACATTTCTGGTATGTAACATAACAGTTTTAGAATTATAATGTTTAACCAGTTTTTGTGGCATTAATTAATTTTCACAATTGTGCTAAATTTTCCTGACGACTGCGCTGCCGCTCATGTACTACACTCGCTGCTACGTTTTTTTTCTGTTACGTATCTGTTATTTCGCTGTTAGACGAACAAAAATGCACACTAACGTAATGCAAACATATAAATGTATAGGTCCGAACACTGCATTGAACTTTTATTTTACATACCATAACAAAACAGTCCAATGTTTTACAAAGGCTAGTTTAGCTTTTTCATGACCCGAAGAGTTGGGAACACTGGTTGGGTTGCTCATGACCATGACTCATAAGTTAACAGAGCTGCGCTACTTGAAGTGGGCTGCGAACGCTTACACGGTTTTTGCGCCAAAACTGGCTCTTTTTTAGTCAATTTGTCTCATTTTTTGTTTGTTTTTGGCTCAATCAGATGTATTTTAAAGTGGCAACCGTGGAGTCAATTTAATTTTAATTACGCGCCAAGTGGAAATGTTAATTAACATACAGGAAACTGTTATACATTCATATTTAAACCACATTTCAGGCCCGATAGGTGTCGCGCAATTCTTTTTCTCTCACTCAGATTTCAAATGGTTTGGCTTTTATTTATATGTATGGATGTGCATTCATTTAATTATGATTTAAATTTTGAATTACAAAATCTCAATCAATCAGCCTCCCACACTCCCATACATAAAAAAACCATATTTTTTGCTGCTAATAACATAACATAACAGTAAGCCCTTATCTTTGTCTGTTAAATCTAAAGGCAATTAATTCATTAGATTTTTTTATTGCAATTTTGTGCACAATAAAGTAAGCTGAACATTTAACGAATTTAGGTGAGTTTGTTGAAACATCGTTGAATTCTGTGCGATATTTACGAATTGGCAGCGTTGCCACTGCGGGCGCACGCGCTGACAGTAGTATTCGCAACGAGTTGGCAGCCTGACGCACAAAATGTAAACAGGAAAAAAATCGAGAAAAATACAAACAATACAGACAAAAAAGTACGAAGCGCGTGAAGAAAAAGATAGAAATTAGTGCAAACGAAGGCAAGGGAATCATTGAAAGCGTGCACACACCTTGGACATGTCCAATGAGCGTGTGGACACGGGCAAGGAGGTGCCCGGATCAGTGCCAGTCCAAGTACAAGATCAAGAAGTTGAAATGCCCACAATGTCCATAATGTCCATGCCCACGATGCCAGTATCGAAAGGTATTATGATAACGCCGCCACCTCCCGTGATGCCACCAACGCCGACATCGTCGCCCAACACACATGGCGAATGGCCCAATCTGAATCCAAACGGCAACGCATTCCAACTCACCAGAGACAGAGGTGGAGCGGGTGTGGGTGTGGGTTCAGGGGAACGGGAGCGGGAACACTTTGCCCTACCGCACCTGCCGCCGCTACCATTGAACGTTGACTATCTACCGAGCCTGAGCCTCATACATCCAAGCACTCTGCCATCGAGCAGCAAGAGCTTCAAGATGCGTCCCCGCATGAAACGTCTAATGTATTGTAGTTACAATAACATATTAACCGAGTCAAACAATCGCAAGCTGCGAACAGCCGCTTCCACCTGCAATATCGAGCTGCTCAACCGGATTCTGGAGTCGGGCGGTAATCCGAATGCCGCCGATGAATACAATCGCAGTCCGCTGCATTTGGCGGCCTGTCGTGGCTATATACCGATTGTGCAACAGCTGTTGAAATACGGCGCCAATCCCAATGTTGTCGATTCCCTGGGCAATACACCGCTCCACCTGGCGGTCATTTCGGCCAGTTCGAATAACTTCAACGTGGTTGTCCGTGTCCTGTTGCAGGGCGGCGCCAGCGTTCACATGTTCGATCGCAGCGGTAAGTCACCCTTGGAATTGGCCGAGGCGAAATTGCGACTGCTGCGCAATCGCTATGATCATCCCACGCCGGAGAACGCCAAGATTCTCGAGGACATGTGCATGCTGACCACGCTCATATTGCGCTACATGGTGAAGCAGCAGCGCGAGCTGGAGGATCTGTCCGCGCTGGAGAAGCGACTGCAAAACCTCAGCACCAGTGATGACCAGGAGCAGGTCGTCTCCCAGACAGCCGATGAGCTGCTCGCCAGTGTCGAGCGTTTGTCCATCAACAACAAATAAAAAGCGGGCCGGACTCAAGTTGCGTTCGATCAGTTTTAGATGGGTAACTAAATAGCACACATACACACACACACACACATACCAGGTTTATACGACAGCTAAGAACATGATTTATCCAAATTCGCTTCGTCTTGCTATTTATTTTAAAATAATTTTATTGTGTTCCTATACAAAAAATATGTCAGTTGTATTTATAGCAATAAATGTTAATTCGATTTAATTTCAACTCTTTTTAACTGTCGTATAAACTTGTTTATAATTACAGTCCGTAAATCAAGCCTGATAAGTGTTTATTTACTTAACAGTTTGTTTTACGTTTCCTAATTTGGCTGCCGTTGAGTTGGAGTTGGATTTCTGTGCTGTGTCCACACTCTGGAGTCCAGATGTAATACACTGGAGCATGGTGAAATTATTAAAAAGGTGAAATATTCATTCACCACAGTCTCTACTTTGAGAGTAATAAATCTTTCTTTATTTCTCTCGTTGTGGTGAAATAAGTAAAGACGTGACCTTATGGTGAATTTACGTCTCTAGTAAACTCTCCTTGCGCGAGGTTGAATGAATACGTCACCGTCTTAGTATTTTCTAAATTGGTGACACACACACACACACAACCAAACGCTCACAATACACACATAAACACACACATGTTTCATGCGATCTTTTTTATTAAGTATTTCATTTAAGTTTTCATTGTTTATGCAAAACAAACAAAACAGCAAACACCCACACAAACAAAACCAACAAACAAAAATATGTTTACATTTTAAGCTTTACGTTTAGCGCGCCAAAACAAAATATAAATTTATGTAATAAAATGCAATTTGCAACTGCAATAAACAATTTAACACCTAATAAAATGAAGCATTACAATACATTTAACCAATTGGTTACAATACAAAAATTTGCATTCTTAAATGTCTATTGTATACCACAGGTAAATCAATACAAATCAATTTCAAATGATAATAAAGAAAAGAGAACAGCAATTGCTGTTTTACCTAACATTTAGGCTTTCTAGGGTTAAGGGGTAAATACATGTCTATATAATACATGCCCACACATTCATATGGTGAATACTTGGTATTTGTTGAGACTTGTCAGCAAACAGCCTTGGGGCTGCAAGGGGAGTGATAAATAGGTGGGCGTGGTATGTTGTCCAAGAATACTTTGTGCGTCTAGGTCTATTATGTATGTATGTATTTATATCCGCATATTTTGATATACGTCATTGTACATACATACATATGCATACCGCGCAGTGTTGCCAACGCCTTTACACAAAAAAAGGCCGGCTAATCCCAAAAAATAGATAGAATACAGACGGATTATTTTTAAAAGGACAAAAAATCTGAGCAAACAATGTTTTCTTAATGAGCCCAAAAAATAGATAGAAAACAGACAGACTATTTTTAAAAGGACAAAAAATCTGAGCAAACAATGTTTTCTTAATAATATCATAGCTTTAAAAATAACTCCAATATTAAAAGTATTAGCTCTTTATTGGTCAGTAAAATATTTTTCGCATATAATGCACAATTTTTTTTAAAATTTCAAAGTTATTCGGCGATTTGATATATTCTATGAGCGATTAGAACAATAAAAAAAGGATGAATAAAGGATAAAGTAAATTCAATAAAAACAAGTGGGAAAGGCTATAGTCGAACTGCCGACTATAGAATACGCATTACTTACTCTAATAAATAAAAAAAATGTATTTCATGCTTTTAGGCATTGCTTCAAAACTTTAATCAGGCATTACCACCTTTCTTTTTGTCCAATCTTGTCACGTTTAGTAGGATAATAGGTGATAATAGTAGCTGACGTTAATTAGTACAAAAATTGTAATACCTTGAAAACTGTGTGTGGTGGCTCTTCGCGATTTACGGAGGCGCAAACGGGCGTGGCAAAAATTTGAGACAAACTTGATCTGCGTGGGGTCTATAGAAATCTGTGGCCCAATTTTTTAGCTCTAGCTCTTAACAGTCTCTGAGATCGACTCGGCTGTTAATGCTGATCAAGAATATGTATATATACTTTGTAAGGTAGGATCCCCTTTACTTATTTTTTACTTTAATTATTCTTTAAGTAACGGGTATAAAAAGGCATTTTTCCCGCATATGGGATGTTTTAAAATTTTTCCGGAAATCACAGTTTCAAATCGGACAGATCTGTCCGCAAAAAGGACAAATTGGCAACACGTATACTTTGATTTAATTTGGGCAGAATAATCGATAACCAATAAGTTTTTGAAGTCATGGCAAGAAGCATTCACAAGTAGCTACAATGCAAGTCACTCATTTATTTAAAATGTTGCTTATTAATAAATCAAATATAACACAATAACTACCATTGAATAATGGATTTTGACCGTTGTATAACTATCGATTATGACTTCAATGTGTGCGATAGTTTCGATTATTCTACAAAAGTGTTGGGTAAACGTTGCTCATTTAGGTGAACATGTTCACTTCTTCTTTTTTTTAGGTGAGTCAACTCACTCAGATTGCTCACTTGCTCAGTTGCTCACTCATATTACCCATTAGCTTAGTTATTCACTGAGCTATTCTTTAAGCCCCTTACCCAACTAATTAAAAATATAAATTTTTACAATTCAATTTTAATCCGATGGCTGCTTGCTCTGTGATCAACGGCTCAAAAAATCATTTACCATACTTGCATTTAGCTTGCTGACCTCTGACATCTTCGAAATGGCTCCTTATTTTTCTATACTTTTTGGTTAGCTACATACTGAATTCTTAACAGAGAGAATCTACACAAAATGCCCTAAGAGGTCTAAGGGCACAGAGAAAATACGAACAAAGTGCGCAATAGGAGCAAGTGAGCAATAATGAGCAAAACACAACAACTGAAAACTGAGCAAAAAAGAACAACTGAGCAATAAAGAGCAATTTGGAAGGAACATGTTCACTTGCTCACTTCAGGGAGCAACTCTTTTTTGTTCACTCACTCATAAGCAACACAACACTAAACCCAACACTAAACCGAACACTATTCTGCAACTCTGGCCTTGCTGCTTTGTTGCTTGAAACGAAATATATTAATATACTTATTTTTCACAAACGTACAATACGAAAATGATGCAAATGAAAGAATATAAGGAAGTGCCACAAGATGCGCCACCGGCTCCACCCGGCGTAAATACTACAGGTCCTGGTAAGCCAAAGCATCCATACAAAATAATGTGCCTCAACAAAGTTATTATTATCGTTAAATTTTGTACGTTGCGCGCTTGTATGTGAGTGTGTATGTGTGTGTGTATTTTGTTCGTGGGCGTTTGCCAAAATATTGTGTATGCATATATTTTTTGGTATAATAAATTAAAATATTTTATTTTCTTGTGACGACAGAGCCATGGATGAGCATCCCAGTGGGAAGCAACTGCCCACAAGGTCTCGAATATCTCACCGTGCTCGATCAACTGTTGGTGTCGCAGAAGATCGAAAAGCTGGAGTTGATCACCGGTTTTGAGACTAAGAATCGCTTCAAGGTGAAGAACTCTTTGGGACAGAATGTGTACTTTGCGAAAGAGGAAAGCGATTGCTGCAGCCGCCAACTGTGTGGCCCTTCGCGTCCCTTCGAGATGAAGATAATGGACAGTTTCCAAAACGAAGTGTTGCACATAAGTCGTCCATTTCGGTGCGGTTTGTTCTGTATGCCCAAGTGCATGAGCATGATTGAGGTATCGGCACCACCTGGACAGGTCATTGGCACCGTCGAACAGGTGTGTACGTTCCTGAAGCCCACATTTCGCGTCAAGAACTCGTTTGGCGATGTTGTCCTCGATATTGTGGGTCCCGCCTGTGTCTGGAAATGCTGCAGCGATGTCACCATGAAGGTCAGTACACAACAACAATGTTATTTGATATATATATTTAGATATGAATGTACATACATATATGTACATATCTATGCATCCTCATACATATTGGGATTTAATCAAAGCGACAAATGACGTCACGATATCGCTATGCTTGACTGCCGTCTTCCCGCTGTGTGTCGCTGTGTATGAATATGTGTGTGTACACGGCGAATCAATTGATAGAAACTACAGTTAGTCAACTAATGATTTTCACACTGAAAAACATTGCACATACATTTAATCAATTAACTATTTTGACATAGACAAGATCCAAAAGCTCGGTTTTTTAATATTATTTACACTTGACTAAAAAAAATATTAATATTTATATCCTATTTTGTCAAAATAACTACTAAACCAACTGTATCTGTTTCAATTAAAAAAAGAAGCGATAAACCCAACTGATCTCTTTAATTCTGTTATTTTTTTATTTGATGCAAGAACAACATAGCAACTAAATATGTATAAAAAATAGGAAAAAATCCCAGGACAACGATTCACAAGAATTTTTAATTTTAGCATAGACCTATTAATGAAATACACTAGGCAGAAATACTATGCTTACAACCTTTTTTTATTTTAACAGCTATTCTGATTTAAATCTTTATAGTACAAAAAAATATATATGGAAAGGTAGTTTGAATTCCGTTTGAATTATGCAAAAATTTTCTTAACCCATTTTTTCAACTTTTATCCTCGATTTAAAAAAAAAAATTTTAAATGCCAAAAAATTCTTGAATCAATTCTAAAAGTGACTGCAAAAAAAAAAAAAAAGTTCAAAAATCTCTTCGCCAATATTTTATATAATTTTTTCAAAATGGCTAAAAATGGCCAATTTAACCCCTTTTTCCTTTTATAAATAAAATATGTGAATTTTAAATTTGTCAAACCAATTATTTGACTAACTGTATGTACATATATGTATGTATGTATCTGGAATATTTGATTTTGTCTGTTTATATACGGGTGCGCCTGGTTTTAATGCGATGCTTGCTTTTTTAGGTATTCAACAGCGCAAACAACGAACAAATTGGCAAGATAACCAAACAATGGTCTGGTCTCGGCCGAGAATTGTTTACCGATGCCGATTACTTCAGCGTCACATTTCCGCTCAATTTGGATGTGCGCATGAAGGCTCTAATCTTCGCCGCCGTTTTCTTAATTGTAAGTCTAAGCAAAATACAATATACAATTACATATCTATGTACTTATTATCTTTATTTTATTTCACAGGACATTCTCTTTTACGATCATTAGAGCGTTTACACAAACTGGCAATATATGAACAACAACCAATCTAAAGAATCGACTGCTTAGTTGTTACCTTTAAGTTTTTCTACAACACGAATATTTTATCTAACAACGTGCGAACAAAAATCCACTTATACGTATATATTGGTTATCGGAATCTCCCCCTATGTGCAAATAAAGTGCAAAATGAATGCACATTCATTATCTCAATCTCGGTCACTTTAAATTGAGTCTCTCCCAATGTCGAAATTACTTACTTGGCAATGTCGTTTGCCGGAAACGTACGCACAAATATCATTTTTTAAAGTACATTTCCATTCATTTATAGCTTGTACTTTTTTACATACACATATTTAAACGATTATGTGTACAATATATTTACATATGTAAATATACACAGTTGTATTTATATTATCTCGGCATTTAATTGCATACTGACCTGAGCACATCCTTTCATAACACACACAAACTAAACGCAAAACGTTCAAAGAGTGCCTTAAATGATCCTTATTGTTGTATAACCAATTCAAACCCGCCCCCCATAATCAGTATATATCTCCACATCCGAGCTATATATTTTTTATGTACTTAAAAAGTAAACATGAAAAAACCGATATTAATTGTTAACGTTATCGTTATTGGAACTACAATGTTATTTGCATCCATTTCATGAATTTCAACAAACCAAACACTTAATTAGTTGTACTGTTTTCTTTACATAATTGTATAATAAAAGAAACTCTATTTCATATATAAACCAAATGCAGTTTTATACGTACAAAAAGCAGTCATGGAATTCTTATGTCGTTTGATACTATGTTTTGATGTCAGTCGTGGACAAGTTGAAATGGAATTGTTGCGTTTGCTCAATTGTTCTTGGCAAAGTACTTGGTTTTCTCCTCAGGATTGGGCACAATCTGCAGTAATTATTTGGATTTATTTATAATTCATTAAATAAGAAGCTTCTCTTACCGTATCAGCGCCTGGTCGCCAGCCAGCTGGACAAACTTCACCGTGGGTATCAGTATATTGGAATGCCTGGACCAAGCGTATGGTTTCATCCACAGAGCGACCCACGGGCAGGTCGTTCATCGTAATTTGTCGCAGCACGCCCCGTTGATCAATGATAAAGAGACCTCGCAGCGCATGTCCGCTGGCCTCCAGATAAACGCCATAATCCTTGCTAATCTTGTGCGTCAAATCGGAGAGCAGCGGAATCTTTACATTGCCCAGTCCGCCTTCCTTACGTGGCGTATTGATCCAGGCCAAGTGTGTAAAGTGCGAGTCAACGCTGGCAGCAATTATCTCCGTGTTAATCTTGCGAAATTCCGCAATACGGTCCGAGAACGCGATTATCTCGGTGGGACAAACGAATGTGCTGCAAAGGTTACAACTGATTATTACACAAATCTCTCTGGTTTCGTTGAATAAATCTTACAAGTCCAAGGGATAGAAAAGGAGCACAACGTATTTGCCCAGATATTGTGATAAGGACAGCTGAACAATCTCTTTGTTGACAACAGCGGTGCCCTCAAACTGAGGAGCTGGTTTTGAAACTAAAAAGACGAACGCAAATTTAATAAGTACATAGATTAATCAACAAGAAAGAATTTATATGGATGTAATACCTTCTGCCAGAGTCATAATATCACGAAGATATACTTACTAACTGCTTTTGTGTATTGCAATTGATGATCGCCCTTGGGATCACCAGCGGGATAAACGGAGCCGCCGGCAAATGAATAACAGGATTCATTGTCGTCCGCCTTGCCAGTTGCCGCCAGGAGCAGTATGAGAGCCAAGCAGCCGTAGTTATTCATGTTCTCACTGGTTGTTGTTTTACTCCCACTGAAAATAGAATTGGCTACAGTATTAACTATAATTTAACACGCGCCACCTTTTGGCTCAGCCAACACCCTTTAAATACATACATACATACAGATAAAAAAAAAAAACAACGCTTTCCCTTCTATTAAAAAAGCAATTTTAGCCACGCAGTCAAAATTGCTGCCTGCTTCTTTTTAGAGACTCTCAAGAACCAACTACAATTCAATTGTCTGCAGCGATTGAAAAATAAAAGGGGGGCGACATCAACTTTGTGATAAGCCCCAACGGGAATCTTATCAAATTTATTATACACGTACATAAAAGTGCTGCTACTGCAATATATTTTATTGTAATTTTAACTCAATTTCAACTAGAATTTCACCAATAATAACAAAGCATATTCGATTTCGTATTCGTTTCCCCTTCCGCGTCAGACCTTTGCTGACATATTTTTATCTTGTTTACACAATTGACTACCTTTTATTTTCGAAAATTATGCCTTTTTATTTGAAAAGTTGCTTTTGTTGATTTTTAACAAACAAAAATTGCCCGTGCAATGACTTACCGGTTAGCGATGTGTTGATACAAACTATCGCTTCTTTCGTGCTTCAAAGCCTTGTGAATAGAGGTGGAGAACTATCGATGGCACTATCGGCACTATCGATGGTGAAGCACTATCGAGGCGCCATCGATAGCAGACGTACACTATCGATAGTGGTCGATAGTTTTTTATGACGCTCAATTCGTCACAGAAAGGCCCTCCTTTGGCATCTGCATTTAAGTTTTGTGTTTAATAAATATATATTTTCATGGTATGGATAAGAAGAACGAAACGGAACTAAAATAAATACAAATTTTTATGTTTTAATATTTATTTATGTGTGCCCGCCATTTTAGTCGAGTCCGAGCGCATGATCAGTAGACTGAACAAAAAGTTTTAGATTGTGGAACTTTGGCTATTACAATAGCTAATAGAGAAATATTATTGTTGACAACGAATTGTTTTTATTTTTACTTTTATAATACCTAAATTAATGCCAATTTCAAATTTTTATTTGGAATTTTGTATAAAAATTTATAATATAACACACTATCGAAAACTATCGATAGTTATCGATGGTTTGAAAAATAATATCGTTGACTATCGATGGTGCCGACTATCGATAGTTCTCCACCTCTACTTGTGAATTGCGCTTATCAGTGGCCGGTTATAATCTTTTCTATATTTTATATTTTAAAGTTATGAATAATAAGCTGAAAGGCATTGTCCAATCTCAATGATTACGTATTTTTAATATATTCAATCATACACGTTTTACAATCTGTAATAGCCATACATCGGACTAGTTGACTAGTGTAGTTTAAGAACATCGCTTTACACAAATATCGATAACTTAAAGTGCGACCAACTTCACGCCCATCATTGTTGTCAATTTGAAACTCCCACGCAACCAACGGATGTTATATTTTTGAATTGTTAGTCGCATTAAAGAAAACAAGTTTTCCTCTTTGTACTTACGAGCTATAAACTTTATTAAAATATATGTATATAAATTGCTTGCGCTTATAAATAAAATTTTACGCATGGAGTTAAAACAACATGTAGGTATTGATTTATGCATATTTCTGCTTACGTGCTACGACAAATAAATATATGTATATATATTATGTTGACATCTTCTCATCTTAACGCATACGCAGCCATTTAAAAACTACAACAAATTGAGCAAAAATTTGTATGCAAATTGCACGGAAAGCGAGAACAATTCAAATACATTGTTTTTAGTATGCAAATTATTAATTAGTTACTATACTAGTACTAGCTTTGATTGAGAAAGTATTGTGAGAGTTAAATGGGGCATGAGTGTGAGCATGCCACCGAAAATGCTTGTTGCACGTTGCTTAACACGTGGGCCTAGCTCTCCCAGACCTCGTCGCGCTGTTTGGCAGCTAAAAGTTTGCGTTCTATAGAGAAGTAGAATAATTTAGTTATGTGAAATAAATAATTGAGGCATTGAGAAACAAACCTTTGGCTTCACGTAGCACACGTCTCTCGTTTTCCCGCTCCTCCGGAGCTGTGGGCAGCTTGACCCCCAAAGCGCCGGACACCAGACGACGCGCCAGCGCCGTGCAGGTCTCTGGCCGCTGTCGATAAGGCTGCAGCGATGTGGCACCTGCTTTCTTGGCCTTGAGACGCGATTCAAGTGTGGCCGCCGCCAGCGGCTTCAACTTGACAAATGGATGGCCCATGGTCAAAACCTCAGCAGCTGTCAAGTTGAATTGAGTTTCATTAAAATGTTTGTTTGTTCACTTAACAGAAAGATTGTTTTACCAATGTCGGAGCTGCTAAATACGGCCAGGGCATGTGTATCATCCACCCACTTGATGTCGAAGCCGGTACCTTTGTACCTTGAAAATAGCATAAGCAAGTCTGGCGTTTTGAATTCAACCGGAAAATTGGAGATTTCCAATACATGGGGAAACTCCTCCTCGTTGAGTAATGATTGCTTAATATGGTAGACCTGAATGGTATTAATAACAGATCAGTAATATATATATTTTTTTTAACAAGTTGCTACTTACGCTGTAATCCATTTTGGGCAGCTCGATTTTGCACTTTCCCACAGACTCGGTGAGTTCAACCAGAATCTTGGGATCCAAACAGTCGCCATTCTCATCGAACATGTTCTCCCAGTCATCTCCCGTTTCCTCCTCGTCATCCTCGGTGGTGCTGTCGGCAGCTGTGGCAACTCCTGGTGTTGCCGCATTAACCTTGGCTTCAATCTTATCGGGAATCTCCAGCACATCCGACACAAAAGTTTGTTTCATGATGCGACGATTGCTGCGATTGATTTCCTAAATGGAAATACCAAAATATGAATAATCTTTACAAATTATCTATGATTTTCTTTAAGCTGAAACTCACCTTGGAGGCTCGCTGCAGCTCGCGCACTTCATTATCACATTTGTTGGCATCCTCAGTCGTTGTCACATTGTTGGCATCTTCGATGCGTAGCGATTGTTGTTGTTGCGGTTTACTGTGGGCTTTGCTGCCATGGCCAGACTTTGTTCGCTGGGCGCCGCCCATCATCTGTAATAATAATTAAATAATTTACTTATTTTAAATTAATTTACAATTATATTAAGTTAATAAATTTGAGAAAATCATAAATTGAAATTATTAAATAATCTTGAAGCTAAGGAATTAAATATTGACAGCAATAATCGAGATACAATTGAAATGTAAAAAACTAGTTTTAGAGGAACAAAAATGATTTAAAAAAAGACATTTTTGTTCAAGCTGACTTGAGATTCAGAGCAAAAAATGTTAAAAATAAAACCTCTCAAAATTATCAACCTTGATATAGTAAACTATCTGGATATAGTGACCAGTTTTTGCAAATATAAGTTCATTATATCCAGACTCAACAGTGGTTGATTAAATACATTGATTAGTTTTACGACAGTTGGCAGTTATAATAAAGTTGCAGATAGAGCACCTCCTTATCACAGTTGTTATCTGGCGGTGGCGGTGGCGACGTCGTTACTTGGTTCGATTGGTTATCGCTGGGCGCAATCACAAGTAGAGTAGCTGCCTCAATGGGTTTACTAATGGTTTTCTTGCCACGCTCCTTGCGCGATCTTGTTTTCTTGGGCTTAACCTCGTCTGATTTCGACGGGTTTGTATCTTCAACTGGCAGTTCCAGTGGCCCGAACTGTGGCTGCGATGCAATCGTCGCTGCTGGCGATGGCGCTTGCGTCGACGTCGGCATCGTTGTTGGCATTGTTGTTGTTGTTGCTGTCGTTGTCGGCGGCGTTGTTTGACTGCGTCGTGCCCTTGGCACATAAACAGCTCGGTCGGGACGTCGTTCGCGTCGCGTTGCTGCTGCTGCGGCGCTGGCTTGTTGCTCTCTGCGAAACAAATGATCAAAACAGAAACGGCAAAAACGAAAGGTAAGCAATTAACACATACAGAATTTCGTAAACACACACATACACGAACACTCACATACGCAAGCACAGTGCATCCACCCGAAAGAAAATTGCAAAACGAAAACGATAACTAACCTTAACGATTATTGCTATATTGCAATAAAAAAAATATATATATTTTAAAATTATTGCACATTTACTTTACACATTTGTGTTCGTTATTTCACTGCGGTTATTAACTGTTTTCATAGCCTACCTTGTTGGCGACCTTTTAGAAGCGGTTGAGGTAGTTGTCGATACTGATGTTTCCACAGCTGTTGTTGTTGCTGCGGCGTCTGCTTCTGCACTGGCAATTGCCACAGACTCGTCTAATGTTTCATTCGTTGCAGCTGTTGCTGCTTCCTCAGTGCTGTTATTCCTGAGCGCGGGCGGTCTGTAGAGGTCAACAGAATTCGATTTGCTCACTAAAGTAAGAAAAGGAGAAGGAAAAAGAGCGAGAGCAAGAGAAGCGATTTATTAGCAAATTCACATAATTAAATTAAATGTAGCAACGCTTTTGGCAAAAAGTGGGTGCATACTTTAAGAAAGCAAAACACAATATTCACTAATGTTGACCCAATTTTATGTTCGTACGCTTTGCGTGCTGCTTCGTGAATGTCAACACCAACAACATGGTTGCTTTGAGACAGGGCGCAACAAGTGAGCGAGCGTGTGAGCGTATACGCGTGAGAGAGCCGTTTACTGGTGTGCGTGTGAGAGAGCGTATGATGCAACCTAAGGCAGCTCGCGAAAGAGGGCGACCTTGAATAAGCTGCGTGACCCGAACAAACGAAATGAAACGAAACGTACGAACGAACGAACGAAGGAACGGGGCGGGTGAACAATACATTCGCCGGCGTGTTTGGCTTTATTTTTAGTCGATTTGCACACATAATTAATTGGTTTTTGTTTTCAGTTTTCTTTGTTTTGGTGCTTTGGCATTTGCAAGCATTTTGAGCTTGCCAATTGTGCCATTATTATTACATAGGTACTTGCAAATTTAGTTCGTTTGTATAAGTGTATGTACACACTGTAATATACAAATGTAAAAGCTGTAATGATACTCCTCCAAGTGACTTTAATTGTAGATATTCTGATTTATTGCTATAAAAATGTACGGCTCCAGTCTTGATTCGTTTTAAGTGGAACCTGTTTTTGGTTACTTTGTGATATTTATACTCTAAAAAATTAGTAAAACTTTTTAAAAGTTACAGTCTGAAAGAGCAGTAAGTCTTCGGCATTACAAAGATTATTGTATTTATTATAATAACTGTGACCACTTTGTTGCGGAATACGGAATGCCACTAATGTCAGACTACTTACAAGGTGTTTCGCTGATATGCTTCTTGACGCCCATTTTACACAGTTCCGTTACGCGTTTTCTGCTGGCGCTGCTGCTTCTGCCGTTACTACGCCAACTTTTAACGGGGTGTTGCTGCTGTTGTTGTTGTTGCTGCTGCTCTGTCTACGGCTGTCAATTACAGTTAGAATGTGTGTTATGCATGGCTGTGTGAGTGAGTGAGTCAAATTAAAAGCTACTCACGCCTCAAATCCGTTCGGATCGATAAGCTGATTGCGAAAACAGACAACTGTGCGTCGATGCGGGCCTTGACCGACGGAAAACGTCAAAAGATCGTATTGTTGGCGATAGTTCTCACATGTTTGATGGATGAGATAACGGCGATAATTGTTCACAGGTGGAAAGAGCAGCACACTGTACAAGAAAGAAGAGACCGAAAAACCAGTTGAGTGTTATATGTTTATGTACACTCATGGACAAAATAATAGGTGTGAATTTGTTTTTGTGTTCAACAGCTTATTTTGCATATATTTTTCCATCTTTTGTATTGATGAGAATGAGAATTTTACAACTTATACTAATCATAGTATATTAAAAAAATCATTGGCCTTAAAAGCATTCAAATAAAAAAAATATTAAATAATTTCATAAAAAACTCCAATTTCAGCTGGCCAAAATAATAGGTGTAATCATTTAATTTTATTAATTACATCGAAATTTTGCCTGTTTTGGTCCCGTTTGGTATAATGGTCTTATATCCCAGTTAATACCCTGTGTATCCGCCATTATTTTACAACACTTTAGCCATTCTTGTAGGCATAGATGAAATTAGCTCCGATTGGAATACTGTACTAAGCTCTTTGGATATTTTCCCATAGTTGGGTTTTATTTTGGCAAACAGTTTTTCCGACTTCTTTTTTAAGCTTTCCCCAGAGGTTTTCAATGGGATTGAGGTCTGGGGATTCACTTGGCCACTCGAGAACGTTCTCCTTATGCTCTTGGAACCAATCCTTTACGAATCGGGATGAGTGCTTCGGATAGTTATCCTGCTGGAACCTCCATAAAAGTGGCATGTTATCCTTGGCATATGGTAGCACTACCGTCTCCAATATATCTTTATAAACAAATCTGACCATAGTCCACTAATTAGATGTATCGGACCAACACCTTCCCATGAAAAACAGTCCCATACCATGAGGCTGCCACCTCCGTGCTTTACGGTATTTTGGGTGAACCTAATATGCAATTCTATTCCCTTAGGCCGACGAACATTCCTTTTGGCATAATTTCCAAACAAATTTATCTTTGTTTCACCGCTCCAAAATATATTTCGCCTTTTTTTCTCACCCACCGGTCCGAACCAGGTTTTGCGATCCAATGCAAATTTTTTCCTCATCTGTAAATTTGCAGATCGAATCAATGGTACTTTACGGGCAATTTTTCCTGGTAGATTTGCCTTTTCTAAACGTCGCCTGACGGTTCGTGACGATATAACGTTACCTATTTCACTGGTGATTTTCCTGGAAGTTAGGAACGGGTCGCGTCTAACCAATGTGGCGATGTAATTGTCGGTCACTGATGAGGTTTTTCGAGTTTCTACCTTTGGTTTAGGTTTTAATGCATTTCTGACAAAGAGTTCTGAACGTTTCAAGATCGTGGCAATATATTTGTACGATTTTCCTTCATTTCTTAGTCTTTAAACAAGTCTTCTCTCCTCCGCACTGCAGTGACGCCCACGACCCATCTAGTATAACTTTACTTATAATTAAACTCATATTTAGTTGCATGTTCTTGATAACTTACTTTCTGCAACCAAAAAGTTCTACTAACTTATTGAAACTTAAAGTTTTTCTACACACACCTATTTTATTGACCAGCTAAATTTAGTGTCTCAGCAAATACTCACTTGGTAAATTTTATTGGCAACAAAATTAAATCGGGAATTTACCGAATTCACACCAAAACAATATAACCATATGTAAAAAATATTATGTTTATGTAGAAAACGTTGTATACACATTTTATATTAATAAATTAAAAGTTACAGTGTTCACACCTATTATTTTGTCCATGAGTGTATGTAGGCGATGTAAGTATGTGTCTGAGTGAGTCGCTCTCTCTCTCTCTCTCTGTCTGTCTTACACTAACAGGTTGTTTCAAGTTAAAGAAGACGAGCAATAAGAAGCACGCAAAGCTCGACTTGTAAATAAAATATTATGCAACGCGGCAGCAACGAATAATTAACATTTCATCTAATAAACATATACCAAGACATATAAGACATATATTTGCTACGCGGGTGCGTGCACAAAGACGACAACGAATAAACTTAATAATAATTAAACTGCTGATGGTTCGCGACGTTGTTGCTTATTGCATGACGATTAATTGTTTATTAAACGCGTATTGCATGGTAAGCGGCTAGCGAGCACACAAAAACCGTGTTACCAGCTCCAAACGCCAAAGACGCAATGCGGAAAATAAAGTTGCAAGCTACGCTCTTGTTTTTGTTGTTTGTGGTTGTTGTTGTTGCTGCTGTTGTGGGGCAGCTAGGAAAACTCGATTTTTGTGGCATTTGCAAACCGGTAACTTTGCACGAAGCACCCATAACGTTTGTATAAGACATACATTTCTTTGTTGCATATTTCCGCGTTGTTATAAACACAACTGGGGTACGAGGTACGGAAAGGGATAACGGGAGTCGAATGTCACACAAGGAGTTTCAATGTTGTTGTTGTTGTCATTTTTATTATTGTTGTTTTTGTAACTGGCGCGCCACCAGCTGCTGTCGTTATAACGATTGAAGCTTTTTCACACAACAGACACGAGCTCACACACACACAGCACACTCATATGTATACATAATACACACCCACACATACTCGTGGCACAAAAAAAAAGTTCTAAGAGCTCTTACCCACTGCTCAGACGCTTTTTTAAAAACAATTCAATGTCGATTCCAACATTATGAACAAATTCTTGATCGGTTAAGCTTAAGTTAGCTGTAAACGCGTTTTTCCGTTCGCCGTTCTCCAGCTTTTTAATAAATACGCGACAATGTCGCCACACATAAATACAGTTTAGAACTTTTTCACGTTTCACGAAGTCAGTGTGTACACATCAACTGATTGTTGATAGTGTGCCCATATCAACCGAATTGTGGTTATTTCAAATATCGATATAAATGACCCAAAACTGGCTCCATGGCAAGCAATTTGAGAAACAAAAAATCCTTTAGCCTAATCTTTCAATAGGATTGTCGCGGGACACATTAGAATCGATAAGTAGCATAGTTAGAATGTATATCGATAGTTGCTGTAAGCATGAGAGAGTTTTGAGATTGGAATAGCCAGCTGCGCTGGTCACATTGTTTTTATGCATTTAAGCAATTGTATTGGAATTTTGAGTGCCTTTTGTTAAAACCGCGGGACGGGAAGCAGTCACTGCGGTAAGAATTAAGTTATATTCTTAAGATTATACTAAGTTGTATTTTCTACAGAATAAAATCCTCGTCATATACATTGGAAAACAACATCGCTTCTTTGTGTATCGACTGGGCGATACTATCTGCCTTTGAGGATTCCAAGCAACTTCCCTACGTGAACGACAAGGATAATAATTAATTGAATCATTTAATTGGATTGGTATGGCTTGGATTTAGATAATTATGACCTCACAACTTATGTCAGTACGTAGCCTTAGAATGTCCATATACTCTGATGCGTCCAAAAAATGTTCGTTTATTGATTTTGAGAGATTTTTTATAATTTTATAAACTTTTTAACAAATCAAAATAGTAAACAAAAATCAGCTGTGAAGATGTTTGCGAAGAGGGGAACCAGTGGCAAAGAACCAGTATCGAACACTGCGGTAAAAGCTATCGAAAAAACATTGAAAGATCATGAACGGTGCCATTTATTCTTCGGTGAAATGGGCGGCGCGCAATTTAAAGGGAGTGTAAGTATAGCAATACATGTATCGATATTTGAATAAGCGAGTTGTATCGATATCGTACTTAACTTTTTAAAATCATTGAACGGAAAGGTTGTGGTCGTTGTGAAATTATTATTAAATAAAAATAAAGAAATTAAAAGTTTACAGGTGAATAATTACAAATTTGATTAAATAAAGTTATAACTTTTATAAATTTTTTGAAGTAGTGCAATTTTTAAATTAATCCAACAATTTCCAAATTATCTGAAACATTAGATGAAAATTTAACCAATTTCAAACAAAGAAACGAAAACTGACTATCGTCCCTTTTCTGTGAATCAATGCTGCAGACCATAGTTGCCACACTGTTTGATTTCATTCGACGGACCCTTGGTTCAATCGAACTTATTCGGAAGGTCTCGATTAGGGTTGTTGATATTTTTAAAAATATCAATATCGTTGATATTTCGATATGAAAAATATCATTTTCTTGATATTTAAGAAAAAATATCGATAATTTAAATATCTCGGCGCGAATTTAATCAACAGTTTTTCCACCATTAATTTTTACTATTTCATTGCAAATTACAATTTTTGATTCGTTTCGTGATGAAGAAGTGGCTGCAAAAATAAAAAAACTGGTGAGAAATAGAGCACGATATTGATATTATCGTTTTAAAAAAAATATCACTTAAAAATATATCATCACCAAAAAACAAATATCGATATATCGATATGTTGATATTTATCAAGAACCGTAGACTCGATACAACTGTATTGGAAAGTGCATAAACTGCGAACGAACGGTAAAGAAAACAAAGTTGTTTGCCATTAATAGTTTTGAAGCGTCTAAAATTTATTTATTTAAGATAAACGCTAAATAATTTTGTCGAAATTTCAAGTGTTTTATGATTTTAATAAAAACAAAAACAGCAGCTGAGCTCAAGGTAGCATCAGCAGCAGCAGTACCAGGAACAGCAGCAACAACAACAGCGACTGAAACAAACGCGTCTTAAGAAGAGTGTGTGGGGGTGAAAAGCAGACAAACGACAACTGTGCCATTGGCATAGAAAATTTTGCATATACACATATACATACATATGTACTCGAACTCATGCGATCTATTAATAATAATATAATTGCAGAAAAAACAAAAGAAAAAAATTGATACAGGGCCAGGGACGTTAACGTCGCTGCCAACGCCATCGTCGTGTAAATTGGAAAGTGGCAAAAAAAAGCGAGCGCACAACGGTAATAGCAATAAATACACACATACTTATACACTCATACGTGTGTACGTACACATGCACGCACACATGGAGGCGTTTGTTTGATGAACAATTTGGAGCAGCGAACAAAAGACAGACAAACACAACATATATATAATGACGACGCGTGAAAACGTTGCGAGCCGTTTGTCCAAATTGATGCTTAACAATGCCAACGGCAGCAACAACACGACAGCAGCAACAGCAGCCACAACGACGGCGGCAACAGCAACAACAACAATGTCCATGGTACAATCACCAACGTCGCCTGGTGAACAGTCGGAGCTGAATCAATTGAAACGCGATGCGGATCCACAATTCTCACGATTTGCCGACTATTTCGTGATATGCGGCTTGGATCTGGATACGGGCCTGGAGCCCGATCGTTTTGCAGGTAAGACCAGCGCCACATCATCATGATTTCGTTGATTACCAGTCGTCTGTTATCTGTTTTAGGTGACAATCTGCATTGCTCTCCGCTGGATCGTGCCTACAAGAGCAAACCGTTGGCTCATTATCCCGAGAATGTGCCCTGGAATCCATTCGATGCTCATGGCATTTGCATGGTAGGTGGTGCCATCAACAACAATTCTCCGTCTGGTCTGGCTTCAATTAAGTTCAATTGCCCGCGATGACGCGATCAATTTTCCCTTTGGGGTGCAGCTTAAGTGCCCTCTCAGCATATACAAAATTCATGCTTCAGTGAGCGTCATTTAATTGATGCCACATTGGCAGACGATAAGAAACGAAGCAACGAACTATTCGCTGTTTATCATATAGAAATCTTGACATGTGTGCGCTGAGAAAATACCCAGGGAATAGAGCGAGGAATACACTATGAAATGATTTCATTATCTGCAATAGCTTGTTATGGACTGCATTTTGTAATGTAATAACTCGGATACATTAGCACGTCTCATCTGCAAAACTTACTTATAAGTCGATTCATTTGTTGCCTTAATAATCTCATTATATTGTTATTCTTTTCTGCAGCTGTCGCTGCCACAAGGTCTGCGCTTTCGCACACAGAAGCACAACATTGAGCCCAAGTTTCATTCGTTTGCAACGACGCGAGAGGATGGCAAACGTTGTTATGGCTTCAGTCTCGTATTTTACGAGGAGATACGAAATCGTAACATTTGTGGCGCCATCCACACGCTGCAATCCATGTTTATTACGGAGCTATCGAATGGCCAGCAGACGCATTCGCTGAGCAGGATTAAGCAGGATGGTCCAGTTAGTCGTTCCCTGCCGAGACATTTCAAAGTTGCCGGCCAGGCGCCGCAGTCCGCACAAAGCTATTACGACATCAGCAAGGACAAGTTGTTTGTGGCCAAAAGCATCTCATTGATTTGCCAAGCTCCTTATGCATTTGCCGCGCAGTTGTTTCTCAAGAATTTGTACCGGTGAGTGAGAGAATGTTCTTTAACTGAGTTAAAAGCTTTTATGGATTTAGTTTGGTTTTCTTTCAAATATATTTTTGTCAATGATTTTCATGGATCTTTATTTGGAGATTAGACTAAAAGAGCATGAGTGTAAAAATCACAGACATATATTTTTTGAATGAGGTTTTTACATATTTTAATTTTATTCTTTGTAATTTTAACCATTTGTCGAAACTTACCAAATTTTATATTTTGAGAGTTATTTTAAGAATAAATATTTTGACTGAATACCAGAAATGTTTAAATTTCAAGCTGGAGTTGGAAAAAATTTATCAGGCATGTTCCGGTTTTCATTTTTTACTTTTTATCATTTAGATATTTATATGCATTTATTCACTTTGAATTTGGACTAATTGTTTGAAAATTATCGGTTTTCGCTTTATCGGACTTAAACTCATCAACTGAAAATAATATCAACCCGCTGAATATCGCCAAAATGGTATTATAGCAGTCGAAAGTCAAAATGGGAACAGGCCTGAATATTCATTTCATCTTGTTTGATTAGATAAAAAATAAGACCTATTTTTTAATTTGTTTAAAAATATTGAAAATAATTCTTATATAAAAATTTAATCATTGCAGTCTCTGATTCATTCTCTTTAATTTTTATTTAAGTTTTCGTTAAGTAATCTCAATTTTTGCTTATGAAGCCAATTTTAGACACTCTGATAACAATAACTATCTAATCTATCTGTGATTTGCTTGTACTGATTTATGAATTATTTAAATTTAAATTTTGCTGAATAAACTAAGCAGAAAAGTCGAGTAAATAATTTTTCGGAATGATTATAAAGCTGGAAAAAAGATAGTATTTGAAGAAAAAAAAAATGAATTAAAAATATATAAAAAATAATAATCACAAGAACATATTGTAATAATATTAATTATAATAAGACTCCTGAACTTGTATTAATATTGTAACAGTTTTTTGTTTCTTTTGGTATGTCATTTAAAAATTTCAATATAAATGTAAACAATAATATATATATAAGTGACTAGCGTTTTAATTTATATAATTTAACTAATCAATATATTTCTCATCTCATCTTTTCTAGTTGTCTTCCACGACAGCCAGGCGCTGGCATAAGTCTCGAATCCTATGTGTACAACATACTGTATGAAGTGATGCTACCTCAGCCGGGCAAATCCATCCGCGTCTATTTGCCACCCATGGAGCCGCATTTGTCGGCAATTGCGTTGATCTTGCAACGTCCAGCGTTGGCCACAGAGCTGCCACTGCTCGATTTTCCGCTGCGTTTGCTCTTTAGCTATTTGGGCGTGGAGTGTGTTATACAACTGCTCACCTGTGTGCTCCTAGAGAGTCAGGTGCTGCTGCGCTCAACGGGTACGCGGAGCAATTCACAAAGTTTATTTGAATATATTTAAATAATATAAATATGTTCTTAGATTACCAAAGACTTATGATTGTGGGCGAGTGCATAACATCGTTGCTGTTTCCGTTTCTTTGGCCACATGTGTACGCGCCCATTTTACCAGCTGCACTGCATCATTTTCTGGATGCACCAGTGCCGTTTGTGATGGGACTCCATGCTGGATGCGAGGCAGCGCATAAAATTGGCAGCGAGGCGGCCTTGTGCTTTGTGGACATTGACAAGAAGCACATCCAGCTGCCGGAGGAGCTGCCCATCTTTCCCCACAAGATGGACTTTATGGCCGAGATCATCTCTGTGCTGGACAAGTTCGAAATAGAGCGTGATCGTGCCCAGGAGCCCAGTCTGAAGAATGGTTATGCCATGCGTGGTGGCAACGATGCCATGATCTCCAGCTGCACGCTGCCCAACGGTCTTCAGGCGGCGCGACGCAGCAAGGAACGCTTTCAGCAGCTCAAGGAGACTGTGTACACGCTGGGGGGTGCGGGAGGATCGCCGGGTCAGCTGCCTGGTGTGGATTATCAGCCACTGGTGGCGCATCCCTCGAAGATCGATCATGTGCCGCGCATTGCTGACTTTTTGCGACGCAAGGGCGGCATGCGAGCAGCTCAGTCAGCTGGCTCACCCGTGGGCAGTCCCACTATGTCGTTGTCCTCCTCTCCCGTGGGCATCTATCAGGATGTGGATGCTGTGGACGCAACACTGCCGCCTTCACGCATGGGCTCGCTTTCGCGACGTGCTGAGAAACCCAATCTAACCGCCGTGGAGCAATACTATCAGGATCTGCGCATCAATAACTCATTGCGCGAGATATTTCTGAATCGTTTCGCCCACATGTTTCATGCCTACGAATACTTTGTCATCTATCCCAATCAGGCCAAGGACGAATGGCTTTCGAATCGCGAAACGTTGCAGAATTTCGATAAATCTTCATTTCTATCCGATCAGCCGGAACATCATCGCGCTTTCCTGTCGCGTTTCCTTGAATCTCAAATGTTTGCCACACTCATTGACAACAAAATTCTGGCCGTGTGGGAGACGCAGCCCGATGAGCAGCTGCAACTGTTTGATCAGCGCATTAAGCTGCTGAGGTGAGGAATTACAAGCTATTGTTATTGCATTTTTATGTAATTATCTATTATATTGCAGACGACGCCATGGTGAGAACATGATCTGCGCCACCAGCTATGAGCCTTGTGTGCTCAGTCAGGACTCGCAGCAGGGCTTTGAGAAGCGTCTCAATTGCATTGACATTGAGGTGACGCCGCCAAGTGAGATTCTTTCGAATCGGGCCGCCTATTTTCGCAGCTTTCCGCTGCTCGAGAAGGGCGTGCTGAACCAGGAGTGCGCCTCGAGGTAGTGTTTCCATTTGCTTATCCAATCCCTTACACCGCACGTCCCGACCCACCATAAATTCAAGAAAAAAAAAAAACAAAAATTGTTATCCCCATCATTTTTGCATTTGATTCCCCAGCTAAAAAGTCTTTTGATATTAAACCAATTGTTTAGCATATGTTTTTAGTTTATAGTTAGTTAATTAGTACGCGTCTTCCACTAGTTATTACTCGTTTACATCGTTTACTTTCTTTTGTACATTAATTTATTGCTTAACATTTAAATTGCATTTCTCAAAAAAAAAAAATACAATAAAAATAAACACGTTAACCTGTTGTTAAATTTTCGTTTCTGTTTTTCTTTGACTTATATATTTCTTTGTTCTATTTTGCACTGCATGCACATTTCCCCCTCTTGCATTTTGGTTTGTCCTTTAGTGTCCTTAACTAATCCGAATTCTGTCATTATCTCTTATTGTTCTACTCGAAATTTCACTAAAACTTCAAATTCATGCCGCTAACCTTCATAATAAATATAAAAAAAAAAACAAAAAACCGCTTTAAAAACAAATAGAGGCAACAGTTTGAGGCGTGTTAAGAATGGCAACAAGTGGCGCGCCCGGGAAATCTCGCTGGATCAGAAGCCATTAGCTAGCAGCAACAATGGAGGCAGCAATTCCAACTCCAATGTGGCCATTAATCGACTCTCGGCCAATTTGACGACGGCGGATGTAAGTCCTGCGTTAATAGCCCAGGCCAACTGGACATTTGTGGAGCGTCTGTTGAAGGTAAGAAAACTGTGTTCACTATTATTTTCTTTAAAATTCAAATGAAATAATTAGTTTACTTTGTTTGTTATTTATTTATTTTAATTTTATTTTAAGAATGTGTAATTCTAAATTGTGACTGCTCAGACACGGTTTTTTTGTAGCTTGAATTAAGAATCCAAGGTATTTTTTGTTTGATATCAAATGAATTTATTTATATTATTATTTTAATTATGTTGAGTTTTTGCTTGTTTTGTTTTAATTATGAATCCAATCTATTTTTTTTTCGATTTAAAAATAATTTGTTTAGTTTACTTAATATTTTATATATTTAAAAAAAATGTAATTCTAAGTTGTGACTGCTCAGACAGTGGTGAGTTTTTTTTATTTATTTATTGACTATTTCCTAATGCTACAAGTAGGATTATTTTTTAATTAGTTTTTACCGAGTCAAATTTTTGCCTGCTTTAAGGTATTAATGAACTCTTGGCTGTTACTTCTGAATCTTCAAAAATCCTTCCTCACATTTTAAAATTCTCGCTTTTTTTAAAGGACATCAAATCGAAGACTAAGCGCATGCTGCTGGAGAAGATGGGCAACGAGGCGGTGGCTTTGGGCCTCAAGGGCGATGGTATTGAGGAGAACACATTGATAGCCAGCATGTGTGATCTGCTGGAGAAGATCTGGTCACATGGTCTGCAAAATAAACAAGGCAAATCAGCGCTCTGGGCGCATCTGCAAGCCTACATAGAGCTGCAAGAGACACGTGGCGGCGGCGGCAACAGTTGCAACAACAGCAACCTGGAACAGACGACGCCCGTGTCCAGCAGTCCCAGCAGCAACAGGATGAACATTGCCAGCGCCTCGCCAGCATTGGCCTGGAATGCCATGCGCAAACGCATGGATTGTGAGTCGAATTAAGAGTAAAAATCAATTACTTAATTATAACAAACTGTTCTCTCCTTTATTACAGATCTGTCCACATTCCAAACGGACTTTGAAAGTCCACCAAGTCCAAATCGCAGTCGATCGCGGGATCGCAATAAGTTTGTCGGGCTGGAGCAGCTTTGTCCGTTGCCCGAATCGCTGGAGTTTGATGTCAAGTGGGTTAAACAGAACTTAAAAGTTGACTTTATTTAAAGCCAATGCTATTGATTACTTAGAAACGTGCTGGCCATGGCGGACATCAAGACACACATTGGTTACACCCGCGCCTGGGTGCGTCTGTCCCTGGAGAAGAAGCTGCTGTCGCGTCACTTTCGCACGCTGCTCTCCGATGAGAGTTTGTTGCGTTCCCTTTACAAACGTTCTGCTTTTCTGCGCTGCGAGGAGGAGAAGGAGCAGTTTCTCTATCATCTGTTGACGCTGAACACCGTGGATTACTTTAGCTTTACCAACATTTATCCCACAACAAGTAAGGCTAACCTGATGCATGTCATTCCCTGTTTTACTGACGATCAATCAATTAACCCTTTAGAGCTGCCCTATCGTGTTGTCATCTTTCCGTCACGCAAATACGGATCCTATCACACCTCCAGCAATGTGTGGATCATGATCTCCGGCACCATGAATGAGACGCAGCGTGTGCCCGTGCCCAAAGGATCGCTCGAGTTTATCTTTCATGTAAGCTAAACATAAATTTTGTATCGTTTTTAAATTATTGCATTTCTATTTTAATTCGCTTAGTATAAAAATCTGGGGTTGCTGACAACGATGCGCATTGGACACGATAATTCGGGACAGAGCCACAAGTGGTTGGTGGAGCAGGTTGTGATGCGCAATGAGGTCACTGGACACACCTATAAGTAAGTTCTTTCTTTCAATTGCCAAGGGTTAATCCCAGGTCAGATGTTTTACTTAATTATGTTAAGAAACTTAAATGTGCACTTTAATCTGATGATGTAATCTTTTAGATTCCCCTGTGGCCGCTGGTTGGGCAAGGGCGTCGATGATGATTCAACCGAGCGTTTGCTGGTGGGACAACGTGTCTCCACGAGCGTCAAGAATGCCGAGCTGGTGCCCCCAACACGGACCCCGCCGCGAACACGCAGTCCGAGCGTGCAGCGTCAGGAATCGGTGGCGCCTTCGGAGATACAACATCAGCTGGGAAACTGTGTCAATGTGATTGTCAAGTGGCATTATAAGCCAAGTCGGGATCGCGATGTGGGCACGCTAACGAATCTGCTGTGCGGTGACGATGGGCTTGTCAAATGCTTGGAGCAGGTCTTCCTCTGCGGCTTTCGTTCGTCGCGTTTCTTTGGACGCAATTTGTACATCTGGGATTTCTTTAGTAGGATTTGAATAGCGCCAGATATTCCTGGTCCTAAACTTATTGAATTCTTTGGTGTTGCAGCGAAAATCAAGGAGCTGTTTGAACAGAATCTGCAACAGGAGCTGGAGGACTCAGCCTCGAGCCTGGATTCCTCGTTCAGCAACGGCAGCTGCAACAGTTTGCAACGTCGCGAGATCGCCAGCATTTGGCGTCTGTATGTGCAGCTCATGGATGAGATTAATGGCACGGCCAGCACACTGGGCAAAGATGGCAAATTTCAGCTGTTAATCTGTCTCAGCTTGAGGTGATTATCTTTAATTGATTTGTGTTGCTTTTCATTCATGATGATTGTGGTTTTCAGGGAGCATCTTCTGACCAGGCTCATCAAACCGATGGCTCTGACTAAGGTCACTCAGGAGATGTACGAGGAGGAAAGCTTTCTGCGTCGCCGCAATCTCTTGACATTTCTCATTCAAATTCTCGAACCGCTCGATGATTGTCACATCGTGTTGGAGAACTCGATAACCCAGGGCATACGCATTCCATCACAGTGCTGAGTTTTCGGCATTTCCCCAGATTCTCTCTCTCTGTCTCACACTCACCCACAGACATTTGCAACCAGTGACCTAGAATACTCATACATATTGCCCTTAAGTACATTTTTTGGAAGAAGAAAAACGTTAAGAATCTACGAAACTCAAATTCTCGTTGTTAGTTTATATACCTACATGTAAAATGAGGAGTTTGCCCTCCTTCAAATCCTCTAATCCTTAAACAAATCCAATCACTTGCCATCCACACGCTTGCCAAGTGTTCAAGTCAAACAAATAAGTGAAGCCAAAGTTGAACAAAACAAATTCTGTGCAATTAAGAATGTTTACTCTAATGAATTCTAAAATGTTGTTCAATATGAAATCTGCGTAGCTATTAGTAATTAAGATATTCCAAATATTCTATCTCGGTCAATTTTCCTAAGTTAGTGAATTGATTTCAACTGGTAGCTTTTCATTTAGTTAATATACCAAAGAATCTTTGTTTTATCGAATATTGTCAATTTTATGATATTATCATTATTTTTATTATTATTGAAATTAAGTTAGAGATTAAGTAAATGGTGTTTTTGTTAATATCAAGCTTTATTTTTTATATTTTATTTAGACAAAAACAAAAAAGACAACATTTACAAAGTTATTGAATGTCAATAAAATATACACAAAAGACAGCAATGATTTGTTTTTATTTTCCAATTTAAATTTATTAAAAAGAACGGTAATTTAAGAATTGCAATAGCTGTCGATATCGAACTAACGTTCGTTTGCGCCAAATTATATCGATACTTGAGTGATTCATCAACGGTGTGGCAACGACAGTGGCAGTCAGTGTTGGGCAAATTTATTTAGGTGAACATGTTCACTAGTTCTTTTTTTAAGTGAGTCAATTCAGATCGCTCAGTTGCTCACCTGCTCAGTTAGTCACTTGCTTAGTTGTTCAATTGCTCACTTGCTCTGCTATTCAGTGCTCTTAGCCACTCACCCAACTAATCATTTAAATTTAAATCTGATGGCTGCTCAGGTTCCTCTGTGATTTACAGCTTAAAACACATTTGAAATACCTGCATTTAACAAAACACCTGCGTTTAGCATTTAAAGAACAATTAGGAAGGAACATGTTCACTTGTTCACTTCAATGAGCAGATCTTTTTTGTTCACTCACTCATGAGGAATCCAACCCTACTGGCAGTGAGCGCGATTTCCACTCGTTTCGCAGCGACGGACAGACGCGGACGCATTTTAGTTAAAACCAATTGCTGCAATTAAGCAGCAAAAACAATATAACCAAGTAGAGCAGCGACGAACGCTGGCATACGCGACTCAGGCACAGTGCAAACAAAACCAATTTCAATTTTGTGGTGCGTCATTTCGCGTGAAAAATACAATTATTAAACGGAGCCATGAGCACTCATCGATTTTTAGCCGAAAAATAAAAGTTAAAGCTAAATTTAAAGGAAAAAGTTGAAAGTAAGTTGTCCTTTGATACATGGTGTATTAGCTGTTGCTTCTCTATTGGCTCAGACCAAAAATATATTCACCAAAAAATAGAAACATAGAACATAGAATAGAAAATATTTAATTACAAACGGCGGTGCCTCGGCGCTGCTCCCGGTCATAATGTCTGGCTGGCACAGGCGATGACGTTGGCGCCCCGTTGTCCGATTGCCCGTGACGTGAGCAAAGTTCCCTCTCTCTCTCTCTCTCTGTTTTCGTTCTCAGGCGGCGGCACACATTATTTGCGCAGCATTTGATTAATTTGGATTTCGCTGTTGCTTTGCTTTATGCGTCTCAAATGGGCAGATTTAGCTGGCAAGGCACTGATGTTTACATAATCCCGCCGCCTTGACCAGATATTAAATGCATGTATTCACACAACAACAGCTGCTATGCTATCGATTTGTTCTATAGCCGGCGTGTTTCGATGCCAACCAACCCTGTTCACCTGCCTGCCCTTCCCCTTCCCTTTTCACATCCGCAGGCGGCCACGTCATTCATGTTAATCGTATGACTTTCATATGTTTGTTGTGGCTGCATTTTTGTGTTATGTACAAAAACTTGCAACATGCGATGTTGGCGCTAGTTCTAAACGCTCTCTCTCTCTCTCTATCATTCTGCCCAATAATGTGGCTACTCTGCTAACGAACTTTGCGCTCTGATCGTACGATTTTAAAGTTGGCATTCATTTATTGTTGGTTGGTTGGCATTGTGAAAAAAAACACATTTAATAATAACCTAAGCAATGTGCATTACTCATGCGACGCTGACGTCGCTGCCGCTGTCGCTGCTTCTTTTACTGCTGTCAGCTGCGCTCCATGCTCCACTTTCCCAAGCGGCGGCCACTCAGGCATTTTTACCGTTGCTTAATTTCGACTCTGGTCTCAAAACTATGAATGTGCACTCTCAAAATGTGGTCAGAGAGCTAATGTGAGAGAGCGTGTTTGTGTGGAAGAGTGGGATAGAGAGCGAGTTTGATCGTGGCGTACGCATGTGAAGTCTACGCACAGTTAGTCAGCTGTTTTCTGTTACTCAATGAAACTTTTTATCGGCAGTCATGTGTGGGTGATTTCTTTTTTTTTTTTGTGTTTGTACGTGTGTGTATGTTATGAGTGTGTGTTTGATGCGTCGAGCATGCGAAATAAAATATGCTGCGAATTTTGGAGCAATAAAATGTAAAGATTAGTCGCTTATCTTTTTCGAGTTCCTAGCAGGTGTCTAATAAACACTTAACTTAATCGATAGTTCCACTAACTGTTTATCTTACCATTTATGCAATGGGAACGTGAGTTGATTAACTTACACTCGTTTATATTGTTTACAATTGTCACGTAATCTAACAGAAAAACAAACTGTGTACTAAAGCTAATTAAATTTGGTGTATGTACTTGAATATTTCAGTTTTTTGTGCGACGCATAATATTATTTTTTTGGGCAATTTAATGATGATAATGATGAGAGCAGCTGTGGGGTTATCAATGCATATTGTGGTATATATGCATAGTATATTATAGTATCACTCAGCTATATATAGAGTAGCAACAGCAACAGCTTATCAATGGGGAAAACAACACGCCTAACCCGTGTTAACGTGAATTTTACGTGGCAAACTGTACTTTGCCACAGCGGCGAATGAGTCAAAAATGAAAAATCAAAACTTAAAGAAAACGTAACGCCAACAAAACAACGTTAATTTCTTTTTTGAGCTTGGTCTTTCCAACTTGATTCCAAGAATGTTTTTTGGCAGCGAAACGCGTACATTAACCCCGGTATCACGACTCGGCTTAGAAGTGTTTCCGATGACGATTGTGAACTTTGGTTTTTGCTGAATGGCTGAAACTTTGAATAGGTCCCCTTGTATGTATAGCAGATCCGCTTTGACTCTTATCACTGGCAGTTTGTAGTTATCGGCTGGCTCGTGCCCCAATCAATATATTCTCGCTAAGCTAAGTAATTCTTTTTTATCTATTTGGTAATTTTGGACCTCATTAACTGGTGTCCAGAGTGCAGCGGAAATATACTTCAAAAGATAAGGCAACACTGTTGCAGCAACAGGTAGCGAGTACACCAGTGTCTACCTATCAAAACATTTTGTGAGCCCGACACATCTGTCAATTCTCAGATGCGCTTTCTTATTAAATTCACTCATGTCTATTCTTTTCTCCTTTGTTTACGTTTTGACTCAAGCTGTGTGCAAACACTGGCAGAGTTGCGAGTATGTGTGTGTGTGTGTGTGTGTGATCGTACCATTGCGTTGACGTTGAATTTGTTGTGACGTCACTTTGCCGCCGTCGTTTCGCGTGAACGCAAAATAAAAAAAAAGTTTCCCGCAGATTTTGCAAACGCGGCATATTTATTCTCCCTGGCAACTTGATTAACATACTTTTTTTTTGGCTCAATTTTAAAATTTCTTCTTTGGCAGACGCAAAAATAACTATTACATCAGTGCTATAAAATCCAGTTCTGTGTAAAACCAACTTGAACTTGAGCGTGAGAATTTGCAACTCTCAATCCGGTTTCCATATGTTAGATGAGTCACCTGAAAGCATGAGAGCATTATTAGAGCAGGCGGTAAATGTCACCAGCGGAAACAGCCTTGAGTTGAACACCCGCAACAACTAATTATTAGTCTCTGGGCTGTTTTTTTTTTGTACTCTTATCACGGTCGTGATAAAAATCGCCTACGCTCTGCTCACATAGAACAAACAAAAAAAAGAATACCTTTGACGTAACAACACAACTCAATGCCAAACGACGTTCTACATAAATATTTTATGAGCAACTACAAAAGAACTTGCTATTTTAAAGATTTCCTATGAAAAACAGGCATTCAACAGCTGATTGCTCTCTGTGAGCGAGCAAGAGAGACTATAGATTTGCTCGTGCTCTTCAATTTGCTTGTTCACGTGCGTTCTTTAATTGCTCCATACATTTACATATCTATGTATGCTTATGAGTGTGACGAGGTAAATGGTATTTAAATACTTTTAATCGTCATCGATAACATTTTATGAGTGTTTACTCAAGTGTGTTGCTCATTTTACTTTCTACAAATGCACTTGTCAACTGATCTTGTTCTCTCTCAGTCTGTTACTCCCGCTCACTTGGCAATTGAGAGAGTGCAGGTATTTTTTGATTATTTCTTTCTTTGCTTTGAACAGAGTACGTGCCAAAATGTATTTGTTTTTTTTTTATTGTGATTTATCTGCTGCAGTTTTCTAAAGAATTTTTCGTATCGTATCGAAGCGTGGCGAATCGAGACGAATGGCAATTAAAGCAAATTGCTTTGTCCATGGCATCCGGCAGCGAATCAATTGAAATGTCACGTGTCCCATCAGACCAAACGAAGAAGAAGCAATTACGCAAATTACTTATTTTTACATGTGTGTTTTGTTTACTTGTAATTGCAGTTTGCAAACCCGAATAAGATCAACTGTAGCAACACAGTGTTGGCTAGTTGCATTCGAGTTCACAAAGCGTTAAGGAAACGAGAATCAGGAAAACTGCCGCGTCCGTTGTACAAGAAGATCCGCTGCGATGGCAACTTCATCGGTAATCGCCAACAACACTAACAACACAATTAACGCGGGCTCCGCTGCCGCTGCTACAGCCGTTGCTGCGGCGACTGCTGCTGCCGCCGCCGTTGTGGTCACATCCACGATAAGCACACGTAAACGCACCTACGAGACGGCGATTTCCATGCCCGCCATGGAAGCCAAAAGCCAGACGTCACCAATGCCATCATCATCAACAACAACAACGACGACGACGACACGCTCCGCAACAACAGCCAAAGCACCAAAAACGTTGGACACCTTGGATTCGGTAGTGGTGGACATTGCCGAGTCTCCAACTGAGGCAGCAACCACATTGCGCGATTGCACGCGCACAATCTCACAAAGCGATGCCGATGATGGCGCCGATGACCACCTGCTCTCACCCCCCGATGACCTTCCGCTCGCCACCTCCTCCTCCGCATCCGCCTCCGCCTCCTCAGCAGCCGTCATTCCAATCAAGAGTCCATATGATTTGCTGGCACCACGTTCCCAAACGCCCGCTGAACTGGCGGCGTTATCCAACCGCCAATCGCACCTCAGCAGCGGATTTGCCGATTTGGCGGTAAGTCCAAAAATCTCAAAATGTCTTTGGCAAGGTCATAGGAAATTGCATCATCAGCGAGACAAGACGGTGAAAAGAAAGGGAGGGGCAGAGAGGAACGCCTTTAATTTGTTCTGGAATACATTGCATGTATTTTCGGAGCAACTGCGTTGTTGCAATTTAAATTAGATTCAGTTTTAATGACATCAGCCGATGGTGAGAAATATAAAGCAATTGGCACAAGCAGATATTGCAACTATAACACAACTATGAATTTGTCAGTAGTATTTTCTTTTATTTACTAAACATTTTTGTTTGGGGGAAACTATTTAAAAGCTTGAAATGCTGTTTATTTTAGTTATGATTTATATACTAGATACTTTTCTTAAGTATTTGGGATATAGAAATAGTTCGTATTTGTGTACATACATATATAATCATTTTGAAATTAACAGTTTAAGCTTAAGTAAATTTTATTAATGTCGCTTCTTTGATTACTCCTTGTCCCAACTGACTGGAAATCAACAGGGAGCACAAATGGTAAGAGCTAGCAGACTGAAAGATTACTTAATTACTTATAATTTATCTTTTAATCAGATATTACATTGACCAAACAAATTATAACTTTTTACCTTATTATTTAATTTGTGTAGACAATTTGCAAGCCCGCGCCTTTCTCCTGCGACGAGGAGGCAATTAAGGAGCGCGAACGTTGCGATTATACACATCGGATTACCTATCAGATGGCCCGTTCCGGTCAGACGAATCGACGCGTGCGCGTCTACGCGGATGGCATCTACGATCTGTTCCATCAGGGCCATGCCAGGCAACTGATGCAGGCCAAGAACATATTCCCCAACGTCTACCTCATTGTGGGCGTGTGCAACGACGAGCTCACGCATCGCATGAAGGGACGCACCGTCATGAACGGATTTGAGCGCTACGAAGGTGTTCGCCATTGTCGCTACGTAGATGAGGTGCGAATGAATCTCTCTCTCCTCGAATGCTCTTCTAACTTAACTTCATTTCCCTTTGTAGATTGTCCAGAATGCCCCTTGGACGCTATCAGATGAGTTCATAGCGGAAAACAAAATAGATTTTGTGGCACACGATGACATTCCCTATGTACACGATGGGCTCGATGATATCTACGGCCCCTTAAAGGCACGTGGCATGTTTGTGGCCACCGAGCGCACTGAGGGCGTGTCCACCTCGGACATTGTGGCTCGCATTGTCAAGGATTATGATTTGTATGTGCGTCGCAATCTCGCACGAGGATACTCCGCCAAGGACTTGAACGTCTCTTTCCTGTCCGAGAAGAAGTTCCGTCTGCAGAACAAAATGGACGAACTGAAGTCGCGTGGCAAGCGGGAGTTGACCAAAGTCAAGGGCGACATTATTACCAAGTGGGAGGAGAAGTCTCGGGAATTCATTGACACATTTCTGCTGCTCTTCGGACGCGAACGTCTCAATCATTTGTGGAACGAGTCCAAGGGCAAGTTAATCCAGGCGCTGAGTCCACCTGGCAGCCCGTCGGGATCGATCAATGGCGATGACCTGGACGGCGATGTCAATGACTCCTCGGATGAGTATCTGGAGTTGCCCACGGAATACAGTGGGGGCAGCAGCAGCTCCTTAAATGGTAAAAAGAAACGACTGTCGCTGGCCCGACGCACTTATCTAGAACATTCGGCGACGGGATCCCTGCCAGATGACGATGACGATGATGTTGATAGTGGTGATGATGATATTGCCTTCACTGCGAAGTAATTGAAGCAATTCAAAGAGAAACACCTTTTAGATTTACATGTTAAGCTACTTTTCACTTTTTCTCTCTCTCTGTCTGTCTTTAAGCTATTGTATATTTATTAAATTGTTGTTTGGTGCAAGAAACAAATTGTGGCACACACGGGATCCGTGTGACCCGAACACATGCAATAATCTATAGCTGTAGCTCTAATCGGTAATTTTAATCTATTAGGTTTTAGTTTCACTTGCACTCCCTCCGTGTCCACGCCCGCCTATAGCCCCGCCCCCTGTCTTAGAGTCGAGAGTAGCAAATTTTATAGACAAATGGAGCTGCAAATCATTCGCATTAAGAAAACCAACGAGGAAGACTCATTTTTTGTATTAAGCCTTAAAGATTTGTGCGTGCATGAAAAGGAGTGAAAAATATAGATATATTTATATTAACTTATTTCGCGTAACACCTTTAACTATAAGTTAAACACAACACCAACATAGTAAATTCAATAAACATAAATAAAATTGAAATACATGGATACAAACATTCGTAAAAATTAAATCAATGAAAAGGAAAACGAAAAATAAACAGTTGCAAAATGCTTTGTTGAATATTTTTTGAAAAATAAATTTGAAAGCAAAAATTATTGTTGTGGACTTAAAATATATATTTATTGCTCTGAATTGATGATATTGGGAGCAACTGCGGTGTTGCAATTTTCAAGTTATTTTCATTTTATGGCATTAAGTGAAATTAAATTTGGATAATAGTTGAATCAATTTAATGAAATCATTTATCGAAAAACTTAAAACGAGTAATTAAAGTCACTAAGTAAATGGATAATGCATTATTTCATCCATTGTGATGGCCATTAAATCTTCACATTTTTATTTTTTTTTATTACGATTATGATTATTGTAATTTCAATTTTTATAATTTTAAAATTATTTGATTTTCATATTTAAAATATAGTAGAAATCATCATTGGTATCAGTTTCGGTTTCGGTTAAGTTAGAATTCTGGTTTTCGGTTACTCAAAATTTTAGGATATCGGTTTATCGGGTATTCGCTTCCTCCAGTTTCAAAATGCTGGTACAATATTGGTTATCAATTTTTTTTTTGTTTTACCTAAAATTATAAATCGAAAATAATAATATTGTTGAACATTTTTAGAATCGATTGACATCACTACTTCAAGTTTAAACAGTTGAAGTATTTTTTAAAATAATTTTCTTAAAAACATCTATAAAATATTTTGTAAAAAACAAAACTGAGCTCTTCTGATTTCCAATTTAATTTTTGAAATCACTGCGGACGGCAGTCCGCGCTAGTGACGAAATCAGCACAAAGGGTGCGAAAGGCGTCTAGCAATATAAAAAGGTAGAATGGCAAATATGCTATGACTGCCCGATCAGGTCGAGTTATATACAGATCGAAAGGTATCAGATTTACTAACAAACAGGTGTTAGTGGGAGGGACAAAATTTAAACGATTGGAGCAAATGGAGCTTAGTTTAGCGGGAAATCGCTAAAACCAGCTAAAATGAAAACACCCATAGTATACAAACGAGCAGCTGCAGATATGTTCTATATATCGTTGGAAAGATATTTTGAAGGGCTTTTCAACATACCTTTAAATGTTTTTTCTAAAGCACATAGGTAAAAAGCTACAGGTGAAAAAAATATTTTTTTCCCACATTTTGGCGGTTTTTGAGAAAACGCCCCGAACAATTTTTTTAAGTTTCAATATATTGTAGTTTGTACAATTTCCGGTTTTTTTATATATGAAACATAAATTTTATCCGGTGAATTTAGAAGATAAAACCTGTTAACTGAATATAAACGTTTAACTTAGAATTCGAAAAGGACAGCAGCACCAAAGTGTCGTAGCAGCCAGACCTTTAGAGCGCTGTTAGCTTTTGCGCTAGGCAATTATTTTCGTAAAAATAAACTATCTTTTTCTGATAATGAAAACAAAAAAAATATTCATATTCTTGAGAAAATGTCTTATTCATAATTGTGATTGCAATAGGAACCAGTGTTGACGAGTAATATTAAGTTTGCCATATAAATTATTTTAAAATAAAATTTTTGTAACTTGGCACTGGGAAAAGTAATATTATACTTAAAAAGAATTTTCGAAACGTTTTCGAAACCGAGTTCGAAAAGTTAAAACAAGCCCATTTCGATAGGAATTGGGAACCGCAAATAGTAAACCGTTCTATTTTTTGAAAACGTTCGAAATTCGGAACAGGCGTGAATATACATGTAAACCGAAATTTTTTTGATTTTAAAGGCGATTATCTATTCAATGCACAGTGGGCGATTTGGCAGATCTAGCGGGAAATCGCTAAAAACCGCCAATTAAAACCCTTATATATAGAAGCTGCAAATGTGATATATTTATCGTTGAAAAGGTATTTCGAAGGGCTCTTAAGCATACCTTTAAACTTTTTTCTAAAGTGCTTAGGTAAAAAGCTGCAGGTGAAATAAGGTATTTTGTCCCACCTTTTTGGTTTTTGAGAAAACGTAAAGTTTATGACACAAAAAATTTTACCGATGGATTTGGAAGATATAACCTATTAACTGAATAGGAGAGCAGCAACAAAGCACAAAGTCACTGGGCACATTGCGCAAAATTTTTAAAAGTTACAAAAAAATTTTTTTTAATAATTCATTTGTAAAACTTAATATTATTCATCACAAAATTGGATATCAGAAATTTTGGGGCATGAAAATGTTTTCACCTCTAGACTTTTACCTCGTAAAGAGGTTTTTTTTAAGTTAGTTAAAAAACGTTGAGTACACATTAACAACATTAAATGAATACATGAATTGGTTACTAAACGTATATTTCGGTTTAAATAATTTAGATTTTTATATAAAAAAAAATGTTGTTTCTGTTACATTTTCAGTTACGGTTACAAATTTCAATCGGTTAGCATCGCTTAAATCCCTACGGTTTAAATCCCTTGTATAAATAAGTAATAGTTATAAAAGCATGTTTTTCAAATTCAGCTGCTAAGATCAAAAAGTAATATAAAATAAAAAAAATGTGTATATGTAAATAACTATTTGAATGCAGATTACATAAATATCATTGACAGAGCAAATTTAAAATTGCCTCAATCACCTGTAATACCTGTTATTATTTTTCTGGTAATTTATTTATACAGCAGCTCGAGGTGTTGGGCATTTGAGCGTAAAATGATTTCAATCTATACATATACATCTCGTATATATACTTTTTATTATTTATATATATTGCTATGTCACATGTCTAGCTCATTAAAATTTATGGTTTTTAACATTCAACAAAAGTGTGTTGTTTAAAATTAGCTATAAAATTTTAATTTTTTTTGTTCATTTTGTGACAAGTTTATTATTTTAGTTACATATTGTTATTGACTTTTACAAGGGTATTTTCTAGTCGTTGCAGTTACTTAAAATTGTTTCTTTTATTTGTTAATTTTGTAAATATCGAAAGGTTTGGCAATCTATTTGTATTGCTGCTTTGATTGTGACTTTAATTGGCCTCAGTTTCCTCCTCTCAGTTCGACATTAACTGGCCGAGTGCGGTTCACAGATTGTTATACCCGTTCCTTGTTCATTGCAAGGGTATATTGTATTCGTTGCCACATATGTACCAGGCAGTAGAGGGCGTGGCAGAATCCATAAAATATACAGTTGGTAAGTGAGGAAACAAAATAAATAGTATTTGTTGATTTTAATCATAAAAACCGAATTCTAATTATCATATTCTATTTTTAGTTCTATAATATTATAAATTTTTAAATTTTTGTCTAAGATTTGTTGTAAAAATTGAAGAATTGAAGATTCTTAATTGTTCATATTTAGACCCCGTTATCAAGGGCGTCGGCAGCTTTTCAAGCAAGGGGGAGGGCCAATATATTTGTTCACGTTCTCAATCACTCTGCACAGTGGTCCACAATCCAAAAATGTTGGCAGCAATTAGAATAATGAATGATGACCTAAAAAAGCCTGAGAAAAAATTTATGCCCTTCAAGCCACGCCTTCAAAAATTTGAACAAATCTAAATGAATAACTAGAGACTTAAAATTTGACATAAATCTTAGGCTAAAGTAGAATTTATATTTATTTATGTTTTTTAATTGGACAATGTCTTCACTTTCTCCACGACTCGATATAAAAGTAAAAAATATATTTTATAAACTTAAATATTAAGATATTTTAAACTTTGCACGTTTGCTTATTAGATTAAAGTAGAATTCACGATTTTCTTTGTTTTTTAATTTGATTATGCCTTAAGCTCCCTCATCATCTGACTCCCGAAAAAAAATTGAATTTTTCCCCAAAATACACTCCTGCAACATATGATCTTTCATGAAAAGTGGCAAAAATGGGCAAAAAAGATTAATACCATCTCATTATATACATATTGACATTGCGTTAATATAATTTACAACCAACTATAAGCAATCATACTTTTCTTCCACGGAATACAAAAAGTGTTAGGATAGAATTGCTAAAAAAAACATTACTTTACAAAAGCACAAAAAACTAAGTCAAATCACATTCAGCAAATAATGCGTGATGACACTTATAATATAAATACTTTTAATTTTGTTTTCCATTTTGACTTTCTTTAAAATTCGACGTAGATTTTACTTGATAAAGATTTAAATTTTAAAATGAATTCTTATTTGCAACACAACTCTGATTTTGAAATGCACCAAATAGATCTCTATTGGAATAAAATATTGTTTGTGCATAACTCTTCAAAACCAATATTAAATTTCTGGCCAAATTTCTTTTGTCTGTACCACTGTGTTTTGTTTGAATTTCGGAAGCTAAATTATGTAAAGTTAAACTGTAGTGGGGACAACGGAGCTAGAGACTCCAAACTTGGTATGTAGGTTAGTCTATATTGCACGCAGATCGAGTTTGTTTTAAATTTTGGATCGGACCACTATATCATATAGATAGCTGTCATAGGAACGATTAGTCGGTAATCAAGTCTTAGTATGAAAAAATTTTATGTTGTTTTAGTTATCTGATCAAATGTGATTGACATCGGACCACATAAAAATGATCGAATTTCGAAAATAATTTAACTTAGTTCTTAAATTATATTTTATTCGAAGTTTGAAATTAATAAAAAAAAAGGGATTTAATTTTTCCCACAATTTTTAAATGAATAAAATTTTTAAATTAAAAAAAACTAATTTAGAAAATAGTTTAGCCTAGTTCTTACATTAAATATTATTTATATATATTTTAATGGAATATTGGGTATCTTGAAGTTGGGAACTGGACTATAGGATCCAAACTTCTTCAGTTTATGTATATGGCATATCGGATGATGTCGCCTCGTGCCTCGTGCCAAGTCGTGCGACTATTTCTTCCTATTTATATACACATGAATGTATATTATAATCTTGCTCAATTGAAATTTGTGGCAATTGAAATTTGTAGTTGTCAGAGGAAGAGGCGTCTGGTCTCAGCCGAGCTTTATTGTTGTCAATTGACAATTGTATTGATTTGCAGGCAGTTGCCGCCAATTAATTGAAAGATGACTGCGCAATTGAATCGGAGATCGGGTCCAATCCTCGACAGAAATGCCCCTAGTTCTCAGTCAGAGTCTCAGTCAGCCGAGCATTTGGTGTCAAACTGTCGGCAGTTTAATGTCAGTAGCTCAGTTAAACAGTCGATAGCAAGCCAAGCAGATCAAATCAGACAGAATCCAACTGTGATACAACTAGAAATTAAGAAATATATATATTTGCTAGAAATTTTTATTTAAAATGTCGGAACCGAACGAATCCCCGCCGACTTCACAAATGTTTGAATACAAAATGTTGCCGCTGCACATGGATTTTAAGGAATTTGTAAGCAAATAACAAAATAAAACAGATGTAATTATAAAACTCTTTTACTTATTGACTGACAGACCTAACGGTAAGAGCCAGAAGGCTGAAACTTTCACAATAAATTCACGACGAGCAGTTGCATACAAATGATTAATAATATATTTTATTTAATTTTTTCATTTACCCTTATTATATGTTTAGAAAATTTGCAAGCCCGCGCCTTTCTCCTGCGACGAGGAGGCAATTAAGGAGCGTGAACGTTGCGATTATACACATCGGATTACCTATCAGATGGCCCGTTCCGGTCAGACGAATCGACGCGTGCGCGTATACGCGGATGGCATCTACGATCTGTTCCATCAGGGCCATGCCAGGCAACTGATGCAGGCCAAGAACATATTCCCCAACGTCTACCTCATTGTGGGCGTGTGCAACGACGAGCTCACGCATCGCATGAAGGGACGCACCGTCATGAACGGATTTGAGCGCTACGAAGGTGTTCGCCATTGTCGCTACGTAGATGAGGTGCGAATGAATATCTCTCTCTCTCTCTTTCTCTCTCTCTCTCTCTCTCTCCTCGAATGCTCTTCTAACTTAACTTCATTTCCCTTTGTAGATTGTCCAGAATGCCCCTTGGACGTTATCAGATGAGTTTATAGATGAAAACAAAATAGATTTTGTAGCTCACGATGATATTCCCTATGGAGCCGCTGGTCTGGATGACATCTATGCTCCGTTGAAGGCACGTGGCATGTTTGTGGCCACCGAGCGCACAGAGGGCGTGTCCACCTCGGACATTGTGGCCCGCATTGTCAAGGATTATGATTTGTATGTGCGTCGCAATCTCGCACGAGGATACTCCGCCAAGGACTTGAACGTCTCTTTCCTGTCCGAGAAGAAGTTCCGTCTGCAGAACAAAATGGACGAACTGAAGTCGCGTGGCAAGCGGGAGTTGACCAAAGTCAAGGGCGACATTATTACCAAGTGGGAGGAGAAGTCTCGGGAATTCATTGACACATTTCTGCTGCTCTTCGGACGCGAACGTCTCAATCATTTGTGGAACGAGTCCAAGGGCAAGTTGATCCAGGCGCTGAGTCCACCTGGCAGCCCGTCGGGATCGATCAATGGCGATGACCTGGACGGCGATGTCAATGACTCCTCGGATGAGTATCTGGAGTTGCCCACGGAATACAGTGGGGGCAGCAGCAGCTCCTTAAATGGCCAAAAGAAACGCAGCTATCAGACACGTTCGGAGGCTGGATCCTTACCAGATGACTATGATGTCGATGAAGATGACGACGATAATGATGATGATCATGATGATGATCATAATGATGTTGCCCTCGATAAAGAATTCGTTGAACGGCGCAGGAATTGAAATTGAATTCAAGCAAAATTCTCTTTGATTTGACTAGCCTAAAAATTATCTTCAACTTTCCCTCTCTTTCTGTTAAGCTATTGTATATTTATTAAATTGTTGTTTGGTGCAGACTAAAATATGAAATTTTCTATAATTATCACGATCCCTTCGAGGATCGAGTGTCGCCAATCTTTTTGGAGAAATAGCTAAGCTCAAAGCAGAAGACGTAAAATAAATAGATTTGCCTCTATTCGCTTTTGAAAGTTTTATTCCAAATTTTTCAAAAAAATTCAACATGGAAATATTTTTCATTTAAATTAACGATGTGTTTTGCTTTTTTACCTCTTCACTTATTCAAAACAGCCGATTTTGAAAAGCAATGACAATTTGATCATAATTTTAAATATTTACTTACTAATGTAGGATACATATTTTAAATTTGTCACTGCGGACGGCAGTCCGCGCTAGTGACGAAAGCAGCACGAAGAGTGCGAAAGGCGACTAGCAGGAAGAATGGAAAATTTGCTATGACTGTCCGATCGGGTCGAGTTATATACCGAACGGTATAAATTTTACTTACAAATGTGCATACTAAGTCTTTTGAAAACTCACCTCGTTCGTGAGATAAACAGGTGTTATACGTAGTGGGAGGGGCAAAATTTAAATGATTGGAGCAATTGTTTACTATTCTAATCAAAAATACGCGTCGAATGGCACCTCGATCATCGAAATCCGACTACTGGTTCAAAAAAATTCATTTGGAAATTTTTAGTGGCTTTCCGAAATGGAAATGGAAAGACAGTCTGTTTGTTTGGATCAAATTGTTGATTTAGCTTATGAGGAAATATACTGCTTGCAAGTGTTCAATTCTTTTTAGGGCAGATATAAGATATTTCAATTGCGATTACAGCAAGATCTGTATATATTTAGGGTTACTAGTCATGATTTATCCGAATATTAGTCGATATTATCTGTTAACTGAATATATACATTTTGCTTAGAATTGGAATAGCACAACAGCAGCAAAGTCTCAGAGCAGCCAGAGTTTGAGAGTGCTGGTAGCTTTTGCGTTTGGCATGTGTGTTTGTAATGGGAACTAGTGTTGCCAGACAGTTTGTTTTAGCTTGTACAAACAATAAACAAAGTTGACAAAGCTATACTGTCAAAAATATTGCAATTTAAAAATTTCTGATGTCTCATTCAAAAATTTCTGATATCTTATAAAAAAAACCTTTTTACGAGGTAAAAGTCTAGTGACGAAAACATTTCTATTCCCCAAAAATTCTGATATCCAATAACCAAAATTTTATAATACAAATTTTGGGGCATACAAATGTTTTCGTCACTAGACTTTTACCTCGTAGAGGTTTTTTTACAAGATTCAAAATTTCCGCTAGTACTTACCCCTTTACATACTTTTTCAAAAACTTTCAACTGCCATGGCTTTATCGATTTTTCGAAATTGATTCTGCACCAAAACATTTTTCATTTGGAAAGTTTAAATTTGTTTTCGAAATTTTTTTCGATTTAGTAAAAATTTTTTAAACCTTTTTAACTTCTTTAAAACTTTGCGGATTTTTATGAACATTGCCTTTTTGATCTTTAAATTGACTCTGCATTAAAATTTTGTTCACTTGGAATATTGATATTTTTTCGAAAATTTGTCAGATTTTTTTAATAGTTTTGAAATTTAAATACATCGAAAAAGTCGCGTTTTTTGCTATGTTCTCTGCCTTTATTGGATTATATATATTGTTTGTTATATAATATGCAATTACTTATGAGTGTGGATTAATTAAAATAAAGGATTTCATTTTATGTTATTTGTAATAACGTTGAAATAGCGTTGCTGTGACTTGATCGCTCTAAACAAAAATTTCCAGTTTTCATATTGAATGTTGGTAATTAAAGTATTTGTTTAATGCCATGGGTTAGGTCAATGACATCTAGGATGATCTATGGAGCTCTATTCATGCCGACAGCAAAGAGGGGTACCATTTTCTTGCCCTTGGCTTTCTTTTGCTTCTTGTTGGCGGTGGCATCCACCGCTGAGGTGTTTGCCTTGTCGCCGCCACGTTGTTGCTTCTGCTGACCCAAAGCGCCGACGAATAATTCGCCCAGTGCCCAAGGACCGACGGCACGCAATTCAAGATCCTCATCCAGAGTGGGACGATTGACAACTGCGGTAGCTTTAGGCGGCGGCGGCGGAGCAGCGCGTCCCCAAGCGCCTACTTGAAACTCCGGGCCAGTGGAAGCTGCACCTGGCGACGCTGTGTTGCCAATGCTAGGCCACAGCTCCTGCTTGGGACTGGCAGCCACGCTGGAGTAACGCACTCCACTCGACTGACCAATGGAGATGGGCATTGAGCCACGAGGTGCAGGCAAATCCTCCTCAAAGCCACACTAGAAAAAAAGTAGAGATTATTAAGCTAGAGAACTACAGATTGTATAGTTCATTCATACAGTTGGGAACTCATGAGTCGAGCTTAGATTCAAGTTGGCTGCACTGGCAATCAGTTTGCCCATCTGGCGATCGTTGATCTCGTTAATGTGCTGCTCTCGTTTACGTTCCTCACGCTCGCGACGCTGTCGTTCCTTCTTGCGATGCATCAGATCATCTGCAAGAGTTTGATTAACATATTGACAAGTCTATATTGGGTATAGTTATATATATTATGTACCCTTAAAGAGCTTGAGAATGCTGCCGGCAATAATTGGCGGCTGTAGTTCCACTTCGACAACCGCAAATTGACAAGTGAGCGGCAAATGACCCAAACAGGTGAATTTACGACGATGCTCCTCGTCCATGGAGTGATGCTCCTTCTGCAGAATCTGCGCCTTGATCAACACAGGGGCTAGATCCAAGGAGCCATAGCATGCCTGTAGCATTTTCACATTTAATGGATGCAAATAAATGTTTTGACCGTCATTCGATTGATAAAAGTAATAATATTTGTTGGTGTTGTGATTGTTGCTGCTGCTGCTGCTGTTGTTGTTGTTGTTATTGTAGGAGCTGCTGCAGCTGCTTGCCTCGCCCAAGGATGAGACCGAGGCATCGTCGGGTTTCTCATCAATATCGGTAGTCTTGACTTGTTGCTCCTCTTCCAACAACTGCAATGGTTGTTGATGTTGCTGTTGTTGTTGTGGTTGTTGTTGCTCCTCTGGCTCCAAGCCGAGTTTCTCGCCACGTTCGTTGAGTGTGAGCAGAGCCTGCTGTATGAATATATCCTCGGGACAGGATATATCCGACTCTGCCAAGAGTTCGCGACGCTCACGTTCGATTATGGCTGCAACATCCACACGCTTGGCAATCAAAAATTTGGAGAAACGCTTGGCTTCATCCACAGCGCTCAAGAGAGGAAAACGCTCATAGTCTAAGGCTGCTCCTCCTAATCCTGCTTCGGCATAGCGCTCGATGTAAATGGAACCTTTGCGTCGACGCATTAACTGAAAGCTTATGAAATCTCCCACATTCATAGGCTGCTGCTGATCGATGGTGCAGCTCTTCAAGTCTGCAGCATGGATGGCATCATAGCAGATGGGACACTTGCGCCAGGTCTTGTCACTCAAGGACAGATAATGCAGCAAACAGGGCCAACAGTAGGCGTGGCCGCAACGCGTCAATTTGGCTGCCACCGGTGGATAGAGGCAAATGGGACATTGTGGCTCCTCGGTTGTATGTATATTGATCTGCTCAATCAAATTCCAATCAATCAGAGTATCTGGAGAGCCATTCACCTGAGCCTTGGCACCTCCGCGAATGACAAACTGAAAGTTGGCTTGGAGAAACTGCTCCTTGTTGAAACGCGGCTGACGGCGCGGCACAGCACCATGCCCATGTCCAGTGGCATGCCAGTTGGATGACAATTCATGCCGTGGCACACAGTGAAAGTTCAACAGATGGTTCAGATTCTGTTTCTTGCTGCCGTGCACATACACAGAGTTCAGTTCGTAGTCAAGATCACCGCTACGCATGTAGCCGGCACCCATGGCTGCTAGTCCGGTGCTGCCATTAGAGTTATCCGCATCTGTGCCAGCAAAGCCATCGCCATAGCTAGACCCCTGACCAAAGCCTGATCCCGATCCGTATCCGTTGCCACCACGGGCACGTGGACGTTTGTCCACATTGGCACGTAGCTTGGCAGGCTGCTGTTGTTGTTGTTGTTGCTGCTGCTGCTGCGGTTGTTTGATGTTGCGTTGTTGTTGTTCGTTGCGTGGCGTGGGAAGCTGTTCACGTCGTCGAGAATTGCGTGTCTTGTTGTTGACATGCAAATCTAAACGAGATGGCAATTAAATAAGTACACAGTTAGATCGAATTATTTTATTATACCCACCACTTGATTTGCGTTGAGCTTCAGCAGATGATTTGTTTGTGCGCTGTTGCTGTTGTTGTTTCTTGTTGTTGTTGTCCATTGTAGTTATTTTTGGCTGCGCTAAGAACGCAGAGTTCGTTGAGAAGGTGAACGTAGGAGAAAGAAGGTGAAGAAGAAATTGTTGTTGTTGTTTGTTGTTGTTGTTGCTGCGAATTGACAGCAAATTGCGTCTCGCGCTGACGTTTGTCTCCACACGGAGTCCGTTGCGTGATTATGTTTCGTTGAGGATTCATCTTTACTGAGCCATGATTACCAACAAATATAACCAGAAATAATACTTGCGTAATATTTCCAAAAAGTTAATGCTCGTTGTTTTCGTTTAAAATCGAAAATCGAAGCGTCGATAAGTACTAAAGTTAGTACTTGAGGTGCTTTGTCTAATAAGACTTTTGCCTTTAGTTCACGTTCACTTGTTTCGCCGTCTGCTTTTTACTATCTACTAATTATTTGTTGGTATTGGTGAGAATGTTCAAAGGTGTGACGAATGCGTTTTTTTTTTTAATGCGTAGATTGCCAAATATGGGGCTTGAAAATCATTTGTCAAATGCACGTGCACAGACTATAATCAATTACAAATTGTCAGGGAGATATTTTTTATATTGTGAAAGCAACTAATTTTGATATAAAAACCAAAAAAGCCTTGGTTGGAAAAATCAGCATCCGTGCTGACCTATGAAAAACAGTGTTGACCACGAGATAGTGTTGGGACTAGTCTTGGGTTGCTCATGAGTGAGTGAACAAAAAAGAGTTGCTCCCTGAAGTGAGCAAGTGAACATGTTCCTTCCAAATTGCTCTTTATTGTTCATTTGTTCCTTATTGCTCAGTTGCTCTGTTTTGCTCAGTTGCTCAGTCTTGTTCAGTTGTTCTGTTTTGCTCATTGTTCCTATTGCTCACTTTGCTTGAATTTTCTCTGTGCTCTTCGGCCGCTTAGGGCATTTTGTGTAGATCCTTTCTTTGAACATAGACATTGTTGGATTAGTGTCAAATCTAAATACTCGTGTTAAGAATTCAGAATGTCATTTATCAAAAAGTGTAGCAAAATATGGAGCCATTACGAAGATGCCGGAAGTCAACCAGCTAAATGCAAGTATTGTAAATGTTTCTTAAGCTGTTGATCACAGAACAACCTGAGCAGCCATCAGATTTAAATTGAAATGTAATGTATGATATTTTCGATTAGTTGGATGAGGGGCTCAGTGAGCAAGTAAGCAACTGAGCAAGTGAGCAATCTGAGTGAGTTGACTCACCTAAAAAAAAAGAACAAGTGAACCTGTTCACCCAAATGAGAAATGTTTACCAACACTCGTTGGGACCGATTTTAATAAAATCGATTCTTCTTTGTAAAATCGATTTTGTTTTTCTTAAAATCGATTTTTTAAAAGGACCAGTGCTGTGAAATGCTGTTAAGGCGAGAATGTTTGAGTACACAAAGAATCGCTGTTTTTATACCACTTACCCATTGAAAATGGTCACAAAGGGTATATTATATTTGTTGATGTACGTAACAGGGAGAAGGAAGCATCTCCGACCCCATAAAAAACATATATTCTTGATCAGCATCAACATCCGAGTCGATTGAGCCATGTCAGTATGTCTGTCTGTCCGTCCGACTGTTTGAACGCGACGATCTCAGAGACTAGCAACTAGAGATGGGCACGGGCCGGGCCGGGCTTCGTGTCCCGCGGGCCTCTTCAAAAAATCACCGGGCTTCGTGCATGAAAATCGAAAACGGGCTTTTTTCGTGCGGGCCCGGGCCTAAGCAAAAAGCCCGAAGCCCGGTAGGCCCGAAAAGAAAATTTTTCATATCGATTAATAAAAATATTTATTTATTATTAAAATATTTATTTATTTTTTAAAATAAGTAACTGCTAATATCATTTACGCATCTCTATTATCGATATGATTCTTATCGACATTAAAAAGTTATGAAAAAAAAATTAATTTTAAAAAAAATTTTATATAGTTGTTTCGGGCCGGGCTCGGGCCGGGCCGGGCCCCTTGAAATTTGACCGGGCTCGGGCCGGGCCGGGCCTCTTGAAAATTTGAACGGGCCGGGCCTGGACCGGGCCAGAAAGATTTATTTCGGGCCTTAAGAAGAAGCCCGTGCCCATCTCTACTAGCAACATAGCAACAAAAACCAATGGCTTAGTAAAATCTAATTAAATCTAATCCAAAATAGCCTAGTCCCTCGCAATAGGAATTAAGCGAGGTTTATTTTAGTCATTGAAATCTGAATTTATTTTAATTTTGAAACTATTTTCCTTTTTTTGTGATATAAATACTAAAAAAAAATTTTTTCTTCTGTTTTGAAAAAGTCGTAAAACAAACGATTCTAGATTTTTTATCGGGAACAAGTCCTCATTCAAACTTTTAAGCCAAATCAACGCTTTGATACAAACAAACAAACAGACTGACTTTTCATTTCAATTTCGGAAGGCCACAAAAAACTTCAAAATAAACAATTTTTTAAACCAGTGGTCGGATTTCGATGATCGAGGTGTCATCGACGAGTATTTTTGATTAGAAAAGTACAAAATTAAAAATAAATTCAAAAAGGCTCCAACCGTCCCATTTGCTCCAATAATTAAAATTTGTTCCCTCACACTAACACCTGTTTATCTCACGAACCAGTGTCGACCCGATCGGACGGTCATAGCAAATTTTCCATTCTTCCTGTGTATATATGCTAGTCGCCTTTCGCACTCTTCGTGCTGCTTTCGTCACTATATATTAAATTGTGAAAATAAAGATTTCAGCTGACCCACCACAAATTGCTTGGTTATTTCCGGTGGTGGACTGCTAGGAATCCGGGCAAGATCACAACGGCACGGGTCCGGTGCCTACAATATGACTTTGTTTTGTGTATAAAATTTTGTTTTAAATTACATAATTCTTTAACAACTGAAAATAAAACTAAGAATAAGATAACTTTTGGAAGAGAAGTCACAAATGCATATAATTTTAGCATGCAGCCAGCTTTTTTTTCGCAATAAATTAACAATTGGAAATAGTGTTTAAATAACAGTTTATGATATTCTTTTGAGTTCTTCGAAGGTCGCGTTGAGTTCGCTTGCAAATGATGGCAGCTTGTGGCTTTGCAACTCAAGCTTTAAGTTAGCCAGTCTTATGGTGTTATCTGCCGTTTTCGCCTTGACCTCTTTAAGCTTTTCTTCAGCCAGATTCAGCGTCTCCTTGTAGTCCCTTATAAACTCATTCTTGACACGTAAACGCTCCTTTTGCTGTTCCTCGGCAGCACTAAGGTAATCCGCATTTTGGTTTCTTTTGGCTTGCAGAAGTTTGTTCAACTCTTGCTGTTGGCGATCAAGACGATCGAGTCCTGTGCTCAGATTCAAGTTACGTTCGATCAATTGCTGATGATGCTGGGACATCATGGAATATTTAGTCTTATAGCTGAGTGGCAGTCGATCTGTTTGCTGCACGATTGCCTCAGTCTGCATGTTATTTTTTTTAAAGTCCAATCGAAGTTGTTCGCTAAATTGCGCCAGCTCAGCATTCTGTTGCTCCAACTGTCGACTTCTCTGGTCATTCTGTGCTCGTCGTTGAGCCAGTAAAGTGGCGAGCTTGGTCAGCCGGCGACTATGTGCTTCAATGTTGGAAAACTGAGGCGGCATCGGCAACACTAGATCCATCTTGGTTTTCTCGCTGGCACTACAAATATCCGAATCGAGAACAATGTTTTGCGAATGTGAATTAAACTTCTCCACTTTGTCGAGCAACTGCTTCTTGGCACGGGACAGTTTCACTTGCTGATTGTTGCCGCGCTCCGAGAACTCGTGTATTTGCCTCTTATAATACTGATCCTCGGCGGTCAGGTCGCTCAGCAGAACCTTCATGCTCTGAAACTGTTCGGCTGTGTGTCTTTGCCCGACCACCTTAAGCTGCAGCTTCTGTATTTCCTTACGCTGGTTTACCACCAGTTCAGCATTTGCTGCGATTAGGCTGCCAAGTTTCTCAATCTTTCGAATGTACTCCTTCGTATCTCTTTGTAATGCTGACAGTTTCTGTTGCAGTTGCTCCTCCTGGGACTTTAGCTGTTCTAGTTGCCCGCGCTTGTTGTCTGCCGGCAACTGAAGCTGATCCTCCAGGTGCTTTCTCTCATTTTTTAGACGAACCAAGTCCGCATCTAGGGATTGGATATCGGGCACGTCGCAAAGGCATTTAACGAGTCGATCGCTGACAGTGCGCTTAAGCACATCATATTCTTCAAAATTTTGGGTATTCCACCATCCAAAACATTCGGCAGCACTGGGAAACAACAAATGATTCGTGTCTTCGGTGAGGACGACGTGACTGATCTGCAAGTTGGACAATGCCATGGGATCTAGGGTGTTTTGTATGCAGCTGGCATGCTCACTAGTTTCCATAAAGGGGAACTCATCGTATTGACCAAGTTCCTGCTGAACTGACGGTAGGGGCCCCGAGATGTCCTTGAGAAAGTCGAGCATGACAATGACATGGCCAATGGAGTGCTGTGTTGTGGGTGTCATTAACCAGGACTTGTTCACCTGATATGGATACTTCAGCTTGTGCAGCGCATTCGTAATTTCCTCAACATGATTGCCACCATTGACATTGACGCGATTTCCGAAAATCAATTGTAAAAAGAAATTCACAATGGCCACGAACTGTTTCATGGTCATTTGGCGAATGGAAGCTGCACCGCGACTAAAGAATTCGGGGGCAAACCCTTGCACTGGATGAATCTGCATTATTTCGTCCAGATATTCGGCGATCATATGCGTCTGTTCCTGCACCCATTTCTTGTCCTTGTGCAGCATTACGGCACGCTCCTCCACCGACGCCTGTCGCTGTCGCAACGGCGTCGCGCTTACTATACTCCCATTGCTGGCTGTGCTACGCTTCGTGTTGCCGGACGGACTGAATTGGGAAGTTCGAGATTGAGGCTGCCAGAGGCCAGATTTCTTCAATGGTGTTATTGTGGCACGCAATTGCGACCTACAAATTGCAAAAGTCGTTCAAGTAACATTAATTTTAGACATTTTGGCAACAAACACACTTGCCTTGTTGGTCGCTTCGTCAGGGCGCTTCCATCATCGCGCGCGTCCTCGTGAAACTCTGAAGTTCGTCGTGGCTGATACATAATTCAATTACAATAGTTACAATTAGTTAGTTGAACGATCAACGATTAAAATCAGCCTACTAATTAATTGGCGCTGTTTTGTTTGTTCGTTTCTTCTTGTTCTTCCTTCTAGCAAAACAAAACAAACGCACACACTCACACACGTGCGATCATGAGCAGCGCCGCTATCACAGCAGCCAGCGCTCTCGCTCACACACAATGCAAAACAAAACAAAGAACCGCAGCAGCGCGCTCTCTTGCTCTCAACGCAAAACGCATTCTGTCCTACTCTACTTGCTACTTTCTACTGGCTTCTGTTTGAAAATCTCGCGCTCGCGCATTTTCGGATTCGCGAGTTGCAGCTGTGATGGAATGGAGCATGCTTAATTTTGTTTTGAAAATTCTACCAGAATTTTTGTTGGATTTTTCTCTAATTTATAAGATTTTTCAGAGTTTTTTTACTCAACTTCGCTACACGAAGAGGAAAATGAACCAAACCACTTTTAAAATGAACTTAATTATTTTACCAAATTGTCGATTTACGATTTTGTTGTTTTTCTGAGATTGTTTTTAATTTTTTTTAAAATTGATTTTTGAAAATAAATATTTTCAATTTTCGATAAATCACTATCGAATCATAAATTTGGCACTGTCGATATATCGATAGTCGACCTGTACTGCTCGATGTTTGGTAGGCAACTATCAAATGTTTTTATCCACAAAAAAATTAACAAGCGATGCATTTATAACCGTCTTTTTGAAAACGGAGCGGCGTTCAGTTTATTTTTCGTCTCTGCATGCGCTTGAAGCTTGTCTACATTTGCTATTACAAAAAACCAGTGAAAAATAGCGCGCGATAATATCGTACAATTATATCGATATTGATATTATCGTTTTAAAAAAATATCACTTAAAAATATATCATCTCCAAAAATTAAATATCGATATATCGATATTTTGATATTATATCAACTAGAGGTGGAGAACTATCGATGGTGAAGCACTATCGAGGCGCCATCGATAGCAGACGTACACTATCGATAGTGGTCGATAGTTTTTTATGACGCTCAATTCGTCACAGAAAGGCCCTCCTTTGGCATCTGCATTTAAGTTTTGTGTTTAATAAATATATATTTTCATGGTATGGATAAGAAGAACGAAACGGAACTAAAATAAATACAAATTTTTATGTTTTAATATTTATTTATGTGTGCCCGCCATTTTAGTCGAGTCCGAGCGCATGATCAGTAGACTGAACAAAAAGTTTTAGATTGTGGAACTTTGGCTATTACAATAGCTAATAGAGAAATATTATTGTTGACAACGAATTGTATTTATTTTTACTTTTATAATACCTAAATTAATGCCAATTTCAAATTTTTATTTGGAATTTTGTATAAAAATTTATAATATAACACACTATCGAAAACTATCGATAGTTATCGATGGTTTGAAAAATAATATCGTTGACTATCGATGGTGCCGACTATCGATAGTTCTCCACCTCTAATATCAACAACCCTAGCTATTACGCTTGATTTGCATAATTTGCAATATGCCTTGTTAAAATTTTTGCTTATATACAGTTTTTGGCAGTTGATTATTTAATTTAGATTTTAGCATCAGCTATTATTTTATTTATGCCCTTTGTCAGTATTTTTATTTGTAGTGAGGATAGTTATCGATAACAAATGCTATCGAGCAAAGGCACGGTCGCCATTTTACTTTTTGTTACTACTACATTGAAGTCGACTAGGCCGTGTTGCTGAGAGAAAATTCACATTTTCACATTGATAAACAATAATAAAAATTGTCAAAATAAATATAGCGTTTGACCAAGAAACGAGCCCTTCTGTCTTTGTGCATTGGTCCTCAATAAGTTTGCGTTGCGTTTTCGTTTTTATGGTTTTCCATTGGTGAGTAAAAGTTCATTGATAAAAGTACATGCACACAAACATATGTACATACATGTACTACGTGCAAGTGCGATGAGTTTTAATTAGAAAACAGCGCCAACGGATACACCCAACAATCTCAACTAGAGCGAGCAACGTATTGTGCATTAAATTAAGTTAAGTAAATAGAGCTAATAAACAAATGGTAGCAAGACCATAAAGAAAGTGATTTTTCATACATAGTATAACGCTATCGATACTTCTTCTTGCAACGCTATCGATTTATCAAAGCAATGCTTTTTGTTGTATATTTAGGAATACGCTTGTGCCACACATAAATACAAACATAACAAAGTCTTAAATGCTAATTGTAGTAAGAATATGAGTTGTTCAGTATCAATATATCAATACTTTAAGCCACGCGATCGATATGCATTCGTATTCGGATGCACGCCAAAACCATTTGTACGATAAGTGGGCAAGGCATTGCCATTGTTGGCATTGCCAGTTGCATATGGGGGCAACGGCGACGGCTGCGTCTGCGGCGTGGGCGAGCCCCGATTGATGCCCAGACCATTGTTGCGAAGACTGGGCGCCACATACGGACGCTGACTGGTGGAGGGGCCCACGCCCGCGCCTGCACCACCTGCAACTGTAACCTGGGGAGGTGATTGAGGCTGCGTCTGTGCCACATTGTTGGACGGTTGATTACCCAGCGGCTGTTGCGCTATAGGCGGCACAATCGAGTTAACCGATGAGTAATTTGGCGACGGCGGCAGCTGAGCTGGCGGCGCTTGTGGTTGAATTTGAGTACGCTTGGCCAGCGATGGTGCCAAATAGGGATGATTAACGCCGCCGTTGGTGCCACTGCTGTTGCTCTGCGGTATATCATAGTGGCGTCCCGATGGCGTTGTCACCTGAATGCTGTTGGGCGGCACGGGAAGAGAGCACGGCTCGGGCTTCGTGTAGTCATAGCCATTGGGTAGCACCTGGACATAGTTCTCAAAGAATTGGCTCACCGAATGCATTGGTGTCGAGTAGTTGACATTGACCAGAGATTCTCGTGTGCGCAGACGCTTCGACTGTTCCACCTCCTGCTTCTGTTGCTGCTGCTGCTGCTTCAATTCCTGCGCCTGCAAACGCAGAATATTGGCCTGCTTGATGTGGGGCAACAGCTCAGCATCTCCCTTAATCTTCTCTACGATTGCTTCGTCACTGTCGTCAGCATCCTCAGCATGCTCGCTGGTTGCTTTTGTTGGTGCTGGCGCCTTTGTCGTGCTCTCCGTAGGTTTCTCCTTCTCCTTGGCCTCCTTTGTCTCGGGTTTTTTGCGATTGACAAAATCGAAGAGATCGTCTATGTCGGGAACGTCGGGCAATCCGCCGTAGGAGTCAAAGTTATCACGAAATGCATTGGCCCATTCCTCGTTCTTATGCAGCTGGGGATTAATGGCCAGCTTCACTTGCTTATTGCTCGCCGCACTCGATGATCCCACATCGCCGACGCCAACGCCGCCCACGTTCTTGATCACAGTGATTGTCTTTACATGTGTGCCTTCCTTGGAGTCAATATTGGTGGCTGCATAGCTTAGACTAAGATCCCTCTTGGCCGGCTGCGTTCGCTCCAGCTCTTCCCTGCCCTGCTGCGGATACTTTATGCTGATTATAGTGGTGCCCTGGGCGCCGACAAGCAGAAGCAGCCCAAGTGCCGACATTGCCTATCAATTAGTATTACATTAAGCAAATTTATCAGTTATTGGCTTACACTTTTTGGTATTTTGGTCGGAATTAATCGTTATTATGGTTAGTAAGGCCATGGAATGATTATATTAGTCCAATTATCTAAATTATTAAAGGGAGGGTTCCAAATATCTGTTTAATAGATAAAAGTCAGATTGCTTTCTTTGAAAATCTAGTTTTATATCTTTGAAGCAACCATTAAGAGCTCAGCTAAAATTTGATTCCTTTATTGAAATATTTGTATTTCGATAGTTTCTATCTAAGTATCTTCTAATGATTTCTTAAATACTTTCTTTATTTTCTACCTTCAATGTTATCCAACAAGCTGCTTTTAAGTTCTCTTAACATTTTATTACATTATTATTAATAGTTTTCTGTTCAATGGAATCTACTCCTTAAGACTTCTAGCTCGAAATATATTTGAAATATATTAATATTTTGCGGTGAAAAATTCATGGTGCAGATCGTTGAGTGCTGTCTTCGAACATTTTTTTCGCATTTCTTTTTATTTTATTTCTATCGTATTTATAACGTATTTTAAAAATCTAGCCTTAAGTTTTCAGAAGTACACGTTAAATAAAATATGCTCTCAAGATCCGTTTGACGATGTCTTTCATAAAATGCTATTAAGTTGGGAAATGTAAGAAAACTAAGATCAGTGGGAGTTGTAATTTAACAAGCAACCATTTAATCTAAATCGGGTATGTAATTGTCTTTCAAATTGATTTTGAAAAGTAGTTAAATAGACTAAATTATAAATGACCACACATATCGATCGATCCAAGGATTTAGTAACACAGTTGTAAAATGATTATTATAAAATATTTTATAATGGCTCACACTCACAATTGCGAATTTCATAACTTTTGTGAATACTCAACGCACGCGCCGCTGTCTGGCGATCACTGAAACCTGACGACGACGGCAGTAAACGACGATGACGAAGACGGTAACGCGGTCAAATCTTTTGTATAACTGCGCCCCAGATGGCCAACAATGGCTTTTTATATAGCCTAGCGGAAGGAGTTGGAGTTGGTTTTCCTGTAGTGTTTTTTGGCGTTAATCAGCCAAAGCCAAAAACAAACAAACAGGCCTCAATCTTCTCCTGCCTCCGCCTCCTTCCTGTTCCAGGCTTTCGCTTAGCGATCAGACGCCGCTTTTATTTATATTCATCTGTTGTTACTACTGTTGTCGTTGTCGTTGTTGACGATTCAACAGCAACTTGATATAGTTTGCGGCAAAATGTCGGGGACTGACTGGCGGCAATAGCAATTGAATTAAAGCTACATAATCGCTTTCCAATTACGTTAAGTCTCTATCAACTGGTTTTAACGCTCTTTTCTTTTTGGGAAAGCAGTTAACGTTTTGCACTCGTCATTGGCATCATTAACAGGTAATTGAGTGCGTTTAATGAGGAAATTGAAACGCCTAACACACCAACCAGCAGCATCAACAACAGTACATTTACTAATGGCAGACACTGTTTTGATTTCTAGGGATATATTTACTTAGCACACTAGCATAGTTTAAATTTTGGTAAGAGAGAAAGAGTCGAGTCTTTGGTAAGCTCAATTTGCTGCAACCTTCATTTCATTTGATGGAGCAGGAAGGTCGTATCTGGGTAAGTGAAAAGACAGGTGGAAATCTTTCTAAAGCCATTAACCACTCACATTTTCACTTTGTCGCTTTGTCAGAAAACTGGTTGCCTTATGCAATCACCCGATTTGCCATTTAAAACCACAGATTGCTATGAGAATTTGTCCCATGATGAAAATAAATCGTTTTTATTAAGATAAGAAAAGATAAGAGAAAAGATATCAAGTTTATTTAGCTTAATATCTTTCCGCCTCAAGGTTTAGCCATAGGACAGGAAATTCAGGAAATTGGTAAGCTTGATAAAACCATTTATGACATTGAACAGGACAAATTGAATCAAATTAGATAAGTAATGTATCAAATGTGCCTGGAGCTTAAAAGAAAATTATTCATTACATTTTACAGATGGTTAAATCGCATAAGTAAGTGAATGTACTTAATGTCACAAGCTGGCTAATATCTTTGCTAATTTAATTAAGAGCTGAACAAAATACATAATAAAATATAATAAGTAAACTAAAATAGAATTTTATAGTTGTAAGTTACAAAATATAAGTACACCTCTAGAAATGCTTATAATGCCTGCATTCCAATAATAACCAAAATGAAAAAAAGCAAAGGAAACAAAAATTGTTTAAAAAGATTTAACACTCATTCAAAGACCTCAACTTTTATAAGTTATAAAACAATTTGTTTTCAATTTTTATTTTCAAGTTACGAAATAACAATTATTCTTCATTTTTATTTAAAAAGTCAAAAATATTCGTTAAAACTAAATTTTTTAATAAAAGTTGTAAAATAACTCTCTGATTTTTTCGATAAATAAGAGCTATTCATACATATATTACCGCAACAGAATATAGTAGACAAAATGAAATAATATAAAAAAAATTGGATCCTTTGTCCTTGAAGGACATGTTATGTATCATATGAAAGGTCTCGTGTCATAGATCAAGAATACATCACTTGGTTCAAAAGATATTCAACTTAACTTTATTATTTTTTTTTTTTTTAAATAAAAGTTACGGAATAAATCTTATTTGTAACTTATATTTGAAAAATCGAAAATAACTATTTTTTTTATTTTTATTAAAAAAAATCAGAAATAAGAGTTATTTTACAAGTTTGAATTTTAACGATTATTTTTTAACTTTTAAATAAGAATTCAATTTGACTTTTATCGTATAAATGGAAAATATAAGTTTTTGGCTGATATCGATAGTTCCGACTGAAATAGGAATTTTGTTGTTTACCATTTACTGTAGCATTTTTCCTTCACATTGATTTTTTTAGTTGAAATTAGCATTCATAACTCTTATTTGCAGTCCCTGCACTCAATTAATCTCATTTCTGTAAATAATCAGTAGGATGGGAACTCTTACATTATTTTCTTAATATAAGACTTACAAAAGAAACCTTTTTACGAGGAAAAAATCTAGTGACGAAAAAATTTCTGATTTCCAATTTTGTGACGAATAATCTTAAATTTTACACATGAATTATGAAACAAAAATTTTTGTCACTGGGCACAATGCGCTAAATTTTTCATACCTAATAAATAGTACTTTTTTGCGCAGCGCCAGTGACAAAATTTTTTGTTACGTAATTCGAAATACCTTTTCAACGATATATAGATCACATCTGTAGCTTCCATCGTTTAGATGCTATAGGGTTTCTAATTTAAGCGGTTTTTAGCGATTTCCCGCTAAACTAGCCTTTTTTCGAAAAAGTCGTAGAACAAACGTTTCTAGATTTTTGAGTGGGAAGAAGTCCTCATTCAAACTTTCAAGCTAAAATAACGATTTCATACAAACAAACAGATGAAAAGTCAGTTTTCATTTCAATTTCAGAAGGCCACTAAAAATTTCAAAATGAATTATCTTTTGAACCAGTGGTCGGATTTCTATGATCGAGGTGTCATTCGACGCTTATTTTTGATTAGAATATTACAAAATTTAAATAATATTCAAAACGTCTCCAACGGCCCCATTTGCTCCAATAATTTATATTTTGCCCCTCCCACTTGCACCTGTTTATATCCCAAACCAGGTGAGTTTCCAAAAGTCTTAGTATGCACATTTGTAAGTAAAATTGATACCTTTCGATCGGTATATAACTCGATCCGATCGGACTGTCATAGTAAATTTTCCATTCTTCCTGTGTATATATGCTAGCCGCCTCTCGCACCTTTCGGGCTGCTTTCTGAGCATAACTAAGATAAATCTCATAATAACTATCTTTTAGTAAAAAGCTATTTAATAAAGCGCTTTGAAAAAGCTCGAAATATCATTTTGGGCTAAATAGTACATATTAAGGATGACACTAAAATTTAATTTCATTGAATTTCTTAAATTTAAAATTTTTTATGGATCTTAAGTCTAATTATAAAGTTTAGTTTAGTAAAGTTCGGGAAATGCGGGATTTTTCTTAAAAGTCTACAAATTATTTGATCTTCAGCGCAACTTGATTATTCTTTTTGATATGTAGAATTTTAAAGGCTAAAGTGATCTGCTGTTAAAAGTTAAAGTGATCTGCTCGAATCATCATTATCCAAAGAAAAGGTTCGAGTAATGGAGATATTCGACTAAAGTTTATAAAGTTTATTAATTTTACTGGGACTCATTCAGATCGAGTTAGAGAGAAATTCGAGTTATGGAAGTTCAATTGTATTTTTTTTATAAAAAATTAAAGGTTTATTTTTTAAGCCATAATATATGTGATCTGTCAATTATTCATTGTGAAATGAACAAAATACATAAATTTTTCTTATCAAAAACCTTTAACAGGTAATGGTTTGGTTTTTCATAAAAGTCTTAAATATGTTCAATAATTGAATTGTAGTATAAAATAAATGTTTTTACAAAACTCCACAGCAAATTGAGATTGTGAAACGCTTGATAAAATATATAATTCTCTATATCTATAAAAATGTTGCTGGCACATTCTCCATAAGCTCTATGATTCTAATTTCAGAAGCCTGCTGGAACTGGTTTAGAAGACGTTTACCTGGACATGTGACGACGAATCGCCGGAAGAGGAGGAAGAATAACATTTGTTTTTAGAAAGGAATCAATCGATTGATCAGTACTAAAAAAAAACATTAAAAAAAGAGCACAAATAAAAAGAACACAAAAAAAAAACAAATTTTGAATCAAGATGAGTGTCATTATTCGTTTGCAAAATCTGCCGTGGACGGCAAATGCTCGAGACATACGAAATTTCTTCACGGGCCTCTCGATACCGGAGGGCGGTGTTCACATTATCGGTGGCGAAATGGGCGACGCTTTCATCGCTTTCAGGTAGTTAGAAAAAAAATTACAACAATTTCTTTGATATTCAGGTGTACTACAGAAATCTCTTCCACTTGATTGTGACATAAATTTGTATGAAATTTATGTCAAATTAAAGCGAAAACTATTTCTGTGGCATCCCTGATTATATAGTTATACATACATATATGGGCTAATCCGAAAATGTTTAAACCAAGAACGAACATTTGAAGTTGTCAAAAATCTAACATTTGTTGTTTAGAATAATAGGATACAATTTCAAGCTTTAAAATATAAGAACAACATGATTGTGCGGTGGTTTGTTTGTTAAGGCCGAGCCTTATCAATTAATTCCTCCCTTTACCTCTTGCTTCATTTAATTCTTGTAAAAAATAGGTATTTTCCATGCACAAAAAAGTGGGCAACACAGTCGTCTAAACACTAGCGCTTAGCAAATCTTACACTTTGTATGATTTTCTTTTATTTAAGCTAAATATCATATTGGAAAGATATTAAATTATACATATTAATAATTTGAAATAAAAGCAAGAATCAAAAATTAAGACTACGAATCAATTTTTTTTAAGCTGCATTGAATTGGTCATATATTTCACTTAATATTTTGTATTTGATTTTTTTGTTTATTAAGTGAAATTCCCTAAATGTGCAATTTGACACCAAAGTCGGCTTCCAACTATTGTATCGTTCACAACGGAACCTTAAGCAAGCACAACGTTTTTTCAAAAACAATTAAGTTTTTATTTTAAAATAGGCTTAGAACTGAATTTTCCAGCAAGTTTGAATAAAATTTACCAATCTGAACGCGAGCTGTATCCGTATTAACATGAAAATATGCGTGCAAATGTAACGTTCGCAACGGTGAATAAGCCCATATAGAGTTTATATATAACTCTCTCTGCATTTTTATCTCTTGCCCTTATTTGCTGCTTCTCTTCTCTCTCTTGAACATTTAAACAGCACCGATGAGGATGCACGCTGCGCCATGCTCAAGGATCGCGAGAAACTGATGGAGGTTCAGGTGCGTTTGCTGCTCTCATCGCGCGCCGAAATGCAAAAGGTCATCGAGACGGCGCGCAAAGTCAGCGCTGCAGCGGCAACTGTTGCTGCTGTCACGCCCACGCCCGCCGCAACAACAACAGTAGCAGCACAAGTTTTGCCGGCAGTAACAATGCCACCAGTGCCTCAGCCGCCAGTGATTGGCAGTTTTCTGGGGCAGGTGCAACAGCAGCAGCAGCAGCAACAACAACAGGTTGTTCCTTCTTTTTTGGCTTACCAGCAGCAGGCAGGGATTACGCTGGCCGATGTGGCGGGCGTGAAGCCTGAACGGCATTCGCCGGACCTAGAGAATTTCAGCTCATCGCGACTGCGTCGTCACAGTCGCAGTCGTAGTCGCAGTCGTTCCACCAGCTCCGATGACAGCGATCGCAGTCGTGATCACAGTCGTGATCGTGATCGGCATCACAATCGCGATCGTGACACGCGTCGCGATGCTCGTGGACGCAAACGACGTCCGGATTTGCGCAGCGACAGCAGCGAGCGGGAACTTAAAATCCAACCCACCACCACCATCAAGTCCAATATTATGCCCTGGGCAACTGTTGCTCCGGCCACAGCGGCAACTGTTGCTGCTGTTGCTGGTCTCTCGGGTATTGTGCCTGGCCTGCAACAGCAGCTGAATCTTATGTCAGTGCTGCAGTCAGTGCCAGGTCTGCAAAGCTACAACACCACCAACAGCTCAACCACCAGCAACAGCACCACCAACAACTACAATCTTAATCTAACAGCTGCAACACAGCAGCAGCAGCAACAACCAAAGCAACCGCAGCAACTGTTGTCGGATCTGGGTGTGCAGGTCACTCCTACTTCTGGTCAGGATCAGCCAATTGCCTTTGCCAATGTCAACCCGTATGCGCAAATGTATCCGCAGTTGTTCCAGCAGCAGCAACAGCTGCTCCTGCAGCAACAGGCAGCAAAAACAGCTGGCGGCAGGGGCAACTCACCCAATCCGGGTGGTGATGTCGTCAGCCTTGGAGGTGGGTCAGCTGGTGCAGCTGGTGTAGGTTCAGTTGGAGGGGTTGCATCATCCGGCGGTGCTGTGCCCATTGCCGAGACATGTTACATCAAGATTAGCGGCATGTGTCCCACCACATCCTACAGTGACTTGCGTAAATATTTTGCCGGACTCTATATACCTCACAATGGCATCAAGATTGTAAGTGGCGCGAATGGAGCACGCACGGGAGTGGCCTACATTGAGTTCTCGCGAGTGTCCAGTGCCCAGAAGGCGCTCGCCCGCAACAACACCATGTTCCGCAATCGCCTCGTGCAGATTGCGCCCATTAGCGATGAGGAATTCGAGCAGGTGGATGAGCGTGCGCAGCGCAACAATAATAGGGAAACCGGAGGAGGAGGCGGAGGTAGCTCACGCTCCTCCAGTGGTACTCCAGCTGCTGCTCCCGCTGCACTGCCTCCCATCTCGGTGCTATATGTGGAGGATCTGCCACAATTGACCACCGAACAGGACATTATGAAAATGTTCTCAGCCACATGCACCATTGTGGACATCCTCCTGACGCCCAGTCCCCACAATCGTCGCGAGTTTGTCGCCTTTGTGCTCTTTGCCCGCGAGAACGAGGCACGTTCCGCTTTGGAGGACACGGCGCGCCATTATATTGGATTCCGCAAGTTGCGTGTGCGCGCCAGCAATCAGGCCGAGATGCAGAATGCCAAGGAGAAGATGCGACGCGCCAACGAGCAGCTGCAAAAGGAGGAGCAGCAGCAGCGCGAGGATGCCGAGCGAGAGCAACAGAGCAAGCAACAACAGCAGCAGCAGCAACAGGAGCAATTGCTCGCATTGCAGGCGAAACTCAGCAATGATCCGCGACGACGCAACAACAACGAGGGACAACAGCCGCAACAGCAACCAAATCTTCACGCGCATGGCAACAACAACAATAATAGTCATAACAATATGCAGCCGTTTGCCAACACTGGCATGCACAACGGCAACATGCCGTTTGCCTTTCAGCAGCAACACAACAGCAGCAACAACAATGGCATGAATATGCATAACAGCAACAACAACAACAATATGCTTATGCACAATAACAACAACAACAATGGCATGCATATGAACAACAACAACATGCCACCATTTGTCATGCACAATCAACAAATGCAGCAGCAACATCAACAACATCATCAGCAACATCCACATCCACAGCATCAACAACATCATCAACAACAACAACAACCACCGCGTCGACAGGAAGACGTTTTTGTCCTCGTCCACAACTGTGAATATGCCACTAGAATCAATGATCTTGGTGAGTTTTTCTCCTCGGAAAATCTGCGCATTGAGCACATTGAAATGTTGTTCAATGAGCGCAATCAGAGTGCCGGGGAATTTATTGTTGAGTTCGTTGATGCTCACAACGCCAAGTTGGCAATTATGGAATTTCATAATCGTCGCTTTCGTGGGCGTGGCCTGCGGTTGTCGCCCATAACACCGCAAGAGATTGCGGATCGCATGAATAAACCTTTTATGGACTATTTGCCGGGTGGCAATGGACGAAGACAATCGGATAAAACAGCTCAGCTGCCACAACAACAACAGCAGCAGCAACAACAACAGCAGCAGCAACAACAACAGCAGCAGCAGCAATCGCGTCGACGTGGTCCAAGTCGATTTGATGATGCCAGCAATCGTGGCATGGGACAACAGCAACAACAACTACCACCAACACCACAACAACAACAACAACAATCATCGTTGCCACCGCCACATGATAGCGATGACAGCAACAGCTCCAAGCAGCAACATTTTAATCCATTTGCCGCACGTCCTGGCGCTGCTGAATTGAATCCAGATGAGTTGCCTGTCACAGCTCCTGTTATGAACAACAACAGCAATAACATTAGTGGAGTAGTTGGTCCATCTCCGAATGATGGCATTCCGGACAAGTTCAATCGTCCGGGCTGCGTTGTTGCCATGCGCAATGTTCCCTTCAAGGCCGATCTTAAGGATATCTTGCGCTTCTTCAGCGATTACAAGCTCAGTCCGGATGATATTCTACGGCGTTTCAATGACGAAGGCAAACCCACGGGCGATGCACGTGTCGTCTTCGAATCGCAGTCGGAGGCGCGTTCCGCATTCGAGACGCGACGACGCAAACAGATATTTAATCGCACCATATATTTAGACATTATTTAGGGGCTTATTCCCGAATTTCTATTGTAAATACAAAAGTGCTCTAATTTGCTAAGTTAGGATTAGACAACAGACAACAACAACACAAAATACACGGTGATAAATGGCTAACATAAAAGCCATTGAACATCATCAGTTTTTCAATAAATACTAAATACAAACAAAGAAATTAAATTTACAATAAATGCTTTTACTTTTGTGTTTAAATTTGTGGTGACCTTTCTAATTTCTAAGATTAATCGTATTTACTTATGCATAATTCTGCAGCTGAATCACCTGCGACTTTTTCAGTGATTCGCGACAGAGCGGACACTCATCGCGCTCCTCCAACCAGTCGAGGATGCAGCTCCAGCAGAAGAGATGACCACAAGGCGTCAGACTGTTGTTCTGACGCGGCTCCAGGCACAGAATACACTGCGGCACATCATTGGACACGGACTTGACGCTCGATTCCCGCTGCAGGAAACGTTTGCCCGCCTCTTTGATGGCCTCCAGTTGCTGACGCTTGTGCTCCTTCCAAGTCTCCCAGCCGCCAATGGCCAAGGAGACGGTGACTTGCAGGAATGTGATAATGCCCAGAATTTTGTAGCCATACAGCGAGAATTCCGGTTGCAACCAGTGGCGGATGAGCACGTAGTTGATGCCAGTGGTGCGCTTGGACATCTGATATTTACGGGCGTCCAAATAGAACAGAGATTTGTGCAGCGCCTTCACATAACTGGGCGACTGTCGGAGGCATTGTATGATCCTCTGCAGCTGCTTCTTGGCGTCGGGCACAATCTGCTCGTGCTGCGCGATGTGCAGCTCCAGTTTCTGCAGCACGCGGAGAAACAACGCATCTCCACCGAATTCCAGTATAATTGCAATCAGTTGCAGCTGCAAAACATTATAAATTAATACATGTACATACATACATATATTTATTGCATTTTCTTACCAGTCGACTGGGAATCTGTTTGTAGTTGCCATCAACTTGAATTATCCCCGTGTACTCCTCGCCCAGTGTTTGCAGATTGTTTACCGAGGCAAAGCCATGATAACTGAGCTGGGCCAACAGCTGACACAGCTGATTGTACTTTATCCAGTTCCTTGGGCCAGTTATCCTCAGGATATCCGACAAGTCCTCGGCCAATTCATTTGTATATCGTGCATCTTTTTGCACGGAACGCACGATTTCAGGTTGTCGGGCGCGGGCGTTACGAAAGTCCATGTTGCACCTACTTTATCGACGCATTATTTACATTATTCAAGCAAGCAACGTCCGCGACGGGCGTTCAAAGTTCGACGACGTGATGATAAGGCATAGCAAATTAGAGTTAACAACAATCGAAAATGTCGATGGAGGAGGAAACTTCGATGATTCTACAACCCTAAAGAAAGGCATGCCAAATTAGATTTAAAATGTCTTTCAACTTTCAACATAGGAACAGTTTTGCAACCTTGGCTAGCAGAAAACTGTGGCAGCCATCTAACCACAGAAAAGGATCAGTCCTTTTAAAAATAATTAGCAATTGCTTAAAAATTAAATTTTTGATTTAAAAACTGCCCGAGCGGTCGACAGATTTTGTGGCAATCGAGCGATAACTAGAGCGATAACATCGATTGTTGGACCTTACAGCTGTTAACACAGATTACAAACTGTGCGCTTGAACAAGTTCAGTAGTTCATATTTGGTTGAGTAGTTCCATCGAACCTATTTTGAACTAGTGTTGGGTAAACATTGCTCATTTAGGTGAACCTGTTCACTTGTTCTTATTTTTGTTAAGAGAGTCAATCAACTCACTCAGATTGCTCATTAGCTCAGTTATTCACTTACAATACATTTACAATACTTGCATCTTCGAAATGGCTCTATATGTTCCTACACTTTTTGATAAGCGACATTCTGAATTCTTAACATGAGTATTTAGCTTTGACACTAATCCAACAATGAGTATTTGCAAAGAAAGAATCTACACAAAATGCCCTAAGAGATCTAAGGGCACAGAGAGAATTCGAGCAAAGTGCGCAATAGGAACAACTGACGCAATAATGGGCAAAACAGAACAACTGAACAAGACTGAGCAACTTAGCAAAACAGAGCAACTGAGAAATAAAGAGCAATTTGGAAGGAACATGTTCACTTGCCCACTTCAGGGAGCAATTCTTTTTTGTTCACTCATGAGCAACACAACGAAACGACAAAACTCTAGTTCGCTGTGCAAGTTAGTGAAAGAAGTTAAATCCGACTTTGTGTAACAAATGCCAACGAATGCATATAAATAAATTTAAATAATAAATTGGTAGTTACCAATAAAATCGGTGCAAGATAGTGCAATATTTTCAATTTGAAAGTGATTACTTCGCAACTCTTGCAGACAGCAGACGAACACGAACGTGAGCTCGCGTCGCAGCGACGAAGAAGAGGAGAAAAAAATTAGAGTAGCAAATTGTTGGGAGCTGGCAAATTAAACGGAATTTCGGGTTGTGGAAAATAAAAAACACGCAAAAGCGAATTGTGAAAAGTTGCACTTATAAAAAGGTAATTAAGTTGCGTTAACATGTTTGCGTAGCTGGTGTCTACAAAGTTGTTTTCCCTGAAATTGACGAGTTGCAAGTAAAATACCCATTTCGATGACGAAATTTGATGAGTGTGTGTGTGCGTGTTTTTATTTTCAACGTCGTTATTTTTCGCATTTGATAAGCAGGTGTGAGTGAGCAATATATATAAATATATATGTGTGTTCGTGATAAGCAGTCTCTCCCCCTCGTAAAGGTCGCATATGCTGGCATTTAAGCTACGTATTTATTTACAGTATTTGGCTAATAATTTGAGCTGTATGAAAATCAATTGAACTGCTGAAGCAGAAGCCCCAAGAAAGCGAATGGGCCAAAAACTCCTCGTGCCCAAAAATGTAATTAGCACTGCCTGAATTTGTTGCTGGTTTTGATTTCAGCCCATACTCCCACACACACACACACACACACACACTGTACATGCATGTATTATGTTTACACATATACAATATGGCTTTTCTTGTCTCTCAAAAACGCTTCCGCGCTGCCACTTCGATTGGGCCCAGTGGAGACTTGAAGTGTGTTGGAGACTTTTTGCTTTGTGCCAATATAAGTACGTACGTATATCTGAGACTCTGTGTATCTTCAGCAGACAGCAACTTGTTGTTGCTTTCATTCTTCGCCTCTTCTTTTGTTTCTATTCCCCTGAACGTCTTGGCCATTGTAGCTTCTATTAACTACTTTTGCTGCAGATTTGTTTCGCTTATTTGCTTCACACTTTTTGGGTTTCAATGCCACAGACAGAAGAGAATTCTGAATTCACACTTCATACGCATTGTTTTCATGTTGTTTCAATTTGTGAGAGAGAAATCGGTTCGTTTAACTTTAGCTTCCAGTTTCAGTTTGCAAATCTCTGACTCATTTGTGTTGTATTTTTGGCATTTAGCGCATTTCTTTACTGTTAAGTCAAACCTGATAGACATGTCTTTTAATCTGTTACTGCACTCCCGCAATTTTTGTCATAACTTCCTTTGAATTCAAATAAAATTACACATTGAAAAACTCTCCAAATTAGCTTCAAATCGCATATATTTCAAAAGATAAAAAAAACGGCCGTTTTAGGATTCTAGGATAGTTTTGTTTACTAATAATGTGAAAATATGATCATGGCTCAGGAAAATAATACCTTTAAAAATTTCTGACTATCTTATAGTGCTAATTTATGATAAAAAGGACAACCTAATAAGATTATTTTTGTATGATTTTAACAAAACCTAAAAAAACAGGGTTAAAATATAAATAATATTTATATTGTAAAATATAAAAATAGAAAATAATAAAAAAAAATATCAAAACATTGCGCACTCGAAATTAGATTAATAAAAGTACCGAACATAAAAAATAATGCAAATAGTAATTACTGAATGCTATAAATAAAATTTTCTCGCTGAGGAATTTTAATAAATAATTAAATGATTAAGGGGTTAAAAATAATAATAATAATCATTTTATAGAATATGTATACTTTATTTCAATGACTAATTTGAAACTAGATTTGACTGTTATTTAATTTTAATAATAATCAATAACATAATTTTTTATTTTTGTTTTTAAAACACAACATTAAACATTTATTAAAAATCTCTCATTTCCCCTTAATGATTTCAGTTGAATGAACTCGACTTGATTCAATTGTCTTCGTGCATTTAAATGTGCGTATAATTTAATTACAAGTGCATGTCTTAATGCATATTTAATTGTCGCCTTTATTGTTATTGAAGTTCGCGTGCATGCGACTAACTTGTTAAACACTTGTTTATCGATTGGCCACAGTTGTTTTTGTTGTTGTTGTATTTACATACATAGTCGTATATATTGCATATTTGTAGATACTAGGTATAGAAATCGATATTGGAGCAGTTGTGAACTGACCCTGAGTTGGTAAAATTCCATGCCCCTGAAAGTTGTGAGCTGTGAGTTGGTCTATTTAATATAATGTTGCGTTGCGTGACTATCATAATGATGATGATGACGGTGATGATGACGATGATCTAATGTTTTTGTTGTTGACCCAATTTAGTTGCAAGTTTGCACACAATTGTAGCATGCCACGACTTAAAAAAAACAATTCGTATGTGTTTCAAAAGCACAGTTTGCGTATCATAATCATATATAATATTTGATGTAATTTGATCTGATTTGTAAAGTCTCGTTATTATTTTCTTGTGGCAGAATGAGCACAACGCCGGCCAGTCTCATTGAGGCGGCTATAACTGTGGCCGCTGCTGCCGCTGCTGCTGCCACGGCGAGTGACAACGAAACGGCAACGTCAACAACACTGAAACCGAATACAAATTACGTCGTACAAATGAAGAATCCAGCCGTTGCACAGGAACCATTGGATCCCCTGCTCCATGTGGGCGATGGCATATTCCTGCAAACTAAAACCGCCCAGGTGCTGGCAGGTATATTTGTCTGGGCGGCGCTGTTTGTCACATGTCAACAGGTGAGAGAACATCTAACTATCCATTAATCGATTGAACTAACACCAATGTATCGCTTACAGATCTATCAGCATTTACGCTGGTATACCAATCCACAGGAGCAGCGTTGGATAGTTCGCATATTGTTTATTGTGCCCATTTATGCCACCTACTCGTGGATTAGTTTGCTATTCTTCAACTCGGACAACGTTTACATCTACTTCTTTACGGTGCGCGATTGCTACGAAGGTGTGTTATTATAGTCAAGTTTAGCCGAGCTCTCTAATCTTACTTTTATGGCCTTTTAGCCTTTGTCATCTACAACTTTCTGTCGCTGTGCTACGAGTACTTGGGCGGTGAGGGCAACATTATGTCGGAGATACGTGGCAAGCCCATAAAGACCTCATGCCTATATGGCACATGCTGTCTCAAGGGCAAGACCTACACTATTGGCTTTCTGCGCTTCTGCAAACAGGCAACGTTACAGTTCTGTTTGGTTAAGCCCTTGGTTGCCTTTATCATCATATTTCTGCAGGCTTTCGGACACTATCATGATGGTGATTGGAGGTTTGAGCTTAACTCATATGCCAACTTAACTCTTATGCTAAAATGTATATATTTGTTTACAGTGCCGATGGCGGTTACATTTATATAACCATAATATACAACATTTCCGTATCGTTGGCTTTGTACGGTCTCTATCTGTTTTACTTTGCCACACGCGATCTGCTGACACCGTTTGAGCCCGTGCTGAAATTCTGCACCATCAAGTCGGTCATATTCTTGTCATTCTGGCAGGGCGTCGGCCTGGCCATTCTCGAGAAGGCCCAGGTCATTTCGCCCATTGTGGACAGTGCTGGCAATGTCACCACGGCTGGTACCGTTTCCGCTGGCTATCAGAACTTTTTCATATGCATTGAAATGCTTTTCGCTGCCATCGCGCTGCGTTATGCTTTCCCCTATCAGGTGAGTGAATTGCTGACAAGATTTGACAGGTATTTATGTCGACGTAACGATGTTTGTGTGAGTTTACGGCAGATAAGATATATAGTTTTTTATTGTTTATCAACCAAATGTGGCCAGCAACTTTTAATATTTCACAATCACAGCGATGTAGAAATTTAACTATCTTTTGTGTTGTCATGCCTGGTAAATGATTCATGTAGTGGACTCCCTGACTTAGGTGTTCGATTGAATGACAAATTGCTATTTAATGCTAAATAATTTGGTCTTTACGTGGTAGCTTTTCTCATAGTTCCTTTTACTATAAAATTAAGCTAATTTCGAGAGGTTTTGTTTGGTTTATGAGTTTAACATTTAATAGAGTCCTAATATTTCTTTGAATTCCCGCAAATTATGCCCGATTTATTTATTTATTGTCATATATGAGCAGTTAAATTGGATTCTGTTAGTAAGAACGATTTGGAATACCCCATTATATTAAAATTTTTGATGTCATGGCATTTAAAAATAATTCATATTAAAAAAGCTTTAATAAAAGACAATTCTAAACTTTAATATTTATGAATATATTCAAAAAGAAAATTTCAATTGATATTTTAAATTAACATAGACTGAAGGTATTTAAAAATTGTAACAATCATTTCTTTTTCTAAATCTGAGGTAATATGTAAATATGTTAATTCGTTTAATGAAGCCATAAGCAATCATATTCTATGAGTTATTGCTAATTCTCTTTAATTATAATTGCTATCAGGAATCGTATTAAATGAATGTCTAATTTTATAATCTAAATATTTTCCAGGTTTATGCGCGCAGCTGCATTGGTGATGGCCACGGACGCTCTGTGACTATGCAGTCGATTTCCAGCAGCCTCAAGGTAAGTTAATTGCATATTTTAATAATTGCAGTGATTAAGCATTGTACTTATTCACAGGAAACCATGAATCCCAAGGATATTATGACAGATGCTATACACAATTTCCATCCGCAGTACCAACAATACACACAATATAGTTCAGGTAAGTCGCTTTTCCTACACTCTGTGTATTTTTCTCTCTTTTTCGAATCTCTTTTTGAATGTTTGTTGCCTGCGCTCTGTAGCTATTTGTTAATCTAATCTTTTACTTTGCCCTCATAACATTCACATTTAGATTATCATTATGATTTACACTTTTGGTTTTATTTCTGTTTCTTATCTTTTGCAGAAGTAACCTCAGCTCAGCGTTACGAAAAACTCTGAAACTCTAAAAATACAAATACAAAACTAGCGATGGCGCGACTTAAACCCTAAATACTATTTTAAACAAAATAACAAATATAATATACAACAAAAAGCAGATAAAAGACAAATCAAGTGTACTTTTAGCTTATAAATCGACACCACAGTTGCCTTTTGTTGCCGTTTGAACACTAAACAAAAAAAGATAAAAAACAATGATTAATAATTTAATACGTATTAGGCCTAGTTAATTGTACTTAACTGAAAGCGCGCACTCAAAACCCAAAACTGAAATTGCCTAGTTACCTTAGAACTCTATGTATGTAATTTAACTCTTTAATACAACATGCATTAAATGTTTTTCCCCCTTTTATGTTACCCTCTTTTATTCTTTCCCCATCGCTGAATTGTGTGTGTATTTTTTATTATGTTTACGTTACGATTTAAGCATTTTATCAAATTATTTAAATGTTAGCTATAACAAAAAAAAACACCATTCTAATATACCTAAACTATGGATAATATTGTAAAATATTATGTATTTGTAATCAAAGATTTTATTATTATTATATGTATGTAATTATTTGTATAAATGGCAATACAAAACAGTTTCAAAATGAGTCCAGATTAGCTGACTTTCAGACGACTCAATAGGTTTACACTTACAACTTAACAATAATTAATTAACTTGGCAATTTTGGTGAATCTTTTTATGACAGAATTTTCAAGGGACGCTCAGTTCCTTGGGAATTTGCACACTTTATGTACTTAGCTTATTATGCATTTAAATTTAATTTAAACAACGAGTATTTAAATATTTCGATTACAAAATTCTTTAGCTCAAAGATACCATAACAAAACAAAAAAAAAAATCAACAGGAACTGGATTGCTTTTTTATTTTCTTTTTTGTGATAGACTCAAATCGAAAACTCGTGCTTATGTCTTTTTTTCTGTATTAACTTTTGTAAATGTTTAAACAAACTGTATAAAATATCTATAAATTATTGTATTGTATTGAATAAATGTACAATAAGCTTAAAAGGGTCGCCTTTCCATTGCTTGCTGCATTTTGCATGTTTTTATCCACAAGGCATGCATTTCGATCGATCTTCCGATTCGCTTGATTATTATGTGAAGTATTTTAAGTAAATGACTAATTCGTGCAGGTGGCAAGAACTCGCGTGGCATGCGCGTCTCCAGCTACGATCCGGATGATCCCAGCAGCGGTAATGGGGCGTCTCAAACGGCATCCATGGGTGGCACAAATGCGACCAGCGGTGGATACAATGCGGTGGCCACTGGAGGTGGTGGCAACAACAGCTGTGTGGCATCCAAGACGCTGGGCAATCAGCGCAAATTCATTCCGGGCGGCCAGCGAGTGGCAACCATAAGTCAGAACTACAACGAGAAGACCATGCTGCTGAGCAGCGATGATGAGTATCAGTAGAGGAAGAGGAAGTGCAAGTGCAGGAGGCAGAGGAGCAGTTCAATTCTGGTCAAGTTTCGAATAGTTTCATGTTTTTGTTTTACGAACTGTTAGTTTTCATTTTAAAATTGTGTTTGGTTTAACAACCTTAAAAGGTTTTTGATTTGCTTGTACAATAATCTTAAGTAGCGCAACATGCAAAAAAAAAACCAACTAAAAATTTATAGAAAATGAATAATATATTTATATATATACTTATATAAAAGGAGAGTACTTTATATATGTATGTATTGTATTTGTATTTTTACACACAGCGTATGTAAGTTGTTTCTAGGATGACAGTTTAGTTTAATAATATAACAATCTAATTCGTTTCAATTCGCTTTTGTAAATCGGTTTGAAAAACTTTGTATAAATGAAAAGAAGTCAACAACAAAGAACAAACTTAACCTCTAGCGTCTTAAAACCGTCGTTGAGCAAAATCTACGGGCTGCTTATACAATAAAAAACTTCAAGAAATACAATTATATTAAAATCGAAAACCATATAGCAAACACAAAATCGCAGAAACCAAATACAAAAATAAATATATTTATAAAATAAGATGCAAATTTTTAAAAAATGCAAACATTAAGTAGGAACGCAAATTTGCCAGAATCGGGTAAATAATACAACAAAGATAATTAGGTGAATACGTATATCTAAATCATGTGGAATTCACATGTTAGAAAAATAAATTAATAACTAAATGGACACGGATTTGTTGACAAAACTCCCAAGCAACAGAAATGTATAAAACTTTTACTTGTACAGCATATGATAAATAATATATTATATACATACATACATACAGCGGTGGCAAAAAGTATTGACACCCTTTAAAGTTACTTCAGCCAAATTTTGAACTTACTTCATGTAAAGTTTGGCATAAACGGAAAGATCTTTTGAATTCCTTTTAAATGATTTAATACTTTCTGTAATCCAATAGGTACCTATTGAAATTTTCAAATTTTTGTAAACGTTTACTTTTTCAACATTTTTCCTGTAAAAACATTTTTTCAAATATCTCTTCACTAGTATTAAAATTTTAAATTGTTTAAAGAAACTTTCTGCATCAAATCAGTTTTTTTTTTAAATCGAAGAAAAAAAGTTCAATGGGTTAAGGAAAGTATTAAATCATTCAAAGATTCATTGATGCCAAACTTTACATGAAGTAAGTTCAAAATTTGGCTAGAACTTTATTTAAATGGTGCCAAAATACTTTTGGCAACCGCTGTACATGGATGTCTTTAAGCAAACTTTCAAAAATTTAACTCCACGTTACGGTATATAGCGTATTTAAATGGCTTCTCCAAACGCGATTGATTATTAAGGAGTTAATGAGAATGAAACTGGAATGATGACGACGATGGGCAACTGGCAATGTCAAATTATGTATGTACGTGTAATTTTATGGTTCACTGTGTCTGTGCGCAATACGAACCGACGACAACAAACGTTTTTTTATTTTAATTTTTTTTGTTAACAACTCTATAGAACGATAATAAAGTACATAAATGTCATAAATAAACATTCAATGTATAAAAAAATTAAACAAAACTTCGTTTTTTGTGCTCTTTTTTGTTAACCAGCACTGGCAGGTGTGTTATCGATATCGATAGCCCGAATCGAGAGATGCCCACAGCGCGCATTATTTGAAAAGGTAAGCTTTGAATTTTAATGCCAAGCTATCATTAAATGCTAAAAGATATTAAAAAAATGTATTCTAAATATTTAAAAACGCTGAATGCTCTTAACATAAATAATTGAAATAATAAAAAAATTAGTACGATTTTATATAATAAAATCTTCACTTATAGGATTTATTCTCATATTTCTAACATAATTAGTGAACATAATTGTAGTCTATTTGATATGTAAATTAAATCACTGACGCTTGCTTTTCTTATGCGCTGTTTTCCCAAATTGATCCTCTTCTTTATTACCACGTTTTTGCTGAAGACTTGTAGAGGCGGGTGTTATTCTCAGTAGCTTCCCGCTTTTATACCCACTTGGCCCAGGAATTGCTTGTTTCCTTAACGGTGCCAGCATATGAACTATGGGATTACTTAAGACGACCTCTTCCCTCCAGTTGCGATTAAAAGTCAGAGGAGTTGCACAATTCTTTGCTTTTTGCCGATCAGTTAATACGTTTTTATTTATTGCCACCGAGCACTGATCCACAGTGAAGTCTCGGCGAATGATGCAGAGATTCACATTAAATGTGGAATTTGCATCACTGTTAATGCCAGCAGAGATGGCATCCAGCGTAAGTTCCCGAGCTTGATGCTCATCCAAATCCACCTTCCAACGATCCTCGATGATGCTCATAGAACCGAATTGTCCCAATCCCACGCTGCTGAACAGAAGTTTCTCCGAGGTGCCATCAAAGTGCAAAGTATACAGATGCAATCCCATCTTGTCCGCACCGGCAATTACAAAACTCGCCATAAGATTTCCCTGCATACGTTGCTGTAACGTGTTCATCAGTTGCTTGGCAGTTACAACGAGGATACGGCGATTGGTCCGTATGTGATGCATTATCAGCTGACCTTTAATCAAGCCTGTCACTTTTGTCAGATCACTCATTAATCCAATGCCGCTGCAGCTAATATTGGATTCGATTAATCTGCCATTTGAAACGCGAACGAATCCCGAGTCACTTACAAAACATTATCATGCAGTTGGAAAATCTTATTGAAACTGTTCAAGATCACCTCTTTTCCACATATTCCCCTTGTATCGGCACCAATTATAATACCGTCCTTGAATTGTATTGCCACCACTGTCGAGTTTGCCATTATTGCCTTTGGCTGATCGGATTTCTTCTTCTCCAGCTCTGCATTACTACAGATTAGGATTACAAATAAACTCCAACTGATTAGCTCATCCATTGACGCTTACCGCAGACAGTTCCCATAATTGAAGCCATCAATAAAATGTTCCATTATAGAGCATTTGTCTTGCGTATAAAATGTATAGGAAAAATATTTATTTTTTTGACATGTAGTTTACGTAAAAAGTAAAAAAAAAAAACAACTTTAAGCAGGGTATCCACAGTAGAACTTTTTTGTCGAACGTGTTCGTCGAACACAATTCAGTTTCACTAAATTTGGCTTCGAACATAGTAGATATCCACATGCGAACTTTTGTCGAACACAAGTTAGGTTTCAAAATTCGGATTGTACAATAAATTATCAGAATTCTAAGACAAAAACTATGGAAGCCAAACGAATGCTGTTAAATTTTTATAACTATGATGTATTCTGTAGAAGTAGTAATTATTGGGAGTATACCCTGTAGTTTTGATAGATTGCACTGTGATAGTTTTTAAACAAAAAAAGAAAAAAATGAACATAACCAAACTGAACGGTTTCCCCATATTTCGGGTCCTACGAATCTAACTGCTTCAAAACATTTTATCCCCGTTACTTGTAAAAATAAGTAAAAGGGGATATTGTGAACGTTGCAATGTATGTTGCAGGGAGAAGGAAGCATCTCCGACCCTATAAAGTATATATATTCTTGATCTGCATCAACAGCCGAGTCGATATAGCTATGTCCGTCTGTCCGTATTAACGATCCGATCTCAGAGATGGTAAGAGCTAGACCCACCAAATTGTAAATGAAGATTCCTTATTATGTCAGGAAATATCAATTTAGGTTAACATTTTTCCACGCCCACTATAGAGGGCGTAATTCATCAAACATTACATCACCCTTAAATAAGGGTTTTCAGTTAAAATTTTCAACTTTTTTTGCTGAATAAATAAAAAATTCTGTATTTTTTTAACAATTCACGGTACTTTTTATACAGAAGGCATTAACAATTTTCTCTAATATATTCTAATTGCAATTCTATAAATAGAATAGAATTAATGGTCAATCAATTAGGCCTGTTTTCAATTCCGAAAACGAGTCGATTTGCCACAAAACGAGTTGATTCCTGATCTGAATTCCTCAAATCGACAATAATTGTCGTTTTCAAAACTTGTGCTTTGGAGTCACCGGTTTTATATGTAAATGCCATTTAAAGCATTAAAATGAATTCCCACAATTATAGACTGATAATTATAATAATGTTAACTTTAAATAGTTGAAATATATTTTAAAAGAATTTTTTTATAAGCATCTATAAAATATTGCATGAAAAACAAAACCGATCATCAGCGACTAAGCCGAGCTGTTCTGAATTCCACTTTCATTTTTGTTATCGATACCAACTTTCGCAATCGAAAGCTGCTAGAGTTGCTTCAATTGAATAACAAAATTGGACAACGAAGTTTTATTCTAATTTAGCTTCTATCTGCTATATTCAACCTGAAATATTTTAAATAAATGATAAATAATGATTATTAAATAAGTTTTATTTGTTTGCTGAAAAATAATGGTTATTATTAGTGTAATGGGGAAATCTGCACTGCGACCCTTTGGATCTATTGTGCCCCAAAAATAATGGTTATTGGTTGAGAAATAATGTATAACTTAAAATTAATCATTTTTTTGTGAGCAAATCTATAAAACTTTATCATTTTTAATAATGGTGAAAATGCATAAATGAGCCATAAAGATGAATATTGTTATTTTTCTCGGTGTCTTAAAGCAGGCTTCCGAAAAACTACTCCGCTGCAGCAAGAGCTATGAAAATAATGCTACGCTTTCGCTACCGCTCTCGATTTGGACAGAGCAGTAAGAGAGCCATAGCCAAATATTAAAATTAAAAAAATTAAAATCAAGTTTAAAATACTTAATTTAAGTATGCATTTTTTCAGGATTAAGCAGTATAATTAAGCCTTTTTCAGGATTAAAATGGGAAAATAAGCACTCTCTCATTTCAACTGAACGTGGCTCAATGGTTAGAGTCGCCGAACTGTCATCTCCAGTTTGAAAAAAACCTTGGTTCGATTCCCCCGTCAATTTTAGTCAAGCATTCCCGTCATTAAAAAAAAAAATGTAAAAAAAAGATTAACAAAAAAAAAAAAAAAAAATTTTAAAAAGTAAAAAAAAAAATTTAAAAAAGAAAATGTTAAAAAGATAAAGTTAAATAAATAACATTTTAGGTAATAAAATTTTTTTAGACTAAATTACACAATTTCAGGATTGAATTCGGGATTGAAAAAATCAAGTATTTCATACTTGGTTTAAGAAAATCCGAGATTACCCCACTTCTGACATCGTTTCGGATTGAATTCGGGCTAAATATCCCGGATTTTTTTACTTTTTCTTTTACTACGGCTCTCATGATTTTTGCTTTTGCAACAGTTTTTTGATCGTTTATTTTTATTTATTGCAAACTTTGATTTAATTTAAAAATTGTGACTGAATACACTACACATGAATTAAATAAAGATCACAGAATTGTTGCTCTGCTCTCATTTCGCTCTCAGTTCCTTAGCTTCCGCTACGTAGCCGTAGCAAATCCTTTTTAATTTTTTGGCTATGGCTCTGCTACTGCTCTGTTAAAATTGAGAGCGGTAGCGAGAGCAAATCCAAATACTAGGGAGTAGCGTAGTATTTTTAAACCCTGTCTTAAAGTTATTCGAAGTGAATGAATTTTTTTTATTAAAAAAAAGAAAACAAATAATGTGCAGTCCCTGTTATTGCATTTTGAGTAAAATTGTTTTTAATTAACAGCTTTGACAAAAAAAATATATGAAATTATGAAATTCTTAGCCCGTTACAATATTGTATTCCTTGAAACTTATGTATGTATAGGGAGAAGGAATTATCTCTCTTATTAAAGATTACATTATTTTTTTATACTTTTAATCTTAAGTTAAACTTTTATGGGAATTCATATATAAGCAAACTAAACCTTAATAAATTCGTTGAACTTTGCTGAATTTCTGGGTTAACTTAATATCTTAATTGGCTGCAAATGCAGATGTGCCACATACGTGTATATATAATTTATAGTTGAGTATATGGCACGAGCTAATAGATAGATTATATGCTGTATATACAAACGATATAATATTGCAACTGTTATGTCATTTTGCTTGCATAAATTATGATGTTATGTGGCAAAGGTAACGGATGTGCATGTGGTTATGGCAAGGGGAAGGGGAACGGGAAGGGAAAGAGACGAAGGCAGAGATGTGAGGTGGCATCCACAGGCAATGTCAGCAGCAGCAGCAGGACAACAACAACACCAAACATAATCGATATAGTGGCTGCTTGGGTTGAGGGGAATTACGATACACCCACACCAAGACACACACACCAACACACACACACACACGCACACATACTGTTACAATTGTGTGTGGCATCGCACGTAAACGGAAACCGAACGACAATCGCACATTTCCCAATAATTATATTTCAATGCATCAGAATTTCAGCATGACAGTTGTCTGGTTTCCGCCAGCGCATGCAACACCAACAATCACATCATCGTCGACATTATCGTGCCACAGAAAGAGACAGCGAGAGAGAGAGCGAGAGAGAGAGGGAGGTCGATGGGTGGCACAACAAAAGCTCTCTATCCATATACATGTCCACGTTTGTTCAATGCCCACGCTTGGTCATTATCTGTTTAACAGTTCCACATTAACGTCCTGGTCATGGATACACTCTGGCACTTTAAGGGGGTCTGTCTTTCTGTCTGACTGTGAGACTGACCGACGCCATATTGTGATATACAGACACACATACATACAGATATACGAACAATCAACGGAAAGCCGTTGGGCCAATAAGTTTATTACTTGCCTCAATGCATTGACCATCAATTCAGCCAATATTGATACGACTACTCATACACAGAGCAAAAAAGTCTAGTATTTCGTATTTCACACGCAACGTTATAAACTTAATTTCTCACTTAGATTGAAGTAAATAAAATAGAGCATTTGGAGCTTATTTCAAGTATGATTGCTTTAGTTCAACAATTTTTTTTTGCATTTGAGAATTCTAAGTAACCTGTAAAAACCGTTTTTAAACTGAGCTTCAAACTTGTACGAGTATACAAATTTTCGTTCTTACGTATTTCTATTAAACTAGGAGTTTTACTTGATGTAAGATTCTGTGTCCTTTTATCTAGTGTATTGGTATTTTTTTTAACTATTGTGCTCATTTTCATTAGAGATCATCCGAAGTTAATTTTATCACTCCTTTTTTCGCTCTGTGTACTCTTGGGTGTGAGTGTTGTTGGGTGTATTTGCTTCCTGCTCAAGGACTCGCACACATATTCATATTGAATACGAGATTATCGTTCTGACAACCACATAAATATACACACACACACATAGAAGTACTCACTCTTACATGTATAGGATGAGGCATTCTCGCCGCAGGACTTCCTTGTATTATTCATGAATGCACATCATTCCCACAACCTCAATTATGACTACCATTCAGCAATGTGTCCGTTAACACACTAAAGGTTGAATGAGATAATATTGTACATACATATGTACAGTTATGGAAAAAATAATATAAACGACAACGATGGTCACATTTGAAACCAAATATTTTGTTTCTGAAGCAAATTTCATCCATGATTCCTTTGGATTCCTTTTTGGGCTTCTTTCGTAAGAATTATTAACTGTGTATACTGATTTGTAGAAAGACCACGTTTTTGTCTTGGAAAAAATGATAGAAAAGCACTACACTGAAAAAAAAGACCACTTTCTAAAATCAAGAACATTCATCTTAAATATTTTGTTCTTGAAATAAGAATATTTTAAGACCAAATTACTAAAGCAAAGAATATTAATCTTAAAAATCGTAAGTTCTTAATATAAGAATAAAATTCTCAAATTTAAAAATTTTGTTCTTAATATAAGACCATTTTACGACCAAATTACTAAAACTAAGAATATTATTCTAAAAAATCTTAAGTTCTTAATATAAGAATAAAAGTCTTAGATCTTAGATCTTTTTCTCTTAAAATAAGAACAAAAATCTAAAAATGTTGCCACTTTTTGAGACCTAAAATTCACAACTGGTTCTGGCGTCTCAAAGATGACATTAAGCTTGGATCGATGGTCTAGTCAGCACAACGGTACTGATGATAGAGATTGGTATCTCTTGAAACAGCTGTATACCGAGCCATGCTCCTTGCGTTCTGCAAGTGTTTTTGTGTTGTTGTTTAGTGTCATATTGACACTACTATACCTCAAGTTAACTAAAATTACTTCATTCTTCTTAAAATGTTAAGAAGCTTTATTTGAGATTTTTTGTCTTGAGTATTCAAAACTTTTTGGTCTATAAATAAGAACATATAATCTTAAAAAAATAATAAGTTTTTTCTTATACTAAGATTTGTGGTCTTGAAAATATAAGAATTTATGATCTTAAAAATAAAAACTTGGTCTTAATTGAAATGTTCTTAGAATCAAGATGTGTTTTCTTAATTCAACTGACGACCCCTTGAGCACGGGCATTCATCTCTAAAATATTAAGTAATTAAAAATCATTTGCATCGACTGGACAGAGATTCGAATCTCCAGTTCCGCTTGCCGATCACCTATCACCTACGCCACTCCTCAATTTATGTTGATCCTGATCAAAAATATATATACTTTATTTGGTCGGAGATGCTTCCTTCTCCGTGTTACATACCTTTGAACAAACTTAATATACCCGCAGGGTATAATAAAGGCAACTCAATGTCAGAAAATGATACAACTCCTAAATGTTTTCAAAAAATGTTTTAGCTATTTACTACAAATAAAAACCAAAGACACGCAGGAAAAAGATTACACCGTAGGATAGGTTCGACCACCTCTTACTCTGAAAATAAAAAAAAATCCCTTTCTGTCATCTGTCAGTAGTCGCACTATAAGAAATAGGCTGATTGATGTAGGTTTCTAAGGTTAAATTGCTCAAAAGGTGATATACCTTAGTAAAAGGATTTGTTTCTGCTATATTAAGTTTTTTGAAAATTATTATTTTGTTATATTTTGATACATCACTGGATAGACTTTATATAAAAGTTATGAAACTTAAGAAAAAAATGTTCATTAAACAAAATTAAAAAAATAAATGCCGTTTCTATTATATTTTCCATGAGTGTATATACATGTATCATTGTCATATATGTGTATGTATACGAACTATAATTGGTTATAAGAGCAATGTCCAGCCCCAACATGCAACAAATATGCTGCAAATGTATTATGTGGCATATACGAAGGATCTTTATGGTTTTTTATTTTTTCAGGCAGAAAAACAGTTTTAAATCATGAAACTGAACGTAATACGAGAACAACTCCATTTGTTGCTTTAGCTTATTATTTTCAATAAATTAAAATACAACTGTTCAAATTAAACACAAAATTCAATTATAAAAGGAGCAAAAATATAATTGTAATAATTAAGTACACAGAAACTATGCAATTTATAATGGATTCTTTGTGATTAAAATTCACATTTCTATTTTCATCATCAAATTATGGTTATTCTTTACATTAACATAAGAAATTTCATAGTGTTTATCAGTTACATGGTCGATAAAAAAAATTATTTTTATTTATTTTATCATTTCAAATTTCTATTAAAAATATTAATATTTTTTTAATATTTAAAATATATTCTCAAAAACATTTTTTAAAAAACTTCATTATCATTTTCATTTGCGATATTTTCATTAAATTGCATTATCATTTACACGATTGTATAGAATACATTGTCCATTTCAGTGAAAATATTTGTATCATATTCATTATTACATTATTACATTTGACTTTTTAATTCTCTTATTATTACAAATCTCCCTATCATTCTTAATTTATAATTAAATTTTTAAAATATCATATTTAAAAATCATTGTCAATTTCATTGAAAATATAATTATCATTTCCATTTATCGTATTATTACAATTAACTTTTCATTTCTTTTATTATTACAAATTTTATTATCATATTCATTCTAAATTCAGTGTTTTACGGACTGAATTCTAACAATACAGTAATATAATCTTTTTGACATGCGCTTAAACTGTGACTAACAAGAACAATATTATGAAATTACACATACGTGACGTTGACCCAAAGATGTTTTGGCAATTATTGTTGCAACTCATTGAAAGACAATAAACAAATTGTTGTTTGTTTGATGGCATTGCATTTTAATTGAGTTATTGAGCATTAAAACACTCGTTTACAAACAACAACAACTCAACTCATGCTCAAATATCACAGCATGACGAGCCACAAAACAAGCTAAAGCCGAAGCCTGGAAGCTTGAAGCTTTAGTTGTTGTTGTAGTTGTAGCTGAAACAATGTTGAGCTTGTAATATGTACATGTGTTTGTATATATGAGCCATGAGTATAACTGACGCACTGTGGCTTATCCTTGTTGTTGTTGTAGCACTCAGAACACTCACACACGCTCACTTAAAGCGTCATTATTAGCACAACAGTGCACACACACAAACAGACACACACGCACACACATACACACACACACACACACAAACGCATAACGAGTCGACCATTATGACCACTTGCTGTGAGCTCATCGTTGTTGGCAGGACGACGTACTCTCGTGTTGACATACTTCTGCCAACAGTTGATCTTGTGGCCTACCGCAGGCATGCGGATTTAATCCATAAAGGATACGCACAACACACAACACACATACTCATTACAAATGCCCGTATCCATGTGTGTGTGTGTGTGTGCGTGTGTGTGTGGGTCTTGTGAAATTTTAAGCACGTCCGTTTTAGTCTAACGAGGCATGTTCCATTTTTGTTGTGGCTGCTGCTGCTTCTTCTTCTTCTTCAGTCTCGACTCGCCTGAAAGTAGACAACGAAATCGGTTGAAAAATTTGCAGCCCACACAAACAGAGAGAGAGAGAGAGAGAGCGCGATAGAGGCAGCAATCTTTACTTGTATTAGTTTACAAATCACACGTAATAACAAATTGACACAGACACGCCCACCCATTGACGCCCACTAGCTGACCCGTTATGCGACATTTGTTTGGCTTTTGGGTTAATTAAAATACACACACACCCATACACATAAATAAACACAAAATGAATTCTGATTCCAACACAACATGCAATTAGATGAGGCATAAAATGTGGTGAACTGCTGCTGTGTGTGTGTGTTGTTGTGTGTGTTTGTTGTGTGGCGACTTAACCGTAAACATTACAAATTCCCTTTTTGCATAAAATTCATTTTTAATTTCATTTCATTTGGTCAGTAAAAATGATTAACGCTGGCTACACATGTAAAATATGGCTTAAATATATGTTTGTGCGTAAAACTCTTGAATAAATAAATTAAAATCAATGGAAAAACAAAAAAAAAAAAAAAAAGAAATTGACCACAGCTGTGTGTGCGTGTGTGTGTGTGTGTGTGCCACAGAGTGGCAATTTTAACATGCACATTATTACAATTAAAATTAATTTAATAATAAATTCCAAAATTATTACAATACACTCGCTTCAATAAACGTTTGCCCGGTTTTTTAACCAAAAAAATAACGAAAATACTATGAAATTTAAATATAAAATAAAAAGTGTCATGTATACATATGTAATTTAAACGTACGCACTAAATACATGTGCACATGCATATATATTTATGTGTATATAATAAGTGCATGACTCCCACTACAATTGACAACCATCTGGTACAACTCCAGAACAACTCCGGCCAGCAAGGTAAAAGCCAACAATTTAAATAACTCTTTTCACCTAATTGAGGGCCACATAACTTATGCATTAAGTTTGTTATTAAAGTACATAAAGATTGAAGAGTTTTTACCATTTTGTATATTCTACTATTGCATATTAAAAATGAGTTTTAATTTTTAATTAACTCTTGAACAAATCTTAAAAATTTCATAACTGGAAAAAAACTTAAACTTAAAAAAAAAATGGAAGTTTAATATAATATATTTAATTTCCAATAATTTTAAAAAGAAATTAGCTTTCCTAAATCGCTTTAAATTTAATTTAAATTTTCTTAAGTCGCTTTTATTTGAAACTTCAATCTATATTATTTAATTATTGAAATTAAAAATAATTCTGAATCTGAGTCAATTAATCGCTAAAAAAAAAATTTAATTTTTTTTGATTTCTAAATTTGTTTCTATTAATGTTCTCAACGAAATTCTTGTAATTAAGATTCCTTCACCTCATAGATTAAATTGATGAAATATTAATATAATTTCCATAATTTCATCCAATAAATTATATAGTTTAAGTAGAGCATACAATTGTCGTTGCGGTCTATTTAATATTGCCATTACAATGCAAAATTTTTTCAGCACTTTCCACAAGTTTCGCATAAATAAATGACACACACACATGTATACAAACACACTGAACATTATTCGTTTTTCATGGTCTTCCATCTCCATCTCCGCCTCTCTCTCTTTGTTTTTTGTTAATTTGTATGGAAAATCACTTTTTGCGAAAAACCCATTTAAAAATTACGCTGTTTTTATAAGGTAACAATGCATACAACAATTTACACACGCGCACGATGCAAATTTGCATAACATTTGCCCGGGCGAACACACAGCAGCCGTAGAGCGTAGGATGTGTGACAACCACACACACACACACACACAGTCACTCACATAAATATACACCCACACACTCACACACACAATCACTCACATAAGTATACACACACACACTCAGATGTGAAAATGGTTTGCCCAAGCGTATAAATTCACATAATAAGTCTGTGTCGGTGTCGTGGTAGATCTGTGTATACTCTGGATGCTGATGATGATGATGCTGATGATGCTGATGATGATGATGATGATGATGATGATGCTCCAGCTACTGCTACTGCTCCTGCTCCTGATCCAGTTGCTGTTGCTGTTGGAATGAGCACGACAACGATACTCGCATCAACACAACCCTCAAAATTGTCAACTGATGTTGAGGATGATGCTTGGAATTGGGATTGTGATTGTTGTTGATTGGAACTGGTTGCTGTTGTTGCAGTTGTTGTATTGGTAATAGCCAGTGTAATGACATGTGCAGGCTGGCCAGACCGCTATCTACCTGCCTCACCGCCCCCTTTTTCCCCTCTTGACACTGACTGCGGTTTCAAATATTGCAAAACTGTAAATGTTTCACTTTCCCAGTCTCCAAAGAATCAAAAACCAAACCAAGTTGTGACATCTGCCAGTCCAGACCAGTCTACAATGTTGTTGTTGTTGCTACTGGTAATGTTTTTCTTGTTGGTTTATTGTAAATTACAGCCTATAAATTAAAATAACACACTCGCTGCTAAATGTGTGTAATCAAAGTTCCTGCCTGTTCCACCAACAACAACAACAGCACCCAATTTGCCCTTCTCCTTTTATTTGTTTCGCCTCGATTCGGTTTGTTTCGTTTTGTTTATACTATAGGCTTATTTTGATAATGAATTAAAATAAATAAAAATGTTTCAAATTCAGTTGGCATCACAGCAACAATGGGCTTACTATTATGTAAGAGCTGTTCACTCTGTTTCGACATTTGATCAGGCACAATTTGTAGAAGTTTTCAAAAATACAGTCGAACTTCCCTAACTCGAATTTTCACTAACTCGAACAAAATCGTGTGGCAAAAGCGTTTACTGAGCAAATTTCATACAATTCTGCTTCTGTAATTTGAACTTACATAAGTCGAATTTCTACATAACTTGAACAAAAATATTGACACTTGTTTCTGTTTTTTATATTTTTGTTTTGTTCTACTGTTACTTTTTTCTGTTACCGTCTCGTTTGGGTAAGTTATAATGATGTACATTAATATGATAAAATATTGGATCAAAAAATTAGAAAGTGGCTGAGAAATATGGCATTCCACCGAGTACGGTTTCCACTATTTTAAAAAATAATGGCATATCTATGACCACAATGGAATCAAGAACTTCTTCTGGAAGCATCAAGAGATCAAAATACCAGATTTTTATTGAATCGACAAAGCAGTCCTTTTAAATTTTCTCTTTTTTTACAAGCTAAACAGCACTTAAAAAATCGGAAAAGTAAGAGTAAAAGTAATTTAAAGTGTATGAATTTTTGTAACTAATTTCTATTTAATTTTGCTTAACTTTAACAATAAACAAATTTAACATGAATAATTTTGTAGTTTCTTTTAAAAAACTAAAAGAAAAAATCCCTAACTCGAATCTTCATAACTCGAACTTTTTTCTTGGATAATGTTGATTCGAGTTAGGGAAGTTCGGCTGTATTGCTAAGCTCTCGTTACCGCTCTCGATTTGAACAGAGTCTGTGTTATTCCTTCGTAAGTTACGGAGTTACGAGCCAGCGCACTACCGAAAAAGTGTCATTTAGTAATTTTTCAAAAGTAAGCAAATGTGTGATTTTTTATTTGATTTGTTATGATACATTCCAAAAATGTTAACATAACAGTCCAATGTTAAGATAACGGCTGTTAAAGTCAGCTGTTTCAACCGATGACTGCGTGCTTTTGTTAACTGCAAAATTGAAGTGCATTTTCAAATTGAAACACAACATATTGAATCATTTTATAAATTCAAATTTGAAATGGATGTCAACTGTTCAGGTTTGGGTTACGTGTTAATGCTGGTAAATTGTTAATTTTGTACGTGTCTGTTTAATAGTGTGTATATTTATCAAGTGGTGTCAATGTCGAATTTTTAAAAGTAAAGTTGAACTTTGCAGAGAGTTTAACAAAATTTTCGAAAATTGTTGAATATGAGTCCTTATTCTCTATTCAGAATGCATGCTTTTTTCACAATTCAATTTTTTAGCTCGTAATCTCACAATTTTTCAGTGCTGATTTGCTCGCCTTTTGTATGGAGAATTCGATTTCTTCTTAAGGTATTATTTAATGACTTGAAAACTAAAAAAAAACTAAAAACGCTTCAGAATTGATTTCTCTTTATAAATATATAAGGTTTTGTACCCGCCCGGACCCGCCTAAGAAGGTTAAATAAAAAAAAAACTAATTCAACCTCACAAAAAAAACAAGCGGCATAATTGCATAGTTCGATCGATTGTTCCTATGGCAGCTATATTATATCGTGGTCCGATTTGAACCAAATTTGGTCTGAATGTAGAAGACTACCCTGCGTTCATAATATGTCAGATTGGTTGAAATCGGACTACTATATCATATAGATGTCATAGGAATTAGGTCGACATATGAAATTCTGATAATTCACACCGGAAAACAAAAAAAAAATTTTTGAAAAAAATAAATTGTTTTGAAATTTTTTGAAAGTAATTTTTAAATATAAAAACCTTAAAAATAAACCAAAAAAAATCAAAAATTTTGAAAAATATTTATTTTTAGGTGCCATAAATTTTTTTTTTTTCACAAATTTCAACTTTGATAGCCCCTAAGTAAGTATTTAGAGGGCGTGGCACCTTTTTTAAGTGCTAATTTCATAGGTTGAAGAGTTATCTATCATATGCTATTAAATTTATTCGATTATCTCATTTGGTTCAAAAGTTACGATTTTTGCAACGTAAAATCAGAAAAGGCCCCACTGTGCGACGGTGAGCGACACGGACAGCTTTTTGACGAAAAGTATTAAAAAAAGTACAGGGGTCTAGTATAACTTTGTCACAAAAAAAAAGTGCGTAACAGGCAGAGGTGTGACAGACCCCACAAAATATATATATTCTTGATGAGCATTAACAGCCGAGTCAATATAGCCTTGCCCGTCTAACTGTCCGTTTGTGTTAGCGCCTAGATCCCACAAACTATAAGAGCTAGACACTCCAAATTTGGTATGTCGGCTCGTCTATATTGCAATCAGATCCAGTTTGTTTTAGATTTTGGTCACGCCCCCATAAACGCCCACCAATTAGAAATATCTTTTTTACAAGGACAATTTAAATGATAGACATTCCTGATTGGGCATAGACGAAGATAATATTTATTATTCGTCATATTTGCTGAAAATTTCATCATCAGCAGCAATAAACAACTAAATTTTCCCATATTTGCTTAAAAGCAACAATTATGATTATAAGGTTACGTTTGACTTACAGTTTAGTAACAATAAAATCTACAGTTAAAACAGCAGTTAGTCAGAAAAGGTCTCCGCGGCTCAGTGCGTTAGGCATCCGGTCTTTTAAATTTTATGTGGGCCATGCAACCCGGGTTCAAATTCCGGCTCGGACAGATTTTTTTTTTCAGGAACTGCAAATAATGATTGTTTGTTTTTTTTTTTTTCAAATCAAAAAATCCTTTACTTCGCGTCAACGACAAATATACCAATATTCATATTTATAGGTCATTTATGCATTTTACCATTATTACAATTTTTCCAATTTTTATAGATTTGATTTGATTACATTATGTGTTGTTAACTTTCAGCACTGTCAAGTATCTTTCAGTCATATATGTCAGTCACTATCAGTTACAGCATTCCAGCTTGTTGTGATGTAAATGTTTTCTAACAACAACAAGTGTTACAATCATTAAAGTTGACATTCTACTTAGTATGGTTCGTTATATTATTAACAGCACAAATGAACAATTGATCAACGGAGAAAACTCAATCAATTGCCAGTTCATTAAAAAGCTGTCAAGTTGTTGAGTTGTTATGTCAGCAAGTTGTTAAGTCTAGACAAATTGTTGTTTATTGAAGCGAGTATTTAAAAGAATTGTGCGAAATGAAAATGTGTTTACAAATGTTGATGCATATAAAGAAATTAAAATATTTATAAATAATGTGTAATAAAAAACAAATAATGTTTGCAAGCTATGATTTCAAAATTGAATAATTTTAAGTACTTATAAATAATGTAATATATGTTGTAAAATATATTGTTGTCATATTTCTTAATTTAGTTTAATTTAATTTAATTTCTTTATTTCGATTCGTAGTGCTACAAGCTAACGCTTATTATTTAACGCACTAGTCACTATTACAATCATTGAATTCAAAATTATATTAAGATTAAACAATTACAAAAATATTACAATCATTGATTCTAAAATAATATTAAGATTAAACAATTTACATGTATTAAAAAGATGGAAATAGTAACAAATTATAATAATTTAGGCTTTAGTTTTCAGTTGTAAGATTAATTTTCATTTTAGTTTACAATTTTAATTTTCTATAAAATATTGTGATGCATGCATTATTACTATTGTAATTATTATTATTATTATTATTATTATTATTATTATTATTATTATTATTATTATTATTATTATTATTATTATTATTATTATTATTATTATTATTATTATTATTATTATTATTATTATTATTATTATTATTATTATTATTATTATTAGGGTTGGGGGCTATGATTACATGGCAAAGTGTCTGATTGGTTTCAACTTGGTGATTCCCAGCACGATCCATGTAGGATTGCCCCAAGCATCTCACCGCCTCCACGTGGCAACCCTGGAAACAGTCCCGCTGTCACCCGACAAACGGCTGGCCAAGGTGAGAAGGCGCTTCGCTGCAGCCAGATGGGCTCACTGAAGAGGAAATCCAGAAAGCGTCTGTTCCCGCATCGGGCGGCAATCTGGTTAGCGTCTGCTCCATATTGGACGGCTAGGATTATAGTCTTTCTCCGAATCGGTAGACAGGAAAGAAGATTCGACAGTCGGCAGAAATAACATTCTGGCGCCTGAGTACCCAGATTGAAACCCTGGCGAAATGGCTGCTGGGCTAATGTTAGGGCTGTCTCCGTCCTATTCAAACATAGCTAGTCTTCAAGTACGTTCGAAACATGACATTGTTAATTCAATGCTACAGGTGCAGTTGAGAGAACTCCTGCTTCGTGTCCGCCCTGGCTCTGAACACATGTGCTCATAAGGCTTTGTGTCAACCCTTGCATGGACCTCACTGCAAGCAAAGGGACCCATGGGGGCAACAAAGGACAACTGTACTTATTTTCATGTAGAGATAGCGGCTTGAAGTTTGGACCCATACAACATGAACAATGAAACAACACAACAACAACAACAAACAGCAGCAGAGGACGTGATCACTGTGTTCCAACAAAGTGGAAAAACTGCTCGGTCACCTGTAGAGCAGCAAGGGACTCCATTCCGAAATTGCACGCAACAGGCATTGGTGAATCCGCCTCCATTTTCTGAAGCGGAGAACGCTCCAACACCCGCAACTATAACTGCCACACCAGCAGCCCAGCAACATCAGCAAGGCCTGGTAATGACGCCAACCCAGGTGTTCATCGCGAAGATGAGGGCGGATGAAGAAGCAGCAGTTTCTGATTGCAGACGAGTTCTGCGAAAAATCAAGGCGGCAATGATGAAGCAGAGGAACATAAGCATGGATGTCAAAGATGGCGTATCTGAGCTTAGCGAGTTCCTGACTATTCTCGAGACCTGCGGGTCTAGTTGGATCAAAGCGGAGACAGTGAGGAATTCAGCAAGAGAAGCTGCACGTAAAGACGCAGAGATGGATACGCCCACAACAAGTAAGAGAGTTGAGGATACGCTACCCACAAGCAAGCGAGTCGCCACAAGCCCTGCTGAGACGTCGATGCCTCACAAAAAGGGGCGGGATGATAGTCTCGGGAAGTGGCAAGCAGTCTCTAGCAAAAAGACCAAAAAATCACAAAAGCAGCAGCCCAAAGCACATCCGCCAAAAGAGCCTGAGGTTCAATCCAGAGCGGAAAATAAGGGACCGAACCAGCAGAAAAGCAAAACCCGCATAGCCAAGCAAAAAAACGATGCAATAATAATAAAGCCAGCAAATGGACATAGCTACGCTGATGTGCTAAAAAGCCTGCGAGACAACGCCAAATTTGAGGCAGACGTCAATATTAAAGGCGTGCGCAAGACGAGGACAGGTGCTCTCCTCCTCGAATTGGAAAAAGGCGAGAAGCTGAATCCGGAACTTTGCGAGCAAATCAAGGCAGCGCTCCAAGAAACTGCTGACGTTGCTAGCGCCAGGCCTATGGCTACAATAGTCATAAGGGACCTCGACGCGCTGACAGTACAGACAGATGTGCTTAATGCTGTTAAAGGCTTGTTACCCGATGGATCGAGCGACATCAAGGTGACAGTGTCTGCCCCAAATTCCCGGGAACAGACACAGGCCTTCGTCACGCTGACAGAAGACAATGCAGCAAAGCTGCTCACAATAGGAAAAATAAAGATCGGCTGGCTTAAAGTCAAAATGAAGAGATGGGATACTGTCAAGAAGTGCTTCAGATGCCTGGGCATTGGTCACATGCAGTATGACTGCAAGGGACCTAACCGAAAAGGCGAAGGCCTGTGCTTTCGGTGCGGTGAAACTGGCCACAAAATGGCGCAGTGTCAAAAGGCTCCCAAATGCTGGGCGTGCATCGATGCAAAGCTAGCTCCCGTGGACCATTTACCGGGTTCCAGCAGATGCGGAGCGCGCAAGCAGCAAAACTCGTCGAAAAAGTAGATGAGAGTCCTCCAGGCAAATATGCACCGGAGTAGAACTGCGGACAATCTCCTGAAACAGCTACTGCTGGAGAAAGGGGCAGACGCAGTAATCATCAGCGAGCAATACGCGGAAGCTAGAAGTGGTACCTAGCTACAGGACTACACTGGGACTGCAGCTATCTGGATTCTATCCACTGGAATTTTTCCGATACCTAACAGCGGACAAGGAAATGGGTTCGTGTGGGTTAAAGGCAGCAAATACTCTCTTATGAGCTGCTACTTAACACCAAGCGATGCCATTGGGGAATTCGAGGCCAAACTCGACAGCATTGAAGACTGCGCACGAGTAATTGGAGAACCTTTGGTCATAGCAGGTGACTTTAACGCAAAGGCAGTCGAATGGGGATCGAGCAGCACGGATTCACGAGGGCGGCGAATACTCGACATGGCGTCTAGACTGGGCCTTATAGTTGCAAACTCAGGCACCAGCACAACATTCCGAAGACCAGGATGCATGGCTACTACACCGGATATAACCCTCGTCTCTGAGAGGCTTGCTGGAGCGCTCAGAAACTGGAAAGTACTCGAAGATTACACTGGTAGTGACCACCAGTATATTGAATTCGAAATTGAGTTGACTAGTCGACAGGAACCAACCAATGTCCGGAGAGGGACGCGTAAGTGAAAGAGCGAGCGTCTAGACATCCCCGCGTTGCTTGCAACCCTCGACAGCAGCACAGCGCAACAGGTCCCAGCTTATGACTCGGAAACGATTGTGCAGCAGACGATGCGGAGCATTATCAGGGCTTGTGATGTTGCAATGCCCAGGGTTCAACGGGCAAACCGAAGGAAGGCAGCTTACTGGTGGAACGAGGATATAGCGGAGTTGAGGAGTGCGTGTCTCCGCTGCAGGCGGAAGCTCACCAGATCCCGAAGACGAGGCCCAGCAGAAGCAGAAGCGAGCGCCTACAAAACGGCAAGGCAGGCGTTGAATGCTGCTATTAAGACAAGCAAGGAGACCAAGTGGGAGGAGCTCAGAAACGACATAAATAGCAACCCTTGGGGCATGGGCTATAAGTTAGTCATGAAGAAGCTTGGTGCAAACCCATCCCTTCCGCTCTTGGACAGTAGCAAGATGGCGGAGATAGTTGGAACACTGTTTCCGACCCACCAATTGCTAGAAGCACCATCAGAAGAGCTTTCAGAAGATCCGCCGCCATTGTTTACGCTGCAAGAGCTTGCATCCGCTGCTGGCGCGCTGAAAAATAACAAATCTCCAGGACCGGACGGGGTTCCAGCCGAGGTTCTGAAAGCGATTGCATCCGAACGTCCGCATGTGCTGCTAGACATGTACAATGCCTGCCTAGTGGAAGGAAACTTTCCTGCCGTCTGGAAGCAGCAGAAACTGACTTTAATCAGCAAAGGAAAGGGCAACCCAGAGCGCGCCGAAGCATACCGACCACTGTGCATGCTAGACACGTCCGGTAAGCTGCTGGAAAGACTAATCAAGCCAAGACTTGCGGCTGCGGTAGAGAGCGCTGGTGGACTGTCACCTAGACACGGTTTCAGAACCGGCTACTCCACACTAGGAGCGATCCACGATGTCATTGACACCGTAGCGAGCGCGCAGAGGGGTAACCACTACTCGCGCAAAATAGTGCTGCTAGCGACACTAGATGTTCGCAACGCATTTAACAGTGTAAGATGGAGTGACATCGTCAACACCCTGGAGTCCAGGTACCGAGCTCCAAGGTACTTAATGAAGATGACGAGGAGCTATCTTAGTGATCGTGTACTTTTGTACGACACAAGTGATGGCAGCAGGCAACTCGCGATCACGTCTGGCGCAGCACAGGGGTCTATCCTTGGTCCTGACCTGTGGAATGACACCTACGACAGCATCTTAGAGATGAGAATGCCAGATGACACCCACTTAGTGGCTTTTGCCGATGACGTTGCTGCAGTGATTGTTGCGCGTGACACCACTGAAGCACAGCGCAAGCTTAACTTGGTGATGGTCCAGGCTCAAGCGTGGCTACTTGATCACGGCCTCAAGCTGGCTGCGGAAAAAACGGAGCTTCTTCTCCTTACGAGAAGTCACATACCGCTTGAAGTGACGCTGCAGGTCTGCGACCATGCAAAAAGCACGCAAAGATCGGCGAAGTACTTGGGGCTACAGCTGGACTGCAGACTCAACTACTGGGCGCAGATCCAGCACGCAGCATAGAAAGCCAGCAGAGCCACAGCATCCCTGGCCAGACTGATGGCAAACATCGGAGGTCCCACGCAGAGCAAGCGAAAATTGCTCCTGACGGTCACCAACACCATTCTGCTATATGGATGTGAGGTGTGGGCTGAAGCTCTGGAAGCTGATTCCCGGCGCAAGGTGTACGCGTCGGTGCAACGTACTGCGGCACTTAGGATCGCATCGGCTTATCGGACTGTATCTGAAGTGGCAGTACTGGTAATTAGCAGCTGCATACCGATCGACCTGCTAGCCTTTGAACGCAGGAAACGCTGGGTAGAAAAGAGCGAAGGGAGAGCATCGACTTTCGGAGAGGCAAGACAGCAAACAATCCAGCAGTGGCAAGAGCGCTGGCGCACAGCAACAACCGGTAGATGGACGTCAAGACTTATACCGAACGTGAAGAGGTGGACGGAGAGAAGTCATGGCGAGGTAAATTATTACCTAACACAGTTGTTGTCCGGACATGGGTATTTCCGCAAATACCTTTTCCGCATAGGCAAAACGGAAGGCTGCGGTTGCATCTATGGTGATGCTGATGTAGATGACGCAGAACACACATTTTTCCATTGCCGGAAGTGGATCGAGCATAGACGCATGGCAGAAAACATAATGGGGCCTATCGAGCCCGAAAACATTGTGGAGCAAATGCTGCAACGGAAGGAGTCCTGGGACGCTGTAACGACCTTCGCGGGAAATGTTCTCCTGGAGAAGAAACGCGATTTGGACGCAGCAATACTAGAGGAGCTGCGCATGTCACAAAATATAGGCACAATAACAAGATGATGTGCTTAAGAGAGGGCGAATCCGGACGCGGATCAACTAGCAGAACGCTATAGAGCGTGAATAGTTGGCGCATTGAGCGAAAGGGCACCACTTCGAAGTTATGCGAAAGCGATCCCGAAGTGGGATAAGGCCTAGAGAGGGGGGGTCGTTAGTGGGTGCGAGCCCCACATACCTCTCTGCGACGGCAGATTGAGAGATGCGTGCAGGCATTTTCCCCTCCTCAGCCAAAAAAAAAAAAAAAAAAAATTATTATTATTATTATTATTATTATTATTATTATTATTATTATTATTATTTTTTTTTTTTTTATAACTATTATCATAAACAAGTTTTGCATACTCTGATTAAATAAATGAGTAAATTATAGTATTTGTAAATCACATTGAAATATTTAATAATCTAATTTTAGAAATTGAGCTCATATTATATAGAATATTTATAAATAATATAAAAAAAAATATGTTTGGAAATTTTGATTTATTAATTAAATTATTTGTTGTATATAACAAATGTTTAGTTGTATCCCAAATATATAGAGAAATTTAATATTTTAGAAAATGATCTCACATTAGGTGCCCATTAAGTTATAAATGTTTGCAAGTTTTCAGTTGGCTTTCAACTGGCTCGAAGTTTAAGCAGACAATGCCAGTGCACACACAACAATCAGTAACACAACATCTACATTTACAGACACAACTTCAACCCGAACCCAACAAAACAGACTCATAAGAAAGTTCTACTGCCATTTTGCTTTTTGTTTCATGTTTTGTTGGCGGCGAAATTGCGTTGAATGTTACCTGCCATTTGGCAGCGTATACAGCAGCAAATGGAAAATCGACAGAGAGGTAGGAGTAGGAGATGAGAGGAGAGAGGAGAGAGGAGGAAAGAAGAGAAGAGAAGATGGTAGGAGTAGTAGATGGAGGATAGGATAGCATGAAGCTGAGTCTCTGTACATTAAGTAAATGCCTGCCTATGTGCCTGCCTATGTATGTATGTATATGCAAGCCAACATTATTGCTTCTATGGGCCAACAACAACCTCCAACAACAACAACAACAACCTTGCAACAACGAAACAGACAACAGACAACGGTCTAAAGGTGCTCGGTGTTCGTTGCTCGGTGTTTGGTTGCCCGTTGAATGGTTGCCTCGGTGCACGGTGATTCCTTTGCCGTTTATTTGTTTGCTCGTTTGGTTTGGTTTTGTTTGTTTGCCTGCTTGTTTTCAGCCCAGTCAGCCAGTCAGCCAGGCAGCCAAGTTCTGCAGCCATGTATCCTACATCCTGGCAGCCGCAACAGCAGCAACTTTTCCATTAAATCTTCTGTCCGTTCGTCGTCCTCGTCGTCGTCTCGTCGACGGTCTCTCAACCTTTTCAATGTGTGTTTTAAGCGATTCCCTTTAACTCTGGCCCGTCTCTTTGTCAGTGTCATTGTCTAGACTCTTCTCTCCCTCTCTGTCTTGTCTATTGGGTTTTGCCCACACTGCGTATGCGCAATATTTAGTCATAGTAAACTTTACAATAATCATACGCACCGTTGTGCAAAACAAAAAAATCCGAAAATGAAAATGCAAATTCAAACTCTTTTCTGAGTTCAAAGCTCGCAATATATATATATATATATATATGTATATATATATATGCAACGATAGTCAAATGCCCGAAATGCACAAGCATAGTCCTTTGTATTTATATTTTTGTTTGTATTTGTATTTGTTTCTGTGCTTGTATTTGTGTTTACCTATAAATAAACGAGTTGTCGTTGTCGTTGTCCTGTCGCCTCTTTGTATTTGTTGACATGTAATTGCAACTAAATATTTTAAATTGCTTTAAAATAAAGCGTTGCCTTCTCTCCCTTTCCTCTCTCTCTCTCTCTCCATCTGTCGCTTGTTGTCTCACTCAGTGAATGCTCACCCAAAAGGTTATGCAAATGACAAAGTTGCCCCGTTGCACACAGTTGTGGGTTGTTGCCACATGTTGCAGGGTGCTGCCATGGATGCTGCATGCACCGTTTGAGTAAATAACATAAAACTCTGTCGTATTTATACACAGCATACGTGTAAACACCCAACGATGGGCAATAGGGGGCGTGGGGGGCGGATGAGTCCTTCGTGATAAGGGGGAGGAGCAGGGAGGTTGCATCATGCTTTTCCTGTTTGCATTTCACATTCAGCTGCGTGTTAGTGTAGGGATATCTGAATTCTCCCCACCCTCCCCACTCTCTCTCTCTCTCTCTCTCTCTCTCTGTCTCTCTATGTACCTCTTTATGTGTGTGAGTTCCTGTGTCGACTGATATGTGGAAATGCTTTTATCAACGTCGATTGTTCAACAAGAAATAATCACATCAACTCACCGAAATAACCAACTATTAGAAATTCTGCATACGACTTTAATTTTATGCCTTAGCTGAAAAATCTCTCTCCTATTATTAATAATGTTGCATTCCTTTGAGCCTTTAAATCATTGAGTGGCTTGCAATTTGAAGTAAATTTATACATTATATTTGTTATAAAAATATATATTATAACATATCTGCTTTAAAAACCATCCAAAATAATTCTGTTAGTCTTGGAGAATTCAATTTTTTAAGATTTTAGAAATAAAAAATAAAAATATCCTTATTAAATAATTTTAATTTCAATTACAATATTGTGTACTTAGTGATCATTTTTTTAATATAATTTCTAAACGATCTGCTTATGTCAATTCAATGTCTCATGAAGACCACTTTAAAAAGTAACAGTTCAAAAGAGAAGATTTACTAAATCTAATCTGATTTAGTGCCATTTTGAAAATTTGTTCTCTGTCATTAACATTTTATTGATTTCCACAAGCTAATGGCTAACAATGTATTTAATACAGAAGAGCTCAAATTAATGAAGTTAAAATCCAAGAAGTTTTTAGTATGAATAGATTGATGATATTGCTATTTATACTCTGATATCTTAATTCCGATGTGGTTTATATTGTACTAAACAGACAGATATTAAAAAATTTAAATAAATATTTTAAAATTTAAGCTAAATCAGTTTGCGACAGAGAAGTTAAAGCTGGAGAAGTTTGAGTAATAGAATTGGCCTTTTAGACTAATTATGAATAATTTTCATGCGATTATAATAGATACTTATGTATATATATTTATAATAGTTATTATTAACTATTACCAGACATCTATAATCTGCTAATACTAAACTCAGATTTCTGTAGGTTTTTTGCTTACAGGAGTACATATTTATTAGTTTTTTTTAAGAAAGTAGCTTATAAACTCTTAAATATTCAATTAGTCGATATTTTTGGAGTGGCATTTGAAGAGTCAAGTTGCAGCTGGAATTTAGCGGGTAGTTAAATGACAATTAGTTGTAGTTGAATGCACAAGTTAGTTGTTTGGTTGGTTAGCTGCTCATTTAATTATTTAGTATGTAACGTAGTTATATGTTTAGTTCGGCATTTATAAGGAGTAATTAATGTCGCTGGAATGGGGCATTACAGTTGGCGCTGTAATTAACACCAAAACACCCAGTGAACATGTCAACAGTCACTTAAAGCGAAACCCACCAACGAAATGCCCGCAACGCGGCCAAGACGAGACAAGACCTTCAATCATCAATCAGTCAAGTAATCAATCATTCAATTGCATTTTTTCACTGAGAAAACTCGTTTTGGACCGACGACGATGACGACGACGATGACGGCAACATTGGCCACATTCTTTGGGCCGTCTCTGGTGGCTGTGAGAATATGCAACGGGGAGTCGTCGTTTAGGCCATAAATAGTTACAGCCAGTGACAGTTATGTGCAAATATGAGGCAGATAATCATGCATGAGTACTCATTGATTCACTCACGCTCATCCACAGTCTAATTATGATCAGCTTTGATTTGGAGTAGAGTTTAATAAAAAGAAATAAAATCTGCTGCGAACTTGGCTTAATTAATTGGGCGCGTGCGCTAATTGTTTAGTGTCCTGTTTGTGCTTTTTTGTTGGGAATGTTTTTGTTGCTGCTTTTCGCAATTAGCCTCAACATGCGCTTTGGCGCCTGCGCCCCATGAAAAACCCGTTTGTGTGAGTGCAACAGCTGCTGCGTGTGTGCGAGCGAGATGGCGCCACTGCTTTGACATTTACGAACGCTCAATGGCATAAAATTAATTAACAAAATTAATAAAACATTTTTTTCTGGTTTTTAACATAAACTCGAGCAGTCAGCCAGAAATATTAATTAACTCGACTGCTGCCAACTGGCAATCGGTCCTCCATGCTTCATTCTTCATCCTTCGTCCTCCAACGTGTTGCGATATACAATAATTAAGTTTTCAGCACCTGCGTGTGCGCCAAGTTGAAGTTGGAGCTGAAGCTGAAGCTGCAGCTGCTTTTGCCAACGACTGGACTTCTTTGCCTCGGCCAGTTGCAGTGAGTGACACAGGGCCGCTCAGAATATTGGGCGCCAGTTTAAAATGGGGCCAAGTATACGAATATTATATTTAATTGGTAATTTATTTTCTTTTTTTAAATATTATGGTTTCAGAATTTGAATAAGAGTGAAATTGGTTGTAAAAATATATATAGTTATACCATATTTATTCCTTTGAATTTATTTTAAAACATAAAAGTTTGTATTATTTCAGTTTATATTAATTTTCATTACTTTATTACGATTTAACTTTAACTTTACTATTATCTCAGCTACAAATTAAATTTGTTTTTAATACAATTTAATTAATAATATCACATTCTCCTTCTATAATCAAGGACTGTAATCATTATGAGTTCTATTATAAAAAATGCATAGTACTGATTGTCTAAAGATTTTTAAGGATTTTCTTCAATAATAATGATAAATCTTGAGCGAAAAAATAAAACAAGTAATCAGTTTAAAGATTTTTTTTTTGCGTATTATGAGTCCCTTGGGTTTCTTTTAAAGAGATATGCAAAAATACTGAGTCAAAATCCTATGCAAGAGCCATAAATTTAATGTGAGATTTCTTTCGCTCAAATTTAATCATTATCATTGTTTTTTTGTATTTGTATTCTCGTCATTTATTTTTTAATGTGAAAAATTCAATAATCAACATTTTGGCGGTCCCTAATTCTGTAATTTTTTTTGTATTCTGTTGACTGTTTTTGGTCATCGTTAAATATTATTGTAAATTGAGTTATAAATAAATAAATAATTGTTGATGATGATAAAAATAAAAGTTTAGTTAAATTATTTATAAATTAAAAGCGAATTGAAAACACACTTGACATTTTCGATAAAATTTATTAAATAAATAAATGATTATTAAATAAATAAAAGACATTTGTTATATTTAGTAATTTTATTTATTCAAATATATGTTAATTGCTTTTTTTTCGCCCCCTTTGATCGCTGGCCAGTGCCCGTTCTTGACCGCACTTCGCTCCTGTTGCGTTATCCAAAAACTGTCGCTTGATCAGTTGCTTGCCACTGTTGGCAACTGTGGCGCATGTTTGGGCCATTTTTACAAGCGTAGCCAGTTTCAAATTTCATTCCTGTTGCCAATGTTTCCCCTTGCCTTCCCTCAGTTGCTCTCCATGTCTCAATGTGTGTGTGTGTGTGTCTGTTGACGTGTTGTTGCACATGCGCATTAACCCGGCCACAAATTGTAATTACCACAACGCATTACAACATAATTCCCAATTGAGTCCCAGCACTCATTTTGCGCATATTTTTGGTGTGAATTTAATGATACGGAAGGCCAGAAGGATCGCTTGTTGTTGGGCCCAAAGAAAGTTGGCCCTTAAGTGAAGGGCGAGCGTACATACATATGTTTGAAAGGAACGCGCCGATCTTTTCGGGTAATAACATAATAGCCCGAAATATTGTATTGGCATTGGAATTCAATTAGCAGACGGCAGTTAAGTCTTGTGAAAGGTCCAAGCGATGTCTGGCTATAACTTGGACTGTAACTCCCTTTCCATCTTGCCATCTTCCAACCCATCTGCAATCTCCCAGCTCGAAGTGCAGTGGCCATTTCCACTTTGAGGTCAATAGTTTTTGCAAATTGCTGTTTGTTGTTTGTCGTTTTGACCAACCGGCTCAGGTTCGGCCCTGTTCCTTGTCCCTGTCCCTGCACTTGACCAGTTTAGATACTCCCCTCTCTCTCACTCTCTCTCTAGCTCTCTCTGTCTCATACACGTGTGCAGTCGACCAGTTTGGTTAGTTGGTCTCTAGACAAATTGCTTAAACTCAGCTCTCTGCTCAGTTCAGGCCATGTTCAAAGCTCTTGGCTTGCTCGAGAATATATGTACATATACATATACAGAGAAGATGCCATCAGGTGTCGAGTGTTTTGTCAGCTATATTTGCGTTTGGGCTCAGTAAATGGCAATCGAGCTGCTGCTGAGAGACTCAATAGAAACTGAGCACGATTGTCAAAATACTCGTAAGAGAAATCCGGATTTGTTGCTCCCATTGTTTGTATGGAATGCAACTCAAACTAAAAGAAATGCAAAACTAGAGCTTGGATATTGGAGAATGCAGATTGCTAGATTTCCTAATAGCTATGAAATAGAATGATAACATGTTGTAAGTAACAACTATTTTTATTTATGATTTTTAAATGGAATTCAAGATGAACTCAAATTTTCTAGAAAGATGGAAAGGTTTAAAAAATTCTTCATCCAAAATAAAATTAAGAAATTATCGGGGACTAAAAGGTATTACTTTTTTAATGTTTCATTCACACATATATTTCAAAAATTCTTCAGTTTGATGTAGTTTAATTAAATTTTAACAATTTTATTTATTTTATTAGCGCTTATTCAGTGCTGTGAAAATTCAATCATGAATATCACAAATAAAAATTCAAAATTAAACATAACAAAACTAAAATAAAAATACAAAATTCAAAATATTTTTTTTATGTCTGATAAACTGAAAATGGTTACTAAACGGTTATTTAGGTTTACAGAGTTTCGGTTTAAAGGTTTTGGTGAGATGCAAATTATTTTCGGTTACTGTTACAGTTACGGTTTTAAATTTTAATCGGTTTTAACCGGTTAATCTCTGGAAACCAACGGTAATACATACATTAGAGCTCTAGTTGAATGTGGACTCAATTTGCATATAATAGCTAGGAAATTTTTAAGCATAAATAGTTTAAGAAATTTACAAATTGTGAACTAATAACAACTAACTGAATTATAAAAAATTTTTTTAGGAGTTAAAATTGAAAAAAAGGGTAATAAATTGCAACTGATAACTCAATCAAATAAAATTCATAGCAATAATATAAGTAGTTCATCATAAATATATGATACATTTATGAAATCAGAGCTCCAATTTAAGGTGAACTCAATTCTTATGAAAGTATATAGAAATTTTAAAATGTGATCTGCTAGAATTCTATAAAAGAACTCATTTAATTTTAATAAAATATACAAATCTTATACATAAATCAGTGCTCAATTAGTTTTACTTGAAGAACTTAAATGAAATAAATAAAAATTATAGTAAAATAAATGCTAAAAAAAATATTTGTTTACTGGGCTCTCCGGCAACTGTATGGCCAACACTTGATTTAGGCCTAGGCTTGTGTGAAGACAAACTAAAACTCGTTTCAATTAAAATTCTTAGCCTTCGACCAAAGAATAAAACGGAGCCACAAGCGGCAGTTAAAGACAAATTCAAGTGGATTATGAGAAGAGCAATCGTCGATATACATATGTACATATGTGCATCCAACTCCCTTACAATTTATGTATATACCTATACAAATAATATGTGTATATAGCTATACATCTTTATAAATACATGGCCAGATCGAGACGGTCCAGTTGATTTGCCTTCTGTCTGCTGTCTTCTGTCTTCTATTTTTTGGCTTCGTCTTGCGGCTTCAAGTTGCGTGTTGTTGTTGTTGTTGTGTGTCGTGTGTGTGTATCTGGCACATTTAAGTAAATTTTGCAGAAATTGGTGCAAAAGACAAAAGAAAAGCACATAAAATAATAACAGACGCAATCTGACGACGTCGTCGACTGCAACGGCCGTCGGGCCAATGACTAAATGACTGACTAAGTGCCAAAGGGTACAAAAAGGGACAAGGGACAGAGACAGACATTGCTTCTCTCCCGCTTCCTCTCTCTCTGTCTCTGTCTCTTTTGGGCCTCTAAATGCGAAATCGAAACGAAAAATCGAGAGGCACAAAATATAAAATACGAGTGCGGTCGCCGCCGTCGTCGCTCATTATAAATTTATTTAATCGGCAGTGCAGGAAAAAAAAAACATCAAAGATGCGTCGACTTGGAGTTGGACTTGAACTGGGAGTCGATCCTGCAGCAAGTTTAAATATTTAAAACAAAGTCTTGAGCTCTTTTGCTCTTGAGGCCTGTATGGCTTTAGGCCTCCTTCCTTCTCTCGTTGCCACCGTCTCCATTTCCATCAGCATCTCCATCTCCATCTTCGACTCCATCTCCATCTTCGTCTCCGTTTCTGTTTCTGACTGGTACGACATTCCAGGCGCGCGCTCCACCTTCGCCTTCCTTGCGCCTTGTGCAGGCCGCATCCTCCATCCCCCATGCTCGCACACACATAATTTTTATACCCTGGGGGGTATATTAAGTCTGTGCAAAGTATGTAACAGAGAGAAGGAATCATCTCCGACCCCATCAAGTATATATATTCTTGATCAGCACCAACAGCCGAGTCGATATAGCCATTTCAGTATATCCGTCTGTCCGTATGAATGGAATGAAGACTTCTTACTATGTCAGGCAATATCAGTTTATGTTAAAATTTTTTATTTTTTTATTTATATTTTTAAAATTGGTTCAAATCATTTATCATATTATACCTGCATGTATGTATCTTACACAAAAATGATATGTCGATATTTAAGGATAAGTATGAGAATTGCATATGCATCAAATCTTCGGCGTGCCGGCGATTAGGCCCAGGGTACATTACAGTCGAGTGCACTCGGCTGTTCCGCTTTTTTTTTATTTTTTTGAACCTGTCTACATCCCGCGCTTGGGGTCTGTCCTTTTGGACAGTCCCAGTCGCTGTCTTGGTTTCGGTTTGGGTTTGGGTTTCTGTCTCCGTCTCCGTCTGGATATCTGGCAACTGTTCGTATTTCACCTGGCACTGTCGGTCGGTCGATCCGTCGGTCGGTCAGTCATTAAATGCCCGCAAAATGCAAACAACAACAAGCTTAATAACAACAACAACTGCCAGTCGAGGACAAACTGCAACAAGCAACTCACGCATTTTGTTGCTTTATTTTATTTATTTAATATTATTATTTAATACAAATTTTGACAGCGATCTCTTTCTTTTCTTCGCTTCTTAACTCAACTGTCGACTGACAGCTGTTGACAGAATGAGATGCAAAGCTGTTAAAAGAGCGAGAGGCAAACAGCTGAGCTGATAATGACGAACATGCAACTCATGCCACATTGTATTATCCACAGAGCCGTCAAACAGATGCACACAACATTCAACATTCAACTATTGAAAAGGTACTCAATCAACTTGAGATTCGATAATCATATAGAAATAATTAAATAATTTTGCGTATTGTTAATCATTAATCAATAAATATTGACATGACTTTGTAACTTAAATTTTCAACACAGTTATTTTAAATTTCAATAAAATAAAAGGTAACTACAAATACATTTATTTACTATGGGTAATTTAAATTGAAATTTATTTATATATTTTATTCTTTTATTATAGTGTCGAAATGGCAATAATAAATTGCAGTTAAATTTAAGTGCAGTCAAACTTTCCTAACTCAAATCACCACTATCTCAAGAAAAAATTCGCATTATAGACTCTTCGAATTTATGAACTCTTTTTTTTTTAAATTTTTATTTATGCTATTGTCAGTCGATTTAGTTTAAGTTAGAGATAGCTCGAGATGTACAGCCTCGAGTTATGGAAGTTCGACTATGAAAAGAGTACAAATTATTTGTAATATATAAAAACCAGAAAGAAGTAAATACATATTAAAAAGTTGAATAATTTTAATCAGGGACTGCAAATAATGATTATTTGTTTTTTTTTTGTAACCAAGAAATCATTCACTTATAATAATTTTAAGACACACTCTATGGCTCATTTATGAATTTTACAATTATTAAAATTTTTTCAAGTTTTATAGATTTGCTCACAAAATAATGATTAATTTCAAGTTATACTTTACTTCTCAACCAATAATCATTATTTTTGAGCAAAAAAATAAAACTTATGGAATAATCATTATTTCATGAGCTGTATTTGTTTGCCCAAAATGAAACTCAAATTGTAATTCGACAAGACTTAATTTGATGCTCAACACAATTAATTTTATTTTTTAAATATTTATCATTCTTCTTAAGTTTTATCAAAAAATAAAACTTCTGAAATAATGATTATTCTATAAGTTTTTTTTTTTTTGCTCAAAAATAATAATTATTGGTAAAGAAGTAAAGTATATACATTTTTCATTATTTTGTGAGAAAATCTATAAAACTTGAAATTAATCATTATTTCAAAATTTTTTTAATATCACTTATAATGATTACAGTCCCTGATTCTAATTAATTAATTTAGTAAATTGAAACCTCATATATTAATTAGTGAAAGATAATGAATTAATTTTTTAGATAAGTGTTAGTAAGCAAATATATTATAGATGCATTAACAAATTAAATTGTTTTATTTTCTTACTCTCTTGTACTCTTTGTTAGGATAAATATAAAAATTACAATATTAAATGGCATTTTAAGTGTTATTAAATCAGTTTTATAAAGATCATAATTCGTTTTCATATATTTTAAGATTTCACATAAATATTTATCACATTATTTAATCAACAACAAATTGTGCAATCGAAACTTATTAAATGAAAAGATGAATGTCTGGATGAGTTGTTGTTGTTCTTTTTATTTTGTTTTGTTTAGCTTTTGTATCTTTGTATCTGTATCTTTTGTTGCAATTTACATGCCATAACATAGTGGACAACTGCTGCAAATTGTGCGTGTATCGCAAATTCAATCCCAATCCCAAATGGAGCTGCTTTTTGTGGCAGGAAGCAGCTGCTCGAAATTCTTGGAACTGCGCATTGCTGCGTTTATCCATACATATTTATATACTTATATTTCGGACAGTCGACAGCAGCAGCAACAACAACAACGAGAACAACAACAATAATCAAGTGAAATGCGGCCTGTTGCATGTTTTTATGTTTGTTTGTATGTGTTTTACAAGTCGCCGCGAATGGAGTAAATATAATTTAATAAATTTAAATGAGACAAACGAAAGACAGGCAGCAACAAGAACAACAACAACAAAAACAATAATGACAAGTACAACAACAACTTGAACAACAACAACTCGAACAACAACAACATCATTAGAAGCCGCTGCCAAAACTGTGCTCTGCCTTTTGGCTCTGGGGTCAATAGTATCCATGGAATTCAATGCTTTTGCATTTGGCCAAGAGCTGCTTCAAGCATAAGATCTTGCCCTCTCCCTTCTCTTTCTCTTTCTCTTTCCCTCTCTCTCTCTCTCGCTCACACACACAAAATGCTCTCATGGGCACACAAGGAAGCGCATTTTTAAATGCCAAAACAAATGGAAAAATTAAAGCCAACGAACGAAGCGACGGCAACAAACGGCAAACGGCAGCAACAGCCAAACGTTAAAAACGTAAACCTGGCTAAGAGACACAAACACACACACACACACACACACTCACATTCAGCCTCATGGCTGTAAAAATGCATCTAAGCTGCTTTGCTTTGCTTTTTTGCCAACTTTTACCAACTGGTTTCTTGCATTTTCCACTCTTCTCTCCCCACTCTTCCCACTCCCCCCTAATTTTCCATTTTGCAGCTAAGTCCATTGCAATTCCCAGATTTTTTTCAGCTCACAGCTCCACGGCAGCCGCAACACTTTTATTATATGCCTTCATCTAATAAGCTAAGCGACGCGGGGGCAACGCGACGACATTGCAGAAGGTTGTTGTTGTTGTTGTTGTGACTATTGTTGTTGCTGCTGCTGCTGCTGTGACTGTTGCTGGTGTGTCTATTGAGCTATCCGTGTCCAATTGCAAAGCCCAGATACATACACATGTTGTTTGGGGACTGGACGTCATCGCTGTCGTTGTCTACACTCAGAAAAAATTTAAGACAAAATGTCAACTGGGGATATTCAAGTGCAAACAAACTCATATGCTGACTGACTCCGAAACTCCAAACAATTAGTACAAAAATCTCATTTAAATTCGCTTTTTGCAATCCCAGAAATTTTAGAATAATAATTTTTTGGAATACTTTAAATACGTTTAGGGTTATATTCAAGTATAAGATCAAAACGTATTAGCTTAAGTACTCAAAAGTCTTGAACTTGTATCAAAATGTAATGGCTTCTGGTACAAAAAATTATCATATTTAAGTTCATTTCAATCAGAAATCTTAAATATTTTATTTTAAAAATACTCTGATGCTTAAAACTCACAGATTATTTGCCATGACATTGAATATTCCTATACGGTTTGATTAAAATCGCTTAATAATAACCAATTAATTTAAATAATTACTTTTAAATTCTTAATTAGGCACATTATGCAATTTTTTTATATACTAATATCTGTCAAAAGTACGATCATCCCGAATTGTAAACATAAGATCATGTTCTAATTAAATCAAGCACAATATTATGAATAAATGAATTAAATTTTAAAATCAAAATAATGTAAACTAAAGTGAGCACATACTTAATTTTAGTATGGAAAATTTTTTTGCTGAGTGTACGTTGTTGGGTTCATTGGTTCTGCTCGTATCGAGTGCGATGATCACCAAACATGATCATTCAACTTTGCTTTTTAACGCCAAATAAAATAAATCAAATTCCACTGCGGTCGTCGACTACAGACAAAGCCCAAAGCTACAAGATGTCTTAGATGCCCAAGAAATGCCAGACACCTTCACACACACACACACGCTCGTTTAAGCCTGGCCTTAAAATGCATCTATTAGTTGTAAACTACCCAACAACAATAATAACAACAACGACAACAGGAAGAACAACAACTGGTATCTGCATCTTGTGTCTCCATTTTTTTTTTCCTCAAGTGACTTACCAAAAACGGTTAAAGCTCGCAATTATTTTGGCTGTTGGCCAAGTTGTTTTGACCTGCCCCAAAGGCCAGCATTAAGCAGCTTCTAAGTGACGATCGTTGTCGTTGTCCTAGACCATAATAAACTTGAGGAATGCCAAATGCAGCAGCGGCCGTTAAAAATCCTAAACAAGCAATGGCACAAACAAATTCAGTAACTGAAATCCAATAGCAAACTGAAACCAAAGCAGAAATCGATACAGAACCCGAAACCGATCCCGAAATGATGATGATGATGATGATGACCGTATCGACCAAGGAGCGCAACATGTTAAGCCGCAGATTAAATTCAAATAAATCGACATGCTCGCCTGGAAATGAAAACATTCACACAACAACAACAACGACAACAACAACGACAACAGCATGAACAACAACAACGAGCTTAAGAAATATGCCACTTAGTTAAATATGGCGGGCATTGGGATACCCTGCTGAAAAGGTGAAGAATTAGTTACTTGGCTTAAAGAATGAATTGAAATTTATTTATGTATATGTGCCTCTATTTTTTATTAATTCATTTATTTGTTTTTTTTGTATATATATATATATCTAACAAAAACTATACATATCTATAAAAAAAACTATTGATTATTTTGATTGCCATTTTGACAAATTTAGCCCAGAATTTAGTTATAATGAAATAATAATTACACCGCCAGCAAAGTGAAAGACAATAATAAACTGTCAATTAACCAAAAAGATACTTTTCGTTTTAATCTCATTTTTATTTGTTTATTTTAATAAAAGGTTTTTCTTTAATAAATTTGATTTTTTGTTTTAAAAAAATATGCATTATTGAAATTTACAGATTTGGATTCAGAGTCCCAAATTACATTAAAAATAATATTTAGTTCTTATTCAGCAAAAACTTTGTATTTGGTGAAATTTTAGAAAATCATATAAAGGAAAATTGTTAGATTAGTTGTAGTTTCATTATAATATTAATAACTTTTATATTTGAGCACCGATTGCCATGAAATAGAGCTCAGTTAATTTGCAATATGTTTTTTTTTTAAATGTTTTTAGACTAAAACTGTGATATTCATTTCATTTCAATTTTTTATGAATTTATAAAAAAATATTGTTTTTTTTCTTCTAAAAACTTCATGATATTTCTGAAACTTTTGTCAAATTTAAAATTGATGTAGGCACGCCTTAAAGGTAAAAATGGTGACCAGTTTGAGAATTTTTTGTGAACCGTTTTCAAGATATTCGAATTTGAAACAATGGCATATCGCGAAAAGTCGGGCTGATAGAAAAAAAACCAAGTGCAGATTTGGATTCAGCGCCACAAATTACTTTAAAAATCTATTAATTCTTAATCAACAAATACATGGTTTGCCTGTGTTAGTATCTAGTATTCAATATAATATCTTTCCATCTAGACAATTTAACATATAATAATCCTTCATCAACATTAGAACATCATTAGACATTAGATTAAAATACATTTCTTAAATATATTTCAGAAAGTTTAATGGTATACTATACTATATACTATTATATATTGAAGAACACTTTGTGAGCATTATTAGAATCGTTACCTTTCTTTTTTCTTTGCCAAAATATCCATAGATTTTTGAACAGAACTAAATGAGTTTTTGAAAGTAGCTCTGGCCAAAGACAAAGTCAAGTAAAGTCTTAGCCATAGACCTTACTACCCTAACTGAGCAATGGCAATTCTGGCTTAAAGCCTGCTTGGGATATGTGTGGTTATGGTCAGAATCATGAACCAAGTCTCAGGGAGGTAGAAGGAGTTGGAGACGGAGGTGGAGAAGGAGATGAAGAAGGTAAAGGAGAAGGAATCGCAACGGTCGCAGGGCGGCAGCCAATTTGCGAATATTTTCATTTCAATTGCGCGCAGAGATGTTGTTGTTGTTGCTGTTGTGGTAATGTTGTTGTTGTTTCAGGATGATCTTGGCTTGCCACATGTGTCTGCAACATCGTCGTCTGCTGGCTCGGCCATTGACACAGGTCACACATGCACACAGGCAAGGCCAGTCAGAAGCCAATGTGCTTTAAGCCAGCTTTGGCTTTGGCCGGACTTCAACTGGCTCGAAGCGGCAGCAGCATCAACAGCAGCAGCAGCAACAGATTCAGCGATCCACAGACAAAACGTCACTTGGCTGCATGATCTATGCTAAAAGTTTTAGCCGCTCACCTGTGCCATCATTCGGGTTCTCTAGAGTTCCCTGGGATTCTTGGGCTGTGTGTTTGTGCTGAGAGTTGAAGTTGGAGTTGGAGTTGGAGGACTGATCCACTACCAACATATATAGCTGAGGCCATGGATCAAGGCAAGGCAAGGCTATCATTAGTGGCTTGGCCCTAAGGCATGTGGAAGAAGTCTTCGGTTTGCTCTGTTACTATACTGGGCATTATTTTTTATATGCATCATCGCCTTTTGTTTGCGAAAAACTTTCTTAAATTCTTTAGCTGCTGTCGCAAAGTCGACGTCGACGTCGCTGCCACAGTCGCAGTCGCTGTCGCTGTCGCCGTTGGCGCAGACTAGTTTCGTATCTTGAAGTTGAAATAAAAATTATTTACGATCGTTTTGTCAGCCAGAACTGGACGCAGACAGAGATAGTAAGAAGGAGTGACAGAGAGAGAGAGAGAGGGAGTGAGAGAGAGAGGTAGTGGTAGTGGTAGAAAGAGTTGGAGTGTTCAGTGGCTTGGCCACCTTCAACACAACTGTCGTTCATCTCTGCAGCTACCGCTCCGCCTTGCCGCCTTGCCACCTTGCCACAGCACTTGTTGTTGTTGTTGCTGTTCTCAACTTTGTTGTATTTCACGCTCATCAAACAAGCAGCGACAACTGTTGCATCCACCTCTGTCTCAGCTTGTCTCCCCCTCCCCCTCCCGCTCCTGCCCCATTCTTGGCCTGGTCAAGTCCCTGGTCTCTGGTCTGCTTCACTTTGCTCGCCAACAGCGTCAGCTTCAAAACCTCAGAGCTTCGGAGTTTGCGTGCCGCTCGGTTAATCGGCTATGAACAGTTATCGGACTGGTTTTATTGGGTAGCATTTGTTATATGTATCCTCTGAATGTTGTTGTTGTTGTTGCTTGTTGTTGGTGGCTGTGAGTGACTGTGGCTCAAACTGCGCCTCAGTCTGCGGTTCTTTGGCTCGTTCGCTCCGTTTCTGGCCATTTATATTGGGAATTAGTGCGCTTTGAGCCGATAAGCGTTGTGCGTTTTTCTTTTTTTTTATAAGCGTGTTCACTTGGAAATTTAGATAGTAGCTGTGAAACAGTTACAACTGTCAAAAAATATCTCGCTCAATGAGTTTTGATTTGCGCATTGCCAATTACTTAAATAGCTTAATCATTAACTTCTTTCATGAAGGCCTGCAAAATGATAAGAGAACGGAATTCTTCTTAAAATTAAATCAAAGCTGGTTTGTTATCTTGGGTAAAAGTATATGGGTATTTCCAGGATCGAGAACGCGACGTTTGTACGACTTTAAATGAAAAAACAAATGACAAAAGTTGACATTTTCAAAAATGTTTCCTCACGTGATTAATGCATCTTTCAACACTATTTTTATTATAAAAGACAAGCGTTGAAGACTTGTCGTTTTCGAATTATTTATAGAAAACAATGAATCGCGAACGCGACGAAAAATAGAAGTCAAGTTTGACTTTATCTTGACAAATGCGAAAGTCTGCGAAATGTAGCGAGTAATTTGGAAGAAAATACTCTTAAACCATAATAAAATAATGTAGCTTTCCATTTTATAAATAATTTTGACATGTTACTATCATTTTATTTATTTTTCAAGTTTTATAAGTAATTTGTAACGCGACATCGCGAACGTGACAAGATTTCCACATGTTTTTTTCCAAGAATTTGTTCATCAAATTTTATTGTTTATATCGAAAACCGGGTGTAAAACTCGTTTTAAATTAAACTTTCAATATATTTCTATGAAATAAAATGGTTCATGTTACAATTTTTCTGTCCTACTTAGTGTAATCCTTAGAATACAAATGGTCCATTTTGGAATTCAATTTTTAAGAAAATGGGCAAAAATATAGAAAAAGTAAATTTATTTCAACAGAGGATCTATATGTTCATCCTATTGAGTTTCTTTTAGCGTATATTCCTTAAATAAATAACTTGAATACATTTTTGGAAGAAAATTTCAGAAGATGTGAGTTTTTGATCAATTTTACGGTTTTGGGCGAGGTGGACCTTTTTCTGGAAATGCCCATATTCAAATTAAGGAATATTAGACTTCAATATTTTAATAAAAAATCATAAGAGGAACAGATGAAAATACAAAATAAACCTTTCACATTGAAACTGCTTTCCCTATTTTGTTAAAAGAAGAGTTTCGAACTTTATTTTAAGACTGCATTTTTATAAACAAATTATATTGTCTGCAGTTATCGATGACAGATCTAATGTTATTATAATTTTGGTAAATTTAATTAATTGAAAATAATTTATTTAACTAGGTGAGATAAAACTCAGATAAAAATGGTATAAATAGTAAAGTTAAATCCTTATACAATGATCATTACTTAATATTTGATGGTATTTTCTGAGATTTCAGATAATTGAACGAATTGTCTAAGCCAGCGGTGGGCACACATGGGCTCCAGGAGCTAGCGGCTGCTCACGTATTCAGATTTCGTGCCCACCGCTGATCTAAGCTTATGTTTTTAGTTCAGCTCAGTTATTCCCAGATAAATATAAAATGCAATTGCCTATTCAGCTGCCTAAAACGTGTGTGATTTCGCCTTAACCCAGTAAATTAGTTTTATGTTGGGCACTTGCACCTCACACAGCTGTGCACAGGTGAGTTTACTAAATGAATTCCAATTTGTCGCTTGCTTTAAGCTGCCGCTTTTTTGTGGCACCCACCAAAGAAATACAAGAAATTTATATACAGCCAGAAGTTTGGGCCAGCAACAACAACAACTTGACGCCAGGTGGCAGGTGGCAGGTTCCACTTCATCCCTCCCAATACCTCTCTTTCACCGCTTTTCCTTTCCCTCGGATTGGTAAGGACAATGCCAAGCTGAAAAGCGATGTTGGCCTTGGCGTTGCTTGCATGGGGCATGTGGAATGTGGAGGGCAGACGGTTCTGCCCCATGACCCCGCCCCCCTGTCGCATGCCCCAAGCTTTCGCTCTACTTGAACGTGGCAAGGACTTGAAACGATGCGTAGAGCGGGGCGAATTAAGAAGGGATTGGAGGGAGGGAGTGAAAGAAGGTCCTTTGTGTGTGCATGTAAAATGGTATTTGGTAGTTCAGCTGCGAGTGCGTTTAACTATCTACACTCACACACACACACACACATACTAAGACAGTTTCAGCTAACAGGCTTTGTATTTGTATTTATGGGTCGAGGCTACTCGCAGCCCGTTAAAGAGGCGAAGGTTGACGCCGAGTGGGCGTTGGGACCAAGCGAGGTCGTCTCCATCCGCCCGGTTCGTTGACAGCAACTAACAGTGTGTGTGTGTGTGTGTGTGTGTGCCGCTTGGACTCGAGCTCATCCCAATTAAAAGGCTGCCACCGAAGAAGGTTAACTAAGCGTCGCAGTTATCGCGCTAGCTGAAGGCTAATAAATACGATATATCTTTAAAATACATCGAATATCTTTACCGTTCGTTCACTCTCCGTTCTCTATACTTCTCGCTACTCGCTTCAATTAAATTATGATTTTTATTAAATAAACTTAATTTCAATAATACTTCTTAGGACACCGACTATTTTTATCGTCCTTTCACCCTATCCATATCCCCACTTCTCACACTCTTTCTCTCTTAAGAAAAGCTTCTCGCTTTTATTTAATTATTTTATTTTTATTTATTTAAGTAATATTTTTTAATACTTTTTTTGAATGTCTCTTTAAAATAAATAGAATATTTTTTTATTTGCTGATCCCTAGCTAATTCTTTTTCATTCTCTAGTAATAAAAGCTACTCGTTTTAGTTGAATTGTTGACTATTAGATAAATTTTATTTAAATTAATTTTTTTTAAATTTATTTATAATTTTATTTTGAATACATCTGGGTGTATTTTAAATACATAATATATTTCTTGCTCTTTCACACTCTATCCCTTTCTCTCTCTTAAGTAAGCTACTCCTTTTAGAGGCAATTTGTTTGTGTAAATACATTTATTAATTTTTTTATAATTATAATTTAAATGTTCTCTACCTCTCTATCCCTTAAATATTAATGTGAATGAAATATATAGTCAATTAAAATTTTCTGCACGTCTTCTTATTATTGTGACCTTATTATAATAAATGTAATTAAATTTTTCGATACTTCAAAGCTATAAAACAATGCAATTTTATTTAAATTTCACTTTAAAATGAAGTATACAACTTTTGTAAACAATAAATAAAATAAATCTATTACCAATTTTTTTATTTTAAATTTAAAATTTAAATTTAATTTAATATTTAATTTAGTTTTAATTTAATCGTAAACATTGAACTTTTCTCTCCAATAAAATATAGAAAAGAGCTGCCTATATTTTAGGGCACTCGAATCACTCTCAGCTTACGAGGGTGGGCTGATAAATAGTCGGCCTACCAAAGAAAACACGGTTTTTTTTTATTTTTCTTTTTTATTTTTCAACATAATCTCCTTTTAGACGTATGCACTTAGTCCAACGGACCTCCAATTTTTTTATACCTTCCATAAAATATGACTGGTCCAGGTCCTCAAAATAGGCGTTTGTTTCACAGATCACCTGTTCATTCGACTGAAATTTCTTTCCACCAAGCCATTTCTTTAAGTTTGGAAATAGATAATAGTCACATGGTGCTAAATCTGGAGAATAGGGGGGATGTGGAAGAATTTCATAGTGTAGTTCACACAATTTCATCATGGCAACAACGCTCTTGTGAGCCGGAGCGTTGTCCTGGTGAAACAGAACTTTTTTCTTCGCCATGTTTAGGGCCTTAGCAATCTCTCTCAGCTTTATTCGGCGATCATCCAATATCATTCCGTGGACTTTATCTACCATTTCTGGGGTTGTCACCTCTCTGGGACGTCCCGGACGGTTCTCGTCAAAAATGCTTGTCCGCCCGCGCCTATGCTCAGCAGTCCAATATTTAATGGTCGAAATCGATGGAGCTGATTCCCCATAAACTTCGATTAACTCATTTTTTATTTCATCGTTGGATTTCTTTTTTAAAAACAGAAATCTAATGACAGCTCGATATTCTATTTTACTCATTTTGGGGACAATGCAAAAGTGACCATGCTAAAACTCCCGCCAAAATTACTAGTGTTGAGAAAAACGCCTAAAACTTTTTCAGCAATCAGCCGATAGAAAACACTAATCGAATAAAATATTTATGGGTTGTTTAAGGTGTTTTTTTTTGGTAAGGCCGATTACTTATCAGCCCGACCTCGTATTTGCCATTTACCATTAATATACCACATATATTTCTACATATATATTTAAATGTGCTGCTATGACGTCACAGTTTGTGCTGTGACGTTATTGGGTCAACACGTCAATGTTTTTTGCTAAGCCGAACATATTTTTCTATTTCGTTGCCCCAACTGGAGGCGCCTTCGATTAGCATTTAGAACACCCACACACACAAGCGTACACAAAGAGGTGTATGGATATGTGTACACAGTATATATACCTATAAATAGCGAAAGACATTTTTCTCCCACTCTTTGACTTTAGCTTTAGCCGCATTTCGTTCTCATTTTGTCGTTTGTTTTCTCAGTTCTCAGTTTGTTGCATACTTTGCCGGGCAAAAGGCGCCTCTGCTAAAGAAATCAATTGAAGTGGGCGACTCGACTCGACTAAGGTCAAAGGTTGAGCAGCGCAGTTGTAATGAAACTGACATTTTGCAGCGGTGACGACAACATCGAGTTCTTAAATTAATTTGCTCATATTTTCATTGCAATATGGTTGACGTCTAGACTCAAGTTCTGCATGCAATAAGAAAATATCCTGTGAGGGGGCAGTTTATACAATATTTTAAGAGCCAACGCACTATAGGTCAAATGGACCCTTTTTCTGATATAAATTAATAACTCGAAGGTTTTTCAAGTTTTCCGTGTAAAGTTTTTTGGATACTATTCTAGATTGCATTTGGAAATAGGTTTGAAATAATGGGCGTGGCACCGCCCATCAACGCCCCTAAAAAAATACATATACAAAAAAATATTTTTTATTTTTTTTTTTTTAATACGAGGGCGGGCTGATAAGTAATCGGCCTTACCAAAAAAAAACATCTTAAACAACCCATAAATATTTTATTTGCTGAAAAAGTTTTAGGCGTTTTTCTCAACACTGGTAATTTTGGCGGGAGTTTTAGCATGGTCACTTTTGCATTGTCCCCAAAATGAGTAAAATAGAATATCGAGCTGTCATTAGATTTCTGTTTTTAAAAAAGAAATCCAACGATGAAATAAAAAATGAGTTAATCGAAGTTTATGGGGAATCAGCTCCATCGATTTCGACCATTAAATATTGGACTGCTGAGCATAGGCGCGGGCGGACAAGCATTTTTGACGAGGACCGTCCGGGACGTCCCAGAGAGGTGACAACCCCAGAAATGGTAGATAAAGTCCACGGAATGATATTGGATGATCGCCGAATAAAGCTGAGAGAGATTGCTAAGGCCCTAAACATTTCTCGTGAACGTGTTGGAAACGTCTTACACGAATATTTAAATATGAGTAAGCTTTCGTCAAGGTGGGTGCCGCGATTGCTCACAGCGGAACACAAACGCAACCGCTTGGTCATTGCGAAGGAGAGTTTGGCATTGTTGAACGCAAATAAGAATGAATTTTTGCGTCGTTTTGTGACTGTCGACGAAACTTGGATACATCACCATACACCAGAAAGCAAGGAACAGTCAAAGCATTGGATTTCAACCGCAGAAACGGCGCCGAAAAAGGCAAAGATTGGTTTGTCGGCCAACAAGGTAATGGCAACGGTTTTCTGGGATGCCCGAGGCCTAATTCATGTGGATTATCTAGAAAAAGGCAGAACAATTAATGGAGAATACTATTCTAACCTTTTGGGACAGTTCGATTCAGAACTAAAGAAAAAAAGGCCGCACATGGCGAAGAAAAAAGTTCTGTTTCACCAGGACAACGCTCCGGCTCACAAGAGCGTTGTTGCCATGATGAAATTGTGTGAACTACACTATGAAATTCTTCCACATCCCCCCTATTCTCCAGATTTAGCACCATGTGACTATTATCTATTTCCAAACTTAAAGAAATGGCTTGGTGGAAAGAAATTTCAGTCGAATGAACAGGTGATCTGTGAAACAAACGCCTATTTTGAGGATCTGGACCAGTCATATTTTATGGAAGGTATAAAACAATTGGAGGACCGTTGGACTAAGTGCATACGTCTAAAAGAAGATTATGTTGAAAAATAAAAAAGAAAAATAAAAAAAAATCCGTGTTTTCTTTGGTAGGCCGACTATTTATCAGCCCACCCTCGTAAATATTAAAGTATTGTTTTTTTTATACTTTTTAAGTACATTTCAAATTTTTTTTATTTTATTTAATATTTTTAGGAGCAAAATTTGAAACGTATTTTCGAACAGTAGCTAGCCTGTTACTAAAAAATCTATGTTTTATTGTTGTCTGTGTGTCGTAATATTAATAACATCGACATACCATTTAAAATAACGTACAACAACATCCACTCCATCAGTTTTTTATTTATTTTTCAGTTATGCTTCAAGCAGACCGTCATTGCTTACATATAGCCGGAAATAAACTTAGCTGTTATGAATTCACAAGGAATTACTCTACAACATGTATATAGTCGCTCGGCTGACAAGTCTAGACATTTTATTAAAACTCTTTCCAAAGTTAAGGTCTTGCTAGAAAAAAATTATTTTTGGAGCAGTACTTTATGGACACTTATTACAGACAACACGAACAATACCAACAGCACAGAACTGCCAACGTAAAGTAAAAACCACACTGATCAGTATTCATCATAAATTTCATTAGAAAATTGCAATTTTAAAAAATTTGAGCCACTTGAATTTCGCCAAGATTGTTGCACAATTCCTAAGCATGCGCTTTTGGATTAAAACAGCAGCTTGAACAGCTGGTAACTTAACATCAGAGCGCAATGTTAACATTTCTGGTATGCAACATTAAAGTTTGATGTATTCGCAATAAGAACATTAAAAAAGTTAGTTAATTTGAATACTTTCAAAAAATGAGTTTATATCAGAAAAAGTGTCCATTTGACCTATGGTGCAACGGCGAAAGTACTCTAACTAGATAAAATAAATAAATTAAATAAAATATTTATTTAATATTTACATTTATTAAATTAATTCTTAGCTCTAATTTCTCTGTAATATATTCCATTGCTTAAAGTTATTCAAAATTAATATTTTAATTATTGGACAAATGGCATTAATTATATTTTGAATATGGGTATTTTTAGGATCGAAAACGAGACTTTTATAGATCTTTAAATAAAAAAAGGCAAAAGTTGACATTTTCAAAAATGTTTTCTCAAGTGTTTAATGCATTTTATCAACACTATTTTTATTATAAAAGACAAGCTTTAAAGACTTGTCGCTTTCGAATTATTTATGCATCGTGAGCGCGACGAAGAATGGAAGTCATGTTAGACGATCTTGACAAATTCGAAAGTCTGCAAAATGTGGAGAGTAATTTAGAAGAAAATACTCTTAAACAATAACATAGTAATGTAGTTTTCCATTTTAGAAATAGTTTTGATTTGTTACTAAATTTTATTTATTTTACAAGTTTTATTAGTAATTTATAACTCGACATAGAGAACGTGACAAGATTTCCACATAGTTTGTTCCAAAAATTTGTTCATCAAATTGTATTCGATATATCGAAAACAGCTTGTAAAACTTGTTATAAATTAAACTTTCAATATATTTATATATATTAAAATGTTACTAACTTACTTAGTGTAATCGTTAGAGTAGAAACGGTCCATTTTGGAAGTCAACTTTCAAGACAATGGGCAAAAATATAGGAAAAGTGAATTTGTTCCAATGTAGAATCTTTGTTCCATAAATAACTTTTTGGAAGAAAATTTCAGAAAATGTGAGTTTTTGATAAATTTTACGTTTTTGGGCAAGATGGACATTATTCTGGAAATGTCCATATGTAAAATAAATAATACTAATTTGTAGTTATAAGTTCCCCATCTTATTTTCTTAGCTTTATTTTTATTTGCCTCTTGCTTAACCCATTTCAGGCTAATGGGTATTTAAATACCCAAAAAAGTGTTGACACTTAAAAAATTCTAGCACGGGGAATGTGAGAGATATCGGGGAAAAATTTATTTCATAGTAAAGAGAAATAACAAATATATAAGTATAAAAATTAAACAGTTTAGTTATCCTCGGTATACCTGTAGTTTTTTACAGGTGAATATCTAGGTTTTTTTTCCATAGAAAATGTTGAAAAAAAAAGCTGAAAAATGTATGGAAATCGGAAAAATAAAATTTAAGGTTAAAATTTTTTTTTTGTTTCTTTCAACTTCTATGGTCTTCTAGGCACACGTTTCAAAATTTCGTCAAAATCGTACCAGCCGATCTATAGGCAGCCATTAATGGGTTAAAGCTTCTCAACATTCTTGTATTATTAAGTTCGTATATTTAATAATTAATTCTAACAGAATGCGAAGGGCAGTTCTTGTAGTTTTCGGTAAAACAATACGGTCCGCGCCATGTTTAATATTACTTAATAAAATAAAAAATATATTTGCAGGTATAAAATAAATAAGTGTTAAGTAATATTTTTTTTTAATTTAAAGTTACTAAAATTGCTTAAAAAATATTCTTTAATTTATGTTGCCAGCTAGAAAGTATGCAGCTTTAATAAAATCAATTTAAAGCAGGGATTAAATCCGAAACGAATATCGGTTTCAGTTACGGTTTCGGTTATGTTCGCATTTAGCTTATCGGTTATGGGTTACGGAAAATCATTGAATAAATGTTTTGTAACGGTGAACCGGTTTTTGCATATTTCGGTTTTGAAATACCGGTACAATTTCGTTTCACAAAAAAATTTATTTTTTTTTAAATATAATTATATTAATAATAAAATAATAATAATTAAAAAGGCATTACTTTCTTAATGTTTCATTCACACATTTTAATATTAATATTTCATTGAAAAAATTTTTTCTTTATTTGTGCTTATTCAGTGCTATGAAAATTCGATCATTAATATTAGAAATAAAAATTCAAAATTAAACATAAGAAAATTAAAATCTGAAATCAAATTTACAAATAAAAAATAATTTTTTTTGGATGTATGAATAACCGAAATTAACCTTTATAAATGAAACGGTTACGAAACGGTGACTTTGGTTTACAGAGTTTCGGTTTTAATTATTCGGTCAACTGAAATTTTTTTATTCGTATACGGTTTCAGTTACGGTTTTAAATTTCAATCGGTTTTCACCAGTTAAAGGTTACGGTTTCGGTTAGGGCTTTAATCCCTGGTTTGAAGAGTATTTATTTCAGCAAACTACTAAATAAGGTTTTAAACTATAGATACACAAGGGGCTAATGAATTTTAAAATATTTTTTATTGCATGCTTTTAGGAACTTATATTCTTTAAAAATTTTAATTAGCCATTACCACCTTTCTATTTGTCTTGTTACGATTTAGTAGAATGATAGGTAATAATAATGTTAATTAGTGAAAAATTCCTAATATCTTGAAAACTGTGCGTGTGGTGGTTTCTTGCGATTTACGGAGGCGGAAAGGGAAGTTTATAGAAGTCTGTGTGCCAAATTTGGTTGATCTAGTCTCTGAGATCTAGGCGCTCACACAGACGGACAGACGGGCATGGCTATATCTACTCGGCTGTTGATGCTGATCAAGAATATATATACTTAATATGGTCGGTAATGCTTTCTTCTCCCTGTTATATACATTGAACGAATACAATATTCCCTTTTACTTGTTTTTTATATTGCCGAAGGCCCCCGATGCCATCCAATTTAAGTTTTGTCTACTCATTTAAATAAATAAATAAACTTATTTTTTATAAGTAACGGGTATAAAAATACTAAATTGCATCTTTTAAAAAGAACACTTTTAATTTCTTTCAATATTACCTTTGGATTTCTTTAATCAATATGCCTATATTATCTAATTTATGTTGACATCTTGTTGAGGCAACCCTCGTTGAGTGTCTTTGAGGTTTTTACGCGTTGCTGTCAACACGCGCCACCTGTCGCCAGTTGCCGCTCTTCTCCCCGTTCCCCCATTCCCGCTTCCCCCCTTCTCCAACCCGTTTTGACCCTTTCCTCAACGCTTTGGCAATGGCAATAAAAGCCACACGCATTCACCTTTGTGACATCTGCCCCTCTTCCGCCCCTCCGACCCCTATGCTGAACCCCTTCGCTTGACTGTTTTCAAAGTACGCCCCTTATACACACAGTGAGTGTGTTGTGTCCACGCCCAGATTCACAGTGGCAGCCGCCTGTTTTCGCCTCCTTTTCGCTCTTGTTGTTGTTTGTTGTTGTTGTTGTTGTTGCCATGACTTGTGTCCCGTTGTCGTTCGCTTAAAACGCGACACAAATTGCCAACGTTTTTGCATCTTTTGCCATATTTCTTGCTATACATACAGATACATAGATAGCTTTGTATGTGTGTATATGGCAAGTATATATTTACATTTGTGTGTGTAGAAACATAATTACATATTGTGCGCTGTCACTTTTGGTGCCACACGGCGCACAATGCCACTGAATACACCCCTCTCCCCTCCCCTGAGCCCTACCCCTTGTCAATCTACCCCCATCCCCTTTTTGTCATTTGTTGTTATATTTTCAAACTTTGCATACATATAGAAATGGGAGCTACAATTCCCTGGCCCATTTCTCATTCCCACTTCCCTTAAACATTTTGCTCTCGACGTTTTGTTGTTTTTAGTTGTTATTTATGTAATTATTAAAATTTTCGCTCCTATGCTGTGTTGTTGTTGTTCATTCTGTTGCTGTTTTCATTTAAATAATAATTTCATTGCGAACGCCTTCAATAAAGATTTGTGAGGGGAAACCCCATTAAAAACACTCTGATGAATGATATTTGGGTAAGAGACAGATAGAGTGAGTAAAAGAGAGAGCGAGAGACAAAGAGAGTGCTGGGAAGTGGTAGAAAATGGTAATGAGGAAATGTTTACCTTCTGTTTGTTTTCCTCTGATTCTTAACGTTTTAATCGTGGCGTATACTTAATGTGAGCAACTCAGCGACCTTTTTTTTTTTGTTTTGTCTAGCTAATTGGAATGCCGATAGCATAATATATCAAAGAGATTATTAATGTTGTAAAATATGATAAAAGGATAATTAATAAGTATGATTCTCAAATATGTAGGGAATTGAAAGAATATTTTAATTAATAGCTGATTTGAGCTAACAGTAAAATGCACATAAAGAAATATTATGTATATTAAACTTATAAAAATTAAAGCTTAAATTAAATGTTCAACATTTAAAGGTTTAATGAAAAGATCTTTGAAATACTTTTTTAATTGTTTTCAGCTAATATAATTATTATTTTATATCCAATCTATATATATTTATATCTTATTTATAATCCGTTTATATGCTGTTAAAATATATGTACAACATTAAACCTCTGCAGCTATTCGATCTTTATAGATGACAACTAAGCGGCTTTCAATTGAAATTCAACCTCAATAACCTTTGCAAGTAGCTTTAATATTTATACACACACTGGGATATATAAACGTTGCTACTTCCACAAAAAAAAAAAACACCAATACCCACACACTCCTACATATGTATGTATGTGTATAAGCATATGTAGTATGTGTACATCCTTGGCATGCAAAATCTGCTCAACTAATGAATTCAAGCGTATTAATTATTACGCATACGCCACATTTTGCGAAGGACGAAGTCGAGCAGAGTCAACCAACGAACCAACCTGCCAACAGTTTTCCCTTCTCTTCTTCTCTATCTCCAAACCTGAAGCATCCCTCTCACTCACTCCCACACTCACTCCCAGTCACCCCCTCAGAGGCGTAAATTGTGCCAGGCGTTCGTTTTTCGGTCGTCGTCGTTGTCGTTTTTGCTGGTGACGCTTCCTGTGCTGCCGTTTAGAGGCTGCCAAAAAACATTTATACAATTTTGCACGGAAATACACACACACACCCACACCCTCTTTCTCAAACACACACACACACACGCAGCCCATAAAAGTTTGAGCAGCGCAGCAAAAATGCCAAAAAGTTTCCACAGCATTCAACACACAACGGCAAAAAAGATGCCAAGAAAAATCTATGAAAATAAAAATTAAAGCAAAAAAGACAATGCAAATCTGACGAGGGAAGTTTGAGTTTGAGTGGGAGTGGCAGTGGGCGTAGTACAACTGGGAGAATTGAGTACACACGGAGTACACTGTCTGCCACTTTTCATACACCACTCAAAACAAAAAAAGGATGAAATAACTTTTTGCCCCATCACATAAAACATTTTTTATTTTTTTTTGGGTAAATTTTATTTTAATGGATGCTACAAAATACTCCAAACTTAAAGCTAAACTTGTTAAGGATATTATTAAAACTATGTGAATTAGTTGAGCTGGTTTGTTTTAGGGGAGATCTTTACAAAAAAAGTAAAAGTATTATAAGTATTAAAGGCAAGATTTGCATTTTTAAATTTTTATCTATAAATAACTTTAAATTTATTGTAAAATTAAATATTGGTATGATACAGAATTATTAGCAGTTTTTCTGAATGTTTTTCTTTAGTTTTTATAAGGGCTAAAAAATATTTTAAATAAAAAGAATATATTCCAAATTTTTAAGTTACAAATGGAGTCTTATATTTAAATTTAAACTTTTATAAAACGCTTATTCGGTTTTTATATTATTACTTGAAGTTCCATTGAGTTTTATGAAATAAATTAAAGTTTTGCTTAATAAAGTAAATAAATATCATAATATTTTAAAAATATATTTATACATATTCCGTGTGATTTTTTGTATTTACGGGGTATAAAGAGTTTCAGTGCTTTCCGAAACAAAAGTAGACTGAAGTTTGAGTTTCCGATGGTCAATGGGTATGGTTTTTTGTGGGAGGCACTGTGCAGCTCTTGGTGACATATAAGCGAAGCTGTGTTGTCTCACTGATACAATTGTTGTTGTTGCTGTTGCTGTTGTTGTTGTTTCGGTTGCTGTTGCCGTTGCTTCTACGTTATCATTCAGCGTGCAAGCTGTTTGCTCATTGTCTATTTATGCAAACACATACATAACCACACACAACAGCAGAGAAAGAGAGAGAGAGAGAGAGAGAAAGAGAGAGAATGAGAGAGATATGAGCACGTAAGCCAAACGCATTGTGGACCAACTGAAAATGGGAATTTCAAAGGGGTGGGACGGGAAAGCACAATGCACACGTGTGTTAAGCAGACAGTTACAATTTGTATATCAACTGCGACACACACACACACTCATATATATACAATGCGTGTGTGTGTGTGTGTGTATTCATGTATAGATATGAGTGTATCCTTTGCAGTGTAACCAAAAAGTGTCGGCGTTTGTTTTCTCCACACACATTTGTAAATGTTGATCTGTCCCATTGTCTATGTGTGTGTACGAGTGTGTGCGTAACGGTAAAACTGAAATTGACAATGCATTTGGTATGCCTGAATGCCACGCCCATCAGCCCACAAAATTTGTATGGCAAACGTTGAAACAGAAATTGAGAAATTGCATTGATTCCTTACTTCATTTGTTATGTGTATTAAACGATTATAAATTAAACATTACGTTTATTGTGCACGATTGTAGCTGTTAAGATATAGATTAAGATATACGTATGCATATGTGTATATTTATTTAAACATGCAACAAAATTTGTTAGCTTGAATTCCCTTGGGAGCAAAACACACACAAGTATTAAGAATTTGGTAAATGACAATCCACAGCTACTTGAGGCTTAACAGAGTGAGACAAGGAGAGAGAGAGAGGGTGCCAGAGGGAGAGAGAGAAAGGAGGTTGAAGTCGGGGTCAGCTTTTATTGCCATCATGACCCGCAAATCGCACACAAAATCCGCATACAAAACTCACAAAAAGCCTTGTGGCATCATCCCAAAAACAGTCTGGGTAGAATATATAGTGCCACCTCTGTGTGTCCTGTCTCTACATATGTGTGCGTGACTGCAACTGTATGTGTCTGTGCGTGTGATTATGTAGAGAAGAATATGCTGCCCTTGTTGATCGCTTCCCTTTCTCTCTCTCTATCATATATACTCGTATATATTTTCCTACCTCAACTTCTGTTCGCCTGGCATTTTGTAAGCAAATTTTTAACTTTTCTCTCTCTATATACAATCACACACTTATATTGGTATAGGTATACATATGTATAAGTGTGTACATATGTATGCACATGTGTGTGTGTGTGTGTGTATGTGTGTTGTTGTTGTTGGTGCTTTGCTGACACTATGCTGTTGACTCTTTGCCTGTTCTGTCTGTCCTTTTATAACTCGTTCCCAACTCAATATCTACTCTTTACACTTGCAACATTTGCGAGTATCTGTGGCATGCTACGCATCGTGCAGCTTATTAAGTTGTTGTAACTGAAGACATATGTGTTTCGAGTTTATACAGACGAAACAAATTGATTTTATTGTCTTTAAATGGACTATTTTTCATAGGTATTTTAACCAGGCACCACAAATAAAATAAAGACTAGAATACATATACAAAAAAAATTATAATAATTAAATTTGAGCAAAAAATAAAACTCACAAATAATCATTATTTATGATTTTTATTTTTTTCGCTCAAAATAGAACTCATGTTATATTAACGGCTTTTGTTTAGGATTTTTACCCAATATTTTTGCGAGTTTTATTTTGAGCGGAAAAATAAAAATCGCAAATAATGATTACTTGTGAATTTTATTTTTTCGCTCAAGATTAATCATTATTATTGAAGTAAATCCTTAAAAATCTTTAAATAATCATTACAATGTAATTTTAATAATACAACTCATAATGATGACGGTCCCTGATTTTAACTAAATAAATATAATGATTAACTTGTTAACCATTGGAGCTGCCTCTAATGTAACTGTTTGTTTAATAATTGTTGGCATTTATTGGATACATTTTATGAAAGCCTAACAGCTGTTAAGATATCCTGTGTCAAAAATGAGACCAAAGAAAGGTTATTAAGGTTCAGAAAAGAATGCTATTTCACAAATAATTTTAAATTAAATATCTTTCATATTTTTTGTAGCTTAATATCATTATTGATTAGTAATATAAATACAAGCTTAAATATATATTTGTGATATAAGACATCATCGTCGTATATGAAAAAACTCCCATTATAATAACTAATAATTATGAGTGTATAATTTATGAGAGTAAAACAAGTGGGAAAGGCTATAGTTGCGCGCCCGACTATAGGATACACGTTACTTATTTTAATGAATTCATAAATATTTTTTATTGCATGCTTAAGTAACTTACATTCTTTAAAAACTTTAATTACCACATTTCTATTTTCCGCTCTTGTTACGATTTAGTAGGAAGATAGGTAATAAAAGTAGTTAACGATAATTAGTAAAAAGATTTTAATATCTTGAAAACACTGCGTGTGGTGGTTTTTTTGCGATTTACAGAGGCGGAAAAAGGCGTGGCAAAAATTTGAAACAAACTTGACCTGCGAGGGGTCTATAGAAGTCTGTGTGCCAAATTTGGTTGCTATTGCTCTTATAGTCTCTGATTTTTATACATAGATTGACATGTATAACAAAAAGTTACAAAAAACAACCATATGAGTTTTGATCTTAAGATTATTGACAGTTACCCCGTATTAAAAAAAAGTACAGCCGAGTCAATATAGCCATGTCCGTCTGTCCGTCTGTAAGAGCGCCTGGATCTCAGAGACTAAAAAAACTAGATACTCCAAACTTGGTATGTAGGTTCGTCTACATTGCAAGCAGATCGAGTTTGTTTTAGATTTTGGATTGGATCACTATATCATATAGCTGCCATAGGAACGATCAGTCAAAAATCAAATCTGAGTATGAAAAATATTTTATTTTTTTAGATATCTGAACTAAACTAACAGATGTATGGCGGTCCCATACATCCTGACCAAAATTGGTTGAAATTGGACCACTATATCATATAGCTGCCATAGGAACGATCAGTCGAACATCAAGTCTTAGTATCAAAAACTTATTTGTTGTTTAAGATATCTAAATCAATAGCGATTTATATAATTTTATTTTAAGCAGTGTTTGCTTTTCCATGGTAAGTACGGGGTCTCCGACGGTCGAGTATGCTCCTCTGTAGCACTGACCACTAGTTTTATAAATATTTATAGAATTATAGTTATTTTTCTACTCAAAATTGAATAATCTTGTTTTAAATATAATCATACTATGTTTATTATTTACTTTTTATTTATGTAATTTGTTTCTATTATAGTAACTTTATAAGATATCTTTATGTATGTTAACTTGATCTTCTGTGTTAGCTGCTGTTTATATTTCACATTTTTTTTTTATTTTCATTTTTTTCATGATTGGAAGTAATAAATGATATTATTTAGAGTCTCGAGAGCTGTTAGAGAACAAGGACTTCAAGTTCAGCTTGTATTTTTATATATAACGAAGTATATATTGATGGGGTCAGTTATGACTGAATTATGCATTCTTTTAGGAATTTAAAAATGTTTGCCATTTTATTTGAAGTCTAATTTTAGAATTTGTGCTATTTTAGGTGACAAATTCATAACTGTGCAGGATGAAGCAACAATACTAAGAAAGATAGCTATGTATATATATGAAATATGTATTTAGATAGTCCAGTGGGACGACAGGTGCTTGGCTAAGTCGCCTACCTCCCCCCGCCCCTCAACATCAATGGCACCTCAACCGCCCAATGCGCCACTTAGCATTTAAGTGGGCGGCATTGGCCCACTGACTATCTTCCTATTCCGCTCTTCTTCATTCCCCATTACATTGCCTGCTCTCCTTTTACACTCTCTGCTCTGCTGCTGAGACATTTTGGTAAATCTTCTTTAACAAGCGCAAGGCAAAAGTGGCAACAACAACAACAATAACAACAACAACAACAACGACGACGAGCAGCAAGCGCATAAAACGCTATGAAAAAGCAAACGAAGCCGCCAAAACACACATACACAAACTTATACACACATACAGAGAAACTCAAGCATAAGTCTCACACACATACACACACACACACAGTCACAGAGCTAAAGCCGCAGGAGCGGCAAGGACGTTGTGTTATAAATTTTATGAGCTTGCCAGCAGCAGCAGCAGCAGTTCTACATATGTATGTGTGTGTGTGTGTGTGTATGTATCTATGTGTGTGTTGGCTCATAAAAATAAGTTGCACTCGTGCCACGCTTTCCGCTTCGTCTCCTTGTGCCACACGCTATAAAAAACTTTTGCTTGGGTGTTGGCATTCCTCTCTGTCTCTCTGTTTCCCTGTCTCTGTTTCTCTGTGTGTGGGTGAGTGTGCTTGTCTCTGTATGTGTGTGCGTGTGTGTGTGTGTCTCTTGGCAGTCAGTCAGTCATTGTTGTTGTATTTCCTTCGTCGACTGGCAAGCGGAAACATAACCAGAAGGATAACGCTATAATGCCCCAGTGGTACAATACATACAAAAACATTTCTCGACTGCTGTGTCTCCCTCTCTCACTCCCCCTCTTTCTCACTCTCTCGCTGTCTCCCTTATGCTGTCTCTCTGCCTTACACTCTCTGTGTATATAGTACGTACACATATATATGGATATTCCTGTCTCCTTTGCCTTTGTTAGCCACTCCAATGTTGCCTTTTTTTGCCTCTGCTTTTCTCCTCTACCTCTACCACTGTCACTCCTCCTCCTCCTCCTCCTCCTCCTCCTCCTCCTCCTCCTCCTTCTCCTTTTCCACCTCCCCCTCTTCCTCTTTCTTTTCCTCCTGCTTCTGCTACTCCTACAGCTTTTGGCTTTGGATTCTCTTCACAGTTTGTTATACATTTTTCTGTTTTCCTTTTTACTTCTTTTTTTCCTAGGGAAATTCTTTCTTTTTCTGCTATATATGTGTGTGTGAGTGATGGCACGTATGTGTATTTGTTGGGAAAGCGTATGTGGCTAACAATAGGTGAAAATGTCCTCAGATCAGCATTAAGAAGATCTAAAAAAAGGAAGCTTAGTTGGAAATGTTTTAAACTAATTTTGTTGACAATTTAAATAATCAAGACATTTATAAATGGAAAACAGATACTCCCAAAAAATGAAATATTTCAATATTTAAGCTAAAAACATTTGTTTTGATTTAACATTTTTCAATATTATGAAATGCTTTAATTTTTTTTTTAATTATTATTATATTAAAAAATTAAAGCACTTCTTAATACTGAAAAATGTTAAATCAAAACATATTTTTCATAGGAAAAAACATTTTTTAATTGGCTTTTGAACATCACTGCTTTACTTTAAAGAACATATAAATAATCATATAATGTTTATGAGAAATGCAATCATAGATATTTAATAATATTTACTACTATAGAAGACTATTTATTTTACAAGAATTGAAATGCTCAAAAATATTGAAAAACAATTTCATAGATTGAAAATATAATGTGCTGCCAAATAGCTAAGAAAAACAAAACATTTATTACATTTTTAAGTATTACATAAATATTAAAAAACTGTTAACATTCTTGGTAAATTAAGTAGCATATTCAGCAGTCGACTTGATTAATTTCCCTTCCTCCCAGTTTTCTCTCTCTCTCTCTCCTCTTGGGAACTTTTTGTATTGTTGTTGATTTTTGTTGATGTTCATTGCGTTGCTTTCGTTTCAGTTCTTCGTCTCTGTCTGTCGCCTCTGTCCGCCTGTTTGCTGCCGAGCGTGTTTGTTGCTCTTGTTTTATTTTTTCATTTCTCTGCTCTATTATTTACAATTTCGCTTGCTTTCTTCTTTTTGGTATTGCATGTTCCGCATGGATTTCATATAATTTTGTTGCTTCATTCATTGTTGGTTGCATGTTGGTTAAATGTGCGGCTCTCGAGAGAGTTGTGAGCCAAAAAAGCTGTGAGTGTATTTTCAAGGGATCGAGTGCGATAAATGTCTCTCCCTCTCCCACACACACACACTCACACACACTCTTTATCCCGCTTCCCTTGCCGGCCTTCTTCTCTCCCTTTATTTTTTGTGTTTGCCCGTAAAAGTATGCTACAAAAAAAGCTGAAAAATAATCATGCAACACGCACCACGCGGCCAAATAGAAAAGTAAACTTGCCATGCATTTTATGCAGCTGCCACGCCCACAGCACTATTTACGGTGAATCCTTTCCCCTCCCGCTTTCCCGCTTCGTCAGTCCCTATACTGGCTGCAGGATTTGATGGCGAAAATGATTTCAGTTTCAGTTTTATTTTCTTAGTCTTTTTTTACGATGACGCTGCCATTTCGTTGGCTTTTTGTTTTGCGACCGAGAAGGTAGTGAAGTAGTAGGCTAGGAGCAGGAGTGGGGGTAGGAGTAGGAGTAAGGGTGGGGAGTAGAAGTAGGGGGGAGGACACAATGACAGCGACAACGCGAACGCAATGTGCGCGAAAATGAAATAAACTTTATACGCCAGTCTCAACTTAGGCTGCGAGCACACTGGGAGCGGAAAGCGGAGCGTACAGCGGAGCTTATAAACGAGCTGATAATTTCAGAACTAAAATGATAAATCAGCTCAGCTTGCAGTGTGCGCGCTTTCATACAAGCAGTGTGTTTGTTTTTTTCAAATTGATAAGCTCCGCTGTACGCTCCGCTCTCCGCTCCCAGTGTGCTCGCAGCCTTATACTTGATGGGAGAGGAAGAGCAGAACCGGTGAGAGGCAGTAGGGTGTGTGGGCGTGGCCAAGTGGGTGTTAACAAACTGCGGCCCCTTTGCGACGTCCGACGCGCTGACGGAGGCCAAGTCGAACAGGCGAGAAGCGCGTGCAGCAAGTGGCAATTTCACGCGGCAAATGAAAGTTCGCAAAAGTGACAAGAGAAGGGGAGAAAGCAGAGAGCAAAGGGAGAGAGAGAGAAAGAGAGAGAGCGAGAGGGAAAAGCTGTGGCGTCGTCTGTGCGCCCAAAAAACACATCTCGTATTCAGTGCTCGTAAAGTAGACGCAGAAACAGAAGCAAAAATGGGAAAGGGGGAAAAACGGGCGTACTAAAAGCGGAAAGCGGAAAGGAGGTGGAGAGGGGAGAGTGGAAGGGGAGCTGATGTTTTATGCTGTGGGTTTTCAAAATCTTGCGTTGATGTCGTTGCGTGTGGCGCAGTTTTCCATAGTTGTTATTGTTGAAGTTGTTGTTGTCCTTGTTATTGTTATTGTTGTTGCTCTAGTTGCCGCTGTTGCTCCCGCTAGAGTTATCGTCGTCGTCGTTGCTGTTGCTGTTGTTTTTCCAGCTTCCACCTGGAGAGCACATAAAATGGAGAACCAAAGGTGGAGACCAAAATGCTATAACGTCTGAAATAGCGAAATTTTCAGAAATTGCAGCAGTAAAATTCGCTCAATGCCATAAATGAAAAATGAAAACTGAAACTTGTCTCTGGTCGGGCGACTTTTGAAGTGCAGCACAATCTTCAAGCGCTGAATGCCATAAAACGCTTCGGAGATTTAAGTACAGTCTAAAACTGGGCTAAAAACCCTAAAGTAGCCAACGAAGTCGAGGTAAATGCACAGGATAATGAATTAACATAATTGTATCTAAGAAGTATTAGTTTTGTGGTACTCTCATAGACTTAAAACATTTGTTAAAAAGAACACAAATTTATAATTAGGGTATTTAAAAACTAAGATAAAGTTACAAATTTATTACAATGTAGCTAGTGAGTGAACTTTTTAATTTTCTGTTGTCAAATTTGATACATTTTCCCAGTTCAATGCGTTTAATTTCAATTAACAGCTGTTTAGTATAAAGCAAGCTTTATTTTAATTTCGTTTACTCTCTTGCGTTTGGTGTCACCCTCTCTTATTCTTGTCTTTTTAACAGGGCCCGAAACTGTTATGAGGAATATAAATAAAAATTACTTTTAATAAGTACTTAAAGACTTTCATTTTACAAATCAAACTTAATAATTACAAATAATTATTAAAATTGGTTTTTATTTTATCCATCGAAAATAATAACGTATGCATCACTGCGGACGGCAGTCCGCGCTAGTGACGAAAGCAGCACGAAGGGTGCGAAGGCGACTAGCATATATACACAGGAAGAATGGAAAATTTGCTATGACTGTCCGATCGGGTCGAGGTATGTACCGATCGAAAGGTATCAATTTTACTTACAAATGTGCATACTAAGACTTTTGGAAACTTACCTGCTCGTGATAAACAGGTGTTAGTGGGAGGGGAAAATTTTAAATTGGAGCAAATGGGGCCGTTGGAGCCTTTTCGATTTTTATTTTAATTTTTTACTATTCTTATCAAAAATATGCGTCGAATGACACCTTGATCATCAAAATCCGATCACTGGTTCAGAAGATAATTAATTTTGAAATTTTTGGTGCCCATTTCAAAACGAGATGAAAAGTCAGTCTGTTTGTTTGTTTGTTTGTTTGTTTGTTTGTTTGTTAGTATCAAAGCGATGATTTAGCTTAAAAGTTTGAATGAGGACTTGTTCCCGATCAAAAATCTAGAAACGTTTGTTTTACGACTTTTTCGAAAAAAAGCTAGTTAGCGGGAAATCGCTAAAAACCGCTAAAATTAAAACCCCTATAGCATCCAAACGATATGAGCTACAGACGTGATCTATATATCGTTGGAAAGGTATTTTGAAGGGCTTTTAGGCAGACCTTTAAACTTTTTTTCTAAAGTGCATAGGTAAAAAGCAACAGGTGAAATAAGATATTTTGTCCCACATTTTGGCGGTTTTTGAGAAAACGACGCTAACGATTTTTTTTAGCTTTCAATATGTTGTAGTGTATAAAATTTCGCGTTTTTTGATATATGATAGAAAAAATTTTACCGATGGGTTTGGAAGATATTACTTATTAACTGAATATACTTTTTACCTTTACACTACTGCATGTACTAGTACATTTGCAGTATGTACATGTGCATGTAAATCGCCAAAAACCACAGCTTCCAAACAATAGAAGCTACAGATTTGATCTATATATCGTTAGAAAGGTGTTTTGAAGGGCTTTAAGCCTAGCTGTAAACTTTTTTGCTTAAAAGCACAGGTAAAAAGCTTCAGGTGAAAGAAGGTTTTTTTTCCCACATTTCGGCGATTTAAGAAAAATCTACGTTTCAAATGACTTTTAAATATGTTATTTGTTGTAGACAATTCAATTTCACGTTTTTGACATATAACACATAGCCGTCAAATTTCGTTTGGGCAAGATATTACCTGTTAACTGAATATACCTTTTACCTTTACACTTCTGCATGTACATATGCAGTAGCATGCATACAGCAGCAGCAAAGTGTCATAGCAGCCAGAGTTTGAGAGTGCTACTAGCTTTTGCGCTTGGCATGTGTGTTTGTAAAGGGAACCAGTGTTGCCAGATAGTTTGTTTCAGCTTGTACAAAAAATAAACAAAGTTGATAAAGATATACTGTCCAAAAAAAAAATTCAATTTCAAAATTTCTGATGTCTTATTCAAAAATTTCTGATATCTTATAAAAAAAACCTCTTTACGAGGTAAAAGTCTAGTGACGAAAACAGTTATATGCCCCAAAATTTCTGATATCCAATTTTGTGACGAATAACATTAAGTTTGACATATAAATTATTTTAAAAAAAATTTTTGCATTCGGCACTGCGCAAAACAGTGGTTTTTATTTGGTATGAAGAATTGAGACATTTTAGCGCAATGTGCCGAGTGCCAAAATTTTTTTTAAAATAATTTATATGTCAAACTTAATGTTATTCGTCACAAAATTGGATATCAGAAATTTTGGGGCATATAACTGTTTTCGTCACTAGACTTTTACCTCGTAAAGAGGTTTTTTTTATAAGATAATGAAATACGAACAACTGGTGTAATACAAATAAAGAATGTGTTTCAAGTCCGGCCAACATAAATTTTTCATAAGTTTTTTATTAGACTATAAGCTATTTTTACAAAAATATTCGTGACCATAGCCATCAGCCTTCCTTTTATTTGCGGGACACTTGCGCATAGCCTCCTGAATTCCCTTTGTATCCATTTTGGCAAGCTCTCTTTTGATTTTTAATATCAAACAGTCGATGTTTTTTGGCTTATATTCCTTACTCTAAACATTTCTTTTCAGATTTGACCAAAACTTTTTCATTTGCTTTAACTGAGGCACATTTGGAGAGTTTTGCAGATTTGGCAGGAAATCAGTGCTCAAGTGGTCCAGAGCCTTCAGAGTTGTTTTGGCATAATGAGCGGACCCTGAGTCGTGCAAAACATCGTATTATAATTCGAATGTACTGCCCGTTTAGTACATCAACGTCCAAATAATTCGCATGATACTTATCAATAAATTTTTTAAGCATCGGATCACAATTGTCCTTGTAACTTTGCGCATTCACAGCCAATCCTGCCTTAAAAAAGATCGAATCGCTTATTCCACGCTCACTTAGGACCAGCCACAAAAAAACCTTTGTTTTTGTTATTTGAGTGACATTTTCAGGTGGTCAAGGTATTAGAAAGCCTAAAGTAATATTTCAGAGTCCCCTCATGACCCTCCATGCGAAATATGTCTCATTGTCCATTATGCAAACCTTTCAACAGCTTGCAAAAAACAAATTTCTAGAAAGCGCACGCAGCCAAAGTTTAATTGTCTCTCTCTGTAGTTCTGTGACTTTAGTAACTGTTTTTTTTAACATATCATCACTCCCATGTCTTTTAAATACTTTTCCACAGTTTTGTCCATCACATTGTATTTTTTGGCAAACGCACAACTCGATTTATCTGTGCGAATCACAATTTCAGCCCATTATATTGCTCTAACTTAACACTGCTGTAATGGACATTTTCTTCTAGATCCATGGGTTCTAGCCATTTTTTTTTCCTTCTGAACATCCGAAACTACTTAATAAATAAAAGTTTTCTTGAAGCCCATAGCAAAAAGTAATGAAAAATTTAATTTTACTGCTAAGACTGGTTATTTGCGCAATATGTGCAAATCAATTTTTGACGCTCTGCTTTGCTCAGAGACATTACCGCGACTGTGCATTATCTAGAAAGCTAGTTTCTGATGATATGCATGCCGAAATAGTACCATTCATTACAGTGTGTTTTGTTTTACGCTGTCGCTTTTTGGAACTTATTGAGAACATGTTCAATTTTGTTCGTATTTCATTCCACATACGTTAGTTAAATTTGATTTTTTATTGAATAAGTCCTTTATAATTATTAATACTGATTTTTAAATTTTCAGTTTTTTATAAGAGTTACAGTCGAACTTACCTAACTCGAATCACCATTATGCAAGAAAAAAGTTCGAGTTAGAGAGACTTCAAGTTAGGGAATTTTGTTTTTTTTTTCCCTTTTACAAGAACTACAAATTCATTCGTAATAAATTATGAACTTTTTAATTTTATTTTTTTTTTTTATCTTACTTACAAAATAAAAAAATAAAAAACAAGTCAGCCTGAAGGCCTCCGCTGCTCTGGCTATAAACCAAAATTGTAATTTAGAATTAATTTCTAGGCTACAATATTATAAATAAATAAATAAAAAACAAGTGACTTTAAACTCACACGTCCAAATTGCGAGCTATTTAATTATTGTATCGTTAAAGTTAAGCAAAACTAAAAAATTATAAATAAGTTACAAAAAATCAAGCACTCCAAATTACTTTTACTCTTACTTTAACTTTTAAATTTTTTCTCATCCTTCAAGCTAAGCTGAACTTAAAAAATTAGGGTCCGATAATAATTTTTTTTTAATTCATTTCTAAAAACAAAAAGGATTTCTAGTTTGTTTAAGGCCCAAATCGCAATTTATTGGTGTTTTTCCTGAGAAATTCGACTTACAGAAGCAAGTGGCAATATTTAAGTTTAGTTAATTATGACAATAGGAGTAAGTTAAATTTATAAACTTTTTATATAAAATTTTAGATTTACGACTTTATTTAAAGGACTTAACATTTCCATTTCATCTTCATTGATAGCACTTATACATTTTTCGGACTACAATTTTCCTAAAAAGGTGACAGGATAATAATAAAATTTTATACAATGCTAAAGTTTTACTAAAAAAAGTTAAATTACATTTAGATTAAATGAATGAAAATTATTTTAGTTTGGAAATAATATAATTTAATATTTGAAACAGAAGAAATATAAAGAAGATATTGAATATTGAGCTAAGAATGATGTTTAATTCAAAAACAATTTAAATTATGTAATAAATTACTTTGTGGGCTAATGGGAGAGAAATGCTCATTTTGTTGAAATATAATATTGTAGGTAAATAATCTATCATATTTAACAAAATATTTTAGTTAGTACGTAGACATTCGTTTTTATTCAAGATTAGTTATAAGTGAGCTGCCAAGTTGGCTGAGTATAACACACATACACACACACCCACACACACACATATATATACTCACACAAGCATGTGGATAAGAAGTACAAATTTCTTTTCATTTCAAGTTGCCAGTCCGTGAGACAAGCAAACAAATGTTCCTTACTCCTTGAATCCTTGGATCCTTGCTCGCTGCAATCGTTCCATGCATTTTTAATAGACGCTCTGGCATGAAAGTGAAGCAAAAACGTTGAAAAGAATGGGCAACAAAAAATATAATGAAAAGAAAAGAAAAGAAAAGAAAAGAAAAGGAGAGAAAAACATATTTGCCAGCACGGCGTATACGTAATTTTCGCATATTGCGTATACGTTGCAGTCGCAAGCTGGCAGCGCGTGGCAAGAAATGCAACGAATTTCACACTCACACACACACAAACACACATACACGGACACTCTTGAGGCTTATGTAAGAGTGGAAGTAGGGGAGAGGGAGAGGAAGAGGGAGACAAAAGTTGGAGCAAGCAAAAAGGCAGCATTTCTAGTGTCAACATTGTGCATGGCGGAAAATGCGAGAAAAGCGAATGCACTACAGTCCGAAGAGAGTGGGAGAGGGAGGGTGGAAGAAGCAGAGGGAGAGCGTAAGGATCGGGGAGAGGGCGGGCGCTGCCACTGTGGGCGTGTCAGTTTGCAGCATGAAGCGGAAGTTGAGTTACAAAATTAAATTAATCATTTTTTTTGTGCAGTTGCTGTAAGCAAAAAAAAAAAAAGTTGAGTATGTGTGTGTGCTAGTGTGTGTGTGTGTGTAAGTGTATGTGTGTGTGCCAACAATGGCGACGTCGTCATCGTCATCGTAATGTGCACCGGAAACGCTTGAAGTACATTCACATGCCAGGCCAACAAAAATGGAATCTTCATGGGATGAACAACAACCAAGGAAGTTGTCTATACTTTATGCTATATACTTTGGATATATAAGCACATATTTGTGTATATATATGTGTATGTGTATGTGTATGTGTGTGTGGCAAGGACAACAGACGCCAATGCACTCAGGCAGCTTTACACAGACCAGCTAAAAATCGAGCTTGCAAATAAAATAAAGACTTGGGAAGGGGGAATGTTGTTGGTCTGGTCTGCGATTTCCGGGGCAAGTAAAATGCTTCGTGGCTTTAAGAGCAATGCATCAATACAACACGCCACATTAGAAATGTCAATAATTTCGTCCATCTCGTCCATGATCAATTTTTTGGGGCATCAACTTGATGAAGTGGCAAACACTCGAGGAGCAAAGCAAAATAGTTTGTGCTAAAGGAACTTTGCAATAATGCTGCCAAAAGCAAATACTTCAAGGCAACTCTGCTGCCTTCCCCTCTCCCCCCTTTTGCCCCTGTCTCTGCTGCCAATTGAAGCTCAACCCACGGCGCCAAAGCGACTGCTGTTAATATGACAAAAAGCAGCAAGAAATGGAAAATGGAAAAGTTTCCATCGCAAGGAGCTTGCACCGAAAATGCAGAAAAACTTTCTGCAAAACGGGGATTGCAACGCTTTGCTTCATGTAAAGGAGCTCAACAACAACAAAAGCAGCTACAGCAACAACAGCAACAAAGCCAGACAAATTTAAAGGGAAAACCAGAAAGCAGCTTCAACGACAAAAGTTTTTTGTGCCAAAGAAACTAAATGAAATTTTCATGCTGCATGCAAAGGGCAATGAGGAAAACTTGAAAATGGCATCGCATCCCTTCCACATAACTTTATACATACACATATATACGTACTAGTAGATATATATGTAGCTATATACTTATATAAATATGTCTCCCATACCTTTATATAGTGCTTGGCTTGAGTTCCATTTTACATACTTAGAGCGAAGAACTATTTTTTCATATAGTTTTTTTTTCTTCAAAAGCAGCTTTGATAATTTTGCTGCTAAAAAAATTAAGAATTTGTAGGAGCACTCTTATTAATACTATAGTAAATATATTTTATCAAAGATAATATATTTTCATGGACTGTTTGAAAGAATTTATTTCCAAGTAGCTTGTAAATATTTAGTATATTCGAACCATTAGTTATTTTTTTGATTTTAAACTTTTGAATATTTTTCGTTACATATTTTATAATGTTAATCTGGTAAATAAACACAATCTACTTTTACAATCTATTTGTGTTCTTTTCAGCTTACTTTTTTTTTTAATATTTTGAACTTTTAGAGAGATTAGGTGAATTTGAACAATTGTTTAATTTAAAAAGATGTTTTCAAAATTATTTTTCATAATAAGAACTTGTCACTGCGGACGGCAGTCCGCGCTAGTGACGAAAGCAGCGCGAAGGGTGCGAAGGCGACTAGCATATATACACAGGAAGAATGGAAAATTTGCTATGACTGTCCGATCGGGTCGGTTATATACCGATCGAAAGGTATCAATTAAACTTACAAATTTGCATACTAAGACTTTTGGAAACTCACCTGGTTCGTGAGATAAACTGGATTTAGTGGGAGGGGAAAAATTTAAATTATTGGAGCAAAAGGAGCCATTGGAGCCTTTTTGAAATTTATTTTAATTTTTTACTATTTTTATCAAAAATACGCGTCGAATGACACCTTGATCATCAAAATCCGATCACTGGTTCACAAGATAATTAATTTTGAAATTTTTGGTGCCCTTCTCAAAACGAGATGAAAAGTTAGTCTGTTTGTCTGTTTGTTAGTATCAAAACGTTGATTTAGCTTAAAAGTTTGAATGAGGACTTGCTTCCGATCAAAAATCTAGAAACGTTTGTTCTACTTTTTCGAAAAAAAGCTAGTTTAGCGGGAAATCGCTAAAAACCGCTAAAATTATATAGCATCCAAACGATATGAGCTACAGAAGGGCATATGGGTAATTCTCCCATGTCGAATGCGACATTCGTACGCATTCAAAGTGAAATAAAACATATGCCAAAACATTATTTCGTTTTGACAAAAGGGGAAACTTATAGGTCTTGATTAACACTGTAATTGGTGCTAAAGTGGATTTTGGGAAATTGTTCATTTTCAAGATAATTTAAAAAAAACCAAGGCATTCGCACGCGACTCAGATAGAAGTTGTTTTTTTGGAGACCAGTTCTAGCACTGATTTCAGCGAAACGTGAACGTATATTTTGATTCAATTTATTTTAAAATGTAATGCATTTATTTATCCAAAAAATGCTTTTTGTTTGATTTAAAAATATTAAGTAGTTTTTTTTTAAATTAAATTTAAGTCACTGTCGCACGCGACATGTCGCATGCGACATTTTGTTCCACAATATATTTCTATTGTTTCTGTCTCTCTTTTGTTAAATTATATATCGAAATCAGCTCAAAAAAGTTTTTTAAATTAAACTTTCAATATATTTCTATGTACTAAAATGGTTTATGTTACAATCTTACTATCATACCTAGTGTAATCAATGGAATACAAACGGTCCATTTTGAAAATCAATTTTTAAGAAAATGGGCAAAAATATAGAAAAAGTGAATTTATTCCAATGTAGAATCTAAATGTTCGTCCTATTGATTTTCATCTAGCGTATATTGCCTAAATAAATAACTGGAATACAGTTTTGGAAGGAAATTTCACAAGATGTGAGTTTTTGATCAATTTTACGTTTTTGGCCTCGGTTGACATTTCTGTGGAAATGCCCATATGCAGTGTGTACTCTGCTTGCAGCGTCATGCGGAAATATACTGCTTGCAAGTGGTGATTTCATTTTGCGACAGAATTAGCCGAAAATTATTCGATATTACCTGTTAATTGAATATATACATTTTACTTAGAATTGGAATAGGACAGCTGCAACAAGTGTCATAGCAGCCAGAGTTTTAGAGTGCTGATAGCTATTGTGTGTTTGTAAAGGGAACCAGTGTTGCCAGACAGTTTGTTTTAGCTTGTACAAACAAACAAAGTTGACAAAGTTATACTGTCGAAAAAAAAAAATTAAATTTCAAAATTTCTGATGTCTTTTTCAAAAATTTCTGATATCTTATAAAAAAAACCTCTTTACGAGGTAAAAGTCTAGTGACGAAAACATTTTTATGTCCCAAAATTTCTGATATCCAATTTTGTGACGAATAATATTAAGTTTTACATATAAAATATTTAAAAAAAAATTTTGCATTCGACACAGCACAAAACAGTGAGTTTTATAATGAATTGAGACATTTTAGCGCAATGTGCCGAGTGCCAAATTTTTTTTTAAATAATTTATTTGTAAAACTTAATATTTTTCGTCACAAAATTGGATATCAGAAATTTTGGGGCATAAAAATGTTTTCGTCACTAGACTTTTACCTCGTAAAGAGGTTTTTTTTTAAAGATAAATATTACACTTTCAATATCTAATTTCTTTTTTATACTTTAAATTTAAATTTATTTCATTTTAATTAACTAAATTGTTTTATTTAAATATTTATTTTAATTTTAAAATTATTTCTGGTCAAATACTCTTAGTTGATATTAAATAAATAAATTAATATTTTATTATAAGTATTTTTATTTAACTATTTTCTGAATTACATATTACTACATCTGCTTTTAGATTTTTGGAATCTCTTAAAAGTTCTAAATTTTTAATTAATAATATAATTTTTGTATATAATTAATCACATCCGTCTATTTGATATTCAAATGCAAATAGCACCAATTACTTTTAAGATTCATTTTGCAGAGTTGCTTTTAACCTTTTGTGTATATAAGTGAAAATAATTACAATCTTTATGTGCTAAATATTGCTAGATATCTTCATGCTCTCTATGTATAAATACTTAACAATAAATGCCATCAAAAGTTTCCTTTCCCCACTTTCCCTCACTTGATTCGACGCTGTCAGATTCGGAATTTACCAGCGCCAAGAAGTATGCAACACAATTTGCGTTTCCTTATTGCCGAGGCAATAGTTGTGAGGGGAAGGGGAGATGGAGAGATGGATGCTTGCCTAAGGGACTGGCAAAAGTTTTTGAGGGGTTTCATGGCTGGTTTGTTTGGCTCAAGTCTGCGGCCCCGGGGCCAAGCCAACTGCCGGCCACTGCCGTTGGCCATAAGTCGACTGTTAAATGCTACTTACAACTGCTTCATATTCTCCATAGAGCACACTCCCACTCCCACACTCTACCTCTCTCTCTCCCTCTACTGCCAACCTATGCCTCTTACTTTTTGGCATAAAACTTTGTCCTCTTCAGCGTTGACTTCTTTCTTTGGCTTTGGCTTTTAGCCTGCTAGCTTTTTACCCAGACATTCTGGTATCCTTAAAATTTCTCTTCTATTTTCTTCAGCTCAGTTCAGTGTTTATACCCGTTATTTAAAAACTAAGTAAAAGGGTATACGGTGCTCATTTAAATCTATGTTACAGAAATATATTCTCGATCAGTATCAACAATTAACGTTCTCTATTATTATAAGCTGTTATCCTACTTAAACGCAACAAGATCGGCCAAACAGAGCAGAAACAATGGCCGATATAAGTTTCAAGCCACGTAAATGTCTAAAAGTATGCAATAAAAATATTTAATATTAATTTAAATAAATACCGGGTATCCAATAGTCGGGAGTTCGTTTATTTTTACAGTTTGCGAGTTTATAATAGCGGATAATGTTATGTGAGGGGAGAGGGCGTTTAGGGCGTGGCACCTTTGACGTTTTAATTACGCAAAAAAATCGACAAAGTTGCGTTTAAAGCGAAATGCAAATTAATCGATATCGTTGAAGTTAATGTTACCGCCCACGCTTTCATTTCATTTGATGTTTTCATTTTTATAGCTAGGAAAAGGAGCATTAAATCTGTCAACGACAAGGCCTTAAAAATGCGTACAATAAAAATCGAAACTGATACTGAAACTGTGTCTTCTTTCAGTCTTCTGTTTATTTATGCTAATTAATTGGCCTCAGGCCTCAAGTATCCAAAGTGAAGGGAATATCGAATGGAATCCAAGCGGAACCTCAAAACTCAACGAGTATCGATGGTCCATAAATGTTAATTTCCAACAAAAAACCACTGAAAATGACGATGAAGACAAACAAGCGAAGAAGCTGCCACAACAACAGCAACAGCAACAACAATAAGGTGGCAAACAAAACTTTGCCTAATGAGATTTTTCAACTTATGACAAGTTATGCTAATTCCACAACTGCCAACTGCCAAATGTTCCACATTAGGCCGCATTGCGGGGGAGCTAAAGTTGCTATTGTTTCACCAAGTCTCTTCCCTCCCCCTCTTTGTCTCTTCTTCCCTTATTTGAAATACTCTTCACTTTACTGCTTCTTCCGACCCAGTCTATAAAGTAATTATCCAACGAATACCTCTTCAAATTTAAGTGTGTTTGCTCTTTGAGTCGCTGCTTTGCTTATTATTACTATTATTAATACGATTAATACAGCAAAAGTATCTAAACTATATTTGCTTTATTTGCTATATTGTGTGAAATTTTAACAGGTCATCTTGTTTATTAAAATTTGATTGGATCTCTGCCTTTTATAAAATTTATATGTGTCTGAATTTCCAATTTCAATGAAGATAAAGTGTAAAGATTTTGCTTAAATTTGAATTTAATGATATATTAATTTTATAGTATGGTTAATCGTACTGATATATTTTAGAAATGTTTCGATTGTTAAAAATCGATGAATTATGTATTTTGTAAGAAAACTGAATTTGGTCACACAGTGTCGTGAAAAAACTGATCGTAGACAAAACACGAAATTGAAACTCGCTCTAAACTGTTAAATCTTTATCATTTCCTTTATTCATTAAACATTAAAATCAATTCAACTGGAGTTTTTATTTCGACGCCGACTTTCTACATTTTTCAATTTCTGTGTCACTGCGTGTTTTCAATTGCAAGTCTACGGTCAGAATCAAGTCAAGATTCAAGTCGCCAAAGTCAATGAGACGTTAACATACAGACAAAAAGACAGTGTTGCCAGCAGTGAATTTTGAACAACAAGAAGTACATATCGCCAAATGTACAAGTTGTCAAAGTCAAGAATAGACACGCTTGTTAAGTGACGCCATTGCCGTGCTTACCTATACATAGTGAGACGCCAACATACAGACAAAAGACAGTGTTGCCAGCCGTGAATTTTAAAATTGTGAAATTAAGTTCAAACATATGACTAGATATAATTTGAGAAATAATCCACACAAAATGGCCTCGAATGATGAAAATGATTCCCAAGACACAACCCTCACAGAAGATAATGAAAAGCCTTCTACAAGTAAGCAGGCCTATAAAAAAGAAAACGATGTGAGTGATGATATCGCCGCCATATTAATAGGGCTGAAAGATTTAACTTCAGCTGTGAAACAAAACCAGCAGGACATTGCTAATATGAATCATCAAATTTCTACCAGTCGAAATGAACAAACGAGTGCCACAAACTTTCAACAAAGTAATATGACGAAATCCAATCTCGACGATGCAGCTGTTAGTGAGCCCCCTATTACCAGTCCAGCAAACTTCACATTGACGCGAGCAAAAATATATGATCTGCCGGAATTCTCTGGAGCAGCGGACCAGTGGCCGTTATTTATAGCAAACTACAACGACACGACACGAGAATTTAACTACAATAACCGCCAGAACCTAATTCGCCTTCAAAAATGCCTGAGCGGAGAAGCCAAGGAGGCTGTGACAGCTATGCTTATATACCCACAAGACGTGCCAAAAGTCATCGAAGAGTTGCAGTTTCGTTTCGGCCGCCCAGAGTTGCTTGTTCGCTCACAAATAGAGAAAGTAAAAGAATTCCCAAAGATTTCATATAATAGACTGGATCAGATAATAGATTTGTCTACTAGGGTGCGTTGCGTTGTTGCTTTTTTGTCATCCGCCAATTGTACAAACCATCTGGAGAACCCAACTTTGTTGGACGGATTAGTGAGCAAGCTGCCAACTGACGCTCAAATAACTTGGATACGCCATGCAGATACATTGGGAACAAATACTTCAGTCATCGAATTCTCAACGTGGCTAAGTAGCTATGCTAGAGTTATTAGCCGATTGCCCATGACCGAGAGCACAAACAGACTGAAGATCGTAAAGCCTCTTCTACATGCCAATTATGTAGAAAAACAATGCCCTTTATGTAACGACAATCACATATTGAGCAATTGTAAAGTTTGGCGTGACGACACAGACGTTATGGCCCGTTGGGATATAGCCAAAAATAACCGGCTTTGCTTTTCTTGCCTTTTAAAAGGACACAATACGTCAGAATGCAAAAACAAATCCAAATGCGATATTGATGGTTGTTTGCGTACCCATCATAAGACTTTGCATAACACATGGCCTAAAGCGGAACAAAGTCAGGATCACGTGGAATCAAAGACAATGTTAACTTGCAAGACAATTACAGAGGCAGCCAGCCACTTATTTAAGATTATTCCAGTAATATTGTATGGTCCAAATGGCAAATGTGAGACTTTCGCAATGTTTGATGAAGGTAGCGCCATTACTTTGATGGAAGAAAATGTTGCTAATACATTAGGTTTGACCGGACAACGACAAGCTTTGAATTTGCAGTGGTATGACAAGAAGATTGTAACCGAGATGTCGAGAAAAATAAGTTTTGATATTGCTGACAGTACAAATAAAATCAAAATGTATTTAAGGGGTGCACAGACAGTGCCAAACTTAAACCTGCCGATACAGTCATTCCAGAAGAACCTGTATAAGCATTTGCGAAACTTGCCAATAGTTGATTACAAAAACGCCAAGCCAAGTTTGCTAATTGGGTTAGATAATGCCCACTTAGGATTATCACGGACATGTATTGAGAATGGAAACACACAGCCCATTGGTGTTTACACTAAACTGGGTTGGATGGCTTATGGACCAACCAATGTCAAATGGGATACGCCAGTTGTTATGCATATTAAAACAGACTGCCTGCATGATATGGTCAAGCAATATTTTGCAACAGAACATTTTGGAACAAATGATCTGCCAATCTTAGAATCTGACGATGACATAAGAGCAAGAAAGATTTTACATGACACAACTACACGGATGGGACACCAATACCAAATAGGATTACTGTGGAAGGAAAAGGTAGAACTTCCCAGCAGTTATAACATGGCAGAAACTCGTCTATTTGGTATAGAGAGACGAATGCGACGTGACAAACAGTATGCTGAGAAGTATACTTTGGAAATGAAGAAGTATTTGGAAAAGGGCTATGCCAGAAAGCTCACACCGGACGAAGTAAACAGCCACTCTGACAAAATATGGTACTTGCCGCACTTCTCAGTACAAACTGTACATAAGCCAGAAAAGTTACGCATTGTATTTGACGCCGCTGCAGCAGTAGATGGGATATCGCTTAACACATCTTTGTTAAAAGGCCCGGAGCAAACTAATCCACTTATTGCGATTTTGTTGCAGTTCAGAAATGGAGCAATTGGAGTGGCTGCAGACATAAAAGAAATGTTCTCTCAGATACGAATACAACCGGAAGATCAGTCGGCACAAAGATTCATTTGGCGTGATGGAGATACATCGCAACCAATTCAACACTACGCCATGACGTCGCTAATTTTTGAAGCAGTTTGCTCTCCATTTTGTGCAGAATACATAAAGAACAAAAATGCCGAAAAATTCAGGGAAGAAATGCCGTATGCTGTAGCAGCCATATTGGAACATCATTATGTGGATGATTTGGTCATCAGCTTCGACCATGAGGAGAATGCCATAAGAGTTTGCCAAGATATTGTCAAAATTCATCGCCAGGGTGGCTTTGAGTTACGTAAATTTGTATCCAACTCGGCACGACTGCAAGATATAATGAATGGAACCCAGACTGAAAATCACATACACAATGTGGAAGGAAATGGTGCAGGCGACAAAATACTGGGAATGTATTGGAATACAGAAACTGACAACTTTGAGTTCAAAACCAAGTTTCACCGGATTGCAACAGAGGTCATGCAGGGAATACGTATTCCAACTAAAAGAGAGTTGTTGGGTATTGTAATGGCAGTTTATGACCCATTTGGACTCATTGCGGATTTCCACATTTTTGCCAAGATTCTCATACAGAAGACATGGAGCCAACGCGTCGAATGGGATGAAGTCTTACCTGGCGAGCTACAACAAGAATGGAGCAATTGGTGGACAGCGCTACAAAGCATGCAAGAGTTTCATACGCCTCGCTGCTATTCGCCAAATTTATGCCAAAGCGACCAGATTGAATTACATATTTTTGTAGATGCGAGCCAATGCGCATTTGCAGCTGCCGTGTATTTACGCATTGCCACTGGAAATGAGATTAATGTCGCCTTTGTCATGGGCAAAACTCGTCTTGCGCCAGTAAAATTACTGTCAATTCCCCGTTTGGAACTACAAGCCGCGGTCTTAGGAGCACGCCTAAGCAAACTAATCACCAAATACCAACAATTTAAAGTACATAAGGCCGTTTTCTGGAGTGACTCGAAGACAGTTTTGCAATGGGTACATTCCAAGGACAAAAAGTTTAAGCCATACGTAGCCCACAGAATAACCGAAATTTTGTCAGTGTCGCACTCTGAGCAATGGAGGTGGGTGCCATCTACCGAAAACCCAGCGGATACAGCAACACGTCAAGTATCTGTGCTCAAAATTAGTCATGACAGTACATGGTTATCCGGTCCTGAGTTTTTAAAGAAGTCGTCAATTGAATGGCCAAAGACTATCGTGGAACTGAACCCTGGATTATTAGAAGAGGAAGCTACAGTCAAAACTGTTTTAAATTGCCAAGTAAATATACCTTTTATTGACTTTACTAAATATTCTTCTTTTTTAAAGTTAATCCGAGTCGTCGCCTGGACTATACGTGCAAAGACAATTTGGATCAGTCACTCGGCTAAGCAGAAGAAGAACAAACTTGCGCCACTATCCACAGCAGAAGTACTAGACGCCGAAAATTTGTTGTGCAAGTTAGTGCAGCAAGAAGCCTTTTGCATTGAGCTAACCACTTTGGGTCAGAAATTGCCTGTACCGAGAAGCAGCGATATATACAAACTGTCACCGTATATCGAACAAGATGGATTGCTACGCCTATCCGGACGTATTGATGAAGCCAACTACTTGCCATTAAGTGCTCGACGACCCATAATATTACCCAAAAATCACGCCTTCTCGTTCTTGGTTATGCAGCATTACCATAACACATGTCACCACCAAAATAAAGCTGTGATAATCAATGAATGCCGACAAAAATATTGGATCCCGAATGCTAAAGGTTTGCTCAAACGTGTGCAACAGAAATGTAATAGATGCATCATCGATCGTAGTCAGCCACGCCAACCACTTATGGGCCAACATCCAGTGGACAGATTGACTCCTTACGTACGCCCGTTTTCTTATTGTGGTGTCGATTTGTTTGGACCTTTGAATGTGGCAATTGGCCGTCGTCGCGAGAAACGCTGGGCGGCAATATTTACATGTTTGACTACTCGCGCCGCACATTTGGAAATCGTGGAAGACCTGTCTACAGACGCTTTTATTATCAGTTTGAGGAACTTTGTTAATCGTCGTGGAGTACCCTCTGTAATCCGAAGTGACAACGGGACAAACTTCATTGGAGCACAAAAGGAACTAACCACAAAGAATCGTTTGCTGAATATTGAGACCATCGAAAATGAAGCCTCACGCAAAGGAATTGAATGGATATTTAATTCTCCCTCAAATCCTAGTGCTGGTGGATGCTGGGAGCGCCTGATCCGTATTATAAAATTACTGCTTGGCAAAATATTGAAGGACGTTGCACCACGTGTAGAAACCCTGCGGTCAGCCTTAATTGAAGCTGAAAACATTTTAAATTCACGCCCACTTACAGAAATACCTATAGATCATGAGGACGACGAACCAATGACACCCAACCACTTCTTATTGGGATGCGCAAATACAACTCAAACACCTTCTCCTGTGCAAAATATAATTTGTTTACGAAAGCAGTGGCGTATTGCACAAGCAATTAAAGATCGTCTTTGGAAGCGATGGATAACGGAATATCTACCACAACTTGTATGTCGTAGCAAGTGGCATGATAATACGGAGCCAGTCAAAGTTGACGATCTGGTTCTTATAATGGATGAGTCAGCCCCACGAGAACAATGGAAGAGAGGACGGATCACGAAATTGTACGCTGCTAAGGATGGACAAATACGTAACGTGGACATCAAAACAACTACTAGAATCTTGCGTCGTCCAGTATCAAAACTGATTGTTCTTAAGATTAATTGTGAATCGTTGCCCAATTCACCAGGAGGGGGGGTGTAAAGATTTTGCTTAAATTTGAATTTAATGATATATTAATTTTATAGTATGGTTAATCGTACTGATATATTTTAGAAATGTTTCGATTGTTAAAAATCGATGAATTATGTATTTTGTAAGAAAACTGAATTTGGTCACACAGTGTCGTGAAAAAACTGATCGTAGACAAAACACGAAATTGAAACTCGCTCTAAACTGTTAAATCTTTATCATTTCCTTTATTCATTAAACATTAAAATCAATTCAACTGGAGTTTTTATTTCGACGCCGACTTTCTACATAAAGAGTAAAAAATAATTTTCATATTGCGCATATATTTTGATAAAGATATTAAATAGCAAATAAGGGATACTATTTTCCTCCCTGTACTATAATTTGTAGATTTCTAAAATATTTTATGAAATTCAATTATATTTTAATTGAAATGAAAAGGAAAAGGAAAAATAACAATAAAAAATTAATGCTAAATTCGCAAATTAGGATTTTTATGCATTTTAATTTCTGAACAAAATTTTGACACATTCATAATAATTTTATAAGACGACATTTAAATATATGTATTAAGTATGAGATAAAATATTGCATCTTTTCAACTACACAAGAAATTGAACGCTTATAATCTATTTAAAAAAACCAGACTCTTTAAAAACAATAATATATTCATCAAATACACGTGATTTTATCTTTTAATATTAGAACATAACTATCAAGTATCCTTAATAATATTAAATAATATATATATATCATCTCCATCTACGAACCACCCCCCCCCCCCCCCCCATCCACCTCCCTTCTCACCCCCCCTCCCCCTGCCCCCCCCCCCCCTTCTCCCTTCCCCCTTTTTTCTCCCCCCCCTCCTTCCTATCCCCCTATCTACATACTACCCCCCCCCCCCCCATCACCCCCCCACCTTACTCTTCTCCTCCTCTTCCTCCGCACCACTCCCTCTTTTTTACCGCCCCCCCCACCCCCCACGTGGCCCCGCCCACAGCGACTCTTTTTTTTTTATTATTTGCCCCCCAGCCCCCCCCCCCCCCCTCCCCCCCCCCAACCCATCCCCCACTCTCTCCCATATATATAAATAAATCAATTAATTTATCCAAATAAAACATTAGAATTTTTTATAAATATATTTAAAATATATATTTATTAGACTAAATATATTCTTAAGCTAAAAATAATTGGCTTAAATGACAAAATTATATTTAACAAGATTAACTTCAGTTAATAATATTCGAAAATAATTTTAATCTGCAGCCAACTCATAGACAAAAAAAGTTTAATTTAAATCTGTCTATTTTTAATACTTAAATCAGCTAACACAAAATTTAATTTAATCATTAGCGCTTATTAAGTTGTCTGAACTATTTGCGACATTTAAAAATTATTTAAATAATTGCCAAACAGATTTCGCCCACACACATTTGTACTCAAATGAATATTATTATTGTATTTAATAAACAGTTTTAGCGTCAACAATTTGTTATTGGCCAAATGCGATTACATAATAGCTGTTCACAGTGAGACAGTCGCGCATTAAAGTTAAACGACAGACAGACATCAAAGATATATTGCTAATTTTTAGCAAATAAACCAGATGACAAATGTGAGAGACGATCAAAAATAAATTGGAAACAGACAAAACCAAATCAAAATACCAAAAAAACCGAAAACCAAAACGTGTTGTCAATAAAATTTACCAAGCAGGGAAGTTGAGAAGGGGGAGGGGTGGAGAGGGGGAGGGGGGAGTTGCGTGGGACGCTCGAAAAATCATAAAAAACATTTAGTGATTTCAAGAAATAAAACCAACCAAACAAACAATAAAACTCGAAACTAAAAACTCAAAATTAACACACAAAAAAAACAATAAAATAAAAAAACCGGCTTGAAACTTTTGACTTTGTTTTCTGTTAGTTTTATTTTTATTTGTCTATATTTTTTAATCTCATTTTTTGTGCACATTCCGCATGGGTGCTTAACGAATTTGCACCCGCCCTGATGGAAATGCCACGCCCACAAGCACTCTATGAAACAAAAAGGCGCATTACGCATACGCAGTGTTGACGCTGTGTTGAAACGCATTTAGTTAATCGGGCAAAAGGCTTTTAATAAATATGTTTTAGCTGCTTGGTACTTTTATTTTCATAATAGCCAATAAACCAAACACACACACACACGCACACTCGCGGGCATATATGTAGGTGTGAATGACACAAATGTTTTATGGCGACAGCAGGAGGGAGCTCCTTTTAACATTTGCCTTTGCCTCTATCATAAAATCAAGCACCCACAGTCACACTCACATATGTATTAATACATTCAAACACTCACACATTCACACTTGATTGAGTGTATATTTGTTGTCCCGCTTTTGCTTCTTGGCCCGCACAAAATGCACTTCTAATTAAGTTAATTGCGGCAAATGCTAAACTTAAGTCACTAACCTAAATTATTCTGTGTGTGTCACAGTGAGTGCAAGTGTGTGTAAATTGGTTATGTGGCCATAAGTTGCTGTTGTATCATTTAAATTGGCCCTACAGCATTTGAGTTCTTAGAAGCTTCCATTACAGTCGATAAATAAGCTTAAAGCTTTTAATGTGCTTCCAAAAGCAGCTTAAACAAAATTTCATTAATAAAACAATTGTTTTCAAATTTTGTAAATTTTAATTGGAAATAATCAGGTGATTTTGGTTAAATAGATATTTAACTAAAGTTGTTATTTTTTTGTTTAACAATTAAAACAAAAAAACTTTCAGCTTAAATGTGCTTTCGTCAAATACTTAAATGTGTATTTAATTAAATAAGAGAAATAAAATTAAAATCTAAGTTACATTTGTCTGATTAACTAAGCGCATTTAACAAGAGTAATTTAAAATAAAATCGGAAAATATGAGTCAAGCTAACCATAAAAAAAAAATAATAAAGAAAATAAAATCTAATAAAAATTAAAATTAACTTTTTATTCTAAATTTCATTTTATAGCGATATATTATTTTGAAAATTTGTTATCTCAAACTAAACTATTTCTCCAACTTGAAAAGTTGATTGCATTACTTTTCTATACTTTTCATACTGTGAACTTTTAATAATTTATTTCCGTTAAATTGGTCAAGTTTAGTTAGGAACTTAAACTCCCTCTCCCATCGCGTGTAGGGCATCAAATGTGACTGCGTGTTGCCCGTTTTGTTGTAATTTTATTTAATAACTGTTTTGTTGTTGTTTATGAAACATTCGCCGACGGCTGTCGCTTCATTTAACACACTAACAACACCACACACACAGACACACGCACACATACGTTTATTGAGTAGAGCCGGAAGTAAGCAGAAGAAAGAGAGAGAGAGAGAGGACGATTGGACAATTGGACGCCGCCTGCGGTGTCAACGTTGCCATTTTGGTTTGAGTTGAGTTCAGTTTGGTTCGGTTCGGTTTGGTTTATTGTTCCACTTTTCATGTCAAAGTTATTGTAATTGTGTTAAGGCATTTCCCGTGTATATCCTATACACACACACACACAAGCACACACACACACGCTTAAGTTGCAGATATAAATAAAAAATCGGAGCAGCGCCTCGAGCTGAGGCTGAAAGAGCAGACACTTGTTTGACTTTGACTCAGGCGCCATGTTTGTAACCGCTCTCCCACTCAGCCCACTCTCCCACTCCCACTTTGCACACAGCCCACAGTGCACTCTCTCTCCTCTCCGTGTTCTCTCTTCCTTTGCTGCTGCTGTTCTATGCGCTTATGCTGATATGTCTATGTATTTTTGTAACGCACATCATTATCATTCCGTTTGTGTTTTGAACCGGCGCTCAGCAGTTGAGAGCAGGCAAATGTCCACACTCTCTCTCTCTCTCTCTCTCTCTCTCTCTCTCTGCAAATAAAGGAATAAAAGCTTATGCTTGTTGTTGCTGCTGCCTGGCTTCGTTTTTGCCGTTGTTGTTGTCGTTTTGTTTTTCGCTCTCTCTCTCTCTCGTTGATTTTTGTTAGATTTTTGTGTGGGTTACTTTGAGTGGTATATAAGTGTGTGTGTGTATGTATGTATGTACACTCCGAGCACAAATAACAAAAGGATACAAAAAACTCGGAACAGAAAGTTTTGACACTTTTATACTTGGCTTGCAGCGAACCCGAAAACCATCCAAATAACCTGCCTCACCACCGCCTACCCCCTACGCCCTACCCTCTTCCTCCCTCCCCCTCAAACCCCTACCCCTTCAACGCTGTCACCCACCTTCCATTTATACCCTCTTCAAGCTATTTTTGGGGTGTTTAATGGAGCCTTTCGCTTTGTTATTCTCCTAAAAGTCGAACACATGCGATGTGTGTGTGTGTGTGTGTTCGTGTGTGTGTATGTTTTGTGTGTGAAATGAAAATGGGTCTATTTGGGCTAATATTATAGTAACTTATGATATTCATATCGTATTATTGCTGCAAGGCATAACAAAACTCATTCCACTTGGGGAAATGCTCTCAAGAGTTTTCTTTGATTGTTCTTCCACATCGTTGAAGATAGAAGTGATAACTTCTATTATAATTTCTAACCTTTCTATATTTATATTTAACTACATTGGTCTGAATTAATTGAAATTAAAGTAGAATATGAAATATTATTTTAGAAATTAACAATTTATAATAATTTCATAGAACTTTTTGTTTTTTGATTTGGAAAATTTGGATTATTAATAATTCGGAACATAATTTTTTATTACGCATAGATGACTTATTTAAATCGATTTAATCGATACAAAATCAAACAATTTATTTCAAAAAAATTACTTATAAAATTTCTTAAATAATATTTTATACAACTTTTGCGATCCTTGAAATATTGTGTTCACATTTTCTTAAAAACAGCACAAGACGAAAAAAAAACAATTTTTTTAATTTCTTTTTCCGATTCTAAAAAAAATGGAAAATAAAAATGTATTCCTTATTTTTCAAAATAGATCTTAATTTGTTCTTAAGATAAATTTAATAATTATTATTATTCGTAGGGATAGAGCAGTGCATTCTGCTAGTAAAATTTAATAATTAATAAATTTCAACTCATAATTTGGGAATTAAATCAAATGTAATAAAATCATGTAAAAATAATAACTTCTCTATTTTTTTTGTGTTAAATTGGGTCGATTTAATGGAAATATGAATAGATTAGATAGAGATTAGATGAAATTAAATTGAATTTACTTAATTTCACATTAGACTAGTTTACAAAATCAAAATTTTTTTCTGCAAAGTAAATCTTAGTGCGATTTTTTATGGACTTGGGAGAAATTAACACGAAAATTGCACTTAAAATTCTTTTCACTGAAGCGTTTTCGAGATATTAATTTTTTTTTTAATTTTCGAACAACATTTTTGAATATATTTCCATTTTTAATTAACCGACTTCTTTAAACAAGCACTCAAATAAAACAACTACAACTTTCTTTCATACAGAATTAAGATCAGTTCAGTTGTTCAAATGCTACCGATTTCAATAAGTTCGAAAATTCGTAAAGAGTTGATATTTTGAAAAGGTTTTCCATGAAAAACAATTTAAGTGAATTTTTTGTGTTAATTGGTCCTAAGCCCATGAGAAAATCGCACTTAGATTTATTAATATTATTAATTTTTTATATGTGCAGAAACTGTTTGATTTTTTGCTACGATTTAAAAAAAATTTAATTTAAAAATTAAAATTTAAGTTTATCAAAAATTTAAAATTTATAAGTCCCGTAACTTATTTTAGCATAATTTTATTCTTTTTTATTTAAATTATACGAATAATTTTAGTTCAATTTTATAATTTTATTTTAAACACACGAAAGTTCTCTATAGCATAAAAATTTAAATAAATTAAAACGTCTCAAAAAGTAAATATAAAATAATTCGAATTAAAGTCAATTAATGCAATGACATAATAATGTGTCAAATATAACGGTACGCATTCCCCAGGTGGGTCGGGGGAAGGGGAGGGGGTGTTTTTTATAAGAGGCCACACTGTACTTATCAAGCATAATAAATCAAAATTCAGCGTGAATGTAAATGGTTTTACAACGAAAACAAAAGCTACAGTTTTGATTGCAGCTCAGGTTGTTGTAAAGTGCAAACCAAAAGAGACACCCAAAAAACTCCCCCTACCCCTCCCCCTCTCCACATCCCCCTCCTCCTTCCCGCCCATCAAAGTTGAGTTTCCCCAATCCACAGTAGAAGTAGAAGAAGAACAAGAAGGAGAAGAACAAACAGCAATTCCGAAATGAATTTCATTTTACAAATATATTAACAACTTTGCACAACAACAACAACAACAAGCAAAAAGCACAGCCAACATATGGAAATGGAAATACGACGACGACACCGACGCCGACGCTGCACTATGGGGCGAAATCCGAAAAATCGAATATTAATTAATAACTTTTAAAGTAAGCTAGATTTTTGAATGCGGTTTTTTTATTTATATTATGTACACCCTCAGAAATATTTTTGGAAAAGTGGGCGTGTCACCACCCCCGCCCTTAATTTTTATTTTTTTTTATTTTTTTATCGGTAACAAGTAAGTTCAAATTTGTTAACCCAAATAACAATCATTGACCTTGTATATCATTAGCAATTAAAAGAAAAGTGGGTGGGTCACCGCCCCAGCAAAAAAAAATAAATGAAAAAAATTTTTTTTTCATATTTTAAAATTTAATATCTACATGAATATATATTTACTAAAATACTTCTTTATACATACAAATAAAGTTATCATATTGGAAAAACATAATTTTGATGAAATTTATGAGTTAAAGGAACAATAGTTGAAATTAATCGTAATTTTCTTAATTTTAAATTTCTTCATCAAACATAAAAAACGATGAGGGTAATTCTTCTTCGAATTCCGCAGATGTTTGATTTGGCCTTCCATTTCACATGATAATTTGTCGATTATTGATGCCATTTGATTCGTTCAACTATAATTTAGTTGTCTCATTAACCAATTTGAATGTGTTTTTTCAAAATATATTTTTTTTCTGTGGCATTTCTTCCATTTGGTACTTAAATTTCGGCACATAATTTGGCTTTTGTTTTTTAAATAGGATTCATATTTTAAAACAATTATTTTTTTACTTAGTTTCCTCTTAAAAGGATCATAATTGCATTTATTTGGTTATGGCTGCCTTTCTCCTTGCACCATATGTCAAACAGCTCCACATTTATAAACTCGAAGTCACCAGCAAAAAATTAATTTGCGCCGATTGTCGCAAATTGTTCACATTGAGACATAATTCCTTTAAATAACAATGAATGGATCTACGACATACAGTTGGAATTACATTAAGCCTCGTTAAGCATCATTGCTAAATTCTTTCGCAAAGTTGATATTTCTTTCCAAGAAATTACGTTTCAACGCATTGTCTAATATAACAAAATATAAACAGAACACGCACAAATACAGAATACTAGTACAACCAACACGTAGTATAAATCCGTATAATTGGTATCCATTTTAAATATTGTAAAAAAAATGATTAGACTTTGTGCAATACCAATTTGAAAATAGGCTGCCAAAATGTTAAAATGCTAGCGCACTTACTTTTCGAAAGCAACAGCTGACTTTAACAGCTGTCAGGGCTAACATTTTTCTGTTATTTAACATTTTTGGTACAGAGCTTTACAGTTTGAAGTTTTCTTAAGATGTTAACACCAAAAAGGTAGTAAAATTAATACCTTGATAAAATGACTAAATATTCGATTTTTCGGATTTCGCCCCATAGTGCGCTGCAGCCTCACACCGTTGATATGTAAATACATACATACTTACATGCACACATGCATAAATGTAGATAACTTCGTGTGTTTGTGTGTGTGCGTCGTCGCCCCATCACACTTATAGGGCAGGCAGCGGCAGAGCATTTATGCCAGCGGCAGCGCTGCCGGCAGAGCGTACAAAAACAAAATAAAAACAAAGTAGAAATAAAAGCAAACTGAAAAGCACAAAAAGCGTAACGCGACGACAGCGCCGCCAGCAGCAGCGGCAGCGGCAACAGCAGCAGCGCCACCACCAACAACAGCAACAACAATCAATTGGCAATCTGTCCCACTGAAAAAACAATTGCACAGACCTCTACTCACACACACACACACATAGTCACACTCGACTCGCTCGCATGCAAACACATACACGTGCGCCGTTACTTGTGAGAGCATGAGCGCGAGAGAGTTTCTGTTTGCCACTCAATTTAAGTGTTGCCGTGCAGCAAACAGCAATGTTGTCGTGCTGCATGCTCACTTGTTCTCTTGGCTGCCGCGCTCACTCACTCACACTCACACACAAGTGGCTGCTCTCTTTCACTCTGGTCATGCTACGCTCTCTCACTCGCTCATTTACTGCCGCAACGCCGCCAACCCCCGATGAACCCAACGCATAACAAAAAGCCAATTTTGTTACTTAAATGTTTACGCTTGTGTTTATCTTTTGTATTCGGTTTCTTATTAGGTTCTCATCTCGTTCTCATCGTTTAACAATTTGAGATATGATGGGAGCTTCGGCTGCCGCTGTCGCTATTTGTGTTTGCATTGGTATGTGTACATACATACATACATACATATATACACACATACGTATTGCCTGTGGTTTTGATTTTGATTTTTGTTGCTGTGCGTTGTTTTTGGGGAGCTTTTGCTAATGAGTGTGATTTCGACTTGTCGAGCTGGTTTATTATTTTGCGGTGTTTGCGCTCTTGTTGCTGCTCATTGCTGCTGCTGTTGTCGTTGTCGTTGTTGTTTTTGTTTTTGTTGTGTGTGCGCGTTGGTGTGCGCTTTTGTGTTGCGAGCCCCCTCCCCTCCTTCCCACTTCCCCAACGATGCTGTTGATCGATGCTGTCGGCGCCGCGGCGTCGGCGCTGGCAGCGGTTTGACTGCGGTTTTTTATTTAGATTAAATAGTTTTGACAGCTTCCAAATTGTTAATCTATGTTTGTATGTAAATATGTGAGAGCTTTTGACGCGATTTTTCAGTGATTAGCAACTTTTGAAAGATTGTAAATTAATCGAGTTAATTTTAGAAATTTACAAATACTTTATGATTTTAATTCTGTAAAGAATTTTTATATGCTTAATTAATTAAGATATTCATAATTTTTTTGCTTTATAATTTGTTTATTTTGTTTATTGCTTAATAATTATTTAAATTTACAAAAATAACTGTTGACATTTTTGTGAGCATTTAAAATTTGAACAAACAATTTATGAGCATTTCAAAAGATAAAAAACAAGAATTTTAATTAATTTATGAACCACAATTATTGAAAAAATTAAAACGCAAAAGCTTCTTCAAAGTCAAAAGCGCCGAACAGAATCAAAGAGAACGAACAAAAACATAAAGAAAGAACGAAAAAATATTAAAGTCAATTTGCAAAATGAGAACGCTTCGTTCGTTGGGTTTGATATGTTAATGTGTACAAAAGTGCATACAAACATACACACAAACATATGTACATATGTATGTATGTACATCACACTCACACACACTCGTACACGCGTACTTGCGCGCATTGTAAGCTCTGTGTGAAAAACATGAATCCAGCGCTTTGCGGTCGAACGGTGTTGTTGGAGAGATGTCGGTGGCGGGGGCGGTCGGTGTTGAGCATATCTGGCATGAGCACAAACACACCAATACTCACTCTCTCATACTCATACTCTCCTACTCACTCTCTCATTGTGGGTCGTCGTCGTCGACGGGATTAAGCATGACAACGACAACAACAACAGCAACAGCAACAAAAACAACGTCAACACAACGATGACGATTGCGATGCCGAATGACCAGGCGAGTGTGTGAGGTGAAGTGGGGGCACAATGTAGCATGCAAAAAGTAATTGGGAGCAGAAAGAGCAAAAAAAGCAACAACGGCAACAACAACAACAAAGGGGGCAGCGACGTCGACGCTGGCGCGCAAGGTGGCGGCTGCGTTCAACACGCAACAAGTTCGATGCAACCTGCTGCGACGCCAAGCGCGCTCTCTCTCTATCACTCTGTCTCTCTCGCTCGCTTCAGCTCACTCACTCACACACTCTCTCTCTCTGTCTGCCTGTCTCAATTTGTTGCGCTCTCTTTACTCGGATCGTTCGGTTCGCTGGTCGCGTGTTGCTTCATAATTTCTGTCTGTTTGTTTGTTTGTTTGAGGGAGCGAGCAATTGGGGGTCATACACATACACACACTCACACACACGCGTACGTGTATCCAAAGAGAGGCATGGCGAAGCACCAACATACTGTCAGTCATTATTTAGCGTAAGAGAGTGGGTGGGTGGGCAGAGAGAGGGGGGCTTAGGAGTACCATGAAAGCTTCGTGTCGCACTCGTCGGTTGTTGTCGTGTGTTTCACTCTATCTCGCTGTCTTTATGCATTTCTGTGTGCGTGCGTGTGTGTGTGTGTAAAACATATTGAGCAAACAAGTTCGCAGCTTCTGAGCGACGTTTGGGACTGTGACTGGAGCTGGGTGTGGGGGGAGGGGGGAGGTGCTGAGTGGGTGGTGAGCGGGGCGGTTGGGCCGACGGCAGTCATCGGAAGTCAATGTAACAACAAACATGCAAACACTCGCACACACACACACACAGACAGGTACATACGTATACTAGCACACTTATACAAAGCTGTGTGCTTATGTGTGTGTATGAATGCTCTCGTGTGGAGTTATTTAAGCTCTCTTATTATTTCATTTGTCGCTTTTAGCTTTTGTCTTTCGTGTTGCCTCTTTGCTGTTGTTGTTGCTGTTGTTATTGTTGTTGTTGTTATTGTTGCCTGACTGGGTGGCTGTTTAACTGTGTGTTGGCCGGGTCGCTTCGTTGGCTACAAAAAATGTGGTAATGTGCGAAAGTCCTTTCGTCATGCTCACCGCGCTGCCCGCTGCCCGCTGCGCCTGTCAAAGCTGCGACGCGGTGGGCAGCAGCGCTTACTGCGTCGGCAGCGTCGGCTGCGTGTGCGCTTGTTTGTTATTGCTTTTATTTTTGCTTGTGAATTTGATTTTGCTTACAAGTTTTTTTTTATTCACGTATTTTCATGTATTCTTTTGTGCATTTTTTTTTTTGCATGCGACTTACAAATGGACAAATGGGAGCTGTGCCCTGCGTTAACTTTTTGTTTGTTTGCGTTTTGCGATTTTGTCGTTCTGTCGGTTGCCGGCAGCGACGTCAGCGTTGCCCTCTGCTGCAGCGCACTATAGGTCAAATGAACCCTTTTTCTGATATAAATTAATTTTTTAACTGTATTTAAATTAACAAACTTTTTTTACTTTCTTATTAGGAATACATTGAACTGTAATGTTGCATACCAGAAATGTTAACATTGCATTCTCATGTTAAGTTAACAGCTGTAAAACATGCAGCTCATTTTTTATTAAATCAAAATATTTTGATACAAATTATGATGAATAGTGATCAGTGTGGTTTTTACTTTATGTTGCTACATCTGTGCTATTGGTATTGTTCGTGTTGTCTGAAATAAGTGTCCATAAAGTTCAAAAAATAATTATTTGGGAAGAGTTTTTAGAAAATGTCAGCACTTGTCAGCCAAGTGACTATATCAGCGGTGGGCAAGCAATGGCTCCGGGAGCCAGCGGCTGCTAATGAATTCAGATTTCATGCCTACCGCTTGATTATATACGTGTTTCAGAGTAATTCCTTGTTAACTCATAATAAGTAAGTTTATTTCCCCTTCTTTTCCACTTCTCCCAAAATTAAACTTTTTAGCACATAACCTATATCTAAGCAATGCCGGTCTGCTTGAAAGGAAAAATTGATGGAGTGGGTGCTATTGTAGGTTATTTTATATGGTACATGTATGGTACATAGAAAACTTTAAAACATATCTTTTTTATTGAAAGACTATTTACTCTCCAAATACAGTCGAACTTCCCTAACTCGAATCACCATTATCCAAGGAAAAAGTTAGAGTTAGGGAGACTTCGAGTTAGGGAATTTTTTTTTTTTTTGGTTTTTTAAATGAAACTACATATCCATTCATATTAAATTGTGAACATTTTAATTTGTTTTTTTTATCTTGTCGGGCTTACAAGCTTACTTACTTACTGGTTACTACATACTCATACATTCAAATTGCGAGCTGTTAAATTTTGTATCTTTAAAGTTAACAAAACTAGAAAAATCAGAAATTAGTTACATAAATTCATTCACTTCAAATTACTTTTACTCTTACCTTACTATACTTTAACTTTTAAATTTCTCTTATTCTTCGAGCTAAACAGAGCTTAAATAATCGGAAATTAGGGTCTGATAATTATTTTTTTTATATTATTTTCTAAAAAAAAGGGCTTTTAGTTTGTGTCTTTCCTAAGGCTATTTCACCAGCCTTTAGAATTTTTTATGCAATATTTTATAATATTGGATCACCATATGTTAATGTACATCATTATAACATACTCAAACAAGCTGGTAACAGAAAACAGTAACTTCAAAATAAAATAGAAACAAAAATAAAACGCAATTTATTGGTGATTTCCCCGAAAAATTCGACTTACAGAAGCACTTGCCAATATTTTTGTTCGAGTTAAGGAGAAATTCGAGTTAGGGAAGCAGAATTGTATGAAAGTTGCTTCGTAAAAGCTATTGCCACTCGATTTTGTTCGAGTTAGAGAAAATTCGAGTTAGGGAAGTTCGAGTTAGGGAAGCTCGACTGTATGTATACAACATCCACAATATGCTAGTAAAAATGTGAATAAAAATCTTGACATATGAAATATACTTAGAAAGTATAAAATAAAACATTATATTAATATTTATTTAAAAAAAAATGAAAATAAGACATTATGATATATATATTGGGGGGCGTTAATGGGCAGTGCCACCCTCATTTTTTCAAAACCATTTCCAAATGTGATCTAGAACGGTACCCAAAAAACTTTACACGGAAAACTTGATAAGCCTTGGAGCTATTAATTTATATAAGAAAAAGGATCCATTCGACCTATAGTGCAGGGCCAGTCTAACAACTTGACTTTACCTATGTGAGTGCGTGTTTGAGAGAGAGAGAGAGAGAGAGAAATGAAGAGTAGGAGGAGTGTTGGAATATTTGACAATGTTTAGATTGTTTGGCGATTTATTATGACAAGTCCTGTTAGATGGAAGAGCTTTCAGTAGGTAAATTAAGATTTTTGGCAGTTGATGTCTAGCGAAAAAATATTACAGGCTGACAATTAGTTGGGAATTGAAAGAAACTTAAATAATTGTTAAATAGAAAAAATTAAAAATAATTTTAGATGAGTGGTGCACCCTGTATACAAGTTAAGAATGCAGATCATCCGAACTTCTATAACTCGAATTAATAAACTTAAGAAAAAGATCTCTTTAAGTCCAATATCTCCATAACTCGAACCATTTTTTGGGAAAATGGAGACTCGAGTTAGGGAAGTTCGACTGCATCTTACTTAATGTAATTTTTGTAGTATTTCTTAAATTTTAAACAATATTAAACACCCTGTATTATTCATATTTAAATAATATATTTTTCAATCATTTATGTGTATTTTATTAAAATTGGAAACCCTGCATTAATTTAGATGGCATTATCAGCCTTTGTACATTAAAAATCACCCTGTATTATTAAAATAATATATTTTTCAATCATTTATGTGTATTTTACCCTTAGTGCTGCTTTCGTCATTTGTGCGGAGTGCTGTCCGCAGTGATTAAAATTAGACACCCTGTATTAATTTATATGGTATTATCAGCTTTTCAATATAAAAAGACACCCTTTATGATTACCCAAATCAAGTGTGATGTTGCTTGTAATGCTCCCCCTGCATATGTAAGCCTACACCCACACACACACAGCACACACACACAACACACACACATCTTACACACACAACACACATACATTGACTGACAACCTCGAACCCTGTCCAAACTCAGGGACAACCCCACCCCCTCAGCCAACCCACAAAAATCTGTCAGATACCGCAAAAAAAAAGAAAATAACTGTTAGCAAAGCTTTCCACGTATTGTTAACGCATTTTATCGCCAACGCGTGGCTGATTGGATTCCAAAGGGGGGCGGTATGTGTGTGTGTGTGCGTGTATGGGGGAGGGATTGGTCTCTATGGGGGTGGGGTGGGGTGAGTTCTATGACAGACATTTCAGCGGTTTTTGTGGGTCACTTTCTGTTGTTGCTATCAATTTCGTTAGCAGCATGAGATATATACATACATACATACACAAATATATACATACATACATATGTATATATATTTGAATGTGTGTGCGTGTGTGTGTATTGTGCTTTAAGCTTAGCGCATTGAAATTTGCCAGCTGCCTGGAACTGTGTTTACTGATCAATTGCTTGCGTCTCTTGCTGAAAAGTACAGGAGGCTCTTTAAGCACAGCTTGGCGCTCCACTTGCCATCACTGCACTCAATCGCCCTCCCGCGCTCTCCCGCGCTCTTCAGCGCGCGCGCGTCTCTCTGGCGCTCTCATTTGCTGTGCTTTGTGGCTGGGGTAACAGGTTTTCAAACAGGTCTCTCGGGTCTTCATTGCTTTGTCGCTTCCCCACCCTTCAACTGTTGCTCTCTCTTTCTCACTCTTCCCATTCCACTTGGCTGCTGTTGGGCGAGATCAGCCGCCGATATTGTTCACACATTTGCTTTAGCTGCCGATGTCGCTGCTGCGTCTGCACTATGGTCCCGATGACGATAATTTTGGAAAAATGTCAATTTTTTAAGTGGTTCAATTTATGATCTTTCGATGGAAATACATTGGAAATACATCAGACAAAAATGCTACATAGTCAGAATTCTAACATTGCCCAACACTGTTAGGCTAACAGCTGTTAAACAAAGATGTTTTAAACGATGAGCACATGCAAGTCTTTAGGTTAAATTCAAGTGACTTTCAACACTTATCCAAAAGCCATTTAACCAAAATTCATAATGGATAATATTCAATGTGTGGCTTGTGTTGTTCTGTGTGCTTTAAAAAGTTACCTAGAAAATATATTTTGAAAGAAAAATCTTTATCTTTAGGAGAATATAACTAATTTTGCCAGCATTTGCTAGAAGTATGACCATATGTGTTTTGTCAAGTAATCAATTCTGCAACCGGACAGTAGAGCTCAAGTAACGGTTTTCGTTGGGTTTCTGGAAAATTGACTTTATTGCTCTCTGTGATGTAGAAGTGTGGCAAAATAGAAGCAATATACTTTCAAAGTTCGTGTTTTAGAACATTTTATTGATCGAAATATTAGAAAAGAATATATTCTAATGTGTTTTAACAGAAAAGACAACAAAAAATACCAGCAAAATATATATTTCCATACAAGACTAGACTATAAACGGATTGTTCCCATGAAAGTTAAATGCTATGGTTGACCGATCTTGATAAATTGTGGGAATATGTCTGGCCTATATTAAATCTTATGTGTTATAAGTTTGGTCCAGATATCTTAGAAAACATGATAATTTTTAAATTTTTAGTTTTCCGATTTGAATTATTTTTTAACAGAGTATTAGAAGCATACGAGGGCTGCTATATATATTTCTGGCCTAATAATGAAACTGCGAATATTTATCATCAAAAATTGTTTTATTGTTTTTCAAAGTATTCTCCAGCCTGATTTATACACTTTTGCATGCGCTCAAACCAATTGTCGAAGCACTGTTTCCACTCCGATTGAGACACCTCCAAAACATGGTTTTTGAACGCTTCAACAGCATCTTCTGGGCACGAAAATCGTTGACCACGCATTTTTTTCTTGATGTGCGGGAATAAAAAGAAGTCATTGGGTGCCAAGTCAGGGCTGTACTGCGGATGACCCATCAATTCGACGTTTTGGCCGGTCAAAAAGGCGCTGGTTTGAGCCGATGTGTGAGAGCTCGCGTTGTCATGGTGAAGAATGATTCGTCTTCTCTTGTTTGTTTTTCGAATTTCTCCAAAGACTTCAGGCAAACAAATTGTGGTGTACCACTCAGAATTGACAGTCCTTCGTTTCTCAAGCGGAACAGTCGCCACATGACCAGTTTTGCCGAAGAAACAGGCGACCATTTGCTTCGAAGTGCTTCTTCCACGAACAACTTTCGTTGGATTTGGCTCGTCTTCGAAGACCCACACGGTCGATTGTTGTTTTGTTTCGGGCTCATACGCATAGATCCAAGATTCGTCACCTATGACGATCTTATGAACATCTTTTGAAGCACCGCGATCGTATTTTTTCAACATTTCTTTGCACCAATCGACACGAGCCTTTTTTTGAGCGATTGTCAAATTGTGCGGGATCCAACGACAACAAACCTTTTTTACGGTCAGGTGTTTATGTAATATCGAATGTATGCTGGTGGGAGAAATGCCCAAGGATGCCTCTATCTCCCGGTATGTCACATGACGATCTTGCATTATTAGTTCACGCACGGCATCAATGTTCTCTGGCACAACGGACGTTTTTGGACGACCTTCACGGAATTCGTCGTTGAGCGAACTGCGACCACGATTAAATTCGTTATACCAGTTTTTCACGGTGCTATAGGATGGTGCTTGATCGCCAAACAAAGACTTAAGTTCATCGATGCACTCTTGTCTGGATAATCCACGTCGAAAGTTGTGGAAAATGATCGCACGAAAATGCTCACGTGTCAATTCCATTTTTTTAACGGAATTGAATTGTTCAAAGCTCAGTAAGTTTAACAATTCACGATTAAATGACAACACGTTCTGAGTGATGTTATGCTAAAAAATGTCAACCTTTCCGATGGAAATATCAGATTGCACCTGGCAACACTTATTGTTGCCTAGGTCAGAAATATATATAGCAGCCCACGTAAGAACTCGTGCAAGCTTGGATCATATAGCATAAAAAATAAAAAATTTTCATATGGCGTTTTCTACAAAAAGGTCCATTGAGGCCAAAAACGTAAAATTTATCAAAAAATTCACATCGTGTGAGATTTTCTTCCGAAAATGTATTCAATTTATTTATTAAAAAAATATATACTAAAAGAAATTCAATAGGATGAACTTATAGATTCTACATTTGAATAAACTAAATTTTTCTATATTTTTGCCCATTTTCCTGAAAATTGACTGTCAAAATGGACCGTTTTTACATTAACGTTTACACTAAGTAGTAAGATTGTAACATAAACAATTTTAATTTAATTTAGTATTTAATTAAGTATTTCGAGATGTTTTTGATTTATATTTTAAAATGGTGTGCGATGTGACGTGCGAATTTACGTCAAATTAAATTAAAAAAATGTGCAAGTCATCTTTGAAAAAAATCATAACCATTTTTAAGAGGCATCAATGCAAAAGAGTTTAAAATTAGTTGCATTAAAATATTGCCTCCGGATTCGATGAATTTGGCGTTTGAATTGGTTGACCTCACAAGTCACTTCCGTTTCATGTCCCGTGCGAATCACTTGAATTTTGTTATTATCTTAAAAATTAAAAATTACCCAAAATAAATCTTTGAACCAATGAAAGAGCTAATAAAATGCTATATGTTAAGCCTTTCATCAGAAAAAAACCCGTTTCCTTTTTACCGTTTTTTTACTTTGAACGTAAGTTTGGAAATGACCATATGCTTAAATTAAAAAAAAGGCGGTACCACGCCCACTTTTTAAAGCACCTATGCAAATGGATACTATTGGTCATATGCAAAAAATTAGACCAAAACATCTTGTCTCGTTCTTGAGTTATTAATTTTTTCCAAAAAATTCGTCATCGGGACCATAGTGGACTGGCAGCGCAGTCGACTTTGCAGCTTTGCTGCTTGTTTGTTGTTGTGTTTACGTTGATTTTATCGCAGGCGTAGCGCGTTTCATTGTCTTAATTTGTAAGCTCTCTCTCTCTCTCTCTGTGTGTGTATTTGTTTGTTTTGATCTTGAGGAGTGCAAAGCTATTTCTAATGGCCGAACTCCAACAGGTTTGCCGCTTGTCTCAAATGACAAATTGCCGCAAGACGCGTCTCTGATCTCTGCTGATCTTCTGTCTTTGTCTCTGTCCCTGTCTCTGCCAACATAATTGGCAGCCACGCGCCTCTGTCGCGCTCTCTCGAGTGCAAATCTCTTTAGTATTTCTTCTCTTTATGTTTGTTGTTGCTAGACTTGCAGTGTTCCTTAATCAGTTTTGACATTAATTTGAGTGGACGATTCCCTTTTTGCTGGCCATTCATCAGTCCGCTTCGTATGCATGTCAGGCTGCAAGATTATCCACTTAAGTTGCTGTCCACCCCAAGTGACAATTGTCATTGTCATTGTCATTGTCTTGGTCGCTTGTAAATCATTGAATTTGCTGTGTGTTTTGACAGCCCGCCGAATGCTTAATAATATTTAACAATAATTGTCTGAAATTGACTCATAAATTATACGAGACGTCGCCATGTGTCAGATTTTCGTTCACTTTATGGTTATAAATATATATTTACACGCACACACGCACACACACACACATTGCAACTGCAAATTGCAGAGAGCGTAAGCTCAGACACTCTCTCTCTCTCTCTCTCTTGAATCATCCTTCCACTCTGACAAGGCGCTGACATCTTGTGCTCAGATTCAATTTCAATATTGCCACTCGTTGATTGATTGAAAGGCGAACGAGTTGAAATGTGGCGAAGATTGATCATAAACAGGCTCAGCAAGAGAGCGGGGAAAGAGGGGAGAGCAGATCAGCAGATCAGCAGATCAGCAGATCAGCAGATCAATCTATCAATTCAGCGTTCAAGTACTTAATAATGCATAATTATTCATTTCGGTTTACACAAATTTGTCATCAATCTGCTTTTAAAGCTTAATTCTCTCAACAATCTCAATGCTGATAAACTTGTGAACTTAGACCACAAAATACATTACGCTTACGAAGTTTGTGAATTGCTATTCCCTCGAATATTATTTACAGTCGAACTTCCCTAACTCGAATCCCCATTGTCCAAGAAAAAGGTTCGAGTTATGGAGACTTCGAGTAATGGAATATTACTTTTTTATTTTTAAAAGAAACTATAAATTCATTCATATTAAATTGTAAACTTTTTAATTTGTTTATTTTTACAATCTTGCTTAGAAAATTAAAAATCTGAAACTAGTGACTACAAACTAATACATTCAAATTGCGAACTATTCAATGTGTTTCTCGTTAAAGTTAAACAAAACTAAAAAAAATCAGAAATAAGTTTAAAAATTTCAAATTACTTACTCTTACTTTAACTTTTAAATTTTCTTTTATTCTTCAAGCTAAACAGAACTTACAAATTTTGAAATTAGGGTCAGATAATTTAATTTTTTTTTATATTTTTTTTTTTTTTAAAAAGGACTTCTAGTTTGTTTAAGGCCCTGTATAGTAGTGATCGTCCCATCAGCCTGTACAATAGTTAATGCAATATTTTATCATGTTGCATCATCATATGTTAATGTACATCAATTTAACATACCCAAACGAGCTGTTAACAGAAAACAGTAACTTCAAAATAAAACAGAAACAAAGATAAAACTTAATTTTTGGGTGATTTCCCCTAATAATTCGACTTACATATATAATTTGTTCGAGTCAAGGAGAAATTCGACTTATGAACGTTTGAGTTACGGAAGCAGAATTGTATGAAATTTGCTCAGTAAACGCTATTGCCACACGATTTTGTTCGAGTTAGAGAAAATTCGAGTTAGAAAAGTTCGAGTTAGGGAACGTCAATTCGTCAATTCGATTTTTCAAATAAAGTTATCATTAAGATTTGAAACAAAAATTGCAAAATTAATATGATAACTAAAATACCCTTCGTTTAGGGTTAGTAAACCCTCATAGCATGGCATTTATAAAAACACTACAAATGGATGCGGTTATAAAACGGTTATCAGCTGAAAAGCGAAGCGTGTGACAAATGCAAATGCAAATTCAAATCGCGAGTGAGAGAGAGAGAAAGACATACAAAGAGTTCATGACAGAGACAACATGACGTTAAAGTCGATTAGCGGTTAGCTTAAATAGCTGCAGGTCGGGTGACAGGGGAAGTGGGCGTGGCAAAAGGGCAACACTTGCCACACACACACATACACACACGTGCCACACATTATGCAAATGATCTTATAGACAATGTCAGTTCAAAAGTTCAACACATTAGCGTAACAGCTGCCACGCCCCCTCTATATGCCTCTATATGAGGACAGAACTAAATGGAATTAATAATAAAATAAAATATTCACTGTTTAATTAAGTGGCGTAAAATTGAAATTCGAATAATTTACACAGAGCAACAAAACGTTTAGAAAAATGCACAAAATATTTATGAAGATAACAAACGAATAAAAATAACTGGGTATAAAAATATGTGTGAATGTGTGTGTGTGTGTGTGTATATATATAATATGTTAATGCGGTCAGTACTAAATCATAATTTGTCAACAATTTCAGTATGCTAAATAATTTACTTTTGTTTTCATTTTTGTTTTGTTGCTGTTGTTGCGGTTGAGAGTTTCTGTTATTGTTGTTTGCATTTTATTATTAATTTGTACAATATATACCCTGTAAATGCAAACTCATGCATAGAGCCTATGATAAATTGATTTTAAGTTTTTTAATTTATTTAAATAGAATTATATTTATTTGTGTAAAGACTGGTTTAATTAATATAGTTTTCTTTACGAAAAGTTGAGTATGTTACCTAAATAATCTACTCAACTTATAATAAATATCAGAAATAATCCAAGTTTCTCTTGTTGAATTTTAATTTACTGGATATCTCCTAGTCTAAACTTGACTTATTTTTATAATGATTACTTAACCTATTTAATTTATATAATTTTTATGGAAGCTTAGGTATATTTTCAAAATAATCTACTTAATAATAAATTTCAAAGTTTTTCTTATAGAAATAATGAAATTTAACTTGAAGATTTCTTTTGTTTAATTTGTGTTTACTGGATATCTTCCAGTCTAATATTCTCAGATTTTTCGTGCTTTTTTCATACATTGTTTTGGCTTTTCCAGTTGGCTGATTGTGATGGGTTTTTGAGCCGCTTCTTGTTGCGTTTAGTTGTTGTTGTTTTGTGGCTTCTTTCATTGTTCGTATTTCGGTTTTGCAGTTTGTCAGTTTTATAAATTGTATCTGTCAGATACGCGCTCATTAGCATTGAAATCGCATTCAATTGCCAGCTCCAAATGCAGCACAAATTTGCTGTGATGTTTTTTCTTTTTTTAAAGTATTGTTTTCTGCTATAGTTTCACATGATCAGCTTGATTCCAATATCTATTTCTTTCGTATGTTTTTAAAAATTTCCACGGCAAAGAGAAAAATTTGAAAACATCCAAAACAATTTGCCCGAAATGATTCAAAATGTTATTTTGACACATTTTTCGCTTGTCACACAAATAGAGTTAATAATAAATAAAGGCCAACAACAACAACTGAAATAACAAGAGGAAGAAATGAGAACATTGAAATGAGATGAAAAATACCCATCATAGAAAAAATGCCACAAGAAATTGGGACATGTCAAAATATTTCAAATCAAAAGAACTTGAGACAATAAAGAACTAAAAATGAAAGCGTCGCGTTTGAATTTTTGTATCTATGTATCTAAGTATCTATCTTCCAATCTATCTGTGTATTTATATCTTGACGTGCATCTGTATCTGTATCTGTGGCTAAAATGATGGCATTATTAATAAAGTGGCAGTTTAACAATTTCACAGGTTCTAAACAATTCTTCACACAACGTTGGCATTTTTGTTTTGTTTTTCATAATTCAACACTTGCCGTCTCGCTCACTCGCTAAGCAGCTATAAAAATTCTGAATGTTTGTTTGATTTCGGTGACAAATATGTTCTGTTTAGAGTTAATATATTGTATATTGTATATAAGATATGCATGAATATCTGTTTATATGACGGATTATCATCTATTCAAAATTTAAATCGCTGTGTCAAATTGTTCATTATTATTTGTATACGAGTTGTCTTTCAGTTTAAACAATTGATCATTAGCAATTCGTTATTTTTTTTTTTGGCGCTACATTAAAGCGGGAAAAAATGTCTTTCTTATTAGCTGAGCACTTGAAGGAATGTTAATATCAATAATTATTATAATCGTTGTATAAACTTGATAAGAATAATATATTTGTGCTAATATTTTTTCACTTTTTACTATAAATACGCTGTACTCAAAATATGATCTGATTAAGTAATTGATCAAAAATATACTCTTTATGATCTGTGAAATTTTTTCACATCTTTTTTATCTTTTAAAAATACTTATACATTTATTGCTGCAATGCTAAAATGTTTATAAAGTTTTTTTTCTAAACTCGCGCTTCAAAGAATTTTCATTCATCAATTAAAAATCGGCTGCTTAAAGACAATAATCAATGGTTTTTATTGCGAACCTTGTGCTACTTCATTTCAACGAAAATAGTAGAAGAAGAAGATGAGAACTACATGCATAAGTAAATCCTCGTCAATATCTCAATGCAACAAATCAATCATAAATCACAAAATCGCAATTCCACAAAGAATGCCTCGAAAAAATGCCCTCCAGGCGAATGTGTTGAAAACTCGCTCGGATATTTATTTATGCCCCCAATCCACGTGGGTATGTGTGTGTGTGTGTGCCTCACTCAGTTCTGACATTCAAAGTCTAATTCATAATAGATTCATGCGCTCGCTGTTTACCGCATTCGTCTATTCGTTAATTCGTATTCGTATTCGTATTTGCTGCTGTTACAGACGGCGTATAAGTAATAAGTTTTATTTGGCACTTGCCAGCGAACTATGATTGTTGTTGTTGTTGCTGTTGTTGCTGGCGTCATTTAATGGCTAACCAATACGACATGTCTATATATCAGCTGCCGCTATATCCATAGCCATGTATCAGTATCTGTATCTGTATCTAGATACATTTCGGTGTGTATCTGGCGATCTTTGTGCTAAAATTAATTTGTAGAAAAATGCGTGCGCTGCTTGTCGAGGTTGTTGCTGTTCTTGTTGCTGTTGTTGTTGTGTTGTTGTTGCTGGTTGCAGGTTCCAATCGTCAGCAGTTTGCGGTAGCAAATTACGAGAAAATTAAATGTTGATTTAATTTTGAAAAGCAATTTTTCATCTTTAGCGTCGTCGTCGTGGCGACGCAATTGACGTATGTATCTGTATCTCTATTTGTAGATGTATCTGTAAATGTATCTGTAGCTGTCTCTCTATCTGTAGATGTATCTGGTGGCATTTGCTGGGCATTTGCATGTGTCTCCCTATCAATGTCTGTGTGTGTGTGTGTGTGTGTCTCCCTGTCTGTTTGTATTTGAGTTACAATTTTGTTTCGCTTCGTTTTTCGCTACGGCAATAAATTGCACTTTGCACATCGTTGACGGGTTCGTTGCCAGCTGCAAAGCGACAACAAATTATATATAAATATATATATTTGTATAAATGTAAATATATATGCTTATATAATGTATACATATATAATTAAATTCTGCTAAAATTATCACTCTTTTAAGCACACCCTGTAGCAGTATTTAGTTGTTAAATATACATCGACAATTGACAATAAGTTGAACAAATTATTATCACTAATGTCTTTATCTTTGTTCAATTTGTATTACATTCTTTTAATAAATTATTATAAATTAAAATATCTATTTAAAAACGAGTACATTTGTGTAATTTATTTTTTAACAATCGTATCAAAACTACTAAAATTATATGAAAATTAGTTACACTTAATAATAATTTCTCCTACCTGTTATTAACAGCTGTTATGCTAAGAATTTAAGTTAAATGATATTTAAATAAGTGTTTTATACATTTTACATAATTTTGTTATTATTATTTGATATATTTTTGTTGTGATCCATTGTTTTATTTAATAAACTTTACTTAAATAAGTAATAATTAGCTAAATTGTAAATTAAAATTTTTTTATTTATACATAAAACTAAATAAAATTAAAATAATTAAGTAGGGAAAATTGCCTAGTCTTTTTTATATTCTTTTAATTAATGATAAATGGTAATAAGTCAATATGCAAATTCCAAAAAGACAGTCGTTAAATTTTTAAACTATATAAAGTTTATTTAATGGCATCAAAAATTACGTCAGTTGCTTCATATAAACAATTTTGGTATTTACAGAAGCATAAGAATGTAGATTTCGTTTGGATTTATTCTCACTCGAATTGTTTTCTTTAATATTTACTCAACTATCTTTACAGGTATCTAAAATGTGAAGCGCACACGTGTGCTTCTTTTTTTGTTTTTGCTCTTAAAACACGCGATTTCTTTTGGATTCTCTGCTTGTTCTTAACTGATCTATTGCCGGCTTATGTCGATGCCGTCAGTTGCTGGACCACCGTCGAAATTGGCTTAACAACAAAGGCCGAAACGGTTTTCTGGACAGCCAAACAACGAATTCGACACGCCCACCTGTGGCCGTTGCTTCTACTAGTTGTTGTTGTTGCTGTTGCTGTTGATGTTGTTATTGCTGTTGCTGTTGTTGTGATTGTTGCTGCTGGCGGCGGTGGCGGCATCCGCATGGCCAAAGTCAAAGGCCAAAAAAGGCAACAGCAGCTCCGTTGGCCGTTGCCCCCTTTTGACTTTAGGCTTTAATCGGTTTGGTTTTAGAACTTGTCGGCGGGCCGGGCTAATACCAATTAGTGTTTTCGCTGATCCCAACAACAGCAGCAACAACAATGAAAGACGCCTCAAAAGATTTATGACACCCACAAGTTGAAGTTGCGGCGCCGTTCGGCAACATGTTGTGTCTAATTGGCAACATGTTGCAAGCTGCCCACTTTTCAATTTGGGGCAGGCATCTATTATATAATCTGTGCAACAATAAATTGAACAACATGTTATCAGCTTATCAATAAAATAAAATAACAAAGTCAGCATTTCATTTCTGAATGAAATCAAAAACTGAGTTCACAATCACTTTTAATTATTACTTAAAGACTTTTACTTTATAAATCATACCTACAAATTATTTGCGACTAAGAATTAAAATTATAAATACTTATAAGTAGTGATACTTATTATATTCATAAAAAATAATGTTTAAAAATGAGTTTTACTAAATTAGTCATTAAAACAAACATTTTGATTGGTCATTAATAACTAAGATTAATTTGTTTTTTTATAAGAGTTATAAATGCATTTTTTGTGAGCCAAATTGAGACTATTATTTGTGAGGGGAAAAAATGTCTCAAAAAACGATTATTGTTGAATTAGCAACAAATAAGTCTTTGAGACTTTCATAGTTTAAAAAAATTGTTGAAGATAGGCTTTCTGGGTTATCTTTCTCCAATCTAAATTATAAATATTTACAAACTTAAGTTTAGTTGCTATTTTTTTTTTGGCAGCGCAAATTCGCGAATTCTTCATTTACCTTTTTTTTTGTAATTTTTTGTTTTGTTTTCAATTTTTTAATAATTTTTTTTTGCTTGTGCTTTGCCAGCACAGAAGGTGTTTGAGTTTATTGTTGTTGTTGTTGTTGTTTGTGGTGTTGTTGTTGCTGTTTGGTTCTGCTTCTGGGTCATCGCTCTTAAAATATTTAAATTGTTTTTGCTCACTTTTTCTTACTGTTTGTTTTTGTTGTTGCTGTTTCACCTGAAAGTTGTCTTTGGGTTTTGGGTTTGGTTTGGTTTTTTATGCCCCATCACATAGAAGACAACACAAAAATATATTTTCGCATGTAAAAAATGAAAAGTACAATCCACTTTTTGTTCTCGTTTTTTTATTTCGTTGTTTTTTACCCGTTTTTTTATCTCATTTTGCCACTGGTCGTTGATCCGTTGTTCCCAGCGCTGAATCGGCGAATTTAACTGATTTGACAGCCTCATACGATATGATATGATGTGATACCAACCGATGTTGATGTTGACGATGGTGACAGAGACAGAGACAGAGACAGGGACAGGGACAGAGTTCTTCTCTTTCGAATTATTTGAACTTCTATTCTTAAGACTTCAATGTGCAAAACAAGTTGAAGCTGTTCAAGCTCTATGATGTAATTTGTGTTTTTATTTGCCCCAAGGCAATTTGGAGGCACCTTAATTTGATCGGATAACTTTATTTATGGCAACAGTTGCCAGCTGAAACTAATATATTAAATTTAGCTTTGATTTATACTGGAAGTCAAAGTACTTTTTTATTTTAAGCTGGTTGAATATAAATAAATACAGCATTGTTCTGATAAAAATTAAATACCATTTAAGCAAAGGTCTATAAAGTTTATATATAAATGATGTCTCATACAACCCCAAAAAAAAAAAAAATTTAATTTTTTTTTTTTTTTTTTTTTTTTTTTTTTTTTTTTTTTTTTTTTTTTTTTTTTTTTTTTTTTTTTTTTTTTTTTTTTTTTTTTTTTTTTTTTTTTTTTTTTTTTTTTTTTTTTTTTTTTTTTTTATTATTTTTTTTTTTTTTACTTTTTTTTTTTTTTTTTTCCTTCCACCCCCCCCCCCCCCCCCCCCCCCCAAAAAAAAAAAAAAAATTTTTTTTTCCCCCCCACCTCCAACAACAAAAAAACAAAACCCATTTTTTTTTTTAACTTTTTTTTTCTTGTAGAAACTTAGAATATATCTTGGAAAAAATCTCAAATTTTGGGACGTTTTTAGGATTCTGAGTATTATGAAATAATTGCACTATATGGTTGAATATGAAATGATAGTTCTGAATTTTGTAATTTTAGTCAGTCTCTTTACAAAAGTAAATATTGATATTGTATGCTTAAAATTAATTTTCTTTTGGTTTCTAATTTGTCTCATCAAAATTAAAGTTGCTTGTTCAAAAATGTTCTAATGTAATATTATTTTTTTTAAATTTTGATCCTTTTCTTGTCGACTTTTTTTAGTGAATGATACATAATTAGAAAAATTAAAGCATGTTATTTTTTTATTTTTTTGATACAATTATATGCAAAATAAAATAATAGAGTATTTCTGTGTATTTGAAGAAATCTATAAGAAAGAGAAGCTCTGCTTTTATTCATGTATGTATGTATTTTCTGTATATTTTAAAGTTATTTGGTTATATGATGGATAACCTCTAATATCTTAGATATGGTTTGTTAATAAGATGCCCCTTTTGAAAGTTTTATGTTTTTTGGGAATTGCTAAGCCCAAAAATAGTCTTGGCCTTTTGATTTGGACGCATCTTCAATTGATGCGGAAGCATTGAAAACGGCGTTGAGTTCTTGGAAAAGCGATAAACTCGCCTATATCACCTAGAATGTGTGTGTATGTGTGTGTGTGTGTGTGTGTGTGTGTGAGTGTGTGTCTTATAAAGGAGGCAAAAAGAAGACATGAAGAGCACATCCCATGCAAGTAGATGCCATATATCATGGCACGGCTGAGCGCGCCAAGTGCGTGCCCAGTTCATTAGGAGCATATGGCAATGTGTGATAGAAGAGAGGGGGAAAAAGTCGAGGGAGAGAGAGAGAGGCAGCGAGAGAGATGGGTAAATGGGGGAAGCAGTTGTTGCTGCTGCTTGGCAACTACTTTGCACTTTGCCAGATACTTAACTTGCAGTTATTTACAAGTCATGCTTGCTGCGAATTCGCTTGACTGTGCAGACAGAGACAGAGAGAGAGAGAGAGAGAGAGAGAGAGCGGGAGAGAGAGGGAGAGAGAAGTAGCAGTTGTTGAATGCTTCTGATGATGAGGATGATGATGGGCTGCGGCTTCTCGGCATTAAAGCAGCCAAAATCTGTTGGCGTTTTTTTAAATCTTTTTTCTACTTATTTATATTCGCATTTATAAATAAACAATATGAAAGAGTTGTCGTTGTAATAAATATTGTACACACAGAGAGACAGACAGACAGACAGACTGACTGAGTCTGAGAGACAGGCAACAGACGTGCACAAATATATTTATATTTAGCCAATTTTCAACGCTTGTTGACAAAACTGTCAACAAAATGCAACGCAAAGCGTAATAAAATTGTCCAAGAAGCTGACGCAATTGAAGCGTCATCAGGGGGAGACGACAAACAAAGTTGTGACAGGCGAGAAAAGGGAGATGGGAGACACGGCAAACGCAATGACAAATACAAAGGGAAATGGTAAAGAGTTTTTCACATTACGTATACGCACTGATAACACACACACATGCAACTCCTGAAGGAGGCAACAGTAGATTGCAGACACAAGATGCCAGTATAAGAGCCAAGTTATGAAATCTGTTGAGAAGAAATCGTTATAACTTATCGTGACGTACTTACTTGAATAAATATAAAGGTCACGTTATTTAAAATATTTAATTTATTTGTATCTGCTCAAAAACTCTTTTTTAAAAATGTTTATATTCTTGTGTGAATTAATAATAGAAATATTAATTTAACTCAGTATGTGATAATGCATTGTTGTAGTATTACTTTTCCTCATTAAAATCGATCTTTTATTAAGTGATTATTTAAAACAAATTCAAAAAGTGTTTTCGAATATATATATAATATTTTTAATATTATTTATGTAATTATTTGATTTAAAATGCTGATTAAAATTTATAAATATTTTATTCAAAGAATCTTTGACTTCAACTAATGGATATATAATTTGAAATCTTGGACTAATTCTCAGAAATATACTTATGGGAATTAAAAGAATTTAAAGTCTATCTAAATAACCTTTTAAATTAACAGTTATTTCTAGGAATTTGGCCAATATATTCAACTCTATAAACATGTAAATGATTTCACATTTATTATGAGACTTTAAGCCATAAACAATCACGAGTGTTAAGGTGTCTTAACTTAATCATTAGCCAAATGGATAGTGATTAAAGTCGCTTCAATTACCACTTGGCCCACATCTTGGCAGCAGCAACTGTTGCCGTCTCTGGACCAAGTTGTTGTATAGTACTACCTCAAAAATCAGAGTCAAGCAGTTGTTTATTAACTCAACTCTCGGCCACTTGACACATTTGGTTAAAAGATCAGTCACCTTGCCAGACGCACGGGCACATAACAAATCTTCAGCACAACAACAACAATAACAACAACATCGAACAGTTCAAGTCAGCTAATAAATTTATTTCTTTAATTTTTATTATTGTTGTTGTTGTTGTTTCGCTCTCGCCATAAATAAACTATACAAATATTTGGCTCGACTCGGCAAAAGCAACGAGCTCATAAATCTGTAAATAAATAAAATAAATTTTCGTACATATCAAAATGTATCAATAAAAATGCTCAACAAGTTTTATTCGCAGCGCATAGAAAAATTTACATTTATCAAAACAAAATCGGCAGAAATGATCAGGCAGCGCAGTCGGCGTCGACAGCGGCAGCGGCAGCGACTGAGCTGCTTGCTAATTTGACGTGTTAATTGCGACCGATGAGCGAGAATGAGAGAGATAGAGAGATCCGAGACGAGACGAATCGAATTGAATCGGAGACGAAGACGAAGACAAGAGAATCGAAGCTATGCTCTCAGTTATTCAGTGTTTCGCTGGTTCGCTCTCTCTCTCTCTCTCTCTCTCTCGCTCTCCCTCCTTTTAGGGGGCCATAAATTTGATGTGTTTTGTGGCAGAACGAAACGTTTAAGCCGCAAAATGACAAACAACGAATTAACAAATTAATAAATTATATTTTTCTTCGCCTTTTGGCGCCGTCAAATGAATATTTAATATTTAAATGAATGGGGCGGGCCGGGTATCTTTGTATCTCTGAGCGGCTGCCGTTGATTGTATCTACGAGATACAGTATCTATAACTAATGCGCAGCATAAATTTGGCACTTGCTGAGCGGAGCCGTCGCCACCGTCGAAACCACCGCCACCGCCTACTTTTTGCATGCTATTGCATATTAATTCAACTGACGGCAGGCAGGCGTTTAATTGCCCACCAAATGGGGCGTGGCGAGCAACAGTGACGTCAACAAGTTGACGCCCCGCATCCGCATCAAATCAATTTGCACCACCGACTCGACTCGACTCGACTCGATGATTTGATCAGCTCAAGTGGGTGCTCAAAAACCACCGACACCACCGGCTGGCAAGTGTAAAATTGCCCAGAGAAAAACCGTTTAGCATATGCAGAAAAGGTTGCGGCAGATTCCGTGGCAAATTCATGCAAAATACCTGACAGATGTAAATGCATCGAACTCGAAATCTATCTAGATACATATGTATGACTAATTTGCTGTCAATTGCCGAACATGAGTCGAACACGAGTCGAGTATGAGTACAGATTGTGAGTGTTTGAGTGAATGTGAGTGCGAGTACTTGTAATAACATAAATAAGACGCCAGAGCGGAAAAACACTCGCATCATTTGTAACCCACAGCGCAGACGGTGCAATGATCTCTCTGTGGTTGTACATTTGTATTCGTATGTGTAATTGTGTGCATCTATGTGTGTTTATGGCTGTATGCCAGCAATAAAAACAACAGCAACAATTGATGCAGCAGCTTTTGAAAGAGTCCAAACCAAACAAACGATAATTGTAATGGAAAAATTGAATAAATTAAGCCAAGTGATTTTTCATTTATATGTACAGTTCATATATTAAATATATTTAAATAAATAAATTGATGATGTAATCAAATGACATTTAATTATTATTTATTTGACAACAGGAAATTAAGGAAATCGTAAAAGGAAAATAATGCAAAGCTTAAGCTCGAAGAAGAAGTGTAATTAATTTCTCAATTTATTTAAAATTATCTGATATGGTCACAAAAACATTTAAAAGTATTTCATATTTATTTTGGAAAACTATAAATTAGTTAAACTTTATATTTGCTAACAATTTTCATTTGAAATTTCCAGTCCAATCTGGACTGTTTTATTTAATTCATAAGTTATCTTTTTTTTGGCGCCAGTTTAATTTTGTGTTTTCTGTAACCAACAAATAATCATACGCCATGTGGGCCCAACAGCTCAGTGAGCCGATTAAATACTAAAACACAATTGAGAAAACTCAAAATGCAACTGAAAATAGAAATAAAACTCAAATGAAAATAAAAATAAAAATCAAAATAAATATCGCATTTTCTGGTCATAATTTGTTGGTCTGCTTTTGGCGATTTCAATTGCCTTCAAATTTGCCAAACAATCAAAGCGAACAAAAATATCATAAAAATGGCAAATCTATTGCTGTACCTATGCACATAAATATTTATACATATGTACACTCGCTTACGCGTGTGTGTGTGTGTGTGTGTGTGTGTGTGTGTGTGTGTGTATGGGATAAATGCAAAATAGTCGCTCATAAAATATAATGCAATGTGAATTTTCAATAAAATATCAAAACACAACCATGAAATGTGCATCGTCCAATAGACAAATGAACGTGCATACTCGCACACATACACAAACACTCACACACTCACGCATACACACAGACAAACACTCACTTGAAATGCAATAATCATATTAAAATCAACATCAACTATGAGAAAAAATCTCTAAAGGCAACAAAATAGTTCGTTTTTAAAGTTATTATTAGCCGCAAATGTGCGGCGATACAAACAAACACACATACACACATTTATATATATATGGCGATGTATATATGTATTTATATATGAGTACAATCAATATATTTTACCGTAGATCGGTTTTGCATAGCTCTATATATCTAAGTATTTATATATATGAATGCATCTGAATCTGTTTGTACATCAATTGAATGACTGACGCTCGAGTGCTTTTATTATTATATTTGTATTTATATTTGTATTTGTATTCGCCATTTATGTTTGTGTTTGTGCTTTGTATTTGGCATCTCGAATAAATCATTTAAGCTGCCGCAAAAAATAAAATCAAGTTGCAAATATTCAATGAACTACTTTTCGGTTAGTGGCAAAATGTATGCAATGCATATAAAAAGTACACATTAAATAAATACATACATTTTGTTTATTTTTATATGTACACATTACACATACATATATTGTTACATTTATAGACCTATAATATGTGGAATTGTTTTTTTTTCCCACCCCACCCAACACAAATAAAAATATTATTTTAATTTTTTTTTTTTTAAAAAACCTTAAAAAAAAACCACCCATAAATACAAAAAACAAATACAAAAAAAACACAATAATAATTAAATTTTTTTTTTTTTAAAAAAAATTTTTTATTTTTATTATAAAAAAAAAATTTTTTTTTCTTTTTTAAAAATTTAAATTTTTTTTCCATTTTTTTTTTTTTTTCTTCTATTTTTTAAATAAAAAATAATATCGTCATAATATTAAATAATAATATTAATAATATTAAATTGAAGTTTTAATGCTAAATGTTATTTATTTGAAATGCTTAATTATTTTATTTATTTTTATTTTACCTCTTGAAATTTTAATTTCATTCAAAGTTTTTAGTTTTTATTTCTTATTCAATCTTTCTACATTATTAGACAATTGGCCATATAAAGTGATAACCCAAAATAAAACTCAACAAAGAGAAGAACATTTCTACACGAATGCATATACACGCACACACGCTCTTACATACTTTGTTGTACATATATCTCAATATTAATTTGGCATTTATAAATTTTGCAATTTAAAACGCAAATTTCAACAATTTCAGGCGTCAACGCATCGCCAAAGCAGCGCAACCCCCTCTCTACATCGTGCCTCTTCCCCCTTTCTCCCTTTGTTCCATACACAACCCCCCCTCTGTCAGGCTGTCCGCCCCTATTTTGTACGCTCCTTCGCCTCGTTGCGCATACGCCACGTAGGCCCGTCGCATATAAATTTGCGACTCAATCGCCTCAGCATTTGTTGCTATTATTGTTGATGTTGTTGTTGTTGTCGTCGTTGTGGTCGCCTTTCGAGGCGAGTGCCCCCGAGTTGTGGCCCACAGTGCACTGTGGGCTACTTTTTGGTCGATCCGCCTTCATTTTAGATGCATTTAATTTGCCTCACCTTCCCTGGACCTCAGTCTTTTTTCTTCTCTGCTCGTCTACAACCAACAATTTGTGTGTGTGTGTGTGTGTGTGTGTGTAATTGTTGTTTATTTTGCTTTTTCTTAAAAATAAGTTTTTAATTGCTGGCCGACGGTTTTGGCAGCAGGCAGAGATTATTCGCCAAATAATTTGGCTCTTGTGGCTGAAAAACCGATCGCAAAGTTTTTTGCAGCTTGAGCGAAAATCATTCTGTTGGGTAAACATCTCTCATGAGATGCCACCATGTGGCGCAGCTAATCAGAGTTCTGCCCCACTCGCCTCCCTCCCCCCAACTCGTCGAATAGTTGGCAAAATAAATTATCGAAATGAGCGGCAGCGTTGAAATTAAACAGGTTGGCCGAGAATGCAGCATCTTATGCGGTTGCTGTGGGCACAGGGAGATACAGAGAGAGAGCGAGAGAGAGAGAGAGAGAGAGGGGAGATAAAGGAGAAGGAGGGGGAAACGTGTGCCTGTTTATTTTGTTTGATTGCCAGCGCAGTCTGTTATTTTGCTGAACGCTCATAATTTGTATATTTGCGATTTTCAATTAAGCTGCCGACGCTCTGCCTCTGCCGCTGCCTTTGCCGCTGCCACTGCCTCTGCTGGGCGGTGACATATGCACCACAAATATGCCACATGGCCTGACGCTGTGTGTCCATTGAATGCAACTTATTGAAATTTATTAATAGACAGCCACCCACGCGAAAGCAGAGATCGCATCGTTTCAGGCCTCGACTCCTCTTCGACTCTTCGGCTCTTGTGGCAAGCTCTGGTCATCAGAGACACACGCACACACTCACACATTGGCCATTGCCATTGAGTAGACATAATTTACAATTATTTCAAGGACACTTTACATAGACCTCATCGCGGCTCTGTTCATTATCATCATCATGAAACGAGTTCGAGTTCGAGTTCGAGGCGCAAAGCAAAGACAGCCCCAAAAGCCACCTCAACTCAACTGAACAACGACCACTTGATGGCTCAGACACAGAAAAAAAATGGAAATCCATTCTAAAAATCAAGCTTTAAATTCTTAATTTTAGCAGGTGTATTTTAGTTATGTATTCGGGATCAGGGTATCAAATCGAAACGCATATCGTTTTTGGTTATATACGTATTTGCATTTAGATTTTCGGTTATCGGTTGTAGAATATTTTTGTGTATCGGTTACTTAACGGTAACCGCTTAGTTATGATTTTGCTTCACTAAAAATTCCACATTTTTTTTAATGATATGTAAATTCAAACACAAATATTAAAAAATTTCAAAAATGAAGATCTTTTTAATATAAGTATTAAAAAAAGGTAAAAATAAAAATTAAATTACGTTTTCAAAAACGATAATTATACCTTAACAACATAATTCAATTCTATGATTACCTTACCGAAATTAACCGTTATGCATGAATCGGTTACTAAGTTGTTTCGGTTTGAGTAATTTCGGTTAAAAGAAAAAAGTTTTGTGTCAGTTACGGTGACGCCTACGTTATAATTAAGTCTTAATCCCTGATTTGGGATATTAATATTCAATTAACGCAAAAAGAGTATAAAATCAGCATTAAAATAGTAAAAGATCGAAAACTTTTAATTTCACTGGACATAATTCTTGAACGGCACCGATAGTCTAAAAATATTTGCTCGGGAATGAATTAAGTTTGTACTGAGTTGAATCGATTTTATCGCTGAATCTTGGAATTTTTTTCTGTGTGTACATACATACGTGTTGGCCATGCTTAAGTGAGTTTAGCTTGAGCCCTGTGCGGTTTATGTGGCAAGCATCTCGCTGCCACTTGGCCATGTTGTTGTTGTGGTTGTTTTTGTTGCTGTGCTTTAAGTGAAAAATTGCAATTTTAACGCCCGCGTTAATTTATAGCAGTTGCTGCTGCTGCGTTCGGTGCAGTTGCAGCCAGTTACAGATGCAGATGCAGATACTTCAGATTCAGATACAACTAAAGCTACAGCTATGTAGATACATAGATACACATGACGATGAACTGGAAGAGACGCAAGTATCTAGTGCTGTCCGTATCTTTGTCTTTTTGGGAACGTGTTGTTCTTGTTGCCGTGGGGATATCCACAGTCAGCAATATTGCCGCTGTTGTAGTTGTTGTTGTTGCAACTTCTACTGTTGTTGTTGTTGTTTTTTTTTGCATGTACTTCTGACCGTGCTGAAGGTAAACCAGTGCGTTGTCATTGTTGCTGCCCAGTGGCTGCTGTCGTTGTTGCTGCTGCTGCTGCAGTCGTTGTTGCTGCTGCTGTGTGCGTTGTTGTCACTGCCAAGGCTCTGCCTGTTGCCCTCTCCGTCCCTCCGTCCCTCCGTCCCTCCATCTGTCCGCCTGACATTGGAGCGCGTCTCTCAGAGGTTCTATCGCATAACATTCCATATAATTTGTTAACTTGCCATGCATAAAACTCGAGTGCGGATTTATGACTTGACGCGAAATTGATCGCGACTGATCAACTGAAAGCTTCTGCAGGTCTCTCTCTCTCTCTCTACCTCTCTCTTTCTCTCTCTGTCAGTCTGTCTCACTCCCTGATCGAAGCCCTATAAAAATAAAAAGCAAAACAAATATAAATAAAAATCAAGCAAAAATGGAAAACATCAAAAAACAAGAGGGAAAAACAAGACCTGTATCTTTGGCTTTGGTTTTAGCTTTGACTCAACTTCACCCGTATTGAATTCCAATGTCAAATCGCAGCACATGATTCAATGGCAACACAAGGTGGCCCGTATATCGTTTCAGGCCAGCTTCAAGCGAGTCGTTAATACCGATCGCAGTTTTTCAGTTTTCATGATCCTCTTGCTGTTGCAGGTGAAGACAAGTGAAGTGAGTCGGGTTAAGGCTTCTTGCGGCCGGAAGTGGCCTGTTGCAAGAGGCGCCATAGGTATTGTATTTAGTATTTAAATGGACATACTTATAATAATGCTTTTCATCAACGGATTTATGGATTTCTATGGCTTTAAACAACATCAACAAAAGGTTAAACTTATTGACTACATTTAATTGATAAAATTCGAAATCGACTTGTCTTGTAATGCTTACAATCAAATAAATAAATAATAAATATACAAGTAAATAAATTTAGAAGTATTTTTAAAAATATTGTAATTAAAAGCTCCCACACTTGTTTGATATTTTCATAAAATGTTCAGCTCAATGTTTCTTACCATTTAAATTTTTTTAAATTATTTTAATCATAAGATAATTAAGAAGAATATATGAAATAAAAAACCAGGAAAGGTTTCTTTTTAATCGTGAAACAATTCTTTGACTAAACGTATAGTATATGCAAATTTATGGAGAGCTAAATTCTAGTTCCACATTTTCGATCTTAAGTTTATAAATAAAATTAATAAAATCAATATAATTATTTTAAATTAATGCAATATTATATATAAAAAAAAACAACTGTATAAATGAGATATGATAATTTCTAGCAGTTAAAATGAAAGCAGACAATGTTTTTTATAAATTTTTTATTTTTATTTATTTAATAAAATCTTTAATTATTATTATTATTATTATTTTTTTATAAAAAATTTAAAAATTAATACAGTCTACAACAAGATTACAATTAAATCAAATAATGACTTAGCTTTCATATCGTCGATTTCTTAAATTATTTGACAAAAATAACTTTGTTAATGAAGTGATAATTGTGTTGTATAATAATTTCGAAATAATTATAATAATTCAACGTGTTATTTAATTGTACTCGAGCTTACACTTGAGAGCTGTATAATTATAATGCTTAGCTTTAATTGCCGGCATCATCAACAGTTTATGATGCCATACAAATCGTGGAAGCAACTTGAAATCCCAGTTTATAAGAAGTAATCTTTACACTCCATATAAATACAGCCATTCAGTCGATTCCGGCGATTTGTGCTCGACAAGTTGTCGGGTCTATAAAACTATATGGCTGCCAATTTGGTTGGTTTCGGATTCCCGAGCGGAGTTAAGAGGGAGTCTCATCATAATGGGATGCTTAAATGACAATTTGTGGTCAGGTTTGTGGATGCGATCGTCGTGTAAACAACAAATCGATTGGCAGTTAAATATTTATGTGCATTTTCACACTTTGAATATTGTGATTGCATGCAATTTGAGACTTGATCAAAATACTAAAGACAAATCAAAGAATATAATACTGAGATCACAGGCGATCATTTTGAGGGCCTTTTGCGTATCCATAAAAGGCGCGTGCAATATTAACCGTTATGCCAAAATTAAAAAAAGAAAAGGAAAAGCAGAGAAAAAAAATGTAAACTGATTTATAGCGTTGATCCAAAAAGGGTTTATAAGGCCAGACAAAGCCATAAAAATCTCGAACGTAAATTAAGCAAAGATGCCAAAGACAAAAGCGATAAGTGTATATAATATAAAAAAGGTAAAACCTGAGAAAGCAAATTATGTACCAGAATTGTATATATAGAGAATGCACATTCATATATGAATATACATAGTTGCAGTACATGAGTGTGTTTAAATATAAACTGAGAATGGGTCTGGGACTGGAATTGGCAGACAGACTCTATATGTGAATCTGAGCTGGGCTAATTTAAGCGAGGACAACACCTCAACTCATATTTAAAGCCGGCTAAATCAGAGACTGTCTGTCTGTATGTCTGTCTGACTGTCTGTCTGGCTGACTGTGTGTTGTTGTGTGTAAGTTCCAGTCAGAGAGTCGCGTCCAAAGTCACCCAAAGCGACGCCATTGCCGTTGTCTGTGTCTGTGTCTGCTTGGTTTTGTCTTTGTGTCTGGGCCGCAACAACAACAACAACAAAAATGATGAAAAAGAGAACAAAATTAAACACATAAGTAACAAAAGAGTGTAAAAAAATACAATAAAATTATAAAAAAATAAGAAAAGAAAAGAAACAGCAGCAACTAAATCGATGCAACAGCAACAGCAGCCGGCAAAAGAAGCGCAGTCCAAAGCGCGGAGACGGAGGAGAGAAAAGCGACGAGGCGTCGGCAGCGGGGCGTATGAGTGATATCAGAGAGTGGAAGGAATACAATGAACCAGACTGAGGCAAGAGACATGGGACATGAGACATGGGACGGAAGGCGAGAGCGGTGGTGCAGTGCAGAGAAATTAAGAAACCAACAAATTCATCCAGAAAAGTAGTCAATAAAGTGTCGACAATGCGCACAACAACAACAGCAGCAACAACAGCAGCAACAACGACAACAAGGGGAACAACAGAGTCGACAACAACGACCACAACGAAACCGTCAAAAAGCAGCAGGCAGGCCACGCCATGAGGCCGAGACCGAAGACCGAAGACCAAGAGAAGAGCTTGTTTTATTTGAGTTCGACTTCGGGCTCAGTTTCACGAACAAGAGAGACAGAGAGCGAGAAAGGGGAGAGTGGCAGAGTGAGACAGGGAGCTACCACCGCCCTCGAATTGGCCACCAAGTCAGGTTGAGTCGGAGTCGAATTCAGAGTCGGAGTCGGAGTCGAGTCGAGTCGAAGTTGAAGTTGAAGTCGCGTTGAGTTGAGCCACAAAATCAATTGAGCGATCAAGTGTCTTGAGGCGAAACAGAAGGTGGAATAAATAAAACAATAACGATGATAATGAAGTTAAAGTGAATTTTGATGAATACGCCGACGAGGCGTGGCCCAAAGCTGAAGCAACGAAGAAGACGAAGGTGAAGAAGAACAGCAAACACAGTGCCTCCTCAAGTGGACAGTCGAGTCGACATGGGAGTTGCCTCCGCTGGAAGCGAACAAACAACTGCTCCTCCGGACATCCGGGCAACTGTTTGGACACTGCGAGCATTGCAACTATGTGTAGTTAAGCAGCCAGCAGCCAGCAGCAGGGGACAATTGACATTGAAACATTGAAATGACACCAGCTGAAAGTGGCACAACCATATTATTATTATTAAGCAGAAGAGCTTTCAGAGCTTTTACAGCGGCTAGACGAGCTTTTATAGCAGCCAAGATTAACTAGTGGGTTAAGATACTGTATTAACTAAAATAACACTAGCTAAAAATGCAAATTATATATTTGTAATCAGAGTAATGCAAGTTTTTTCTGCAGCTTAGAGCTTTAATGAGCTTATCATTTCTTCTTTAAATTAATTAACCTTAAATCAATTCAATAGCAATACAATAAAATAACACCAGCTAAAATTAGAGCCTTTATTATTAAGCAAAAGCTTAGAGCTTTAATGAGCTTTTTGCAGCTTTCAAAATTAACTTGTGGGTTAAGATACTTTAGTAGCATTTTGTAGATTCAATTCAATAGCAGCATATAGTTTACATTGAAATGACTTAGAGCTCAATTAAGCTTTTTCAGAGATGTATAGCTTTCAAAATTAATTATATTTAGTAAATCCTTAAATTTATAAAACTCTACATACATTGCTAAGCTTACTCTTAAAGTTAAGTTTTGAAATCATTAAAAAACTACTGGTTTTCATTAAATCACAGTTTACAATTGAATGTTAGCTAATGTGATAATCAACTAATTATTTCACACAAATACAAATATATTAATTCTCCAATAAAGCACACAGCATTTGAAATAAGAATACGCTTAAGGTTTAAAAACCACCCATAAAAAAATACAGAAAAGCTAGTTGATAACATTAAAAGAAGATAAGTTGAAAATAGAAAATGGAAAAGCAACGGTAGAAAGTTCTAGTGCAATTTGAAAAGTCGACTGTGACAGCGTTAAATTTTCAATAGCCTGGCACATTTGAAAGTGTCTAAAAGTTTTCGCAGACAAGTTCTTGTGTTTTCTGGCAGTTGTTGTTCTCGTTGTTGTTGCTTTTGTTGTTGTTGTTGCTAAGAATAACTAAATATTAGACTTGTTGGCGAGCGTACTACGATTGAACTAGAGGTATATAGTAGGAGAAGAAATTTAGTATTTTAATTTTAGAGAAAGTTGCTTATTAGTTTAAAGTGTGAGTCAATTTTAATTAAGAGTTTTTTTTTGATGGGAGATTAAAAATAAAAAAAAAAAAATTAAAAAATCAGCGGAAATGTTCGAAAATTTGAATATTAGAAAATTGAATGAGATTCTGGTGCAGAATCAAATTTGAAAAAATTGATAGAGAAATTGAAAATAGATATCGAAAATCAAAATTAAAAATGAAAAAAAATTTTTTTTTGGATTTATGAGAAACCGAAATTTACTCTTCCCCCTTTTTCCTTTTTTCCTCTTCTCCCTTTTCCTTCTTTTTTTTCCCCTTCTCTTTTTTTTTTTTTTTTTTTTTTTGTGTGTTGGTTACTAAACGGTTATTTCGGTGTACAGAGTTTCGGCTTAAAGGTTAAGGTCAAATGAACTTTTTTAAGGCTAGGGTTTTAATCCCTGTTTTAGAATGATGCAAAGGGTATGTAAGCTTCGCAATCTTGGATGAAAAGTTTGAGCTGATTGCCATTGCTCTTGTTCCAGTTGTTGTCATTGCAAAGACAGCATTCAAAGTTCGTCGCTTTGGCGAGCTGAGGTGAGGGATGGGGTCGAGGGTGGTCGGGGGAGAGGAGGGGATGGGAGATGGGTCATGAGAGTAGCGACAAGTTTCATAGCGCCGTGTCGAGGTCACGGAATTCACAGAGTCCTGTATGGCAGAGAAAGAGACAGACGGAGAGAGGGAGGGATATGAGAGGGAGAGGGAGATGAGAGGGAGAGGGAGACAGGGTGTCAGTCAGCGAGGCGGCAGCAGAAGCAGCAGAAGAAGCAGAGCTAGTGCGCAGGAAAAAAAAATAAAGAACTAAAGGCAAGCCACAGTATACACACACTATATACAACAGCGTATGTGTGTGTGTGTGTGTGTGTGTGTGTATGTGTGTTTGATATTTCCTTTTATTGAAAATGCACTTTGGTGCCATGTAAACTTTGCAATCAAAGTCAACGGCAAACTGGCGACGTTGGCACCAACACAAGAACGAGAACGAGAAGGAGAACGAGACCGAAACCGAGACCTGAGACGGCTGAAAGGTTCAACCTGGTTGGTATTGGGTATTGCCAACTGGCAAGAGGAAGAGTGCACTGAGTGCTGCCACCTCTAACGATATAATGGCAACGACCATGGCCAGACATTAGAAGCAACTGTGTGTTCGACTGCAACTGCAGCAATTGTTGCTGTTGTTGCTGTTGCTGTAACTGCTATTGTTGCTGTTGGCAACTGAGACAGTGGCAGTGGCAGAGACAGAGACACAGGCATAACTAGAGCCACTGACAGTGCCCTCATCCCTCTTCCAGTCTCACTCTCTCTCTCCTCCTCTTTATCCTCGTCCCTGACATTGCCTTTGGCTTTGGATTTGCTTTTTTGGCCTGCGCTTCCTATTTTTAGTTTGCATTCCAAAACGGCGTTGCCAATGCCTCTACCTGTTCTTTCAACTCCTATCCCTCTTCCTTCTTCCTCTTCCTCTCCCTCTTCTTCTTCTTGTCCTGCTGCTCTGCTGGAATTTAGCAGTTTGTAACTCGTTTTCGTTTTATGATTTCTGTACAGTGGCTGCAACACACACAATCGACTATTGACTATTCTAGAGGATGCTCTTCTTAACCACTGTCCACTGTCCATTGTCCATTGTCCATTGTCACTGCTGCTTATTGCAATTGCCTTGATCAATGCTGACAGAGAGAGGGAGAGGGAGAGGGGGATTGACTATAGCTGTCACTTGCTGCAACTGTAAATGCAAGTGGCACAAACACTTTTGCAACCTGCAATTTCTAAAACTCAAAACTCAATGAGTTGGCTTTTGTTTAGAGAGTGTTCTTCTCTCACTCCCACTCTCGACTCCGACTCCTGACTCCTGCTCCTGGATCTACAGCCTTTCCTCCTTCCTCATTCCTCCTTTCTCCTCCTCTTCAGTGCTGCTGTTGTTGCTTCGGGTGAGAAAATTGTGTTGTGTTGTGGCATTTTGGTTGCGAAGGGTCACATAGACATGCAATGATTGCCAACGACAAAGCAACTTCAACTTCCCCATCTCCACTTGCTCTCCCCTCTCCCCTCCCACCTATCACCTCTCACCTCTTCCCGCTTTCTTCGTCCACCCACAAAAGCCACAATACCTTTGCCCGTTGGGTGCGTGGCGTATTAGCCAGTCCCAAAAGCCAAACTCAGCCATATTGCTGTTGTTGTTGTTGTTTTTGTTGCTTTTGTTTGCATTTTACCTGCAACGTCGCTTCGCATAAAATGCAACGAACTCGCTGTTGGGACTGTCAAGGATATATGTACAGTATTGGAAAAAATAATAAAAACGATCATAATTTTTATATTTGTAAAATAGCTTCGGATAAAATATTTATATTCATTTATTTTATTTTTAAGGATTCCCATCACTGCAAGTATAAACTTACTTATTATTTATTCACATTCAAAATAATTTCATAGCTATTTCTATAACTACCAATTTAGCAATGTTTTCAATTTTAACAAAACAATGTGCAATTTTCAGCAAACTTATTACAGATTAAAAGATTGTCTTAAAATTTCACAATGACTCTTGTCTCTATTAATTTTGTTCATTACCGTAAGTATGTGTGCCTCAGTTCCCCCTCTCTTACATTCCTTCTCTCCCTCCCGCTCTCTCACACTCCCTCCCCCTCTCTGCTCTGTCGCTGTCGTTGTGCATTTTCCCCCATTTTACGTCTATTTGGTTTTATTCCTGCCCACGACTCCCTGACATCCTGAATGTTCCATGCGAGTCCTGTCTCGCCTACCACCAAATGCATTTCCATTTAACATGCCAACATTTGGGGGCACAACACACGCAAGGATGCAAGGATCGAGGATGTAAAATGGAGAACGGAGAATAGCAGATGGCAGTTCTATCTATACTGACGTTCATTTTTCTTTACCTTTACCATTTCCATTGCCATTTGATTTCCATTTCCATTTCCATTGCCATTGCCACAACCAACAACAACATTCACTGGCAATTGAATTCTTTTTGCAACGTGCAACAGTTTTGTGCGTTTTATCGCAAACTCAGTGCAACAATTTAGAACCCTTTTCAATTGAAATTAAAGTTTTCAACTTTTCCGAATATTTAACAATATATAACAATGTAGAATATAAAGTTGGAAATTCGACAAAAAAAAAAAAAACATTTAATTGACAAAAATTATGGAAATAACAGTTTACAAATATTAGTTAAAGTTTTAAATATAAAAACATGTAGTATCGATTTTTTATCATTGTCTGAGCCTTTGAAAATGAAGTAAAATTTAAATTTCTGGTAATGGCAATCTGAACAAGATCTGAAATTGATTTCAATATACGGTCCTTGATAAATGCGAAAAAAGAATAAAAAGAAAAGTTTAAGATCTTATGGAATTTTTGTAGACACTCCTAGATTCTAAACAATTCTAAACCAATAATTCAATTTAAAGAGTGTTTCTGAAACTTAACCAAAATATAAACAATACTTTATGAAGAAAGTAATATATAATTTTAGATTCACAATTTTGATTTATAAATGATAAATTTCGTTACATTTTCGTATTCTTAGTATTATTTATCGACATTTTCAGAGGGGGATTTGAATTTTTTTACTTATTTTTCTGTTAATTCAAAGTTGTTATTAAAACACAAGTTGCATAACACTAAATAGTGTATAAATTGGTAAGACGCAGTGTTGCTTTAGATAGTGTTGGACAACGCGCCAAAGCAACAGACATTTAATATTTTTTAACCGTTTGCACTGCGTGTGGAACTACGTCTCTTTTCATTTATTGTTGAGTTTATGTCTCCGGGTTCAACTTTTTCCTATCCATGGCATTTACATGCAACTATTATTTTTTCTCTTGTTGCCGCTTTTTGGTTAAAAAACTAAGCGAGACAATAATGAAATGAAATGAAATATACAAATGCGGTTGTGTTGTGTGTATCTGTGTACATTGGAAAGTTGCTGCTGTTTAGCTGAGTCCGCATTGCCCGCTGAGCTTCTCCGCTACGGCTGTCACTTGGCCAACGTCACCTCTAAGCGGCACCTCCCCTTCCTCTTCCCCTATCCACTCCCTCCCCCCCCTAGTTACCCCTTTCTATTGGTATTAACTCGGCTAAGCAGCGCGGGCGGCTTTGGCGGCTGCCTTTGAGTGATGCTTTGATTTCATAACTAACCGTTTTTTTCTTTTTTTGTTTCTCAGCTCCCATTTCTCGCTTGTTACACCCCCTTCCCCCCTCCCCCTTCGCCTTTGGGCCGTGTTGCAAGTGTTGGTAAAGGTAATGTTTACCATTTCCGCTTGTCGCTTCGCAAGACGTCGGCGTGGGTACATTGAAATTTTGGACGTGAACGTGAACCGCAAGACGTCGCTTAGTTTGACTTTTTTCTCTATTTTTTTAAACATTTTTTTGGGGTATTGCTGATGTTGGGTACGCGTTATATGAGATTCATGTCAACTTTTCGGTTGCTGCCACTGAAATTCATTTACCTAACGGCTTTTGTTATTGTATATCTTCGCTCTTTCTTACCAAATATGTGCCGAGGAAATAGAAAGTGCACAGAGCGTACCTATAAGGGCGATTACAAGAAAACAAGCTAGAAATTGGCATTATATGTATTATACGAGTCGAGCCGAAAGGTTAAAATGTTTATGATCTACTTCAAATAAAGTAAAAAAAGGGACAAAAATAGTCATTTAATCATAATATAGAATATTAAATCTAAAAGGCGCAATACAAATTTCAGACAGTACTAGCAACTTATTATGCATTTAACTCTAACTGCTATTAATTTTGATTAATTTAAATAATTTAGTTAATTTTAAATAAAGTATTTGCTATACAAAATTTAATGTAAAGTAAATCAATTTTAAATATAAAAGTCAACTAGAAATAACAACATCCGGAAAACAAGCATTTTAATGGTTAAGTTGAATTGTTTTAAAAGTATGTATATTTTGTTAAATGTTCGTATTACAAATATAGTTCTAAGAAATAGACTTTTTGCAGTTATCTAGGTTAAAGTGGTAAGCAAAAGAATTTACACATAATTATTAAACACATGTGTACATGCATTTGTACATACATGTTATATATCAACTGAAAGGCATTAATGCGTAGATCATATATATAGGTCTATATATGATGTGGCTTCTTTGATTCAAAAGATATTTCAATTCAATTTTTATTTTCAATTTTTATAATAAAAATTGAGAAATAAGTGTAATGTGTCAATTTTTATTATAAAAATTGGAAATAAGAAGAAGGGTTTAATTTTTATTTAAAAATTGAAAAATAATAATTGTTTTTGACTTTTATCAGCCAATAACTCTTATTTTTAAATTTTTCGACAAAAAAATTTTAAGTGTTACAGTCCCTGATTAATTTTGTTGTTTTCTGTCTTTTAAAAGAACCACAAGTTCATTTGTGTTACATTGTAAACTTATTAATTTTTTTTTTATCTTGTAGAGCTTACAATCTTACTTACAAAATAAAAAATCCGAAACTAATGATTACAAACTCACACGTTCAAATTGCGGGCGATTAAATTTTTTTATCGTTAAAGTTAAACAAACTAAAAAAATCAGAAATAAGTTACAAAAACTCATACTCTCCAAATTACTTTTACTTTTACCTTAACTTTTAAATTTTGTCTTATTCTTCAAGCTAAGCAGAACTTAAAAAAGCTGAATTAAGGGTCTGATAATTATTATAATAATTGTAAAAAAATGACTTCTAGTTTTTTTAAGGCCCATTAGTGATCATCTCTTGTGAACTGTGTCTTTCCGAAAGCTATTTCTCTAGCCTATGCTATTTTTTATGCAATATTTTATCATGAAACATGATCATAATATGTTAATGTACATCATTATAACATACCCAAACGAGCCGGTAACAGAAAGCAGTGACAGTAGAACAAAATAGAAACAAAAACAAAACTCAATTTATTGGTGTTTTCCCCCAAAAATTCGACTTACAGAAGCACGTGCCAATATTTTTGTTCGAGATATGGAGAAATTCGACTTATGGAAGTTGGAGTTACGGAAGCAGAATTGTATAAAATTTGCTCAGTAAACGCTATTGCCACACGATTTTGTTCGAGTTAGAGAAAATTCGAGTTTGAGAAGTTCGAGTCAGGGAAGTTCGACTGTATTTCATTGACCAAATAGTTTCTCAATTTTTCTGGAGCTATCTCTAGAAATCTGCTGAAAAACTTGTATTCAATTTATACCCTAAGCTAAGCACACGACATAATGCAATGCATATGGATAAGGCAAAGTAGCCTTAGAGTTGCAACTGATTGCATTGGCAGCAGCAGCAGCAGCAACAGCAGCAGGTTGTTGTAATATCAACAACAACAACAACAACACTTTTTGTGCTATTGCTAATTGTATCAAATTTTCATTTTGATTTAGATTCAGATTACGAGCTAAGAGCATGTTGTTGTTGCTGCTGCTGTTGTGGTTGTTGTTGTTGCTGCTGCTGTTGCTGTTGTGTCTGTTGTTGCCAGCGGCAGCAGCAACCTGCAATCATTGCATTCAGAGTTAGAGTCAGTTCCTCAGTAGATCAGTGGACAGCAACAACAATTGCAATAGCAATGGCAAAAGCAAAAGCAACAGTAATAGCAACAACAACAACAACAAGTCTGTTGGCCTCATTATGTTCAAACATATTTCATATGCCAACAACAACAACAATAACAGCAACAAATAAGCAAAGCAACTGTGGCTCTGTTTTTTTTTCTGCTTCTTTTTTGGCTTTTGTATATAAAAAAACAAAAACACACCCCCAATCAAATAAAAAAAAAAAACCCAAAAAAAAAAACAACACCCCCCCCACCTCCCCAAAAAAAAAAAAAAAAATTAAAAACCCCTTAAAAATCTTAAAATTCCAATGCCCATTTTGTTGTTGCTTCCTCAGCAATCGCTTGGTTGTTGCTGTTGTTGTTTTTGATGTAGTTGTTGTCATAACTGTGTTTTGTTGTGCTCAGACTTTGGTTGCTGTTGCTGTCCGGTGAAAGTAATCATCAACAACATTAGGCGAGGTAAACAAACTACAAAACTACAACAAAAAATAAGAAATAGTATAAAAAAATTGTTACACTCGCGAAAAGTTCATTTGAGCTGAGGAGAAGAGAAGACTTTGACCAGAGACGAGAATGCTCCATTCCAATCCAGAGTCATAGACAAAATGTCTCTCTCTCTCTCGTTGCCTGTCTCTTTTTCTCTGGGCTGTGGCAGGGAATTCCGGCAGCTGCAGCGCCGCGTAGCAAAGAAAAAAAGGTTGAAGAACCACAAAGAGCTACGATTATGATGATTTCTAATTGAAAAACTCTGCGGCGCGCTCAAATGTGTCCAGAAGCGGGAAAAGAGAAGAGGGCAGAGAAAAAGTTGAAGACGTTGAAGTACAACAACAAAAAGCAAGCAAAAAGAAAGAAATAAATAAATACAACAACAAAAAAAAAAGAAAAAATGAAACGAAATTTCATTAAAACGTTTGCACAAATAAAATAAGTGCTGCAAAAAGCAGAAAAAAGAGTAGCAAGAACAACGACAGCAACGACAACAACAACAACATCGACATCGACAGCAGCAACAGCAACAGCAACAGCAAAAGAAACTGAAACGAGGTCAACTGAGGTCAACACATTTTATGTACCGAACCCGAACTACTTCATACTCTACTAAATATTTGTATGACGATGTCGACGACGACGACGACGGCGACGTCGCGACGCTGGCAGAGACTCAGATTCAGTTATGTGTGTGTGTGTGTATGTGTGTCTGTAAGTAGTGGTGAATGGTCTGGAGGGGGGGAAATGCAGTCAGCTTGGAACTTCAAGTCAGCGTCAGCTTCGCTCGTATGCATATGCCCAATGGGAAGGGCAGAGGTGGGGCTGTAGCTGAGTGGCGACAGAGGGGAAGCTGAGGGGGAGGGGGCTGCATAAACTAAATCAAACAAAAGGCAAACAGCAAACAGCAAAAAAGAAGAAGCAGACAAAATAAGTGGGGAGACAGGGCGACGCGTTTGGGGAGAGGAGAGGAGAGGAGTTGAGTTTGCTGCGCTTCAATTGAGTTTTACATACATAGATTTCAGTTTAAGCCGTGTTGTTGTTGTTGTTGTTGATTTGATTTTCAACTATTTGAGGGCAACAGCGGCGACAAAATGGACACCAACAACAGCAACAACAGCAAGAGCAAGAAAAAAACTCTTTCGCTGTGACGCGCATTGACTAACTGAATTGTGTTGCTGCTGCGGTGTCAGGGCAGCAGCAACAGCAACTACAGCAGCAACAGCAACAACATGACTTGGCAAATGCGCTTGCCAACATTATCGTCTTGACCATCTCGTGAACTTCATTTGCAAACGTTGGAGCTACATTTGTGTGGCTTAAACCAGCAACAACGACTTGTGGAACAAGGGAAAGAGGAGAATATGCTGGGCAGCCAACATAATTCATTTGTATTGCTGTTGTTGTCGTTGTTGGCACAGCAAGTGTTGCCAACTTTATGGCATTTACAAATACAATTACATTAGCTGCTGCTGTTGTTGTTGTTGGTGCTGCTGCTTTTGGCATTAGCTTTGCCGTTACTTTTGCAATTGTCGGACCAAGGCATTGAGTGAGCTGAGCTCTCAACCCAGTTGTGTTATGTCGAGTTGAGTTGAGCTGAGTTCAGTTAAGTTTAGTTGAGAGATGAGTGCTCAGAGTTAACTGTTGGCCAAGTGCGCAACTAATTTGCATTTGTTTAGGCCGCTGCTGCTGCTGCTGCTGCTGCTGGCAAATTGCAGCTAAAAGCAATTCAATTTCTAAGAATATTAAATTTGGAATCTCTAAGCTGTTGGGAAAACAGTAGGGGAAAACAGTTTTGAAAACAGTAGTATTAGTTCCTTAGTTGTAAATTCATATACCACTATATATGTATCTATCTATCCATCTATCTATTTATAATTTTACGCGAAAAATATGTTTTCAATTAAGATTTTCATTTCATACCATTAAATATTGAAATGTTCACTTCATCGATGAGCAGACTCGACTTTTGTTATTATTTTAAAATTATAAAATATTATTAGTATCAGAATATTAAAATAATAAAAACAACATTTAATTATTGTATTATACATTCGAGTTTAAAATATACAAACTAAAAATACAACTTTAATTTATATTATTTTGTGTATAATCCACTATTTACTAACAACTGGAACATTAAAAATTTTAATTTAAAATGAAAAATTCAAAAGCAAGTAATTTCTAATTTTATTGTTGGTGGTTCTAAGAGAAATTATTAAATTTATAAAAAATCATCAGAGTGCAAAATAAAATGATTCAATGAATGCGAATATAAAATTATGAGTAATTCTGAAAAAATTTAATTTTAATCATCAAATAACTTACTTGACTTACACGACTATTTACTATTTACCTGGAACATCCTAAACTACAAAAGCAAGACATTAAAGGTGTTCAAGTTGTCTATTATAATAGGGAAATCAAAAGACGGGAACTATAAAGAAATAATTATGTACAATACATTGGCCTTTGTTGTGTTCAAGTGGCGACCGCTTAAACGACAGCTGATCCTCGAGCTCCACATCTGAACATCTGAACAATTATTGACACGTGCGCACCTCCACAGAACCTGGAAGTGCAGGAAAAATGTCCTGATCGGGGAAGGGAGAGAGGGCAGAGGAGCTCCTTGGCTACAGATGCATTTCCGGCCAAATATTCAGCTGTTGATTTCATCCTTCTGTCGTTGTGCCTTCCATTTGGACTGTTGTTGCTGCCTGCTGTTTGTTGTCGATATTATCTGCAATTAAATACTCGATGCACAGAGTCGGCGACCAGGACAAAACAAGTAAAAATTTCAATAACTAAAAACGCACATGTCCTGTCGGGACAACAAGATAGAAAGAGTGAGACACGTAGAATGATAGAGAAAGAGAGAGACTGTCTGACTGACAGTCAGCAGCTGTTATAAAAAAGAAAACACAAAAAACTGTTGGAGCGAGTCCTGCAATGCGACTTCGTCCTTTTCGTCCTCGTCCTGTTGTGCCTACACGCTGCGTCTGCGCCTGCGCAGTTTGTCTCTTCCTTTTCATTTTGTCTTGTTTTGTTTTGTGTTTTTTTGGGGGGCAAGAGCTACACATGCCCCGAAAATTATCCCCTAAATGCCGCTTGTCAATTCGTTGAAGCTTCCTGCGCAGTTTGCGGCTCATCAGCGTCAGCCACAAGCATCTAATTGCACTGAACAAAATTCTGGGCTAGTTTGGAGAAGGTCACTTAATTGTGAATAATCGTATGCTAAAAGTAGTCAAAAGTTATTTATTTAAATATCTTTATACAACAATAAAAAGCCTCCTCTTTCAGCATTCCATCATTAAACGTTTGGTTTACACGTTGATGTGTCAGTGAGTGAATCAGTGAATCAGTCCGTCAATCAGGACAAAGAGCTTTATACATATAGATATAAATTTTAAACTATATTTTATTGAATAAATTGCTTTAATTTATCAACTGAAAACTATTTTTTACATATTGCATATAGTATAATAAACAATAAGTAAATAAATTCGTTAATTAACTTAAGATAATTTTTAAGTTCCATCAACTTTTAATTGAGAATTGCCTTAACATAATTTTTATTCAATCATTATTTTCTCTTTGAATAAGTATTGCAGTCTCAGTAATATAATTTGTTTTTATTTATTATATTCTTTATTTTGTTAAATAATAATGACAATAATTATTGCAATAAATCAAAATACAACTTTATTTTAAAATTTTGTAAATTGAATTAAGTGATTGAGCCAGATTTCTCTCAGTGCATGTATGCGTAGTAGGCCTGAATTAGTTATCAGCAACCCCTATACCACACAGCACAACACAACATGAAAGACTGCACAGATATCGAGATACCGCAGAGTCTCTCTGCTAATTGGTTGCCCCTGACACGCGTCATGCGTCTCAAGCTAACGACAACTGCAACTTCAACAGCAGCAGCAGCAACAACAGCAACAACAGCAACTGCAACAGCAACTTGAACAGCAAAAGGTGAAATTGTATATCATTCTCGTTCTACCGTCTTATAATATTTTCTTCCTCTCTCCTCTCCCCTCTGTGTTCGTCATTTGTTTTGGCCCAGTTGACGAATCTACCTACGCAAGGGTTTCCCGCTTCCCAGAGCTGCTTTTTGTGTCTCTTTCAAAGTGCATTGGACACAACCTTTCCCAGTTTCTAGTTCCCAGTTCCCAGTTGCCCGTTCTCATTTCTTGTGTGCGTGTGTTAATTTTCCTAAGCGTTTCCAATAAACAGACAGACAAACAGAAAGAAAGGTGCCACAAAGAGAATAATGCGAAGAAAGCAATAGAATGGCATTTTTATGAATGGCTCGAATCATTCGTGCGTTGTTCTATGAGTGCCCAATGGAAAACAATTCGAGTGCCGTGAATAAACAGCGTGTAAAGTGGCCGTAAAATGCAGACAAACACTCGAGGACACATGATTAGAGTCACATTAATGAGCGGCGACTGCTGACCAAAGTCCTTCTCATAAACATCAGCTGGGGGATCTCTGAACTCTGATCGAGTCGGCATCGCACATTGTTCAAAGCAACACGGCAGCAAAAATATTGCGTATTTTCATAATAGCATAATACCCTGGGCTTAAATTGTGAAAATAAAAAAATATGCATACTTATATACAACAAAGGGCAGATACCATTTAAAAAGAATATGCAACAAGAAGCTAAAATACCCCTTAGTTCACATAAAAAAATTTGTTTTCAAAAATATAATTATATTAATAATATAATAATAATAATTAAAAAGGCATTAATTTTAATGTTTCATCTATATATCTTGAGCAGCTATCTGCAGATAAAGATCAGGTTTTTTCCTATATTAGCAACGATTTGTGTGTCAAGATCAATCTGTCCGTTTCGAGATTCTAATCCCAATTAAAATACATAAATACTTCTTCAATTAGGATAATGGTTAATTTTGAAATTGATAAACTCATTTGCTTAACAGTTTTAGGAAAGTCAAATCAACCGTTCTCAACTTTACTTATGTTTTTAAAGTCAAGGTCGGATCATGACATAATACAATGATATAAATATTTTCCTTCCTTTTGATTATCTCGAATTAATTGATCCGTTGCACATGGTACCTTAATGCAATTATACCCAGTTGGAGGACTGTTAAAAAGTATTTAAAATTTGTGTAAATACCGAACGAAAGCTGCTTAATGGTGCCAGTTTCAGTTTCAGTTGCAGTTGTCCTGTTCCCTGTCCTCTGTTCTCTGTGCGATTATTTGTGGTTGGTGTCCAGGAAGCAGCCGTGACAGATGTTACCGCATCGATATATATTATATTATGCATATGTATGCATATGCATATGTATGGTATATGTATTTATGAAATAAGCCCATTGGCAGCTTGTCGAGTGGTTTGTCGGTCGTCTGCTCTTGAGCTACCCCTTTCCATTGAGGCTTAGGGTGAATTCTTCAAGGGATCATTGAACTATAATCAATCCGAATGCTGCATATGAAAATCAAGCCAAAGATTGAGATTGGGACTGGGACTGAGTGAAAAATGAAAGACAGATCGATAGAAAGGCCACCAAACAAGTTAGAAATCTGTTTATTTTCTTTCTTCTTTTCTTTTCTTGAATTGCATTGACGACGCATCATTAAAATATTTTCCATTGCTTGTTTGCCAGTTGTTGTTGTTGCTGTTGTTGTTGTTGTTGTTGTTTGGTGTTAAATCAAAAACCACTTGAACGAAATAAAATCTTTCTCACAGTCGGCGACGATCGTCGCGCAAGAAAGAAAAGAATTGGGAACGGGATTGAGACTGAAACTGGGAGCATGGGAAACGCGGGGAAATACGAGGGAGGGGGAGTGGGAGAAGGAGGAGGAGGAGGAGGAGAGAATTGAGGCAAACAAATTATGAGAACGAAAAGCGAAGAGTCTCTTGTCTTGTCTCGAAGAATGTCTGGTTTTGTTCTTGTTTCTTTTGTTGTTGCTCCCAAATTGATGACGACAACATCAAAACGGACAAGCGTGCGCTTCAAATGTATCTGTATCTGAATCTGTAGCTGTATCTGCATAGGCCGAGATACTTTGGCTCCCAGAGTATCTTTTGCTGACCGTGATGATTTCTCGTGTACCTGGCGACGATTTCGAGCAAAAAATAATAATAAGAGATGAAATACATATGTACAGAATAAATGCCACAATAAGTCAATACTCAAAAGGAGAACAACAGATAGATGGATGGATGAATGTGCGAGTATGAGTATATAAATATTGGTATGTACTCATTTGGATTGAGCCAAGCAGCTTGGATAAATGGATGGATGGATAGATGGATGGATGGATGGATGGATGAACGGATGGAGCTGCGCTTATCATCATTATTCAAAGCGAGCCACCAACACCACCTTCACCACCGGCATAGAAATAGAAAACTAATAATAATAACAAGAACGGCAAACAGAAACGAGAAAAACAAAACAAGTTTTTGTGGGCGACTCTGAATGCGAGTGCATGGAAATGCTCGCTGTTTATCGATATAGAAAAGACACATACATACAAAATAAATACAAAATAAAAATCAAGTTGAAAAGAATTTCTAAAACTCATAAAACAACTGCGACGAGTTTTGATTTCGACTTTAGTTGCCTCTCTCTCTCTCTCTGTCTCTCTCTCTTTTTGTCTCTCTCTCTTTGTCTTACTTGTAGACTGGTTGCTACTCGTAGTTGTTGATCCAATCGAATGCATGGAAGGCACAGAACACATGTAAAAACATTTCAATTCACACTCTGGACCAACCTTTTGATGGCCAGACAGAGTGCGACCGGGGGAGAGGGGAGAAAGGGGTACAGAGTGGTTTGGCGGTGGCACTAACAACTCGTCATCGGCATCGGCATCGACATCGACAGCGTCATCGTCGATATCAGGTTCGGTTTTTTTGGGTCCAGGCAAGTGCAAGTGGAAGTGGAAGTGGTCAACAGCGGGTCGAGCCCACGCCCGCGTTATGATTTTGTGGCCATTTTATAACTAACAGCATTCCATTGTCGGCATCGGCATCGGCATCGGCCTCGGCGCCGTTGTCGTTGTCGTTTTCAGACACACGGCACATGTCCCTCTCCCTTTGTGATTCCCCTTCTCGTACCCGTACCCGTTCCCTATCCCGATCCCGAGCCCAGTAACAGTCCCAGTCCCGGCCCAGTTCCAGTCGCAGGCCACACACGTCGATTGGACGTTGATGATGAGACACAGGCGAAGAGCGACCACCAGACTGACTGACTGACCATCCCACTGACAATCTGACCCACCGACAGTCAGTCGGATCCACGCTCAAAGAACCAGAGAGTCAGAGTCCGACTCATTGGCCCTCCCCGGGGGCATTCGATGTGCTGGTGACAGAAGCAATGCGATGCGATGGATGCATTTGTATCCGAATCTGTGTATCTGTATCTGTATCTGAAAGTGGGCAGCGGCATCAGAGGAGTGGGCATTGAGTGCATGTCTGTTAACCCATTAAAGTTCTTGTCATCACTAATGAAAACGAAGAAAGAAAGAAAACGCTGCTTAAGGTTTGGATGATGCATTTTGATTTATCATTTAAACCATTTTAAGATAATTATACCCTCAAATCAAGGCTGCAAAGTTGTTCATAAACTATATAAATTAAATGGTTCTTCAGAAAAAGGAACGGGGGATATAAGTTACATGTTTTGTATTACTTGACTAGATAGGTTTTAAATCAAATATATTTATTCATTCCGAACTTAGATGAGATTAGAGCGATAATTATTATGGAAAAATTTCATTAAACCTCAAATGCATGAAATGCAAAGATCAAGAATTTTTTCGAATTAAATACTTCTTTTCATAGTCAACTTTATCACAAGCTGTAATGCCTTTATCAATGGGTTAATGAAAGTAGACAAGGCTATTTAGAAGTTGGGTATTGGATTCCCTAGTGAGCTGTTTTATCCATTCTGTTGAGGTTTATTCCTCTGTTAATAAGACGCCATAACATAAACTGTGAGCAAATATGCAAGATCGTAAAATGAATTATAATTAGGCAAATGATTGCCAATATTTGTTTGTTTGTTGCTTTTGCCACAAGCGAGCAGATAAACATGAAATGGAAATTGATAAGCGCCCCATTTTTGGGCTTGACAGAATATAAACATAAAAGATCGTTCACTTTATTATTATTTAAAAGGTTATCAATTTTCGTCTTTTATCTACGTTTAATCAGATAAGCCTCTAAATTTAAATTTAAATTTAAATTAAACGTAAACGTATTTCTCTGTATGTTTCGCTCAGTTTTATGCCTCGTCCGATTTTTATCAGCAAATTAAAATTCTTTGAAATGAAATTCTTTCAAAAACATTTATTTTCTTTGGCTTTTTTTTGCTTGAAAAATAAATAAATTCACAAATACTCGAACAGGTCGACGAGCATTCGTATTCTTTGGTGCCAAGTGGCCAGATATTCGTGGTACTCATATATCTATTCGAAATGCTTATCAATTGTATTCGTTGCCAACTTCCATAGAGTCTTGTGGCCACAATACAAAAACGGGCCACATGTTTTGTATAATTATCGTGGTTAATGTCTCGACACTTTATTTTTTTTTTCGTTTTTTCTTTTTTTTTCTATTTTGTGCTGATAAAAAGCATTTTATCAGTTCTTATTTTTTTTGTTTATATATGAGGTTGCGTTTTTTGTTTGCCTTTTAATTAAGTTGAACACAAAGTGAACAAAAGTGAACAAAAATTCATGGAATGCCAACCAGACGACGACGACGACAATGTACAATTTACAATTTACTATTGTTTGGCCCATGAAATGACCTTGAAATCTCAACCACATAAAACAATAACAACAACAACAACAAAAACAACTGCTTAAACCCATCTTGTTGGCCCCAAAAATCAACTTTCTTTCGACCGTTTGTTGTGGTTGAAAGTTGCGGCTAATTTCGAGATGCTGCCGAGCCTAGGTAACAATTAACTCTAAACTCGAGTCCACAGCTGCAAAAACATAACGATAAACCAACAACAACAGCAACTAAAATGAAAGTAGACACAAAATTTAGTTGCAATATTTCGTAATGCACACAATGGCCACCCTATTGCCCCCCCGCCTACCACCCCCCCCACACACAGACGGACAAGAGCAAACACAGTCTTAAGATCTGCCTGCTTTGGGGGCTTTTGGAGCTGCCCCAAAATCCACATGAGTAGGTTGTTGTTGCTGTTGTTGTTACTGTTGCTGTTGTTGTCTTGGACAAATTGCATAGTGCACACAGCGTTCAGTTCAGTTCAGTTCAGGAGTTGGCCAATCTTTGCTAAGATGCCGCATAATTAGGCATAATTTATGACTAGAGCAAATATGGCTGCCGCAAACAGTTGCAGTTGCAAGTTGCAGTTGTAGTTGTATTTAACATAGATGTTGCTGGCCAGGCCAAGTGAAAGTGCCACGGCATCTAACAACAACAAGTAAATCTGTATTCGCTGCATGCAAACTGCCCAATTAAATCGCATATGTCAAAGGAATTGTTGAATTTACAATAATTGACGAAATATTTGGGGTACTCAGAAACTATGATAAATGAATAAAGTGATAAATTTATTACATTGCACAGTGGCCGGAAAGCCTGTTTTTTTGCTATAAAGTCCTAATCGTCATGAAAAGCTTTTGTAGTTTTGATTTTATGTTTTGAAGATAGATGTTCTAATCACAATTAATCAATAAGTTAAACTAGTAGAGTTGGGACCCTGGTGTTGTACCAGGGCGTCAAAGTCAAACATAATATCAGCGCTTTGTTTACATTTGCCAGGTGCGAAAATTTTTAAAAGTTTAAAGCAATGTCATTTTGTACAGTATTTATCTTTAAATTATATTTATAATGGAAAATAAAGAGCAAGGTATGTTTAATATTAGTCAAAAGTAAAAAGAGTTTAGTATGTGTTATTTGTTGCTTATGAGTCTTGTACTGTTATGCTGAAAAGTATACTCGAGTGTTCGTGAATTGTGGATTAGAACTATCCCGTTTTCCGGAATATTGAATGTATTGCAGCTACTTTCGTCGTCAGCAATTTTCAGTTGCTTGAAGCATTGAGCAACAAGAAGACAGAAGAGTCTATATCTAATTGGATTTTTAGTCAACTCGGCTTGGATGATATTGACCTAAATACGAGAATCACAATTAATCAAAAAGCCAATAGTTTTCACAATTACATGCGAAAATATTTGCCAAAATCTGAACGAAATACAGTCGAACTTCCCTAACTCGAAGCACCATTATCCAAAGAAAAGGTTCGAGTTAGGGAGATATTCGAGTTATAGAGATCTTTTTCCTAAGATTATTAATTTTACTGCCACTCATTTAGTTCGAGTTACAGAGAAATTCGAGTTAGAGAAGTTCGAGTTAGGGAAGTTCAACTGTATTTCCAATTTAAAAAAGGAAGCATTCAAAGGGGCTTTTTTTTAAATACTCAATTAAATTGAGTCATGAAAGACATGCTACCCATTTGCAACGTAAAAAGGGACGTCCCCATCTAGGGTATTCGGAAGCAGAAAAGAAAATTGTCCACCAATTTGGTAGTACAGAATCCTGCACCTCTGATGTTGAAGATTTTTAATAATGAATAATTTAAAATAATTTTGAAATATTTTGTTTGTTTTATTAATATTTTATAGAAAATAAAATTAAAAAATATATTGTGATAAATTTTAAGAGGCTGTTCATTAAAAATGAAATCTGATAGTTTAAAATAAAAAAATTACTACGTCACAACGTTTTCTTATAGGGGAGGCATAAGTGGGCGTGGCCCGATCTGTTTCAAATTTAAAACAGTTACTACACACACTATTACTAAGAACTGAACGAAGTTTCAACTCTCTACCTTCAGGATTAGAGTTTATGCCAAAAAATCAGGCTTCCCTACCAGTGTGTATTGTAGCTAGTGTGTGAACTTTTTATGTTTCTGTGTCGTATTTGTGATTTAAATTTCAATGAACATCTGTTTTGCATAAAGAAAGCATTCTCTTTATTTCGTTTACTTTCATGTGTTTGGTGTTTGTTTGTTTGTTACTCCTGTCTTTTTTAATGCTTTTTCCACTGTAAAAAATCAATTTAATTATTATAAACAATTTTCATCTCTTTATTTCAATTTAAAATCTGTCCTAAATTATTTAATTTCATAGATAAACGTGTTCGCTCTTGATACATTTAAGGTCAAAATATCTTTCAGTTAATAGAGACTTCACGTAGATATATAATAGGTTTTATAATTTTTTATTCACTATAAAGAAAACATTAAAGTTTCCTTAAAAGGAATTTATTTATTTTACTTTGGCTTTTTCCGGGGACGTAAAGTATTGAAAGATTTATTAGAAAAATCAAGTATTTATATGTTTATTAAGAATAAAGTTAAGTATTTTGAAGAGTACACATTAAATTTAAGGAGATTATGTTCAAATTATGTTCATCTCAGAAAAATTTATAGTTCTGCAAATTTCCCAGTGGGAAATGATTAACTACAAAATTACAAATGTCTTGTATAAAAAGTGAAATTTTATTTAATAACTTAAAACGCAACTTCTTTAGTTAAATATTTGCCACTTCTAAAATCTCACAGATATGGTGATTTTATTGTTAATTTTAATAATTTTTCTTATATTATATGGTATCAACTGAACAGCACAGTCATAACGTTGACCTGCATTAAGCGATACAAGAGACAAGGGATAAAAGCAAGTCCTCCCAGAGCTCTAAAGGGACTATAGTCGAAAGCACCCGACTATAAGCATACCCGTAAACTTTTTTTAAAAAGGTGAATTTGTTAAATAAGGTTTTTTAATTGCATTCCGATTTTAGGAAAATCTACGTTTCAAATAAGTTTTAAACACAGTTGAATTTTCCATTACCGAACTTATCTAACTCGATTTCTCTGCTAACTCGAATTAAATGAGTGGCAGTAAAATTAATATACTTAGGAAAAAGAACGCTATAACTCGAATATTTACCTAACTCGAACCTTTTCTTTGGATAATGGTGATTCGAGTTAGGGAAGTTCGACTGTATGTTATTTGTTGTAGCAATTCAATTTCGCATTTTTGACTATAACACATAGCCGTCAAATTTCGTTTGGGCAAGATATTACCTGTTAACTGAATATACCTTTTACCTTTACACTTCTGCATGTACATATGCAGAAGCATGCATACAGCAGCAGCAAAGTGTCATAGCAGCCAGAGTTTGAGAGTGCTACTAGCTTTTGCGCTTGGCATGTGTGTTTTAAGGGAACCAGTGTTGGCAGACAGTTTGTTTTAGCTTGTACAAAAAATAAACAAAGTTGATAGAATCGAAATTTCAAAATGTCTGATATCTTATTCAAAAATATCTGATATCTTCATAAAAAAAACCTCTTTGCGAGGTAAAAGTCTAGTGACGAAAACAGTTATATGCCCCAAAATTTCTGATATCCAATTTTGTGACGAATACAATATTAAGTTTGACATAAAAATTATTTTAAAAAAAAATTTTGCATTCGGCACTGCGCAAAACATTGAGTTTTATTTGGTATGAAGAATTGAGACATTTTGGCGCAATGTGCCGAGTGCAATTCGATAAAATTGAACGACTGATGACTAAACAAAGAATGCATTTGCATTCGAGCTGCATCAACACGCATTTGTATCTGTAAATGTATCTGTACCTGTTGCTGTTTCTGTGTATCTATGTCTTAGTGTGTGGCAGTTGCATTTTTACAGCTATGAAATGCATTTCAAAGCTGCCGTCAATCTAATGCATTTGGGTTTTTATGCTCATGGCCATGGCCATGGCCAAAGCTAACGGTAGACGCATTTTTCCACGCCCCAAATGATGAAAACTCTTCACAGATTGCATTACAAGAGACTTAAGTACAACAATAAATCGAGGCTTAAAGAGATTCGAGAACTGAGAACTAAGAACTGAAAACTGACAACTGAAGCTGAGTTCAAGTCGCCCACGCAACAATTGCAACTTCATAACTCACTCGTCAAATCAAACAGCTGAAAGAGAAAGAGAGAGAGAGAAAGAGAGTGAGAGAGAGGAGTTAAGACCAAGTTAACTTCAGAGAGTTCATGTGGGTTGTAGTCGTAATATACTTGTTTGATGGACTAGAGTACAACAACACTTGTGTGTGTGCATCTAGAAATTGTGCTCAATTTTCACGCAAAAGTCACAGATATGCACACGCACACAGATACATACACACACACACGCACACAGATACATACCCATATATATGTATGTAGAGTTGATTGGCGAGACTGAGACAGAGACAGAGAAATTGTGTAGCGGGGCCTCTGGGCCTTATCAACACAGACAGAGGCATCATCTAGTGCAAAAGATGCTTTTTATCTCTCTCTCAGTTTGAGTCGTTTGGAAACAGGCGCACAGCAAGCGACAAGAGAACACTCCACTCACACAGATTTTTAGAGACTCGTTCTCGTTCTCATTCTCATTCGGCATAAAAAGACTGAGAGAGAGTGAGAGAGAGTGAGAGAGAGAGGAGGCGGCTCTCGTTGATGAGCCTGAGTGTGCACAACAACTTGCCAAATATACACACAATGGGCGAAATGTGCGAAAACCGACATCAGACAACAGACAACAGACAAAACTGGAAATAGAGGAGCTAAAGAAGGCATGGAAAGCATACAGAGCGCATAGCAAGTAGCAAGTAGCAAGTGCCAAGTGGCAAGGAGAGAGTGAGAAGGGGATAGGAGGCGACAATGAGAAGAAACACTGAGAGCTGCAAATGAAACAAAATGAATTGAGGCGAAATGCAGTCGCCCAGAGTCATATAACTATAGAGTTATAGCCATGGCCATCACTATATAATCATAGTGCAGAGTCCATAGTGCTGAGAGGAGGTAGCTCTCTCCCTCGCACTCTCCCTCGCTCTCTTTTAATCTCGTTTCTAATGGGCTCCAACGACGGGCCAAAAGGGCGTAATAAGCGCAGTTTCGGTTTGTTTGTATTCTGCATCTACAAAATATGACAAAATATATGTAAGTAAGTAAATAAAAAAAATGTACTAAGAGATGAAAAGATGCATGAGAAAGAGAGAGGAGAGAGAGAGAGGTAGAGAGACAGAGAGAGAGAAGCACTGGAAGCCGGGAGCTTGCCGTGTTGATTGCACTTTGTGTGCGAGAATGAGTCGCAAAATGCGCTTGTTTATGAGTACTCGTGAATGTGATATGAATACAATGTGTCGAAGTTGTCAGCACTTGATAAAATGCAAAAAAAAAGAATATATTAGAAAAAAAAAAGAATATGTTAATCTTTGATACATACAATTTATTGAAATGGTTTTAAAAATATTAATAGTTATTACATTATTAAAACAATTTAGATAGATAGATCTTATCTATACTTTATGATTTTAATTAGTGGAATTTAATGATGGATATATTTGGAAAGTATTAAAAATAGAATATAAAATGTGTAAGTTTTCAATATATACAATTCGTTAAAAATAAATCATTTTAAAATTTGGATCTACAATCTAATTGTTTTTAATATAACAATTAAAATGGAAATGCTAACCAAAATTCTTTCGGAGAAAGTGTACTGGGAAAATATTCTATTACAGTCGAACTTCCCTAACTCGAATCACCAGAAAAATTCGAGTTACGGAGATATTCGACTTATACACTGACAAAAATAAAGCATCTAAAGTCAAGATTTTGGTCGCAGAACTAAGAAATTTGGTCTAAAAAATGCGTAGAGAACATGAAAATCTTCAAGTAAGAAAACACATCTTGATTCGAAGAACATATCAATTAAGACCAAGTTCATATTTTTAATATCATAAATTCTTATATTTTCAAGACCACAAATCTTATTATAATAAAAAATCTTTTTATTTTTTTAAGAATATATGTTCTTATTTACAGACCAAAAAGTTTTGAATACTCAAGACAAAAAATCTCAAATAAAGCTTAAGCTTAACATTTTAAGAAGAATGAAATAATTATACCCGTTACTTATAAAAATAAGTAAAAGCGGATATTGTATTCGTTGCAATGTATGTAACAGGGATAAGGAAGTATCTCCGACCCTACAAAGTATATATTGTATATTCTTGATCAGCATCAACAGCCGAGTCGATATAGCTATGTCCATCTGTCCGTCTGTCTATCTGTCCGTCTGTCCGACTGTCCGTCTGTGTAAGCGCATAGATCTCAGAGACTATAGGAGCTAGAGCAACCCGACTTCTATTAATTTTACGCAGGTCAAGTTTGTTTAAAATTTTTGCCACGCCCTTTTCCGCCTACGTAAATTGCAATAAAACACCACACGCACAAAATTTAAGATATTAGGATTTTTTTACTACTTTAACTACTATTATTACATATCATCCTACTAAATCGTAACAAGAGCTGACAAATAGAAAGGTGGTAATGGCTAATTAAAGTTTTTAAATTTTTTTAATTAAAGTTTTAAAAGAATACAAGTGTCTAAAAGCATGCAATACAAAATATTTTAAAATTCATTAAAATAAGTAACGGGCATCCTATAGTTGGGAGCTCGACTAAAGCTTTTCCCACTTGTCTTTTTTTTATAAATATTATCTAGATATACTATATACTCAAAAATAAAAGTGATTTAAACAGGTATTTTAGGTTAGGCTTTGGCGTAAGTGTATACAGAATCCGTTGAGTTATTGTCGCTTAGTGCATTCACTTATTGAGTGGGTGGTTGGGCGTGTGTGTGGGGGGGTGGGGGAGGGGGTTTTGTTGTGTAGCAGGTGTGGGACAAGCTGACAATGAAGCCGTCGTTGCTGTCTGCCTGTGCATCAATTGCAACCCCCAATGGAGTCGAGCTGAGCTGCCCAGTCCGAAGCATGCACTTAACACAGTTTTACATGCCTACACACACACACACACACACACACACACACACACGCACCGTACACATGTACAAATATACAGAGAGATAAACGCATGCAGCACAACAACAACTCTTACACATTTACTCTCACTGTCTCTCAATTCTCGCATTTTCAGCTGCTCTCTTTTTGACTACAGCTATCACTGTCACTTGCACTCGCATTCGCACTCTCCCTTCTCTCTTTCTCCCTCTCTCTCTCTCTCTCTCTCTCTGTCTGCGTCTGCCTCTCAGTGCGGCTTTGTATCGCGTTTTGGGGCACACTGAGAATATCGCTCATTTTCAATAAAAATAGCTTAAAATTCGAACAGGCGTTCAGAATTGAGACACATGGCGAATTTCATTTGCCGAACAACACCCGATGTTGGTTCATTGAAGGCGCTGGAAATACTTATATATCTCTCTATATATATATATATACTCTTTGTATATTTTTGGCTCTCTCGACAGCGGTTTCAATTGTCACGCCGGGTTGGGTTTTATTTTTGGGGCCAAGCTAAATTTGTAGTGCCGACAATTTATTGAAAAAGTTGAGCTTTGAGGGAAATGTTGGCCCTTTTTGAAACTGGTAACTGGTAAGCTTAAAGTTTGTCAACGGCATTTTGATTGCAACAATTTGGCGACAAGCAACATCTGTCGACAGGCAGCAGAGAATTGCTGAGTCAGAGATAGAGACAGAGAAAGAGACAGAGACAGAGATGGAGACTGAAACGCAGCTTGCAAATCGTCTTGCACTTGCTGCTGTTGCCCTGCTGCTCTCAGCGCCGCAGATGCAGCAGCAGCAACAGTAGCAGCAGCAACAGCAACAGCAGCAACAACAGCAGCAGCAGCAGCAACAGCAGCAACAGCAGCAGCAACAACAACAGCAGCCTTCGCATTTTGTGTGTGTGTTTTACTTCCGCTTCGTGGCGGGGGTGGAATCTGGACCCCGACTCGAGTCTCGACTCAACTCGCGTCGAGTGGTTTGTTTGGCTGCTGCATTTTTGGAGCGTGGTTGAATGGAGGGGGCAGGGGCAGGGGCAGGAGCAGGGGCAGGGGCGGGGAGACGCAGCAAGTTTGCGGTCGTTGGCTTCAGCAGCGACGTCGACGTCGACGCCGTCGCATCGTCGCATTTTTCGTTTCGTTTCATTTTGCTACTTTTTTTTCTTCTCGTTTTTCAGTTTGTTCTGGGCTTACAGCGTTGATGCCGTTGGCTATGGCGCTGCATTCACTACCCCCTGCCTCCCTTCTGCCCCTACCCTCTCCAAATGCACCACACACTCTCCCCCTCCTCCTGCTTCCCTCAACCCCTTTATCTGTCGTACTTACGTTATGTGTGCTGATCCGTGGGTGGAGTTTGCAGTGCTCAAACCAAACTCAAACTCACAGTCTCACAACTTATTGTAGTACGTTGCAGCCGCGTCGTTTCATAACTGCAAAAGTGCTGATTGAGTTCCTGCCACGACTTATCCTACTTGCCACACACACAGAGAAAAGCAACATATTAAGAGATAGTACTTAGTTGAGAATCATCAGGAAATTGAGCTGAAAAGCTTGTCAGTGAGAGGGCAACTTTAAACTGTCTGTTTCCACTTTTCCACGCAATTTATTTTCATTTCCATTTTGCACTGTCATACGTAAAACACATGTTATAAATGATCTATTATAATTGTAATTAATTTTATTGCATTTTATTTATTTATTTGAAAATGCCCAAATAATAATTATGATTATTAAAATATTTGTACCTTTTAAAAGCTTGTTATTTGTTATTAGTGTGAGGAACTCATTTTATTGAATTATATTTATTTATGTGTAATTATTTTAAACATTATTCATGTCCATATTAAAATATATATTGTATTATAATTTCTAGGACTTTAAACAAAATTATGGGTTATATTATTAATTTAAAACTAATAATTATTTTCAATTTATATGATATATATTCTGAATTATATTTGCTAAAAAATGAATTAATTCAAAATTAAACTTATCAATTTAAGAATGAAATAAACTTATTCAATTAATTTATATACACTAGAGGGCATTTTTATTTTGACAACATTTAAAATTAAATCTATTCATAATTTGAACATACTTTATGTACATTTTGGCTTCAATGGAAAGGTCATTTCAATTCCCTTTGAATGATATGAAACTTTCCTTAACCCATTAAGTACCCATTGAAAATTGTTAATTCTAGTAGATGTCTATTTTGATATTTTTTTCTCGATGTAAAAAAAAATGTTTTGATTTAAAAATAAAGTAGAGACTGCAAAAATTTTGTTTTCAAAAATCTCTTCGCTAGTGTTTTTTAATTCTTTTGAAAACTCTAAAAAAAGGCACTTTTTGTATGAAAAAGAGAAAAAGGGGTTAAAATAGTAATTTTTTGCAGTTTTCAAAAAATTATACAAAATACTGCCCTCTAGTGTATATATTTTATTTTTAATTTCTTAATTTTCTCACACAATTTATTAAGGTGCTAAATAAAGTTAACAACGATGTCATGTCCTCATTACGAGTGCAACTAGAAATGTGAATTAAGTTGAAAGTAGAAAGAGATCTTAATCAATTAAATATAATGTTGCAGAGAAGAAGATCATGATCATAGTAAACTGTATTTTATGGCTGAGATCATTGCACTTGAGCAGAAGATATACCGGTTGGAATATTGTCAGATACGAGTATCTTACCATTTATTTGTTACCTGCTATCTGGTACACTAACTCACTTTTCACTCACAGTTCAAGATTCTTTTCGCTTGATGTGATCGGACACAGATCTGATTTGCGGCTAATTAACAATTTGCTTAGTCTGCAAAGTTGCAAAGTGCTTTGCATTGATTTGTTGTTGTTGACGGTATCTGGACAGATCAGAGCGATTGATGCGACTGCTCTGAAACAACAACAACAACAACAACATCAACAACAACTGGAACTGCATCAGAATAATAATGTTGAGCTCCTAAGTTGACTTTAATATTAGTCATATGATTGGAATTGTGAGTTTGAGTTGCATTGATTTCATGATCTAATACTATTTGTGTTTGATTCTCACAGCAGTTGGTCAACGCGGCGTATGCGCAATTTGCGGTGTTCGCTGCTCGCTGATGTTGTTGTTGTTGTTGTTGCAGCTAAGCCAGTTCTTTAGATAACCAAAAGCGGTGCGGCCGAACAACATAATTAAGTATTTATTTATTTACAATTTTGGGCAATGACAACAGCAACAGCAACAACAACAACAACCAGAGGCTGCAATTTGAATGCAACAGCAACTTTAACTATTGGCGTTGCAGCTTTGCCGCTTTTGTTGTATTGTTGTTGCCACAATTGCTCATTTTGCTGGTTGCTGCAACCTTGTGCTAAATTTTCCAAAACGTTGAACGCTGCCGCTGTTGTTGCTGCTGTTGTTGCTGATGCTGACACCAGCAACCACCAGCAACTGTGTTGCAACCAGCGATAAATGTCAGTCAAGCGGCATTGCCTGTCTGCCACGCCCCCCTCTCTTCGCCCCTCTGCCCTGTTTGGTTTGGTGCTCCCCTTTGCCTAGGCTGGCCATTGGTTGACGCATAACAACAAAAAAGCGTTGACAAAGTCAACAATTTTCATTAGAGCGCATTATTGATGCTTATGCGCAAATGTATCTATGAGATACGCGGTGCGCTTTATTAACTGCCAACGACTCGTGAGACTGACACCATTTGCTACAACAACAAACAACAAACAACGAGCAGCTGTTGCTGCAGCTCCCCAGCTCCAGAGTGGAGCAAAAAGATGACGCCACCAACATCAACAGCAACGTCAACTCAACTTGCCTCAATTCAATTCGAAGCTGCCGAATTTTGCGTGTCAAATGAATTCGCAGCGAGCCTAATTAAAACAATTGCTGAAAATAACAACAGCTATAAAATTACTAATAAATAAAAGGCTAAGTAATAATGAGTGGATTGGTAAGTGGTAAAATTCACATCTGTTGTCTTCTGACCGTATTTGAAAATGAAAATTTGACTCAGATTTGGGTTGATATTTTTTGTACAATGCACTTGGCATATGAAAAGTCGCAATTAACGCAATGAAAAAAATACAATAAATAATACAAAAAATGAAACATTTGAAGAATTGTTAACGAAAGACCGAGAGAAAGAGAAATAAAAACTGTTGGAAACGTTGCGGTAGGAAATTACTTTAATTTGTTGCTCCCATTGTTGCTGTTGTTGCTGAAACTTGGCTAAATGAATGCCTGACTGACTAGCTGACTTCGCTGACTGGCGGCCACATGTTTTCACATGATTTCCACACGATGGACAGGTGAAAAGCAAACCCAAGTCCAAGTTGAAGTTGAAGTCGAAGTCGAAGTCAAGGCAGCAGAAAATTCACTGGAGCAAGAAAAGAAACCGTCGCTGGCATAGTCAAAAAAGAGGTGGAGAGGGGGCATCTTAGCCGGGTTAACAACTGACAGCCTGAAAGTCAAGCAAAAGATTTGACGTTGTCTGGGTAATTTTTAAGCGACTGCACACAAAACAGCTGCAGGGAAATCCCCTTCATCCCCCTGTCCACCCGTCTCACTCACTAACTCTCTCTCTCTCTTTTTTCATTTGTATCTGTCTCACAATTGAACTCAGCATTTGCCTAGTGCTAACCCAAATGCAAACTATTCACCTGCATTCGAATACTATTCACAATTTCTATCCCATACTCACACTCATAGTCTTGTCTTGCAACTCTTTTTTTTTTAATAGCATTTTGCACGTTTTAATTGTTATTGTGGTTGTTGCTTTATTTTGAATGCAAACTAGCATAATTACAGTGCAACATAATTTTTGGAATTCATGAATCAGCAAATACTCTTACACAAATAAGTATAATATAAAATATGTATAAAATTAAAATTATCTTTTAGTGAAGTTGATTTTTAAAAATATTAAAAAATACAAATGGGCTATTCCGGAAATTTTTAAACCAAGGGCGAAAACTTTATTTTATCAAAAAACTGCACGTTTTTAAATAAAAGTTGTTTTTTGTTTTATTAGAATACATTTTTGGGCTTCAAATTACAAAATCAAAAAGGTTTTACGGTGGTTTGATTTTTCATGGCCGAGCCTTATCAATTAATTCCTCTTCTTGCCTCTTAATTTCAATATTTCTTGTAAAAAAGGGTATTTTCAATGGCCAAAAAAGTTGTCAAAACGGTCGTCTGATTGTTTACCGCTTAGCTCATCTTAAACTTTGTTTCATTTTCTTTTATTTAAGATAAAAACTGTGTCGAATAGATATTTAATATATATTAATAATTTGAAAGAAAGTGTGAGTGTAAAAAGTGTAACGTCCGCAACGTAACGTCCGCAACTGACAAAAACTAAGATTTTTAATTAACGAGACTACTGATCTGTATTTTTGATCATTTAATTTGTTGTATTCGGATATTTTTTGTTTATAATGCAAAATGCCTCAAATCGACTTCCATTTTTTGTAACGTCCGCAACCAAACTTTCAGTAAGCCTAATTTTTTTCCAAAAAAAGTTAGGCTTTTATCTTAAAATAGGTTTGATAGCATTCTCAATGAAATTCATTGTCCATAAAATTACATTAAAATTCACCGTTCTGAACGCGAGCTGCAACAGTTTAAACATAAAAATTTTGCGTACAAATGTAACGTTCGCTACCCAGGAAAAGCCCATATATGTATGTATTAATCAATATAAATTAGTGTATTATCTTAAATAATTAGGCATTTAAAGTTTAAATTATAAAAAAAATATTAAACATTTTAAATTTATCAACTAATTTGAAATATATATATTTTATATCAAAAACTTCCAGGAGGAGCACAATTTAAATGATTGGAGCAAATGGAGCCGTTGGAGACTTTATAAACATTATTTTAATTTTTATACATGAATTATTAAAAAATAAATGTTGTCCCTGGCACTGCGCAAAAAAGTACTATTTATTAGGTATGAAAAATTTAGCGCAATGTGCCCAGTGTTAAAATTTTTTTTATGTAATTCATGCATAAAATTGAATATTATTCGTCACAAAATTGTATATCCGAAATTTTGAGGCATAAAAATGTTTTCGTCAATAGACTTTTATCTCGTAAAGAGGTTTTTAATAACTTTTCACATATTTCACATATTTAAAAATACTCTAATTGCTTTACATTAGAAATTGTTAAAGATACTTTGCAAATCAATAAAGTTTTTTAGATTTTTCTTTAACTAATCTGTAAAATTAAATTATATTATTATATAGCATGTATAATCGTCTCTTCAAATCTTTAAAAAATGTTTAAATTCCTTTATATTCATCACGTCTCGAATTACACTTGTTGTAGCCGTAGCAACTTTCTGGCTAAAAACAAAAGATACAAATTTTAATTTCTCGTTGCCTTCATGTCAATCAACAGTTAATACGTGATATTCCACGCCCACTTCATGCCAGCATGTTACATGTAACTCTTACAATTAGCATGCCCCGTAATTGAAAAAGCTCGGCAATAAGTGTAGGGTATCAAGCCAAGGCAAAGGATCGACTCCTAATAAAATAAATATACTCGTAATATTGTAATGCATGCAAAAGGAAGAAAGCACAAGAGAAAATCATACAAAAGGCGCATAAATTAGCAATGGTCTGTAATTTCGAAAGGGTCGTCAACAGCTTATAAATGTGGCATCTTCGCATAGCAAGTGGCAACGAGAGAGGGGCAGGGGCTGGGAAAGGGGGCGTGGTTCAGTCACAGTCGGCGTGTCCGCGACGCATTCATTAGTTTAATATTAAAATAGTCATAATAAAATTGTAGATAAAAGTCTGTTACTTGCGCGCCAAGTGAAACAATGAGCAACAACACTAGCAACAACAACAACAACACTAGCAACAACAATAACAACAACAACAACAACGTCAACAACAACTCGAACAAACTCAAAGTCGAGCAGACAAGTACAAAGGGCCAAGATTTATGAACTGCAGTCGACGTGTGTGTGTGAGTGTTTGTGTGTGTGTGAATATGTCTCGAAGTCGTCTCAGCTGCCTCAACTTCCTCTCCCCTTCCTCACTCCATCCCCAAGTGTCTCGCCAAGTCGCGTTCTAAGCGGAGCAATGAACTATTTACGAATATGCCATCTTCTAGTGAGTGCGAGTACTCTACTCACACACTCGTATTCGAACTTCTATTCACGTAGGCGTGAATGTGAATAGTGAGTGTGAGTGCCGTGCAAGTGTGAGTTCTGAGATAAGAAAATGTGCAGTAATAAATACTTATTAACATGCATATTTATGCACTCTTTAACTAACTTCATCTTCATCTTCAGCCAACCGATGAACGACCTTGAGTCGCCCAGAGGGAATTAAAAAGCTCCCAAAGTTCTCAGTCACATGCTGAGTCGTCGAAAATGTGGAAAATTGGCCGAAAAGTAGCAGAAAATGTGTGAATATATGAGGGAAACTGAATGCAAAGAATGCCAATTTGATTGCAGATAATTCTGTATTTCAGAATCTCTGTTTGATTAAATGACTGACTTACTGATTGATTGAGTGAATTACTGATTGATTGACTGATTCACTGATTAATTGACTAACTGACTAAAATGCATATACGTCTGTATTTCAGAATCTCTGATTGACAGAATGAATGATTTACCGATTGATTGACTAAATTACTGACAGATTGACTGACTGACTGGCAGCCCTTAACCAAATTCTAGGACCACTATAAACACGGCTAATTCTTTAAAATTTGGGAGATACATACGTAGAATGTGAATCTTAATAATTCAGCTAACTTACCGCAATTATAACAGTTTTCTGGTAACATTCCTCAGAATTTTTCAACTGTAAATAGCTTAACTTGTAGCTCTCATAAAGTCAGTTTAGAACATTTTCTGTCTGCCTTTTTTTTAATATTTATTTCATTTTAATCCTTGTCGGCTGTCAAAAAATATCCTCATTACTCCGCCAACAGGTAACCGAAACTGTTATGAGGAATAAAAATAAAAATCACTTTTAATAATTACTTAAGACTTTTACTTTTAAAATCATACTTAATACTTATTTTTTATTAAAAAATCAAAATTACAAATAATTATTAAAATTGATTCTTATTATATCCCTCAAAAATAATACTTAAATTTGATTTTTTATTAAATAAATCTTTAATAATAATTAATACTGATCTTTATTTTATTATAAGAGTTATTTAAATATTTTTGAACAAAATTCTCAAATAACTATTATTTTTGATTTGAAATCATAAAGATTTTTATAATTTAAAAGTCTTTTTCAAAATTATCTTTGTTAATACTAAAGACAAACATTACAAACTTTCAACTTTTTAACTAAATAAGGTTATCATCTACCTGCCAAAAAAATAGGAATTTCATCTCCTTCTTCTGCCAAAATTTCTACAACATCAGCTACCATTGGGAGCAGTTAAACAATATTTGGATTCTTCATAAAAGTAGTTGACAAAATCCAAGCGGCGATGGTCAACTGATAGGCTTTTGGTCTAAGTAGAAACACGCAATTATTTTAAATCAACTCCATTTTATTGCAAAAACAGTATTTTCAGAAATAATATACGCATGTTAAAGGTTTGAAATATCTATCTTTTCTTTATGTTTTCCTCACAAATAAGAGTCTTTTGAGACTTTTATTTCTTTAAACGAAAATAAAAGAATTTGAAGACTTTTATTCAAAAAAGTTTTGAGTAAATCTTATAAAAAAGTAAAAAAATAAAAATCAGTATTAATTATTATTAAACACTTATTCAATAAAAAATCAAATTGAATTATATTTTTTAAGGATATAATAAAAAACAATTTTAATAATTATTTTTAATTTTTATTTCTTAAAGTCTGAAATATAAATTTATTGGCTGTTTGCAGAGATACTGTTTTTACAATCAGTTTGATGTACCTTGAACAAAAATCGCATTAGTCCTTATATATGATTTTTTTAGTTGAAATTTTGATCAATAACAGTTACTTTCAGTCCCAGTATAATTCAATTGTGCATATCCAATTGTTTGAACTCGAATAAATTTGCATAATAACAACTTACTTTATGAACTTCTTATAATAGTTTAAGAATAATCATATATATTAATATTAAAAACAGATTATGAATTATACAAATTATATGCCCCATATGCACTAAATTCAATTCATGGGTTTTTGCTGAGTCTTTATGATGAATGATTCATTATAATAAAGTTGGTTTGGGTTCCCATATTCACAGATTTGGAAAACTATTCCGACATTGATTTAGCTAGTTTTATATGTAGAGGGTGTTGTTAATGTTAATCTATTTATCATATGAAACACCCTCTCTGGCAGAGGAAGATGAAGAGGGAACACTTTCAGCTGTGACTTTCTTCTTGACTTTCAACCAGCTGCAACTTTGCAGTTGTTGCATCCAAGTTGAAGTTGAAGTTGTTTCTGTTTCTGTTTAAATGGGATTCTAGTATCGAGTATAGAGTATATTATTACAGTTCACTCTCTCTTGGCTGGCGGTCTATTTGTGTACAGAGCACCCTCGTCGGCAGGATCACCCTCTTCTACATTTTGAATATCTAAAGAGACTCGTGCGACTTGTGGCAACATTGGCCTCAACATCAACATTAACAATAATAATATCAAGAAGATGCAGTCTTTGGCCCCCTTCTTACCCCCTGCCCCTTCTCTCTGCCCCCCTTCTCTCTGCTGTCTCTGCCTCATTGAGGGCTGTTAAATTTAGTGCCTCCACTTCAATTTTAATTACGGGCATTGTTGAATACTCGACCGTCCCAGACCGAAACGGTCGAAGACGAAGACGCAGAGCATCCCCAAGAAAAGTCTTCCCCCCTCCCCTCTCCGTAAAGGAAAATGAGATTTCATTCGCGTATCTGTTGCACACATGTTCACTTCCCATTCTCCCCCCACTTTCCCCTTCTTTCTGTTTCTTTGTTTGGTAGACAATTTAACATATTTGGGAATTCATTGCACTTTCTTTTATTAATACGCACTCGAGGAGTCTCTGTCTCACTCCCTTTCTGTCGCTCTCTCTCTCTCTGTTTCGATTTGTCTGGAACATATGTAAGTGCATGCTGTTCTTTCTCTGCCCTCTATCCCCATCTCTATTCCAATCTCCAGCCTCGATACGTTGTAAACTTAAACAGTTCTTTGGCTCTGCTCTCGCCTAAATTTAGTCGCATTCTTGACTATTTTTGTGGGCTGAGGCTTTGCTTTTATTGCTCCAATTTTGGTATGCCAGCCATTGATAAATATAGACGCGTCTATAGACTTTCCATTTCCCCAACACCAGCACAGCAACAACTAAATATCAATGGAAACGGATCCGACTCGTAGTTGTCTGAATCTGCTCAGTTTGTAGACTTTTCTGACGCAAATTGAAACTTATCTGTTAATCGGCACATCTGTTTGTCACATGAGCATTGGACACTTTGACTCAGTGATTGGGGGGATTGGGGGCTTGAAAGGAGTCTCAACTGCAGTCTTGAATCACAGGCAGCTGCCACGTGTTCAGGCCGAAGCTGACTTTGGCCTTAAGTAGCTGCATTTACGAGTTGCATTGGAGCAGTCAACAATTTTTAATAGACGAGCAATTTTCGCAATGAATTCCGCCCGCAAATACTCGTACTGAAACTGCACCCCCTTTGGATACCCCCTTTTTTATGCCATTGTTTATGGCATAAATTGCTGGCAAAATGAGAAGCGCGCGCCAAATCAAAGCGATGACAAAAGCAAATAATAGTGGCACGCATGCGAGGGTTGTTCAAAGAGTTGCTACTATTGCACGTTATCAATTAAACATATTCATCTATCTTTCTTTTGTTTTTAAAAAAGAGTTTATGTAATAAAATATAATCAATTGTATCACTTTCAAAATATTGAAAATATTCTTTACAGATATGGTTTTGTTTTTCAAAGATCGAATATCTATTTCATTCCATTTCAACTTATCTTTCATAAGAATTTTTCCAAATAGTTTGTTTAATTGATTAGCATTATTAGTGGAACATCCCACGAATATTGTTGACTATTTCACAGAGCTTTGTTAACTGCCGCCTTCAATCGGCCACTGGCACCGCAAATTGCGCAAATTAGTTTGAAACAAATGTAAATATTTATTAAAATTGCGCAAATGCCAAGCGCATTGTCTCCCCTTCCTCTCTCTCCCTTCCTCTTTGCCCTGATAGGCATTTTCCATCTCATAGATTGCCATTAAAGTCCAAGACGAATTGCAATATTCAGTTGATAATGAAAAAATAAAGAGACAGAGCGAGAGAGAGAGAGAGAGATGGCAGTGATCATGAGACTGAGAACTTTCCCTCTCTTTCTCTCTTACTCGCTCTCTCTCTCTCTCTTAGCTGGGCCTTTGTCTCTGCGCCTGGACTGATTATCGCCTTGATTCAGAAATATTTATGCGTATGAGTAATCGAAATGCGAAACTGACACAAAACGTTGCCATCTTTGCATTCTGTATTGTTATGTATTGAATTTATTTATTATTATTTTTTATTTTGTGCATTTCATTTTAAATTTTATTCTTATTTGTACGAGACATTTGCTGACCAGTTTTGGTATGCATGATTGTGATTTTTGTGCAAGTTCAGAAACAGAATCAGAAACCGAATTGGAATCAAAATTGGAATCGGAATGCTTATGACTCGGAACATTCGCGGAAAGCTGCACAAGTGTGAGACTGACGACAAATACACAAATCCACAAATCCACAAATTCACATTTCTCATTTGTATTTGTTGTTGTTGTTGTTGCTGTTGAGTATTTCCCCCAAGTCTCACGCCAACCAGAAGTAAACAGTGCAGAACATTTTCAAATATTTCGCTTAAGCAGTTTGTCAGTAAAAATGACAATGACACTGGCTGAATACAGCACTCAAGTTTTGGATTGTTTTAAGGAGTTGGTAGAGTGCGGAAAAGAGTATTGACATTATTCTGACACACCATTTTATTAATATTACAAAAAACGGCCATAATATGGCTAACAAATTCATCCTAGCTATTTACAAAAAGCTAACTGCAAACTTTATAAATATTATATTTATTAAGAAAGCATTCAGCAATGCTGTGAGGATAAAAAAAATAATTGATCATGACAAATAATTAAAGAAAATAAATTAAAAAGCAGCTAAGAATCTAAATGAAATATGTTTAATTCGATCTATGGAATATGAGATATCTATAAAATTTTAGCTGATATTCCAGTGAAAAGTAAACTTTAGACAATTTCCCGTTGCCACTTTCAGCTCGCGTCATTGGCTCATTAATAAAAGAGAATAGCTTTAAATTTCCCATTTGCCGCTTGGCACTTCAACTCAATTTCGATTCCCAAAAGGCTTGAAATGTTGTTGTTGCCGTTGTTATTGTTGTCGACGTTGTCATTATCAGTGTCTGTCAACAGCAACAACAAAGATAACAACAACATTACTAAAACAAAGTCAATGTTGACGACGCTTCAGCGATTTTCACATTAGATTAAATATTTTTCAACTTTTAGTTTTGAGGTCAAACTGAAGAAAACGCCCCAACAACTTGAAGAAGAAGACGAAGACGAAGAAGAAGAAGACCTTTTGTAGCAACATTTTTGTTGCTAATACAATAATTGCCGTTGTTGTCGTTGCTGGTGTTGTTGCTGTTGTTTCTGCTGAGAAGAAGCTCTACGGAAGCGGATGCAAAAAAAAAAAAATTAAAAGACAAACTGAAAGCTAAACATGAAGTGCCAGGGCGAGTGACGATCGCATATAGATACTACGCCTGTCCAACAGCAGCAACAACAACAGCAACAAAAACAACAACAACAACAACGATAATAATAATAACTGAAGCAGCTAATTTCTCAGCATAAGAGAAACGAAACAACAAAACAACCTTGCCAGAAGCCAAAAACAACGAATGAATTTCCATTGTCTTAAGTTTGTTAAGGCTCTTTCAGTGCTCGACTTGTTGTTGTTGTGTGTGTGTGTGCGTGTGTGTGAGAGTGTGCTTGGCACCCTAAAGGCCAAGATCGTCGTCATATTAGCGTCCAAAAGTCAACGTCGCTTGTCGGCGGCTTCTCAAAAGCCCAGCAACAACAACAACAACAACAGCTACAGCTACAAGAACAACAACTGCAACAACAACAACTGAGAAATATGTAGAAAATGTATGCGTATACGGCGTATAATGTTAATTCCGCAAAGTGCGATGGACAAGCGACGCTGGAAATTAAAATAGGGTCATTAAGCGGCCAACGGGCCAACAACTACTCAACAAAATGCTATAGCCTAAAGGGAGACCTATCAGCAGACAACTAAAGAGATAGAGAGAGAGAGAGAGAGAGAGAGAGAGAGAGAGAGAGAGGTGGGAAGATATGAGAGGAGTAGGAAAGAAGAAGGTAAGCTGCTATAGCATTGTGTTGTATCAACGTCCCGATCTGGCCTTTGGTAATTGCTCTATCTCTCTATCTCCCTCTGCCTCGCCCTCTCTCTCTGTCTCTGTCTCTGTCTGACCACATGAAATTTCTCAACAATTATTTTCGAAATGTTTTTCAATCTACAACAACAACATTAGTTTACACAGTCGCTGCTATTAGTTTTTCCATCTCAGCAAAAGTGTGAAAAGCAACCAAAATAACAACAACTTGAAACTTGACTTAAAGCTGGTCTTAAAATTATAATTATGATTGTTGTACTCAACGTTATTGCTGTCCCCCTCACTCTGACCCTCTCTCTCTGTATATTTTATTGGTCTGACATTGGTTTTATTGTAAAACAATTATTGACACAACACTTGGCAGTCAATAAGATTTAAGGCGTTGATCAACTGACGTCTCAATGATTTTTCATTGGCAAAATTGTATTTATTCTGGCATTTTCAAATTATGCTCAAATGTGATGGATACAAATAAATATTAATAAGTTTGAAGGAACTTTAATGTTAATTAAATTGAAAAGAAATAAATAAATATAAAGAAATAAATTAAAAAAAAATAAATTGATGAAGATTAAATGAGTAAAGAAACTTTATGAAAAAACAAGTGGGAAAGGCTATAGTCGAGCGCCCGACTCTAGGATACCCGTTACTTATTTTAATCAAGTTTTTAATATTTTTTATTGCATGCTTTTAGGCACTTATATTTTTTAAAAATTTTAATTAGCCATTACCACCTTTCTGTTTGTCCGCTCTTGTTACGATTTAGTAGGATGATAGGTAATAATAGTAGTTAACGATAATTAGTAAAAAAATTATAATATCTTGAAAACTGTGCGTGTGGTGGTTTTTTGCGATTTACAGAGGCGGAAAAAGGCGTGGCAAAAATTTGAAACAAACTTGACCTGCGTGGGGTCTATAGAAGTCTGTGTGCCAAATTTAGTTGCTGTAGCTCTTATAGTCTCTGAGATCTAGGCGCTCACACGGACGGACAGACGGACAGACAGACGGACTGACGGACATGGCTATATCGACTCGGCTGTTGATGCTGATCAAGAATATATATACTTTATAGGGTCGGAGATGCTTCCTTCTCCCTGTTACATACATTGCAACGAATACAATATCCCCTTTTACTTATTTTTATAAGTAACGGGTATAATGAATTCAATAGTAAACATATGTTTAATGATCTTTACTTTTTATCATACAAATAACGTTTAAATAAGTATAATTTACTTAAACAATAAATTAATAATAAAAGGCTCAAACCCAAAGTATTTTATTAAAATTAATTCATTAACCATTTGAATCAATCTTTTAATCATCATGTAAGTTTAGCACAATCTAATCTCTTTATGACAAGCACTCATTTTTCAACAGTTCTTAAGCTAATACCAAATATAACACACTGTCTTTAAGTGATTAGTCATTCAATACAGTTAAAAAAAATGAGATTTATATTTTTTTCGAAAACCTTTTTCGAATTTTGCTGAAATTGTCCCCAATTTGACAATGGGCAACCGTCGTATAAAGGTGCGAAGCTGCCAAATGAGCAACACGAGGGCAACAAATTTGCAGCTGTTTTTGTTGTTGTGGTTGTTGTTGTTGTTGTTCATGGTGTTGTTGTTGTTGTTGTCGCCGCCCGAATTAAAAAACCAGTAAGTGATTTCACAGACTCGAAGCTGGAGTCTGAATCGGAGTACAAGTCGAAACTGCCATCGCCGTGGACCAAAACTAACAAACGCTGTGCAAAATTTGTAACATATTCGGCAGCTAAATATTTAAGTTGTCTTGTTGTTGTTCATGTTGCTGTTGTTGTTGTTGTTTGGTGCGTTGTTTTTGGTTATTGTACATAAAGGCAAAGCGACGCGTCGTCGGTTCAATGAACCGTTCGGCGCTGACTCTGACTGACTTATTGAATGACTGAGACGGCAACGGCAACTGCAGCACCAACAACAACAACAACACCAGCAACAGCAACAGCAGCAGCAGCAATAACAACAGCAACAACTACAACAATGCTGCTGCCATCGAAGGCTGCACAGATTATGTCACACATTTTGTGTATTTTGGGGGAGTGTGCAGAGAGGAGCGAAGAGGAAAGAGACAGATGAGAGAGAGAGAGGGAGACGGGGCAGTGTTGCACTCGTGGTAGCCATGTTACAACATCAATTGCGCGCGCCAAACAGCAACAGCAACAAAAACAACGATAACAACAACTGCGACCCGAAACTGAAACCTAAAAGAAATCGTATCTGAAAGATTGTGCTCAAAGCATTTGCTGCTGCTGCCGTTTGTATCTGTATCTGTATCTGAAGCTGTTGCTGGTTGTGGCAATGCCGAAACTGTTTAGGCTAAATAACTGTGGCCACAACCAAGCTGAATCATTCGACTGGGAGTTGGAAGCTGGGAACTGAAACTACCCATTACCAAACTTGGCTGGAGTTGGGAGAGTGCATAGAAACAGTCTAAAGTCATAAAATGTCTTGGTATTTGTAAATTTAAAATACAACTAATATCAATAGATAACTAAAATATTATCAAAATTAATTAAATCTACAGATGTCTTTTCTGTCTAGAATTACCATTCTCATAATTCTACAAGCAATTTTGAAACAGTTTTTTAGAATTAAAAAAAATTTAGAATTTGAAATTGGATTGGATTTTTTGGATTGAGAAAATTTAGATGACATATTTTCATCTACCTTGTGTACTTTAAAAGCAATCGCATTAAGTCTTAAGGATTTTGGGCAAATAACTTGATCAGATAAAGTAAAAAATCTATATTAGGTACACTTCCGTGGCGCTGCGTTTGGTGTTTCACTGTACAGGCTATAAAGTGAAGCTGCCAAAGTCAGTTGAATATATTTTCACACTCAATTGCATAATGAGCTGACAAGTTGACGAGTTGGTAGACAAACTTCACATACAGCTTCATCTTTAGCTTGAGTCCTCCAGCCAGCTTTGATTGTTAGGCAGAGAGGGTGAGGAAGAGGGAGTGGAAAAGAGGGACAGGATGACGAAGAGAGAGATGGAAAGGGGAGTGCAATGGGTCGTATAAAAATAAGTGAAAGTCAAATTGTATTGACGCATTGAGCGCATGAACAAATTAACTGCGCAATGAGCAAACTCATGAGCCAGACTGACGGACAGACAGACAGACAGACAGACAGACAAACTGACAGACATACTAGCACGCACATGTATCTGTATCTGTATCTGTATCTTTTTCTGCGCCTTTGTATCTTTGTTTGGCATCTGAAAAGCAAAGCGAGCTGCAGCCGCAATTTTCGTTGGCCTTTTGCTATTTGTTTTGGTTTTTTGTTAAGCGAATTAATTTTTAAAAAATTATTAAATGAGCCACAACAAATGGGCAACAAACGGCAAACAAGTTTCGTTTGTTTTGTTACTGTTTTGTTGCATGATTATGCAATGCAACAAGTTGCAAGCTGCTGCCACCACAAAAGTGTGAATCGAATCGAATCGTATCGAACAGAATATATTCAACTTAAAAATCCAGTCGAATGAATGGAGTGAATGTTGAGTCACAGAATGAGTCTTATCAGCTGCTGTTCGAGATAAGCGCCTAAAAATATGTTTTTCAATTGAATTCGTGGATGAGTAATTGCACAACATATTCACACATCTGTTGACTGAGATGGAGTGGCAAAAATTCAAATTCAGATTGAAATTGGAATTGACATTCGAACACCTCGAGCAGTGATAATGAAAGCGTGAGACGATGCCAATTAGCTTATCAACGTGACAAAATCGTATTCGCAGCTCGATTTGAAATTCAAATGTGGCAGGTTGCAAGCTGAAAACGTGGCAAGTTGGCAAGTTGGTTAACCAACACTTGAGCAAACAAAATGATTTGACTTTGGACACGACACTCGATACACGGAAAGGCGGCCACAGCAGGTGTCGGTGGGCGTGGCAGAGCTTTCACAAATTATTAATACTTGAAAAGGTAAAACACAGTTGCAAGTTAAATTCTGTGGCAGAGTTCAATTCGCGAGGTGAACAGAGAACTGAGAACAGATGGAACTGAGCAGACCACAAGTTCCAAGAACTTGCCACAATCATAAATAAACATATGCTGATACTTATGTATATACCTACATACATATGTATAAACTCTTCTCAAACAGAACATTACCCGACGACAATCGATAAAAAAGCAGAGTTAAATGAAATGAGCAGCAAAAAGGCGAATAGCAAATCTAAACAAAACAGGGTATTAAAAGAAAAGCAACTAAATAATGTGAGCAAATTCAATGTGGAACAACGAATTCCAAATCAAATCAGCAACGAATTCCAAAGTAGAGGCAGCTGCAAAGTAAATCAATATAAAGAGGGTACAATGGTTTTTTGAAATGTAGATTATGTATTTTCTTGATCAGCATCAACAGTCGAGCCCAGTCGAGTCTATTCCTGTGGTTAAACGCGTTGATCTCAGTGAGCTAGAGACTTCAAACTTATGTATTATTTTGGTTTGCCATAGGATTTTGGTGATATCTCAACAAAACTTACAGATTGGGAGTATTCTATTGCTTGGTTATTTGGTTAAAATCGGTTCACTAGATCATAGAGATGTAAAGAATTATAGGTAGACGAGAAGGATCAGAGTATTCTACAGCCGAGTACACTCGACTTGTTGCTAATGAAGCGTACGATCAACATCTGCTTAACAGCAACAGGTGACATAAGCAATAATATATAATTTTATTCTTAAGTGAAAATAATTTTAGTAACTAATAATTTAGTTAGACATATTTGAGCTTGATCTATATTATTCATCCTTACTCGTTCTTTAATTTTAAGTTATACACTAAGTCTTAGTTATTTATTCTACTTTTATCTCTTCACTCTTCCTATCCAAAAGTAGGCTCTAATAACGCCACTGACAGACCTTGGCTGTGAATAGGGGCATAGCCCGCCGGACTGGCAAATAAAATACCCCCATCGTGTCGGTGGTGCTATTAGATTTAACTTGTAAGTTCATTTAGACTTTCTTTTCTTTTCAATAATTATAATGTATATTTATTTTATAAACTAGAGGCAGCAATGTTTGCTTTTAATAAATAATAAATAAATAAAATAAATAAAAGAGGAGAACACACAATACATGACATTCAGTTAAATTCAGGAAAGAACAAAATGCAGACAAGCAATCTAATACTTCTGGTGGTTATAGGATTTATTGCGATGGCTCGTGACCCACCGTACAAGTCCACAACCCCGTACTTTGATGATAGAGTTTTTGGACAAGGGTAATCAGCTTCAAAGGGCGATTTGTTGTATGGCAAAATAAAGTCAAAGAACTCATGATTGAACATTCCTAAAACTGTAGTCTTTTATTTAAAATATTCTATGTGAATCTGCTTCTAGCAGTTCTATACTATGATTAAAGTCTGGACCCATTTACTTTGAGAAAGTCTTAGTATGCACATTTGTAAGTTACATTGATTCCTTTCGATCGGTATATAACTCGAATCGATCGGACAGTCATAGCAAATTTTCCATTCTTCCTATGTATATATGCTAATCGCCTTTCGCACCCTTCGTGCTGCTTTCGTCACTAGCGCGGACTGCCGTCCGCAGTGATGGGTTCATTAGAGGACTGGGATGATAACTTCAGTTCACAAGTTGGGTCCAAAAGGATGTAAGTACGGGGTAAGTAAGTACTGGGTCTCCGACAGTCGAGTAATTTATTTTTTTGAGATTCAGCAGTTGTCCATCCAACAACTGCTTAACAAATACTATGATCACAGAAACTAAAAGATCCTTTCCCTATCCTAAAAGTTGATAAACCAAACCGAAAGTCGTCAACAATTTTTTGAGCAATTGCAATTCTTAAAATTTTATTTTTATAAATCAATCAAACTATTTCTTTCCTGGTAGACATGGTGGCTCATTGCAAGGCATGAGTGCTTATTTTCCCGTCATGATAGAAGCTCTCATACATATGCCTAACAAATTACAGTGTTATATAAATTATTTAATTTTCGAAATTGATTTGATTTTTTACAGTCTGTACTATAAATACATTAGTTTTACTCTGTATTTCAATGGGGATATTCGGATAATGTGGGGTTTATAGACGTCTGTGTTTCAAATTGATTTGCTCTACTTCTGATAGTCTCTGAGATCTGACAATTACAAAGACGGACTGACAGACAAGTTGCTCATTAAATATATATATTCTTTATAGGGTCGGAGATCCCTCTTTCTCCTTGTTATACACATTTCCATTTTTATGCGCTTTACTTAAAAAATAAGTAAAAGGGTATATTGTATTCATTAAAATGTATTTTTGAAACGCCCCTTCCCGCCTCCGTAAATTGCGAAAAGCCACACACCATCAGCACACCATAAAATGGAACACCGATGGATCTCTTACAGATCAAGGCACAGGACTTGGAGTTGTAGGCCCTCGGATATCTTACCATGAATCGCTAGGAACATATACCAGCTTCTTCCAGGCTGAAGTATGTGCAATAGGGAGGTGTGTTGACCTTGATCTCAAACGTAACTGTTGGAATAGAAAAATAGCCTTTCTATCCGATAGTCAAGCAGCTCTCAATGCACTCAGCAAGGCGAAAATAACTTCTAAAGTAGTGCTCGAGGTGCGAAAGAAGATAAACCAACTGGGATCGCATAATAGGCTAACTCTAAGATGGATTCCAGGCTACAGGGATTTGACAGGAATCGAAGCAGCTGACTGACTAGCCAGAATAGGTGCATAGGTCCTGAACCGTTTTGTGGAATTGGAAGACACACAACCCGGAATACCTACGAAAAGAGGAGAGGCGACTTCAACAGTCGCATTGGACGGAGACCACAGGTCTCAGACAAGCCAAATACCTCCTAGGTAGCTATAACCCAAAGCGGTTTAAGCAAGTAATCGCATTGGGAAAGAATAGACTCAGAATACCCACCGGTCTATTAACAGGGCACGGTAAACTGAGAAGTCACCTATCTAAGTTAGGAATTGTAAGCAGTGGACCCTGAAGCTTCTGCAATTGCGAGGAGGAATTCTCGATGCACATACTAGCAGAATGCAGTGCTCTATCATGTCCTACTGATGGAGGACATAGCAGACCTCAACCCGGTAAAAATTCTCGACTTCGTGCGAGAACTTGGGCTGATGGATGAGCTATAGATTCAGAAGGGGGAACAATAGATCCAAATGGTTGCAGTGCAGATTTCCCCATTACAATATTAATAATTATTAGCTAAATGGGTTAGTTGCAAAATTTTAAGTCTATTATTAAAAATGTCCATTGAACTCCGAACACAACCTTCTAAAAGGTTAATGCAATGCATAGTTAGATCTATAGACGGGAAGAGAAATAGGAATAAAATTTCTAAATTTAAAAAAATGTTTGCATTCGGCACTGCGCAAAACAGTGAGTTTTATTTGGTATGAAGAATTTAGACATTTTAGCGTAATGTGCCGAGTGCCAAAATTTTGTTTAAAATAATTTATATGTAAAACTTAATATTATTCGTCACAAAATTGGATATCAGAAATTTTGGGACATAAAAATGAATTCGTCACTAGACTTTTACATCGTAAAGAGGTTTTTTTTTAAGATCTCAACCAAACTGACAAAGTATTCATCTGGGATGGTTCTATACAATCTGACCAAACTTGCTTCACTACATCAAAAAGCTGACATAGGAACGACTGATGGAAAACTAAAATTTGGTTTGCATTTTGATGTTGTTTTTGGTGAGATCTCCACGAAACTTACAGATTGGGAGTATTCTATTGCTTGGTTATTTGATTAAAATCGGTTCACTAGATCATAGAGATGTAAAGAATTATAGGTAGACAAGAAGGATCAGAGTATTCTACAGCCGAGTACACTCGACTTGTTGCTAATGAAGCGTACGATCAACATCTGCTTAACAGCAACAGGTGATATAAGCAATAATATATAATTTTATTCTTAAGTGTAATTAATTTTAGTAACTAACAAGTGGGCTCGGCTACCGTCGAGTCTGCTCGACTGTTGGATACCCTGTGCCAGTCTCCATAAAATGCAATATTGGTTATAAAAGAATAAGTAATAAAGGGTGATTTTTTAAGAGCTAATGGAAAGTGTTTCAAAAAAACACACGTTAAATTCATGAAATATTTATTTGAATCGATAGTACGCTCCATATTTGTGTTTGAATATTATTTAATGCAAGTGTTGACCGTGACTACGTCTCAAATGGTCCATCCGCTTAGTCCAATTTTGGCATACTCTTTCCATCATTTCGGCAGGTATCTCACGAATAAATGCTTCAATGTTGTCTTCCAATGCGTCAATTGAAGCGGGCTTGTCGGTATAGAGAGGAGCTTTAACATAGCCCCACAAAAAATAGTCTAAAGGCGTTATGTCGCACGTTCTGGGTTGCCGGTCCCGAACTTGAAATAAAATGTTCACCGAACTCGCCTCTCAATAAGTCCATTGTTACGCGTGCTGTGTGGCATGTGGCACCGTCTTGTTGAAACCACATGTCATGCAAGTCAAGCTCAATGTCCAATAATCTAAATTTGGTGCGAAATTTAGTCGCAATAGCCCGAATAGCCGTTTCAGTGGGTCGATTAAACTGACCATAAAATGGAAGAAGCGCGCGATGAACTTTCTTAACAGAGCACGCACTTTGATAATATAATTTAATGATTTGCAAGCGTTGTTCGTTTGCAAGACGATTCATGGTTAAAATATAAACCAAACTGAAGATGTTTGACAGTAAACCAAAACACGAAACATACGCCAGCTGATTAAACCAGTGTTACCAAAAAGTTAATAGCTAAAAAATCACCCTTCATGTATTTAAGCATATAAAACATAAATATTTAACGTTTAGTTATCTCAAACAGTAAAATAGTTTGTTATAATCATACCTGTTAAATTTCGATTAGGATTACTAATCAATTAGATTATTTTTGGAAATAATCGTAGTGATTATATAATTCACTGTCGAAAAATTTGTGATTATTTAATGATTACGATTACCAAAAATCAAAAAAAAATCGAAGATTATTACAATTATTCAAAAAAATCAGATATAATCAAAAATAATCGTTTTGATTATTTCCGATTTTTTCCTGATTATTTCTGATTATTTTAGCTTTTTTAGATTATTCATGATTTTTTAGTAAAAAACCAAAATATTTTCAATTTTCACAATCAAAGTAGCCAAAGCTTTTGGTTTTAGTTGCTTTTTGTGCTGTCTAAAAGCATTAAATTTAGAAGAAAGCAGGAAGCAGCTAGAAAAATTCCGTAGCTCACTAGTTAGAGTTGACGACCTGTTATACTCCGAACTTTCAATATTGAGGTTCGATTCTCCTGATGTGTGAAGACTTTTTTCAAAATGTGTAAAAAGTGATTTATTTTTGTCGGTTTTTTTGAATCATCGAAACGTGTAATAATGTGTGTTCAGTATTAATGGCGGAACAGGAGGAGCGCTCAAGAGGTCCACATTTATGGCGTATACACTCGAAAACAAGATATTCTAGTGGTTGGATTAATATCCGCACAAAAAAAGTCTTGCCGACTATGTACATCTGCAGTAAGTTCATGCAAGTGATTGTACAAGTACAAGTAATGCCCTTATTACAGGTCAAATGCGAATGATCAAATTTACATATGTAAGGGCTTTATTCAACCAGTACAAAAGCAACTATAATCAAAAGCCTTGGCTACTTTGATTGTGAACATTAAAAATAATTTGATTTTTACTACAAAATCATGAATAATCTAAAAAAGCTAAAATAATCAGAAATAATCAGGAAAAAATCGGAAATAATCAAAACGATTATTTTTGATTATTTTTGATTATTTCTGATTTTTTTGAATAATTGTAATAATCTTCGATTTTTTTTTGATTTTTGGTAATCATAATCATTAAATAATGGGGCAAAACCGAAAATAATCGTAATTTAATCATTAGTTCGACTTTTAAATAAAAATAATTTAATTACTAATGACTATGATTACTAATCATTATTTAACAGGTATGGTTATAATAAAACATGATACTCGACTGATCGTTCCTATGGCAGCTATATGATTTAGTAGTCCAATCCAAATTTAAAAACAAACTTGATCTGCGTCCGGTATCCAGCAACCTACCTACGAAATTTGAAGTCTCGAGCTATTATAGTCTCTGAGATTGACGCGTTCAAACAGACGGGCGGACATACAGACTGACATGGCTCAATCGAATTGATCGGGTGTCCTAATGACGGACTTAGGCCAGTTGTGATCCCGCGGATCCTGTGATCCTTTCTGCCTACGTGGAGACCTGCAAATCGCCTAGAAGAGAGTCCAGTTTGACGACTGGACAAATTAGGTAGTCTAGGAAATATTTACCCAGGATGCAGAGTCTTCTGTTGCTTAGAGCCGGGCAGGAGCAGAAGAAGTATTCTGGAGATTCTTATTCTTCCTCACCTCTGCAGCTCCTAAGGAAGTCATCATAACGGGCATGAATGCCTTTTATCCAATGACCGGGCAGGGAGCGGATGACGAGAGAGCATTCTCTTCTGCTGAGATTGCACAATGCATCGGTTCGGGTATCATCGATGTGAGGCCAAGATTGTCGGGCCACACGACCCACCACACTCTTTTGACAGGGTACTTATTTAAATAAATTTAAAATATTTTTTATTGCATGCTTTTAGGCACTTACAATACTGGAAAATTGAATCCGCCATTATAACCTTTCTATTTGTCGGAATTTGCGGAGGCGGGAAGGGGCGTTTCAAAAATACCTTTCAACGAATACAATAAGCCATTTTACCTATTTTCTAAGTAAAGCGCATAAAAATTGAAATGTATATAACAGAGAGAAAGAGGGATCTCCGACCCTATTAAGAATATATATACTTAATGAGCAACTTGTCTGTCAGTCCGTCAGCAGTCCGAAAGCAGCACGAAGGGTGCGAAAGGCATATATACACAGAAAGAATGGAAAATTTTCTATGACTGTCCGATCGGGTCGAGTTATATACCGATCGAAAGGAATCAATTTACCTTACAAATGTGCATACTAAGACTTTCTCAAAATAAATAAGTCCAGACTTTAATCATAGTATAGAACTCCTAGAAGCAGATTCACATACAATATCCCCATATTTTAAATAAAAGACTACAGTTTTAGGAATGTTCAATCATAAGTTCTTTGACTTTATTTGGTCATACAACAAATCGCCCTTTGAAGCTGATTACCCTTGTCCAAAAACTCTATCATCAAAGTACGGGGTTGTGGACTTATACGGTGGGTCACGAGCCATCGCAATAAATCCTATAACCACCAGAAGTATTAGATTGCTTGTCTGCATTTCGTTCTTTCCTGAATTTAACTGAATATCATGTATTGTGTGGGCTCCCCTTTTATTTAGATCAAGTTCAAATATGCCTAACTAATTAATTAGTTACTAAAATTATTTTCACTTAAGAATAAAATTATATATTATTGCTTATATCACCTGTTGCTGTTAAGCAGATGTTGATCGTACGCTTCATTAGCAACAAGTCGAGTGTACTCGGCTGTAGAATACTCTGATCCTTCTCGTCTACCTATAATTATTTACATCTCTATGATCTAGTGAACCGATTTTAACCAAATAACCAAGCAATAGAATACTCCCAATCTGTAAGTTTCGTTGAGATATCACCAAAAACAACAACAAAATGCAAACCAAATTTTAGTTTTCGATCAGTCGTTCCTATGGCAGCTATTTGATGTAGTGAAGCAAGTTTGGTCAGATTGTATAGAACCATCCCAGATGAATACTTTGTCAGTTTGGTTGAGATCTTAAAAAAAACCTCTTTACGACTGTCGGAGACGCAGTACTTACTTACCCCGTACTTACATCCTTTTGGACCCAACTTGTGAACTGAAGAATGGAAAACTTGCTATGACTGTCCGATCGAGTCGAATTATATACCGATCGAAAGGTATCAACTTAACTTACTTAAATGTGCATACTAAGACTTTTGAAAACTCACCTGGTTCGTGAGATAAACAGCTGTAAGTGGGAGGGAGCAAATGGAGCAGTTGGATTCTTTTTGAATATTATTTTAGTTTTTTACTATTTAAATCAAAAATACGCGTCGAATGACACCTCGATCATTAAAATGCGACCACTAGTTCAAAACATAATTAATTTTGAAATTTTTAGTGGCCTTCCGAAAATGAGATGAAAAGTCAGTCTGTCTGTTTGTCTTTTTGTTAGTATCAAAGAGTTGATTTAGCTTAAGAGTTTGAAAGAGGACTTGTTCCCGATCAAAAATCCTATAGCATCCAAACTATAGAAGCTACAGATGTGATCTGTATATCGTTGGAAAGGGCTTTTAAGCATATGTGTAAACTTTTTTCTTAAGAACACAGGTAAAAAGCTACAGGTGAAATAAAGTTTTTTTTTCCACTTGTTTCGATTTAAGAAAAATCTGTGTTTCAAATCACTTTTAAACATTATATGTTTAAAACTTTTAAAACTTTTAAACATTATATGTTGACACTTCAATTCCGCGTTTTTTGACATATAAAACATATCTCTCAAATTTCGTTTGGGCAAGATATTACCTGTTAACTGAATATACCTTTTACCTTTACACTTCGGCATGTACATATGCAGTATGTAGACTGCTTGCAGCGTCATGCGAAAATATACTGCTTGCAAGTGGTGAATTTTTTATGTGGCAGACAAAACATATTATAATTGTGATTACAGCAAAATCGGTATGTATTTAATTTTACTATTCATGATTTAGACGAATATTAGTCGATATTACCTGTTAACTGAATTGGCATAACTTAGAATTGGAATAAGGCAGCAGCAACAAAGTGTCATAGCAGCCAGAGTTTGAGAGTGCTGATAGCTTTTGCGCTTGTCATGTGTGTTTGTGTTGCCAGACAAAGTTGACAAAGTTATACTCTCAAAAATTATTAAAATTTTCAAAATTTCTGATATCTTAATCAAAAATTTCTGATATCAAACAACAAAAACCTACTTACGAGGTAAAAGTCCGGTACGATAACATTGGCCCCAAAATTTCTGATATCCAATTTTTGACGAATAATATTAAATTTTATACATGAATTATTAAAAAAAAAAATTTTGTCACTGGCACTATTTATTAGGTATGAAAAATTTAGCGCAATGTGCCCAGCGACAAAATTTTTTTTTAATAATTCATGTATAAAATTTAATATTATTCGTCACAAAATTGAATATCAGCAATTTGGGGCATGTAAATGTTTTCGTCACTAGACTTTTACCTCGTAAAGAGATTTTTTTTATTTGATAGTAGAGAACTCCTAGAAGCAGATTCGCATAGAATATCCCCATATTTTAAATAAAAGACTACATTTTTAGGAATGTTCAATCATAAGTTTTTTGACTTTATTTTGCCATACAACAAATCGCCCTTTGAAGCTGATTACCCTTGTCCAAAAACTCTATCATCAAAGTACGGGGTTGTGGACTTATACGGTGGGTCACGAGCCATTGCAATAAATCCTATAACCACCAGAAGTATTAGATTGCTTGTCTGCATTTCGTTCTTTCCTGAATTTAACTGAATATCATGTATTGTGTGTTCTCCCCTTTTATATAGATCAAGTTCAAATATGCCTAACTAATTAATTAGTTACTAAAATTATTTTCACTTAAGAATAAAATTATATATTAGTGCTTATATCACCTGTTGCTGTTAAGCAGATGTTGATCGTACGCTTCATTAGCAACAAGTCGAGTGTACTCGACTGGAGAATACTCTGATCCTTCTCGTCTACCTATAATTCTTTATATCTCTATGATCTAGTGAACCAATTTTAACCAAATTCGATCACCAAGTAAAAAGCAATAGAATCGCTGCGGTCGGCAGTCCGCGCTAGTGACGAAAGCAGCACGCAGGGTGCGAAAGGCGACCAAGTTATATACCGATCGAAAGGTTTCAATTTAACTTACAAATGTGCATACTAAGAATTTTGGAAACTCACCTGGTTCGTGAAATAAACAGGCGTTAGCGGGAGGGAAAAATTTTAAGTTATTGGAGCAAATGGGGCCGTTGGAGCTTTTTTTTGTAATTTTGTACTTTTCTAATCAAAAATACGCGTCGACACCTCGATCATCAAAATCGCACCACTAGTTCGAAAGATAATAAATTTTTAAATTTTAAGTGGCCTTCCGAAAATGGAAGATATAACCTATTAACTGAATATATACGTTTTTCATTGAATTGGAGTAGCTCAGCAGAAACATAGTGTCATAGCAGACAGAGATTGAGAGTCCTGATAGATTTTGCGCTTGGCATGTTGCCATGTGTGTTAGTAAAGGGAACCGGTGTTGCCAGACATTTTGTTTTTGCTTGTACAAACAATGAACACCGTTTGACAAACTTACACTGCCAAAAAATTTTGCATTTGTCAAAATCTGTAATATCTTATTAAAAAATGTTTGATGTCTTGTTTAAATATTTCTGATATCTTATAAAAAAAAACCTCTATACGAGGTAAAACTATAGTGACGAAAACATTTTTATGCCTCAAAAATATCTGATATCTAATTTTGTGACGAATAATATTAAATTTTACACATGAATTATTAAAAAAAAAATTTTGCGACTAGGCACATTGCGCTAAATTTTTCATACCGATTTAAACCAAACTCGATCAAAATGTAAAAGACATAGAATATTCTCAATCTGTGAGTTCGATTGAGAATCTAATCAGGATGTATGGGATGCATATTTTGTAAGCTTGGTAGAGATATCTCAAACCACAAAAAAGTTGTTCGTACTATAGCAGCCCGATTTAAGCCAAACTTGGTCAGAATGTTTAGGACTATTCCGGATAGCAACATACCAAATTTAGTATCTTTATCTTTTAAATTGTCGTTATAATTAAGACATGAATATTTTATTAATATTTTGTGGGCGTTAAAGGGGTCGTGGCCAAAATATAAAACAAACTTGATCTGCTTGCATTATAGACGAACCTGCATACCAGCTTTTGAGTCTCTAGCTATTATAGTCGCTGATATTTAGGCGCTTACACAGACGGACGGACAGACAGACGGACGTGGCTATATCATCGACTCGGCTGTTGATGGTAATCAAGATTATATCTATAAATATATATTATGGGGTTTGCCATGCCTCCGTCTGCCTGTTAAGCCCTTTTTTTGTATCAAAATTAATAAAACCCTGTACTTTTTTTTAACTATGGGGTCTAAAAACACACACAAATGAAATATTTAAATAAATAATTTAAAATAATTTTAAATGATTAAAAGAATTTTAGATTCATTATATTGCTGAGATAATCGTAATTAAGATCTAAAAATAACGTGGTCTGCAAGAGCAAGCCAAGTAATTAAATCAAGAATATCTTAACTAACATCGAATAATTCTAACATTTTACAAACATAATGTTTTTTATTTGAGAATTGCAAGAAAGGAAACAAGGAAAATTCAGAGAATACTATAAGTAACTAATGCACTTTTCAAGTACATACTGTAAATAATCCAATCAATTTCGAAAATGATATAATTTATATAACAAAGAAATTTGTTAGGCATGCATATTAGAGATTATCTCATGACGTGGAAAATAAGAGAATGCTATAAAATGTGCTGGTTATGAGACTGGTTAAATAGTCGTTTGATTAATATCTGTCGAACAACACCTTAAATTGAAGAAAACCAAGAAGATGCGTCTAAAAACTCTCATACTTCTTGCGGGTATAGCTTTCATGGTGTGCATTGAGCCACCATGTCCACCAGGATGGGATAATCCAAATTCCAATCGAGAGTAATTAAATTCGTATATTTACATACACAAACCACATTGAAAACAGTCAAATGAAGTAAACTAGTTTAATTGATTTATAAAAATAAAATTTAAAATATTACAATTGCTCATAAAAAATCCGGCTTTGATTGTAGTATTTTTAGGATTGGGAAAGGACAAAATCTCAGTTAACTCGAATAATACTAAAATTGTAAAAACAACATTTTGCTATAAATATTAGAACATACATGAAATATTTTCAATAGTCTTCACTGATAGAAATACTTAGTGATGTCAAGTTATTCTAACAAATGATAAATTATATCACTGCGGGCGGCAGTCTGCGCTAGTGACGAAGGCAGTACGTAGGGCGCGAAAGCGACTAGTAATATATACAGAAAGAATGGAAAATTTGCTGTGACTGCCCGATCAGGTCGAGTTATATACCCATCGAAAGGTTTCAGGAATGTATCTATGGTGTCCCTTTATATCGATATAAAATAATATTGGTTAAAATCTTAAAACAGAAGCCGTAAATTACGTTTGAGTTTTATTTTAAGCAAAAAAAAAAACTCATTCATAATTTATTTTTTTGAGTTTAATTTATTTTGATCACAAATAATGATTATGGTGCAAGTTTTATAAAATTACTCAAACATAATGATTATCATTAAGTTTAAAGTAAAAAATTAAAATTTAATCATTTAAATTCAATTTATATAATTTAGCTTATAATAATTACGGTCCCCTACTGAAAGTTCAAACTATCGAAAATAGATTGTCTTTTTCGAATAATAAAAATGGAATTTAATAAAAAGGTACTGACTACATCTTAAGTAAAGAAGCGAATAGTGATTGAAAAAGTTGCTAAATACAATTAGGAATAGAAAAATTATTATAAATACGTAAATTATTAATGTACTACGACGGGCTAATAAGAACATACAGATCTTTTTCTTTTTGCAGTAAAAGCGTTCAATTAAATTTAAAATGCATCAACATGTTTTCAAGATGTCTTTTAAGGTTGCTTCAAACTTTTATACCGACAGAGCTTATGAGATCAATATTCGTATTATTCTAATAGTAGACAAATTAATAATATTTTCAATTCAATAATTCCAGGTTCTTACTTATCTGTGGACCGAATCGCATCGGAGCGTATGATTAATATTTGTTGCGTAACATTTGATATAGAAATATTTGGTTATGTAAACGTGCAATGTGAATCGATTATCGATACTAGAACTTGTATGACTTTTGACTTTAAAACCCTGAGTAGCAAAGGGAAACTTTAAATCGCAAGTCCCAGGCAGACAACGAAAGAAAAAGATGCAGCAGAAAACTCTTGTACTTCTTGCTTTTATAGCATTTCTGAAGATTGTCAAATGTCAGGGTGGATACTATGTAGACCCGGGCCACTACATGCCAGGAGGCAAAAAAATGAATACTTTTTGAGTCTCGCTACTATTTAAATCGTTTAGCTTATCAATTTGAATGAAATAAATTTTTACCAAGAGCATATAATGATTTTTATCTTTGCGAATCAAAGACTCTTAAATTGGTGAAAGTAAAATATTTTTGACAAGATTAGAAGACAACCAATATAAAACATGAGAAAATTTTTCTGGTTTTAAAGTTTTTTCTGTCCTTGGTTGTAAAACTTGAATACACTTATGATTTATCACTGCGTACGGCAGTCCGCGCTAGTGACGACAGCAGCTCGAAGGGGTCGAAATATATACTCGAAGAATGGAAAATTTGCTATGACTGTCCGGTCAGGTCTAGTTATATACCGATCGAAAGGTACAGTTTTAATAACAATGAAACTTGAAAACTTGAATTGCATAAAAAACTGTTGAAGACATTATTTTACACATAATTTAAGAAAAAAAATAAGTTGAATATTGAATATCGGAATATTCACTATTTAAAAATGCGGGATTTTTCAATTTACAGGAACTGCGAGCATCGAATACAATAAATCTTTAATAGTATGTGCATAATAGAACAAAATCATAAATTTTATTTAATTATAAAAGAACTTCCCAAGCTATTTGCATCATAAACGAACGAATGTATGTATTTAATATCTGTCATATAATATCTGATATAACAAGTAAATGTATGTAAAAATATATGATGAATTGATTTTCCAACTGATTATAATTACTGTAACTAATTAATTAGTTAGGTATACTATGGCTTATACAATTTTTAACTATACATAAATATAACGAATAAACGGAAGTCCAATCGAATTAAGATAAAGTAAGGCAGGAGATGCAACTGAAAACTCTCGTAATTCTGGCTGTTATAGTGTTTGCTAACATGAGTTCTGGCCAACATGAGTTCTGGCCATCTTCTGGTGAATTTATAAAAATATAATAAAGTTAATATCCAAATAAATGATAATTTCAAAATATTTACATTGTTTTGTTCTATTTATGACAATTAAGATGCATACATATATGTATCAGGGATGCCACAGAAATCGCTTTCGCTTGAATTTCACACCAATTTCATTTCGCGGTGCCACAGGTCAATTCGCAGAATAATTTTGTGCGGAAAGAACTAGCGCTAAGTCCGTTTTCGTCCGATGGTGCCACCTAGTCCGATTTAGATTTTCGAAGTCAGGGTCAGCGAAGCCACATTTTTTAGTCAAAATTCGAAGTAAGATTTTTAAAAAATATATATGGAACCACTTCTGTTTTCTTAAAATTAAGCAGTAAAAAAATAGCTCTTTTGAGGTAAATCAAGTTTTATCTAAAAAAACCTTAAACTTATTGTGCAATTTGTGAAAACATTTTCATGAAGAGTTGCCAGACTAATGGCAGACAATTGTTAGAGCTGTCGAGTAACTTTTATTTTGTCGCGCCAATTACTTTTTAAATTTTTTTCAGCTAAACAAAATCAATTATTACATAAATAAATTAAATTATATTAATTAAACAAGGAAAAAATTAAAAGTTTAATGTTCTGCAATGATAAACATGAAAAAGTTGCTAATCAAACCTATGGGTAATTTAATCTGAAAAGGTGTCAGCCCTTAGCAGCCAAGTTCGAAAAGGTTGGTGAAAATGCTAAAACAAATTAAATCTTTTGAAGTTCTGTGGCACCTCGGAATTTTCCGTGCGAAATTGCTTTCTGAGGAATTCTATTTCGCTTGCGATTTCTGTGTCACCCCTGTATGTGTATATTTGACATAGGTTAGAAGACGTAGGTTTATCAAAAACTTCTGACAATTTCACAGTGTCAAGTGCAAATGAGTTTGAGAATCGTTAATTGGACTAAAAAGAGTCGCTCAAATTGTTCGAATCTCTTAAACTCCCAGGGTCCAATGAATTCGACAGATCAACAGACTTTTTCCGACTTTGTTGGGTTGTAAGTAATTTGTAAATTGGTTCATAATTCGGTTTCATCAGCTCAGCTCTCTATTCTTTCTTTCTTTCATTTTAACCCTCTCCGTCTGCCTCTATCCAAGTATTGTAGCTTAAGTAATTTTATTTATATAAATTTTTTTGTTTCTCTTTATTTTTTTGTTTTGTTTTTAGACAGCGTCAATGCGTTCGTTGGCTTCATTTGTCTGTCTGTCTGACTGTCTGTCTGTCGGTCTGTTCGTGGGGGAAAACAATCCAAAAGCTCACAAATGAAATGGGTACAATCAACTAGTAACTGTAAATAGTTTTTATTTCTCCTCCGCCTGCTTCTTGTTCTTCTTTCGTTTCTGTTGCTTTTTGTTTTGGACGCTGTGCCAGTTTTGCTTATGAACGGACAGACAGACAGACAGACTGACAGACAGCGATATAATTTTCTATTTTCTACAACTTATGATTGCCTCTGCTTTAGCTTGTTATTCGTTTCCCTTCTCTCTCTATATCATCATCACTCTCATTCTCTCACCCTGTCTCTCCCAAGCATTTGCCAAATTGTTAATCGAATACCGAATCCCAATCGGCGCGTATTTAATTTGCATATTTGGTCACTTGTTAATTAATAAACAACTGCAAAACGACCGAAAAACATGTCTAAATAAATTCAAATACTTAATGCCTGAGTAGCTGATTGACTATGAAATACCCTGTGCCAAGTTGTAGCTCCCCTTCTCTCGCTTCAAGCTTCTATTCAACATTATATGCATTTGTATCTTCAACTTAATATGAAGAAATGAATCTTTATTTATTTTATTTTTATTTTTTCGGTTTGCTAAGATTGTAAAATATATGTGGCTTTAACTTGTTCAATACTTTTCAACTATTTATTCATACCCTTATTTAAATTTCATTGCGGTGAGTATACAAAATGTATCTTTGAAATTGCTCAAATATATCTTCAGTATTGACATTATCGAATCTGTTGAAGTTAAGCTCAGTTTTTATTGCGTGTTTCGGACACTTGATTGAATTTACAAATGTTAAAAGTCAGCAGTTAAAGCCAAATCAAAACAGGTGATAGCCAAAACATTAGCCAATAAACATTTTGAACATTTTGCAGTCAATAAATTTTCATCAATACATATTAAATATATGTATGTATAATTTTACTTAATTTATTTCAGGATTTTGAATAAATTGTGACTAATAACTGATTATTTAATAACTGCTTTTGTATTAGCCCAGAAAAATTTTACAACACTTGGTTTAACTACATGAATTTATATATTAAAATTTTCATATCTAAATAAATTTATATACATTTTTAAATTAAAAAAATAAACCAGTGAAATTTTACTTCTACGAGTTATAAGTTATTTAAATTTATAAGTATTTTGGGATATAAAATAACTTTAGACTAACTTGTATAATTACTTGCATTTATATATTTATATTTCATATTTAAATAAGTATAATCATATTTTTAATTTAAATCAGTAATAAACAAAAATATACTTCTATTAAGTGCAACGTTTTTCTTTATAGTTATGGGCTTTCATTTATAATTATGGCTCTGGGTATTATGATTATTATGTGACAATTGAAGTTGACATTTAGTGTGACAGTTAACAGACCTAAATGATATCTTTGTAAGCCACAAACTTACGTACTTATGTACATACACACATGGCTAGAATGCGGCAGAACAAATTCGCATGGATGGAGACGCCAGTTACAGCTATTATAATATATATGTATGGCCTGCTAGAAGTGATAGAGGGAGGGGAAGCGAGGGGTGCCAGCAAAGTATTGGCGTCGGCTAAGCAAGGGGGTCAGTGCATGAAGGTTAGCGGCAATTTGCGTCGACAACGACGACAACAAACTTCAAATGTAGCACCCAAAAGCCAAAGCCAAAGCCAACTTGAACCGTTGTTGCAACGACAGATCGATGAAATGGCAAACAGAACAACAACAATGGTAACAACAACAACAACAATAAGTCAATTTCATTGGCAATAATAAATAGAAGAAAAGAAACTGCAGCAACATTATGTGTTGCTCTCCCCCCTTACCCCCACCCTCATTTGTCTTCCTTCACACGCCTCCTGCTGCCAACCTCCCCCTCCCTCGTCTGCCCCTCACCCCCTCCCCTCTTTACCCCCGAGGCATCCACACGTCCATCCAGCGATCGAGGCAACAAGCTAAACAAAACGCTTCCTCATCGCCGCCGTTTTTTGCTAGCTGATTTGCAATGGATGCGCATTTGGGGAGGCAAAGGGAAGGGTATGGTTATAACCAGTTAGACGATAGAGACAGAGACAGAGACTGAGAGAGAGAAAGAGAGGGGGAGATAGGTATTAGGCGCGAGAGAAACAGAGTGCAGAGTATCAGTTCAGTTGACGGTCGGTGCGTGGCGGAATGTTTCGTTGTTTGTTGCTGTTGCTGTTGTTGTTGTTCGGCTCCAGAAATTGGCAAACAATAAAAGCCGTCAAAAAGTGCAGTCAACAAACAGCAACAACATATACAAAGAGAGAGAGAGAGAGAGAGAGAGAGAGAGAAACAAAATTAAACGCACAGAAGAAAAGCAAAGCAAAGCAAAGCAGAGAAAATAAAAGAAGAAAACAGTTTGAAAAGTTGATTGTTTAGTTGAAGCATAAAAAATGTTGGCTTTAAAAAGTGGAGCGTCGATTGCAGCAGCAGCAGCAGCAACAGAAAAGAGCTAGAGAAAATGGTCAGGCTGTGGAGCAGGAATAGAGTTGCAAGTTGCCAGTTGCAAGTTGCAAGCGCCGAGAGTTGCACATTCTGAATGATGTTTTGGCTATTTGGAGGCAGTTGCATTTCAACTGCAGTTCACATTCATTATAGAGAGAAAGAGACTGAGTGAGTGTGTGAGTGAGTAAGAGAGAGAGAGAGAGAGATGCAGAGATCATCGGCTGGTGAAAGATACATTTCAACTCTTGTCAAAAATGAAAATCAACTTAGACTTCAAACTTGTGTGTGGCAAATAGACAAATGTGTTGGAAGAAAGTGTACAGGGTATGAGGCATGGGGCATGTGGGGCAAGTAGCAAGTGGCATGTGGCAGGGTGCGGTTTCAGCCAGAGTATACGGAGACTGCAACTGCGACTGCGCAGCTGCCCGTTGACTGACTGACATTTTATGGCAGCTATTTCTATTTTTTCTCTTTTTTTTTGTTAACTGAAACGCAAAAGGCGCCCGAAGTGTAGCCTGACAAATGCATAAAACTTGAGGCATAGATTAAAGCTGCCAGAGAGGCAGAGAGGCAAGTTGGTAACTGTCAGGCTGCTTCGTCTTTCGGACTGACAACAACAACGAATGATGATGACAACAACAACAACAACGACAACAACAACAACGCTGACTTGTAGCAATTGAATTTTTGCACGTCGCCCATGAAGTTGTTTGTTTGACTTGGCATCGTTCCCCTTTACCCCTTTCCCCTGCTCCATCCCTCTGCCTACTCCCCAGCCATTCCCCATCGCCCCCACACCACTCATTGTTGTTGTTGTTAATGTTGCACTTGGATGAAAAATAGTGGAAACAGTTAACGAAAAAGAGGAAAAATGTTTGTGTGCCTGATTGTTTACAATTGTTGTTGTTGTTGTCGATTGTTGTCGATTGTTGTTGCTGTTGCCGATTGTTGTTGCTGTTGCGCGCATATTTATGTTTGCTTTGACTTACCGTTAGACGGTTATATGCCGGATTACATTTGGCACTGCTGGCAAATTATCTGTGCCGAGTATCTTTTTTTCAGGCTCGAAATGAAGCAAAGTGTTTGTTGTTGTTACTCGTGTTGCCGTTGTTGTTGTTGTTGTTGTTGCTATTGTTGCCAGTTGGCCAGTTACAAGTTGCTGCGAGTAGGTTTTCAGGCATCAACAAGAAGCAATAGATAGAAATAGGAATAGATTCAGCGAAATTTACTCGAGTTCAACTAATGAGCAAAAGAAGACAACAAACCAATTCAATTGACTGAAACGGAGCTACCCTGTAAAGGTGTTAAATTTTTCTTTTATTTAAAATATGCAATGATAAAGATTTCTTTTTATAAATTTACAGGGTATCGTTTTCGTTATCGTTGGCATCGTTTTTAAAAATTTTGAAAAATGAAAATCAGTACACGTAGTCGTTTACTTTCGATTGCTGGAATTCAAAATTACTTTGTCACAGATCATAGAAAAGTATAGTTTAGCTTCAACTACAGGGTATCTGGCAGTCGAGCACTTTTATTTGCTGCTAGCAAAAATCTGGGAACTTTATCAGTTTTAGAGAAGTCAAGATGAACGTGTTCATAATTGCATATATTGCACTACAGGGTATTTCACAGTCGATCACTTTATCGTTTAATATATTTGATTGGCTTAGGACACAGTCTGACTGGAATAAGATTTGTAGAATCAATAATAAGGTAACTTCTGAATACAGGGTATCCTGAAGCCCATATTATTTAATAAATTTGATAGACTTAAGTCACTGTTTGATTGGATTGAGGATAATCGTATCAATATTTAGGTATCTTCTAAGCTTTTCTTTTCTTTTGTATAGGGTATCTCCTAGTATATCAGTTTCACATTCAATAGATTCGAAAGACTTAAGCCACTGTCTGATTGGATTGAGGATAATCGTATCCATAATCAGCTGTCTTCTGAGCTCTTATTTACTTTTATATAGGGTATCTCCTAGTATATCAGTTTCACATTCAATGGATTTGAAAGACTTAAGCCACTGTCTGATTGGATTGAGGATAATCGTATCCATAATCAGCTGTCTTCTGAGCTCTTATTTACTTTTATATAGGGTATCTCCTAGTATATCAGTTTCACATTCAATGGATTTGAAAGACTTAAGCCACTGTCTGATTGAATTGAGGATAATCGTATCAATAATCAGCTGTGGTCTGAGTTCTTATTTACTTTTATATAGGGTATCTCCTAGTATATCAGTTTCACATTCAATAGATTTGATATACTTAAGCCACAATCTAATTGGAATGAGGGTAATCGTATCAACATATAGGCTTTTATTTTCTTTTATATAGGGTATCTCCTAGCATATCAGTTTCACATTCAATAGATTTGATATACTTAAGCCACAATCTAATTGGAATGAGGGTAATCGTATCAACATATAGGCTTTTATTTTCTTTTATATAGGGTATCTCCTTGTTTATCAGTTTCACATTCAATGGATTTGAAAGACTTGAGCCACTGTCTAATTGGATTGAGGATAATCGCATCAATAATCAGGTATCTTCTGAGCTTTTATTTACTTTTATATAGGGTATCTCCTAGTATATCAGTTTCACATTCAATAGATTTGAAAGACTTAAGCCACTGTCTGATTGGATTGAGGATAATCGTATCAATAATCAGGTATCTTCTGAGCTTTTACCAACTTTCATGCTGATTCGATGCTCACTGATTTTCCCATGTTCTACGAGTACTTACAAGAACAACAACAATTAAGACTGTGAAGCCATTCACTTCTGGCCAACTAATTGTTGACGTTGCTAAGACCTCCTAGGGACACGGGCATTACTAATGATGATATGCCTGATGATTGCCTTTGGGCCATTTGTGTGTGGAAAAGCTGCGACCTGTTTGCTCACATCACTTTGCAGTTTACAGTTCAACTTTCAACTTGCCGGACTTTCGCAGCAAGTGACACACACAAGAAATATAAAATCTGAAAACATAAAACATAAAAAAAGGAAAGGAAAGGCCCCTCCAAACGAATACAGCTGCAGTTGTCTCCGCCTTCCCCCCGCCTCCCTTTCTCTTCTCCATCCCTCGTCAAATGTTTCGCACAACTTTCAAATGGCTCTGCGATCGTTGGGCTTTAAAATTCGAGTATCGAGTACGAGTACGAGTACGAATGCTGTGAGTAGTTTTTTGCTATGGCCAGTCTTCAAGCTATTCGCGTTTCTGTTTTGGCATAATTGTTGTTGTTGTTGGTTTGTTGGTAATTGTTGTTGTTGACGGGGCGGCATCAGAAAAGAAGGTCGCACAAGGTGGTCCGAGTTGAGCTAATGCCTAACTGTTGTTTCATTTATTATACCCTGCAAAAGGTTGGGTAGTGTGCTTACTTGGCCTTCAAATCTAGTTGGCTTTAAGCACAATTTCTGTTCACTTGGCGTTATAATTTTCAAAACTTGTTTTTTTATTCAAAAAGATGGAGTTTTTATATGCATTATTAGGAGCTATTTTACTAGTGACATTTAAATGTCTTAATGCATTCTGGAAGAAGAAGACAAAGGATTCGACAAGTGGGAAGAAAATTGAGAAAATAGGCGACACGAAGGACGAGGAGATGGAAACGAAGGAAATCGAGCAGGAAAATCAGAATTATTTGGAGATAGGAAATAAGAAAATGGCTGAAGTGGAGGTAAATAATATGGAGGAGAAAACGGAATTGGAGACAGAAAATACGAAAATGGATAATGTAGAGGACAATACAATGGAGGAGAAAACGGATATTGTTAAGAAGACCAACCCAAGCACTCAAGAGAATAAAAAAATATCACTAGCTAAAGGGAAAAAAGTTACAAAACGAATAAAAAAATTGAATCGTATCGAACCATTTACCGCTGAGCAAAGAATGCTAGTGAAACAAACAGTTTCTCTGATACTGACTCAATTAATTGATATTGAGTTCCGGGTTAATAATAATGGCAAAACGGTGGAGCATCTAACAATCGATGAATTCGTAGCGTTGGGCGTTGAGGTCAAAAAGATTTATTGTGCATATCGAAAGTCAATTTCGAAAGAAAATTTGGAAAATAATAATAAGTTGAAATCGGCATTGAAATTGGAATCGGAGTCCGAGACAGATTCAAAATCAAAGCAAACAATTAGCTTTGTAGATATCTGAAAAGATTAAATTTACACAAATGGAAAGCCCTCAAGGAAGTAAGTTTCGATCAAAATTAAATACGATTGCGATATAAATATATTATTACGGATAATGATGACGAAATAAGTTTTGATAAAAATTAAATTCGATTGTGGTATATACATTTTTCTTTAAGGGGTATGCATCAGTCGACTAGACGCTGTGCGTTTATTTGCATTGTATTAGTTTCGTTTCATTTGTCTTTGAAATTAATGTGCCAGATTTGAAAACTGGCTCCGAGATGGGGAGAAGATCGCTCGGAGAAACAGCTGATGAATTGCAATCAAGCTGTTCTCTTTTCCTCCAAAACTCCCCTCTCGTTCTCTCTCATTAAATTTCTATCTTTCTCTTAAGATGTTGCTATTGATTTTCACTTGAAGATTGGAGCAATTTAAATTGATATCCAGCGTTGTTTTGGTAATCTGCAATTCACAGCGACATTCAGATAGATCTGCAGTACATATATGTACATATATAAGTGTTTGTTTATGTATGTGTGTACATATTTAATAGCCATGCCCCGTTTCATTACCTGCAGTTGGCCATTGTGATTGTAGTTGTTGCTGTTGTTGTTGCTGTACGTCGCTCACTTTGCCAATTTTCGTTTAGATTTTGGCGCTTTTCGCTTTTTGCTGCTTTTTGCTTTGGCATTGACGTATTGCCGCGAAGGGGGCGTCACCCTCTGATATTTGTCGCTGTTTATTGCTTAGCAATTTTGGCAATACTTTTCAGTCAGTTTTCGTAGTCAATTTTGGCCTCGTGTAGGTCTCTCTACTTCCATCTCCTTCTAACTAAATATCTATCTCTGACTCTGTTCCGTTCTCCTAGCTCGACAAAATTGAATTTGTTATCGAGTTTGATTTGCATTCAACTCTTAATAAAGTGAACTTTAAAATTGCGCCATTGGGCACAAAAGTTGGTCAGACTGAGACTCAAATTCAGATTCAGATTCGGAGTCAGACTCAGTTTAAGATTCAGATTCAGGTTCAGAGCGTCTGATCGGAGCAGTTGTCAATCAAAAAGTCAAATTCCAACTGTCAAAGTGCCGCAATTTGTCTTTTGCCTGCACAATTGAGACGAAAAGCGAATGTGACATGGAGCCCCAGAATGCGACGAGTGGCCGCCAAGTATTACAATTTATATACATATGTATATTCATAAAGTTTTATACTCGTTTTTCGCATATTGCGCATACGCCGCGTGTGTCGAGCGTCTACAATCGTCTATCGACAGTCGACAAGCGGAATGCAGCTAACAAGTGACAATCGACAATTACAGCCCACAGTTGGAGAAATGAACACAAATTACAGAAAAGAATAGAATTATCCCTCAGTTGCTTATTTTAGAATTGTAGAAACTTCCTCAATTTTCCAATCACAATTATGTTTATTCCATCAGCCATTACTTTAACAAAAGGCCTTCGAATTGACTTTAAACAAATAAATAAATAAATCAAGTCTTTAATTAATAGTTTTCCCATAGCCAGATCAAAGAACCTTCCTCAAGTGGAAAGAATCCTCATCCAAAACAAACAAACAATGCAAATCTCATTGGGTTAATCGCATTGTGTCTCGTGTATTACATAGCCAAATAAATGTTAAACAATAAGCAAATAATTTTTTGCACACATGACATGCAAATTAATGGCCACAATGGAGAGTGGGGGAGGGGGGTGGAGTAGGGGAGTCGGTGGGGCAGCTGGTTTAAACCAAAACGTGCAACATGTTGCCATTGCCTGTTGAACGCATTTTGGCGATCGCCAATTGCAAGTGAGTCTTGAACATTCACACAAGTAATACAACTACAACAACTACAATAACAACACCAACTACAACAACAACAATACCAAGAGTAACAACTACAACAATAAGTCAACAATATCAGTATAGAGTTATTCGATTTCTATGCTAATCGAATGACAACTGCGTCATGAATGAGTTTGCCGCTTGCCTCTTGACTTTTACATGTGATTTCAGCTGTTGTTAATTTAGATACCCTATAAAGCTGATAAAATTATATATTTGGTAAGCTATATATAAAAGTGTTTTTGATGTCTGTTATATTAATAAAAATAATTTGTGTTTATTAAACTTCAAAAATTTTTACTTAACAAAAATAATTCTGATTTTATATTAAAAATAATTTGAGCAGAAAAAAAATAAAATTAAAATTAAATACAAAGATTAAAAATGTAAGATTTTTAACCACTATATGTGTAGCTGTTATATATCCTGAAATTACATCAAGAGACAGAAGCTAATGCACACATCATTGTAAGTTGCTTTTCTTTAAAGGGTATCTTTGTGTGTAGCTTTTTTACCCAAGCTTTTTGTTAGCTGCTTTTAAGTGCTTTTAATAGGTCAACTCTTGTTGTGCTGACTCAAATATCAAGTCCCTGTACAATCCGCAGTTCAGATCGAGTGCCTGACATATGAACACAACATATGTAACTAAGTGCGAGTTTTAGCCATGGTTATTTCGACCATGGCTTTTTGACGCATATTTAGGGCCAACTTATCGCGGCAAGTGAATCGTTAGCTGCAAATTGTTGCAACATCTACGTGTCACGATCCCAGCGCCCAAAAAATCACACAGAGGACAGAGACACACATATAGAGACAAAGAGAGAGAGAGAGAGATAAACGGACAGAAGACAGACCATCAAATGAAACATTTTCAAAAGCTGCCTCACATGTGTGGCAAAGGTGCTGAGTTATGTTTGTGGCTATATGAATGCGGATAATACAGAGAAAATGAATATGATGGACTAACGAATATCCTGAGATTATGTAAAAATGAATGTTACATTTAAATATTACTTTTTTCCTTCTTAGAATTTGAAAATGGCTTTCAAAGTTAACTTAGCTTGGACTGAAATGATCATCACTGCGGACGGCAGTCCGCGCTAGTGACGAAAGCAGCACGAAGGGTGCGAAGGCGACTAGCATATATACACAGGAAGAATGGAAAATTTGCTATGACTGTCCGATCAGGTCGAGTTATATACCGATCGAAAGGTATTAACTTAACTTACAAATGTGCATACTAAGAGTTTTAGAAACTCACCTGGTTCGTGAGATAAACAGGTGTAAGTGGGAGGGGAAAAATTTAAATTATTGGAGCTAATGGGGCCGTTGGAGCCTTTTTGAATTTTCTTCGAATTTTTTACAATTTTCATTAAAAATACGCGTCGAATGACACCTTGATCATCGAAATCGGACAACTGGTTCGAAAGATAGTTAATTTTGAAATTTTTAGGGGCCTTCCGAAAATGAGATGAAAAGTCAGTCTGTTTGTTTGTTTGTTTGGATCAAATCGTTGATTTAGCTTAAATGTTTGAATGAGGACTTGTTCCTGTTAAAAAATCTAGAAACGTTTGTTCTATGACTTTTTCGAAAAATCGCTAGTTTAGCGGGAAATCGCTAAAAACCGCCAAACTTAACCCCCATAGCATCCAAACGATAAAAGCCACAGATGTGATCTATATATCGTTGAAAAGGTATTTCGAAGGGCTCTTAGGCATGCCTTCGAAGTTTTTTTTTTAGGTAAATGGATAAACAGCTAAAGGTGAAATAAGGTTTTTTTGGCTGTTTTTGAGAAAACGTTAGAGCCGATTATTTTTAATTTTCAATATGTTATTGTTTGTACCATTTTGCGTTTTTTGATATATCATGCATAAATTTTTGTTGATTGGTTTGGAAGATAAATCCTATTAACTGAATGTATACGTTTTACTTTGAATTGAAATAGGATAGCAGCAGCAATTACATTTGACTAACAGTCCAGTAACAATTAAATCTATAATTAGACAGTCGTTCTTAATGATCGCCAGTGGCGCAAAGTGTAGAGCGTCCGATTTTTGCATGAATTCTCAGCTCGGGTTCAAATCCGGGCACGGACAAAACTTTTTTTTTTTTAATTTTTAAATGCAATTAATTTGTTAGTAGATTATTATCGTGCATACATTTTTGTTGATTGGTTTGGAAGATATATCCTATTAACTGAATATATACGTTTTACTTTGAATTGAAACAGGACAGCAGCAGCAATTACATTTGACTAACAGTCCAGTAACAATTAATTCTATAATTAGACGACCGTTCTTAAATATTGCCAGTGGCGCAAAGTGTAGAGCGTACGATTTTTGCAAGAATTCTCAGCTCGGGTTCCGGGTTCGAATTCTAGCACGAAAAAAATTTTTTTTTTTTTTTTGTAAATTTTTAAATGCAAATAATTTGTTAGTATATGATCCGCTAAGGTTTTTTTTAATTGTTTTTCAATTTAAAAAAGGTGTTGGCTGAAATCTTAGCTGCAAAATAAAGAATCGCTGTAGTCAGATCTGTCTGTGTGCATATTGAAAACCTCCTAGCAAAGTAACAATGCCAGAAGCATATGTAAATCACTGCGGACGGCAGTCCGCGCTAGTGACGAAAGCAGCACGAAGGGTGCGAAGGCGACTAGCATATATACACAGGAAGAATGGAAAATTTGCTATGACTGTCCGATCAGGTCGAGTTATATACCGATCGAAAGGTATTAACTTAACTTACAAATGTGCATACTAAGAGTTTTAGAAACTCACCTGGTTCGTGAGATAAACAGGTGTAAGTGGGAGGGGAAAAATTTAAATTATTGGAGCTAATGGGGCCGTTGGAGCCTTTTTGAATTTTCTTCGAATTTTTTACAATTTTCATTAAAAATACGCGTCGAATGACACCTTGATCATCGAAATCGGACAACTGGTTCAAAAGATAATTAATTTTGAAATTTTTGGTGCCCTTCTCAAAACGAGATGAAAAGTCAGTCTGTTTGTTTGTCTGTTTGTTAGTATCAAAGCGTTGATTTAGCTTAAAAGTTTGAATGAGGACTTGTTTCCGATCAAAAATCTAGAAACGTTTGTTTTACGACTTTTTCGAAAAAAAGCTAGTTTAGCGGGAAATCGCTAAAAACCGTTAAAATTAATAGCATCCAAACGATATGAGCTGCAGACGTGATCTATGTATCGTTGGAAAGGTATTTTGAAGGGCTTTTGGGCAAACCTTCAAACTTTTTTTCTAAAGTGCATAGGTAAAAATCAACAGGTGAAATAAGATATTTTGTCCCAGATTTTGGCGGTTTTTAAGAAAACGACGCTAACGATTTTTTTTAGCTTTTAATATGTTTGTGTGTAGTGTAGTGTGTAAAATTTCGCGTTTTTTGATATATGACACAAAAAATTTTACCGATGGGTTTGGAAGATATTACTTATTAACTGAATATACCTTTTACCTTTACACTACTGCATGTACATATACAGTATGTTAATGTACATGTAAATCGCCAAATGCCACAGCATCCAAACAATAGAAGCTACAGATGTGATCTATATATCGTTGGAAATATATTTTGAAGGGCTTTAAGCTTTTTTGCTTTTTTTACAATTTTCATTAAAAATACGCGTCGAATGACACCTTGATCATCGAAATCGGACAACTGGTTCGAAAGATAATTAATTTTGAAATTTTTGGTGCCCTTCTCAAAACGAGATGAAAAGTCAGTCTGTTTGTTTGTCTGTTTGTTAGTATCAAAGCGTTGATTTAGCTTAAAAGTTTGAATGAGGACTTGTTTCCGATCAAAAATCTAGAAACGTTTGTTTTACGACTTTTTCGAAAAAAAGCTAGTTTAGCGGGAAATCGCTAAAAACCGTTAAAATTAATAGCATCCAAACGATATGAGCTGCAGACGTGATCTATGTATCGTTGGAAAGGTATTTTGAAGGGCTTTTGGGCAAACCTTCAAACTTTTTTTCTAAAGTGCATAGGTAAAAATCAACAGGTGAAATAAGATATTTTGTCCCAGATTTTGGCGGTTTTTAAGAAAACGACGCTAACGATTTTTTTTAGCTTTTAATATGTTTGTGTGTAGTGTAGTGTGTAAAATTTCGCGTTTTTTGATATATGACACAAAAAATTTTACCGATGGGTTTGGAAGATATTACTTATTAACTGAATATACCTTTTACCTTTACACTACTGCATGTACATATACAGTATGTTAATGTACATGTAAATCGCCAAATGTCACAGCATCCAAACAATAGAAGCTACAGATGTGATCTATATATCGTTGGAAATATATTTTGAAGGGCTTTAAGCTTTTTTGCTTTTTTTACAATTTTCATTAAAAATACGCGTCGAATGACACCTTGATCATCGAAATCGGACAACTGGTTCGAAAGATAATTAATTTTGAAATTTTTGGTGCCCTTCTCAAAACGAGATGAAAAGTCAGTCTGTTTGTTTGTCTGTTTGTTAGTATCAAAGCGTTGATTTAGCTTAAAAGTTTGAATGAGGACTTGTTTCCGATCAAAAATCTAGAAACGTTTGTTTTACGACTTTTTCGAAAAAAAAGCTAGTTTAGCGGGAAATCGCTAAAAACCGTTAAAATTAATAGCATCCAAACGATATGAGCTGCAGACGTGATCTATGTATCGTTGGAAAGGTATTTTGAAGGGCTTTTGGGCAAACCTTCAAACTTTTTTTCTAAAGTGCATAGGTAAAAATCAACAGGTGAAATAAGATATTTTGTCCCAGATTTTGGCGGTTTTTGAGAAAACGACGCTAACGATTTTTTTTAGCTTTTAATATGTTTGTGTGTAGTGTAGTGTGTAAAATTTCGCGTTTTTTGATATATGACACAAAAAATTTTACCGATGGGTTTGGAAGATATTACTTATTAACTGAATATACCTTTTACCTTTACACTACTGCATGTACATATGCAGTATGTTAATGTACATGTAAATCGCCAAATGCCACAGCATCCAAACAATAGAAGCTACAGATGTGATCTATATATCGTTGGAAATATATTTTGAAGGGCTTTAAGCTTTTTTGCTTAAAACACAGGTAAAAAGCTTCAGGTAAAATAAGGTTTTTTTTCCCACATTTCGCCGATTTAAGAAAAATCTACGTTTCAAATAAGTTTTAAAAACAGTTGAACTTTCCTAACTCGAACTTCTCTAACTCGAATTTCTCTGTAACTCGAATTAAATGAGTGGCAGTAAAATTAATAATCTTAGGAAAATGAACTCTATAACTCGAATATTTCCCTAACTCGAACCTTTTCTTTGGATAATGGTGATTCGAGTTAGGGAAGTTCGACTGTATGTTATTTGTTGTAGCAATTCAATTTCGCATTTTTGACTATAACACATAGCCGTCAAATTTCGTTTGGGCAAGATATTACCTGTTAACTGAATATACCTTTTACCTTTACACTTCTGCATGTACATATGCAGTAGCATGCATACAGCAGCAGCAAAGTGTCATAGCAGCCAGAGTTTGAGAGTGCTACTAGCTTTTGCGCTTGGCATGTGTGTTTTAAGGGAACCAGTGTTGGCAGACAGTTTGTTTTAGCTTGAACAAAAAATAAACAAAAGTTGATAGAATGAAATTTCAAAATTTCTAATATCTTATTCAAAAATTTCTGATATCTTATAAAAAAAACCTCTTTACGAGGTAAAAGTCTAGTGACGAAAACAGTTATATGCCCCAAAATTTCTGATATCCAATTTTGTGACGAATAATATTAAGTTTGACATAAAAATTATTTTAAAAAAAATTTTTGCATTCGGCACTGCGCAAAACATTGAGTTTTATTTGGTATGAAGAATTGAGACATTTTGGCGCAATGTGCCGAGTGCCAAAATTTTTTTTAAAATAATTTTTATGTCAAACTTAATATTATTCGTCACAAAATTGGATATCAGAAATTTTGGGGCATATAACTGATTTCGTCACTAGACTTTTACCTCGTAAAGAGGTTTTTTTTATAAGATACATTTTACAGGGTATTTAACAAAAGAGTAATTTTCAGAAGCAGGTCCAACTATCGTTGAAAAATCTCAGCAAATGAGCAGCAACGACTGTCGAAATTGTTTGGATATAAAAATAAAAATAAGCCGAGCTTTGAGAATGGAAAGACAGACGGACAGACAGACTCACAAGCTGTCAAATATGCCTTCAGTCATGTGGAAGCTGGGAGCTGAAAGCTGGTTAACTGTTTAGCTAGGCACAGATTGCCACAGGTTGCCGAGCCCAGCAACATTTTGCGGCAATTGCAACTTTATTTTTTAACTCGTTGTTTGAACGTCGCCTCGTCGAAATGTCAGCGTGGCAAAATTTAATAAACAACAACAGCAAAACAGACAGCGGGCAACGCTTTTTCGGCTTGCCTCGCCACGCGTGTTGGCAACATGTTGCATAAAGTATGAACAACCAAAAACTAAAAAACAAACATACAATATTTGAAAATCAAACATAAAAAACAAGCTGACGACAAAAATATGTTGCACGCGTCGCTGCTCCGATTTTTGTTCGATTTTTTGCAGCACATTCCCAATTTGTGAGCTGCGTTGCCTTCCCAAAAAAAGCAGAGGGCGTGGCAGGGGGAGCCGCCTGTCCCCTTGGCTGGCATATTTGTCGTGCCTGGCAAACACCAAAAGCGAACGAATTCCCACGTTTAGCTTTTTATATAGTTTTTTACGCTTATTATGCGTGTCTTTCGAAATTTTATTTAATTGAATTTATTCGGTTGAATGAAAATGCAAAGCCGATGCGGAGCTTATAAAAAAATTGAACCAGCAACAGAAAAGTAGAAATAACATGATTTATCATTTATTTGTTATAGCCATATTTAGTCATATTTATTGGCAAAACAAATTGATTAATTGTTGCAGTTTTTAAGATTGTTCAACTCGCTGATATTAATGAGCAGCAGCAGCATTGAGAACTATCCAGGCTCTGAATGATGGATGATCGATGAAATTCTACTCAATCGGTTGCACGCTGCGTATGCGCAATATGCAAGGACAGAGATGAGAGCACAACTGCTGACTGCTGACATATGCTGACTGCTGCGTAACTCTTGCCGGTAGCGTCTGCGTCATGTCTGCGTTGTCTGGCCACATTAACCGTGTCAGGGCCAGTCGAAAGTATGCTCTTCTCTTCACTCCCTTCTTCACTCTCCTCTTCCCACGCTCTCTAGGCCAACATCCATTAATCATCTGCCCCGTCGAATGAAACTGAACTGAACGAGTGCCCCTCGCAGCGATCGTCGCTGCACTGGAATCGAAGTCAGCGCCAACTTCATTCAAGTGCTGCCCATGCCCGTCCGAAAGTGATTGTTTTCGTATTACATAATCGTCACAACATATAACAGATACACTACATATAAGAAAGTTAAGAGTAGTTCAAGAAATGTCTACAACGAATTTGATTATACTCTGTAAATCAATTGCATCGTTAAAAAAAAGCTATTAGGGATTTTTTCAATTAGCATTAACTATTTAATGTACCAATTTTGCCTATGTCCACTTTAAATTTTAATCATTTCTCCAAAAAGAAATTCAACGAAATTTTACTCTAAATATGTAATTGTAATAATTTATTTGAAAGATTAAAAAATATTCCTATTTACTTTAAATCTTAACTTAACACGTGCTTACATAATTTAATGTAATTAATTCAATTGGACGCATACAAATACTTATTAATAAGGCATTGATTGTAAACTCAATATTTCCATCGGATTGATTAAATTATTTTTAAATATATTTTTTTATTAATATTTAAACAACTGCCCTAATAAAATCTGAAAAATTCATTTCTAATATAAAACAATTGTTTATTTATTAGTAAAAAGATGCTTTATTTTTATTTTGCAGTAATTAAGCAATTTCAATCTGAATATTTCAGATGGAGTTCATTAAGGCAATATATAGAGCGTTAGAGATAGAAAGATTAAGAAAGAGAGTGTAATAAAATAAATAACTTTAATAAAATCATACTGATTTGTGTCTACCTACAGTAAATGGGGACTTCCCCTCAGCTGCTCCAATTTGCCATGATGGAATGACATAATCGTCGAGACACACGACGAAGGCTGAACAAGCGTAACACAATTCGTGCAAATGGTAGCAACAATTGAAATTAAAGGCCAGCAGTTAAGAGTTAAGAGTGGGGTGTTACGAATGCGTCTATGGATGTGACTATGTACACCACCATCATCAACAACAACATCATCATCGTCGTCATCGTCAGCATCTCTCCGAGGGCGACGCTTTCGTTTCGCCATTTGCTTGTTGGCCACTTGAGGTGACGCCGTTGGCAACTCCACTTGTTGTTGTTGCGGTTGCACTTGGCGCTTTTGTTTCCGGCGACAACAGCAACCAGTGTCTTTTTTTGGGGGTTGAGGATGGAGGTGTTCCGCCAAGGCCAGAGGAACCCAACTATACCCATCGCTCTATAAAAGCTGTCGATTCAGCTGGCAATGGCATCAGTTCAACGCTTTCATCCATCACAAACAGATCGAGCAACCAAACTATCATCAATATGAAAATCTTCCTCTGCTTGCTGGCTGTGAGCACGGTGGCTCAAGCGGGATTCCTTGGCGGTGGTGCAGGTGGTGGTGGTGGTGGCTCCAGTGGTCACGATCAGCACGATCATCATCACGGCGACTCCAGTGGCGGCGCCGACATCAAAGTGATTAAAGTGATTCACGAGTCCAGCTCTCAGGGTGCTTCTGGTGGCTGGTCTGCTGGCGGTGGATATGGCGGTGGTGCTGGCGGTGGATATGGCGGTGGTGCTGACGGTGGTGCTGGCGGTGGTTATGGCGGTGGTTATGGCGGCGGCAACCAGGAGGTCAAAATCATCAAGATCATCTCACAGCCAGCTTCGTCTGGTGGCTATGGAGGACATGGTGGTTCCAGTGCTGGCTGGTCGGCAGGTGGCGGCGCCTCCGCGGGCTGGTCCGCTGGCGGCTCTGGCTCATCGGGCTGGTCCTCAGGTGGCAGTGATGCCACCGCCGCTGTGAAAATCATCAAGATCATCTCGGAAAGCGCTCCAGAAGCTGGAGACGCCTCCGGCTGGGCAGCTGGTGGTGCTCAAAGTGGCGGTTGGTCTTCAGGCGGCTCGTCAAGCGGCGGCTGGTCCTCGGGAGGAGGTCCTTCAGGTGGCGGCTGGTCCTCGGGCGGCCCTTCAAGTGGCGGCTGGTCCTCGGGCGGTCCTCCCAGCGATGGCTGGTCCTCCAGCCAAAGCGGTGGTGGATCCGGCGGCTACGGTGGAGGCTGGTCATCTCAGGGTGGAAACGGCGGACACGGCGGCAGCTGGTAAACCATTTCCTTGTCCTGTGATAAATCTCAGTTGCATGCAGTCGTCATTTCATTTTCATTTCTCATTTGTTTGCTGTTCGCCTTATTTGTTGAATTAAATTCTTTATAATTTTCACAATCAATATTTTGCTTGGCTGGGAAAAGCGGGAAAGTCTAAAACTTTTCCATTTAAGGCAGAAATTACCACACCACAGAGAACTGCATTTGAAAGTCTACAACAAAGGAGGAAGGACAAACTGCTTGCCCATTCTTTAAGGCGGGAATCTTCCTCTTTAGTGCCATCTTTTTCGCACTTAATATATATATGTATATACATCTCTCTCTCTCTCTCTCTCGCACTCTATTGCTTTCGCTCGGATAAAAAACACACTTAAGCGTAAAGTAATAAAATTCAAGCAACCAAAAAATGTCGAAAAAGGCAAAAACCAAAAGAAAAAAGTTAAAGAAAAGGAAAAATAAAGGAATATAATAAAAAGAAAAGGCAAAAAAATATGTAAAATATCACTTTGGAGCGGCGACGCGTCGCCAACCCACCGAGAACAGAGCCAAGGAGCAAGGAGCCAAGGATACCAAGGATACTCACACTTAAGCCCACAAAAAAAGGGCAAAAGTGCAAGAAAAAGCTTTTCCACTGCCGCACAGCAGGGCAACCAGAATGGATGGACGAGGAAAGGGAGAGGAAAAAGTGAGGGAAAGGAAGAGGGAAGGGCAGAGGCAGAGGCGGAGACGGAGACAAAGAGGACTTGTATAAAAATATTTTCCATATAAATCTAACAAAGAACGTGTTCGGGTTACTTGATTAGGCGGCCAAAGTGTGCAAATTTGGGGTTGAAGGGGGTGATGGGGTGAAGGGGTGATGGGGTGGAAGGCGGGCTACGACGACGAGGCTAACAAAAGTTACAGTAGCAACAAATACAATAAGAAGAAGAAGAGGGGGACGACTTTTCGGTTTCCTTAACGTTTTCACAATAAATACTTACATAGAAATAAAAGAGAATAAATATGAAGGCGCAACAAATCCAATTTGCTGCTAAAAGGGGAAGGGAAAGGGGATATGGAAGGGTATGGGGAATGGAGAAAACAGGCGGATTGTGTATTGATTTACTTTTTTGATGTCCAAAGGAAGTGAGCAGCGAGTGAATATTATTTTGGGACTATTGCGCAAATTTTGATTTGCTTTTTCGAGAATTATAAAAACAATCATTAAACTGCCGATCAATTTCCCCCAAAGCGTCCCGCAGACATCAACTTGTTGCGCTTAATATAAACGAACAAGCATATACAAATTCTCAATTCTCAATTCTCAACATTTTGTTCCCACTTCTCCCCAACAAAAACACCCACATTACTTAATATTCGCTTTTCGATGTTTCGTATAATTTCAACTGATCCAAAGAACCAAACAACGAAATTAAAACAAAAATAAAATAAATTTTGAATTTGAAATTAATTTGATGAGGTAATGGAAAATTTTCCATTGAACGCAAGCACACACAGTTTTTTCCCCTCCTTTTTCCGCCTCTTATTCCTATTTCTATTTACTCACTCTATTCTTAAATAGATCTGTGGGCGCGATTATCTGTGCGGTGCTTCTAACAAATTTGTTATTATTTTAATTTTAATTCTGTTGATTGATGCTGTTGTTGTTTTTGTTGTTTGTTGCACGTGCAACGCCAAAAAGTGGAAAATTGCGTGTTTACTAAACAACAACAACAACTAGACAAAGTTAAGTTGTTCGCTTTCGTCTCATTTTGGGCACTTTTTCTATTTGTGTGTTTGCTAAGTCTGTTGACTGTGGACGCGTGTGCAACAAGAGCAGCAAAAAAAAAAACCAATCTTTGAACCAAGCGCGACCCTCGGTGCAAATACTCATATTCCCGCTTCATTTGCCAAACAACCCCCGAACTTGAAGCCCTTATTATTATGTAATTAAGAATCAACTGATAGAGTTGACAGACAGTTGAAAGTATTATTTAGTCTTGTTCCCAGTGGTTGTTTTCAAATTCAACTGCGGATATTAACCAATTTTCCAGCAGAATACAATTAATTTCTCTCCAATGGTGCATTTACACTAGTTGATAAACAAGTCAACGTTGATATCAACTTAGTCAATCCTAGTGTGAACAGCTGTCAACTTGATCAACTATTGCGTTGACAGAAGATTGACAATGCGAAAAACATCAATTGTTGCTCTGAATGTAAACATAGTGTAAGCACTTTGTGTCAACTGTTGACAACACAAATTTAAGTTGACAAGCGTTATGTACAGATTAGAGGTGGCAACAATTCGCTTCGCCATCCGATTTAATTAATGTTGTGTGGTTTTCCAACTGTTCGAAAAACGAAAAATCCTTAGCAACGTGAGCGCCAACGAATGTGGATATCAACTTGTTTAAATTACAGTCAACTTCATTATCTTGTGCGTTGCTTAACTTGAAAATTAGTTGGCAACAAGGTTTTTTTTGTCAACTCTATCAACTAATGTAAGCACAAGAGATGCGTTGACCTTGGATATCAACTGTTAATACAGCTAGAATTGACGCTGCATCAACTAGTGTAAATGCGCCATAACTCTGCTGCTAGTAAAACGATAAGGAGCGCGACGCAAAAAAGGAAACGAAATGTTCTCAGCAGAGAGTAGTGAAGGCAAAATAAAATTAATTAAACGATTATTGTAATATGGTTAATCGCACCATTGCGATTATTAATCGCGATTAAATGAAATTAATCGAATAATCAAATGATTATTTTAATATAAGTCAAATTAATCTATTTTTGATATTTTTTACAACAATAATTAATAAACACATAAAAAATCACTTAAGTGATTTTGTTTAATTACTAGGGAATTCAAAAATATTAATTTGACAGGCGAGAGGTCGTTAATCTATTTCTCTTTTTGCGGTTGCAGTAGCACCCGTCTTTGAGAAAAGCCGCTCTGCTGGGACCGATGTTCCTACCAATAAACAATATTGTCAAGCTATGACATACACCTTTGGGAAAACAGATACCAGGCGTTGACAACAGGAGCAAGGCAGCAGCATTTAAAAAAAATACAAAGTGCGTCCTGAAATGAAAGAGATTTGTTATCCTTTTTATGGCGCTTGTGTGCCAGTAATCAAATAAAATTCCATCGGTGTGACTTTATCACTGCTGCTTTCACTGATTTTTGACACTATGATAAATGTTGTAGCTTTACGCCCAAATATGAAATTAGTGGAGTGATTAATCGCAATCCATTATTCGATTGGCACAAATGAATCGATTATTACATATTATATGATTAATCGTGCCATCACTGCAAGAGAGTGAGAGCATGCCCAAGACTTCTCTCTCTCTCGTGAAAGCCCAGTCTGGATCTTAAGAAATACTGCAAAGCTTCAGATAAAATAAAATAAGGCTTTTACTTTATTCATTATTTTTATTTGTTTTTTAAAATTCATTTAATTTTGTGTTTTAATTTGGCATTTTCACCGAGTTGAACTCCAATTGATTTAACTGACCCAAAACCAAGATCTCCTCGATTGCCTTTTTGGCCAGCAGTTTGTTTCTCTCGTCCAACTTTCGATAGGATGTGGCCCAACCCTCCGCATAGATATTGGCCTCATCACGTGACTGATATGCAGTATTGTGGAGTGTCTGATTTACTGAGGGCTTTAATTCATTTTTAGTGGTGTTGTTTTGAGAATGATCCACAGCCTGGTTCACTGAGGCCTTTTTAGGGTCTTGACAGGTGCTGCTTAAAGGCGATTGTTGAGCTTCTTCTAAAGGTGACTCAATCTGTAAGATAGCCAAGAATTAAGTAAATAAATAAATCATTCAAACCTAGCGATCGAGATCAGACTTACATTAATTTCCTCTAAATCTATTTCCTGTTTTACTTCATTCATTTCCTCATCGTCGTCATTCCAGAAGCTGTCTGATGAATCCTCCACAGAATTGTAATCTGCTTTTATTTCAGAAGCGTCAAGTCGCAGAAATGACAGTTCATTATAGTACCACAAATGTGGCACGTAAATGTCGCTCGGTTTCTTAGAAGTATATTCGCTTAGCTCCACTTTGCGCAATTCGCGGCGAAAGCAAGTCCGTATTCCGTTCATTCTTCGACGCATCGTATCTATATTTGCCTGCGGATCGATCTTTTGGTAGGACACCAACAACTTTAAATAGGCGGCCTGCTTCACTCGTTTGTTTTTGTACATCTCATCCGATGTCTTCCAAAGAGCAGGTAGACGACGATAATTACGAAAGAATTCGAGCCAAAGATCTGACTGCACTATTGCGCTCATTTTAACTGTGTCACACGTACAGTCACGTGGCTTGAAGCATACTGAAGATTAAACGAAAGAGAATACTCGCATGTCGTCAACATATCGTTCAATCATGTTCGTAAAACAGCTGCGTGAGTGGGTACAAAAGGAGAGAAAAAGAGAATGGTCGGATGTCGTCAACACGTCGTTCAAACATGTTTGTAACCCAGCTGCGAGAGTGTGTACAAAAGGAGAGAGAGAGAGAATGGTCGGATGTGGTCAACACGTTGTTCAAACATGTTCGTTAACCAACAGAGCGTTGCATGTCGAAAGAGTCGCTCTCTCGTACTAAAGAAATATGAGAATATGCTCGTATGTTGTCAGCCTGTCGAAGCTGAGCACGTTTCAGACAACGTTGCCAACTTATTTAAAGCACCGGCAACTTAGTTGGCAACGACGGCTCATCGATTTGTCGTCAACGTCGCAGCCGTTGCCTTTGTTCTCAGCCACACACGCATACATTTATACATACGAGTATTTACAAGTAAGGCAAAGCTAAAAATGCAATAACCAAATGTACGAGACTAAAATGAAAGAGAAAAAAGGCCACAAACAAAATATTATTACTAATTCATTTTGTTATTTTGTTCATTGCACCCTTGGCGTTGACGTTGACGTTGACGCTGACTTCGTGGGACTCTCCCCCTCTCTTTATTTAGCTTGCATTTATTGCACTATGCAGTCTACCCTCTCCGTACTGCTGCCATGCGCTTGCACTCTCACTCTCTCGATTGCGATTGCTTTGGTGAGAGCGATTGCTGTTGTTGTGTTATTGCTGTTGCTATTTAGCGCTAAACGCTTTCAGGTACTCACTTTGCAATACTCGCGCTGCTTCTGCTGAAATGTCTGGGCAAGTCATAAGTAATTTATCATCATACAAAATGAAGTGCGTCGACGGAGACGTTGACGGCGACGCCAGTGTCGACGTCTGTCAATGCCAATCAGTTGTAAATGATATGACTGACCGATTCTTTATACTTTCAAGGCATTGTTGTTGTTGTTGTCAGGTGGTCAATTCGCTGTGCCAATTGTGAGACACACCAAATTGGCTGCACAGCGATTATGTTGCGGGTGTTGCGGGTGGGAAATTGGGGATATTGATTGCTGAAGGAAACGCTTTGTAAATAAATAAAAGAAAAACGAAGAGTGCCAAGTGAAAAAAGGTGATGGCACACTAAGCCCGCAAATGGTCGAGTATAATGCCTTTGCAAATCAGTTTGTCAACAAATTAATGAAATGTCAGTACATAACTCTATACATAACTGTTTCCTCGTAGACACAGTAATCGTTAAACTGTTCTCAATTTGAATTCTTCTTGAAATTGAAAAATAACTTTTCTTTGCGTTTTTCCTGTGTGCTGTCATTATTCATTTCATTATATTCTCTTTTGGCTCAACTGGTCGACTTATTTCTTATACGTTATCACATAATTTACATAATTTATAGCTTATACCAACTTTGCTAAGTATTCATTTATTGCAGAAAAGTTACACTTAACACCTTGTATTTCTTAAATAATTTATATATTTTTTTTTATCTTTCAGCTTTAAATTCAAATTTATATATCATTTTTTAATATTTTATTATCATATTAAATTTCTAATCACTGCGGACGATAGTCCGCTCTAGTGACGAAAGCATCACGAAGGGTGCGAAAGGCTGCTAGCAATATATACAGGAAGAATGAAAAATTTTTGCTACGACTGTCCGATTATGTCAAGTTATATACCGATCGAAAGGTATCAATTTAACTATCAAATTTGCGATAAAAAAAGTAATATTTATGAGGTATGAAGAATTTAGCGCAACGTGCCGAGAGTCAACAATTTTTTTTAAATACCTTATGTGTAAAACTTAATATTATTCATCACAAAACTGGACATCAGAAATTTTGTTTTCGCCACTAGATTTTTACCTCGTAAAGAGGTTTTTTATAAGCTTCATTACAAAGTTTAATCGTTATTTTGGGCAAACGCTTTTAGGTGACATTTAATAATTAAAAAAAAATAAAATAAAAATTATACATTTTTGTTACAGTCTAGCTTCGCTAATACTTGTCGACTTATTTCTTAAACGTTATCGCTTAATTTAAATTTTTATACAATTTTTTAATATTTTAATATCATATAAGGTTTCTAATTTTATTACAAACTTTAATCATAATTTTGGTCAAATACCTTTAGTTGACATTTAATAATTAAAAAACAAATATGAAATAAATACTATAAATTTTTGTTACAGTCAAGCTTCGCTAATAGATGACACTTTAATATTTATCAAAGCCAAGTTAAAAGTATTGAGATTAACCTGAAAAAATTTTTGTATTTTTTGCGCTTTGTATTTTCTGTATTCGCAACGTTATGTTCTTAATTTCACTCTTCAAATTTGTTCAAAGATTCATAAAATACCCTTCACCCATACAGACACACACACGCACGCATACTAAATCAGTATGGCACATACACACTCAATAAGCAAGCAAGCTACCAACAACTCAACAATAAAATGCGATTTTCTATCCAAATTCTCACGCATACACACGCACACACACACACGCACCCATGGCTTTTACACATTTTTTGGGTCTTTGTTTTGTATGTGGGTCATGTCCTTATGAAATATTCAAATGTCCTGCATTAAGCATTTATGCCATTTCCATTCTTTCATTGTTTGTGTCCGATTTTTTCAGGCTGTCCAGCAGAGTTCCCCAATTTTCCACTCTCCCCTTTCCCCAGCACATGTCACCCCTTTGCTGACAAACAAATTGTAAATGCGTATACGCCTGATTACGTATGTGTGTGTGTGTATGTTTCAATTTCATTATTGAAAATTGACCAAATTTGCAATGCGATGAGAAAGCTGTACGAAGGGGAACGAGGAAAGAGGTGAAAAGCAGACAATAAAATACAAACGCATAAAAGCAAATAAATTGGTTACATTTGCTTTACACACACACATCACACGCACACAGACACATCACTCACACATACACACACACATCACACACACACAATCACAGTGCGTAAATCCGCAACGGAAGTTGTGCTTTTAAATCGATTTTGATTGATTTTTCTCACTGCGAGAAAAAGTGCCTTTCGGGCAGCACTCACAATAACCAAACACACACACACACACACACACGTAACTGTATGTGTGTTTGTGTGTTGTATAAATAAAATCAAATTGTAAATAATCGAAACGGAATCGTCGCCTGTTTGTATTTTTCCAGCCCTTTTGGCATTTTTCACTTGAAATCCGTTTGCAAAAAAAATGGAAAGTTTTAAAATGAAATCAAATAAATTTCATAATAAAATGAAAAGAACGAAAAAATAAAGTACAATATTTTTACTAAAATTATTTTCAATTTGGTGTGTGCTTAACTTTGCCGCTCACAGTTCGTTATTTATTTATATTTATTGAATGTTTGTGTGTGCTCAATGCTTTATTTCAATATCATATAGTAAAACAAGTAAGAATACGACTTTTAGCGAGCATAAGCGACTAAGAGATAGCCATCATTACATCATAGAAATTATAAATTAATATATGTTGAACATATACTTTATTATTGGATTTTCTTCATCTGCTTGTAACATATCTTGGTCCAAGTTCATCATACCCTGCTTTGCCGGTATAAAATTTACAGGGCACATCAAATTGACGCTGCCCAAAGAAAATAAACTAAAAGCCTGCACTTACATTTTTAATACAAAATCAATAAATATAAAAATATATGTATATTAAAATACGTTGTCCCCCACACACACACACACACACACACACACACACACACACACACACAAATAAACATACTCTGCATACATATGTCTGTTTTTTGTTTTGTTTTGTAAGGCACTTTTTATGGTTGCGGGCTCATAAAAAGCGCATAAAGTGGCTTTAACATAGCATAAAAAATGCACCCAAGAGTGCCAATCGTTGGTCCAAAAGGGACACAGGGGCGTAGAGGGGGGAGGCGGGAGGGTCAGTGAATGACCCATCTCTGTGGACACTTTGGGTGGTCGGGAGTTGGAGTTGGGGTGATAAGCGACATGTTCAACACTAAAAAGAAATGCCAAAGAGCATATGTGACAAAAGAACTTATGCTAGTTAGATAGTGTGAAAAGGAGTATAGAGAAAAGGAGAGAAAGAGTTGGGATAAGAGTGAGAAAGAGATGGGTAAGACAGAGAGAGAGAGAGAGCCACTTACTTGTATATGATGGATTCTCCTTAGACTTTCGAAACAAGGTAGACATACTTATTTACAGTCTACTATTCAAGAAAAGACAATCAAGACAAAAGACAATCTGTATATATATGTGGGTGAAGGTTTTACAAAAAATCATTCAAGTCAATTGTCTATTCCTCAACTAACTATAATAAAAATATATACTAGTGATACAAAAATACATCGAGAATCTATAACTGGATTCTTGTTTTAACGATTTAAAACTTTGAGTTACAACTTAATCTATAATAAAAAAAAAAACAAACAAAAAAAAAAAAAACAAAAAAAAAAAATAATATACCACAAAAAATATCATATCAAATTTTAATAACATAAAATAAAATATAAAAAAAAAAAAATATAAAAAAATTATACCACCCCCCAATCGCCCCAAAATCCCATTCTTAAACCCAAAAAAAAACAAATTTTCCCACCCCACCAAAACAAACCATACCCTCCCAAAACCCCCAAAAACAAAAAAAATAAAAAATTAAACTTTTTTTTTTTCCCCCACTTTAAAAAAAAAATTAAAAGGCCCCCCCAAAACCCCCCCAAAAACACCCCCCCACAATATATAACCACCTCTACCATATCTTTGATCTAGGGGGTTTTATTTTAAGTTTTTTTTAGTTCCCCCCCAAACAACCTTTTTTCAAAAAAGTCGTAGAACAAACGTTTCTAGATTTTTGATCGGGAACAAGTCCTCATTCAAACTTTTAAGCTAAATCAACGCTTTGATACTAACAAACAAACAAACAAACAAACAAACAAACAAACAAACAGACTGACTTTTCATCTCGTTTTGAGAAGGGCACCAAAAATTTCAAAATTAATTATCTTCTGAACCAGTGATCGGATTTTGTTGATCAAGGTGTCATTCGACGCGTATTTTTGATAAGAATAGTAAAAAATTAAAATAAAAATCGAAAAGGCTCCAACGACCCCATTTGCTCCAATAATTTAAAATTTTCCCCTCCCACTAACACCTGTTTATCTCACGAACCAGGTAAGTTTCCAAAAGTCTTAGTAAGCACATTTGTAAGTAAAATTGATACCTTTCGATCGGTACATAACTCGACCCGATCGGACAGTCATAGCAAATTTTCCATTCTTCCTGTGTATATATGCTAGTCGCCTTCGCACCCTTTGTGCTGCTTTCGTCACTAGCGCGGACTGCCGTCCGCAGTGATTTCTGATTTAAACCAAACATATAAGTACTTAAAAATGGTTGAGTTCATCATATGAAATATCTCTTTCATTAGTGACTAACTTCTAGTATAACATTTAAAATTATTAACCCTATAAATTTGAGGGGGTGTCACAATAACTCATCAAGTTATGTACGTTTGCTATTAAATTGACAGTGTCAACTGAAAATAATTTAAAATACATTAAAGCTCTTGTCAGCATTATTTATTGATAAGCGTACGTGTAATCGTAGTTCGTTTTGAATGATTTATGTTGGTAAGAGTATAAATCTTCCAAAATTAAAAAGCTTGCCAGTTACTTGTAGTTGGGACCAACTACATACCAAATTTAGTAGCTCCAGATCTTGCAGTCTTACAGAGACAAAGAGATCAAACAAATAATGCTCATTTTATTTTATTGCAATTTATTTTGATTTTAAGAATGTTTTAACAAACACATATTTCAATTCTTTACAGAACATGTTACTTATAAAGGGGTCTAATCAATTTGAAGCTCTTCCTGTTACAAGTATACCTTATTCCTGTGGCTTTTTCCTTTTGTCACACATAAGTCAAGCATCAAAGCACTCAATAAACACCAAAAGCTCGTACATCACATTTACATATCTACATCGGGTTGTAATTAAAATATCACGCCCATGCTAACAAATTTCCGACTTAAGCCCTTCCCTTGCCCCCTTGAATACCCACCCATGCCAATGAGAAGGGTTTTTCCTTTACAAGTTTTCCTTTAGTTCAGATGGCCCAACAACTAATCTTTAAACCCGCTTTTTGTTTTTAATAAAAAGGTCTTTTCAAATATGTTAAGCTGCTCATCATTGCCTTGTGAGCGATTCCTTTTCTTTTCTTTCCCCCTTCCCCTTCTCCTACTTCTGCTTCTTCTGCCATTTCTCTTTCCTTGACTGGGATCCATAGTTGAGTTCGCTCCACCGTCAACCACGTCTGCAAATCAAAGAAGCGTATCGCGCACGTGTCTGAAATATGCATTAACACACCAACAGAAAAAGGGTCACCCTTACCACCCACAACCCGGTCAGAAGCAGAGCATCCACCAAGAAATGATTTTATTTTTATTTTTAATATTAATTGCAGCAATCCAAGAGTGACCATGGCAACAACAACCCTTGAGATCACGGAAGCGACCCTGTCTAACATAGAACAAAATCACTCCACAATCTATGAGTGCGAGTGGAAGTGGGAGTGGAAAGAAGGGTGTTAGGAGTAAACCACCCGCCATGTACTTCCGCTCAACCGGATGTGGCAATTGAATTTGGCAACGCACTCAAAATGCCGAGTACGATATTATTTATTCCCCACAAAAATCAATCATTTGTAAACCTAACTGAATTCGAACTTGAACCAACGGAAAGCATTTTGCATCCTTCATTTGGCGATCCTCCTTCAAGGATTCATACAGTTGGGTGTGAAAACAATTGCGACTTTATCAATCCATCAATGACAATCGCTTGGTAATATAGCCACTTTCAAACGGTACAGTTTTCTATAAGAAGAGGGTTTTTCCCCGAGTCAATTGTTGCTGAGTTCCTGTCTTTGTTTCCTCCTTGATTATCCTTCACCCTACACAAGCCAGTGGTAACATGAGCGCAATGCAGAATATTCCAAAAAATATAAATTCCAACATTTTGTCTATAAATAATTTCTTTTTTTTTCAAACTAAAGTAGTGTAAAGTAGTTTATGTTTTGAAATCTACTTAACTGAGCTTGATTTGAATTTTAAGAAATAGCTTACTAGAAAATATTGTTGAAATGGATTGCAAACAAACTATATTCTAGCCAATATTGTTTATTTTTAATAACATATACTATATAAAATTTTTTAATTGATTTTAAATTTTAGTGAAACGGATATATGAATAATATTGAAGCTCCAAATCTTTAATTAAGGTGCAAGCTTCACCAAAATATTTAAATTTAATTCTTTCTAAAATCTCATTTTTATTAAATTTTAATTTTTTTAAATTAAATTTATACTAAAGATTAGAAATCAAATATAAGAAACTGAATTTAAAATGTTTTTGTGTCAAGTGTTTTATTAAGTTTAACAGTAGTTGGAAGCGAGTTAATATTAATCGTATAACTTACTGGCCACACTTGTATCTGTATTCTGACACTATTCTGACTTTTCACGTAACCCGTCGCTTGCCCCCTTTATGTGTGTGTGTGTGTGTGTCTCTCTGCCCCTTTTGAGGCACTTGCCCCAGTCAATCCCCCTCAAGCGACACGATACCAAATCCCAAACCCATGTCCGGAACGCAAATAAACGATAAAAGCGCAGTCGTTGTGAATAACACTAACAATAAGTAGCGAGAAAGGAGAGCAGAAAGAAAGAGAGTGGGGAGAGGGAGAGGCGAGTGTTTGACAGTCGCACTCGTCGGTTTCGTCAGCTCGTTCGTCCGTTCGTCGTCTGCTCGTTATTTGCGTTCGACAAACGCGGGAGTTGCCTGGGCGCCCAGAAATGAGAAACAACTCAACTCAACACACAATTTCACAATGTGCGCAAAATAAATAAGGGCTGCAAGAGAGCGAGAGAGAACACGTAAGTGAGAGCGAGCGTAAGCTAAATTGATTAGAGTTGGGTTGTTGCATTAGGTAGGGTTGCCACCCTGTCTGTGGGTGGCTTTGACGTACTCGTTGATTTTAGCTTTGGGTTTTGCGTTGACTTTCAGCATGTGGAAGCGGCTGCTTAGCAGGTTTCCTGCCATTACACCACAGCTCTAAAAGAGAGAGAGAGATAGACAGAGAAAGAGCGAGCGCTCTCAAACCCGTCTCTCTCCCTGTCCCTGTCCCTCTCTCGCTCTCTCTGTCACTCTCTGTGTAAACTGAAAATGAGGCGCAAATTTTGTGGCAACCGAAAAAAGGTTCAACAAATGGTTTGGCTCAATACCAAGTGGTAACCGTAACTGCAACCCTAACCCCCAATATCAAGCCCAAGCACCCCCAAATGCCACCCACTATTTAGTAATGACACAAAGTTGTTGTTGTGGGCGGGGTGCGAGGGAGAAATGAAACTTTGTGTATGTGTGTGTGTGTGTAAAAACGTGTGGCATCATTTTTCAGGCTCGACTTTTACGGTGTATATGTCTGTATATCTGTGTGTGTGTTTTAGGGGCGTCAGGTGGTGGGGGGTTGGAGGTAGCGTGTTTTTTTTTTGGTCTTTTTCTGGTTTTGGGCGCACAGCAATTGACACAGGGCAACGAAGCTGAGGCCATTATAATGTCTACTTCCCCTCTCTCTCTCTCCCTCTCTCTCTCTCTCTCTCTCTCTCACTCACCCTCTTTCTCTATGTTTCGCTGTCTCTGTCGCACATACAGTCGTTTGGAAAATTATGTCAACGAGCTCTGTTGATTTTCCATGTTGCCTGTTTTCATTTTAGCCTTCTTTCTGCTGCTGCTGCCGTTGCCTTTATTATTGTTGTTGTCGTTGTTGTTGTTGTGAAGTTTGTTTTTGTTGTTAATGCTGATGTTATTTGCCATTTGACGTTGTTGTTGTTGTTGTTCTGCTTGTTGTTGCTGTTGTTACCGCCGCCTGACGCTGGTTAATTACATTTTACAAAATTTGCTGTCAAGTAGTTAAGTTGGGTTAAGTCGAGCGCTTCGCTGCCAACGGAGACGTCGACTGCGCTGCCGCTGTGTTCGCCGTGTAATTTAATATTCGATTTTATAATTTTTATGCGCTGACCTTTTTGCATTTGTGGCATTTTCTTTTTAATTATTTATGTGCGGTTGTGTCAAAAGGACGAGCATCAGATATTGAACAATCCAAGGGAAGGCGGTGAGAAGTTGGGCAGTGAAGGGGTTAAGGGTTGAGCAGGGAAAGGGTTAATTCAATGTTGCTTTGCTGTCGCGCAGATTAAATGAAAATCGGCATATTTAATTATGCAGACAGGTGCCTGTAATTGAGAATTGTAATTCCATGTTGAGGTAGCTTACAGAATACAGAAAGAGAAAGATACAAAGAAAACAAGAAAGATAGATCTTTTAAAAAAAACCTCTTTACGAGGTAAAAGTCTAGTGACGAAAACAGTTATATGCCCCAAAATTTCTGATATCCAATTTTGTGACGAATAATATTAAGTTTGACATATAAATTATTTTAAAAATAATTTTAGCACTCGGCACATTGCGCTAAAATGTCTCAATTCTTCATACCAAATAAAAACCACTGTTTTGCGCAGTGCCGAATGCAAAAATTTTTTTTAAAATAATTTTTATGTCAAACTTAATATTATTCGTCACAAAATTGGATATCAGAAATTTTGGGGCATATAACTGTTTTCGTCACTAGACTTTTACCTCGTAAAGAGGTTTTTTTTAAAAGATATCAGAAATTTTTGAATAAGATATCAGAAACTTTTAAATTTCATTCTATCAACTTTGTTTATTTTTTGTACAAGCTAAAACAAACTGTCTGCCAACACTGGTTCCCTTAAAACACACATGCCAAGCGCAAAAGCTAGTAGCACTCTCAAACTCTGGCTGCTATGACACTTTGCTGCTGCTGTATGCATGCTACTGCATATGTACATGCAGAAGTGTAAAGGTAAAAGGTATATTCAGTTAACAGGTAATATCTTGCCCAAACGAAATTCGACGGCTATGTGTTATATGTCAAAAACGTGAAATTGAATTGTCTACAACAAATAACATATTTAAAAGTCATTTGAAACGTAGATTTAAATCGCCGAAATGTGGGAAAAAAACCTTCTTTCACCTGAAGTTTTTTACCTGTGCTTTTAAGCAAAAAAGTTTACAGCTAGGCTTAAAGCCCTTCAAAACAACTTTCTAACGATATATAGATCAAATCTGTAGCTTCTATTGTTTGGAAGCTGTGGTTTTTGGCGATTTACATGCACATGTACATACTGCATATGTACTAGTACATGCAGTAGTGTAAAGGTAAAAAGTATATTCAGTTAATAAGTAATATCTTCCAAACCCATCGGTAAAATTTTTTCTATCATATATCAAAAAACGCGAAATTTTATACACTACAACATATTGAAAAAATCGTTAGCGTCGTTTTCTCAAAAACCGCCAAAATGTGGGACAAAATATCTTATTTCACCTGTTGCTTTTTACCTATGCACTTTAGAAAAAAAGTTTAAAGGTCTGCCTAAAAGCCCTTCAAAATACCTTTCCAACGATATATAGATCACGTCTGTAGCTCATATCGTTTGGATGCTATAGGGGTTTTAATTTTAGCGGTTTTTAGCGATTTCCCGCTAAACTAGCTTTTTTTCGAAAAAGTCGTAGAACAAACGTTTCTAGATTTTTGATCAGGAACAAGTCCTCATTCAAACTTTTAAGCTAAATCAACGCTTTGATACTAACAAACAAACAAACAAACAAACAAACAAACAAACAAACAGACTGACTTTTCATCTCGTTTTGAAATGGGCACAAAAAATTTCAAAATTAATTATCTTCTGAACCAGTGATCGGATTTTGATGATCAAGGTGTCATTCGACGCGTATTTTTGATAAGAATAGTAAAAAATTAAAAAAAAAATCAAAAAGGCTCCAACGGCCCCATTTGCTGCAATAATTTAAAATTTTCCCCTCCCACTAACACCTGTTTATCTCACGAACCAGGTAAGTTTCCAAAAGTCTTAGTATGCACATTTGTAAGTAAAATTGATACCTTTCGATCGGTACATAACTCGACCCGATCGGACAGTCATAGCAAATTTTCCATTCTTCCTGTGTATATATGCTAGTCGCCTTCGCACCCTTCGTGCTGCTTTCGTCACTAGCGCGGACTGCCGTCCGCAGTGATAAAGAGTAAGAATTAAAGAATTATCCAATAAGTTAAAAAATGAAAGTGAAATGATTTTGTATTTTAAATAAACGCTGTTAATTTGACAAGAGAGTTGGAAACCAGCATTCAGATGAATACTTATACAACAGTCTGTGCACGTATGTATGCATGCTTCTAGCTGCACTGTACAAATTTGTGGAAAATTCAACAGAATATTTTAAAAAGCTAAAGTTAGCAACACAGACATTAAGCTGCAAGAATAATATCAAAAGTGTGGAAAGAGATGCACTTATCTAGAGAGAGAAACATGCACAAATATACAAAAAGCACAATAACAAAAAAAAAAGAATCTTTTAAAAAAATATCATAGAATATATAATAAGCTAGTTAAACGACTTTTTAATGCTCTGTGTAAATATATTTTTTAAGGGATCAACTTATTCAAGCTATTCATAAATATTTTAAAGATATTTTAAGATAGACAAAAATTATATTTAAACTCGTTCCCTACATTTAAAAAAATAACTTTAAATAATCGATATTTACATTAGATATTTAATATATATTTTACTTAATTCAACTACAATGAATTTGTAAATATATTTTTAAATGAAACATTAAAATACAAGATTACATTAAAGATTAAAAAGTTTTAGTGTACAATTGCAAATTTTTTATGATACATATTTTAATTTAATTTGTTAACATGTGTTATTTCATATATTTTCACTAAATTATATTATTACCATATTAAATTTAAGTTTCCCATTTTAACGACTTATATTTTTATTATATGAATGTTGAAAAAATGTATTTTGTTAATATTTATTTTCATTTTTTAAGAGTAAAGTTAATATTGCACATTGTAGAATATCTAGCTGTTGCCTTTGTCTAATGATCCCTGTGCAGGATATACTTTGCGTTGGAGCATAGAAACTCGGAGAGCAAAAGACAAGAAGAAAAGAGCATGAAAAGAGACAGCAAAAAAATATTTAAATAAAAAAATGTAAAAAACTCTAGCGCAAAATGTTACGCTTGCATTGGAGTATAAGGGGGGAGGAAGGAGAAGAGAGGGGAGAGGGAGAAGTGCAAGGGGTATTTGGGGAATTGGTTGGGTGTCTGCCAGTTTGAGAGCATGTGGCTCTTACAGGGGACAGCAGCAGTTGTTGTTGTTGTTGTTGCTGCTGCTGTTCTTGTTGTAATTGTTGTAGATACTGATGTTGCTGTTGTTGTTGTTGTTGATAATGCTGCTGCAGCAACAGACGGCGAAGGACGACAAAGATGAGAAGCAGGTGGAGCAACAGGGGTGGAGAAAGACATAACCGAGATGGAGAAAGTGGAGCAACAGCAGTGCGATGAAGGCATTAAGCTGCTCCACACAGCCAGACAAACACACACACACACACAGAACACACACACACACACAGAACACTCACACACAGATACTAACACCCACACAGATGGCAGACATTATGACCGGCAACCCAGCAAGCATTTCGAATCACATTAGACTCTTAAAAGAGTCTTCTGACTGATTAAAATGATCTTATGAGCTCTGTTTTGAGTCTCACATGATTGTTTTCTGTGAGAAAAAGGTATCCTAGCAAAGACTCCTTTGGAATTTTAATTTTTTAATCAGTTTAGACTCAGTTTGGAGTCAGATTTCTGATCAAATTGAGAGTCATTTGAGAATCATTTTCAGGTCATATTTTAGTCACAATTGAGTCATATTTGAATCACTAATAGGAGTAATTTTGGAGTCAGATTTGAGTCTTATTCTAGTCGCAATTGAGAGTCAGTTGCGAGCATAATTGGATCTCATTTCCAATCGATTTCTGTTAATAAAATTACTTATTATGATTTTAGAATTACATTTTTTTTTAATCAATTTATTTATTATTATAAAATTTATAATATTCGTTTTATTTTTGCTACACCGCGGTAGCCAGCATGAAAAAAATGCTTCTGGGGTCAGCAATTCGTATCCTTATCCGTTGCCAGGAATTCTAATAAAAAAAATGTTGTTGATTAAATGTACTGAAGAATTAATAAAAATATTTGTAAGTACCTATAATGGTCGTAACCACAAACGATTTTTGCTCCGTCTCCACCTATTTTCAAAATGAATTCTTTCTAAAATATCATAAAGAAATGTATTGTATGTATGTTTGTGTACATTTTAAACTCTTCCAAGGCCTTAGCAGCAACTTACGTGACCGTCAGACAACTACTAAATCGACAAACTAAAAACAAACACTTAAGTTTTGACGAAATGCAAAAAAATTAAGTAAAGAGATTAAACAGTGACATTTCCAGTTGCATCGTTAAGCGAAAGACAAAATTTAAAAAATTAGAGTAAACATTCCAACGAAGAGAGCGAATCTGTTCGAAATATGCGTGCATAGAAAGAATCAAAGCAATCACATTTCGGGGAGCTACATGATCAATTTATGATCACTGTATATTTTGTTATTGTAATCCCATTTTAAGCATATGCATGAGTCATTTTTGAGTCTTTCTTAAATCACACAGGAGACTACTCTTTTTTATCATTAAAAAGGGTCAAAGAAGACTCTCCAACAAGATTGCAATCAGTAAAGATCTTACAATTGCTAGCTGGGATCGGGCGAAGGATGCGTTTGCCATGAAATACGCACAGACACAGAGACAGATAGAAAACACACCCACACACACAAAAACATACACACACACACAAACACACGTTGGCGACACACTTTCAAACACACACACACATTCGCAAAGAAAATGACAAGAAACTTGCGCGGCTTTTACTGTGTGTGTGGAAAGAAAGGGGAGTTCAAATTGTTGGGGGGAACTTTTGGCATATCCATGCCAAAGCGAAGGAAGAAGAAAAAAAAGCAAGTCGACGCACACACACACACACACGAGATGCCAGGACAGAAACTGGCAACATAACTGTAGTGAAAATGTCAAGAGAGAGAAAAGATATTAAAACGTATTTGACTTCTGCGAGTTTGCGGATGAGTCTGAAGTCTGAGGACATGAGAATATGAGGACATGAGGCAGGATGTGCCGTTGCCAGTGTGGCACAATGAAAAATATATAAAGAAGCCACACACACACACACATATATATATATATACATATGCAGCTTATGACAAAAATAATAAAAAATGGCTCAAGAAACGAAGCAGCTGAAAAGCAAAACGACGACGACGACGACAAAAAAGCAGCGCAAAAATATCAAGCACAGTAAAATAAAAAGTGAAGAGAAAAATGAAAGAGAAAAAAACAAGCTTTAAGGGCTATAGTCGAGTTTTCGACTATGGGATACCCGTAACATATTTAAATAAATACACAAAAAAATATTGCATGAAACTGGAAAAAGCCATTATCAACTTTCAATTTGTCCGATCTTGTTGCGATTAAGTGGGATGATAGCTTATAATAATAGATAACGTGAATTACCAAAAAATACCTAATATTCTGAAAACTGTGCCGAGTGGTAAAATATACATAATTTATGGGGCCGGAGATGCTTCCTTCTCCCTGTCACATGCATTTCAACGAATCCAATATACCCTTTTAATTATTTTTTAAGTAATGGGTACAAAAAAAAGAAAACAAGACGAAGCGAAATACAAGAATAAAAATGAATTTTAGATGACAGTCAAAGTGCTGGGTGGGGGATTGAGAGGGGGAGGGGGGTGGACAGGGGGTAGTTGGGTGGTTGGGGGATGTGGTACTAAGGTTTGTCTTTACAGTTAAGCAGACGAGTAAATGTTGTCCTTATTGTTGTTGCTGTTGCTACTGCTCCTGCTGACGAAGCTGTCGTGGCTGCTATTTTATGCCAAAGACGTCGGCGGCAACGGCAGAATGTGGGCGGCAGTGGGCGTGACAGCATTGCACAGCAGCAGCAACAAAAGCAAAACAAAAATTAAAAGAGAAGCGACAAAAAAGTGGAAAGTTTTATGGGCAACAGCAGCAAAAATTGCAATATACCGTGGCGAGGACTGTGACGAGGATCCTCCTGAATTGGATTGGCCATGGGGGCATTGCATGGACATGTGTAGGAAGGGAGATGGAAATGGGGAGGGACGAGAGTCCCCCCTCTTAGGAGGAGGTGATGTGGGTGCTGATGTTGATGGCGTTGCTGGAAATGCTGAGATACTGACAGCCAACAGCCAACAACAAACAGCAGCAGTAGCAGCAACTGCCATGGGCGTAAAGCACAACAAGTAAATGGGGGACAACTACTACTGCAGAAATTACACAATGAAAAATACAGGGGGAGATTTGGCATCATTACTTAACGTCGACTTAAAAACAGTCGACAATGAAAAAGAAAATAATTACAATTTAAATAGAAGTAGAAATAGTTAATATATTAAATATATCAAAATTAAAATTAAATTGCTAAAAGAGACTGTGTCTGGTTTATCAAACAATACATTCTTTTATCCTATCAATTTGGATTTGAATATTTAATAAAATTAACATTAATTTAGTATCTAATTATTATAAATATTATTTAATTCAATCCCCCTTAAGCCAACGCTCCTGACGGCTGGAGACTTCTTATGTTATAATCTAAAATGTTATTTAATTACTTGCTATGTTACAAGTTTTCATTATTAATATAGCACTTAATCGAACCCCTTTTTAATCGAAATTAGCCTACGCCCCTAGTTGCTGAAATGACTGTATGTACATCGATTCCAACACCGACAGCGACACATAAGCTCAGGAATTCACTGTGGGAAATTCAACCCCTACCCCTATCCCCAGCTCTACCCCTACACACCCCACCCACACCACCTGCCCCTCCCCGTTCCCCTGCTGACAGCACCCACAAGTTACTCGTGGCCAAAAAACAGACAACATGATTTCGTTTCTTGGCACGAGTTGGGCAAAACTTCGACAATGCTGATGGGAAACGTTAGCATCAACAACTTACAAATTAAGGCTTGAATAAGAAGCACACATACACACATACACTCGCACAGCATTGCCAGATATCTATTGGGGCAAGAAAGTCTTTCGCACTGGCAACATATGTTTGTCAAAATCCGCCCCAATAAGTATATTTCACAGGGGAGTACGAAAATTGAACTGGAATGGAAATAGAATACAACATAAAAATAAATCATACGCCTCATCAGCCCCAAAGATGAAGAAGAAGAAAAGGAGCCAATAGCAAGTAACCATTATCCAGCCACAAGCTCAGTTCCCCTGTCCCTTCTCCACTCCCTTCAGCCCCCTTTCTGTCCGCCCATGGCGCTAATAAATGCTTATCGAAGACGCATAAAGTGAGTAAATTCGCAGCCATTAAACGAGCATAAAACTCAATGCCTACAACAACAAGGAGAACAACAACTAAAACGAGGGGCCGACAAATCAAAGTACAAGCAAAACACAAACCAACCCCCTCCCCGCACCACAACAACGTCCTACCCCCTGCCCCCTAAACGATACTCGCTTTGACACTCCCTAAGGCCGCAAAAGCTGTGAAATAAAACCAGGCAAAGGGAACCAAAGACCGACAACGGCTACAAAATGAAACCCAATGCGGCTCCCAGGCGCTTTTAATGCGGCTTTGGCGTTTCGGCCAGAAGAAGAAGAAGAAACAGTCAGTTATCCCAACCACCTAACACCCCGCACCACCCGCACCGCCCGCACCACCCAACCACCCAACGTTGACAGCATACAAAGTAACTTAAATCGAAACAATAAAGCGGCAACTTTGTTCCAGCAAAAATGCAAAAGGGAGCAAAATCATAAAAAGAGGGCGAAGAAAGTGGCAGGAGGAAGGAAAAAGATAGGGAAGAAGAGGAAAAGCGCATAAAAGTTGCCAAAGATGGCAAAAGAAATGAAAAGAAAAAAGAAAAGAAAACATGGAAAATGCGCAAATAAATGAATAAGAGAGAGAGAAGGATCCTACAGAGAGAAATTACAAAGTGCGAGAGAGGGGAAGGGAGACACAAAAGCCAATGGAGCCACAGCAGCAGCGTTGGCAAAGGAATATTAATAAATCCAAGCTACTACTATGTGCCACAGGACACTAGACACAGTTTCCACACTGCACACTTTCCACACACCCGCAAAGTGCCCACACAACGTGGCGTATGCGTAATATGAAATGTAAAGCAACAGCCAAAAGACCAAAAATCTTCAGATTCTTATCAAATAATTATTTTTTAAAGCGTCATAAAAAAGTTATTGCAATGCTGAAAGCAGAACTCTAAAAGTTACTTTCATTATCACTAATCTTTGAGCGGGATTTTTATAGAGGTTATGGCTTAATGAAAAGAGCCAAAATACTTCAAATACTTGGGTCAAACTTGCTAAGTTGTTAATTTCAATTTAATTAAATTTCAATAAAACAAAGCCTGAAAAGATGTAAGCTTCATTGTCGCTTATCTTTTTTTGAAAAAAGGTGTAGAGCTATAAACGATCCTAACATTATGAATATTAAACTCAACTAATAACCATTTTTTCAACGTATTTCTAAGGATCCAAGTAATTAACTGAATGTAAATTTAAAATAAAAATAAATTAAAGTCTTATTTTAAAATATCTCTTAGAAACTTGTTTAACTAATTTTTTTAAATTAAATATAATTAATTGACATAACTTAAACTTATATTGAAGTTAATGACTTAATTTAGGATTAAGGTATCCGATTCTAAATTTTATTTGGGAGGTTTCCAAAAATTTGTGTTTTATTTATTTATTTATTTATTTATTTATTTATTTATTAATAGCAAACATTGCTGCCTCTAGTTTACAATATAAATATACATTATAATTACAATAGATAAGAAATTAAAAAGAAAAGAAAGCCTAAATGAACTTACAAGTTAAATCTAATAGCACCACCGACACGATGGGGGTATTTTATTTGCCAGTCCGGCGGGCTATGCCCCTATTCACAGCCAAGGTCTGTCAGTGGCGTTATTAGAACCTACTTTTGGATAGGAAGAGTGAAGAGATAAAAGTAGAATAAATAAATAAGACTTAGTGTATAACTTAAAATTAATGGAAGAGTAAGGATGAAACGTGCAACCCGATGGGGGAATTTTATTAGCCGGTCCGGCAAGCTATGCCCCTGTTCACAGCTGAGGTTGGTTGCAAATTTCATAGGAAATATAAAAAGATAGGAGGTCAAAAAATAGTGTAAACACAATGAAGATGTAGGAAAAGGATAAAGACAGAATTGAGGTGCAAGACACACAATTAGAGTTGGCCAGAAGTAGACCTAAGATGACAGAGAATAGAAAGTTTAATAGAAGACAGAGAGTGTTCCAAAGCGAACACATGAAAAAGTGAGTTATAGAAGGTACATAAAACACGAAATGGATTGTGCAATGCATAATCAGTGGTGCAAATAGGAAGAGATAATGGAAGAAAGTTTCTAGTAGGTCTACACGGAATAGAGAAGTTAAGACGACTTAAAAGAAAAGAAGAATCTATGTCGCCATTAATTAGACTATGTATAAAAACTACACTAAGAATTTTTCTACGATCAGATAAGGAAGGAAGGTTAATAAGTAAAAGTCTACTGGTATAAGAAGGTAGGCGAAGATTAGGGTCCCAATTTAAACTACGTAGAGCAAAGAGAAGAAATTGCTTCTGGATCGACTCAATACGGACATCATTGTTCCTATATTGAGGGGACCAAATACAGGAGCAATATTCTAGAATAGGACGTACAAGGGATACATAAAGGAGTTTGGTAGTGAAAGGATCGTTAAATTCTTTCGACCAACGCTTTATGAATCCAAGAACGCCTTTGGCAACGTTAATAATAGAGGAAATATGTAAATTAAAGTTTAGCTTAGGATCAAATAGAACACCCAGATCTTTAACGGTGAATATACGTTGTAATGGAACATTATCAATCGTGTAAGTACCAAGAAAGGGTTTAAAACGACTAAAAGACATGAACATACACTTAGAACAATTTAGAGAAAGATGATTAGCCAAGCACCAAAGTTGCATAGAGTTTAGATCATTTTGAAGTAATTCTCGTCGAACAGGATCGTTAAAAGACAGAAAAAGTTTTACATCATCCGCAAACATTAGTATGCGAGAATGTGATAAAATAGAGGGAAGGTCATTAATAAAAAGTGTAAAGAATAAGGGCCCAAGGTGGCTGCCTTGAGGAACACCAGAAGTTACATAGACAGGTTTAGATAGAGTAGATCTAAGAATAACTTTTTGCATTCTACTTTTTAAATAAGAAGATATCCAGAGAAGTAAAGGAGAAGGAAACCCAATGCAACCAAGTTTAAAAAGTAAAAGATCATGATTCACTGAGTCAAATGCTTTACTGAAATCAGTATAAATGACATCAGTTTGCATTTTCCTCAGGAATGCATCATTAATGAGGCATGAAAATTCCAACAAGTTGGTCGTAGTAGACCGACTCTTGATAAATCCATGTTGAAAGGGGGAGATAACAGATTTGCAGAGGTATTGCAAATTTGCTGAGATAATTTTCTCAAAAAGCTTAGGGATAGCAGACAACTTTGCAATACCTCTATAGTTAGCTACATCAGACTTACCACCTTTTTTATGCAAGGGTATGATAAAGGATTCTTTCCAAAGAGATGGAAATACCCCGGTGGTAAGTGAAAGATTAAAGAGTTTTAGTAAAGGATAAAGTAAAGAAGTACTACATTCTCTCAATACACAACTTGGGATATTATTTGGTCCAGGGGAGTAGGAAACTTTAATGGACCTAATAGCTGATGATAAGGAAGATTCGGAAATTAGGGGAGCAAAAATAATTGAAGATGAACTAATGTTATAGGGATATGGAGAATTAGTTGAAAGAATAGGGGAATAGGTGGATTGAAAAAATTTGGCAAATAAATCAGCAGCAGCTGAGTCATTGCCTGCCTTTTCGGAGCCAAAGAAGAAAGAAGAAGGAAGATGTGTGGATTTACGTTTCGAATTTACAAAAGAATAAAATAATTTAGGGTTATATGCAAATTGACTTTTACAGCGAGCAATATAATTAGAATAGCATTGAGTGTTAAGGAGGAAGAAATTAGATTTAGCAATAGAGTATTTAGAGAGATCGAGACTAGAACCAGACCTCTTAAACTTTTTAAAACATTTGGATTTAATATTTTTAAAGTTTGAGAGTCTGGTCGTAAACCAAGGAGGCTTAGCAGAAGACAATGATCGAGAAGACTTAGGAATAGTTATGTCTAATAAGGAGTTAAGAATTAGATAGAAATTGTTAAGAGCGTTATCTATGTCCACTGCATTGTCTACCGAAGACCAATCAGTTGCAGATAACAGTTGATTAAGCAAAATATAGTTACCTTTGCGAAAACAACGATGGGGAACAGAGGAAATTGGTGTGGGTGTATTAAAAGGCTTAGATATAAAGAGAGAAATTTCTAATGTGGGATGGTAAGGATCTTCAGGTACAGATAAGGGCATCGACCTGGAGATGGAGGCATTTAAATAATCGTTAACAAAAGCAAGATCTAGGGTTCTATTTAGACTGTTAGTAATAGAGTTTATTTGAAAAAGGGGAAAGTCTAATAAGTGATCTAAAAAGTCGTGTTGAGAGGATGGAGTAAGGTAGTTTGCGCTATTAAAAAATGACCATTCGATGGAGGGTAAGTTAAAATCACCCAACACAACGACGGTATCATTGTTACGCGCTTGGGAAAATACTTCGTTAATACAGTTTATATGTTGCATATAAACTTGTATGTCAGAAGCAGGGGGAATATAAGAACAGGTTACGTATAGCGAGGTTGAAGGAAAAGTTACTTTAACAGCAACTATCTCAAGATCGGAAGAAGAGTTAAAGATTACAACTTCAGATTGAAAAGAAGAATTAATAGCAATTAAGACCCCACCACCTCGTCGAATCGATCGGTCTTTTCTGTACATAACATAATTGTTTGACAAAATTTCGCTATCAGATATAGTTGAGTTTAACCAAGTTTCAGAAAAAGCTATAATGTTAGCCTCAAAAGAAATACTATTCAAATACAAATGTTGGAGTTTAGACAGAAGGCCTCTAACATTTTGGTACAGAATAGTAAGAAAATTTAGTTTTTTGAAGAAGTGTTAGTGGAAATGTTATTTGGAAGAGCTACAGGAGATGGATGCGATCGCTTTTTTAGCTTAAACTCATGGACAACCATAAGGGGCGGCCAAAAATTTGAATCACATATAATAGCAAAATCGTCGTTAGAAACACTGATTTTAAAGGAAGAAATTTCACGGGCTACCGAGAAGTTAAATTTGGAAATTGAAACCTTCGCAGAAGATTTGCTTGCTATATAGGAAGCTACATTTTCACATGTTGTGTCAGCAGAAAGCCTAGACACAAAAACAACTCTACGGGGTGCTACAACTGAAAGAGTAGGTGGAATGGGGGGAGTCGGAGGTACAACATTAACTACTGTGGCTACTGGAGTCATGGTGCGGGAGGGTCTCCTATTACGACCAGATGGCTTATCGGTAATCCCAGCAGCTGTATTCAAATCAGCAACTGGAAGATCAGATGCATCAGGTAGCAATGATGGAGTCGAGGAAAGATTATAAAATTTACTTGGGGAAGGGGATAAAGAAATAGTACATGATACATCTAGTGTAGGATTTATTAAATTGATATTGGGAGAATGTAGCTCTGAATTATTAGCAGAAACAGGTAAAAGATTATCGTCAACAGGACGATTAGATGATGACTCAAATTTAAATTGACTAAGCAATTCAGAACCTGAGTCAAAATCACTAGCAAGGAGTTTAGCAGCCTTGCTCAGTTTCAAGAATTGAATGCGGACGGAATTGTACATTCTGGTAAAATCAAACTGCATCCCAAAGCACTCAGGGCAAGCCCATCTTAGGCCGCCTTCATGCTTTTTAGGAGCAGAATTGATTTTATCGCATTCGCGTCCAGTAAGGCCAGCACATTTTGCGTGCATAATATTCTCACACAACCAACAATTAACAAATTGAAGATGAGTGGAATCAGCCAATTGCTTGAATGAGCAAGACTTTTTAATGCAAGACATAATGTTTACTGGGTTAAATGAGAAACCGTTAAAATAAGAGTGAAAAAGTTGAAAGCACTCAAATTGAGTTGAAATGGAACTTGGATTTGTAAACAAACACCGCTTAAAGAGGAAAGAATTATGAGCACAGAACACAACAGCGAATGCAAAGAAAAAGCTACGAAGGCTAAAGTAGGCAAAATCACAACAACAAAAACAGCACAGACGCCGCTTACGAATATATAAATGTAAATAACAACTTACAAAGCACCAGCTGATTAAGTTTTGCACAACCGAAATGAGCACAGATAAGAAAAGATAAGTAGTAGACACTTTTAGGAATTTAATAGGAGATAAATAAAGAGAAAATACAATTTAAATGCAGAGCGCAAAAAAAACACAGCCGACTCAGAGTAATCGATATATCGATGTTTATATCTTTATATCTTTATAAATAATTTTAAAAGTCAATCTTTAAGCAAATTAAATCAAACCAATTTAATAACCTAAGATAACTGGAAAACTCTATTTAATTTATTAAAATTGCAAATTATTGTTGATAGAAATAATTAAGAAAATCTTCTTAAAAAATATTAATTTTAATCAGTATAACTGAGATGAAATTAACTATAGTCTAAACTTAATAGTAAATAATTATCATACCTTTATTCCCTAAAATTCAAATAATATTTCCACTTATCAAAAGAACAACTTTGTTTATAAACTCATATATTCACACAAGGTAATCCCATTATTATATGCAACAACTTGCAGGCAAATAGTTGGCACAATTATTTAAAGTATCATAAATAATTGATCGCAATTCGGTGCGTAATTGAAGTTCATTGTCGGCACTTGAGTTTCAATTGAATTTTGCGGGCTGTGGCCTGCGCAATGGCAATGGCTCGATGCCCCATTTGCAGTGACCACTAATCATAAGGATAACACCTAATCAACCGCAGTTCGGCAGCCGCATCATATCCCAAAAAGGCCGACGTTGCCCGCCCACAAAGTACGTCGAAATGCGTCGAGGTTTCTGGGCTAAATTAAATGAAACGTTGATAAGGCGCAAAAGGGCGCACTAAACGATTAAATCGAATGAGCGGGCAAATGAGTAAGTGAGTGCCAGTGAATGCCAGAGAGTGAATCGCCTTTCATTCATACCCTTAACCCGCAATCCGCCCCCGCACTGCGCCCCTGTACCCTCGCCCTATTGTCTGACCCCCGCGTCACGGTCGTGCCCGACTGACTTTCGGCACAAGTGCGCAGCGATGGCGAAAAGTGAATTTTCCGCCGTGCGGTTGTCAGGCACGCAGCGAAAATGACACGAGTAGGTAGAGAAGAGAGACGTTAGAGGAGAGGCGTCCAGAGAGAGGGGAGGCAGCAGGCAAACAAGTAAGAAATCGCTAGCTGAATAATTTCAACGTCGACTGCGACGGCGAAGCTATCAAGCCGAAGAGAGTGTGAGCGCGGGCATTGCAAAGTCAGCTTAAAGCGCGACAGAGAAAGAGCAAGAGAGCGCCAACCGAAGACAGCGACAGCAGCAGTGGGCGTAGGGGGAAGGTGGTGTGTTATTAAGCAGCTGGAGCGATAGATAGAGAGAGTGAGAAAGAGGAAAGAGAGAGAGCGTTAGATTGGAATGGGCTGTCGTGAGTTTTTGCACTCGGCACTCGTTCGTTTTTGGGGCCGACGTTCGGTCAGGCAGACAATGTTTTTCACGTGCCATTGCATGTGCACAGACAAACACACATATACTTATACATATTGGAATGTTTTTGTGTGTGCGTGCGTGCGAGAACGGCGAACTTTGTTGCTGCATTCTGTGCGCCTGCTCTGCAGGCAGCGTGTTGCGTTCGTGTGTGACGTTCTGTGCGACCAACTGATTGACGTTGACGTTGACTGTGATGCCGATGCCGATGCTGACTCCTCTGTTTTGATTGTTGTTGCTGCTACTATTTCGAAATGAGCGCAGAGAGAGAGAGAGAGAGAGTGTGCGAGAGAGAGTGTGTGAGAGTGTAATTGCTGTTGTTGTAGTCCTGCTACGCTCTCTGTTTGTTTAACTGGACTTGATTAGGTTTTCGAGGTTAGATACATTACGAATTATTCAGCGCTCTGTGTGGGAGGCACCCCACCTCTCCCTCCCCCTTGAGCCCATTGCGAGCCACTTGTTTCATTGGGTTTACTCCTGCGAGGGCTGTTTAGCGAATTTCGAACCAGAAATTCTTTGATTGTGTTGTAATTGTGTTATCCATCCTTGTTGCCTGTCGTCTGTCTGCCTCTTCCACTTCCTCTTCCACTTCCCTGTGCTGTGGCACGTAGCACATAATTGTTACTATTAATATTTCATTGGGTGGTTTGTTTCGGGACATTTATGGACTGCTTTTCCTCGCCCTTTCCATGCCATGCTGCGGGAAGGCTGTGTGTGTGTGTGGAGTGTTTTTGTCTGTGTGTGTGTGTGTTTAATTAATCGACTTGCCGGCTGCGAGTGCCAAACGTTCTTATTGTTTTTGCTCGCTAGTCAAAATATTTGACTTGTAGATGTGCCTCTAATTGAGTGGCCCAAACTCCCCCTTCTCCCCATACTCCCCACTCTTGTTGCCGATTTGTAAATGAGAGTAAAAGTTTTTGGCTGCCCATCTGGCCTTAACTTCATGAGAATGATGTAAGCCTAATTAAATTTTCAATAGCAAATTTCCCTCTCGCTCCCCAAGATTAACCAAAGAAACTTTGACGATGGCGCAGATAATTGCCGGATTGCGTCATGCAAGCGAGTTTTCCATTTACCCCAGAGATTCCCATTCCCCCCAATAATCCCCCAATACCACTGGAATCTAACGACTTTATGGGATGTTGCAAAAAGACAGAATCAAAGGTGGATGCTTCGCTTTATGAGTACATTATATTTTATATGTACATATATAATTATGTTATATGCGTAGACAAAAGAGAGCATTTAATTTTGAATATAAGCAAATTAATTGGATGTGTTTCTATAAAAATAGATTATATTTTAAAATTACCTAAACTATTTTTTTTCACATTGGATTGAAAAGAGAATTGATCTGAATTAAAAAAAACTTGTACATAATATCATGATATATTTAAATTTATTAACTATCAAAATATATAAATTAAACAATCGTTATTATAGAAATTCGTTTTTTTCTACTCTCTAAACTTTTTCAAAACTATGATTTTATTATTTTTCAATTTTATTTCGTAGCAATGATAATGTTCTCTTTTTAAACAATACTTTTATTATTTAAAATTGTGCAATTGTTAAACATTTTTATGTACATTTTTAATAAACTCTTTAAATGTGTGACAATATAGAATTTAAAATATAGAATGCAAAAAATATTCGGTCTTTAAAAATGTTCCAATTCGACTTAATTTCATCTTAGTTAATAAGTATTAGCAAATAAATTTTCCATAGAAAATCAACATGATATCATGTTGATAAATTGCTCCATTTAACTATCGAATTCGACAGCTGTTGACAATAAAGTTGAAGAAAATCAGCAGCCAAACAGGACGAACGATAATTATCGAAATGACGTCGACAGCTTTTAATCCAGAGACAGAGACAGACAGAGAACTGGTGTATAGGAGACTAGACAAAGATGCTGGGTCATCGTCGAGTGTCGACGGTCGACGGTCGTTGTCGCTGTCGTTATCCTCATTGTCAATATCGAGAAATTTCCACACCCACCCAAGCGTAAATTGAATTATCCCCAACAAATACATCTGAGAGAGAGAGAAAGAGAGTGTAGGTGTGTGTGTAGTTGTTGTTAATGTCAATTGGGTGTCTGTATGTTGTTGTGCTGTCTTGGATTGTCCTCTGTTCTGTGTTGTGTATCTGCGAAATGTCAAAGTATCTTAATTAAATTTCATCCCTTAGCCAAAACGTAAAAATGTACAGCAATTTCACGTTGACTCGACTGACTAATAGACAATTTACGCCCACACAACGACAACACACACAAACACACACACACACCTACACACACAGACCAAGAAACTAGAAGTCAAGACACGACACAACACACACAACACGAAACGGAACGTTGAATGAACTGTGCGACAGGGACACTCCCCACAAATGTCGGGAACTTTTCAAGCCCCCCTTGCTCTTTCCCATAACCCATTTTGGCCAGAGACATGAGTGCACGAAATACAATTTCACAAAAGCAGCTACAACAAATCCAAACACAAACACAAACACACAAATACAAACATAAACACAACACACATACAACATGCACACGCCGTTTAGCAACACTGTCGAGCAGTGTGAGGCAATGCCAGCCAACTGGCAGTCAACTGTTATGCCATTAAATAAAGTTGGCAACACTTAATGCACAGCGACAACAAAACCAACAACCTGAAACACCCACCTCCCATTCCAAAGGGTGTTTCAGTGGGTTAAGTAGGGTTGTTGGTTGTTTGTTGTTGGTGTTGCTGAGGATCCAAACCGTTTACCGATTCGTTGCTAATATTTAGCAGGCAACCAAACGAAGCCTTCACTTTGAGTTCTGTCCAACAACTCCTACAAAATATATAAAATATGCACTGCAACAAAATAACGACAACAACAATGTTTTAAGAGTTTTTAAATGTTGGTTTATACGTTGCACTTTATTACAATATTAAATTTTAAGAGAAAGCTTTTTGATATTTGAATTTAAATATTGTTGCTGTGGCAACTTTGGTCAGTTGAAGAGCTTGCATATTTTTTAGTTTTTATATTATCATAATGAATCAAAATTCGAGCTTACGTCTCCATAAGCTGTGGTAACTCTGGTTGATTTTTTGTTATTTCGAAAATCATAGTTTTTCGTATTTAAAACACAATTTTTAAAATTTCTATGATAGATGCCAACTAATATTCCTATTGGATATCAGCTATATGATATGAATTTAGTTTAAATATGTATAATTTATATTTATGTAATAGACTGAGTAGTTTAAAAAACGAAGTAGATAATAGTTACTTTAAAACAACTTGAACAACTTTGTGATTATATTATATATGATATATGATTATATGAATTTAAAGTAAATTGGTATCATTATCTTAAAGATAATAAATTTAAGTTTTTATGGCAACTCCATTCATATCAAAAACTATATTATATGTTAAAAGCATTACATAAAAATTTATTAAACATGAAAAACATTTAAATTATAAAAATAATCTTCATTGCAATGGAAGAGAGTGAATAAGACAATTGTCACGTTACTCTTACAGAGTTGCCACCTCACTTCAATGTAGCCAAAAAAGCAAGAAAAACCTATGATTTCCAGCTGAAAAATGAACTCTTGGGAACATTGCACTAAAAGCAATATTACAATAAGTGCCGTATAAACGGCAATACCTTTGGCTGTGTCTGTGTATGTGTGTGGGTGAGTGTGTGTGTTGGCCATTTGTTTTTGTCGCTCGCCAATGGCGTTCGTATGTATAAACATGCCACGTTAGGCGACGTGCCAAGTTTCATGTGCAACTTCGTTTGCTTCTAAACAACAAGGTGGACACATCCAACCATCCAACCACTCTGAGTGGGTTGAGCCACCCAACCCCAAGCCCAACTCGCCCAACAACCGCACCACTGAACCACCAATGCAGCAGTTCAATCCAACAATCTACTGCAAACACACAAACAAATGCAGCGACAACAAAGCGCATGAATTTGTTGCCAGTTTGTGCTATGAATGGCCCCTTGCCTCCTTTCTCCATCCCCATTCCCTAGCATATTCCTGTGCTCCCTCTTTCTACTTCCTCTCCTCCCTCTCCCTCTCTCTCTCTTCCTCTCACACTCTCCTCAATGCATTTCGCCGACTGTCCATGCACCGCAATTTGCGCGCAACAGCAGCAACAACGCGTGATATCCTTTACACAGACACAGGCTCCCACTCTCTCCCCCTCTTTCTCTCTCTCTCTCTCTCTCACTCTTTCACTCTTTTCCCTCCCTCTCTCTACATTCTCCTGCCCTTAAGTTTGCCTTATCCATAGGAAGCCGGCACTCACAGCTACCGTTCCGAATTGAATTAAACTCAAACTTTTACCAATTTACAAAAGCAACAGCAGCAACCAAAGCAAAAGGGAAACCAAAGAGAAAGAGAAAGAGAAAGAGAAATAGCAGAATAGATGAAGAAGAAAAGAGTAGGATGGAGTGGGGAGAGGTGTTGCCTCGCCAAGGAGCATAAATGACGGCCAAAAGAAAAGCTGGTAAAGTTTTTAGCCAAAAGCCAAGTTGAAGCTTATTTTCTGGTGCGCCTTTTGCCTTTTTTGTTCTCTATTTTTTCTTTGGTTCTTTCTTTGCCTATTTTCATTTTGCGTCGAGAGTTTTCTTCGGCCACGCCTCCCACCAACATCACTACGCCTGCACGGAAAAAAAATTATTCTTAAATTCATTTTAACCCATTTTAAGCTAATGGGTATTTAAATACCCAGGAAAGTGACACTTTAAAAATTCTAGCACTAGTAAACAGAAATAACAAAAATATAAGTATAAAAAATTAACAGTTTAGTAATCCTTGGTAGAGATGGGCACGGGCCTCATTTTTTAGGCCCGGCCCGACCCGAGCCCGAAATTCCTAATGGAAAAAAGGCCCAAGCCCGCCCGATATTTTTGCTTAAGACCCGAACCCGCCCGGCCCGGCCCGAAAAATAAAAAAAAAAAAAAATTGAACGAATATTAGCCTAATATTATTAGGTCATTTGTGAACATTATTGTTCATTTCGCTCAGTTGATTGAGAGCACATAAGCGAAATGAGCTTGTTCTGAAATTGAATAAAAAAAATTAAGGATATAACGGAATTTTTTGTAGTGTGACCAAATTCGGGTAGCAAAATAATGCAATAGATTTGGAGTGTTCCGGGCTTTCGGGCTTTGAAGTTTTTTTTTTTTGTTTCTTCTATGGTCTTTCAAAATTTCGTCAAAATCGTACCAGCTGATCTATGGGCAGCCTTTAATGGGTTAAGGTTATTTTAGAAATTATTTTTTAAGTATGTATTCAGGATATTATTGTTAAATTAACTCAATCTGCGGACAAGTAGGCAACAACTCAGCATTAAACTAACTAAACTGAAGAAAATGCATATACTTCTTATTCTTATTCCTCAATTTAATTTATTTTTTTCTATTTTTTTCGACACCTAACGCTTATTATTTAAGAAACTAGTCATTAGTATAAGCATCGATATAAAAATATTCGTAAGACTAAACAATTCATTATTAATAAGGAAAAAATCAATAGTAATAAATTAACATTTACAATTGTAGCTTTATTCTTAAGAATAATTTAAATGTTAAATTAATTTAGTTTTGATTTTTGTGATCTATTGGGATACTTGTAATATAAATTGTCTTATTACTATTTTATGTTTTTGTATTTATATTATTTTCGTACTTGGCTTATAAAATTCTTTGATTACCAAAATAGACACTTTTTTCTGTGTACCACTCCTACCTAGTTCTATACTATTTTTGTATACTTTTTTTTTTATTCTTTTCATTTCTTTACATTTTTTTTGCATTTGTTTTTTTGCTCTGGCTGAAACACAATCTGCCCCGTAAAAGAGCTTAAACCCTGTCAAGCCACCCATTAAGAGACAGGCGCACATTTTGCGTGATGGCATACCATCACACACACACACACACACACCCATACATATATAAGGGAAAGGGAAGACAGATCCTTGTAAAGGACAACTATGAGCGAGCTTTTGGCCGGATGGCCGCCTGGGACGCACAGACATGGCTAAGTTGTTTGTAGTTGTTGCTGTTGGGATTGTTGCTTTTTTCGGTTACTTTTGTTGGTTTAGTGTCGTTGTTGTTGCTGGAAATTATAGCATGTCCTTTGCACTGGCATTGCTATGGCTTTTTGGCCACAAGGACAGGGCACAGGTGGCAAAAGAGGGGAGAAGGTGGGGAACATTGTTTGGCTCGCTTGTGCTTTGACTTTCAGCATGGCCTGGACCATGGCTATTTCTCTCTCTCTCCCTCTCGTTCTCACTCTCTTTTTTTGTCTGTGCCTCTGTCTCTGTCTCTTTTTCTATCTCCGTCTCTAGCTCCGTTTGTCCATCTGCTGAAATATAATCGAGTCGAGCAGCCAAAAAGCGTACAATTTGCGCAAATTTAGTAGCAAACAAGAGGATGAGATATTGAAAATGAAAATGACTGTGGAAAACCACGAAAATGGGCAGAATTTTCATGCCAACTGGGGGATGACAAAGCATAGCATAGCAGATAGAAAAGAGATGGACATGATATGTTAAACATTAGATGATACATGGGGAATTTACTTGTATGCTGGCTAAAGATTTGATTTGGCCAAGATTCTGATTAAATGGTTTACTTCATGAAAAAAGAAAAGCAAAAGAAGTTCAGAGTCATAGAATGATATATGAAATGATATAATGTGAAAGACGACTATGTAAATGGGATAACAATTTTTGTAATTTATTACTATAGGAAATAACATAAGATTTGGAAGATTTTGCTCATATACAAAACTATTATAACATGGGCAACAAATAAAATAAATTACATAAAATTTAAAAAATATATCTGATTAATGTTATAAGATAGGGTAGATAAACATCCGCTTTAAAATTTATATATTTAATATAGACTTTAAAATTATTTGGATTTTAAATTATATTTTTAAAAAAAGGTTACAAAACTAAGAATGGAATTTTGTTATAATAGTATTTTAAATATACAATAAAATAAAATATGTAAACTTATGTCGATTATAAATTAATAAATAATCAATTACTGATCTGTAGTTTAACTGTTAGACAATTTCAGACAATTCTTTTTGAATCTCAAATTGAGTGTTTTATCTTAGTTAGTTATTATTGCACCAAACAAATGATATAGAACATTGTAATCAGCATTATATTGTCTGACTAAAATTAAAATATACAAACAGGCCTTGAATATCATCTATAATGTTGGCTGTCTTCATGTCCCCATCAACCCCAAAAATGGCAACCCTCCTCCCCCTCACTCTCCATGGCTTTCGAATCATTTTCCAGCCATTTTACTCACACCAAAGGAAAAGTGCAAAAGAGAAAAAAAGAAATAAACCCAACTTGGGTGGTCATCATTCTGGCGACCAGGTCAGAGTCAGACTGTCAGAGAGACAGACAGACGGACAGAGAGGCAAACTAGGAGTGAGAGAGAGAGAGAGAGTGCGAAGGATAAAGAAAAAGTAGCTAAAACGAAAAGTTAATAGAGAAAGCAGAAGCGACAGCAACAGAATGTGGGGCCAAGGCAATGCCAGTCATGGGAAGAGGGAGAGGGAGCGGGAGAGGAAAAGTGCGGGGAGTGGAACTTTTGGCATAAAGCAAATGGACAGACGGCCAGACAGTCAAGGCGAGCATTCACAAAAAGGTCGCACATACACACAGACACAGAAATATACAGAGAGAAGGACAACGGACATTGAATTTTGGACGACGGTCAGAGAAACAAAGTTGAAAATGTACAAACAAATCGAGCAGACATCGAGCTGAACTTTGCTGGTGTGGAATGGAAAGGGAAGGACAAAGAGAGGAAGAGGGGGAGAAATAGACGACGACGACGACGACGGCGACGACGACAGACATCGAGAGCAACAAACAAACAAATAGACAAACAGACGTTGACCCAAAAGTTGAAGTGCAGATCTAAAAAGCAACCAACGGACAAACCCAGCAACTCCCCTCCCGTCCCCCACAATCCCCTACACACCCTCCACACTTCTTCAAAGGCAACCCACAACTGTTCCTGCCTTCCTCTCACTCCAACCAAAATCCCAAAAAGTTTGATTTAAGCTGTGGAACTTTGTTGGGGGCTCTATTCGAGTATATCACGCATACGCACTGTGGCCATGATAGCTCTGAGTAGCTCTCAGTGCGTATCAGTGTGTGTGTGTGTGTGTGTGTTGAGCTGCGTATTTGTTGAGTTTAAACATTTTCGCAAACTTTGGGTTGCTGCTAGCAAAAGCCAAAAGTTTTCCACAGCAACAACAACAACTACTAACTTGGCCTTAAAAATAAAAAGAGTTTATTGCTGTCGGACCCAAAACGTGAGACACAAGGGGATAGGGAGGGGGTGGCCATTGCCGCTGGCAGCATAATATTTTCTGCTAACGCAGTCACTTTTCATAAACTTTCACAAGCAACAACAAAAACAACAACCACGACGACAACAACAACAACAATGAAATCTCAAACAACAGCAACAACTTGTAGAAATGTTTGGAAAAAGGCAGCCAGTAAAAAGGATTATAGAAAATTGCCAGCAATATGAGCACACAAAGGGGGGATGAAGGGGGCAACTGAAGGGGGCTGTTAGCAATGTCAGAGTTGGTGAGAGTGGAAAAGGTAGAGGGGGTGGGCGTGGGCGGGGGGAAACTTTAAGAGACGCTTGTCTGCCTGCGTCGCATATTGTCAACTGTTGGCGTCGACGAAGAACAGAACGAAAACGACAAACGCATCAACGTCGTCGTCGTCATTGTTATTACAGCCCTATGGCACACACCCACACCCACACACACAATCACACACACACCAACACACACACGCACATCCCTAAAAGCCGTCAACACAATGTTTGGCTTGTAGCTGAGAAGCGTTACCAACAATGTTGCACAGTGTGTCGACAGTTATGCAACTAGATAAACAAAGTCGCTCAAGAAGTCATTCACATGATTAACCCTCTAGTGCCCAAGACCGCCTTTAGGCGGGGTAAAAAAAATCTTAGTTAAAACTTTAAAAATTAATAAAATTTTATTAGATTTATAATTAAAAGCATATTGCTAAAAAAACTTTATGAATAACTAAATATTCCATCAGCCAGTTTTTCTTTTACCGCTCTACAATGAGATTTACTACGAATTTTCTATGTCTCAAAATTAGTGAATGCTCAAATTTCTTTTTTTGCCTGGGCACTAGAGGGTTAAATTAGGAAAAAATGGGAAATTCACTTATTTGTATTTATAATGCAATTTTTTTAGATTAAAATATGAATTCGGACAACGAACCTTCAGGGTCTGTTAACTTTGTCACAAAAAAAATGTGCGTAACAGGCAGAAGGAGGCGTGTCTGTCCCAATAAGTATATATATTCTTCATTAGCATCAAAAGCTGAGTCGATATAGCCATGTCCGTCTGTCCGTCTGTAAGAGCGCCTAGATCTCAGAGACTAAAAGAGCTAGATACTCGAAACTTGGTATGTAGGTTGGTCTACATATATTGCAAGCAGATCGAGTTTGTTTTAGACTTTGGATCGGACCACTATATCATATAGCTGACATAGGAACTATCAGTCGAAAATCAAGTCTTAGTATGAACAACTTTTTTGTTGTTTGAGATATCTTAACCAATAGCGATTTGTATTATTATTTTATTTTAAGCAGTGTTTGCTTTTCCATAGTAACTACGGGGTCTCCGACAGTCGAGTATGCTCGACTGTAGCACCGACCACAAGTTTTCTTTCAAATAATCTTACTCTGTGTATTGCTCGGTCTTTATCAATATTTCATGCACAATCAGTTGGTTCCACTGTCTGGTATTTAACTTTTCGATCTTTCAAGATTGTATTGAATTAAAGTTTAAAGTTTTTTCCTTGCAATTAGACTTTTGCCAAAAGTCAGATTTAGTGATGTGGCGGGAAAAATCCATATTTGTTGGGAAAAGGCTAAATTCGGCGGGACACAGCTGAATTTAGAGAAATAGACAAAATTTCGTAAATAGAGTTAATCTGTTAGTTTTGTTAGGATATCTCATGCAACATTTTTTAGACTCTAAAAGTTAATTTGCATCCGATTGATTGGTCCTATAGCAACTATATGATATAGTAATCTGACTTTGACCAAAATTGATCAGGATGTAAGAGACAGTCCCAAACATATTTGTGAGTTTGGTTGAAATATCTTAAGAAACAAAAAGTTCTTCATGCTAAGCAATTCAGTGACCTTTAATCCAGATTTGGACCCACTCACAGATCCAAATTCGGCAAAAGCCGTCTTATTGCACTATAAAATTATCTCATCTATGTTGTGTGAAAATTTTAGCTCTCTATCTTTTACCGTTTGGGCAACATGTTGATGTGTCAGTCAATCAGTCAGTGAGTCAGTCAGGACAAAGAGTTTTATATTATAATATTAACATTTTTTGTTAAAAACAACCCCTGAAAGTTAATACACATTCGATTGATTTTATGGCAGCTGTTTGATATAGTAAGTCCCTAATTTACAATCGGTGAGTTTGGTTAAGATATCTTAAGAAACAAAAACGTTTTTCATAATAAGCAATTCCCTCATGGTGTTAACTTTGATCCCGAATTTGACCCACTTACGGGTCGAATTTTGCAAAAAAAAAAATTTTCGGAAATTTATCACACTTACTTACAGACCTTTAACCACTGTGCGTTGACAGCGAAGGTCGTTTAGCGTTGATGACTTTGACGGCATCTGACAGAGACGAAGAGCGAGAGATTGTTCTGTGTGTGTGTGTGAGGGGGAGAGTCGGAGGCGTAAGGAGATTATGCCTCAAGGGCCATGGTGGGGCAACGAGGAGGGCAGGAGATCGCTTCAGTCGGCTGGCGTCGGAAATTTTCAGGTTTTGATTGTGTAGTCATGTCAAAATAATAGTCAGCTTACATGCCACAGCCGAGGTGGCCAACCCCCAAAAGAAGAGCTCGAATTACATGACCAGAGCGACAGAGAGAGTCAGATAGAGAGAGAGAGAGAGAGAGAGAGAGAGAGAGAGAGAGAGAGAGGGAAGAAGAGAGTAGGAAGAAGATGGAGATGGAAGTTGAGCTCCTGCAAAAGGATGACGAAGTTGCTGCTAAGTGGCTCGAACTTGTGAGTTTCTGTGGTTTTGTGCTCTGCTTTTTTTTTGTTCTTCTAATATACAAATACGGGTATATATAAATGTCTCTATAGCTGCATTTTTTTTTATTTAATATTTTTTTTCCATTTTTTACTCGACTCGAATTTGCGCATATTTGGCATATTATTTTACTGTTGTGAGGGGGGGGGGAGGGAGGGAGGCTTGTGTGTGGCATGTGGCAAGTTGCTTGTGCTACAAGCTCTTGACAAGCTGCTGCGATTTTTGACGGGTAGTTTAAATGTGTGTGTGTGCGTTGGATGTGTGCTGAGATGTCGAGCCAAACTCAAACCCAGCCACAATGTCATTGTCATCGCATCGTCTCACTCGTCATTGCAACCCCTAGATATGGATGTAGATGATACCCCTAACCCCCTTCCTCCCTCCACAGGACACACACACACACACACACACACACACATCCCTTAGTCGGTCCCAATCGCTTGTATTATTATTTTTTTCTTTTGTCATTGTGCTTTTTTTCCGATGATTTTTCTTTTGTATTTGTATAATTTTTTCTGTCGCCTTTCCAACCCCCACTGCAAATACAATATGCACCCACTCCTTGCCCATCCGAGTTTTCTCCCTTCTTCCCCCCTCACATCCTCTGATTCGTTTTCTACCCGCTACTTAAAGAATAATTAAAAGGGTATATTGTTTTCGTTGAAATGTATGTAACAGGGAGAAGGAAGAATCTCTGAAGAACCACCCCACACACAGTTCTGAAGATATTGTCTTTTCTTTGCTAATCAATGTTAATTTATAACTTTATCTATCATCGTGCTTAATCCCAACAAGATCCGACAAATAGAACGGCAGTTATGGCTTTTTTTTTAAACAATAACGAAATTTCTTTTATTTGGTAAGTGTGGAATCCGTACATACAAATTAGCAACATAATTAACACAGATTTGGTATAAATAGAATAAGGACCAAACCTCTTGCGTAACGCAAAGGACTTGCAAAGAATCAGATATTATGAGGGCGCCTGAGGGATTTGGCCAATTGTTTTGGCGAAGCCCAATCTTTTTAAACGCCTTAAAGGCCTGGCTGGGAGAAGTCGTCTGGCGAGTACACTTTGGTGTCTTATCAGTCGATCACTATATCTGCTGGTGTGCCTTCCGATCTGCTCGGCAGTTATGGCTGATTTAAGTCTTTCAAGTAAGTTATGCACCTGAAAGTATGCAACAATTTTTATTTTCTGTTCTAAATTCTTGCAATAAATAAGCAGCGGGTATCCTATAGTCGGGAAATCGACTATAGCCTTTCCCTCTTGTTTTTTTTCTTATATAGTGGGTTGCCATTGTTTGCTCGCTTTTTGCTGTGCTTTATTCAGTTCTTTTCTCTGTTGCGCCTGGCACGTCTTTTCATATTATTTCTCTCTCTCTCTCTGTCTCTCTATCTATCTTTTGCATTTCGTCTCTTTCTTTCGAATTGTTTCTTTTGCTTTTGTGCGCGGCAGTAACTTTTGGCCATCATCATCATCATCATCTTCAGAGAGATCCTGGCTCTGCGCCTCCTTCCCTGCTTTCGTCCCTGCCATTTTTATTGTTCTTTGCACACAACTTCATTCTTGGGTGGTTTATTTTTATGGCTCCATCCCCACCTATTCCCCTTCCCCTTCCCGTTCCCATTCCCATTCCCATTCCCATTCCCATTCCCATTGCCCTCCCCAAATGTCTTCCTCCATTTGTACGCCTTGCTGGCCACAGCAGCGTTTTTGGTGTCTCTCACGAGTCGTTGAATTTCTGTGCTATTTGCAGGCTCACACCCACCACAAAGGACCTTCATCCCCTCTCTCTACCCTCTCCCCACCTTGCTCCGGCATTCTTCAATGTGTTTCTGGACTCGTTTCTTGTTTCCTTGTTTTTTTTTTTGTGCTTCTTTGGTTTTGACTTTGATGAGATTTTTTGAGGTTAATCCCTTGTAGTGCCAGGACCAAATGCGTCAAGACCAAGTCCTTGCCGTGGCTTTGTCTGCACGTCCCATATCCTTACTGTGTGTGAGTGTGTGTGTTTGGTTGATTGTTCTTGGTGCGGAGTGGAAAATTAGTACATGCGATTGTTCTTCTCTTCGCCTGCTGGACAAGCGACTGGAAAGGGAAGAGATGTCGAGGGGGAGAGTGGGAGAGAGGGAAAGGTGAAGGGAGTTATGGAGCACGTGCGTGTTTTTTATTTAACGTTTGCCTTTGCTTTGTTGTTAGATTGTACGAAAATTAATTTCGTTACCTACCAACTGCTGCTGATGGCGAGTCTTCAACTGAAGATGTTTCCCTTGGAATGGGCAAGGAATGTTAATGGACGCAGCAGCTGAGGAAAATTCACTGGAGTGAGGCAGGGACAAGGTGGGCAGTCGGAAATGACACCTTAAGAGATACTTGAGCGTTGATTTGGCGAGCAAAAGATGAATACGATGTACAAAATTGTTGAATCTGCTGCTAAATAATTTATTCTAATTTGTGTTGAATTCGAGTATGAATGCGAGAGTCCTTGCCGAGTCCTTGCGTAACATCACCAAGAGCACACACAAAAAGTAATCAGCAATAAAAAGTAGCGACCCACATTGCGAAAAACGGAGCTCTTTTTGAAGAGTCCTCGACGGGCTTGTGTGCAAAGGGAATACTTTATTCCGCAGATTATAAAATAAAATTTGTTGCGTGAGGGGAGAATTTTAGATTGTGGAGGAGGGGTAGGGGGTAAGGGGAGCCTTGCACCGATGCAAAAGAACAGCGAAAACTATTCGCAATGCAGTTGCACATCAACTTCAACGCTCCCCCAACATGCAAGTCAAAACCCTTGAGTTGAGTCGTGTAACGCTGCGTATACTTAATATGCGAGTACACATACTCGACGTGATATTTATGACGATAAGCGAGTGCTGCCCACACACACACGCACACACACACACACACACACACACATTAAATGGCAGATATCCTTTTAACACTTAAAGCGGTGAAAATATTAAAAAGAAAAACCACAAAGCCAAAGACAACAACAACAACAACAGCAACACCAGCATTTTTATTGATAAATGCGCAGACATACAAACAACACGCACATCATGAAAGTTGGGGGCGTGGCAGTGCCTATGTGTGTGTATGTGTGGAGTGGCTGAAAAGGGGGTGGGGAGGGGGAATGGGGAGTGGGGGATGGGGGCCTATGTTTGCTGGTCGTGTCCATGCCGAACCGCAACGCAGCTCAGCACAAGTGTATAAAATTATGAAATAGCTCGCACCGTTCGCGTTGTGTCCCTAACCCCCCTTCCGCCCCCTTCCGCCCTCCATGAAAGCATACGTATCAACGTGGACTAACTAGACCACAGTGATGCAAAAGTTAGTCAAATCAAGCTTAAATAATCATATGAATATTATTATTATTAATCTAAAAACTAAAAAAATGTTCATTCACTTAGTTCATATTTCTAACATTACATATATTTCTTAAATACCGAAGAAAATCCATTAATATTATACCGTAAAATAAGTGCTAAATATTGGCGAAACGAATTTAGTTCTGTAAGAAATCGTATAAAATGACCAACATCTCGCTAGAAATCTTAAACGAATCGAGTTAGAGATCGTCAACGGCTGAACAGAAAATGAAAATAATTGTAAGTCACATCTTTTTATCAATTGAAAGATCTTTTTAATTCTGACTTTTTATTTTTATTGTTATATTTTTTAAGTTGACTTTGTTAGCTTTGTGCGCTATTTGCCACGCTGAACTTGGCGTTAGCTGGATTGAAGCGGAGAGAAGATCTCTTGAAAAGCAGAGGAGAGGCAACCATTTTACCCTAATATAACATAAGACAGATGATTAAAGATGAGGATGATATGATAAATATGTATATAAATAAAAACGTATTTAAATTATAGTCCGGCAAGAGTTGGACTATTTCCTTGCTGCCTCTTTGAAATTGAAATTGTCTTTATTTTTTGCTCGAGTGTTTCATTGTTTAACTAACCATTATAAAGCTGTTTCTAAGGTTTTCTCTTAATATTAATTCTTAAGTAATTTACTACCTTGACATCAGAGACGTGTTCAATTGCATAACACTTTTGAATTTAAGCAAACATTAGTCTAACAAAAGTCTCTGTAAAGTGCGACAAGAGCAAAGTGATTAAATCAGTTCGCTGTGAATTTCTATCGAGTCCAATTCGTGAAAATGTGAATTTTTTTAAGTCACATCTTTGCTTATGTCAATGGGAAGATCCTTTTAATTCTTTATTCAGTTAATTTATATATGTTTAAATATTTTTTAATGGGGTCAATTCTCCTTGGGTTCATTCTTGGTATCGGCCACAAAGTGTATGGGCATATCAGCTGCAAAGACCAAATTAAGGATCTCACTTTGAGGAATATGTAAACTATGCTGGCCAGTAAATAACAATATAATAGTTTCATAAACATGATTTAAAAAGCGCACTTTTAAAAATCTGATATAATTGTCAACAAGCTACTACAATTATTAGATTTAAATCCAATCACTTCTATTCATTTTTGTGTTTGTTATCCAAGCATACGATTTTCCAGTGTTGCCCCAATGTGCTCAATCATGTTCGGCCTTGCACTGTGGCTCCCATTTCACAAACTGTGCTTACTCACCAGCACACACACATACACAAACCAAAACACACAAACACACACAGTTATAGAGAAATACGCTTGTGCTGGTATTTGGTGCCTTCTGACATGGTTCCGGCTTGTTTGTTTGGTTTATTTTATGGCCATAACCGAGCCACCCAACCACCCAACGAGCAGTCGGAGAGCTTCAACTATAATACACACAGCCTATGCAACATGGAGGACTAGGAGCAGAAGGAGCAGCAGGAGGAGGAGCAGGAGCTGCTGCAGGCGATGTATGTACATATTATATATACAAATGTGTGCGAAATATTAAGAACAACTTAAGTGAAAAGTTCAATCATTACTTTACATATATTTTTATAATATGTCCTTAAATCATTTAATTAATACACATGTCAAGCTATGTATATCCTAATAGACAAAATTCTGAACAATTGCGGCAAGAAGAAGAAAGCACTTGGAAGAATATTCCAATCATCAGATGCCGCATTCCTGATATGTCTAAAGACTATGACAAATTAAATGTAGGCAACTAAGTTTTTACTCATAAATTGTTAAAACCAGGGATTAAACCCGAAACGAATATCGATTTCAGTGATGATTTTGGTTATGTTCGCATTTAGGTTTTCGGTTATCGGTTATGCAAAATCGTTGAATAAAAGTACTACAATTTTAGTATTTCATTTAACAAATTTATTTTATTTGCGGTTATTCAGTGCTATGAAAATTCAATCATGAATATCACAAATAAATTTAAAAAATTAAAATTAAATTAATTAAAATGTAACGGATTTTAAAAGCTTAATATACAGTCGAACTTCCTTAACTTGAACTTCTGTAATAGCGTTTATTAAGGAAATTTCCTACAATTGTGCTTCCATAAGTCGAATTTCTCCTTAACTCGAACAAAATTTTTCGGGAAAATCCCCAATAAAGTTTAAATTTTTTTCGTTTCTATTTTATGCTTTTGGATATGTAACATTGATGTAAATTAAAATCTTATAAAAAAAACCTCTTTACGAGGTGAAAGTCTAGTGACGAAAGCAGTTATATGCCCCAAAATTTCTGATATCCAATTTTGTGACGAATAATATTAAGTTTTACATCTAAATTATTTTAAAAAAAATTTTGCATTTGGCACATTGCGCTAAAATGTCTCAATTCTTTATATCAAATAACACTCACTGTTTTGCGCAGTGCCGAATGCAAAATTTTTTTTAAAATAATTTAGATGTAAAACTTAATATTATTCGTCACAAAATTGGATATCAGAAATTTTGGGGCATATAACTGCTTTCGTCACTAGACTTTCACCTCGTAAAGAGGTTTTTTTTATAAGATATCAGTAATTTTTGAATAGGACATCAGAAATTTTTAAATCGCAATAAATTTTTAGAGTATAACCTTGTTAAAAGGTGCTTCTTGTTTGTACAAGCTAGAACGAACTGTCTGACAACACTGGTTCCCTTTACAAACACACATGCTGCTATGACACTTTGCTGCTGCTGTCCTATTCCAATTCTAAGTAAAATGTATACATTCAGTTAAGAAGTAATATCGACTAATATTCGACTAAATCATGAAAAGTAACCCTAAATATATACCGATATTACTCTAATCGCAATTATAATATGGTTTTTCTGCCGCAAAAAGAATTCACCACTTGCAAGCAGTTTATTTCCGCAATGCGCTGCAAGCAGTGTACATACTGCATATGTACATGCAGAAGTGTAAAGGTAAAAGGTATATTCAGTTGATGGGTAATATCTTGCCCAAACGAATTTTGAGAGATATGTTTTATATGTCAAAAAACGCGGAATTGAATTGTCTACAACATATAATATATTAAAAAGTGATTTAAAGCACAGATTTTTCCTAAACCGAAAAAAAGTGTAAAAAAAAACCTTATTTCACCTGTAGCTTTTTACCTGTGTTCTTTAGCAAAAAAGCTTACAGCTATGCTTAAAAGCCCTTTAGCTTCTATAGTAGCTTCTATAGTTTGGATGCTAATTTTAGCGGTTTTTAGCGATTTCCCGCTAAACTAGCGTTTTTTCGAAAAAGTCGTAGAACAAACGTTTCTACATTTTTGATCGGGAACAAGTCCTCATTCAAACTTTTAAGCTAAATCAACGATTTGATCCAAACAAACAAACAAACAAACAAACAGACAGACTGACTTTTCATCTCGTTTTGAGAAGGGCACCAAAAATTTCAAAATTAATTATCTTTTTAACCAGTGGTCGGATTTTGATGATCGAGGTGTCGCTCGACGCGTATTTTTGATAAGAACAGTAAAAAATTAAAATAAATTTCGAAAAGGCTCCAACGGCCCCATTTGCTCTAATAATTTAAAATTTTCCCCTCCCACTAACACCTGTTTATCTCACGAACCAGGTGAGTTTCCAAAAGTCTTAGTATGCACATTTGTAAGTTTAATTGATACCTTTCGATCGGTATATAACTCGACCTGATCGGACAGTCATAGCAAATTTTCCATTCTTCCTGTGTATATATGCTAGTCGCCTTCGCACCCTTCGTGCTGCTTTCGTCACTAGCGCGGACTGCCGTCCGCAGTGATAGTGTGATGCAATATGGTAGAATGGGATTGTGAAATTGCCATAGAAAAGATGTTAGTAATGTACTTCTTTGACAGCTCATCACTGCAAGATTATTTACCATGGCACCATGTATTAAAATGTTTATCGCTTTAAGAAATATTGAAATCTATTTGTTAAGAAATTGGAAAATGGACCAAAGAAATTTAAGAGGCTGAAAAAATATGGTATTTCAAAGACAACAGTTTTAATTATATCAAAAAATAGAAAATTAATTATTATGTTGTTTAAATAGAGAACTTCTTCTGGATACAGCAAAAGAACGAAGAAAATAATTTTTGAGAATATCGACAGGTCTTAAACTATCAGGATTTTTTTTTTTGGGGAAATAACAATAAAAGATTGTAGTTTGAAATATATTTATAGATGAATAAAACTGTACTTACTCTTAAAAATTTCAAAAAAATCTACAATTCGAAGTCTTCCTAACTCGAACTTTTCTCTTGGATAATGGTGGGTCGAGTTAGGGAAGTTTGACTGTATGTACTACAGAAATAAAATAGGGGTTTATTATAATTATAAGTTGTTTTTACACCTTTTATACCAAATTCAGTTGTCGCATATGCTGTTCTTATTATTTCGCACACGTCTGTACATAAATATGTATATGTGACACATATTGTATATGTTTGTATGTATGTGTGTGTGTAAGTTTAGTAGCTTTTGCCGCCTGTTTGACTCGGTTGAAGTTCGCTTTGTTCCAGCGCTCATCTGTGTGATGTTGTTGCTGTTGTTCATGTTAGCCACGCATATAAATTGCGTTGCTGTTTCTCTCTGTGTACGTGAGAGTGTGAGCAATGTGCGTGTGTGTGTGTGTGTGTGTTGCTGACTGCGCTTAGCTCGTTGCTGTGCCGTTTTGAAAGCCAAAACCGGCTTAAATGCCATTTGTATGCATTGAATGTTGCATGTGCCAGGAGCTACCAACTAGGACTAGGACTATGACGAGAATGAGGATGAGGACGAGAAGGATGAGGAGTCAGAGAGCTGCCACAACTCCAGAGTGGCCATGATGAGTTCAACTGTGGAGGCTACACACCCGCACAACCCTCTCTCTTTCTTTCCCTCTGTCTATCTCTCTATCTCTCCATCATCTTTTGCTGCTCCTCTGGCTGCCACAAAGTCTGCCTCTGTCTCTTCCTCTGCCTTTCAGTTGGCCATGTTGCCATATTCGGTTCGTTTTTTTTTCGGTCACCACAACAGCTGGCAACCCTGTGCCTCAACAATATTTTCTATCGTTCGTTTTTTTTCTTGTATTTTAAGGCCAACAGCAACAACTAAAATATGCTGCATATTATTTTCCATTTTCCATTTGCATTTCCCTTTTGTTTCCATTCATTTGAAATATTTTTTACCTCCCTCGCTGCCTTTCATAGTAGTTGTGTTTTTTTTTATTATATTTTGTGTTTACTCGTTTCAACTTTGTTTTTTTTTTATGTTTTCTTTCTCTGTCAGGTCATAGTTCATGTGGCTGCAGCGACAAAATGACCCCACGACTGACCTTTCCCCCTTTTCAACCCTCCCCCTTCACTTCACTTCACTTTACTTCAATTCACTTCAAATTTATATGTTGCCAACATGCCATTTAAATACATAAAACACTCACACTCCCACACACATATGTATATATACTCAGTTATTCGCATCTGTGAGTGTTTAGTTGAATGTGTTTTCTTTTATGAATATTCACTTGCGGTTAAACATAATTCAACGGAATTTCCTGCACCTTTGGACTGTCAATCAAATTGTCATAAGTGTGAATAAAATATTCATTTGACTGCATAATAAATTTCAATATTATTAATTTCATATTTTGTGTTACTTTGAAGTGAAATTTACAAACGAAATATCGATAACTGTCATTTAAGGGTAGATTTTCAATATTCACGTATTCTGTCCAACTTTTTAGTAACTTTTCCTTTGGATGGATTATTAGCAATAGAAGAGAAACTCAATTAACGGTCTTAAATTGCTCAACATCTTTCAATATGCCTAACTACCAGGGATTAAAACTCTAACCGAAACCGTAACCTTTAACCGGTAAAAACCGATTGAATTTTAAAACAGTAACTGAAACCGTAACCGAAATAAATTATTATTTGACCGTAACCTTTAAACCGAAACTATGTAAACCGAAATAACCGTTTTGTAACCGTTTCGTTTATGAGGGTTAATTTCGGTTTTTCATACATCCAAAAAATCGTTTTTCATTTTTAATTTTGATATTAATTTTCTTTTGTTTAATTTTGAATATTTTTTTGTGATAGTCATGATCGAATTTTCAAAGTACTGAATAAGCGCAAATAAAATAAATTTGTCAAATGGAAACTACTAAATTACTAAACTACATCAAAATAAAGAATATGTGAAATAAATGTGTGAATGAAACAATAAGAAAGTATTGACTTTTTAATTATTATTATTATATTTTTGAAAAAAAAAAAAAAATACTTTTTTTTTGAACCGAAACTATAGCGGTATTTCAAAACCGAAACATACAAAAAACAGTTCACGGTTGTGAAAACTTTGTTAAAAGATTTTGCGTAACCGATAACCGAAAACCAAAATGAAAACATAACCGAAACCATTAAATCCCTGCTAGTTATTGTTATTATTAATATTATTATTTTTATTTTTACCAGAAAATGTCTTTAACATTTGAAAACAAGTGTGAAAAGAATTCTTTGACTCTGCTTCGATCTTTGTTATATTCCTTATTCTATTTTGCTTCATTACCGGAGTGATCGAAGTTATCTTGGGCAGCAAAAGATGTTGTAAACATACTTCTTAAATTCAAGTATGGTATGTGATGGTTCGTGACAATGTACAAATGAGACCAGGGATCGATACAACTCTTTTCACGTTCATATGCTCTTAAAATATACTTATATGTTATAAGGCAAAACCTTTTCAATTATCATGGTGATCCAATAGATTCATCAGACAACTTAAAAATATAAATTTTCAAAATCAAAAATTCAAAAAGATTGCAAATGTTAATATGGTATTTTTGGCTACCCTGGACTAATTCAGGTTTGGTTAAAGGTTCGAAGTTACCTTTTGTACACCCAGCCCCAGAACAACATTAATCGACACCACCCCCTCGAAAGGGTGAATTATTGTTATGATTAAACTACAAGTTCGGTCACGAGTGAGTGTGTGTGTGTAAGTGTGTGTGTATATGTTTGCAGCACAATTCCCCAGTAGTTCCGAAAGGCGTTCCAATCTGTATCCACACCAAACTCGTGTCCATCTTCAACCCAACACTACAGGAAAACCAAAGCAATCTCAAACATCCCATCGACCCTTGAGTAAGATGGTGTGGCTGCAGAAGTAGGGGATTGGGGTAGAGATGGAGTAAACCCGTTAACCATACTCTTACACTATATATACATATGTATATGTGTATATGTATATATGTGTATATCTCAGTCTACCCTCACTTGTTCTATATTTTACTTAATGCATTCTCTGCTTATCCTTATTTTTATTAGTGTTTCAATATTCTTTTTCACTTTGCTTGGTTGCGTTTTTCTCAGCCATAGTTTGCTCTTCTCCTGCCGTCTCCTGACTCCTGTGTCCTGTCTGCTGTCTCCTGTCTGCTGTCTCCTGCCTGTCGGTCTTCGGTTGCCTCTGTGTTTGCTTACGAGTCCTGCTGGGGTTGGCTCGTTTCAGCCATTAAATGGACAAATGAGGGATATAAAACAATTCGCTTTGGCTTCCTTTTTTTCGGTGTTCGTCTCGAAGTCCTTTTGGCTACTCTTCTTCCATTTGTTTCATTTTTTTGTTGCTTTTTTTGCTTTGCGCCAAAGTATTTTATTATTATATGTATTTCCTTTTTCTTGTAGACCTTTCGGGTTGGTCACTTTATTTGTACCTTTGCCAGGACATGGGCATGCAAAGTGCCCCCGTGTATCCTTTTGGGGCCATGTCCTGGCCATGGGTTTGGTCAGGATTTATGCTCACTCGTTGTTGTTGGGTGTTTCTATTTGCCTTTTGGGTGTGTTTGCTTACACGGCAAATGTCCTGCCGTTCGTCCTGTTCCGTGTGTCCTGTTTATGTAATCGCCCACATTAGTTTCTAACACTGACGCTATTCTATGTTTAAGCTGTTGTTTGTTGGTTGTTGTTTGTTGGTGTTGGCCTAACAACATTTGCACTCACTTTTTGAGACAGAGGCAGACTCGAGCTCATTTGTAACTGGCAGCTGAGTTTGAGTTTCGCTCCTTGTAGCGTATCCTTTTCATTTTCATTCCTTATTTTCTAGCCCAATTCGACCCGTTTACCATTACTTTTTCCCTCATTGCTTTCTTTTCTTCTGGTATTCTCTAATATATAATATATATATATATATATATATATATATATATATATATATATATATGTATTTTTTGTCCTTCGCTGGCGCATGAAAAATGAAATGAAAATAGAATGATACTCATTAATTTGATAAATCGCGGACAGAAGCCGAATGCTAACATTATATGCATATACCTTTATGTATATAACTATATATGTATATATATATGTACTCGATTTGGTCTAAGTCCTCTTTTGTACAGTCAACGCTTTTCCTTTTTCGCTTTTGTTGTTTAATAATGCTGGGAGATTTTATAAATGACCACGCTGCAAATGAAAAAAAGTTGACCTTTAGCGCAAATAGGAAGCTGAAACCTCTTGGAAGTTAGTCCCTGCCCCCTTCCTCCTTTCTCTCTCTCTCTCTCTCTCTCTCTCTCTCTCCCTCTCTCTCTCTCTTTTTGTGCGCGTTGATTTTGCTTTCATCATCATCGTCTTCATCGTCTTTCAGCATCAGCATTCGTATCCGCAGAATTTCTCTTGAATTTTTAAGTAATTCTTCTTGGTTTTGCTCCGCCCACTTAACAATATTGTGTACAGCATGCTCCCTCCTCCTCCTCCTACTCCTCCTACCTCCTCCCTCCCTCCGCTCCTGTAACACATCAAAACTCGAATTGAGCTCTGGAAAATATTGGAGCAGGAAGCGTTCAGTGTCGTCATGCCCATTTATTTGGAGACCCGGCTTTTATTAGCACACATTTAATAGGGTCACGCGTGTATTTGATACCCTCCCACTGACCTATACAACCAACCCCCCCACCCTCCCTTCCTGTTGAGGTGTTTTTCATTCGTTTTTTCTTCTTGCTACTTTTTTATTATTATTAATTTTCCAGCAAGTTACATGCACACAAAACAAAATAAAGGCAGGACAACAAGAAACAGTCAGCGGAAGCAACTTTACGGTGGACAGCGTTAGGGGTGGAGAAGGGAACAGGACAAAGGGGGAGGGGCAGGCGCCACCGCCAACAACACGACACGACAACAACGCAATGCGAAAGAACACTTAAATATGGAAAATAGAAAAAAACAGAGAGAGAACTCTGAGTTTGTCTGCCCTCCACTCCCTCTCTCTTTTCTCTCAAATGAGGTCACTTTTCCTACTGACAGACAGCATGAGGGAGGAGGGAAAAGGGGAAGGGGAAAGGACAGGAAAACGCGTTAAATGAAAATATTTGTGACATTACCTCAACGACCAAATTAACTGAAAGCCATTGGCAATAGTTTTGGGCTGGAAACAATGGAACAATGAGTTCAATACTTAGAGAAACCTAATTATAATTTAAATCAAAAAATTGATTAAGGGAAGTAGCACTTATGTACTTAAGAAAATTTAAATGTGAGCTTAAAAAATATTTAATAACATTTATCATGGCTCCTTCCAGTCATCATTCATATCTTATGAATGAAAGGCTTTCATTCTCACTTCACTTATCTGAAATAAACTTATTAATGTTCTGCTTAAGCCAAAGTCTAAACAGTGAATTGAAAGGCCTTGAAAACAGCTGCGGTCATCAACAACATTGCCTCGTGTCCAACTCCAACAGAAACTTGTCCAACTGTGCCTTAGTTTAGTTTAGAAAAAAAGCCAATAGATTTTCATTTATAACACATAGAGGGAAAACTGTAAAAACACAGTCTGCAGACTGGCTTATTTGCATTTTGTATCGCATTACAATACGAAGAATTTGCCATAGATTACTGCGAAATGAAACTTGAGTATTGTCCACATGACGTATACGCAATGTCGACGTCGATTATGATTTTGTGCTCTACTCGTACTGCCAGAATGTCTGCTGATGACTTAGCTGTTGGCCAACTGTAATAACTGCTACCTGGCACCACAAGCGATGGTGAATAAAGATAAAATATAAGTATAATAAAAATAAAAAATAATTATCAATGGCCAAAGCGCCTAGACAAAGAAGTCGCCCGATTTGGCCATGTCTATAGCCAGTTGTTCTGTTGGCCAGATGCAGTAGTTACCGCGAAGTCGGCGCGTTAAGAGCTCTTCAGAATCTATAGTGAATCGTGCAAAAAAGAAAGGCAGACAACGTGGCGTATGCGCAACTCGAGCAAGTGCAAGTGCAGGCAATAAGATCAGTGTTGTCGTTTTCTTTAAAAAAAAAACATCATTAGAATTTTTGCAAAAACTACTATGCTACTAAATTCCAGACAGGGCAAGAAATTATATTTATAAATTCAAGCCAAGATTCTTCAATATTATTATAGAAATTAGTCTTCCGGCCCTGATTAAAATTTGTTTATACTTCGAAACTTTAAACTTAAATAGTCATTGCCCTATTTAGGACCATTTTCTATACAATGTAAACCTATTTTCACTCCAAAAAGATCACTTTAGCTGCTTAGGCCAAAGGTTTTCCAGCCAAAAAACACTTAATCAATAGGTGAAGAATAAAATCACTAAAATAAAAGCAACTTAGTGGGTAAATTGGAAGCTTAAAGCCAATAAATCTAGCATTAAAACCACCAAAAGCGGCAGCTCTCAATAAAATGAGTAAACCTAAAGCTGAGGAAACTGTTGTTGTTAATGCTGCTGATTCGAAGACGACTGTCTCCAGTTCTTCTGAAGCCAAATGTCTCTTCACCTTCGATGCCCATCCCTACTTCAGTTTTCCCCTGGAGCCGTTTGCATCCTCCAAATACGGTTCCCAAGTGCGAGAGCGGAAAATCGATCGTTGTCTCAAACAATTGCAGGAGGCACTTAAAATTGACAAGTATGTAAAAAATATAATACTATTTTTTATGTATTTAAAATTAAAAAATTAAAAGAAAAGTTTTATCAAGAAATAAATCCATAGAAATAAATTATAGAGTATAATCATAATTTCATATTTATTACCATATATACTAAGTCAAGTCCAGTTATATCAGTCAGTTATAGCCCTGCAATTCCCAATACATAAGCATATTTAATCTTACACAAGTCAACAAATTGCTCCATCAACTTGACTCCTTTTATCCAGCTTAACTTTAACATTTCTTGTAATAAATATGTACAACATTTAATAACATTTTGCGATTGCCTCATTTGCTATGGGCTTCTTAAATAATGAATTAATTGGAAAAGCAAGACTCAAGCACAAAGTGCAGCAAACAAATGAGCCTATAAATTATTGAAACAAAAACTTAATTTTTGGCCAGGAAGTAGCAGATAAACAACAAGAAAGTGGCAGATAAACAACAAGCAGATACTACTTGCAAAACGGATTATGACCAAAGTCAAAAGTTGCAGCAGCCACAGACACAATGTTAAGGATGCTGTCCAAGGATGTCCAAGGATGCCCAAAAGGATGCCCAAAAGCTGAGCTGCTTTTCTTGTGGTTTCTGCTGCTTTTGGCATTGGCATTTCGAGACTGTAACTAATCACAATTGATAACATTTGCATGTGCAATAAGCACACACACAGGTGTTTACCATGCATTTATGATTTTTGGCTATTTTCATACTTAAGTGTGCAGTTATTACCTTGTTATTCCGATATAAATAACAATGACGACGGCATTTCACAAGCTGTTACACAGACACTACAAAATATGTATATGTATGTGTGTGTGAGTGTATGTGTGTGTGATTGGTTGGCCTCAAACTGTCTTGTCTGTCGTAGGCAATTGCATTTAGCTGCTTCCCTGGAAAACATCTTGTACATAATTAATTCTTGCTTATTTAATACACTTTAATTTATTATTGATTTTACACATAATAATAATCAACAAAGACAACAAGACGCTCAGGAAATTTGTAACAGAGAAATGTACATTGACCACATAAGAAATTGCATTTAATTTGAATGCATTCCCAAATCATGTATACGCCATGTGTGACACCGCAAACTGCATTTCATCACTTTTTTATTAAAGCTTTAAATTCGAGTAATGTTCCAAAACAACAACTGTCGCCCATAAGTAGAGAAAATTAGTGAAGAGAAATGCCATAAAATGACATAAAACAAATAAAATAAATAGTCACATTGTGGCGTTAATCAGAGGTATTTAAAATGAAAACATTTAATCGCATTTGCATTAATTTACATATGCAAAATATGCGAAACGAGGCCACAAATGAAAAACAACAAAAAAAATTCAAAGCGACAAATTAAATAATAAATATTATGCACACTAACACACATTCGCACACACACACTTGATGTGTATCTGAATATCGCAGTTTTGATTGAATTATCATATACTTGCTGCAAACAAATAACTACATAAACATATTTATACATATCAATAAATTTGCTTTTTTTGCATACGATTTGCACTTTTCACTTAAATTATTATATCACAAATTTGTAGCAATTTTTTGTGTCATTTGGTGTTCACTTCACTTTCTGACCACAAAAATACACAATAATTAAGCTAAAAGTAGGCGACTAAATTATACCCTGAAAATAAATAAATAAAATAAAGATTAAAGAAAATCGGAAAATATATTTTTGATTAAATAATTTTCTTTATTTTTATAGATAAACAAATTTATTAGAATTATGTTTTGGTTTTCAGGAATATTAAAGATAATTACTTGAAATTTAAAGCCGTAACTTTAAAGAAAAAACTTCCGCAACTATTTTACAGGTCATCTAAATAGCTGAAAAATTTCATTAATTAAGTATTGAAACACGAAATGTTTTATGCAAAATGCCAACAACATTTGTAAACGATAATTGCTCAAATTTATTCACAGAAGTCAGTGCTAATGCTTTTAACATTTTAATTTTTACACCAATTGGTAATTGATTTTGTTTTCCCATTAAAATAATAATAATAATGTAAAATGTGAAATTCTAATTAAGTGAACAAGTTTTTAACTGCTGTGTAATGAAACAGAACACAAAAGAAATTGCAAAATAATAATAATCACGGAATAATTTTTATATATTTTGGTAAATATATTTTAGTAAATATGATGGCAAATCAAAAAGTTTTAATTATCCAGGCGGTATGTGGAAAATTTTAAGATTCCATAGAGCGTTGCGCATAAAATTAATTGACTAATTGATGAGGCCCTGATCTCAATACGCAAAATAGCTCGACGAATTATCGTCGCAAATGCAAACAAGTTGAAATTCAATTACGAAGACGACGACGACAATGAAGACAAAGGGAAGAAGGGGGAAAAGTAATCGTAGAGTACAGAGAAAACAAAGCGAAAAACAAAAGGGAATTGTGAAGTGAAGTGAAGCATAGTTGTGGCTTGGTGAAGAGGCGCAAGAGAGGAAGAGAGAGGGAGAAGCTATATAGCAAATATAAGTAAATAAATAAACCGAATAAACTGAAAATTTATTGAAGAAATACGCGCTTCATGCGAAACAAAAGATGATGATGATAAAGTGCCGGCAAAAGAAGAGAAGGTGCTGTGGGTCTAAGGGGCAGGGATGGAGGGGTGGAGGGGGGTTGGGATTGTAGGCGACCAAAATCGTCGCGTTATCGATAAAGAGACTTAAATCTCACACCCGCAAAAATCGTCAAACGGCGACGATGACGACGACGACAATGGAACGATGGGCAATGGCAGCAATTAGAATAGAGTACGAAAATGAATACGAAAGCGAGTATGAATGTGAGTGTGAGTGTGAGTACCCGTTGTCAAACCGGGCAAAGGCCCGTGCACAGACACTCAAGGTTGGCCCAGTCCCAGTCCCAGTCTCAGTTAGAGTCTCGCAATCGCAATCGCAGTCTCAGTTGCCAGTTGCTAGTGTATCTGTATCTCTATCTATGTATCTGCAGCTGTGTCTTTGTGTGTATACACACACAGGCACACAACTTGTGCCCATGTGCAGTGAGCGATTTCACAATATTTAATAAATAATTTCATAATTGTTTTGCTTTGCGTAAAATTCAAATGAAAGAGGCGCTGAATTTTTCTACAGACTGTAGATCTGCGGCAGCTGAAGCAGATTGAGGCGGTGAGGAGGGGGAATGGGGAATGGGGGGGTTGATTCGAGTCAAGGCACGCACTTTGCTGCTTCTTCCTCTGCCGCTTCTGCTGTGTGCTTGCTTTTCTCAATGTATAAGCACATAATTTAAATTTAGGTTTTTTTCATTCTGTGTACTCAATTAAAAGGCAAAATAACAACAACAACCCAAAAAAATGGGGAAATTATTCCGAGAATCTTTTGGATTGCCCGCCCGACAGCAAACGCCACAATTAAAAGATTCATTTTTTCTCCTCGATTCGCTTCTCTTCTCTTCTGTTTTGTTTTCATTGTTTTTAATTTTTTTTTTTTTTTGTGTATTTTTGCTTTACGGATAAACAGCTAAATGAGCTGGGCGACTACTGAGGGTGTTTTTGAGGGGTTGCCTTGGGGGTTGTTCGTTGTCACAGCTAAGCGACCTCCAAATCACAAAAGCTTCTAAACTGCCCAAAGGCTCTGAAAGCAACAACAACAACAACCACAATTTTCAACCTTAATCCATTAAATCTATGAGCTTCAACAGTTATGCTAACTATAATTGTCTGATTATCATACGAGCTTATTAGATTGACGGGAAAATTCACTGGAAAATTAACAGCAACGTTAGAGCTGTATATGAAATGAAAGTAGGAAAAAATTACAGATTGACAAGAGATTAGAGACTAGATTAGATTTGGGTTGATATGCTAATTGTCTTGCTCATTATCATGTTCACACCTGATTAACATATGAGCATATTAAATGGGTGGAAAATCACTGGAAAATAAAGAAAAATACTTTGAGATATGGGTAAAAAGATGCGTATTGTGTGGAAAATCTTAAAAAATTAAACATTATGTATTGATGATAGCTAAGTGACTATTGTTAGATTCTAAGTAACAAAAAAAAAAGAACTTTTTGAAGTTTATTGAATATTTAAAGTAAAATAATATAGAATTCTGTAATTTTTGTATATACAATTCAAAATAAATGAAAATACATATATGGGCATTTCCACAAAAATGTCAACCGAGGCCAAAAACGTAAAATTAATTAAAAACTCACATCTTGTGAAATTTTCGTAAAAAATGTATTCAAATTATTTATGTAAGCAATATACGCTATTTGCCCATTTTCATAAAAATTTATTTCCAAAATTAACCGTTAGTATTCTATTGATTACACTAAATAAGATAGTAAGATTGTAACATAAACGATTTTAATAGATAGAAATATATTGAAACTTAAATTTAAAAAAGTTTTTCTAGCTGTTTTCGATATATAATTTAAAAAAAGAGAGACTGAAACAATATAAATATATTGTGGATCAAATTTATTGCTTTTTTTCAATTTTTTATTTGTACTGATTTTTAGTGATTTTAATTGCTTAATTCAAATTAATTGATTGTTTGAAAAAATCGTTGTAATTCATTTATAATTTATGTGCTTTGATCTATTTTTAATTTAAATACATTTATTTTATTTTTGTTTTATAAATATAAATATTTAATTTTTATTTAACTTCGAATGCGTACGAATGTCGCATTCGGCATTAGAGAATTACCCATAAGCGGATTTAAAAAATATTCAAGTTAATGTTGTTTCTATCACATATTTTCCTTGGTCAATGCCATTTGGCACTCAATGTTGCTGATGAGGTTTTGTTGTTGTTGTTGTATTTGTACTTGATTGTTGTTGTTAAACGTTGTGGTTGTTGTTGTTGTTGCAATATGTACACTTTATTATGGCCCATTTTTTATTTACAATTTCGAGTTTACTTAATGCTTTTAATTTACTTCGCTGCTCATCTTCCTAAATTTTCATCTCAAAACTAAGAATTCTTCTTTTTGTAGTGCTCGCAATGAATTTTGTCTATTTTTCTGACCCCCTAAAAAATAAAAGCAATTTGTTTATGAAAATTTACTTGCGCACGCTTCGGTATTTAATTTTCTTGTGCTTTTTCTCTAAATTTTTAACTAGTTTGCATGTGGCAAAACACAAATTTGTTTTTCTAGCTTTGATATGGAAAATATTTTACAAATAAATTAAAGCCATCTGGCATCAACAGATCGATTGATGGCCAAGAGAAAACAAAGAAAAAAGACAACAGATCGCTAAAAAGTAAACTAAAATTGAAATTAATCGGGAATCGAATGGAAGTTGAGGAATGTCATTTGTAGGGGACAGGATATGGTAGAGTCGTGATCAATAAGAAAAACTCGTAAATACTAAATTCGAAATCCAATATCCCTCATTCAGAATATGTTTCCGGCTGTGTGTTGTTGTTGTTGTTTATTTTCAATTAAATTCCAGGCGCGTAATTTAGTTAATTAAGTCATTTCAATCAGATACGTTGAGTGACAACAGCAACAACAAACGGGGACTACAAATCAGACTACCAGTGAATTGACAAGAAAAAGAACAATAATAAAAACGCTTGCATACCATAAATTATAGAACAAATTATGCAAATCACAAGGCAAATAAACAAAACCTCAAGACGAGGCCAAAGGCACCCACAAACCAGACGAGACCCGAGACTCGAGACTTGAGGAGACCAGAGAACAGAGACCAGAGACCAGTCCAGACCTGACTTGCTCTGCCCTGGCACCAGGGAACCCAACAAAACCCAGCGACGACGACTCGTCGCCAATTGGAATTAACTGCACTTGGCAGCAACTCGAGGGAAGCCAAAGGAAAAGGGGCACAAATAAAGCATAAAGTGGCGGAAAAAAATCATAAGCAAAACAGACACAGAGAGAGAGAGTAACTTGAATGCGAGTGCATTGTGAGTACTATTTATATGTACACAGAGCGAAAAAATCAAGTATTCAGTACTTAAAACGAAACATTTCGAATTTGATTTTTTACGGATATTGAAATTGCTAAAGTCAAGTATTTCGATTTTACTTCAAATACGATAAGTACGAAATCTAAGTATTTTTGAATTTGAAAATTTAAAATTTCTCTAAAACGATCTTGATTAAAGTCCAATAAAATATGAAAACGATACTTTATATAAGCATACTACAGACTTAAATAACTACAGAATAACTACAGTGCCCGTCGAACTGTTCTCATATCAGAAAAGCAAGAACCACTTGGGAATTCAAAGCCAATGAATGTAAAAAAGTTAGAAGTATTAAAGAATATGATTTATGTTTTTACAAACATGATTTGTGAACCGAACCTGTGTAATTTCTATTAATTTTAGAGTTTTACATTATTCAAGATGCGTTGTACCTATATAAAGATTGTTACTACTGGGTTAAAGAATTTTTATTCTCATTTTTCGAAATTCGTACTTATATTTATCAAGTATTCATTTTAAGTATTGAAAATACGTAAATCGACTTTATTCGAACTTAATTGTAGTACTACTTTTTTTTTCTCTGTGTACTACTCATACCTGCTAATATATATGTGTGTATGTGAGTGCATTGACAACTCGGCTTGACTCAGCTCAGGGTCAGTTCAGTTCTTATGCATGGCGTCACCCACTATGAAAGCCCAGTTGGAGGTCTGCACTTGTCCATGGCGCAAATCATGTGTTTATTATGTTAATTAATCGTTTTAATCAAAGATCAATACAGTTGACAACAGTCATCAAGCGTTGGATAGTCAGGAAGATAGAGGGGAAGGGTGTGCAACTAATTGCATTAACGTCTACTTATAACTGATGATAAAATGAAAATGATTTCATTGACAGTCTTCATGAAATCTGAATCTACTTCTATGAGAAATGTCTCTCTGATCTTCGGTTGATCTACAAATAAATTCATTAGAGATCACTTATATTATACAATTTCCTAGAAGCGGCTTGAGTATGAAAACAAATACTATAAAAACTGATAAACTGTGCATTATTCGAGTAAAAGTAATAAGAAACCTACATTCCCAATTCTAAAGTCTGTAAATGAATCTTACATAAATCTTTTTATACTTCCTGGCTAAAATATATAAAGTTGTAGCATATTTTTCAATCATTATTGATCTTATAACCGCCAACTAAAATAAGCAACAAAAGTGATATAAAATTTAAATAAAATTAAATCCCATTTAAAATAAAAGAATAAAATTATATTTAATTGCTAAATAATTTAATGTCTAAATAATGTGATTGATAACTATTGAAGAGAGATTTTGAAGTACAATTACTTATTTTTACAGTCAATAACAATACCAACCTCAGTGTGACCTTATTTCGTTAGATACTTTTAACAGTCTGGCAACTCTTTCCTATATATCAATTTCTCAGAAATACGATGCATTTTTTTAAACATACTCCAGTTCATGTTTAGTTGATTAATTTTTTTGTGGGTGTTTGTTGTAGTGACGTCATATATCAATTATCATATCTTCTGAATACTCTATCAAATTTTAAACTATACTTTTTTAGATAAGAGCGACCCTTACAGTTAAAAAATAGTATTCAAAAAGTTTTTAATTGATATTTCTTACTCTATAATTGTTTATAACAATCGGGGGTGCCACGGAAATCGCTTTTTCTTGAATTTCACTCAAATTTGTATGAAATTTAGGTGAAATTCAAGCGAAAGCGATTTCTATGGCACCCCAGAATAACTTTAAAATTCCAATGATTTTTATTTAACAGAAAGCTGAATCTATTAAATTTTCCCTTATGAACGAACCCCTTTGATTAGGCATGAAATATAGTTTTTCTTAATCTAATAATCTAACAACCCCTTAGCACTTGTAAAAATGAGTTTAGGGCGTTAACAATTTAAAGTCTAATAAAAAATGATAAATGTATTACTCATACGATTGATATATTCGGAAAGCTTAAACCAAATCATTGGCATGTCAAATTGTCAAGTTGGGCCAATAGATTTTAAGCATTGAGTTCATGTAAGTAAGTAGTTCATAAAGCATAATCAGGCAGTCAGAGATCCATAAATAATGTTGGCCAAACAATGAACGTGTTAAGGCCGGGAACGAGATGCGTAACCCGGAGAATGAATCCGAAGCGAACCGCATAAATGGCAATAAATGTGCACTTAAGGGTTAGAATTATGAATTGTTCAACTCATGAGGGAATCTCGGAGTCTATAAAGTGTTTCCCCGAGCAGATTGCAGCAAACAGCGGGTGGTCAATGGAAAAAAAAACAACTAGTACATATTAGAAGTACATAAATTGTTGTTGTTTATGTAAAACATGCAATTTCGATTTGGCATATAATTTTTAATACTCGCCCTGTTTTTTGTGCCACCCGCTGCCATTTCGGGTGACAAAAATGTCAAATGCGTAAATGTTCAGACAGCAGGAGCTGTCCCATCCCCATCCCCTTCCTTCGTCTGTATTATTTTCCTAATGCTGACGCAACCTCCGAGTCTCCGACTCAGACTCCAATTTGAGGCGACGGTGCAGAGGGAAGGCTGGGAGGGAAACTGAGACGGAGACGGAGACTGACAGTAGCTGCTATTTTCTTGGCACATTTTCATATTCATGAGTCTAAGCGCGACGCCTCCAACCACCACCAACAACAACAAGAACGACAACAACGACAACAACCACCGCTCAGTTTGTTCTCATTATCTCAGCTTGATTTTCAACATTTTTATGCGTCAAAAATGCTGCGTTGTCTCCTCAGAAGCTCAGAAGGCGGCAAGACAGGGAAGTGGAGAGGGGGATAGAGATGGGCTGATGTTTGGGAGGGGTGAGAGGCATATTCCACTGCACGTGTCAATTGAAATGAATGTCGCCAGGCGTCCCGCCGTTCATCCCCCGCTCTACCTCCACCTCCACCTCCATTCCCACCTCCAAACTCAACACACAAGTTGGCAACAACAATGCTTAGTATGACTAATCTTTGGCGTCGTTGTTGTCGCCATTCATGACAAGAAAAATGCCAGCGACATCAATAAAGCGCAGGCACGGGAAGATTCTAGACTAAGAAATACCCTGCAAGTAATTTAAAAACAGCTTAGTAGACTACCAAATAGAATGACATTAATAGAATGAGTTATCTCATTAATGAGTCTACTTTTTAAGAAGGTAATTCTCAAAGTAGTCAACTCGAAAATATCCTGTAAAATAGAACTGCATCGAAAGATTGATATTATGAGTCTTATTACTGCTTCTCGTTTAATACTCAAGATAGGTATTCTGAATGTAGTCGACTAGAAAATACCCTGTATAAAAATTAAATTAATAATGTTAAGTCACTTTTTAAAATTGTTAACTTTAATAAAATGTTGAAATTCATTTTCAAATAATTTTTTTTAGCAAATATCCTACTGCCAACTTAAAATAAGATTAAGATTAAGATTAACCATAGTCAAAAATTATAATGTGTACAATTCAAAAAAAATTAATAAAAAAATAATGATCAAAAATAATGGCAAATAACTTAATAAATATGTACATATATTATCTAATAATTAAATCTTATGTTTACTATTTAAAAATGCTGAGTGTATTAGATTTCCATACATTTTTCATTACAAAATAATTGATAGTTGTTAACAGTATTTTTGTACGTATTCTTTGTATTCTCATAGCAAAGTCTTAATGCTAACTACTAAAAGCTTAAAGTTCTGTCAACTCTTTTAGTAAAGTTGTGTGAGTTGGCAACCCTGGCAGGGGCCAGAAACCCAATCATAAACTCAAACAGACTTAGGCAGTTTTCATTACGTCGAGTCGATTGATTTTGCATTGATGCCCCACCGGTCAGAAGGCAAACATCTCGCCATGTGGCATGCAACTGCAACAGCCAACAACGACTACTACTGCACACACCTTCGCACCACCACTGAAACACACACATACACACACACACACTCGCTAAACAGAAATTGCGTTGTTCAATGTGAGGGGCAAATAAAGCCCTAAAGACACCCTTAAGCACCCTCAAGTATTTACATTTGAATTTCACACAAATAGACTCGTCGTCGTCGTCGTCGTCCATCCTGTGTAGTCCTGTGACGTCCTTGCGCCTTGTGTCGCATCCCTTTTTTGGGCAGCAAATGTTAATAATAACAATAAATTGAAAATGGCAGCCACAGTGGCAGTGGCAGTGGCAGTGAGTGTGGCACTGTGGCAAGGCTTGTGGCAAGTATCGAGCTGTGCCTGCATTTCGTTTACAACAATTGTATTTTGAATCTATATGCGATGTCTGTCGATTGCCTCTGCCTCTGTTTCTCTTATTATACCCTTGAACAGGGTATTATATTTTGTCATGTTGACGTATGATGCGATCTGACTTTCTGTCGCCATGTATCAAATTAGTCTTACTTTTAAGGATACTGGGTACATTCCGTCTTTTCTCTTATTATAGCCATTGTACAGGGTATTATGATATTGTCACAAAATGTGTGACGTATTTAAGGAGGCGTGGCAGATCACATAGCGTAAATATATTCCTGATCTTATCTTTCTATCGCTATCTATCAAAATTAGTCAATTAGTTTTAAGGATACAGTGGGTACAGTTCCGTCTTTTTGCTAATGACCGGATGGGTTCACTATAGTATAGCTGTCATAGGATATTTAATCGTAAATAAATCTTTAATATGAAAAACTTTTTTGTTTTCTGAAGCATATTAGCCAATCTCAGCCAGGGATCGTAACTCTTAAAAGTTTTTTGATTAAAGTTATGAAATAAGAGTTATTTTAAAATTTTTATTTAAAAGTTGAAAAATAAGAGTTGTTTTCAATTTTTAAAAAAAAAATCAAAAATAAATAATAAAACAAATTACAATACTACAACCAAAAAGAACCTTAAAAACCCACCAGATCAAAAGATATTTCAATTCTTTTGATATTTATATTAAAAATTGAAAAAACTCTTATTTTTCAACTTTTGAATCGGGAGTTTAAAATAACTCTTATTTCATAACTTTTATCAAAAAACTTATTTTGAGCGACAAAATAAAAATAACAAATAATAAGATTAATCATGATCATTGAAAAAAATTCTTAAAAATCTTTAAATAATCATTACTATGTATATAATAAAACTTATAATGATTACGGCCCCTGCTCTTAAGAGTTGAACTCTGAGTTGACTTTAAATAACAAAATAAATCATTTTTTATTTATTAATTTCTTTTTATTTATTGAATCATTTACTTGGTTCAAATCGTAAAACTATAGAGGTTGGCTGTCATACATAAATGTTTAGAAATAATTAGACGAAAATTTAATACAGGGTATGAATTCTTCGGCGTGCCGGAGAGAATTCCTCTTTTTTGTTGTTGCTGTTGTTGTTGCTGCTGCTGTTGATGTTGTTGTTGGTGTTGCATGTTGCGAGTGTGTCAACATTTTTAGTGACTGGTGGTTGCAATTGCAACTATAGTACACTGTAAATTCGAGGGGCGGCCAAAGCCCTGGCACCATTTCCTTTACTCGTCGCATCCCCCTTAACCCCCACCCCCACTCACTCCCCCTCTACACACACCCCCCTCTCTTGGCACTCTTGTCTCGTCGCTCTGACGTTTGTCTATTTGACACTTTGTGTGTGTTTCAGTTTCAGTTATGCTTTTCATATTGATTTTCGTGCTTGCGCCTCAACTTCGTGTTTGTGTATTGAATTTCAAATGAATCGATTAGCTCGTTGCCTTCAACACAGTTGTTGTTGTGCGTGTGTGTGTGTGTGTGTGTGTGTGTGTGTGTGTGTGTATGTGTTGTTTTTGTTGTTGTGCCTTGTCGTGTCGTTCTCTTTATTGTCCGCTTCCATTTCCATCATGTTCGTTTGTTTGTTTGTTTTGCATTGCATTTAATTAACTTTTATGCGCTTTTTGTTTTCAAGTATTTTAACTTACAGATACAATATCTTTAGACTCAAGCGTGCCCTAACAATTTTGCTATCTTTCTCTCACTCTCTCTCACTTATTTACTTATCTCTCTGTCTTTTTTGCTATTGTTCTCTCTGTGTTTTTATGTAATGCGATAGCTTTTGGCTTTGATTTCAATCAGAGTGACATCATTTAGACTCGAATTACCCATCAAGTTGTTGTTGTTGTTGTTGTTGTTTTTGTTGTTGTTGTTGTTGACAATGACATTCCACAGCAGCCAATTGGTAACTGAGCCGCCTAATCAGCCAGGCTGTCTAACTGCCACGCCCCTTCAACACCCGCCGATTTAGTTGAAAAATAACTAATTGCATTTCTATAAGCAATTTTGTGTAATTTCCGCTGTCCTTCCCCTCGCCAAACGCCGCCCCCTCCGCCTCTGGCTGATAACTGTATAAATCCGACTTTCGACGCGCTTAATTTGTTTAGACTGCAAAATCGCTTGAAAATCGCTTGCAAAACGCGCACAAAACGCACGTCAAATGCCGCAGGCCCAAAACAAAAAAAAAACATTCGTCAACACATTTTGTTGGCTGGATTTTATTAGCATGTCCTGGAGGCGAAAACAACGCACAGAAGTGAGACAAAGGTGGAGAGCAGAACAGCAGCAGCAGCGACAGGGAGAGGGGAGAGGTGAGAGGTGAGAGAGAAGGAAGTGAAGGAGAACAGGAACTGAGTGGTTTGACATTTGTGCTGACGCGCGAACGTGTGCACAGGATGAGCGCAGGACGAGAGCAGGATGAGAGAATGAGACTTTGTTGTTATCCTTCTTCTTCATGTTGTTGTTGTTGTTGTTGTTGTTGTTGGCAGGGTTGAACTTGCGCCGATAATCTCGATAATGAAGTGACTTTGCCTGTATGGTCATGCATCCTTCATACATCCTTGTACACATACACACACACACACAAATACACACATATACTCTTACTGTGTATTTGTCTACGCTTTGATATCCGGTTCGCAGTTCACAGCGCCTTTTTGTAACCCGCCTTAAGTGGTGGGTTTTTATATTTTCATTTTTATTTTTATTTGTAGTCTTTTTGAATTCCTTTTTTATTTTTGTTGTTGTGTATTTCACATTTTTGTATTTTGCGCTGCTTTTGTCGTCGAGACTTTTGACCATTTGCACGGAAATTGAATTTAAATTGAAAGTTTTTAACCCCAGCGTGCGATAATCTTGCCCACAGCCCACTGCATAGAATAGAATAGAACAGAACTGAACTGAACTGAACCCCCGGCAAATTGTCGATAAATATGCATAAGACCCAAATCCGAAAACTGTAACCCCCTCCAGCAAAAATCAAATAAAATAAAAAACCTTTTGCGTATTTCACAAAAGCAACGAAAATGTTCTTTTCAAATTCTATTAGCAAACAAATTCGTGTAGAGTTCGGAAAGGGCTAGGGAGGAGAAAATCTAGAGTCCATATAACCAACACTGCGGTTACACTGTCAAAAACTGAATAGAGTCCTTAACCAGCACTGATCGCTGACAATGATAATGAAGTGATCCCCTCACAGATATCATTTGAGCAGCAATAAACTAGTTTGGTTTGAGAATAAAAAGGTAATGCTTCTCCTTAAAGAAACCAAATTATTTTTCTGAAAAAAAGGGAGAGAGAATACTTAAAGGATACGAACTGTAGGTCGTCCTACATACAACAAATATATCTCTTTAGGTTTATATTCGTAACATTCTTGCCACAATTTTTAAATGTGACAATAATTTTAATCAAAATATCTCTTAAATGATTAATAAGCCTCTTAATGATTAATTAGAACTGCATTTTAGAACAAATTTAATTTTTTTTTATATATTGATTATATTTTTAAAAATATTAAGAAATACTTTGTTTTTATTTAGCGATATTTTTTAATATTTTCAAAGTTGTTTTCTCAAAATAATATTTTTAAAATGAACATACTCGTGGTTGCTAAATACAAAAGAATTTCTTAAGAAAAAATAATTTTTCGCTACTTTACTACTTTACTTTTAACAAACAAAAAATTGTTAAAATAAAAATAATAATAATAATCTCAAATCGAATATCGTAAAATTAATTTTCATTATTTTTAAACAAATTGTAATGTCAATTGTAGGATTAAGTAGACTATATTATGCTGTGACTAGTTAAATAAATAAATATTATAAATAAATATTATATATTACTATTTTTTTATTAAACTATATTATAAAAACTTGTCTTTAACTCTGCTTAAAACTTATACACTTACCGTACCAAGTTTTATATTTCAAGCTCAAAACCTTTTTATGTTTTCTTGTCCTATTTTAAATGTTAGTGTATCGTTTCTAGTCGTTGTTGCCCTTGGTTGAAGATTGCATATGCTTTTGATTTCCGATTTTTTGTGCGTTTCATGTCTGCGCCTTCAGTTATTGCTTTTCATATTTTTGCCTTCGGTTTTTATTTTCATTTCAATTTATTTTCTTTCTCCCTTTCTCTATTGCAATCTCTTGCTATCTCTATTCTTCTTTCTATTTATCTGTGTCTGTCTCTTTCTGTTGCTGTTTCGGTTTCTCGGCTGCTTATTTTTGTGTCGGCTTTTGCGTTTTGCGTGTTTAACCCTTTGAGGTTACATTTGGCGTGTGTTTTGGGTTGCTCCCTTCCCCCTTCCCACTGCCCCCTTCCCCCTTCTCTTTCCCTTCCCCTGTTGCCCTCGTCCCCCGTGAGTTTGTTTGCAACTCCTTCTACGTTGTTGTCTGCTGCGAAAAGTGAGCAAAAATCACAAAAAAAAATTATAGCCGGAAAAAAAGGTTCACAATTTGCGTTTACGCATAGAAACAGCCCCGGCAAATAAAAAGGATTTCATAACAACAACAACAACAAATTCGAAAACAACAACAGCAACAAGCAAGGCTGATGAAAAGTAAGAGCTCAAATAAAAATGCTTGCTCCATCAGCAAGTAAATACAAACGATACCAGATAGATACACTGATAAAAAAAGGATCTAAAATCAAGATGTTGGTCTCAGAACTTTGGTCTAAAAAATGCTTCGAGAACATGAAAATCTTGAAATAAGAAAACACATCTTGATTCTAAGAATATATCAATTAAGACCAAGTTCTTGTTTTTAAGATCATAAATTCTTATATTTTCAAGACCACAAATCTTAATACAAGAATAAAAATTATTATTCTTTTAAGATTATATGTTCTTATTTATAGACCAAAAAGTTTTGAATACTTAAACCAAAAAATCTTAAATTAGGATTAAGCTTCTTTACATTATAAGAAGAATGAAGTAAGTTTTAGTTAACTTGAGGTCTAGTCATGTCGATATGACATTAAAAAACAAACAACAAAACATTTTCAATATACCAATCTCTGTCATCAGTACCGTTGTGCAGACTTGACCAAGCCTAACGTCATATTTAAGACGCCAGAACCAGTTGTGAATTCTAAGTCCCAAAAAGTGACATATTAATTGAAAAGCTAAGAGAAAAAGATCTAAACTCTGGTGCAAAACTATAAAAAAAAAAACAACACAAAAAGAAAAAAAAAAAAAAAAAAAGAAAAAAAAACACCCACCACACCCAAACAATAAACATCCATATCATTACATTTCTCAACCAATCCCACCCGTTCTTTTTCTCCCCCTTTTCCTTGTACTTATACAAAAAATAAATAATACAACACCACCCTCATACGGCAGCACTCCCCCCCACCAAAGAACAAACAAAAAAAAAAATACACCCCCCCAACACAAAGAAATAAATTATAAAAAAATAAAAAAAAATGAAACACAAAACCCCAAGAAGAAATTATAATAATCCATCCCCCCCACGGCAGCCCCCACAACCCCCCAGCAGTAGTGAGTACTGCCCCCCCCCCCCCCCCTCTCGTCAAACACAACACACCTACCAAAAAATAAAAAATCCAACGATCCACCCCCCCCAACCCCCTAACACACTCCCACCACCCAACACACCACACAACACAAATTTACAATTTTACAAAAAACAATAAATAATATTTATTCCTCCCAAACCCTTATTCAATACAAAAAAAAAAATTTATATAATTAGTATTGGTTTTTTGCGCTTTGCGGGGGTTGTGGGCCCTCCCCCCCCCCCCCCTTCTGGGTTTGGTTTGGGTTTCCTTGCTTTTTCTTCTTCTCCCCCCCCTCCCCCCCGCGGAAAAAAAATAACTCCTTTTTTTCCCCCCCCGCAACACTACCACCCCCCACCCCACACCCAACCAATTTTTTTTTTTTTTTTTTTTCCCTCCCTCCCTCCAATTATATCTTCCCCTCTTCCTCCACCTCCTCCCCCCCCCCCCCTTTTTAATCCCACAAAAAACCCAACAAAAAAAAAAAACAACCACTCTCCCCCCCAACAAAACACACCCACTATTTTTAATTTTTTTTCTTCCCAATAAATTTTTCTCCCAAACTTTTCAGTTTATGATCTAAGATTTTTATACTTATATTAAGAACTTAAGATTTTTTAGAATAATATTCTTAGTCTAAGTAATTTTGTCTTAAAATAATCTTATATTAGGAACAAAATCTTAAAATTTGAGAACTTTATTCTTATGTTAAGAACGATTTTCAAGATTAATATTCTTAGTTAAGTAATTTGGTCTTAAAATATTCTTATTTCAAGAACAAAATATTTAAGATGAATGTTCTTAATTTTAGAAAGTGGTCTTTTTTCAGACATCTGTGTGTACACAGAACAAAATAAATGGGGACCGGTGCAAAATTAGTTTGAGGTGGTGACAGAAATATGGGAATCCCAAATTTTCTTAAATTAAGCACAAAATGCTTGAATTAATAATTTTTTCCTCAATATTATCAGGGGTGCCAATCGCTTTCGCTTGAATTTCACTTAAATTTGTATGAAATTTGTATGAAATTTAAGAGAAATTCAAGCGAAAGCGATTTCTGTCGCTCTATCAGAATTTGTTCAGTCTAATGAAATTTTTTAGCCTTCTTAGACTATTTAAAAGCTGATTTCGTATTGTATTAATTTAACAATAATATCAAAAGTACAATCTCAAAAAATGCATTAGAATTTTTTAAGAATTCTAGAATGGATTTTTCTCAGTGTATTTCTGTGTAGCTGTGTGCATGATATAGTCATCGTATGCTCGGCATATTTAATCGCAAACGATGACGCAGAAAAAGTTCAAAGCCAAAAGAAGGAAGGAATTACGAGTACGAGTAAATCGTACCCCAAAATGTGGCATGCCCCAGTCGAGAAAAAAAGTGAATGAATGAATGCTACCTACCCCTGATCCGTATGCTGAATGTCCTTATGTTCTTATTGTCCTTCTGTTTAGTATAAGAAAAAGAGAGGGATGGGGGAGGCAGGAAAAGGGAAAGGGGAAAGGGAGGGGGTGTGGGTGTGGGTGCTTTGTGCCTCAAAAGGTTCGATTTAACCCTTACAACACCATGATTTTGTGAGTCATGTGTGTGAGATGAGCACGTCTCGTCTTATGATTATTATTATTATTATTATGATTATTATTAAGGGGTATCTTAAAGACTGAACTTTGAACTGTCTGAAAGGGTTGCTACCCTTGGTCCTTGTTGATTTCTGAGAGAGAACAACCGGGAAAGGCTATAGTCGAGTAGTTCCCGACTATAGGATACCCGTTACTTACTAAAATATATATAAAATGCTTTTTATTGCATACTCTTAGGCACTTACATTGCTTGAAACTTAAATCAGGCATTACTACCGGATTGTTTGGTCGATCTTCTTGCGATTTAGTAGGATGATAGCTAATAATAGTAGTTTGACGGACATTACTATATCGACTCGTCTGTTGAGGCTGATCAAGAATATATATACTCTATAGGGTCGGATATGCTTCTTTTTCCCTGTTGCATTCATATGACCAATAAAATACACATATTTTTTAGAAACGGGTATAAAAAGAAAGAGAGTGAGTATCCAACTAAAGCCGGAAGTCATTCAGGTAGCTGATCTGCAGCCAAAGCACCCTGTATCCGTGTATCTTCTCTGAACGCAACAGGATGTACATTAGAGCCACTAAACGTCCAATAAACGACAGCAGATCAACCACCAAAACCCACCACCGAAACGAACTCAAACCTTGTCCAGGTGAGTTGAGCCACAAAGGACAACAATAAGGACAACAAGGACGTCATTATCAGAGCATTATCAACGCACAATTATCATGTGGAAAAGTGATATGTGATGTTTATTGTGGACTCTGGAGTCAGAAAGCAGAATTCCTTCAAATTGTAGTTTCTCATCTTTCAATTCAGAGTACTCGCGTACTTGAGTCCTTGACATTGTCCTTGTCTCATTTCCATTGAAATTGGGAGCAAATTCCTTATACTGTTGTTGTATCTGTGTATCTGAGTATCTGATATCTTGTCCTTTTGGGCGTTGTGTGTAGTGCACACACACTTTTGGTCTGCGGTTTATTGGTTTGTAATAAGCTCTTTGAAGTGTTTAATTGAAGCTTTTGTTGTGTAATTAGGCGCCTAAAGTGAAGAGCCTCAAACAGAGACAGAGAGGGAGCAGAGATAAAGAGAGAGATAGAGAGCGAGAGAGAGAGAGGGAAAAGTCTTGAGGTGTTGTCTATTGGTAATTTCTTACGCCAAGTGCTGAAACTCACGTAACATGACTGAAAATGAATGTGAATGCGAATGTGAATGAATCTGTGAATCTGTGAATCCGTGAATCGGAGGATGACTGAAGTTGAAGGCTTTCCACAAGTGCCTGCTTTGAAGTTCTTCACTTTTGTTTGGTTTGATACGCCGCCAAAAGGTCGAACTGAAGGGGAATCCGATTTCAATCCGAATCAAATACTTAGTCATCTATTTAACTGTCAATTGTTTACTGTCGAGTAGTTAATAAGTCAACAAAGCGTTGTTAAGCACGGCAATGCACACGAGACAAGTTAAGAAGTGAATCAAGAATTCATTGAATTTAATTAGTTTGTTAAAAGGTAGGAAAATCTTTGAAATTCAGAAGGGAGTTCTTGTTGATAAAAGAACTAGACACTGAATTGTTAAATAAAAAGATAATTACTTCGCTTTCAATTAAAAATTCACAGACAAAACTTAAGTTTGGTCACTAGCGCAAGTATCTAAAAAATGAAGTAAGGTCATGACATTTAATGACTTAGAGAGAGACTAGAAATCTAACTTAGATTGTAAATGAAAGTTGTAAGGATCAGAAAGTTTGACTTTCTCACGTGCGTGAGATATGCATACTTATTATTATTATTATTATGAAATAATAAAATTTAGTATCTTTTAAAGAAAATCATTAAAATTTTGAAGCTATTTCTGAGTCACAAATTATTAATAGGCGATATTTAAACAGACTTTAAATTTTGTCACCAGCGTGAAAAAAATACACATTTTTACTAGATAACTTATTTAATTGTGTCACCAGCGTAAGTTAAATCTAATCAATGAATAATGGAATAATTCTTGATGATTCAAATTCAATCACTAGAAATATTGCAAATTTTGAAGTTTTTGACCAGGGACTGCAAATAAGAGTTATGACTGCTAATTTCAACAAAAAAAAAATCAATGTGAAGGAAATATGCTATTGTAAAATGGTATACACTAAAATTCCTATTTCAGTCGGAACTATCGATATCAGCCAAAAACTTACATTTTCAATTTATAAGATGTACATATATTAATCAAATTTAATTCTTCTTTTATATATTTATCTAACAAGTCAAACATAATCATTAAAATTCAGTTTTTAATTAAAAGTTATAAAATAACGTTTATTTCTGATTATTATTAAAAAAAAATAAAAGTTAAAGTGATTCTTTTTTTTGGTACGCTTACAATTTCTAGTATATTTTTGATATTTTTAGTTTCAATTGGTATTTTGTTTGACAATAATTACTTAACAGAGTATAAAAGAAAGGTCTCGAATCATAGATCGAGAATATTTTTAAATTTCGGTAATACTCCACTTGGTTCAAAATATATTCGCTTTAACTTTTATTTTTTGAGTTTTAAAATATTTGTAACTTTTAAAACAAAAACCGAAAATAACTCTTATTTTTTTTAAATCAGAAATAAGTGTTATTTTACAACTTTTAATTAAAAATGTAATCTTAATGATTTTTTTGACTTTTTAAACAAAAATTAAAAATAATTGTTATTTCGTAACTTTAAAATATAAATTTTCAAATAATTGCTAATTTTCATTTTTTTAAAACTCACAGATAAATTATGTTACTTTCAATTAGTTTTAGAATTTTGTCACCAGCGTAAGCTGTAAGGATCTCAGCAACCAAATAAAGAATTACTTACGGATAGAAAGAGTCAGATAAAAATAAAAGTTATTAAACATACAACATAAAAGAATATTTCATAGGCAACTGAAATTAGTCACAGGCGTATTTCAGTTGCATACAATCAGAAATAAATCATAGATCGAGTTACCAAAAGATACTTTCCCGCACTGAAATCAGATTGATATAATCGAATCGAATGAAAATTTATACATTTGTTATGAATACTGAATGACTGCACCGTGAATAGTGAATACAGTGTGAATAAAGGTGGCCTGATGATCAATTAAAAGTGAGTCAAGTGCTACAAAACTGTCATAAGTATATCATAGACCGTAATAAAACTGACTTAATAAGTGTTGACTATGAGAAACTTGCATTTTAAATTGAAATCACTTCAAGCTATTTTCAAATCATTTACTCATTCACATTGGATTCATAAAAAGAAGCAAAATACAAATGGAATGTCATGTATGTAAATCGGCTGCTGAAAAGTGTTGAATGTATCTGCGGAAGAATGGTAAAGATACATGCTGTTCTTTTTTTCAGCTCGATGATCATTTTCCATTCTTCAACTTGAGTTGTTGTTGTTGTTTTAGTTGTTGTTGTTGTTGTTGCTGCTTTGCCTAGTTGCTTGCATTGTCCTATTTCCGTCTGTTGCAACTGCAGCAGCAGCAAAAACTGATTCTGTTTAACGCTGCCTGCCTGCAGATACAAATGTATCTCAGCATTTACACACTGCAAGCTGTGAGTGCTGATGTGCCGTCGTCTCAACTGAATGTCTGACTGGCTGTCTGAGTGAGTGTGACTATTTGTGTGTGTGTGTATTATTATTTATCATAGCCGCATTTTTATTTTTGTGTATCTATGGAATGCAGCAAGCAGGCAGGCAGGCAGCACTCAGCTACGGATTCAGATACAGATACAAATGCTGAGGTAAAATGGACTGCAACTGCAACTGCTGTTTGCTACTTCGAGTATCTTCTCGATGGTCGCTGTTTTCATGTTTCGCTTACAGATTCAGATACACATACAGCTGCAGATACAGATGCAGATGCAGATTCAGATGGAGATACAGATGCAGTTGGAGATACTTGCAATGCAAAACGGCATTATCTTTGACCGTTGATAATGATAATCACAAGCGATCTTTAGTTTTTCATCATCATTATTATTATCATCATTATTATTATTATCATTATCTTCATTATCTCCATTCATCATTATTTGTACTTTGTGGATTTCGCTCTGTTTGTTGCTTTTGTACTTTTGTGAATTGTGGCATAATTTCCATTTCCCCCAGCTCTCCACAATCTCTCCCCACTCTTTGCTCTTCCCCCCTCTCCTCTCTCCTCTCCCCTCTCCACTCTCCATCGACCATCAGGCAGCGCATAAATTTTTTATTTGTTTGGTATTCATCTTATTTCGTTTAATGTATTTTTATTTTCAGCTTTTGTACATATTTTTTTTCCTTTACTTCTGCGTTTTCTTCTTCTTCTTCTCTTTTTTTTTGTTTTGTTTTTATTTTATTGTGTGTGTGTGTTTTTTTTTCTTTACTTTATTTTTCAGCTTGTTTGGTGTTTTTAAGGTAATTTTTGTTGTTGTTGTTTTTTGTTGCGTATAAGTATTTTGTGTGTTAATTTTTATTGTTGTTGTTGTCGTTGCTGTTGTTGTTGTTGTTGTTGTTGTTGTGGTTGACGGGTTTGTTCAGTTCAGTTCAGTCATTCAACTATATAAAGCATTTATTTTTCTTTTTTTATTCTTCATTGTCGCTCGTTTTGTTGCCCGTTTTTTTCGTTTATTATTCGGTTCGTTTCGTTTCGATTTCATTTATGTAGTATGTACAATTGTTGTTGTTGTTATAGTTGTTGTTGTTGTAGTTGTTGCACTTTTGTTTGGAGTGTGTGGGCATCCACTTTGTTGTTGTAATTGCGGTGTCGTCGTCATTGGGGCGACTGCATGAATAATTATTAAGTTGTAGACAATGGGCAAGAAAGAGAGGGAAAGAGTGAGAGAGAGAGAGAGAGAGAGAGAGCGAAACGCAGGAAGGAAGTGATCTCCCTTTGGTTTTGTGTAAAAACTTCATTGCGACAGTTCAACTCAATTCAATTGTCTGCTTATTTTGTCTTTCACATTTCTCTTGTCTTCTCTTCCCTCGTCTTTTTCTTATTTTATTTTTAGCATTTTTATGAATCAAAGTATTTTTAGTTGTTATTGACAAGCAAAACAAATGAGGCATGTTTACAAAAACATAGGTTAAAAGATTTTTAGATTCAATTTCAACATTAAGAATTTAGCATAAAATTTGTTAATTTATTTAAGCTGCTCCACACATTAATTAGGCCATTAATTTGAGGGCCTTCATTAATTACAGCATGCTGATCAATTTATGTGTCATGGTCTTTAATTTATGGCTTTTCAAATAATTATAATTACCAAAAAAAATGCTTGGAATTTCGACAATTAATAAAAGCAATAAATTGTTGTAACAAATTTATAAACATTACAAGTTACAAGCAATTTAATATCATTTATAATTCAATAAATAAAATAAACTCATTTTTAAACTATTAATGAGTCTCCACAAAAATGTAATTAAACTAATTCAAATTACATTAGTGTGTATCAATCTACTTTTTTATTTAAATAAATAAAACAAACAAGCCACTTATTAATGAAAAATAATAGTTATTATTTAATTACATTTAAATAAATTAAATTTTATTATTAATATATGCATCATCATTTTTAATATTCGATATATTTTTTTAATTATTACATAACTACATATATTTATATTTATCTAATTACCAGAAATGTTATAATTCAATAAATAAAATAAAGTAATTTTTAAACTATTAATGAGTCTCCACAAAAATTTAATTAAACTAATTCAAATTACATTAGTGTGTATAAATCAATGTTTGTTACTTTTTTCTTTAAAGAAATAAAATTAACAAACTACGTATTAATAAATCTCAAAAATATTAAATTAAATTATTTAATTAATTTTAAGTTATAGTTATTTTTTAATTACATTTAAATATATTAAATTTTCATATTAATATATCATTATTTTAAATATTCGATATATTTTTTTAAATATTACATATCTACGTATATTTATATTTACCTAATTACCAGAAATGTTCGTAAATCGTTTGTAAAAATGCATTATCCATTATGTTGTTAACGGTTTCCCTTGCAACACTTTCAAAAACACTGCAACCGTGTTGAATAATTGAATTTCTCCAAGTTGTTCAATTGTTGTTGCCAGTAAACACATTAATACTTAATTATACTTATCAAATGGAGTACACCTTCAATTTTCGATCCAAATTCCAATTCATTGCCATATCAATTTACCACAACACAACACACAAATATCCGTTCAAAAGGGAACCAGAAAAACAACAACAACAACAGGCAACAACAACAATTCATTCATACCAAAAAGCCACAACGATTTGAGCAAAAGAGATAGCCAAAGAGAAAGACAGAGAGAGAGAGAGAGAGAGAGAGAGAGTGGGAGAAAGAGTGAGAGAGAGAGTGAGAGAGAGATAGAGAATTCCTTTAGCTGCTTCACATTGAAATTCAGTTCTTCAGCTGCAGTTGCTTTTGGCTTCTTTTGCAGTTGTTGTTCTCGTGTTGTTGTTGTTGTTGTTTTGTTGTGATATTTATGTTTTCATCAAAAGGCAGCCAGCAATCAAAATGCGCTGCACTTCGCTATACCACACATACACACAAAGATACAGATACAAGCTGCAGATACAGATACAAATACAGATACAGATACAAAAGCGCACAGGTACATAAGGCAGCCACATACAGCTGTATGTATGTAAGCAACAAAAACGACAACAACAACAACGACAGCCAACAGAAGGCAACGCTTTAACCTCATATTTATCCAACAGATACTTATAGCGCTAAAAAAAAAAAGAAAAAAAAACGTTGACGACGACAACGACAAATACAAAGAAAAAAGAAGAAGAAGCAGAGGCAGAAAAGGCAGAAAAAAACAGCAACAGCAAGAAATAAAGGCAGTCGTCGTGTGCACCCCCCCACACTCTTCCCCCTCCCCCTTCACCTTGGCATGTTAGCAGCAGTCGCTTTTTTTGTATGGCAACCCAAAAAGAAAAATTGTTCAAAATGTTGAGGCAAAAAAAAAAAGAAAAAGATACACAAAGAAAAAAGAAAAGAAAACAAATTTCAATAAAATATTATTACGCTTACGTTTATATCGACAAGCGAGGCAGCGTGTATCTTACAGATACTCATAGCCAGATAGAGATACACTCGCACACACAGGCCAAGTGTTCATTCGATAGTCGCCAAGCGTTATAAATAAACCATATCCATCAATTGCTTAACTCAAAACAGCGCTAAAAGATACAAAGATACGAGAGACTCTCGATATGTTTTCTGTGTGTCTGAGATACAGATACAGATACAGATACAAAACGGCACCCAAATAAAAACAACAACCACAGCCACAACAACAACAACAAGAAACGCCAAGAAAATCGTCAGGCAGCGACGTCGACTGATAAAATGTATGAAAACAACAACAGCAACAACAACAACAACAGCAAGCCGTACAACACAAGTACAAAAGAAAAGAAAAAACAAAAATCTCAAAGTATCTGCCGACGCAAAGTCGACATCGCTGCCACTGTAACTGAAACTGAGCGAACATCGAAGCATTGAGATGCCTTTTATTTGTTTTGTTATGTTGCACACACTCACACACACACACATGTAGCTGCTGCTTCTTTCACTTTGAACGGGCAGGCAGCCAAAGCACTCAGCATAATTTTTTTGCACGCTCTTCGACTTGCACGTGGAAAGGTGTCTGCCTCAAACCAAGCAATAACAACAAGAACAACAACAACTACAACTACCACAAAGAGAACAGCAAGCATCGTCAAGCAAAGTTCATCGTTTACTGCCGCCGCTGCCTCTCTTCTCACGCATTTTACTAGCCCAGCACCCCACAGCAATAAAAACAACAGTTACACAGCAGCAGCAGCAGTCAAAGTCCTCTCTCTCTCTCTTTCTCTCTCTCATACTCTCTCTTTGTAGTTCACTCTCTGTGTTTTACTTGCCGAGTCTGAAATGCGCAACATATTTGTGACTGACCGACGCGACGCGACCCGACGAGGAGAGCGTCGGGCTGACTGACTGACTCTCTCGCTGTCTGACTGACTGACTCTCTCACTGTCTGACTGGCATTACCACCCACCACCCACCACCCTGCGCCTGCTGCTGCTGCTGCTGTGGCCTCTGCCTGCGTCGGCGTTAACGTTAACGTTGTCTGCTTTTTCATTTTACTTTGCCATTTTATTTGTTTCTTTTTTTTTTGCCTTACTACTATTTTCACGCTGCTGCTGTGACTACCAAATGCAGTTGTTGTTGTAGTTGTTGTTGCCGACGCTCTTGCTACATAATTGATTTTAGTGCTGCGCTCTCTTAGTGTTGTTGCTGCTGCAGTCGCTTGTTGTTGTTGCTGCTGCTCCTGCTGCTGCTGGCAGTTACTTTTAGTGTAATCTCAACAGTTGCCGCTGTTGTTGTTGTTGCTGTTGAGTGTTCTTCCAGCAGCCGCAGCAACTTCTGCTCCACCCCCCTCCCCCCTCCCTCACCCTCTTTGTGCTTCTTCACCACCCATTTGCCTCCTTGTTTAGCGCTTTCGTCGCTCGTTGTTGGCTCTGGGTTTGGTTTTGGTTTTGGTTTTGTGAAAACCAGATTTTTGTCGTTTTATGCATTAAATTGTTTTTACAGCCGCGCTTTATATACAGGGTGTTACCATTGAGTTTTCAGACAGCGACAGCACCCTGTTTAATTTAAATTTTGTAATGCAATCATACAAAATAATATTTAAAGTAATGTTTACTTAAAAAAAAAACACTTGGAATTTATTAATTATACTTAAAAACGGGAATTGAAACCGTAACCATAATCGTATCCGTTAACCGGAATTAACCGATTAAAATTGGTAATCGTAACCGAAACAACTCCAAAATTATTCCAACCGAAATAACCGTTTAGAAACCGATTCATTCTAAACGGTTAAATGCTGTTCTGCAAAACATTAAACTGTATTATATTGTTAAGGAATGATCATCGTTTTTTAAAACTCCATTTTATTGTTAATTCTAATTTGAATATTGATCTCAAATAAAAGATCTTGTTATTTGAAATCCTTACCATTTTTAACATATCTGTATTTCGAATGTTGCCTAACTGTTGGGTAACCATTAAATGTAGACCCTGTATGTACATAGTGGAACACCCTGTATATTAGTGAGTTGTACTCAACATGACTAAAAAAGTGCACAAGAGGCAATGTTTGGGATGTGTCATGTCCTAATCTATGTACAGCTGCTGGATAAAAGCACCCTGTATCGCGGTCACAGTCACAGTGACAGGAAGGCACAACAGGAACACACAGCAAAGACACAACACAACGCACATAAGCATAAGTCCATGACACACACACACACACACACACACACAATGGCAGAGGGGCGAACGAACAGGCAAGCAACAAGAAGAAGGAACAACAAGAACAACAACAACAAGCAGCGAACGCATTTACACAGATACGGATACAGATACTCACTCGAACCTCCCTCGCCCTCGCACACGTGCATAAAACCGACGACGGCCTACAACGCAATACACTTCCTTTTACACACAAACACTCGCACACATAAAGTGAGAGAGGCACACGCAAACATACATACATATATACATACAAACAATGGCATAAGCATAACCCAATGAAGCTGCCATCATCGCACAACTGTCGACGTTTATTGTTGTCGTCGTTGTTGTTGTCGTTGTTGCTGTTGTTGTCGTCGTTGCTGTTGCTGCTGGCTTTGCCTGGCACTCCAAAAGACTTCCTGCGCCAGGACGGCTGCGTTTCCTTCTCGCATTGAAATTATGACAAGGACTGCCAAAAATCGACGGCGAAGAAGAGAGCCAAAATAAGAGAAAAAAACAGCATGTTAAATAAAATAAAACATAATTTTATGCCAAAGCAACAAACACATTAACACTGCCAGCCAGCGGCAGCGCCGTCGACGTCATCAATAAATCGCACGACCAACCAAGCGAACGACCCACCAACCAACCACCCACCGCACAAAAGCTTACAAGCCACACACACACACACAAACACACAAGTACACACATATACACACACTCACTCTCTCTCTCTCGCTCTTTCTTTCGTACGCTTGCTCTCACTCTTGCTCTGTCTCTTTACCACCTCCAACAGCGCCGCTGCGCTCGTTTGTGTTTTGAAAATTTAATCTCGATATGGCAACAAATATGCTACAATTTCATTGAGATGAACACCCGATACGGATACGCCGCTGCCAAAGCCGAAGTGGCCATCGGAGCCAGAGAGTTGAGTTGAGTTTAGTTGAGCCGAAACCATAACCGAAGCCGAGCAGTAGCCGAAGCTGTGTGTTGTGTTTGGGTATGCATTTAATTCGCAGTGAATTTCTCACGCTGTGCAGCTGCTGTTGCTCTCTGTGCGTCTCTGTATGTGTGCGAGAAGTGTAGTAGTAAATACACTACTACATTTTTCCGTGCTAATTGAGTGATAAATTGGGAGTGGATATTTGGGCATGACTCGACTTTGCCGAGAGCGCGAACTGAGCGTGAGCGCGTGAAATGAGAGCATACATGTATGATAGACAGAGTGCGAGAGCGCGTGTGTGTGTGTCGAGTGTCGAGTGTTGTGTGCGGCAATTGATATGCTCAGATTAAATTGTTAAATGTTTTTTATTCGGGTAATTAAAGTATTTCAATTTTGCGGCCACTCGACGAACGCATACAACGATTTGAGTGAGTAAATGAATATGTGTGTGTGTGAGTATGAGTGTATTTGAGCATATGAACTGATTATTTATTTATTTATGCAGTGTTGAGTTAATTTTTAATAATTGAATTTAAATAAAAAAATTTAAATCAATCAAAAATAAAGGCAAAACCATTTATTGCATATTATGTATATTTTTTTAGATATTTTGCATACTTGTTAATTGTTTAAGTATATTGTCAACGTTTAAGAAACAATTAATTTGCATTTTAATAACACTCAATTTGCATATGTAAGCCCCCATATCGAATAAAAAATAATAAAAAACAAAACTGTCCAAATTGCGCCCCTGGCAGCCGTAAATCATTCAAATATCAACCACAAATCACAACAATTAAGACAAATGTGCTGAAAAATCTACTTAACGCTACCCACTCACACAGATACACACACGCACACAACTCACTCTCCCAGATACAATCGTATGTGAGAGACCCATTAAGCGCTTTCAAAACAAACCCAATAAATGTCAGTGGCTGCAAAAAGGTAGTAGTAGTAGTAGTCGAAGTAGTAGTAGTAGTAGATTCTACTACTCTTTACGCTTTTACACTAAACGTAGCGATAAACGCACGCAAAGAAGTCAAACAAATTGACATACGTATAATTATTATTTTACTTAAGTGCTCGCGCGTCGTCGCCCCTTAACAGTCAAATGAATACCAAACACAGCGACCTGAAATAAATCAAGCGCGCGAGCGAGCCAACATGCCAAAGAGAGCGGGAGTGACAGAGAGAGAGAGAGAGAGAGAGAAGTGCGTGAACTCAAGAGAGCCGTCAACTGTACCACGCGCGTTTGCTCGCAGACGACGCGCTCACTCTCTTGCTCTGCCTGAGTATGAGTTTGTGTGTATGTATGTGTGTGTGAGTGTGTGGGTGTGAAGGTAGCGCCGCCATCGCAGCAACAGCAGCGACAGCAGCAGCAGCGACCATCGCTGCTGTCGACAGTTTCCCGTTCAGTCAGTTTCGAGTCGTGCCACGGTCAGCGTTGCCAGCCAGCTTCAGTTCCTTTCTGGCTGCCGTCGAATGTTGTCGTCGTTCGGTTGAAACACGCGCACCCGACACAGCGAATCAACAAATCAAAGAGAAGCATTTCAAACGCGGCACACGCAAAACGTTCAACAAACAAAAGAGATCACGTCAAAAATTGGAATTGTTGGAATTTTTATTCATTCAGATTATCATTTATGATTGAAATGTTTTTTTCAACAACAACAAAAGTGAAAATTGAATTATTTGTGGATTAACAATTCAACAGTGTAGTATATGCAAGTGTATTACAATTTATAAATATAAAATTGAATGTATAAACAACATTTCGAACAAAAATCAAATAATTCATTTGATCAAGTGAAGCAAACAAACAAACAAAAAATAAACAACTCAACACACAAAGCACATTTTATGGATTAAGTGCTATAAAAAGTTCCTGTTGCAACTCAGCAAAAAAACGACAACAACAACAACAACCACAGCAGCAACAACAACAACTTGGATTACTACAACAACAGTATTAACACACAAACAAACAACAACAACAACTAGCACAACAACAGCAACAACAACAACGACAACAAGTGAAACAGTTAAAAAACAAGAATTTGAAAAAAGTGCAAAAAATTATTCAAAAATTTTGCTAGCAACCAAAAAGAAACAAATACAAAATAAACAACAACAACAACAAATTGGAAAACCTTGTGCAAAATAAAAACAAAAAAAACAGAGCCAAGAAATGTGAAAGCGTAACAAAAAACAAACAACTAAAGTGAAAGAAAAAAGTGCACAAAAAAAGTGAAGATCAAAAGAAAAGAAACAAAGTTGAATTTAACTTTGGCAAAATGTCGCTGAACCTTTGAGAGCGAAAAGCAACAGAAACAAAACAAAAGTGACACTTGTGAAAAAAACAAAACAAATAAACAACAACGCACAGTGGGACACAGTGTGTGTTTTAATGCATATGTATTTGTGTTGATGCCATGCAATTGATTGTTGACAAAATTCCCATGTATTCCAAACAAACAACGAAGCGCAATTCCAAAAAGTAAGTGAAACAACCAAACAACAAAATTTGATCAAAAATGTAATTTAATAACAATTAATAAAATAATACAAAATATATTAAGATTCAAGTGAAAAGTGACTGCAAATAAACAAAAAAAATAAAGATAGCAAGAGAGAGCGAGAGAGCTGCAATAAACAGTTACTGATAAGGCGACAACAACAACAAGCAAACAAACAAACAAACAACATCAGCTGCTGCCTCTGCCTCTTCTTCTTCTACACGCACCTGTCCCAACAACAACAACAACAACAATTCAGAGAGCAGCTACAACAATTTGCACAATAAAGCAAAACTTAGGTAAAATATCTAAAAATAATAAATTCCATTTAAAACAACAAAGACCAAAAACAACTCTAAATAATGCCAAAAAAAAAAAATAAGAGCTTATCACTGTACTTTTATAAATAATTATAAAAAAGAATAATAATAATTAATAACAAAAAAAAATAAAACTCAACTCAATGGCAATTTGTAATATTTCTTTATATGTATCTCTATAGAGAATCTTTTAATTGTTGTGCTTTGAAAGGAATGTGCTTTTGTTTTTAGATATTTTATGTAAATTTTTGTAAAAATTATGCTTTCTTTGTTGTAGATACAATAATCATAATAAATACATATATATTAAAATTAGTTGTAAATTGTTAGCAGCAATTTATAAACCTATAATTGGAATTTGTTACGAAAAAAATTATTATATATTTTGAGAGTTCTTAAAATGAGTTCAGAAATTTCTGGAGTTAAAGTATAGCCAATTCATGTTAAAAATCTTAACAAGTTTGTAAATGAAACATTAATTTTTATATTTTAGAGTTAAAATAATTTGTTGGATCTAGAATTGAATAGCGAGAATCTTCTCGATAAAAAATATTCCTATGCATTTAAGGCATAGATTATTTTACATCCATATTTCGAGAAGATGCTCGCTATTTATCAAATTCTAAAACTAAAAAAATTTACTTATTCAGTTAAGTCATGGAAATATTATTTATCGAGGCGATTCTTGCTATTATTGCTAATCTTGCTAAATAACAAGTGATTAAAAATATAAAATGTTATGATTAATAAGTTTCACATATTTTTTTAATGTGTGCATATTAGTAATGAATTATATTATATACTTTTGTCGCTTTAAAAAAGTTCATTGAACTGGAAACATATTTTTATTGCTCCAAATATTTTTTAATTAATAATTACTCATTTTTAAAATAAAATGCTAAAAATGTCTTAAGCTGCCCTCGCAAACACATCCTCGCATCAGCTGTGACAACCGTTACGCCTCGCTCACTACTCACTCACTACCGCTCTCTCCCTCGCTCTCAGGCTTACGCACAGCTGACCCATAATTGACTCACAAACACACAGGCACAAACATACTCTCTCACACACACACACAAGCAGACTCACCTCAATGTTTGCACGTACGCCACAAGAAATAGAAGCAGAAGCTGATGGCAAAGGAGGAGAGCAGTAAGAAGGGGAGGAGGAGGAGGAGGAGGCAAGGAGAGCGTTGCTCTTCCATCAGCCTTAGAAAACATTTGAGTGCAGCTCAATTTGTTGCGACTTCTGCCTCTTCTTCTTCTTCGACCTACTGCTGTTGCTTTGTTGTTGTTGTTCTTGTTGTTGGAGTTTTCCATTGAACTATTTTCGTAGAACGAAGGCGCACAAGACAGAAAAGAATGAAAGAACATTTTCCCAAACCGATACATTGTCAGTTCGTCAGTTTGTCAGTTTGTCGGCATTTTGTAGTTTCTGTTTTTTTTTCGCCCAAATTCTTGAGTATCTTTTGTAAGGCCGTCAAAGGGGCGGGGGAACGTCGAACATAGAGGGACTTGGAAAGAAAAGGTCAAACTAAACCGAAACCGAACGAAGCATACAAACTCGACTCATCTGGGACTGGGACTGGGACTGAAATTGGGATTGGTTTTAAGTCGGGGTCTGTTTCTCTCTCTGTCTATGTTTCTTTCTTATTATTTCTTTTTTTATTTTTTGCCTACCTACGCCTTTCTCTCTGTCTGCGGCGTTTTTCTCACATGCCACGCATATTTTTCCCTCCACAACAATGAGCCCGTCTTGTAATTCATCACAACGGCTGGAAAATGCCGGCACAGGTATACGAAAACTTAACCCATCTAAGGCCACAGGTAGTCAAAAGTGCCCTCAGCTCAATTCACTAGAATAATATAGAAAGTATCTGAAAGATACATGCCGAATGTTTTGCTAAAACTCTTTAACTGCTCTTATAAAAATAAAAATACTCCACAAATATGACGCAAAAAACCTCTGTGCGAAATTAACACCCTGCACACACCCTCTTTCGAGACGAAAAAAAAATAAACACAGCGAAAAGCGTTGAAAAAATGCAAAAAAATACATGTAAATATCGAAAACTATGCGACACATCAATCAACCACCAAGGCAACCAAATCACAACCCATCACAAGTGAAGCCGACGAGCAACCACCGAACAGCAATAGCCAAAAAGGACGACAAAGTAGCCGTTCTTACCTCCCCGAAGGACTTCCTGTTCTCGGTCTGCCTTTGGCAATTTTCACACGGGAAATAAAAATGCGATACAATAAGTAAATAGCAGAAAAACAAAACCTAAACGCGGAAAACCATTTGCAAATCGCACAAAGGAAAAAAATACATATACATACATATATATAAACAACTGTGAACAACCCCCCTGAGAATATGAAAGGAATAGCGTTAGGTGCAACCAGACAGAGAGTGAGAGTGAGAGAGAGAGAGAGAGCGCGAGAGACTTTGTCATTCTCTCATTAACCCCAAAGAAACAAACATTCATAGCATTTATTGCTTTATCGAGTCCACATGCACTTATAAAAATGCCTCTAATAAGTGCAACCCAATATTAATAAACCCATCAGGCTAACCGTCCCGGGGGCTGAACCGATCAACCCTCATAGTGCCCATAACAATATATACATATACAACAATCTACAGTTACACGTGTAAAATAAACCACCCCGTTTCATTTCGTGGGCCTACTTTTAACCCCCTTGTGAGTGAAGGTCAACGCTTGTCTTGCATATCTAATTGAAATTTGGATTTGATTAGGCATTAATGGGTTAAGAGTCTGACTTTTGACTTGTGATTTTCCAAAGATGGGAATTGTCCGCAAAACACCTTGAAGAAGTCACAATTTACATACCATTTATCATTAATGGGTTAACAGTCTGACTTCAGATCTTCCCAAAAACAATGTTAACCATCATTTGTTCTCCAAGTTTGCATTTACCAACACTTGAAGTTGTCCTCAAAACACCTTAAAGAAGTCACACTTTAGATATAGTTAGGCATTATCGGGTTAAGAGTCTGACTCTGCACTTGTGATCTTCCCAAAAAGATGTTTACCAGCACTTGTTCTTCAAGTTTGCATTTACCAACACATTTACCAACGCATTTACCAACACATGCCCGCAAAACACCTTGAAGAAGTCACAATTTAGATATAATTAGGCATTAATGGGTGAAGAGTCTGACTTTTGACTTCAGATCTTCCCAAAAAAATGTTAACCAGCACTTGTTCTCCAAGTTTGCATTTACCAACACTTGAAGTTGTCCTCAAAACACCTTAAAGAAGTCACACTTTAGATATAGTTAGGCATTATCGGGTTAAGAGTCTGACTCTGCACTTGTGATCTTCCCAAAAAGATGTTTACCAGCACTTGTTCTTCAAGTTTGCATTTACCAACACATTTACCAACGCATTTACCAACACATGCCCGCAAAACACCTTGAAGAAGTCACAATTTAGATATAATTAGGCATTAATGGGTGAAGAGTCTGACTTTTGACTTCAGACCTTCCCAAAAAAATGTTAACCAGCACTTGTTCTCCAAGTTTGCATTTACCAACACTTGAAGTTGTCCTCAAAACACCTTGAAGAAGTCACATGATAAAAACTCCGCCTCCAAAAAATTAAAAAAAAAAAAAGAAACGAAACGAATACGTTTAACGACCCAATTAAAAGGCAACCAGCACTTGATATCAGCTAGAGCAACGAAGAACCAACACATTCGCATAGATATAGTAAAATATATGCTTAAAACGGAAAAACAGACCCAAAAAACCAAAAAAAAATGTGAAACGCAAGCCGAAGTACAACAAATGTATAAATAGCAACCAAAGTTGTCAGACCCATAGATAGATAGCACCCGCAGTTATAGTTCCAGTTTCAGTTCCAGTTTCTCTAGTCTAAAACAGAAAATCAAAGGTAACCAAAATCTTATCAGTTCGAGCAATAACAACAACAATTATTGGAGCAAAGTGTTGTTTTGTCAACTGACTGACAAACAGATCGTACCGTCCGTTCAATTCTACACAATGGAAATTTATATAGCTCCAATCTCTCTTCTTCTTCTTCTTCTTCTCTCTCTCTCTCTCTCTCTCTCTCTTTTTGGTCGTGGTATGCAGAATTGTCGAGTTATCGCATCGCTTATCGGTGCGTTCTTCTTTTTAGAGGTACGATATACCCAATAACTGACAATCGGTTCTGGCCCGTAGAATACCGTTTACCGATTACGAATAACGAATTACGATTGTCGAATGCCTTCGGAGATTGTCAAGCGTTTTTTCTTCTGGTTTTTTTTGTGAATGGAACTTGCTTGAGTCTAGCAAATATTTATGATATTTAGCGATTGCATTGTGAAACGAGTGCAGAAATGAATGAACAAAAATGTGCTGAGAACTGGAAATACTTGTAATTACGAATTAAATGAAAGTACTTGGCGATTACGATAACATTCAATCAACTGCAAGGGTTAAAGTTCGACAGCAAATAAGTTTTAATGATATCTGAAGTGTATATCTACATAATAAAATCATTTAAAATCAATTCTAACCTCAAATTAGCAACTGTTATAGTTTCTGAATCGAAAAACAACTTTGTTTTAAACAATTTTTTTATTCTTAAACAAATTATTATATAATTAATTTAAAATGTATTATAAAATTAGTAAATAAGATTTTAGATTAAAAAAAATACAAACAGTTGTTAAGAGAAAATTAAAATGTCATTGTAAAAATCAATTGCATGTTGAATTCTAACCTCAATTGCGCCATTCTTTGTGATTCTCACTGATTTGTAGACTTGAAATTGCTGCTATGCCAGCGGTGGGCACGCAATGGCTCCGGGAGCCAGCGGCTGCTAACGAATGGAAATTTGGTGCCCACCCCTGCTCTACGCGATTCTCACAGCTACTTGTCTGTTTATCAGCTGTTTACAGTTTCCGACTTCCTCATTCCACAGACTTGAAATCAATGTTGTGGTTATGTTGAAAGATTTGAAGATTTTTGAATTTATGTTACAATTTTTTTATTTTTACTTGAGCTGCTTTTTGCGAACAATTTTTGGGCTTGTTTTGTTTGTTGTTTAGCTGTACTTCAGTCGACAATTTCTGCCGTTGTTGTTGTTGCTTCGAACTGGTTTTCAAGTACGACGCCAGCAGCGACGTTGGCGGCGACTGCGACTGCGACGCCAGCGTCGATTTATGCGTTGAGTTTTTCGTCGTTTTTATTTGCGCTGTTGCAATTTTCGCTTTGTTTTATTTAAAAAATGTGATTTATGTATATTGTTTATGTGCTTGTGTTGTTGTTGTTGTTGTTGCAAAATACTTGAGCTAAAATTATTGCAGCTTCTTTTTTTTTGCGTTCGTCGTTGTTGTTGTTGTTGTTGTCGCTTGACAGTCAGCCTTCGATTTATTTTTAATGTTTATGTGTCTCTAATTGTTTATGATTTTTGCGCCGAGTTTTGTTCAAACTGAAACTCGCTGCCATTTTGGCCATTTCACGATGGACGATTGTGTTTAATTGGCGATTAGATAAAAATACAACAACAACGACAACCAAACTCTGATGACGCTAACGAATTATCCAATTCGTTTAGAATTATTTTGTATATGCCACAAGGTTGTTACAACAACAACTGCTAGCTGGCATAAATTTTGTTTCAGCAAAACTGACAGATAAGATAGGCAAGCGACAACGACAACGACAACTGCAGCAACAACAACCACCGACAACAACCAACAACGCAAAACTGTCGCTGATTGATAGTTACACTGACTAGAGTGTGAGAGAGAGAGAGGGGGAGTGAGAGAAAGAGAGAGGAAGAGTAACAGACAGCCTAAAACTGGAACTGCCATTGCGGGCAACGTTGTTAGTTGTTGTTGTTTGTGTTGTTGTTGTTGTTGTTGATTAGCGCGTGTTACAAGTCAGCGTTGCTTTTTATCGCTGCACACGCAGACAACAAAAACCATTTGGGGTTACATCACAAGGACAGCAGTAGATACAACTACAACAACAACAACAACACTGACTAACTAACAACAACAACAAGGAGAGTGAAATGCAATTACAAAGTTTGTGAAATGCACTGCACTTTTTATTTATACGTTGAACTCTGTAAATATGACACAAATGACACATGAGCTACAGTGAACACTGCCAAAGTCAAACAGTTTCTAAAAAAATTTAAAAAACAGGAAACAAGAAAGCAAACCAAAAACAGTTTTGAGTGGCTTTGAATTATTTACAGTCAATTCAAATTAAATTTTTTAATTTAGATACAGTAAAAACTGCAACTAAAGTGTCATTTATTTATAATCTAAATATTTATTACAAGTCTCCTTTCAATTGTACTTTTCAAATTGAAAGTTTAGTACTTGACGCCCAGAAGTATGCAATCTTTTTATTGCAACACTTATTTGCATAGACTTCAAAAATGTAACATTTAAAACATGTTTACATTAAAAGTATAAACATTTGCAACGATTTTAAAAACATAAAAAAATATATAAAACATTTAATTATATAAGTGGTGCAATGTTTGCTGACAGTTATTTGCATTAACTTAACAAATTTAACAATTATATTTTTTTATTTACTTAAAGTAAACATTTGTTGACGAATGAAATTGAAGGTACAACTTTAAAGAAATACATCGATAAGCTTACAGTAGAATCTCAAATCATTAAATAAAAGTTGATCAAATTGAAAAGAAATCAAAACTTTAAATTAAAAATTAAATTTGAGTTCAAATAATATAAATTGTGTTTAATTAAAATTAAATAGTTTCTAGTTAGATGGAATATATTAAAATATGCATTAATTGTGCTCTACTGTGCCATATATCGCCTAAATACACATACACACACACACACACACACATATGTATATACTCATAAAATGGCACGCATTTCAGCATGCTAATTAGTGCCATTAGACACACGCACACACATAAAGTGTGCAAATAAAAGTGCAGCTCATATTGCGTATACGCAATGTGTGCGGTCAACGACAAAACGTTTTGTATGCGCTTGTTGTTGTCAAAAGTTGTTGTTGTTATGTGTATTGTTTTAGTTGTTGCTGTCGGCAGTTACAGGTGCCGAAAATGCGCCTAACAAATTTCAGCAGCCGTCGCATAAAAACCCCATTCAAATATTGCTCATACCACATGTGGTACGTTGAAGCAAACAAATCGAACAATGGGCAACAGGCCAAACAAAGTTTTATGCAATCTACCTAACCCCCCCCCCCACCCTCCTCTCTCCCTGTCTCTCTTTCTCTCTTACCGCAAGACCGTCAAAACATTTATAAAAATGAATTTAAAATCAACAGGAAAGGAAAATGCAACTGAGAGAAATTTCAAACCATATTTTACATAACGTGCCAAAGGGGGGAAATGTGAGGGGATAGGGGGTGAGTTGGGTATATGTATGTTTTTGTTGTTGTTTTGTTGCATTGGATTTTTAATCAAAAATGGTGCGTTCTTTTTTTTTTGAGTTTCTGCTTCGATATTTGTTGTTGGTTTTTGCCATTCGATTTTTATACAGTTGCCACTCAGCGTTGTCCCCTCTACTTTTCTCTCTCTCTCCCCCTCCCCTCCCCCTCTCTCTCTGTCTCTCTTTCCCTCACTCTATTTTTTTATGCAACTCATGCTCTTAAGGGATTTTTTGAGGGTTGTTGCTGTTGTTGTCGGTGGTTGCTTCCAACTTCGATTCGAATCGAGTCAAGTCTATTATGCTGATTTATTTTTATTTTTATTGCAATTTATGATGAACCGTTCTTCTGTGTGTGTGTGTGTGTGTGTGTGTGTGGCAAATAAGTCACAAGAAGATATTTACTACGCCCTTAACTGAAGTAACTTTATACGAATATTCAACACAGCAGGCGATTGGGCGCCAAGTAATTCAGTCTAAATGAAACCATAAAAGGCAGCAAAAAAAATAGAGTGTAATTCTCACAGAAAGGGATGGGGCTGAAGGGGTTGCGGAGTTGTGGGGGGTGTCCTGTAACTTGAGGCGCCGTCTAGTTTTCATGGTGTCACGCTGTGTTTTTATCCTTACACAAAGTTCAACTTTAAGTAGAGAACAAACTAAAGCATACCTGCAGGCGCCAAGAAAAGAGATAGAGAGAGGGGAAAAGAGAGATAGAGATAGAGTGCAGTCCTCCCAATGACATGTGAAAATTGCACAATTTTTAAAGCGACCCTCTCTCTCTCTCTTTGTATTTTTTTTGTTAACAACATACATATGTTGAAAAACAAAAAAACAACTGAGAAAAAATGCTCAAAATGCAATTTGAAAGCGGCAAAAACGAGAAGAGAAAAATTATGGAGATGAACAGAGTAGAGAGCAAGGAAAAGAGAATGGAAATGGAAGTGGAAAAGGGAAATGGAAAGGGTATGATGTGAGTTTTTGGTGGCTCAGCATTAAACACCCTTGAAAACAACTGTCAAACGCATTTTGAGAGGGTATCGAATGCACACAGCACACAATGAAAACGTTGATGATGATGATGACGATGATGATGATGACGAGCAGTTGTATAGGGGAGAGGAAGGAGAACGGGAGGGGTAGGAGTAGGAGCAGGGGGTTGGTTATGAAATAAAGCATAGACAGAGAGAGAGAGAGAAAACAAACACATCATAACAACTGACGACTGTCGCTCAACATTTTCAAATGTTATTGGTTTTTACATCAAAAAATGCTGGACAAGCTAAAAAAAATAAATAAAAATTCATGTGTTTGTGTGGAACTTTTGTAATTGCCTCACAATTCTGATGGCATTCAGTCGGTGTCTCTCTCTCTCTCGTCTCTCTCACTCTCTCTTCTTTGCCTCAATCTCTTCTCTCTGTATTCTGCAATTTTTGAAAATATTACGCATACGCAACGTTGACCAACAAAACCCCATTTAATCACTATAAACTACAACAACAACAACAAAGAAAAACTGTATAAATCAACTTGGTGCATTGATATCAATACTTATAAACCAAATTCTCCACGCCCCCTCCCATCCTCACCCCGTCCCCCCGCAAGTTCCGCTTGTTCCAAGCACGTGTCTGACAATTTTTTACGGCTTTCTACTGCTTTTTTATTACCTCCCTCTCCCTCTCTCTTTCTCTCTCTCTCTGTGTCTCTGATTTGTTTTGCTTTACACGCGCCAACAAATAAAAAGCGCACGGCAACTAATACAATAACAACATTGACAACAACAAACAGAAAATAAATAGAAAAAACCTTTGCACTTATATTTTATTATTTTTTACATATTTTTTGTAGGTTGTTGTATTTGGCAGTGTGTTGTTTTTGTTAGCCGCAGACATTTGCCAATCATGAACTTTAGCCAGACACAATGCATATATGTAGGTTTATTGTGTATTGCAATATTGTACAAGCCCAGTTTTGCCACTCCCCCTCTTTCCATTAAAAAACCCAAGCCACACACATATGGCTTGTGGACGGCGCCACAGTCGAGCATACTCGACTGTCGGAGACCCCGTACTTACTATGAAAAAGCAAACACTGCTTAAAATAAAATAATAATACAAATCGCTATTGGTTCAGATATCTCAAAAAACAAAAAAGTTTTTCATACGAAGACTCGATTTTCGACTGATAATTCCTATGGCAGCTATATGATATAGTGGTCCGATCCAAAGTTTGACAAAGTTAATAGACCCCTGTACTTTTTTAAGTACGGGGTCTAAAAACACATATTTCATTTCGTCTGCTGACATAAACAACCCTCGAAAGCCGCTTAGAAAATTATGAAAAGAAAACTTGAAATTAAAAATGATAAGAAAAAAACTTTAAAATTTTTACAAAAAAAAATTGTCTAAAAATGTGTTTTTATAATGTAATTGCTTTTGAAAGAAACGCTTAAAAAACATGCCAAGCTTTTAGTGTTGTATAAGTAGTCACCCCTTTCCCCTTCTGCCCCCTTTTCCCCCCTTTGCCTTTCCCCTCTGATCATCATCCATCAATTCAACACGGAAATCATTTTTGAGAGAGTAAAAAACTTTTATTTTTTTATGACCATTGCAAATTCAAGTGCGCGCAATTTGCAATTAAGAAAGGGGGAGGGGTGGGGAAAGAACAGGGCGGAAGATCAGCTGCACTGATTTTTGTTTCTGCTCACACATTTTGCATGCTATTTATTTTATCTAATCAATAAAGATATTTATATCTAATCAGCGCATAACAACAACAACAACAAACAAAACAAAGAGCAACAATAACTTAAAAAAACAACAACAACAGCAGCAGAATAACTGTACAAACACACACACACACATGCATATATTTATATTTAAGTTACATACTTACGTATTACGTAATGAGGCTGAACGAAACGAAACGAAACGAGACGACAACTTGACGATCATTTGACGATTGTATGACGATCTCACTCCCCTTCCACTTCCCCTGCCCCTTGCCACTTCTAGCTCTTTCTCTTTTCCACAAACGCGTTGAGCAATTTGTTTGTTTGCTGTTGATTTTTTTCGTTTTGTTAACGCTACATTTAGTTGTTTTTTTTTTATCGCGCATACACCTTGCACTATTTACGATCTATCTCGCTCCATCTATCCATCTATCTCTCTCGTGCAATCTGAAGGTTATGCTATTTAAAAGGCAGCACATTAACAGGAAGTTGCTCATAACTGTAACTACGCTAGATAATAACTAAACATTGCATGATCTTAGTAAAAGCAAAACTTAACTGATATGAAAATAATAAAACGAGAAAAAAAGTAGTGAAAAATAAAATACATTTCAATTGGTTTTATATAAATAAAATAATTAAAATTATTTAAAATTAACTAAAAATGGCAACAGTGATCTATAAATAATTAAATCTCCTTGCCGCTCTCCTTCGCTCTCTTTCTGTCAGCCTTGAAGCATGCCACACTAAATCAAATGTTGCTCATTTATCATTTATCAATCCTGTCCAGCTGCTCTGACCTGCTGACCTGCATTCACAGGTCCGCACTCTCTCTCTCTCTCTCTCGCTCTCTCGCCTTTATAGATTTTTCGCCGCACTCAAGTAGAGCGATTAGTTGAATTCGCCGGCTGTGGACTCAATGCTAATTTATCGTCACAGGTTCACTTGAATATCTGCCCCGCTCACGACCCCACCCCGCTCCGCCTCTCTCTCACGCTTATAGCACAAACATTTCCCCTCTCACACGCTCTGGCTCTCTTTATATTTTTCGTCTAGTTGCTGTTGTTGTTGGCCGGCAACAACTCGTCATGCGATTATCAGCCAATCGCTTAGTGTGCTATTTATTTACATTTGCCACTTTGTTGTTGTCTTTGTGTGTGTGTGTGTGTGTGTGTGTGTGTGTGCGTGTGTTCCTTACTTTTTTTTTCTGTATTTGGTTTTGTTGTGCGGCGCTGTTTTTTGTAGATGCGCAATTATTGTGAGCGTGTTACTTTATATTTCTGTATTGTTTTCTCTTTATTTATTTATTTTTTTCTATTTTTTCGTCGTACTTTTCCAACTCGCATTGCGTTTTGTGTTTGTGTTCTCGTCGTTCGCTTCATATGCTGCCAAGCTATTGTTGTTGTTGTTGTTGTTGTCTAGCAAATATGCTTAATTATTTTTACCTTAAAAGTAGCTCCATCAAAACGCGAATGTGAAAACAATTTCAATGGAATTGCGAGACTTTGTTTATACCTCAAAGGGTGTACAGAGGGGAGTAGATATAAAGGGAGGGGAAAGAGGGGAAATAAGCCCTGAGCCCATTTGACATTTTAGGCTTTTAAATGTCAAAACAGAAGAAGAAGCAGCAGGGCGACAAGTGAAGCTAACAAAATGCAATACAAAACAACACTCAACAACTTCATAATGATGTTGTTGTTCACTGATAATGATGACGAGAGCATCGTGAGCATAAAGATCTGACATCATCACCATAACAAACTGTTGAGTTGACAATTGAACAGAATTGAGAAGATTATCCATAGAAAACCATATGTACATGCATAACATAAAGAAACATTTAAAAATATATATGTACATTCTGAATGTGGCACACAATCATCATCAAACACAACAAAACTGACTCACAGAATCCAATGAAATCTTTCAAGTTATTTTTATAAAATTATAATGAAATGAGCATTGGAATTGTTTTTGCAATGTGCTTTGATTAAATGAACAATATTAGTTTTTTCTATTTAAAAATTCCCAGTTGCGAGTATTGTACTTCATGTGAAAGAATTTATTCTAATATACTTAGGCCCGTTTTTTCAATAGAAAATTTGACGTCAAATGTATAGAAATTAATGTCAAATTTGAAATTATACATTGAAAAACGGCCCTTAAGGAATCTTTGAGTCTGAAATAAAATATTGGATCAAGTACTTTTATCTACATATATTCAATAATTATAAGGAATATATACAATATAAGAAATCTAAGATTTTTAGCTGAAACTTTTTGAATGCTTCCTATAAAAACAATTATGTACATATGTCTAAAGATTATTAAGAATTTAATCAATTTATTTTGCCTTTTTCCATCTTTAAACCTCTTAAGCTTAGTCAACCACCTATTTGTTTTTCCATCTCTCCCCCTCTTTTGCTTTATCTGTCTCTGCTTTTCTGTTGACAGCTTTCATTTTGGTTTGACTCTCAAAATTAGAAAACTGTAGAACAAAATTACTTTCGCGTTAGAAACTTGAACTGCTTGCAAGCTGATCGCAGTTTAGAACGAATAGAGAAGTACTCTATTATTTATATTAAGGATACTCATATATATTTGGTGCTAGGAATAATGAACATTCCATTGCTGAGGATCTTTCAAGTGCCGATGATGACAGCGACTAATCCGTGTTATTATTATTTCATCTATGATTTTTACAGAAAAAATGATGAAATGAACCAGCAGGCGGGCTCCTCAAGGGCGCCAGCCACAGGGGGCCAAATCTCACCGCCAGGTGGCAGCACCAACACCAGCAGCGGCAGCGGCAGCAGCAACAGTGTTGTCGATGCACAGCAGCAGCAACAGCTACAGCAACAACAGCAGCAACAACAACAACAACAGCAGTACTACAATCAACAACAGCAACAACAATATCAGCAACAACAACGCGAAAGTTTTTTGGCTTATCAGCAGCAGCAACAACAACAACAGCAGCAGCAGCAGCAGCATCAACAACACCACCAACATCCACACCAGCAGCAACATCAGCAACAACAACAACGCTCGGTGGGCGGAGGCAACTTTATGCTGGGCAATGAGCTCGGAGTCGGCGGCGACAGCCTGCGAAGCTTGAACAACACTTTCGGGCCAAACTCGGAATTTACATCACTCGGTGGCAGCAACTCGGCCAGTTCCCTTGGTGGCGGTGGCATCAACTCCTCAAGCAGCCAGAGCGTCCAGGCACAACAACAGAGCGGCGTCGGTGGTGCTGCTGGCGGTTATCCTAATATGGTTGCAGTCAGCCAACAGCAACAGCATCAACAACACCAACAACACCAACACCAGCAGCAACAACACATGTCCAACATGGATGCCATGGGTGGTTACAGTCAGGTAGGAATCATTATAATATCTGTGATCATAAGTAGAGTTAAAAAAGAAAAATAATAAATACTAAATACTAAACAAAAAAAGATACTAGTTATACTGTTGCAAACAGAATTTAAATATATATATTTTTTAACTATGTTTTTTTATCTATATTAAAAATGTTATAAAATAATTTAATTTCCGTTTTTTTAAATCATAAAATTAAAGAAAAATATACCAAAATATTTTTAATTGATATTTTTAAATAACATTTTTTTTCTATTTTTATTATACTTATGAGTTTTTCGCTGATTTTATAATTGATTATTGTCTCAAAACTTTTTTATTCAGATTAAAAATATTTTTAATTGGTCGTATGAAAATAACATTTATATTCAGAGTAATTCTATGATTCTACAATTATATCTAATTCAGATAAAAAATCTAATTCAGATAAAAAATCTAATTCAGAAAAAAAATAAAATATATACATATTTCTGAGATAAGTTTTGATGATAATAACCGACAAATAGTATTTCTGATTTGGAAATTTTAAATTGAAATTTTAAAGTATTACAATCCTAACGATCTCTCTTTCAATCTGTTCAATTGCAATTGCAGATGGGCGGCGGCATGCATCCTGTTGCCAATGGCGGCATGATGGGCAACGGCCAAGGCCAATACATGAATGGAGGCGCCCAAGGTGGCTATAATGGCGGCCAAGGGGGCATGGGAGGAATGGCCGGCATGGGCTACGGCAATGCAGCAGCACAAAGGCATCATCAGGTGAGTAAACATCGATGACTTCATCCATTGAATCATTTGATTGCAGTTGCAGAAGCTGAGGCTGAAGCTCAAGTCTCTGTCCCAGTCTCATTCTCTGTCCCAATCTCATTCTCAGTCTCATTCTCTTGCTCATTCTCTTGCTCAGCTTATGGACAGCTGTTGACAATTTTAAAATTCATTTCGAGGCCATAAACATCACCCCCATTAACGTTTAATCGGTTAAGCAACAGAACATGAATTTCAAATTGAAATTGAAAATCTCGTACTCGATATTGAAATTGAAATTCAAATTGACTTTGCATTTTTGATGAGTGACAAATTAGCGCCCAAAGCGATCGAAAAAAAAGAAACAAAACCAAAAGCTAAGGTTACACTTCAATGATTATTATGTGATTACTTAGGAGGGGAATCATAAAGTAGATACTTATATAAATAAAAAGACACCATAAAATTTGACTGTAAGAGGGGAAAAAACTCTTGATACATATTATATATCTGCAGGATTAAAATTCTTCTTTGAAAACTTGTAAGAATAGTAATATTTTCTTTGAGTACTTAAAGTCTTGAAGTAAATGTAGAAAATATGAATACAATTTTCCAGACTTTTAAAAGCAAGTAGTATAAAGGATTTTAACTTGTTTAAAAAATTTTTGATGTATTCAATAATTACCAGTATATTTTATAAATTCGATTGAATATAATACTTGTTTTTATTAGATATTTTCAATCCCTAATCACACTTTAAAGTATTATTTTTGAAATTTTCCTTTAACTTCAGACTTGGAACAGATCATTTCGTAATATCCGCCTTATATATAATATCATCCTTATATGCAAATGTACAAAAGTCAGATCAGCTCATTTCTGCTATAACTATCGCAGTTTAACGAGCTGCACAACTTTTTTAGTCGTAAAACCCTCCGTATATAGACGGTATAAATATGGACAAGGTCAATTGAGAATATGGCATGCATAATACGTTTTCTCTAGATGCGAGGGGGGTGAAGAGAGGGAGTGGCAAAGGAGGGGAACCAACTACGAAAGATGCAACTACTTAACGAACGACAGGTAAATCTCTCGTCGGTTTTTTATGGCACGTTTCGGTTCTGTTCGGTTCGGTTCAGTTTAGTTGGGTTCGGTTCGGTACGGTTTGAGTTTTTGGGGTCTCTCGGATGTAGAATGTCGAATGTTGAGTGTTGAGCGTTGAATGCCGTGTGTTTGCTGCGCAGTTGACGACGACGACGACGACGACGAAGCGGCTTTCAATGCGCTTTCAATAACAAATTTAATTGTTTGCATGATGTGGGCAAAGTGCAGTCAGTCAGCGAGTGTGCGAGGTGCGAACGCAACTGTCTCTAGAGAGAGAGAGAGAGAGAGAGAGAGAGCAAAAGAGAGGGAGGCACGGAGACGGGTACAGAAGTTAGACTAATTACCGCCCAGCAGCTGTGTGACATGAAAAGTGGCAAAAAACAAAAACAAATCCAAAAGTGTTAAGCAATTAGCGAACACAATTGGAGGAGCATCTGACAAAAAAAGATTTCCATTTGTTTTAGAAGTCAACTGCAATCCTCTCCAGCAATTTTCTCTGCTTTACATGTATGAGATTTCCACTAAGTCATTGCAATTTAATTTAAAGCACATAGTAATTTCTTAATGAAGTTTTAGATCATCCTTTGCAGCAATTCAAGTCTTACAAATATTTTGGATTTTATGCTTTCTGTTTTCTGATTTTCATAAAGGAATTATGAGACCAATTGCGATTTGATTTCATCTTAACTTCTTTCCAATGTTTTCTTAATTGAAAATTGTTTTTTTTTTAGATTTCTGTAGTATTTCTCCACAAATTTCCTTTGATTCGCATGTCTGAGTTCTTTTTGATTTATTAACATATACACCCGCTCGCATATGTCTGCGATATATTATATATATTTGGAAAGGTCGTTTAAATTCCGTTTGAATGATGCAAAACTTTCCTTAACACATTAAGTACCCATTGAAAATTTTGAATTTTTGTAAAAATCTACTTTTTCAACTTTTTTCCTTGATTTTTTACAAAAAATATTTAGGTGCAAAAAATATATTTCGAAAATATGTTTGCTAGTATTTTTTAAATTTTTTGAAAAGTGCAAGAAAAAAGGCACTTTTTGTGTGAAATGTAGGAAAATGGGGTTAAAATAGTAATTTTTAGGATGTTCCAACCTTTGTCTGTTATTTATTTTATTGAATTGTTAGTCAAGTAAGATTTTCAATACCTTGCCATGGAATTGTTAGTCAATCCTCTGCAGAATTGAGATTGCTTTTCAGAAAATATTCAGCCAATCTTCTCCCAACTAAACCCAGTTCCTCTTTGCTCTCCATTCGCAGATGTCGCCCATGAACCAAATGCAGACCATGTCGATGGGCACTTGTCCCGGCCAAGGGATGCAAATGGGCGCCATGAACCCGATGGCCAAGATGCAGGGCATGGCCAACGGCGGCTACTCGCAGCAGCAGCCGCCGCCGCAGCAGCAGCGCCGCATGGCGCCGTATCCACATCCGCAGATGCACATGGCCCAGAAGCGAGCTGGCGTCGGCGCTGGCGTTGGCGTCGGCGCTGGCGTTGGCGTCGGCGTTGGCGGCATGTACCCCAATCCTGGCCAGCAGCAGCAGCAGCCGCCGCAGATGTACGGTGGCCAGCAGATGCACCCCGGAGCTGGGGCCGGAGCTGGAGTCCCGCTGCCCATGCAGGCGGGCGCCGGCAGCTATGGGCGTGGCGGCCCAATGGGCGCAGCCGGGGGCGGAGGAGGCGCTGGCGCCTATGGACGCGGCGGACCCGTGATGAGTCCCGGTGGCGGCATGATGCCCATGGGCGGAGCGGGCATGGTCAACGGACCCGGTTGCATGGGACAACAGCGATTTGTGCCACAGGCGGCAGGAGGAGCGGGCGTGGGCTATGGCCCAGGCTCGGGATCGGGTGCGCATCAGGCGCAGTTCTATCCCGGCGCCAATGGCGGCGGCATGGGCGTGGGCGTGGCCGGTGGCCAAGGCGGCATGTGTCCGGCTGGACCGGGCGCCGTTGGCAGCACCGGCAATCCGTACCAGAATCAAGGGTAAGTCGAAGAAGCTTCAACTAGTCTGTGATGCAGTTGCTCAGTTTGGGTCTCTCGGTGTCTATTCCACAGTTTCCAGCAAAACTATCAGCACAGTCCAGTTCCTGGCAATCCGACGCCTCCACTGACGCCGGCCTGCAGCGTTCCCTATGTCAGCCCCAATCCGGACATCAAGCCGCCAATGGACAGCAGTAAGTCTCAACTGAATCTCCATAAATATCAGACATTTCATTTAACTCAATTGCATCTTCTCCTGCAGGCGAAGAGATGAGACTGACATTCCCGGTGCGGGATGGCATCATTTTGCCACCGTTCCGCCTGCTGCACAATCTGTCGGTGAGCAACCACGTGTTCCACCTCAAGCAGAATGTCTACAACACGCTCATGTGCCGGTGAGTTCACTTTATTATTAGAACAACTTATTATCACTCTAAAAAATAACTAGGCACTAAGAGAGAGAAATAAATCAATATCAATCATACGCACCGTGTGACGATTCTATAATTTTTTTTTCAAGTATTGACAAATACATAACTAAATCTTCTTAGGTAATTTAAATTAATCTATTTTTATTTTTATTGATAAAAATCAATAGACTCAGTGAAGGAAAAGGGTTGCCATAATAAGCAAACCAATATTAATCATACCCACTGTGTGCAATTTTATAAATTGTTTGAGAGAATGAAGTTAGAAGTGTTTTTTCAAACTAATTATGAATAAGACGAAGAATAAAAGTAGAAACTTGAGACTAAAAAAAAAAACAATTCAGACCCTTTGCATTAAATTCTCATTCTAGCAAAAAAATAATAATATAATATCATAATATAAATTTCAACGCAGAATAACTGAAGAGGTCAAATTTCAATCAGAATGACACTCTGTTTAATAAACCAGGCCATTTGAGCAAAATAATGTTTAAAGTTGCTCTGATTTTCGGCCAGTCAACTAATTTATTGTAAATTTTTACATAATGATATTAAATTCGTTGCACAGCTGAATTGACATTACTATTGAGAGTTTAATATGAATAGGCTTATTAATTTTATTCTATTTATTGAATTTAATTAACAGCACCGATCTGGAGCTGCAGCTGAAATGCTTCCACCAGGACGACCGCCAGATGAACACGAACTGGCCGCACACCGTCACCGTCTCCGCCAATGCCACGCCCCTCAACATCGAGCGGTCCGAGAAAAACAGCACGGCGCTGCGTCCGCTCTACTTGAAGGCCGTTTGTCAGCCGGGTCGCAATACGCTCCAGCTGACCGCCAGTTCCTGTTGTTGTGTAAGTGCACCAAATTACTTTTTTTTATTTGTTTATGATCGCAAGTTCTTGTAAAATAAAAATAATATTAGGTAACAGAAAACGATATTAAATTAATATGAATTATGTATATTTACATTTTTCATTTTTTTAGTATATAACATGTTTTTGATGTCCTTTCAGTTTAAATTAAAATTTATATATAATTTCTTGATAAATTAATTCCACATTAAGTTTTTAATTTTCAAAAGTACTTTTGGTCAACTGCTCTTAGTTGGCACTAAATGATTAAATGACTAAATAAATCAATAAATTAATGAATAAACAACAAAATAAATACAATAATTTGAGCTGAAAGAACAAAAAAAACATATTAAAAATTAAGAAAGTTGCTAATTAAGAAATATTTGTTTTCCTACGTTTTTAGTTCCATTTGTTTAATACGATGTAAAATTAACATGTTAATTTAACAAATTACATATATATATACATTTAAAATTAAAATAAAAATATATAAAATAGACTACAAATAAAAAAAAGTTGCTAATCATCAAATATACTTATATTTCTACTCTGTCATCTCTGTAGTCGCATTTGTTTGTGCTGCAACTCGTGCATCGTCCGTCGGTGCGTCAGGTGTTGCAGACGCTGCACAAGCGGAACCTGTTGCCGCTGGAGCACAGCGTTCAGAAGATCAAGCGCAATCTGAGCCTGCCCAGCAGCGTGGGAGCGGACGGAGTTGTGGCGAGCAGCGTGGGAAGCCCGGAGGCATCGCAGCAATGTGCAAAGATCTCACTGAAGTGTCCCATAACCAAGACTCGAATACGGCTCCCGGCACGCGGACACGAGTGCAAGCATGTCCAGTGCTTCGACCTGGAGGCCTATCTCATGATCAACAGCGAACGCGGCTCCTGGCGCTGTCCCGAGTGCAACAAGTCGGCCATCACAGATACCCTGGAGATCGATCAGTATATCTGGGCCATACTCAACACGCTGAGCACCTCGGATGTCGACGAGGTGATCATTGATTCGTCCGCCAATTGGCGTGCTCTGCAGCACAATGGCGGCATGCCGAATGCTCCACAATCTGCTGCTGCTGGCGGTGCACCGCCACCAACTACAGCTGGCAATGGCAACAGCAGCAACAACACAAGTGTTGGCAACGGTTTGCCCTCGATCAAGCAGGAATTGTTGCCAGCCATCAAGCAGGAGCTGTGCGATGACATTGCCAAGGTCATGTCGCCGGGCTCCACACAGCTGCCCACCTGGGACAACTCGCAAGCGATGAGTCCCTACAACATGCACGACATGAATTCCATTGCCAATGGCAACATGATGGGCAACAACAACAACAACAACAATGCAGCCAACAACCCAGCTGCCCAGCTGTAAGTGATCTCTGTCCATCCTTATCTTGATCACCATTTATTCAATTCTCTCCTTGCCCTCTTCTCTCTCTGCAGTGGCAATCGCAGCAGCTACGACGGCTTCAGTGGCAACCATGGCAACAACGACGGCAACAACTTAGCCAACAACAGCGATGCCGTCAACTCCCTGGATCAGCTCAACGCCATGGAGAAGTCGCTCAGCGATCAGGTAAGCATTAACTACATCCCTACACACTTTCCGTTTGCAACTATTAAGCAGCTTATTTTAAATCCAAATCTATTTTAATCAACTACCATTAACACTCTTCTTTTCTGGTCGAGTTTTCTACATTTTCAAAATAATATTTCTTAGATCTACTTTAACTCTAAACTTTAAAGTCTTAAATAGGAGTTGGTATATTCTTTAATGTATTTTAATTTGTTTAAATTTTTAAAACTAATTAAGACAGTTTCTACTTTAAAAAGTCGCTCCCATAAACTAGGCTAATGATTAATTAAAATAAAAATGTTTTCTGTTTAAATTTTAATTTATTTTGCTGTTAAAAACGTAATATTATAAATATATAAAATATTTATAACACAAAAAATAATACAAATTTCCATCTTTACATCCATTATTCTCCGATTTCATTTGCTGTTAACTTCAAATTTATAATCACAAAAAAATGATTTTGTTCAAAACTTTATAATACATCGTTTGTGATAAAAAAAAGTAATCTGTGGTCCTATAATTCCCTATCGATCAGATTTTCTCTTTGAAATTAAACTTGGTGTTCTGTTAACTTTTAAAATTAAGTATTCAGTTTAAATTTTATTTTAAGCTTTGTTCAAATCTGTGGTATGGAATGCTTTAAGTTAAATAAATAAAATACTTGCAATAAATAAATAAAATACATTAAATGAATATACCTACAGTAATCCATTTACTTTTTGTCTTTGTCTTAGGTTTTTATTTAGATTTTTTATTTTTTGTAACTCTAGTTCAACTATTTATTGCATTTTTGTATGTAAAAATAATTTCTCGTATCGACTTTATTTGAGTAAAAAGAAAAAGTAAAAAACATATAGTTGATTATATCATATTTTTCAATTCTCTCTCTCTTTTTAGATGCCACACACGCCGCACACTCCTGGCGCGGCCAGCCATCCCATGACTCCTGGTGGTCCGCCCAGTGTCAGCTCCTCGCACAATGAGCCCATCAGCGGCGGCACGCCCAACGCCAGCAACAACAACAACAGCAGCAGCAATGGAAGTGGCAACAACAACAACAACAGCACTGGACACAATTCACCACAGACGCCGGGCACGCCCAGTCGCAGTCTGGGCAGCAGCAACAGTTTGTCCAATGCGGACAACCAGCATCATCAACAGTCGCAGCAACAGCAGCAACAGCAATCGCAGCAGGAGCAACTGCTGAATTCCTTGATGAGCAGTCAGACGCAGCTGAAGTTTGAGAATGATTTGAGCGCGGAACTGCAGAACTTTGATCCTTCCGCTGCGGGACTCGACAACAATGGACACGATCTGAATGTAAGTAACATAGCGAACTAACGAGTGTTTAATAACGAATAATGAGTAGCGAGTAACGATTGCTTACTAACGAGCGATGAGTAGCGAGTATCGAGTAACGACTAGCGAGTAACGAGTAGCGAGTAACGACTAGCGAGTAACGAGTAGCGAGTGAAGAGTAGCGAGTGAAGAGTAGCGAGTAATGAGCAGTTAGTAACGAGTAGCGAGTAACGAGTAGCGAGTGAAGAGTAACAAGTGAAGAGAAGCGAGTAACGATTGCTTACAAACGAGTAATGAGTAACGAGTATCGAGTAGCTAGTAGCGAGTAAATAATAGCGAGTATTGAGTCGCGAGTAGCGAGTAGTGAGTAACGAGTAGCGAGTAACGAATAGCGAGTCACAAGTAATGAGTAAAACTAACATAAAATTTTACTTTTTAATTTTGCAGCTGCTGCAGGATATGGATCCAATGGAGATCCTGTCGTACCTCGATCCGCAGACCGATTTGAATACGCCGCCATCGAGTGGCAGCAGCAATAACAATGCCAATGACGATCTCTTGGCCACGTTATTCGATTAAGCCAGTGCTGAAAAAATATATAAATTCCTTAAACAAAATGAGAAAAATTAAAAAACAAAAACAAAAATGAAAAAATGGCATTAAACCATAAATTGTAAATAGTATTATTAATTTTAATGAATTGTGCACTATAGCAAGTTGCGTACTTCAAAAAAACAACAACAAAAAACATTTTCGTTTCCTCACACACACACACATACACACATAAACACACACACACATACACACATAAACACACACACACATAAACACACACACACACAACAACACAAAATCGAAGCAGCAAGTGCAAAATTAGAATTTGCAGTGTTGAAAAACAATGAAATGTGATTTAAAAATTAATTAATTAAATTAATTGGCATTTAATTTAAACAAAAATAAAATCAACAAAAAACAAACTAAAACAACAAACAGTCATTATACCATATAAACAACAATTCAGTTGAGAGCATTATTTAAAATCAATTTAATGAAAAATATTAAAAAAATTCCTTCAATGAAATTTACGAATTTAAATGTGTAATTTTCGCTGGCCCCAACAAAGTTGAAAATTATTTGCATAATTTGTATAATTTTTCGCAAAATGAAAATTAAATTTTTATCAATTGTTTTCAATGGAGCCAAAAAAGTTCTGTAAACATTTAATTAACATTTTAATATGTGAAATGTTTCTTGTTTATTGTACAAAGTATTAAAAAAAAAATATATATATATATATATAGTATAGAAAAGAAAAAAACAACAACGCAGCAAAACATTACAACAAAAATATAAAGATATAAAATACAAACAAGTAAAAGGGAAGCATGAGCAAACAAAAACAAAAACAAAAAAAATTTAAAAAAATCCCAACAATTTTATTACATTTATAAAATGAAAACATTTACATTTTAATTGTTGCATAATTTTAATTATTTTTTAATGCCTATAAAATTAATTGATTTAGCGCGGTAAACTAAAACAAATGAAGTAAAAAGATGATGAAGAAAGAATCGGAGGGAAAATTTAAAATATTAAGTGTAAAAAAATTGTACTTGTATTTTTAAGGAGCAAACAAACTATTAAAAATTTAAATCAAATTTAACGCTAGACCTAAAATAAAATAAAATAAAATAAACTAAAATAATATTAAAATTGTAAATATCGATTATGTATGTTATATGCGGCAACAACAAAAACACACAAATACAAAAAAAAAAACAAAATGAAAAATAATTAATTAATACATATAAATAAAAAGAATACATATATAAAAAAGTATTGTTTAAAAACAATTTGGGTTTTGTTTATTCCTTTTAGATTTTTAGTTTCTCTGTTGATTTTTAGAGATTTGAAATTTTTATTTATCAGTATGTATTTTCATTTCGTAGGATGTGGTTAACATGGACCAATTTTTATATAATATATCCACAAGCCGAACGATTATAAAACAAATGAAATCGATTAACTATTATACATGATAAAAGTAATACGAATTAAAATACGAATACGAAACGAAAAGCAAAGAAAATTTCAAAATAGCAAAATTTTTAAGCGAAATTAAAAATGCTTCTCGACCTAAATACTATTCCAAAAGTCAAAAAAGCTTAAAACAATTATTGCAAAATCTCGTCAATGTGGTAGTTAAATGAATCTCAACTTTTTCTCAATGTTATATATATATCAAAAACCATATGCTAAAAACAAATTATTATATATAACGCTTATCGTCGTATTCTTATTGCAAACAAAAAAAAAAACGAAAAACAAACAAAAAGAGAAAGAAGAAAAAAAAATCGTAGTGGTTTCATTGTAAAACAATATTTCATAAATTTACGAATAGCTTCGACATTTTTCTCGCTTCTACAAAACAAAAAAAAATGCAAAATAAAAAAAATACGAACCGAAAAAAAAATACAAAAAATACTCCAAATATGAGGATAGATCACTTTTCTGGTAACTTCAAGGCAGTGTTGCCAGATCGTTGAGAAAGTGGAGTATCAGGAGATTTGAATTGGAATCGGAACCGGTTCGCGGGCAATTTAAGGCCATGTAATATGCGCAAATGTGATTTTATTCAAAATAAAATACACATATAAATATGAAGAAACATAAAATATATAAAAAATACACACACACACATATATAATTACAATTAATGACATTTTTATTGAATCGGCAATTAGTTGAGCGTGAATAAATGATGAAATGGAGAGTGTATATACGAGTATTTACCTAACATAATATATATATAATGGATATATATATATATATTATATATTATTATATTAATGATAGTCGTTAAGTTGTAATTTTAACTGATGAAACAAAAGCAAATACACATTAAATAATATGAAATTATGGTTTTGGGTTTCCTTTCTCTCTCCCTCTCGCTAGTTCCAACGACTCTTCTTGGCACGACTGTTGTTGTTGCTACTTGCGGAGTTAGTTCCCGCGCCTGTTCCCCCTGCTCCACCTGGTGGTGGTGGAGGGGGCGGCGCCGCAAAGACTCCCGTTTCCGGCACCGTTTGCTCCCAGGTGCGATCGCTGGAGGCACGAAACTGGGAATTGTACTGCGAGCGGAAGGCTTGACGCATCGCTGAATAACGATCAGTGGCGGGTCCAGCCCCGGAGAGCGATTTGCTTGGCTCCGGCGCAGGACCCCTGGTCTTGGGCGCAGATCCCAGTCCACTGGAGGCACCGCTTCCTCCACTTCCACTGCCAGCACTGCCAGGTCGCTCACGATAGCCCAATCCCATGAAGTTGTTGGCGGGCTTGCGTCCTTTGCCTTGTTTGAAGCGGGAGCTACGGAACCAGGAGCTCTTCATGGCCAGTTCCATGAGATCGTCGGGCACCTCCTGATCGGCCCCCTCCAGATTGCGCACCAAATGACCGGCAAACTCCTTGTCCTTGTCGATGACCAGCGTGTGCGCCGTTCCCTTCTCCCCCGCACGACCCGTGCGTCCAATCCGATGGGTGTGGGTGTCAATGTCCCGGGCAATGTCATAGTTGATGACATTGCGGATGTGGGGAATGTCCAGGCCACGGGCTGCCACATCGGTGGCGACAAGAATGTCGCACTCCTTGCGCTTGAACTGCATGATGACCTTGTTCCTGTCCGCCTGATCCATGTCGCCGTGGAGCAGCAGGCAGTTGTATTCCTTGACCAGCAGATTGTTGGCCACCGTCTCCGCATCCGCCTTCTTGGTGACAAAGACTAGGACGGCACCTTCGGAGAGGAACTTGACCAGGTGGCACAAGAGCCAGTTCCACTTTTGCAGCGGATTGGGAAACACATAGACATGCTGAGTAATATCCTGATTGGCCTCATTCAAGTCACCCTGGACAATGCGCACCGGATCCGTGAGTATATCGCGGGCAAGTCGCTCGATCCGCTTCTTAAATGTGGCCGAAAACAGAAGCGTCTGCCGATCCGGACGCACGTGGTTGCAGATGGAGCGCACCTGCGGCTCGAAGCCCATGTGGAACATGCGATCCGCCTCGTCCAGCACCAGAAATGTGACCCGTCGCAAGTTGGTGGCCTTCATCTTGACCATATCGATCATGCGTCCCGGCGTCGCCACCACAATCTCACAGCCCTGCTCCAGGGCCTTGCTCTGCTCCCACTTGGAGCCGCCGCCGTAGCAGCAGACCACATTGATGTTGTACACCTTGCCAAACTTCTTGGCCTCGTTGTAGATCTGCAGCGAGAGCTCACGCGTCGGTGCCAGTATCAATCCAATGGGTCCGTCTCCCTGCCGCAGCTCTCGCTGATCCATCAGATGTGTGAGCAGTGGCCAAATGAAGGCGGCCGTCTTGCCGGAGCCCGTCTTGGCAATGCCGATGATGTCGCGGCCGGATAAGGCGGCGGGCACAGCCTGTGCCTGGATGGGCGTCGGCTGGGTGTACTCCGCCTTGCGCACGGACTTGAGCAGCTGCTCGTCGAACCCAAAGTGGCCGAAGGAGCTGACCGGATTGGGGGTCAGGGCTCCGCTCACCTTGACGCCGAGCGTGCGTCGCAGCTCGCGCACCTGCTCCTCGTCCAGTTGGGCGATATCCTCGTGGGGTGTGTAGAAGTTGCGCTCGAAGGGCTCGTAGTCGATCTCCGAGTGGTAGATGGGCGGCAATGGATCGATGTCCTTTTTCTTTGGCGGCGCAATCGGATTGCCATCCTCATCATAGTCAATCTCCTGATCCGATCCCTCGTCCCGCAACCCCGCATTGGGATTCTCCTCCATATAGCGATAGTAACTCTCCTCATCGTCCTCGTCATCGATGTCGTGGCGCACTCCCTTCTTGTCCAGCGGCGCGATGGCCTTCAGTTGTGGATCCGCTGTTGCCGCGCGCACCTTCTCCTTCTCCACCTGCTTGTTGATGCCGGCCATGAACTGCTCCAGCGGATCCTCATCCGAGTCATCCGCGTCTGCCTTGGCCGCCGGCGCACCGGGCGATCCCGGCGCCGGTATATACGCCTGTTCCAACGCCTGTGCTTGGTGCGACGACGGCTCGTCGTCGTCGTCGAAGTAATCGTCGTCCATGTGCTGCTTCCGCTTGCCCACATAGTTTGTGGAGTTCGTGTACTGGCTAATGGACTCCAGCGTCGAGTAGCCATGCTTCGATGTGCTGCTGCCGCTGCTCCCAACTCCCGATGCGACACCTCCGATTCCAACTCCAGCTCCAACTCCACCTCTGCCTCTGCCCCGTGAAATGCTGAATCCAAATCCCCCGCCCCCACCGCCGCGACTGTTGTTCAAAGCCGGCGGCGGTGGCACCGCACTCATGTTATTGCCGCCAGTGGGCTGCTTTTTGTACGGGAATCCGCCGCCTCCGATGCCCCTATAATTGCTCATTGCTGCACTGGATCGCGCTTGAAGCTCTCTCGCTCTTTAAACTAGGCACAAATCAATAAAACATACGGGACTTTAGAAATTTGACAAATTTTTAGAATTGTTGCCAACCTAATCAGAGCTGCACGTAGCATTGTGAAATGTTATCGAAATTATGCGATAGCTCGATAGCAATAGGTATCGATGTTGAAAGCAAACCTGCTTTTAATGCCACAAGCAGGGCTGCCAACATAGCTATTTTCGTGCCATTTCTAGCGATTTACAAATCCCAATTGCGGGAAAAATATTAAAATGGAATAATAGCTAAATTGAGATTATAAATTATGTTAATATCAATTACAATCTCTCGATTAATAAAGTAAATACCTTAAATCTAAAATAGTTATATATATATAACTTATTTCTAAAATTTTCAGACCTTTTCTAGCTTGTCTCAAATGCAGATCTAGCTTCAGTCCCGGAGGAGTTGGCAGCACTGTTTAGCTTGTTGATTTTGTGTTGTTTTCTTTTGCACCAAACAGCTGATGAAAAAAATGGTTGAGCAGAGTGGAAAGGATTATGCCAAAATCATACAAACTGTTGATTTGGACAAAGAGGTACTTATATTCTCCCAAATATCGTGACTTCATCTTGTAGCCAATCTTGTTAACCACAGGTCAATCCACTTTGCACCAACATTGACGACATGCTCGCCCGTCTCGACGAGTTCGAAACGGTTTTGGCCTCCGTAAGTGCAAGCACAGTTTATAAAGCCAACCGATTTGACTTCGTAAATTATACACATACATATGTATGTACGTTTTAGGTGCGAGCTGAATCCAACAGCATTATGGCCAATCACGTGTGCGGCATTCTTAGCTTCAGCGATAACTTTGGAGAGCTTCGGCAGCGTATCGATAACTTGGAGCAGTTTGTGGCCAAAGTGAACGAGAATCTGAACGAAGTGGAGAGCTCTGTGGACGTGGCCGAGCAGGAGCTTAATGTCACCGAATACAGTCTGAAGGGACTGCTGCTGAAGCCACTAAGGGCCAAATTATCTGCTGCGGATCCACTTGGCACGCCCCCAAAAAGCAATCTGATTGAGGGCGAGTTTCAAGCAGTGCCAATCTACAAGTCTGACGAATTCTTTGGCACGGCCGATGCGTGTGTCAGCACTTCTTCTTAGCTCTTAGCTCTTAGATAACTACTGTTTGTTTACTGTTAAGTAAGTAATTAACGAAACTGTTTTCTACGTGCATCCCCAATTTTAATTTACACATATGTACATATGGGTATTTCCAAGATCGTCTTTAAATGGAAAAAAAAAAAACAAATGGCTAAAGCTGACATTTTCAAAAATGTTTTCTCACGTGTTTAATGCATTTTATCAACATTATTTATATTATAAAAAACAAGCTTTGAAAAGTTGTCATTTTCGAATTATTTAATTTATTGTTTGACTTCATCTTGCCAAATGCGAAAGTCTGCGAAATGTGGAAAAAAAGACTCTTAAACCATAATAAAATAATCTAGTTTTCCATTTTAGTAATAATTTTGATATGTTACTAATGTGCTTATCAAAATGATAAGACACATCAATAATTTGTATTCCTCCCCTTGTAAAATCATTGTCATTTACAATTTTGTAAAATCATTGTCATTTAGAATTTTGCAAAACAATTTAGCATTGTCTGGTAAACTTCACATAATTTTTCGTAAATGTGCAAGAATTTGGACTGTTTGCAACCATACCGTAATCTAGGATTCGTATAAAAATCTAAAAGATAGTCTTTAAACTTAACATATTTCAAAATGTCTTATAGTTTTGATGCGGTTGCAAACAGTCCAAATTCTAGCATATTTACGAAAAATTATGTGAAGTTTACCAGACAATGCTAAAAATAACACGTAACAGTAACACTTCATAGCCAATTCATTGTTCTTTCCTCCTCTATTATTGTTTTTGCAAAATTCTAAATGACAAAGATTTTAGGAGGGGAGGAATACAAATTTTTGATGTGTCTTATCATTTTGATAAACACCTTATAATTTTACTTATCTTACAAATTTAACGAACGATACAAGATTTCCACCTTGTTTGTTCCAAGAATTTGTTTATTTTATTTTATTTGATATATCGAAAACAGCTTGTAAAACTTGTTTCAAATTAAACATTCAATATATTTCTATGTATTAAAATGCTCTATGCTACAATCTTACTTAGTGTAATCGATGGAATACAAACGGTCCATTTTGGAAGTTAATTTTCAAGAAAATGGACAAATATAGAGGAAAAGTGAATTCTTCCTATTGAATTTCTTCTAGCGTATATTGCTTAAATAAATAAAATAAATGCATTTTGTAAGAAAATTTCACAAGAAGTTTTTGATAAATTTTACGTTTTTGGGCGAAGTGGACCTTTTTCTGTAAATGCCCATATTGATTTATATTTGCAATTCATGTTGTCATGAATAACCATTATCCAAAGAAAAAGTTCGAGTTATGTAGACTTCGACTTATGGAATTCTCATTTTTATGTTTATCATACGCTAAATCATACTCGATTCTGTTCGAGTTAGAGAGAACTGAATTGACCGATAAAATTGAGAAATTTGAAAAAATAAAAGTTGTAATAATAAAACAGGCTGGAGATGGAATAATATGTATGAAGAAGACGAAGCGTAAATGTATCCAAAACTCGGACAGAATTTGTGGATTTAGACTTTTTTAAATAATACAAATATGAAACCTTTTTGAAAGTGAAAATACATACATATATGCTATATTTCAATTCGTCTCAGATTGCCAAATAGACTAACGAAACTAGGATAATACATCCGGGTGTTCTTCAAGCACAATAGTAAACAAATATACTTCTGTATGCTTATTAAATTGGTTTTTGTACATTTTCTATTTCAAATAACCGCTAAAACAAATGCGAGACAAAACAATAAATAAGAATACGAATAAATCGAAATAGAAAAAAATTTTATTAATAAAAAAAGGGTATTCCCTTTCGGGGTGTTAGGTGGTAAAATTAAAAATCAAAAATCAATAACTTTGTTTGCAGAGTACCTATAAGATTTTTGTCAGTCAATTTGATAGCTGTAGCTTTTAACGTCTCTTGTCAGGTTAACAGTCAGTCGGCTATATGAAAATACAGATAAACTTCCGTAGCTCGAACTTCTATAACTCGAATTTCCCGCTAACTCGAGCTAAATGAGTAGCAGTACAATTTATAAACTTAAGATAATGAACTCTATAAGTCGAATATCTTAATAACACGAACATTTTCTTTAGATAATGGAGATTCGAGTTAGGGAAGTTCGACTCTGATTGTTGACACTAAACAAGAATGTAGTATGTTCACATATATATTCTTTATGGGCTCAGAGATAACTCCTTCTGCCAGTTACATGTATTCGGACAATATTACAATACTCCTTCATCCTTTGTTGCCGATGCCCCATTCCGGAGCGGCTTCGCGCTTCGTACGCTTCATATTGGAATCCGGCTGCAAAGCGTTGCAAACAGCCAAGCAGGCCACGAAAATCATCTTTAAATAGAAAGAAAGACACAATCCTCAATTAACAACTGTTGAGATATTCAAACGTGTCTCTTACCAATATTTTCATTTTTACAAACTTTTCTTCAATGACTTTCCCAGGGAACTATTGCAATTGTTTGTTGGGGTCGACTTTTATAGGAAATCTGCAATGATGTGTCTGTGGTAATTCGCATTTAATTCGCACAATTTTTTTGTTTCAACTTAATTTAATTAAGAAATTTTTCGCATTAAAATTCGTCTCAGATTGCTTAAACAAAATATACAAAACTTATTTCAATAAAAACTAATAAAAAAATAATAAATAATATTTAAATAAATTTAAAATACTTTTTTTTGTATGCTTTTAGGCACTTACATTGCTTAAAAACTTTATCCGCCATTACTACCTTTCTATTTATCGGATCTTAATATATTTTTATTTAAGAATTAAAAAAACAACTTCTGAAATCTCTCATTTTAATATTGGCAAACATTTTTTTAGTTAAAAAGGGTCTTTAAATTTTATTGAATTTTGTTACTTATTTTCTTGTTTTGCAAGGTTGGAAATTTGTGTGGCATTATTTAATAAAAAAGTTGGGATCATCGGAGAGCCTTTAAGAACTTAAGACCTTTAGAGGTCTAGTCGTTTAAGTGTGTCAGATATACAAAACAAGTTAACATGGTTATGATCACTGCGGACGGCAGTCCGCGCTAGTGACGAAAGCAGCACGAAGGGTGCGAAGGCGACTAGCATATATACACAGGAAGAATGGAAAATTTGCTAAGACTGTCCGATCAGTTATATACCGATCGAAAGGTATTAACTTAACTTACAAATGTGCATACTAAGACTTTTATAAACTCACCTGGTTCGTGAGATAAACAGGGTAAGTGGGAGGGGAAAATTAAATATTGACTAATGGGGCCGTTGACCTTTTTGAATTTTCTTTGAATTTTTTACAATTTTCATTAAAAAACGCGTCGAATGACACCTTATCATCGAAATCGGACAACTGGTTCTAAAGATAATTAATTTTCCGCTGTGACGAAAGCAGCACGAAGGGTGCGAAGGCGACTAGCATATATACACAGGAAGAATGGAAAATTTGCTATGACTGTCCGATCAGGTCGAGTTATATACCGATCGAAAGGTATTAACTTAACTTACAAATGTGCATACTAAGACTTTTAGAAACTCACCTGGTTCGTGAGATAAACAGGTGTAAGTGGGAGGGAAAAATTTAAATTATTGGAGCTAATGGGGCCGTTGGAGCCTTTTTGAATTTTTTACAATTTTCATTAAAAATACGCGTCGAATGACACCTTGATCATCGAAATCGGACAACTGGTTCGAAAGATAATTAATTTTGAAATTTTTGGTGCCCTTCTCAAAACGAGATGAAAAGTCAGTCTGTTTGTTTGTCTGTTTGTCTGTTTGTTAGTATCAAAGCGTTGATTTAGCTTAAAAGTTTGAATGAGGACTTGTTTCCGATCAAAAATCTAGAAACGTTTGTTTTACGACTTTTTCGAAAAAAGCTAGTTTAGCGGGAAATCGCTAAAAACCGTTAAAATTAATAGCATCCAAACGATATGAGCTGCAGACGTGATCTATGTATCGTTGGAAAGGTATTTTGAAGGGCTTTTAGGCAAACCTTCAAACTTTTTTTCTAAAGTGCATAGGTAAAGATCAACAGGTAAAATAAGATATTTTGTCCCAGATTTTGGCGGTTTTTGAGAAAACGACGCTAACGATTTTTTTTAGCTTTCAATATGTTTGTGTGTAAAATTTCGCGTTTTTTGATATATGACACAAAAAATTTTACCGATGGGTTTGGAAGATATTACTTATTAACTGAATATACCTTTTACCTTTACACTACTGCATGTACATATGCAGTATGTTAATGTACATGTAAATCGCCAAATGCCACAGCATCCAAACAATAGAAGCTACAGATGTGATCTTTATATCGTTGGAAATATATTTTGAAGGGCTTTAAGCTTTTTTGCTTAAAACACAGGTAAAAAGCTTCAGGTGAAATAAGGTTTTTTTTCCCACATTTCGCCGATTTAAGAAAAATCTACGTTTCAAATAAGTTTTAAAAACAGTTGAACTTTCCTAACTCGAACTTCTCTAACTCGAATTTCTCTGTAACTCGAATTAAATGAGTGGCAGTAAAATTAATAATCTTAGGAAAAAGAACTCTATAACTCGAATATTTCCCTAACTCGAACCTTTTCTTTGGATAATGGTGATTCGAGTTAGGGAAGTTCGACTGTATGTTATTTGCTGTAGCAATTCAATTTCGCTTTTTGACATATAACACATAGCCGTCAAATTTCGTTTGGGCAAGATATTACCTGTTAACTGAATATACCTTTTACCTTTACACTTCTGCATGTACATATGCAGTAGCATGCATACAGCAGCAGCAAAGTGTCATAGCAGCCAGAGTTTGAGAGTGCTACTAGCTTTTGCGCTTGGCATGTGTGTTTTAAGGGAACCAGTGTTGGCAGACAGTTTGTTTTAGCTTGTACAAAAAATAAACAAAGTTGATAGAATGAAATTTCAAAATTTCTGATATCTTATTCAAAAATTTCTGATATCTTATAAAAAAAACGAAAACAGTTATAAGCCCCAAAATTTCTGATATCCAATTTTGTGACGAATAATATTGAGTTTGACATAAAAATTATTTTGAAAAAAATTTTTGCATTCGGCACTGCGCAAAACATTGAGTTTTATTTGGTATGAAGAATTGAGACATTTTGGCGCAATGTGCCGAGTGCCAAAATTTTTTTTAAAATAATTTTTATGTCAAACTTAATATTATTCGTCACAAAATTGGATATCAGAAATTTTGGGGCATATAACTGTTTTCGTCACTAGACTTTTACCTCGTAAAGAGGTTTTTTTTATAAGTTAAATATACACTCAACTCTTGATGCCAGATAAGAATATACATTTTTATTTTATATGGGCTCAGAGGTAACTCCTTTTGCCAGTTTCATACATTATCCCCCCCATATCGGACCTACTCCACGCTTCTGACGATTATTGAACGCAGGTTGATTGGCACCAAAAACAGGAGCGGAGTGGCAAACCGCCAGTAAGGCCACTAAAATCAACTTTAATTTGAAAGAAAGAAAAACCTTAAAATTTGCAACTGTTGAGATGATTAAACGTGTCACCTACCAATATTTTCATTTTTACAAACTTGAACCCAGAATAACTTCTAGAAAACGGTTTCAATTTAATTTTTCGTGTCGCGTTTTATAAGATTTTTGTTGTGATGTAAGAAATTCCTCATTCGGTTCGCCAATATTTTTCTATTTGCTTAAATATAAAAACTAATCGTATTTTCATTCGTGTCAGATGTTTAGTAAACAATTTGTCTCGGACAGATCTAGAGTTTAGAAAAGAGATTTGAATTAAGAAAAGTTGGATAAAATATGAAAGGATCGAGCAGAAGTTGAGGCATAATTAAGTTGAGAGAAGTCGGAAGACTTATAAGTCCATCTCATTCGCAAGGTAGAAAATTAATAATAATATTAAATGAAAATCTTAAGAGCAACTTTTTAATGGTTGGTTAAACAATGAAACGCTCGAGCAAAATATATAGACAATGTCAGTTTCAAGGAAGCAGCCAAAAAATATATCAGGTGTGCTACAGAAATCTCTTCCACCTGAATTTGACATAAATTTGTATGAAAAATCAAGCGAAAACGATTTCTGTGGCAGCCCTGTATATGTTTAATCATCTATATATTTCTCATATCATCATTATCTTCAATCATCTCCCTCAGGGAGTGGATAATAATAGCGGATAGTTCTCCTTTGGAACACCCGGTCTCCAATAAATGGGCTCCTCAGATACCCAATTCTGCCACACTTGACGCATTTGTCGATTCAACAGTTCGGGTCCAATGCCAAGTTCAGCGTACAAATTGCGCACGAGGCTACCAAAGTCAACTTTAAAAAGAAATAAAAATAATAAGTCCGACTAAAAAAGATCTTTGAAAAAAAGATGTGACTTACAAATATTTTCATTTTTGGGGCAGCCGTTGTCGATCTCGATTCTCTCGATTCGTTTAAAATTTCTAGCGAGATGTTGACCATTTTATACGTTTTCTTACATAACTAAATTCGTTTCGCCAATATTTATAATATATATAATTTAACTCTTATTTTCAATTTTTATTCTAGCAATTGAAAATAAAAGTTATTTTTAAATTTTTATTATAAAAATTAAAAATAAAAATAAATGAAGAATAATGAACTTTTATTTTCAATTTCTAAATTAAAAATTGAAAAATAATTTTTATTTTCAATTTATATAATAAAAACTTAAAAATAACTTTTATTTTTAATTATTATAATAAAAATTGAAAAACAACTTTTATTCTATAATTTTTAAAAAATTATAAATAAAAAAATTGAAAATAAAAGTTTATCCAGTTACTCATAACTCTTATTTGCGGTCCCTGCTTTATGGAAGCTATAAGAACGCGGCATCTGGATATGAGTATTCTTCCAAGTATTTTCATCTTTTTGCTACAATTGTCCAAAAATGTTTGTCCATAGCATTATTCATTTCTCTCGCTATATTATTCATTCCACTATGTTATGGATCGGCGAAAGAGTCAATCCCTCCTTAGCATAAATATTGTGGGATCTTAAGCACTACTTTGCTTGACTTGTAATGATATTTGGATAATTTAAGTGTGGATAAATATAATATAACGTGGATCATCTTATTTAAAGCATAACACTTGCCAGTATTATTTTAGAATAGAAGCTGAGATCCATGACACCTTTCTCGCTTCGCTCGGCATCCCCCAGCTCAATTCGCTCGAAAAATTGAAAAGTAGGTATTTAGCTGTCCGGTTTAAAAAAATTATATAATTTTGTAGTTTTTGTAAAAAACTGTCTGCGGTTTTAATGTTTCTTCCTTGCAATTGAACTTTGGCTAAAAGTCAGATTTAGTGATTTGACGGGGAATATCAAAATTTGTTTGTTTGGATTTATTCAGAAACAAAAAACTAGAAACTTTGGTTCTACATCTTTTTCGAAAAATCGCTAGTTTAGCGGGAAATCCACCACTAAAATTAAACCCTTCTTCATACCTTATAACTATTACTTTTTTGCGCAGTGCCGAGTGACAAAATTTTTTTTTTAAATATCTGAAATGTTAAACTTAATATTATTGGTCACAAAATTGGATATCAGAAACTTTGAGGTATGAAAACGTTTTCGTCACTAGTCTTTTACTTCGTAAAGATGTTCTTTATAAGATAAGAAATGTTCCTCCATATCGAAACCCCCTAGTATATTATATATTTTAATTACAGACCGGTTTTCCCACTATAGCGTGTTGTATAGATTTGTTGATATATGAAAATGTATTATGTCATGGGAACAGTTAGTTAACCAATATTAAATAATCTCACGTTGAGTGAGAGTAAAAGCTATCAAATAAATAAATTTGCACTTTTTTGATTTTAAATGGTTAATATATTTTTATTTATTTGCCATTTGCTGGTGATGCTCGTCAGGTGACGTGTATAAAATATCGGGCAAGCGTAGCTTATATAACACTCTAAATGGGGTCGAGGTCTATTCCTTCGTCTCCTTGCTCTCCTTGCTCTCTTCTGAGCTGCTGCTGGGCTTGGCCTTGTTGAAGAGCTCGGCGACGGGCACAGGACGATGACGCAGAGGGCCATGTGGAGTGGTGCTACCCTCACCTGTTGCGATTTCAGGTGTCGCATTTTCACGCTTCGTCTTCTTATCATCGTCATGAGTCTCCTGGTGATCAGGACCATGATCGTGACTGTGCTGCAGTGCATCAAGCGCCTTCACAGAATCTGGCTTGGCAGGAGCATCACGCTTGGATTTCTTATGATCGTGGGGCAGCGCATCGTGTCCCGTACTGCTCGCTGGTGAGACTTGCGCCAGGTGATCATGAGAGTGCTGCAGTTCCTCTTGGGTCTTGACCGAATCTGGCTTGTTGGGAGTGTGACGCTTCGATTTCTTATCATCATGGGGCCGGGCATCGTGTGCGCTAAGAGTCTCTGGTAAGACTCGAGGCTGCTGAGGGTTCGATTGCGTTGAAGTGTCACGCTTGGTTTTCTTATGATCGTGGTGCAGATCTTCGTGTCCGGCACTCCTCACTGGTGAGATTTGGGAAACGTGATCATGGCCGTGCTGCAGTCCTTCCTGTGCCTTGACAGAATCTGGCTTGGCGGGAGTGTCACGCTTGGTTTGCTTATGATCATGGGTGGCTGGTAAGACGTGATCATGTTGATGACCATGCTGCAGTCCTTCCTGTGCCTTGACAGAATCTGGCTTTGCAGGAGTGTCACGCTTGGTTTGCTTATGATCATAGGTGGCTGGTAAGACCTGGGCATGGTGATCACGATCATGGCCATGCTGCAGTCCTTCCTGTGCCTTGACAGAATCTGGATTGGCGGGAGCGTCACGCTTGGTTTGCTTATGATCATAGGTGGCTGGTAAGACCTGGGCATGGTGATCATGATCGTGGCCATGCTGCAGTCCTTCCTGTGCCTTGACTGAATCTGGCTTGGCGGGAGTGTCACGCTTGTTTAGCTTATGATCATGAGGCGTTGGTAAGACCTGGGCATGGTGATCATGATCATGGCCATGCTGCAGTCCTTCCTGTGCCTTGACTGAATCTGGCTTGGCGGGAGCGTCACGCTTGGTTTGCTTATGATCATGGGTGGCTGGTAAGACCTGGGCATGGTGATCATGATCGTGGCCATGCTGCAGTCCTTCCTGTGCCTTGACTGAATCTGGCTTTGCAGGAGTGTCACGCTTGTTTAGCTTATGATCATGAGGCGTTGGTAAGACCTGGGCATGGTGATCATGATCATGGCCATGCTGCAGTCCTTCCTGTGCCTTGACTGAATCTGGCTTGGCAGGAGCGTCACGCTTGACCTTCTTATCATCATGGGGCAGGGCATCGGGTCCGGTGCGTCTCACTGGTGACACATTGGCAAGGCGATCACGATTGTGCTGCAGTGCATCACTGACAGAATCATGGTGATCCTCAGTGTCACGCTTGGTTTGCTTATGATCATGGGGCGTTGGTAAGACCTGGGCATGGTGGTCATGTTGATGGCCATGCTGCAGTCCTTCCTGTGCCTTGACAGAATCTGGCTTGGCAGGAGTATCACGCTTGGTTTGTTTATGATCATAGGTGGCTGGTAAGACCTGGGCATGGTGATCATGATCGTGGCCATGCTGCAGTCCTTCCTGTGCCTTGACTGAATCTGGATTGGCGGGAGTGTCACGCTTGTTTAGCTTATGGTCATGGGGCGTTGGTAAGACCTGGGCATGGTGATCATGTTGATGGCCATGCTGCAGTCCTTCCTGTGCCTTGACAGTATCTGACTTGGCGGGAGTGTCGCGTTTGGTTTTTTTACCATCGTGGGGCAGAGCGTCGTGTGCGATGAGGGTCTCGGGTAAGGCTTGAGCGTGCTGTTGATGACCGTGCTGCAATCCTTCGCGAGCCTTGACGGAATCCGGCTTCACAGGAGCATCTTCATCGCGCTTCTGACGGTGCAAAACCGTCGACTCCTTGCTCGCGGCCTCATGAGTGTGAAGAGTCGCGTGGTCTGCAGTTGGAGGATTTGGATCCTTGGTTGCAGGAGCGGCGTGACAAATAGCGCACAACGCCACAAATATCAACTATATTTAAAATAATAAATGAAAAATATTCTCTGTTTAATTTTAGCCTTTTTTTGTTGTTATTCAATTCAAAGTGTGAAACGAGTGACTTACAATTTTTCTCATTTTTCCGGATGCCGTTGACTTAATCTTGATCTTAAACTCGTCTGGTCTGGCAAGATAATGACTGCGAACTGTTGGAAGTGCTTTACTGCCGGGGTATTATATGGACTAGTGGATCTCGGATCTCGGGAGTATTGCAGTGTGTTTGTCGTTGCTGTTAACCAGTTAGTTCGTTAATTGGTGATAATTGACTTTACCCTAACACTACATATACTGTATACGACGATATTACAGACGAGTTTCTAAATATCAATAATACGACTACGACTACGACAACAAGTAATTTGTATATATACATATATTTGTTTTTCCAATTGATATTCCAAATAATGATAGATAGAGCTAATTATAAGCTGTAAAAATAAAATAAAATAAAAATCAACGTCAAGTCAAACAGCAGCATCTTTCAAAATAATGATACATGCTAATGTCGCGATAAATGCGAATCAATAAGTGGCTCAAGGCGGCCAAGTCAATGAATAAATAGCTCGGATCAAGTGCGCGTTTTTCTCAAGGGCGTATCCAGGATAAGTTACTGGGGGTAAGTACACAGATTCTATTTGCATTGCATTGAGTTGTATGTAAAGAACGGAAAACAAGCAAAAAATATGTACTCGTACACTGGCGAACGTATTTATTGGCACACCAAGCATTTTAAAATTTGAGGGCTAATTTGCGCCGTTATCGTTAACATACTGGCATCAATGGAAAGTTCACTAAAATTTCGTTTGCATTATACAAAACTTTCCTTAACCCATTAAGTACTCATTGAAAATTTCGAATTCATGTAATAGTCTACTTTTAAAACTTTTTTCCTCACATTTCAAAAAAAATGTTTTAATCCAAAAAAAACTTGAAAAATCTTTTCGGTACTATTTTTTATAATTTTTCGAAACCAGCAAAAAAAAACAACATTTTTTATGAAAATGAAGAAAAAGTGTCTTTTTTAAAGTTAAAAAAAAATGTATGTATGTATGTATCTAAATTTATACCGTTTTGTTTTTAAAATTTCGCAAATTGTTGTGTACGAATTACATACATATGTATGGAACTATCTGTTTAAGATGTATTTGTCATTCTTGCGCTTTAGAATTCTCAACTCATTCTTGCTACTTGCTTTTATGCAAGTGTTATGTGTGTTGCTATGTGTAACCAACAAGAAACATTATTAATATTATTTTGTTATTTGCCTCGATTTTGGTGCACTTAACTAGTATATTTCAAGATTGAAACATACTTATGTAAATATGAGACTGTTTTGTAGTTTGAAACAAGTACACTTGTTGGGATGAGTTCAAGAATTTTGTGTACTTCAACTAGTATGATAGGTAGGTCGGTGGGTATAGATAAATAAACTTTTGTGGCATACTAGAATTTTTTGGTGCTCATCGAAATTTTCAATTTTTTCGTACAGGCGCTGACTAATACGTTCATGGCATCGTCAACTATTCACTGAATTTCATTTTTTTTAACGGTAATGGAAAGAAGAAACTTAGGTATTTAAACGTTCTGTACTTGACTTAGCAGGTTTCAATTTCCTTATTCAAGTTTTTTTTGTGTAACCAAAATTCTTTTGTTTTTTTTTTACATTTTTTTACTTAGGTTATGTTTTTGAACACTATTTTATTAGAAACCCCTGTATTATTATTAAAAAAGAACACACTTTCACTTTAGCGCTGTTGAATACTACTCGATTTTAAAAAACTAAAGAACAGAAGACGCAGAATCGAATATTTTTTAACTATATTTAACTTATTAATTTATTGCAAAGCATGGTAAAGTCGCAAAAACTTTTAAAAATCCATATATTTTTACAAGTTTCTCCCTCAATATTTATCCAAAATTGCAGTGCATTGCAATACACCGTTAGAAAGGTGTTACTTTTCACTTTACAACGACGTATTACAAACTATAGTACGATTCGTAGTTTAATACATAGGATTTAAATCTATTAACCTCGAAAAACGTTTTTATTACCGTAATTTTAAATTTCGGTGTGCAACAAAAAATTCTAGTATGCCACAATGTTACTTTACCGCAGGTTGTACGCTACGTCGCATCCCAGAAGTTTTTTTTAACTGTAGCACCGTGTAATGTTCCAAAATACAAGCCGCCTCTGGGCTGCTGGCGCCCCCTGTTGCCTGTTGCCCTTACCTGCGTGCGCCCTTGCTTTATGTACATATGTATGTATGTATGTATGTATGTAGAACGAGTATACCGAGTTAACTGGGGGGATTTTGGACTGCCGGCTTAAATTAGTCATCTATGTATATTTAACACTTTGTTGCGAAAAGGCTATCTGCGCACGTCTAGGAGACTTTGCCTAGAAATGAGTGCGAATATGCACTAGGAAAGCTAATTGAAATGCACATAAATATTATCGTCAGACGCCTCTAATTACAGGTTTTACGTAAGATGACACTTTTGCTTAAATTATCTCGCATAGATTAAACTTTTCTGGGAACTGTACTAGTCCGAGACATTGTAATAAATTTGTATTTATTTAAGTGCTCAACTCAATTTTAATTGCGCACATAAAAATTATTAATTCAAATCTGGTAACCAGTGTGTTCATAAAGTTTGAAAGCAGGAAATACTCTTTGGCAAAATGTGGACATTTTTATGTATGCCAGTGTGTACACACTGGCTGCAATTTAAGGCAATTTGTAGATTGTAAATAGTTGAATTACAGATATCGACAAATTAGCAGTACAGATATTTCAAATGCCAACAGAAATCGAGAATTTAAATCCCAGTGTCTATGGCAAGATCAAGGAGCGCGAGATTACGGCCAACGAGGAGGATGAATCCGTTGCAGATCCATTTGACAAACGAGAAATTTTTGGTGCGTGAAATGCAAAATGAGAATAAATTGAATGAAGAATTTGTTACTTGCAGATTTAATACGAAACATCAATGATCCGGAGCATCCGTTGACACTGGAGGAGCTGCACGTGGTGCAGGAGGAGCTCATATCCATCAGCGACAAGCAGAACAGCGTGCACATAAATTTCACGCCCACAATTCCGCACTGCTCGATGGCCACGCTGATTGGTCTCTCCATTCGGGTGAAGCTGCTGCGCTCGCTGCCGCCCCGCTTCAAGGTCACCGTGGAGATAACGCCCGGCACGCACGCCTCCGAGCTCGCCGTCAACAAGCAGCTGGCGGACAAGGAACGTGTCGCCGCCGCACTGGAGAACAAGCACCTGGCCGAGGTCATCAATCAGTGCATCGCCTCAAGGAGTTAGATGCGAGTCCTTTTTGTTTCTTTATCGTTAATAGTAAATGATTCCACATACGAATGTCGAGAAATATTACTCGGAGCACGAAAATTCGGAAACAAATTAGGAATCGAATAATTAGGAATCCAAAATTACGAATTCGAAATTCCAAAATTGGGAAAACAACAATTAGGAAAAAGCCGAAATCAAAAATATTTTATTAAAATAGCTCCCTTTATTTGAATATCAAGACTTCGATTTCAATAGGGTCTACTTGTACATATGTACACATGTATATGCTCTGTGCCACCTTATATAAAAATTCAATAATTTTATTGCTTACGTCACTAGCGCGGACTGTCGTCCGCAGTGATAAAATGTTCGAAAGAATTTAACCAATGACAGGAAAACCAAAGATACTATTCCCAATTTGTTTTTCCCTAATTCTTATACTATAAATATTTTCCTCCAACATATATATTTGTATAAATAATCAATATTATACATATTATTCATTTACACTATATTTATTTAATATTTTTATTTCAACTACAAAACATCACACTTCCTAAATATATTCCACCCAAACCCAAATTCATACACTTACATTTTCTCACTTCCCTCACTCCCCCCCCCCCCCCCCCCCCTCCCCCCCCCCCCCCCCCCCTCCACCCCCCACACACAATAAAAACTCAACACACTCAACAACAAACTAAAAAACCTAATAAAACAATACATAAAATACATAAAATATAAATTTATTATTATTCTATTTTTTTTATAATTTTAATATTTTTTATTTTTTATTTTTTTTTAATATTTTTTTTGTATATTTTTTTTTTTTTTTTTTTTTTTTTTTCTTTATTTTTTACATTCCACAATCAACAACACTCTATTTTCTTATTTTGTATTATGTATCTATATATATAAATATCACATTAAAAAACAACATAAACAACAAAAGGCCAAAAAAAACCACACAATCCATAAAAGCCCACAATAAAAACCATAAAATACAAAAAAAAAACAAAAAAAAAATAAAAAAAAAATTAAACAAATAATAAAATAATTCACTACATACCCACTCCCCAACCCACCTTCCATATCTCCTTACCCATACAATCCTATACATTTCTTTTTTCCACACACCACAAAAAACCAATACACTTTCCCCCCCCACCAAAAAAAAAAATATTTATTTTTTACCCTTCTCTAAAACAAAAACCAAAAAAAAAAAATTTTTTTTTTCCAAAAAAAGCACCATAAATCAAAATGCTTAAGCTAGTGATATTTTTCTTAGTTAAAATTCCTAATTTTTTTTTTTTTTACTATTATATTTAGAATGTCATTTTTAACGGATTGTTAATTATTTAATATTTGACGATTTTTTGCTTGTCATTTGTGGGAATCGAACCTCAGTCTTTCAAACTGGGAGCTCTAATTGTGGCAGGTCGGCGACTCTAGCCACTGAGCCACCTGATTTTCCCAATTTTGGATTCCTAAAATTTCATTTTATGTTTTTTTTCTTCTTTTTTTAAATTCCTTTAAAAAGTTTCGGGATACGTATGAGGTGCCAAAGTTCTTGTTTGTTAATAGTAAATATTTTATTTTAGCATACGACACACGCAGTAACTAAATGGGGACTGGGAACTTGGGACTAAAGACTATTGTAACGTTAACAACGACAGCTACTGCTGCTTGGAGGGAGGCTTAAGGCTGCCTGTAATCCTGGTCTCAGCCTTTAGTGCCATGCTGTCTGTGCGTGGCTGGGTGGGGTCATATTTGTACGTCTTCACCAGCGGTCCCTTGCCCGCCTTGGCAAAGCGAATCTCATCCAGACGCTGTCGTTCCTCGATCTCCTTCGTTATCTTCATGTTGTCCCAAGCTGCAAGGAGTAATCCATTAACAACAATTCGACTTGAACGACAGTTTAATACTTACACTCCTTCATGCCACCGACGAAGCCCTTTTTCTTGGCCGGCAGTGCGCTGGGCGCGTGTGTTAGCATTTTTTCAATCTTAAAGTAGTCCCGCACGGCCGGAATACGCAGCAAAGCCACCTGGCCCAGGGAGATGAAGTTGCTGCAGGCCCAGTAGGTCAGGATGGCGGCGGGAAAGTTCATGGTGAAGGGAAAGATGACGAGGGGCAGGGCGCGCAGCACGTACTTCATGGTGCTCATGTTGGCGGCCGACAGACGCGCACTGTCCGTGCCTAGCTCAATGGTCAGATACAGCGTGGCGCTGGTGATCACAGGCAGCAGGTAGAATGGATCCGCCAGGGTCAGATCCGTGAACCAGAAGAGGCCACCGTCACGCATCGAGTCGACCGGCGTGTTGGCCATCTGGCGCAGACCCATGAAGAAGGAGATGAAGAGCGGCGCTTGCGCCAGCGGCACAATCATGTTTTTCAGAGGATTAACGCCCTTCTCGCGCATGAACAGCATCATCTCCTGGGCGTAGCGAGCCGATTCGATGGCATTGCCCGACTGTCGCGCCTCCGTCATCTTCAGCTGGAGGACCTGCATCTGGGGCATGTTGTTGTTCATCTTGGCCGAGTTGCGCTGCGCCAGGATGACCAGGGGAAAGATGATGGTGCGCACTGCCAGCGTGCCCAGCGCAATGGTCCCCCACCACGGTATATCCCACGTGCAGTGCACAAACTCCATGCAGTTCTGGACCATGCCCACGGGCGACCAGCCCCCGAGGCCGATGGAGGCAAACGAAGGTTCGCCGGCTACGGCCGCCACAGTTTCCATTAGGGTTTCCGTATCCACGGCGGATGGCACTACTGGTGCTTCTGGAATCGCTGGCAAGTCAATCAGTTCTTTGGTGGACACGGATGCTGGGATTCCGTCTGTGCTCGTGCTGGCGAATCGCAGTCCAACTGGAGACAGAGACAGCGATAGCGGCAGTTGCCTCGTCGAAGGCTTCAGCTTCAGTTGACTACTCCATGTGCTGGACATGTGCATATCCCGACTGTTGCCAGTTGGAAACATCTGAAAAGATTCATTCATTCGGTCATTTCATTCATAACAAACCGCACTTTGCAGGTTATGTCATAGGGCGCTCCTCGGGACACTTGCCGGCCCTGGCAATTGGCGCTTACCTGTGTGGCCGCCCTGTTCGCCGGGCCACTTATCGCTAGCACCGCATTCGTCGCCCTCCACAGCTGCATTCGTTTCGCCAACATTTTGCACTTTGTTTTAATTTATAAATTTCAGAAATTTGACGCATTCGCGTTCGAGTTGTAGAAAGAGATGGCAGCTTCCTCGCTCCCCACACAGATGATTGGGCGAAAACATATGATTCTTCCAGGGCTGCACAGTCTGGTATTTTTTGGTAAATTTTAGCTGCAGTTTTGAGGGGTTTTAATTTAAATACGTTAAGATTTTATTTGAATTAAAACTTCAAACCAACTCGAATGGCAAGCAAGTTTTCTATTAAACATGAAAGTCTTGGTCTTGGTCTTATGCAACACATAAATATCTTGTCCAAAAATCATATTTATTACTTATTATTATTATTGTGATTTAAATTAAAATGAATAATTTCAGAACTTAAGAATATATCACGAGATACTTAATCATAACATACTTTTATTATTGTGTATTTATTTATAAATAAATGAATTGGTTTTACTAATCACAACTAATCAAGCCCAGTTTCCCATGCTTACGCACGTTTAAGAGAGCGTTGCTGCTGGTCCAGCAACTCGACTCTCTCTTCACGATCGTAAGCGTCGCGGCGAAGGAGTGAACGATTATCGCTCTTAACTTCAGTCGCTTTTAGGTGTTCGAGGCGAACAGTCGTGGCGCGCACGCGTAACACTTGCACACACAGACCAAACGGAAAACAGAATAGAGAAGAAGCAGAAGAGCTGATCGGTCAACGGGCGAATTCAAGTTTGAAACATTTTCAGTTACTCGCGAGCGCTTCAGCGAATCGGTTATTGCTCGGCGCTAAAGTCGGAAACAACAAAGCTGCAGTTTTGGGAGCCGCTATCAAAGTTCTTTGCGCGGCTGCTGCCGTCGTCGCCCGTCGCTGTCGCAGTTGCAGTTGCAGTTGCATTTTCAATAAACGCGTTTTCTTTTGGCACGTTGCGTGGGCGCCTTGCCATGCGCCTTGTCTGCCGTTTCAGTGTCTGTGTCTGTGTGTGTGTGTTTGTGCATTAGTTAATATGTATGTGTTGCTAATTAAAACAACAACCACAACATCAGTAACAACAACGACAACAACAACAAAGCAGCAGCAGCAACTAGAAACGAGAAACGATAACTTTGACGCAAGCCAAACAAAGTGCTATCGATAAATGCAATTAAGCTCATTCACAAATTGGAGCAGCAACAAAAGCAACAAGTGCAACAGCAACAACAACAACAACAACGACAACAAGTGCAACAGGTGTTGGGTTGCCAGTTTAATAACAATTTTGTTTCAGTTTTCTGTGGTAAGTTCCATTTTCAAAGCTGCACTCAAAAAATGTATTTTCTATTTTCAAGAGATTCAATTAAATTTAAAAAGATGTTATAATATCTAAAAAAAATTTTTTATATTTTAGAATTAAAGTTGTCTTTTTTTTTTGGGCGATTTTAGGGTAATTTCTTTGAGTGCATGTGCTGCAATCAGCTCTCTGGCCTCATAACGCAACTTAAACTTAAGAATATAAATAAAATTCATTGTTTGCCTTCTTATTAGCGGTCAGCATCAGCAGCAGTTGAAATAATATTTATTAGCCCATTGACGCTTTTCCAAAACAACAACAACGACAACAGCAACAACAACCACCCAACAAACTAGATCAATTACGCGGAACAATAATTCCGATAAGAAAATGAACTTCCCTCTCCCGCCGTGTTTCCACACTTTCCACAGTGCAGCTTATTAAATGCATAAGGCACAGCAATCAAATCGGTTTATGGTCAAAAGCAGAAAATGTAGGACATCTTAGAAATTATAATTCTTATCATTATCAATATTATTATTGTCATTATCATTATTATTATTGGTGGCACTTTATATGAAACAGATTCATGCTTTTTATTATTAAATAAATATTATAGATATTTAAAATGTATTCATTATTATTTGAGTCCCTTGCTAATGTCAATCACTGCGGACGGCAGTTCGCGCTAGTGACGAAAGCAGCACGAAGGTTGCGAAAGGCGACTAGCAATACATACAGGAAGAATGGAAAATTTGCTCTAATCAGGTTGAGTTATATACCGATTGAAAGGTATAAATTTAACGATCAAATTTACATACTAAGACTTTTGGACTTTTGTTCGTGAGATAAACAGGTGTTAGTGATAAAGAAAAAATTGATTCAATTTTGGAAAATGGGGCCGTTGGAGTCCTTTGATATCTTTTTTTAATTTTTTACTATTTGTATCAAAAATACGCTTCAAATGACACCTTGATCATCAAAAAATTGCATTTGTACATACATATTATATGTTATTTGAAAGGTATTAATGCGTCGATCATATATGTATATGGGTTTATAAGATATTTCCATTTCAGTTTCAGTTCAAAAGATATTTCCATTAAATTTTAATTTTCAATTTTTATAATAAAAATTGGCAAATAAGAGTTATGTTTCAATTTTTATAATAAAAATTTAAAATAAAAGTTATAACTTAATTTTAAAATAAAAATTGGAAAATAATAAGTATTTTTGATTTTTATCATTTAAATTAATTCATTTAATAATTAAAAATAATTTAAATTTAAAAATTTCAAATAAGAGTTTTCGAATTTTACGTTAAAAAATAACATAGGTATATCTATTTTTCATACTCTTCTAGGAGGCCTTTTTGTGCTTAAATTTTTTTTAAACTCAACTATTATTTGCAGTCCCTAATTTTTTTGTACTTTCGTTTTAATTGGAGTCACTTGCTAACTTTTGCAATTTAAACAAAAGCATTTAAGCTTTAAAATTTCATTTTAATCTTTTGTTTTATTTGTCGTAATTTGAATAATTAATTGAAAAGCCATTATAAATATTGAAAGGAAATATTTTATTTAATAAAAAACAGTGAAAATTTTACTGCGAAATGTATAGAGTTGTTAATTAGATATAGAAACATATAAAAAACAATAAAATGTCAAACAAAAACATACTGAAAAACAATTATAAATATTTAAAGGAAATATTTTATTTAATAAAAAAAAAAATAGTGAAAATGCTTCGCAATTGTTTATCAAGAATATTTTATTTATTTTTTTTAGCTTTTGAACTCGTAATATTCTTAATCTATGCATAAATTAAAATGGAACAGAAAATCTGTGTTAATTTTCAACATACATACATAAAATGTTAACTTTATTTGACGTTCGTTGTTTAAACTGATTTGTTTCCATCAGTTTAAATTAGTGGAGAAGCTCGGCTGTATCATAAGTGTTATTCTACTGCAAATGTACGAAGATATAGGCACTGGTGTGTGTTGGGCAAATCTGTTGTAATCGGTAGACAAACAATTAATTAACGCGACAGCCGCAAGCTGTTTGGCAAAGATAATGCGAATAGAGAGTCTACTTTGCTGCTCAAGATCAGAAATTCATTTATGGGTCGTTCTTGATACGATACAAAAACAAAAAACCGAAAAGAAACGCCCCTCAGCAGCGGCATTAGAGGCCGATGGTATTATGTTTTAGATCTTTGCCGATACAAATCAGGAATCAGAATCGCCAGCAATAACAACAACAACAACGAAAGAGGCTGCTACCTGCCTTGCCAATTCCACGAAGTGTTGGTGCTTAAGGTTATGATATATTCCAGAATGTCAGGCAACACTTCCACTTCAATACTCCTTCAATACTCCCTGGGGGCAACAAAATCCGAGCATGCAACATGCTTCAAAACGGGGCGGCTTAATTCAAATTGATTTCATGCTTTTTGCGCGATTCTGGCTTTTTTTTTTCAATTTCTTTCAATCGATTTCTTTGATTTTTTGGCAAACAATTTGAAGTGTCAATTTGTGTTTATAAAACTAAAATTATTTATCAAGCCGCTGGCCATCACAAGTGGGCAGCGTAAACAGTTAAAAAGCACACACACACACACATATGTATATACTTATATTTTTGTATAACTATACTTATACTATATATGTATGTATGTATGCCACAAATACTGAACTCAAACGCGAGCACACAAATAAATGTTGATAGATATTTCTGAGACTTGGCTGCAAAGTCAATTTCCAAATATGGCTCACTTGTTTGTGTGTGGTTTAATGTCACGCACACACAACACACACACATATCTATATATATATACTCACACATACACGTGTAGAGAGTTGAACAAGTTTAAATCTCTGCCAGTCAATATCCAAGTTTTTGTTTAAGGAAATTCAACTACTTGTTTCGCCAAAAGACAGCAAAAAATAGTCACCAAAGCTCCGATAAATACTCGTAGATAATCCTATATATATACACCTATATATATATCGTATTTTTTTTTTTTTGCCATTGTTGCTTGAATAAATATTGAGATTTGCATGTGTTATTTGGGCGCATAAATTTATTTGCTAATTGTTATCTAGGACTTGAGACCATGGAACTATCTTGGCTTGGGATAATGAAGAGTTGTGTATGTGCATCTGCTGTTTGGCTAAGAACTTCAATTATTTGGCCTATTGTTGAACTATTTGTCGATTGCAATCGATTGACTGACTAATAAGACAAGTTGCTGACTAATTCAAAACAGCTTCCAGGAAAGGAATACAATAGTAGGCTTCTTCTAAGTTTGTTAACATAACAATGAGAACTACTACGTGAAAATGCAATAACTAAGCATGTATTTAATAGTTAGTTTTATAATCAATCTATGTGGAAACTAGGCAAAATGAGAGCAATTTTCTAGTATTAACAACAGATTAATTCGCAATTAAACTCAGACTAGAATTTCATTCAAACTCTGAGCGTTTGCTCAATTCTTTGCAACTATTTGTAAGTGGCATTTTTGGAACGACTGTTGTACATTGAAATCAAGATGGAAGTTGTGCATTAATGTTAAGGGAATCAATTGCAAAGAAAATGTGTATATAATTATTGTAGAATTTCTTGAAGTGCAAAAATATTTGCCATTACAAAAATTTGGATCTTTTTTTACAAAGAATATTAACGACTCGATAATAATTATGTTTTAAAAGAGCAGGATTTAATTATTTTTACCAACTACTGATTTATATGAGTAAAAATATTTTCAAGAAATTTATGCTTAATATGAACTAAAAATCTCTGTGACAAATATATGAATAAATCTTGTTACATACTAAAATACTAAACTGAGACTAAATAAATTATGATGATTTAAAAACAAATTAAACTATTTACTTATTATTATGAATTACATTTTAAGCACTTAACTACCTTTTCCAATTGTAATTGTTGTAAATGATTTGCAAGCTCTTAAAGTTAATAATTTGTTTTCGTCTCAGTCTCGTTTTACTGACGAGTAGCTAATTAGTATTAATTCTGCCCACACAAAGCAAAAAAATGGAAGTTAATCAATGAATCAACTACTTAATGAATCACAAATCAACAATTTGTCAATTGTGGCAGTTCTCACTGTACTGAAAATGTTGCACTTGCCATGTGAAATAAACATGTGCCCTTTGCTGTTCTTGGCGCGTTTTCTTTGTTTTAAGTCAGCAAACCAAATCGAGTGTACTAGTTAAAAGCAAAGAAAAGGAAGCAAACAAATAGAAATATATAAAAAAAAATGTTAGAAAGTTTATAGTCGAGTTCCCGACTATATACCCTTTACTTATTTCAATAAATATAAAATATTTTTAATTGCATTCTTTTAGGCACTTGCATTGCTTGAAACTTAAATCAGACATTACTGCTGTTCTGCTTGGCCGATCTTGTTGCAATTTAGGATAATGACAGCTTATGATTAATGACAGCGTTAATTAACAAAAAAAAATACTTTATATTCTAAAATGGAGGCTTTATCGACTCGGCTGTTGATGCGGATCAAGAATATTTATATGTGCATTATAGCGTCGGAGATACTTTCTTCTCCCTATTAAATAAACTATACATATAAACATAACAAATAAATAAACTATATACCCTTTTATTTATTCTTTAAGTAACGGGTATAGAAATAAGTACATATAATAAAATAGCTGCGTCGCGTAATTCGCTGTCCAACCTACAACGTTGACGTTCTTTGCATTGGCGGCAGCTGCTGCCGCTTAGAAACTAACCACACAGCAAACAACAACAACAACAGCAACAATAACAACAACAACAGCAACAACAGCCAACACAAATGCAGTCTCAGTTAGAGTCTCAACTAAATAAAAGGCACAGCAGCCTCAAGTCGCTTATTTAATATGCAAATGAGCGCATAAAAGCAATTCATTGCAGGGGCAGGGCAAAGCTAATGAGCAAGGGAGAGCGAGAGGGGCTAAGGGAATGATATTTGTTAAGCAATAAATAAAATATATATGTATATAAGAAATAAAATATACACATGTACATATAATTGTTATTCAGCTGCTGTTGATTGAGGAGGATGCGCTCGCTGTTAGCTGTTTTTCAATGGATGTTTGTTGTACTTATTGCCAACTGCCCACGCAAAAATTATATATTTATCTATATATATGTATATATATTTATATTTGATGTGTGGCAGTCAAAGCAGTAATAATTATGCGAGCGCAAACGCGGCGTATGAGTAATTTGCGTGCATGCAATTAGAAGCAAGCGCCGACTGCGACGTCGACGTCGACGCCGACAGCGATGCTTGTTGAAATGTGTGCAAATTGCAAGAATTAATCTGTGAATAAAACAAAAACAACAACCACAAAACCAACCACAAAGAGTAATAACAAATGCGGCCAGCAAAAAAAAGAACAAATAACCAGAAAAAAAAACAACATTTAAGAAGAGAACAGAAAAAAAAACACCAATAACAACAACAACAGCAAAATCCAAGCAAATTGACAAATGCTGTGGGTGTTGTAGTTCTAGTTGTTGTTGTTGTTGTGTTGCCCACGTTTAAAATTAATAATAAAGTACGCAGCAACAATAACAACAACAACAATAAAAAGAGTTGGCGCTGAAACGTTGTAAGAATTTTCGTTGTCATTCAGTGTGTGTTGTTGTTGTTGTTGTATGTGCGCAGCACACGAAATAAAAACCTTAAATTTATATAATAAATGTTTAAATGTATTTTTGAAGCAGTAGCTGCAGCTCAAGAGTCAAGTGGCGAGAGGCGAAAGAAGATGGAGCCAAATTACGAGGGAGTTCTGTTTTAATGTGCCCATCAAATAGCCATAAATCAGTTCATTTAAATTGTGTTTCGTGCACTTTAAGCTGAGCTGAAAGTGGCCTGTGTGAAAGGTGTAGAAACCGTAAATAACAATTGAGCATCATTTGCAGTTGCAACACTTGAACAGAGAAAGAGAAAGACATGAGTTAATGCAGTTAATTCGTGAGTTAGTTAAGCAACAATGACTAACGCTCTCAATGTATGCTAATGTTAATCATAATAGAACGTAGAGTCTCTGTCTCTGCCTTATTTGACAAAGAGGTTCAACTGATTGTAATCATGCTGAAGACAACGCGTCGTATGCGTAATTCAAATGCTCAAAACGCCCACACACACAGAGCCGAAAAACATAAATAACACGGACAAAGGCGGGCTAGGAAATAACCAAAAACAAAAAAAAATAAATAAAAAATAAAACCAAGACCAAGACGTCAGCAGCTTACATTTGTAGTAGTAGTTGTTGTTGTTTTTGTTGTTGTTGGCATGTCCATTTAAGCCTTGCCAATTTTGGCAAGTTGTCGGCCACTTGGCGCTCTTCAAACACTGAACACTGACAACGATGTTGCTGATGATTTTACGCCTTTCAGTAAACAGCAGTTGAATCGCAAGATCGCGAGACCGCCCATACAATTTATTTCCCATATTAATTTATCATTTAGAAACGATTAATGTTATATAAAATTAAATTGCGCGCCCGAAAACAAATTCAACTTAATAATAGGAAGCGCGTTTTTCACGCTTCTCAGTAATTATTGACTTGGTCTTTTGGCTCAAAGCCGACATGTGACTTGGCTTGACTTGGCTTGACTTGGCTTGGCTTATGGCTCAGACCAATTATTATTAACTGTCCCTGTCCCAGTCGACCTACCTGTCCAGTTTTGCCAATAACTAAGCACACATTTATTTATTTACTTATGTTTTATGTTTAATTTTTTTTTGCATTTCCGCCATGCGGTTTACTCTTTTATTGTTGTTGCCTTTTGTTTCTATACGTATTTTTCTTAACTGATTTTTTGCGGATTGTTAACTTTCTAGGTGCCCATTAGGCAGGCGGCTTTGGCAATTTCTAGGGCAGCTCTAGCCGAATTTGGCCATGGTTGATTGCCTTGGCCCGCCTTGTCAACAGGTGAAATTTTTTGTTTTGTTTGGCATTCGCCATTTTTGCATAATTTTTCCATATTCCACACACAGATTTGCATTCTTCGCCAGCAAAAAGCATACATATGAATTTGTGTAAGCTCGTAGAGACTCTCGTACAAGACAGATAAATAATATCTCAATATTATGTCAAATCAACGACGAAGGTTGCCAGCAAACAAACAGCGACAAATAAATAAATTATTATTTAATGTTATTACTCTGCCACCTAGGCAAACAAATCAAATAAAACGTATTTTTCCAGAATCTTTTTTTATTATTTGCTTGGAAGAAGTCTTATAAAACGTGTCAATTTGTTTACAAATCAGTTGAAAAGTTACTCTGAGATGCAAAACTGATTGAGTTGATCAAAAGATAGCGACAAAAACGACTTCACAAATTCGATTTCTTCTTCTCCTACTACTAAATGATTTTAAGGAAAAGATATCTGAAATATAATTAATAAAGCCGATCGTTGTTAGATATGAAACAGCGGGAATTATGTAGATCTTTTAGACCTGGTATAACTTATAGCTACATGTATCGAATTTCATATCGAAAAGAGTTTCATATTAATTGATCATCGATTTTTGAGCATGTTATTTTGTTTTTAGTCTAGCCTTGATGAGTTCTGCAGAAATTTGCTCTAACTCCCTTTATTAAAGTTAGTTAAATAAATGTTTTTTTTTACTTAAGTTTACTATGAAGTGATCAGTAACTTTTGAAGATCTTTAATATATTTCCCACTTGAAAAGACTTTTTTATAAGCATTTTGTCTTCGATCTTTTCTGTAAAATTGATCAACATGTATTCATGAATTGTTAGGTATTTTTTATTCTGCTCGTCGAAAATTTAAGCTGTGATCTTCCCTGCTGAGTATATTTAAATAATAAACACATAAAAGTTAGCACTTTCAACTACATAATAAATACATAATTTGATTTGATCGAGATCGTTGGCAGAGAGTATGTTTCTTGAATGAGCTCGTTTCATTGATAACTACTGAGTATACATACTATATGAACTTATATTTATTTATTCACTTTTATAAAAATGAATTAACTTATTTTTACAAATGTTTTAGAGTTTTAGATTGCGAAGTTAATTTAAGCAATACACGTAAAAGTTAACTCATTAAATGCCATAATGTTATGTTATCGGCCAAATGATCAATTGACAAAATGAGATCCCATAATCGTTTCTTAGGAATTTTGATTCAGAGCTCTGCAGATGATTGACTACTGAATCAATTTAAGCCATTCACGTAAAAGTTGTCTCATTAAATTACATAATTATGCCGTGCCTTCTGTTATCTGACCAGAATGATCAAGAGGTACCCAAAACTCTGCTCTCTGCTGATCTACGTGTCTGCATAGTTAATTCTCTAAATTTTTTATTAGGCACTTGCGGAGTTTTTTTTTTTAAATTTTTATCTGAGAGGGAAAGACATTTGTCTGAGATTTGTGCTCAAGGTCGCGATCAGTTTAAAAAATTTCTTGGAAGATCAGCAGCTTCAGTTTTGTTTTGTTTGGTATGGATGCTTTTTGGATGTCTTGGCTGCATTATTAAATTTGTGCTGGATTTACGAGCAGCTGTTGCCCCGAAACGGAAATTCGCAGCTAATCATTGCCGGCATTAGATCGAGCAACTTGTTTATTCAATTTCAATTCTCTATCTCTCTCTCACACACTCTCTCTCTCTCTCTCTCTGTCTCTCTCGGTGAGTATTTCAAGTGCTTTGCGGCGGCGCCTTTGGGACTGCACTGCGTTTTGTTGTTGTCTGATTTGCGGTTTGCGGTTTTGCTTTTGGCTCTGTCTGTCTGTCTGTCAGCCAGTCTCTTTGGCTCGAGAATTCTATTAAAGCCGAAAAAGAGAGAAAACAACAAATGTATTCGTCTATTGATTTGCATCTATATTGGCAAGCACTTGAGCTTGGTTTTTTTTTTTGCCGAGGAACTTGTTTCACCTACATTGATTTTAGTTTCCGCAGCTGCGTGTGCGGCGACTTCAACTGCCATATGTATATGAATCTGTGCCTGTACCATTTGTATCTGTATCTGTATCTGTGGCTTGGCATGTGTTTGCAGTCCACGCATTCAAACGGAAGAATTGTAACAATCAACTGGTAATCAGCCCATAGGGTCCAAGGTTCAACTCCCTCCCCAGTCGAACTTTGGTCACAAAAGCTAGGGCCAAAAAGCTCTTTAACGTTCTGGCGGATTAACATGGCCATCAAAATAAAAAATTAAAAAAAGAAGAAAAAAGAAAAAAGAAAAAGAACTTGCGCCTCATTAACGATATCATCGATCATTTGGCAAGGGTCTTTCCCTGTCTAGTTCCCTTCCTTCACTCTCCTCTTCCCTCTCTTTTGACACTTGCCACCCACACCAGAGTCAAGTAACTTGGCCGAAACGGGCTGAGGGGGAGCGAAGAATGGGGACGGTGTGAATGTCGTTGGCCGTTGCAACGGTACTTAAATAATTTATGCGTTTGCCTCACGCGAATTACAATAATTCAAAGTGCTGTTTAAATAATTCACAGCAACAACAACAACAATTGTTGGCTTAAAAAGTGCGTAAAACTTAAGCCATTGTTGTTGCTGTTGTTGCCATAAATCGTCAAGTGAGAAACAAAGCACAAATTGGCAAGCCAATGCCGTTTTCAGCGGTGATCGTGCGTGTCTGGGATAAGTCTTGCTCACAACAACGACAGCAACAACAACAACAACCACTACAACAACAAGAACATCAACAACCACAACAACAACGACAACTCATAAATTCATTTGTTTTCATTAAGCTAAATTCAAATGGACAAAGGGAATTGCGCGGGTGTTGGGAATGAGGCAAAAAGGGTCTTGAAACACTCAGAACTGAATAGCCTTCATCTTTTTTTACTTACTTTTTGTAAGATTAACAATACTCAAGCTCCATTTAATTGATTGTTAACAAGGTGTGAATTATTAATACGATTTGGTAATGGAACAAAATGAAGGGAATACGCTTTATCGAAAGGGTCCTAAAATGGAAACAAATAATAAAGAAAACATAAAATTTACATACTCAAGTGTTAATTTTTACAAGTATTAGATAGGTGATAGATACTTCCTAATTTCCGTTAGCAATTTATTTTTTGTATGCTTTATATGGAGTTCATATTAGAGCTGGAGAACTATCGATAGTGAAATCCATCAATAGCGTTCGGCAAAAGTCTCTTTTCGATAAACTCTCAGAGCGGCCAAACGCTGAGAGAGAGCGCACACAAGTAACGGATGGTCCGATTACTCGTTGGAACATACCCTATTTTAAACATATTTTTCTCATTTTCTTTGCCTTTTCTATTATTCAATATTTATATGACACAAACATAATGTTGTTATTTAATAAATACAAAAAAAAATATATACGTTTATTAAAAAATGAAAAAGGGAAAGAAAATGAGAAAAAAATGTTTGATTTTAAAACAGGGTATGTTCCAACGAGTTATCGAACCAGTTAAAAAAAAAAAAAAAAAAAAAAAAAAAAAAAAAAAAAAAAAAAAAAAAAAAAAAAAAAAAAAAAAAAAAAAAAAAAAAAAAAAAAAAAAAAAAAAAAAAAAAAAAAAAAGAAAAAAAAAAAAAAATCCAAATCAAATTAGTTTAACTAAATACATGCAAAATTTCAAGTGTCTATCTTTATATTTAGAGCTTATGCCAAAATATCGAGTTTTTTTACCATAGTGCAGTTGTGGGTTTTATTAAAAAGAGCTATCGACGGAATTCACTATCGATAGTTCTCCACCTCTAGATAATATAACGATAAATTTCAAATCAGAAATTTCATAATATATTTGTAAGCTTCTTTTAGTACACTCTTCAAAGTATTTTTGTCTTATAAATGTACTTCCTTCATACTATATTTTATGTTTGTTTGTTTGTTTATGCAATATCTAATAAAAAGTTAGGTTAGATTATGCATACAAGTCAGGTTAGGTTGAATTAAGTTTAGAATTTATATAAATATAAAGATAAATTAAATTGAAAGAATTGCTCTTCCAATTATAAATTTAAATTCATTTTTAAATTTTTATCATTTCATAATGTTTACAACTTAAAGATAAATATCTCGATTATTTGATAACTCTGCAATTATTGCAAATTAAAAGACAAAGTAATTCCCAGCAGGGATGACTTTATAGACAAAGTCCAAAGTGTTTGACGCTACGGCTTGGGCATTTATGGGTCAGGCTATCCAAAAATAGGCAGTAGAGCGTTAAGAGACAGCTGCAGCTGACGTTGATTGAGTTGAAGTCCAGTGTTGAGTGTGTTGAGTGTACGATATGTACTTCGATCGATGTGTCGATTGTCTAAGCGCAACACGTACGCGGATATCCGTGCTCAATCCGAATCCCAAATCCCCCCAATTGTAATTAAACACGCTAAGCGGGCGTGCAATGAGAGAGAGAAAGAGAGGGAGAGAGAGAGGGAGAGAGAGAGGGAGAGAGAGAGGGAGAGAGAGAGGGAGAGAGATGAGGAGTGGGAGTCGTCACTAGCCGCAGGGTAAGTCAGTTAACGGCGCCTATCAACAGACCCATCTATCGCCTCGTATGTGCTTCATCAAATTGAAATTATGCACAGCTGATCGACAGTCAGACAGTTCGACAGTTGGACAGTTGGACAGTTTTTGGGGGTACAGATTGCTCTCGCTTATGTAATGTGTCTGGGTCTGGGAATGGGAATTGGGATTGGCTGACAATTGTAGACAGCTAATAACTTTGACGAACAGTGAGCAAAGCCCATCACAAACTCAAACTCCAACTCCAACTCAAACTTCAACTCGATTCCTCAATCCCACAAATCTCTGATAGCTGATCGTGGAGACATGCAAACACTTCCTTGAGCAACGAAGTCATCTTGTTTGCCAGTTTTTGCCATGTAACAGCTTTGAAAATAATTTACACAAATAAATCAAAGTCATAAAATGCATAAAGCTGAAGCTGGAGCAAAGCTACGATCGTCGATCGTCGATTGTCGACTGTTGATTGCGAGTTTGAAGATCAGCCAAAGTTGTTTGCAATTTGTTTTTCTTTTTTTTGAACTTTTTACTATCTATTTTTGCCATTTGCTATCGCATAAAAGAATTTAATGAAATTTAATGAAAAGTTACACGATCACAGACACGATCCGATCGTTTGTCTACACTTTGTTGCTGGTTTGCTGGTTGCTGTTGCAATACGAGTATGAATATGAATTTGTCTCTAGGACATTTTCGCAATTAATTGAATTATCGTGGTGAATGGCAAAAGGCAGCCATCGATTTGCCGGACGATGTGCAATCAAATGTTGAGTAGCCACCGAAGCGACGAAGCTTAAAATGATCATTGGATCGATGGATCGATCGATTGGCAGGTCGAGTGGTCTTAACTTAACTTTGGGCCTGGCCTTTTGGCTTGACTTATGCGCGGCACGTTTTATGGCCTTTTTGGCTGCAAGAATACTGCTATATGGCATTAGCATTAGCATTGCAACAATCAAACTTGGGTGTGGCATCCACACACACACTAATTCATAGCTATTGCGATTCACTTGCCACAGTGTTTGCAGCTCGTGTTAAGGTTAAAGCAAAAACCCGTCAAAGCTATTAAATTCTGCCACGCTCCATTAGAAGCGGCAAGCAGCGCTGCTGGCGTCGCTGTCGCAGTCGCTGTCGACGTTGCTGTAAGCTTCATTTACGCCTAATTAAACAAATTATGCTGCAAGTGCAGGCAAACACAGCAACAACAACAATTGGCAAATTAAATACATTGCACATACGCCATGTGGCTCAGGAAATCTCACAATGAAATCTTAATTGTAAGACAATCGTCATATGTATATTCTCGTACCCAACACACATTGTTTATAAATAGCGCAAAACGCAAACCCAACCAACTGCCAAGACAATGCAAACAACAAAGCAAACAGCTAACAAAATATTAAGTTACAACTTGGCTTACAAGTTCACGAGCCACAAGCAACAACAACAAAATATGAATGGCAAACTTTTTTCAATTTTTGCAAGCCGCAATAATGATGCTCTGGATAAATATAAAATTGTTCGAAATAAATTCTTTAAAATTTAATATGATGAAAGCTTAAAAAATAACTAAAGAAATTGTGTCGAATTCATTCAGTCGGACTCAAAGAATGTCAATAAATGAACTATTACAAAATTATTAGCTTACTTGCCACTACACAAAGGCTTTTTAATTGATGATTTGCGACTTTATGTAAACAATGATTTTCATTTATAAATATCCTAGTCCACTTTTTATTGGAGTGAACTTCGAAATGCTGATGATACAGCTAGAAAAGTTAGTAATTGTACTGAATTTTATTTTACATAGATTTGCATATAATTATTTTTTATCTAAATTAATTTAAATTTAAATTAAACTATCCATATTTCAGGGACCGTAATCATGAGTTATATTGTATTATAAAAACTACCTAGTAATGATTATTTAAAGATTTTTAAGGATTTGCTTCAATGATAATTATTAATCTTGAGCAATAAAAATAAAACTCACAAGAAATCATTATTTGTGATTTTTATTTTTTCTCTCCAAATAAAACTCACTTTTTAAAAAGTTTACGTAATCATTTTATAAACTTTTTTTTCGTTTTATAGCTCCCCTGGGTTGTTTTTAAAGGGATATGCAAAAATAATTGGTAAAAATCTTACACAAAAGTCAAGAATTTAAAGTGAGTTTTATTTTGAGCAAAAAAAAATAAAAATCATAATCAATGATTATTTGTGAGTTTTATTTTTTCGCTCAAATTTAATCAATATAATTATTTTTTTTGTATGTATTCTAAAAAAATTTCAATAATAATTATTTGCGGTCCCTGGCATATTTATTAATCATAGACTCAAGCAATTTTGCATTGATTTATCTCGGAATTCTGTTAGCTATTTAAAATTTAAATTTAAATAAATAAAATTTAACACTAATTTGTTTATGACTATTTTATGTATGTATCTAAATTAATTTACATTTAAACTAAACTATACATATTTATTATTCATAGATTTAAGAAGTTCTGCTTTGATTCATATCTCAATCTGCGAGTTATTATATTTTGCAAGTTTTGTAAATTCACTTATGAAAATATTAATTTCTAGCAGTTACTCAACTGTTTTGCAAGTGAAATAAATTGTGTTGTACATTTACTCATAATTTCATTAAGTTCGACTGTTGCAATACCCTTGAATTATAATAGTTGGACGAGTGTGCTTACTTCTTTGTCATAAATATAAGTATATATATAACATATAAATGTATTTGGCAAGTTGCATGATCAACTTGTGATGCCCTCGACGACTGTTTTATTATTTTCATTTGTTGCTTTGGCTTTGGAGAGACAACAAAGCAAAGCGAGCGGCGCTGTGGGCGATTCGGCTGCCTGGAGATCGCTGATCTGTTGCCGTTGCCGTTGCTGTCCTCGTCTTTGTCTCCCAAGTTTCTAGTGTGTGTGTGTGCCCCAAAAAAATGGCCAACAACAATGCCTTGGCCAACTAATTCGCCTGTCACGTGGCGTGGCCTGTGCCACACCGCGTCTGAAATGGGAGCAATCTGCGCAGCTAATTTTCAATGTGCAATGTATTGTAGTTCAAGATCGAGTTGGGCATTAACATTACGTAAATGTTAATGTAAGCCAGGCCAAAAGGTAAAAGTAACACTCACTCATCGGCACACAATTGGCCTTTAATCTCTGACTTTTCACGTTTGTCATTTGATATTTAATTTTATTTTTTTATTTTTAAATACACTTTTTTAATTTATGCAGTTGTTTTTGTGCAAGTTCTCTGCAAAATGTTGAACTTACATAAATGGCAGCTGGTTGGAACTGAATGCATTTCAATGCCACAAATTCGACAATGGGCGTCACAAAGGGGCAAGAACTAAAGAAAGTATGAATGTAAATGTGTTTGTATCTAAGCTAAGCCTAAATCGAGCCATGATTCACCTGCCACGTAGGTGCCTCAATGACACGGCGATAAGCGCAGCTAAATATAGTCAACTACAAGATCTTAGACATAGATAATCTCAATATGAATATGAATATGAATATGATGTATGCGGAAGTACAAGTTTGGATGCGCCACAGCCCCGCAAGCGTAGCACAAGATACAAGATACAAAAGTATCTGAAGGACAAATACCACGCAAAAAACAGAACTGTGGCAAGAATCACACCCACCCAAGTGACAGCAGCAACAGCATCCAAAAAATGTATATGACAATCAAAACTTGGCTGACTAATCAGAATTTGAATTTGAGATCCAGCCAGAGACTTGATCTCTTTGCTTGAATAAAGTGAGGAAAACAATTTGATGATGAAGACAGAGCCCACACACCGTAGCTGAAAAACACGACAACGCGGCAGCAGCAGCAACAACAACAACAACAGCAGCAACAACGACAACGGCAACTGAAAACCGCAAGTCAATGTCAGCGTAGTGGCAGCATCTAGCGGCCAGCAGCTGTAGCTTTAACTGTAGCTAAGGTTGGACAGCAAATAAAACAATAATAATAATATACATCTATCTATTGTAGACTGCCAACTATTCAAGAGGAAAAGAGAGGCGGGAGATTTGAACTTTAGTGTTTTGACAATTCAAAGTTAAGGTCAACAAGGGATTTGAAATGCTGCAGTGCGTGGGTTGTGCGTTTGTTTACCCAGTACATTGAACCTTTTTTTTATTTTGGCCTAAAAGGCATCTGAACCAAACTCAACTGAGCTGATCTGAACTGAACTGATCTGAACCGCATAATTAGCGTTCATTGTGCGCAATTGTGGCCATGAAAGTCCGTCATATTGGTATTTTTTTGATTTTTGTGGTATGCCAAAAGATTTTTGGCACTCGATATGTCATTAGCCATTTTGGCCAGGTGTATGCACATTCTATATACTATATGTGTGTGTGTGTGTGTGTGTGTGCTTCGGTAATTTGTTAGCTTGTTAGCTGTCATAAGACTTGAACATATTTATGCACTTTAGAAGAATCGCGAACAAGTCTCCAGCTGCGCACTTGTATAGTTACAATATAGACTTCTATATCAAACTATCTACATACACATATATCTATATCTCAAGTCTTGAGACCCTTACACTGTGAAATCCGTTTCGGGGCCTAATAAAAACTTTCGCTTTTCCGTTATGTAAACGAGCATGAAAATTGTTCATTAGCGCCTCATCTTTTATAGGCTTACAGCAACCTACAACGAACCTGTTCCACTTCTCGTTTCACACTTGCGCAAAACTCCAAAGTTCCAAATTTCGCCCTTTTAAAACAATAGTTACAAATTTAAAGAAAAACAACACCAAAAGCTTAAGCTGAAGTTGCTTTTCACACGTTGCCTGGGTTTTTCAATGGGTTCCAAAATGTGACCATTCATAAATTCTCATCAAGAATGGGACTCCCCTCCCTCGCTCTCTCGCTCTCTCACTCACCTACTCTCTCTCTCGTTCTCGCTCATTCTCGTTTAACCCGCGTTGCCTGTCAAATGTCAACAAGCGCCACGCGGCGTTCTGAATGAGGCCTAATGAAGAAGTCGTGGATAGAGAAAGGGACAAGCTCGAAATTGTATCTATGAGTGGGACTCCATCCAATAGAGATGACAATCTGACGAAACGATCTGTCTGTTTCATTTACGAGAAATTCTTTTAACAGTTATTTAATCAGCAATTTGATAAATTGAAATATTCCTAAATAGCTGTCAGTTTATATATGCATTTATATAGACATATTTATGTTTTCTTCATTAAGCTGCAACTTTACAGTTAGTTAAATCATTATTAATCGAATTAAAATTCCCGAACATAAGTAAGGGGATTTTTCATATGTTTTATTATATATATTTATTTAATATCAAGTAAAAGCATTTATAAATTTAGAAATAAACTTAAATAATACATAGAAAAGTCAGAGCAAAAACAACGAGAGGTATTAACACAACTATGTAACATTTGTTGAATCAGATAATTTTCATTATATTAAAATTATAATCCATAATCGCAGACAGTGCCCATATGTAGTGAATTTGTTACAGAAAACTCATATCTAAAGCGAATTGCTATAATTCCCAACTGGTATGGGCATAAGCTTTTTTTCAAAGTGAATTTAGCTAGTATTTATCGATATTAGTCTTACAGTTTTTATTCACAATCTCAGCACGTGCTCATCTCTAGTGCATTGGTTGAAGAAAACCCTTCTATGTAAAGTACATAATGTGTATGTTTGCACGATCTTGGACTCGTCTGTGGAGTTGGTGACTCGCTTTTGTTAGTTTTTCAGTTTGCTGTGTTTTTTTTTTGTGGTTTAGTCGTTGGGCAGTCATAGTTATATCCAGCCATAGTCAACGGCAGAGTCAGACAAAGTCATCGTCATCAAAATGCAAAACCTACGCATTTCTGTTATTTTTTTATTTATTTTTTTGCTCTTTTCATTTATTTTTATTTATTTCTCTTACTATTTTTAGAGCGTGGGTTGCGTTTTATTTATTTTTTTTTGTTACTGCATAATTTGTGTAGTCAAATGTTCTTTGTTAAACGCATAACAAGAAACCAAAATTAAATTATTTATTTTTTACCTGATTGTTGACTCTTGTTTTTTGGCAGCTGTTGAAGAGACGCCTACGATGCATCTTAGCCAACTGATTACCAGCTTGACCAGCTCTGTGAGTTGTTAATTGAGGCATTAATCGTTGTATTACCTAAATGGGCGTGCCACGCCCTAATTACTCAATTTGCCAAAAGGCTCAGCTTGACCTTCAAACTGTGCACTTCAACTTGACATGTGGTCGAGACTTGGCCGAAAGCTGAGCAAATGGAATTATCCTCAAAAAACAAAACGAGCTCAAGTGCAAGTAAGCCGCAGAGAGAGAGAGAGAGGAGAGGTGGTAGAGAAAGAGAGGGAGAGAGTTGCATTGAGAATGACAATCGCATAAAATATTTTATATGTATAAAGGCAATAAAATGTATCCCAATTTTCAAGTACGCGACATCTCGAATTGGCTTTTTTTTGTATTTTTAGCGAACATATCGAAACGAACAACTTAAAGCAACAACAACAACAACAACAATCGATACTGCCACATGGAGCTGTAAAGATGTTTTTACCGATTTTAGAAGTCATAAGGTCAATGCTGAGTGCAACAAGCGCCAAGATCGTGTTTTGATTGGGATTCGTTGTGGTTGTCGTTGTTGAGTTTCCAACTTGTTGTTGCTATTGTTGATGGTTGCTGGCGTCGTCTGTTGTCAAGTGTTATGACTCGTCCACTCCGTCTGTATATCCGTCCATCCGTCCGCGTTAGTTTAAAGCTGCTGCTGTTAACAAAGCCGCCTCTCTGTGTGCATCTTTCCCAGACAGATCCAAACACTCAATGTTGTTGTTGATAAGACACCAGCATCAACAACTCAACAGTCAAATGAAAATGTAAATGTGAATGAGAATTAAAATGAAATGAAGTTGCTCATATTTAGCTTGATTAAACAAGCATAAATAAATGGGCCATTCACATGGACTAGGCGAACTCAGAATACGCTTCTGCCAAGGGCAAATATCTTATTGGATCCAAAAACCAATTCAAATTACGTTAAACAAACTATTGCCTGAAAAAATTCTTATTGTTGTGTATTTTCCAAATTTGGCAAAGCATAAAGTTTACTATATTTGGAATTCACTTAATGTTTAAAACAAAGAAAACAAGTCTGTTAATGATACAGAAAAACAGTTTAAATAAATTAAAGCATATTTAATTCATCACATTTTTCTTATAAACATTAATTTGATCAAAATTTTTTTCTAAATTCTACAGATTAAAAATTAATTTTATGAATCCAATTTGTGAAAACTATAAAATTTTTTTTGAAAATCTTTACAATATATATTTTCTGATAATTTGCTATAAAGTAAATAACATTAAATATAAATAATGTCAAGCCATTAAGATTAACCTTATACCTCAACTGAAATAATTGTTAAACTGTTATTAAATTCAGAGATAAATATTTAAATAATTGTAAAGTGTTAATAAAAAATGACAATGAAGCACATCGTTTATGATGAGTGTGCGAGATTTGCATTATTATATATTTCAATGTTGCAGTTAACAAATTTATGTAATGGTAATATCAACAAAGTCGCATTTATCACATTTATCGCATTTATCGGTTATCGGTTGCCAGCGTTTTTTGTTAAGTACAAACACTTTGCTCAATGACCATTTATATTTAATTCTCTATTCACATATTTCTCTGTTATTGTTAGACAAATCAAAATGCAAATTCGTTACGGCTGCCGTCTGTCGTAAAAAAATCAATAAAAGATTATGAAAATTGTGCAGTCACAGCAACAACAGCAAGCAGCAACAACAGCAACAACAACAACCAGCCAACACCAACACCTTTTTAACGGTGGCCTAAAGCAAAAAGAAAAACAAAAACATTTGGGACACACCCGTTGAAAATTTATAGAAAATGGTTGACGGCAGCTTTTGAAGAGGCTGCAGCTTCATTTGCTACAATTTGTTACAGGTGGCAAGCGGACGAACAACGACAACAACAACAACAGTAGCTAAACGACCTTGCCACAGTTCTGCCAGCGTCGCTGCTTCTGTCGCTTATTAGAGATTTAATATGAAACTGTTTAGCATTTTGCATGTTTACATTTCAGATCTTGTCTTGTCATGTCTTGTTGTCCGTTGTCAAGTGTCCTACGTGGCGTATGCTTGATTTGATTTGTGTGAACAAGCCCAAAAGTGTACAAAATATACGTGTATATACGACTGTGGTGGAAATAATAGAAACGATAGTTTTTTTTTGTATGTACTTTTAAAGTTGCTTTGGCAAAAATTCATTTAATATCTATTTAGCAAAATAAAACAATTACTAAATTATTGTATTATTAAAATTTTGTATGAAATGCTCTATTATTTCAATGTAACGTTAAAAAAAAAATTTTAAGGCATTTCCCATGCACTTTGCTCAATATTTAATCACATTAAGCCTGTGAATTTGTTGAAAGAGCCCAAACATAATTTATACAACATTCATTATTAAAATGTCGCATAGACATTGAACGCGACGACAACAACAACACGGGACAGACAACGAGACAGTTGGACGGACGGACAAATGTTCGTTGAGCATTGAAAAGTTTTGAAATTCGTGAATTATTACTTGCACTTTAACTTGGCTTCGAGCGAGGCGATGACGATGAAAATATTTTACAATCTCAGCGCCTGGCAATTATATGTATGTGTGTGTGTATGTGGTTGACATTTTATAGACAGGCTACGGCGACACCAAGTCGCCACCTGTCGGCTATGTTTGTGTCTGTGTCGAGACAGCAGGAGAATAGTGGAGAATTAAAGGGGCCGGGTTGAGGACAACGACAACGACAACAACCACAATATGACAAAGCCATTTGCGCCTGTCAACGCCCCGCAATTGTCTTCCAGTCAAGACAAATGAGCCGAGGCTAAAACTTCACCAAAAAAAGAGAGGGAAAAAGTAAACCAAAAACTTCGAACCGCAAACAAAGCCGACAAACGAAAAGATCTTTGCACCTTTGACAAAAATTCTAATTAGCCGCTGCCAAAACTGCACAATACCCAGAAAGTTCATTAACATTTTCATGTGCTGTTCCCAGGGTATTTCCGTTGACTTTTTCTGCTGCCAACTCTGTTTACAATTCAATTAAATTCGCATTTTTCAGTTTCGTTCAAGAGCTTTGCATAAAAATCTGAAAAATTGTCAATAAATAGCGCTGCAATAATCGTATTACCACATTGGATATATGTATATATTTATATATAAGCGAACTACGTCTCTGGGCCTAATGGAACCAGTTTTGACCCGATAAGCATTTAATTTATCGGTCTATCAGACACACGAGTATATAGTTTAGCTTACATACTGAAGTATTCAGTATATACATATATATATATTGATCTTGAGCACCAGATTTTTCTCTCTCTGTTGTGCGGGTGTTGAGATAAATTGGTTGAAACACAAATTTAAGCAGCAGGTTTATTACACTAGACAACATACACTATAATTAAAACAAATTGAATTTAGTATAAATGTTATTAAATCGAATCTACACATCAATTTCGTTAATTTTTCGAAATACCTCAACTTTAGTAAGATTTCATATTTAAATTGATTTATTGAAAAAACTTGTATATTTCCTTAAAGTTTAATGAAATTTGAACAATTAGTATGTCATTTAAATTTTTCCTTGAAAAAATATTAATTTTATTAATTAATATCATGCATGAAAATGTCGTCAAAACAAAAACAATAACAATTACCTACATTTTACTAAAATATTAATTTATAAAATTATATCAGTATCATAAATAGTATATCACTCAATTATGTAGCACAGTGTAGTGCCTTTTAAATATTCATTAGAATTTCAATTAGAAACACAGGCAGAAAGAATATGACATAAAATTGCAAATGTTTTAAGACATTTTGATTGAGAACTTGTTTGTGATTTGATCTTTAACGGCAACGGATTATCGGAAATGATTGCCCGGGCACTTTATCCAGGCATATCAAAGTGGGCATATCTAAAGGATGTCATGTTATACCAGCTGTCCATTTATTTTGTGGCATTTTATGTGATTTCATTAGCGACTGAAACTGAAATATCAACAAAAACAACAATAACAATTAATATAGATAAATAATATATGTATATGAAGTATAAAAAAAATATCAACATGAGCATTTAGCGCACACACAAATTATAATTTCAAATAACGCAAAGTGCCACTTGAGATCGAAGCTCTTAACAAAAATGTTAAACATTTTATCGGCCTTTTTTGTTGTTGTTGTTTTTGTTACTGTTGCTGTTTTGTCTTTTTGTTGTTGCCTTTTTTTAATGAAAATTTTCGTTGTTTAATATGCGAGAACTTAAATGACAGGCTTTGTCGGCAGATTTGTGCACTTTTCGTCTAATCGAATGCCTGTTTTAAGTGTAAACAAATTAACAAGATCATTTAATATAATTGAGATGCCGATCTTGGAGTCGGAACCCCGTCTATAAAGATTGAAAGCAGCGTTGCGACGGCTGACAGCTTTGATCTTGGCTTCGTTTCGGCCGTCAAAAGCTGCAGTTGAAAACTGAAAAAAAAAAATCAAAGTCAATTGGTTTTCTTTGGCTGCAGCGCCCTCTGGCGGTGCATTAACCAAAATGAATTTATGGGAATATATTCGTAGACTGGAGTGGAAATAGGAATGGGGCTGAGGTTGGGGTTGAGACATTGTCCAGAAGTCAAGATCGTAAATTAATTAAGAGCGCTGCATAACGGCATATAAAGTAGACAAAAATATGGAACACCGTCTGGGGGCCAGACTCAATCTATGGGTAAACCCCGCAATTGATCACGCGACAAAGGGTGCACCCTTTAAATATGTCTAATGCAATCAGCGATCAACGATCTGCGATCAACGATCATCGAATTTTTCATGGGTAGCGTTTTTCATAGAATGTTTCGATTTGTCTTTTTACAGATTCAGCGCACGAGAGGCGTTCGGCATGACGGAAACTGTTTAGATATTCAATGCGGCGATCGAGTCCAAGTCCAATTCCAACTCCAAGAACTGAGAACCTTTGCAACGAGCCGCAACTAAAATCGATCGATCGAATTGCGTCCCAGGCGGCGTGACAAAACCCCTTCCAACCCCCCTGTTGCCCACCCCAGAGTCCCACTAGAAAAGAACTTCAACTAAAAATGGACTCACGCATCGGCCTGGATTATATAGTTGAAAATCGTGACTACATTGCCAAGTTGGGCTCTGCCCTAGACACACAGAATGCGACGGTCAAGAAGCAGGTCTTCGAGCTGCTCTCAGCGCTCTGCGCCTACAGTCCCGACGGCTATTCCCGTGCCATCGAAACCCTCGACTTTTATAAGGTAACAATATCATACGGGTACATTTTTTGAACTGCAACTGACTTTATTTTATATTCTGGCAGAATCTCAAAAAGGAACGTTATCGTTTTAAAATTGTCATAAATGAGCTGGAGCTATCCAGTGCCCTCACTTCACCGCCGCTGGACTATCAGGCTACACTGCTCGCTTTCATCAACTGCGTCATCATATCGGAGCCAAAGCTACAGGAACGCATCCGTATTCGCAACGAGTTTATAGGTAAGTGCAACTACACTTAGTACACACATAACTTGGATAGTTTCCAAGTTAGAGTCATGAAATTTAGTATGTACACACCTTAAATAACTCTATCCAGCACAAAATTTGTGCTCACTGTCTTCTTTATAAACAACTGGGAAATAATAAAGTTCATGTTTCCAAAATAAAAAAGATAAAAGTTTAAAAATTTAGTTTCACCCAAATATTCATAACTCATAACCAGGGATTAAAACCCATACGAATATAGGTTTCAGTTACGGGTTTGGTTATGTTCACATTTAGGTTTTCGGTTATCGGTTACGCAAAGTCTTTGAATAAAGGTTTCATAATGGTTAACCGGGTTTTCTATCTTTCGGTTTTAAAATACCAGTATGGTTTCGGTTCACAAAAAAAATTTCTTTTAAAAAATATAATTACATTAATAATAATAATTTCCTTATGTCGTATTCACACATTTATTTCACATATTGTTCAGTTTGATGTGGTTTAGTTTCATTTAAACAATTTTAATATTTAATTTAAAAAATTTATTTTTCTTCCGCTTTCAAAATTTTATTTAAAAGTTACACCATAACTCTTATTTTCAATTGTTAAAATAAAATTAAAATTAAACTTTTCTTCAACTTATATTATTAAAAATAAAAATTAAAAAAAAGGTTTATTTTTAATTGTTATTTTATGATTGTTATTTGTATGAAAACTCGAAATTAACCCTTACAAATGAAACGGTTTCTAAATGGTTTTTTAGGCTTACAGAGTTTCGGTTTTAAAGTTTTGGTCAAATGAAATGTCGGTTACAGTTTCAGTTACTGTTTGAAATTTCAATCGGGTTTTACTGGTTAAAGGTTACGGTTGCGTTTAGGGTTTTTATCCCTGCACATAACCTACAAGAGCTATTGTCCAAATACTTATCCTAACATAGTGATTAAACGTGAAATATTGGATAAACAACAAAAATATATATAAAATAGTGAGATAAAGCTTAGCTCAGTTTAAAAAAAAATGTGGGAGTTGAGACAGTCTAAAATAAATATATATTCTTCTTTAGCCATTTTATACATACAAAGATACATACATTCGTTCAATTTTAAACAGCTAGTACGAGTATTTCCCATGTTTGCAGTGACAAATCAACTATTCTCCAAGACCATTTATATTGCGTTCTTAAGTTGTTTACATTTTGTTTGGTTTCTGTTGTGCTTTCTGACAACGCTGATAACCAAACAAAAACCGTAACGATAAACACATTAGGCCAACCGCAAAAGTCATCAGCCGACCTCCTGTACCAGCCCCCTTTCCCCTTCCCCTGCCGTTTCCCCATCCGTTGACTGTCTTCGATTTCATTGATTTGATTGATGTGCCCGCTGATCCGCTGACGGCGCCGCTGATCGTCGCCTGCCCTTGACCATATACTTGTACCATAAACAATATGCCATATACCATATTCCATATAACATATAACGCACAACATATGCCCGAAACGGAGTTGGTTAGCTGCATGTCACAGCCACGCCAGCGACCCTCGGGGTCTCTGGGGGTCGTGGATAATGATAGATTCAACATCGGGTTTTCTATACATCAACAACGACGGCAAATCGCCAAATCGTCAAATCGCCTTTTGTCTCTTGACGCAATCCAATTGAGTAACCTTAGCACGTGTCAGCGATTAGAGGTGCGTCTTTAAAGTCTTCAAGCTACTTATGTGAACTGCAATATGATAATATACAAAATGTATTCCAAATAAAAGTCCATAATTATAACAAACTTAAACATTAATAAATGATGGAACTGTGTGAAAGAATATAGTTATGTGAATTAAGTTCGGTTTTAGTTAACATCCTCGATAGTATAGTGGTTAGTATCCCCGCCTGTCACGCGGGAGACCGGGTTTCAATTCCCCGTCGGGGAGATGTACACACAATTATTTTTGCAAACTAAAAACATATTTAAAAAAATAATTTTAACTGTTTTAGAAAATTATTTTATTTTTTTGTAAATATATCTTTTTTAGTGTTTTGTTTTTTTTTTTTAAATTAAAAAATATCCTCAAGAAACTTATAGATTACGTATTTTTCCAAATACATTGATTTTTTGAATAATTTGCGAAGTTATTTCTTTGAACACTTTTAAAAAATAGCATTATATCTTAGAAAATTTTCACTATCAATCACTGGTATAACAAAACTCCTATTTCTAATGCTCTTCTTATGATTGCTTGAGAAATTATTCGTCTCTCTGCTCATTCATCGAGTTTAGTTTTTTTTCAGAATTTTTCCAATTGTTCATCTAATTGTGAATCAGCGCAGTAAATCACGAGTTTAAATTTCAAATATGCTCTTTAAAATTTTATGAGCGAACATTAAGATGAATTTGAACATAGTTTGTCATAAAATTAATTGTAGTTTTTCACACAGAATCGTAATCTTTCTTGTATTGTATGTCTTGTTGTCTTCTCATAAGTTTAGTTCTGGGCCAAAGGGTTCCCCGACTATATGAGAGCAACAAATTGTTATTTAATTTCATACTCAAGAGCTCTGTTATATGAAGACAGCATAGACACGTTGTTAAAATGTAATAAGTCGCAGTTCCCTCGACTTTGTTGACAAACAAGGGGCGCATTGACATCCTGTCCCTGACATCTGCAACGATTCCCCTCTCGCTCCTTTCTCTCCCTCTTCGGTCTCCCTCTCAATGCCTCTGTGGTTGCCCCTGTGCAAAGTTCATGAACTGTTCTCCAACTGCAACTCCATCTCGATCCCCATTCTGAGTGCTTCACAGTCGTCAGTCAACCCGCTTCTTCTTCTGACTTTGATTGAGCGCAGTTGTGCGTGCAGCGACGTTGGCGTTGACGTTGACGTCGACAGCGACAGCGGAGCTGGCAGCGACGTTTGCGCAGTCGCAGTCGCTGATGCGTTGAATGACGGCTGCACTTGCCACTAAACTTTGTTTGGGCGCATGAGCGACGCTTTTTATTGTTCTTAATTAAAATAAATTGAGCTGCGCTTTTTCAGCATTACAAGAAAATAATAAAGCAGCTGCGACAAAAATATAAATATCGAAATCACAACGAAATGCCAGAATGTAAGTCACGCACTCCACCTCCACCAGCACCACTTGGTGGTTTGGGTGGTGCCTGGAGAGTGGGAGGGAGAGACACACACATGCACTTTTCGTATCGACTTTAACATTCCTGAGCGACACATTTGACAAGCAACGTTTGGCAATGAGATGATGTATACGGTTTCAAGGCTATTGGTTCCCCCAAGTCCCCTCCCTCTCCCCAACCACACCCTCCTGCTTGACTGCAGCTATCTTTCGAGTTTCCAGGAACATGCCCAACATGTTAAATATTTGCATATTTTTTAATTCAAAATAAAATGAAATAGAAACAAGCGGGAAAGGCTATAGTCGTGTTCCCGACTATAGGATACCCGTTACTTATTTAAATACACATACATTATTTTTTATTGCATACTTTTAGGCAGTTACATTGCTTACAACTTAAATCAGCCTTAACCACCAGAAAAGTTCCACCTCGCCCAAAAACGCTAAATTGATCAAAAAATCACATTTCCAAAAATGTATTCAAGTTATTTATTTAAGCAATACGCTAGAAGAAACTCAATAGGATCAACATATATATTCTATATTGGAATAAATTCACTTTTTCTATATTTTTGCCCATTTTCTTAAAAATTGACTCCCAAAATGGACCGTTTGTATTCTAACGATTACACTTAGTAGGACAGAAAAATTGTTACATGAACCATTTTAATTCATAGACATGTATTGAAAGTTTAATTTAAAACAAGATTTTCGATGTATAGAATAAAATTTGATGAACAAATGACTTATAAAACTTCAAAAATAAAATGATAGTAATATAAAAAAATTATTTCTAAAATGGAAAAGTAAATTATTTTATTACGGTTAAAGAGTAATTTTTTCCAAATTACTCGCCACATTTCTCAGACTTTTGCATGTGTCAAGATGAAGTCAAACATGACTTTCATTTTTCGTCGCGTTCGCCATGCATTGTTTTCTGAAAATAATTTGAAAACGACAAGTCTTCAAAGCTTGCCTTTTAGAATAAAAAATAGTGTTGATAAAATCCATTAAACACTTGAGGAAACATTTTTGATAGTGTCAACTTTTGCCATTTTTGTTTTCATTTAAAGACGTGCAAATATAGCTAATAAAAGTTGTTGATGCTGATCAAGAAAATATATACTTTATAGATCTGAGATGCTTTCTTCTCTCTGTTGCATACATTTCAACAAATACAATATACCCTTTTAGTTATTTTTAAGCAACGGGTATAATTAAAGTTGTGTGTTCTCTGAAATCTGCTAATGCCACTTAAGTGACCAATTATCGACTCAGTCTCTCAACTACTTCTCTCTTTCTCTCTCAATCGCTCTCTCTCTCTCTTTCTGTATTTAGTGAACTTGAAGTTCTTTGAATCTGCATTGAAATTGGAATCAGAGTCGGTCAGACAATAGTATAGCCATCATATCTGTTGTATGTCATCTGTCAAGTCCATCGCTGCCGGCTGTGCGGCGTTTACTGAATCTGAATCTGATTTATGCCCCATGATTTTCCACTTTGGCACGCTAAGTTTTTCCATAGTTGTTGTTGCTGTCGCTGTTGTTGCTGTGATCGCGCCATAAATTTATTTGCTTAACAATTTTCTCATTTAGTTTGCCTGGCAAATTTCAATTTCAATTGATTTATAAAGCGTCAACAGATTTACAATATCAAGCAAAAAACAAAAAAAAATACAAATAAAAATATTTAAATCAAATTGTTTTTGATTTGAAATTCAATTTGAGTTTCTCTCTCTTTTTTTTGAGAGGCATGTTATTAAACAATTAAATGTGGATTTTGGGCGTGTTTCACATGCAAATTTGTTAACTTCTTGCCGCCTGTAGGGCATTAATAAACTTGTGGCTGACTTTAAGATCGGTTCTCGGTTCTCAGTTCTCAGTTCTCGAAACTCTAGTTAAGACCTCGACTTCCGAAACTGAAACTGAAACAATGCCTCGAACACAAAAGAAACAGTTTACACACACATAGACAATCACACACAACACTTGCACACACATTTTAATTGTGCGCCTTTTATGGTTTTCAATTTCAAATAAATGAAATGACAACGAAACAAAGTCGTAAAATAAAATTATGAACGTCAAGGCGCCAAATAAGGCATACCACAAGGGAGGGTAAATGGGGGGGGGGGGGAAGATTAAGGGGGTTGCAACACAGAAGCTACTACAACGACTTTCACGAGTATTTTGTAATTAATTTTTTATGATTTTACATATAAATTTACAATATATGTATGTTACTCAGTGTGCAAATAAAAGCAGAAGGCGATAAAAATTATTAATAAATAAATAAAAAATGTATATATGTGTACTAAAACAAGCTTGACCGGAAGTTACTAGGGCCACATTGGGCGGGGACAGACCCAGTCTACAGTACCCTGTCCCCAATCTACAGTCCCCAGTCTACAGTTCCCAATATCCAGTCTACAGAGTGGTGGGAGTTGGGCAGTGGCACAAGTTCGGGCTTATAAGATATAAAACGATCTTTATAAGCCAACAAACAAAGTCACCAAAGATTGAGAAAACAACTTTCTCAATTGTGATTCATGCACTTATATCCAGAAAGCAAAATTTATTTTTATGCCATTATAAATATAAATAATTATTTAACAAATACAAGGTGTTAATTTCTAAGAACAATTATAAATAAATTTTCACTCATATGACGAATTAAATTAATTTGATTATAATAATTTACTCGTTTATCTTTATACGATTATTTATTTCATGAAATTCATTAATAAATATGAAACATATTGAAACATGATAAATCCATTATGCTGAGTTGAATATCAAATACTCCTGAAAGCTCGTTAGGTAAATTAACCCGTTGCTAAATATATGAAACGATACATGCTATAAATCTGTCAAGTGGTAAAGAGCCGTGTTGGGCATAAAATATACAGAACTAGCTTATTTTCTTAACTTTATTATACTTGTACAATACGAGTATCTAATCATTAAGTTTGAATAAAATATAAACCCTATCCTTCAAAACAGAACAATTGATCAATATTCAAATTCTTAAATGTGTGCTGTGAGTTTTCTCTTCAGTATTTTTAATTAAATAATTTTCAAAATTAAATAAATTCGAATAAAACAGTAAGAGAAATTTATATTTTCCATTATTATAATAAATTAAATAAATATAAAAGAATATAAAGATAAAAATAGATAAAGAAAAATTACATTAAAGTGGTTTTAAGACAGAACAAGAAATTAAATTAGAGAGAAATGGACATAAAAAGATGGAGAAATAGTCAAATAAAAATTAAAGGTATCTAATAGTCGATAACATTCACTTAATACACTGACTTTATTATAGTGAATCAGTTCAAAGCATTTGTAATTTGACACTATTCGAATATATTGAAATTAGCATTTGTATTTCAAACACACTCGAATCTCTTACTATTTGTTATTCATTTGATGTGTTTTTTCTTTGCAGGCCTCAAAGTATTGCCGCTGCTGAACAATCTAAGGTGAGTCTAAGGTCTATAAAGACCCCTCTAAATGAACAGATACACATATTGTCAGTGCATCCACATAACAACAACAACAACAAAAATTAACTCGTACTCACACTCGTAAATATGGATTCATGTTAAATCAAGACAATTTATGCAATGTTTGCCAACTGAAACCCTGAAAAACACACCCACTACAACAACAATAACAATAACAACATTGTCCAAATGAATATCGCAAAAAAGTTTAAATATCAATTTTTGTTGGGTATTTTGATTTTAATGTGAATACACCCGATATTTTAAAATTTGCATTCGAGCAATCAACTACTAGACAAGATCAAGGCCCATTCCACAATCGCAGAATTTCACATGGGCATGCGAATCTACCCCCCTTCTCCCCCTCTACCACTGCTTACCCCTCTTCCCTTTTGCTGCCATTAACGGTCACTCAAATGGTGTTGGCCAAGTTCGCCGATTTGGACGCTTGTCAAACATCCATCAAAAACGGCAACGATCCAAGTTACAACTTTTTTGTTGATTTTTCGTCTTCGACGTTTTATGCAAATAATTTGCGTCGGTTTTTGTTGGTTTGTTTTGTGGCTGTCAAGCAATTAATTCAATATTTAATTAGTCAACAATAAATCAATTAGTTAGCTGCCTGCCCGCCTCCCGCCTCCCGCCTCCCTCCTTCCTTTCCGCCTATCTTTAAACTTGTTTATTAATGGGACCCCAAGTTGACAAAAATTCGACGCTTCGCGCACAACTAAAACAAATTCAATTAAAAAATGTTTTAAATAGTTGTGGCTCAAAAATGTTCAATACCAAGAGAGTATACTGTACCCCGTCTCCCTTCCATCTATCTTCCATCTGATCTGTAGTCATAGAAAATATGTCTAATTGATTGTTTCATGCCACATTTGTCTTTGTGGCTCTGTTCTTTGTGTCTTGGGGCCAAGTGATGATGCCCCCATCCATTTTGTCATCTGGCAGTTAACACGCCCCTTCAGTTGTCCCCCTCTTCAGCCCTCCATTTGCCATTGTTATGAAAATTTGTTAGCGCTTTGCCTAAATTAAATGCGTAGTTTCTCGCGCTTTTTAATTTATTTCAAATCGCTTTAAACGTTTTCATTGAATCGAACAACGCTTTGATTTCAGCGATTGATTTCCCCTCAGGGGCTATTCTTGCAGAGGGGGGAAAGACAAGGGGGGCTGAAGTATTAGGTGCTATAAATAAACAGATGCTCATTAGAATTGTCTGTTGTTTTTTATTCATATTTTTTTGGACTGCGTAGCTTGGAAGCTGCCGAGTTTCTTTAAGCGGATTTTAATTGCTGTCGAATCGAATGAGTTCTAATCAATCTTGAATTCCAAATTCTGACCTGGAAACAATATTAAATTACATGGATTCCAGTTTCAAAAACTTACGTGTTTAACTGCAATTTATGCGTTTATAATTAGAGAGTATGAATAAAAAGAATCTGAGGAGCAATAACAATTATTTTGTGAGCTCTGACATTTTATAAATAGATTTCCTAAGTGCGTTGATAGAAAATGGAAGTTGATGGAGGTATTCTGAAGATATTTATTCAATTTATTTTTTTCAAGTATTATGATAAACTATTATTTTTAGAACAAAAGCTTGTATAATAGGCTTAAACCTAGAGCATCCTAGAACTTTTAACTCGCAATACTGTAACAATATTTACATTTTTTTTTTAATATTTATGCTAAATAGAATCTTTTTCCTAAATTTAACCAAACCTCAATTCAACCTAAACTCGAGATAATAATTTAGAAATCAAAACTGAATCAAAACAGATTGAAAACAACCTTGATCTTTGGCCAGCTTCAGCACCAAAATGTTGGCCAAGAATTCGTTTTGGTTTCGTATCGTTTAAACTTTGAACTTTCCGGTGTGTATTTCAGCTATCATGTTTGTTCAAATCCCAAGCTGTTGTTCTTGTTACTTTCGACTTTGCTTCCGTTTCGTGTGTGTTTAAATTGGCTAAACAACTTCCTCCCAGTTGACTTGAGTTTTCATTTTTCCGACTTTGGCGCCCACATTTCGTGTGTTTGGCCGGTAAAATTGTTCCGTGACGAAACAAAATAGAATAACAAAAATAAAATAACGACAAACTGTCTCGTCAAAATAAAAAGTAAAGAGAAAGAACGAAGTCCAGTTGCCAAGTCAACTATCTATTTTGTATGATTTGTTTTTGGAATTTTTGGCAATGCGCGCGCAGCACGTGTCTGGCAAGGACAAAGGCAACAACAAACCGAGTGAATTACTCTCTCGCTTAGAGAGACTCTCTCTCGCTCTCTCTTTCAGCTCTCAACTGGCTCCGGCTGGTCTCCGTGTCTTTCCCAGTCTCAGTTTCAGTCCTGCCTCGTCCTCGTTGTTGCCATTGTTGTTGAACTCGTCGCTAAACAATTGAAAAGCAATTATAAAAAAGGTTCCACTCGATTTATGGATATCAATTGCCAGGGCAGGCCATAAAAGGAGTCGACATCTCCAACAAGGACGCGTTACAAGGACACAAAACGAAACTAACAACAAACAGCTAACAACTATCGAATATGGTTAAAACAGGCGGCTGCCTCTAAACGTGTTTGTTTTTGTGCCATTGCCAAGGCAGGCAACGTGGAGTCATCACCGCCGTTGTCGTCCTCCACCTCGTCTTCCACCTCCACCTCGTCCTCCTCCGACTCCGTCTCTGTGGCTGCAAATCCGCTGCCTCCGTTGCAACGTCGTCGCACTTTTTGCTGCTCGCTGTCCCGTTACAGCGGCGCTGCCCTGCAACTGGTGCAGAATCTCAAGTGAGTCTCTCTACATTTGTGCTCCTTTCTTTCTTGGCAACCCGCTGAGGTTACTCAATGTCAGGGTATCCGCTCTTGGCATACAACTTGTCTACAACTTGTTCCATAAATCGTTCCACGGATTCCCCATAAATTAGAAATCAATTTATGTTCCAACAATTGTCAACAATTGCATGCAAAACAAATTGCAAATTGTGGATTTGAATAGCGAATAATGAATAATGAATGCACTCACAATTATCATTAGTCTGGTCGTAATTAACCCGTTAATAACACCACTTGGCAATTTGCAATTTGCAGAAAAGTCGCACAGAGCGTGGGCGATATCATCGTGCAATTGGACGTCTTCGTGGAGCAGCAGGAAAGCGACGAGGCCCAGAGCCTGCAGGCGCCCGATGGCATCAATCTCAACTCGCATCTTGATGTCTTCTATGCGATACTGCGACAGGTGAGTCTACCCCTTACCCTCCTTCTCTCCCATTCCCTTTTTCTCTCTCTCTCTCTTTCACACTCTTTAACTTCTCTCACTGTCACATGCAGTGTTGCCAACTCTTCGGGTCATGAAAAAGCTAAACTAGCCTTTAAAAACAGCTAGAAATAGACAGAACATTTTATTGGTGGCCAAAAAAAAACTCTAGAGTATAAAAACGAAATATTTTTTTATTTCATCTAGTGTTTTTGCTAGTATTTTTTATGATTTCATTTTTATCAATATTCATAAAATAATAAAAAATACTAGCAAAGACATTTTTTTGCAGTCACTCTGTTTGAAGAATTTTTTTGCATCAAAATATTTTTTGTTTGAGACCAAGAGAAAAAGTTGAAAAATAGACTTTTACAAATATTCAAAATTTTTCATGGGTGCTTAATGGGTTAAAGAAATTTTTGTGTATTATTCAAACGGAATTTAAATGAATAGAAGATTAAATTAAGAAATTTACCTGAAATCTTTTTTAATATACGAAAATTTGGCAAAGCTGGGCGGTGTGATGACGTTAGTGGACCACTGTATATATTTTAGGCATTTTCACCTTATATATTCATAATTTATGAAATACCGCGTTAGTGTTGGTATAAAACTCGATTCATTTCATTTCTCAGTTAAAACCGAACAAGTTTAATGCTCTTTTGGCTTATAGATGTTTTTTGCCAATCAAATGGAAAAAAGTATTTACGTGTGGCATCGTAAAGCATAGAAGTTCATGAAGTTACCAGTTGTTTTTAAAAACTAAAATTACGCCAATTTCGCTTGAAAAATAGCTATAATTCCAGATAGCCGCTATTTTAGAATTAATCCTGCATTTGCCAATTGCAAACCACTATCTGTAGCGGGAAAATAGCTAAATTGGCAGCACTGGTCACATGCGGCGTATTCTGTATATTAAACATATGCATTAAGTATACGCTCCGTATGCACACGTACATATGAAGTTTGTGTGTAGTGAGAGTGTGTGCATGTGTGTATGTCTGTGTACGTCTGTGTATGTGTGTGAGTGTTCCCAGCCAAGGCTATACAGTGCCAAAGCCGTCGGCGCTGCACGCGAGGCGGGATAAATGTCAGCTGGCAACTAGGAAATGAATGGCAGGTGGACAGTTTAATATTTAGTCATTTTTGATACTTATATTTTTACATTATTTAAATTATTCCTTAAATATTCCAACAAATATCCAGAGACAGTTCAAAAATAATTTTTTTAATTATTTTTGTATTTATTCCAGGGACTGTTAATAATGATTATTTGCTTTTTTTTTAATAAAAAATTAGACACTTATAAAAGACCTAGAAAATAATGGTTTACACCAAAATGTACATTTTTTTACAATCTCTGTATTTTCACCATGGTTTTAATTTTTATGATTTTTACCTTTCTATTTGTATTCTTTTTTTTTCAATTTAAATAATAATTAAACAAATAATAATAGACCGAAAATAAAAAAAATTATGTTGGAAGGTAGCTATAATGTCCCTTTATAAGCATATAAAATAATATTTTCAAAAAATTATAAGAAATACAAAGAGATTTTTGAAAAAATTTTTTTTTGTTTGAAGCATTTTTTTTGCATCCAAATAGTATTTTTAAAAAATCGAGAAAAAAGGTTTTAAAATAGACCTTTTCAATAATTCAATAATTCATAAGGAAAGTTTTGTACCATTCAAACGGAATTGAAATGACCTTTCCATTGATGGCGAAATGTACATGAAGCAGATTCTAATTGTGCGTGGATTTAACTTTAAATTTTGTCAAAATAAATATGCTGTCTAGTCTACAGTATATGATATTTTTTTTTAAATTTAATGTCATATTTTTTAATTAATTGTTTTGTCGGCTGCTTTTAGCCTGACAAGAAAAAAAAATAATGAAAAACAAATGTAGCACCATCTAGCGTCAAGTTTAGCTAATTTAAATTTTGTAGATTTCATTACTTGGATTGATCTTTTTTATTTTGTAAAGCACCACCTAGCGGTTGTCGCAGGAACTTAGTCGCCAGAGGACGCCACTTGATTCTCGCTGTTTTTCTGGTCATGTACTGAAATGTTTCTCTGTTTCGCCCGCCAGGTGGCCGACAAGCCGCAGGAGGGCCCGTTCCTCAGCATATTGCAGCATCTGCTGCGCGTCGACTCCAAGGAGCCGCTGAGCGATGTGATTTGGGACACCACCGAGCGGCTGGTGCATCGTGCCACGCTCATCGAGAGTCCCGACGACGCAGTGCGTCTGCTGCGCCAGCAATCCGCTCAGAAGTTCACCTGCCCCAACTGCCGGAGTGCCCGAGATGGAGAGGCGAGCAGTCCGACGCGGAAACCTTCCCAGCCCCATGTGGCGGTGGTGGTGTCCAAACCACAGCCACCTCCACCACCACCAGCGGCACCAGCACCTCCGCCGCCGCCGCCACCAGCAGCATTTACAGTCAACGGGGTGGCGCCAGTGCCTCCCCCGCCTCCAGTGTCGAATGGCAATGCACTGCCACCTCCACCGCCACCTCCGTCCATGTCGCGACCACAGACGCCGCTGCCCGAGATGCCGGCGACGTCGGTGGTGCTGCTTCCGCAGCAGGATACGCCGGCGCCCAAGGCCAAGATGAAGACGATCAATTGGGGCAAGATACCGCACAACAAGGTGCTGGGCAACGAGAACATCTGGAGCATGATGGCCAGCCAGCAGCGGGATCCCAACCACAAGGGCATCAACTTCAACGAGATGGAGGAGCTCTTCTGCCAGCAGTCGACCAGCGGCCAGGGATCGCCCAAGCTGGGAAGGGAGAGCGGGAATCAATCGTCGTCCAGCGGCTACGATACTCTCGATCGCAAGGCCAAGAAGGAGAGCACGGAGATCACGTTGCTGGACGGGAAGCGCAGTCTGAATGTCAACATCTTCCTCAAGCAGTTCCGCAGCAGCAACAAGGACATCATCCAGCTGATCCGACACGGCGTCCACGAGGAGATTGGCGCCGAGCGACTGCGGGGATTGCTCAAGATTCTGCCCGAGGTGGATGAGCTGGACATGCTGAAGGGCTTCAACGGGGACAAGGCGAGGCTGGGAAACGCGGAGAAGTTCCTCCTGCAACTGCTCGAGGTGCCCAAGTGAGTGACAAGTCGAATCCCCGACAAGTTTCCTGCTTTAATCACAACTCTTTCGCCTTTCCTCTTTTCCCTCAGCTACAAACTGCGCATTGAGAGCATGTTGCTCAAGGAGGAGTTTGCCGCGAATGTCGCCTACTTGGAGCCGTGCATCAATGCGATGCTCTACGCTGGCGATGATCTGCTCAGCAACAAGGCCCTACAGGAAGTGCTCTACATGGTCGTCGTCGCTGGCAATTTCCTCAACTCCGGCGGATACGCCGGCAACGCCGCCGGCGTCAAGCTCTCCTCGCTGCAGAAACTCACGGACATCAGGGCCAACAAGCCGGGCATGAATCTCATACACTTTGTGGCCCTCCAGGCGGAGCGACGCAATCCCGACCTGCTTCAGTTCACATCCCAACTAAATACACTCGAAAATGCCAGCAAGTAAGTGGAAATAAAGTTAATAAATTCCTTTCCTTTTTTTATTCGATTTTTTAACTCGATCCATTTTGTGACTATAAATCGTATTGAAAATAAATAAAATATCAACTGCTCAGTGGAGTTTATTCATCGCAATTGCACAATTAAGTTTAGTTGATTACGACAGAATGATGATGATGAGACTTAAAATTTTGATTTTTCGAAAAAGTGAAGGAAAGGATAAGTTAATTCGCTTTAAATCAGCGGTGGGCACGCAATGGCTCCGGGAGCCAGGGGCCACTGCTGCTTTAAATTGATGTCTAAGGCCAACAATTATTTTAACGATATTAATTTAATTTGATTCTAGAATGAGTTAAGAGGCCAATCTATGAATGGCATTTCTCTTGAGCAATTCCTCTTGAAAATCTGTTCAGTTTTAGCAAAGTTAGGAAAGTTTGAAGTGGATCTGAATTTCTCCGTGTAATTTTAGAATTCACAATTCACGCATTTTCTTTTTTTACTTAAAACTACGAATTATTTATTTTGCTTTTTTTTTTAAGCTTGATTAATTTTTTTAAATTTTCATTTTAAAACCGATTCATGGTTTGGATTGTACATCACTAGATTTTAAGGGTTTTCCCGCATAACTAGCGGCTTTTAAGAATTATTCGATTTAATATACTTCTAGTGCTTAAAAATAATCTTTAAAAAAAAACCTCTTTACGAGGTAAAAGTCTAGTAACAAAAACATTTTCGTACCCAAAAATTTCGGATATCCAATTTTGTATCGAATAATGTTATGTTTTACTTATAAAATATATTAAAATAACATATTGAATTTTAGCGGATTTTAGCGATAACAGCTAAGCTAGCGACTTTTCGAAAAAGTCGTAGGAGAAAAGTTTCTAGATTTTTTTATCGGGAACACCTTTTAGCCCATATCAACGATTTGAGCCAAACAAACAGACATACTGACTTTTCATCTCATTTTCGTCCAAGTCAAGTCCAAATTTGTCATTCTTCCTGTATATATTGCTAGTCGTTTTTCGCAACCTTCGTGGTGCTTTCGTCACTAGCGCGTGTATTAAACAAATCACAATCTCCCTTATCGCTTAGAACCACAATGGAGCAAATCAACAATGAGATCAGCACGCTGGACAATCGGATGAAGAAGATCACGAAGCAGATTGAGCAGCCGGCCACGGACGCGGATATCAAGGAGCAGATGTCGGAGTTTCTGCTGGCCGCGGAGTCGGAGCTGTCGGTGCTGCAGACGGGCATGAAGCAGGTGGACTCGTTGCGGCTCAAGTTGGCCGAGTTCTTCTGCGAGGATGCGGGCACTTTTAAGCTGGAGGAGTGCTTCAAGATCTTCCAGAATTTCTGTGATAAGTTCAAGCAGTCGATCAAGGAGAACGAGAAGCGGGTGCAGCAGGAACAGCAGGCGACGCTGCGACGCAAGCAGCGCGAGGAGCAAATGGCCAAAAGGGCCAGGCACAGTAAGGATTGGCAATGGCGATTCCCACTGAAGATGAGCACATATTTACTCCCCTCTCTCTCTGTCTCTCTCTCTCTTGCAGTGGGTCAAGCGGGCACTCCCGTCTCCGACTCGGACTCGTTTCTGGACCAGTTCGATTCCCGTGCCAGTCCCGCGATGAGCAGACGCCAGCTGGGCTCCGGCGAGATCACGAATGGCTTCATCCGCCTTGAGCAGGAGTGCAGTGCCTCGCCAGACATCACGCCCAACGGGAGCCTGAGACGACGACCCAGTCGAGTGCTGGCTGGCGAGGATGAGCTCATGGAGTTCCTGCGCAGCTCCACGGGACCACACGACGGTCCTGGGCACATCAGTCGGGAGCGCAAGGCCGCCTACGGCAGTCTGGGTATGTGTTTCCCCTGATCCTCTCCTGCTTTTCTCCTGCAACTTCATTTCTCTTTCGCAGATCGTTCCTGGGCTCGTCGTGCCCGCTCCGGCAGCTCCAGTCGCAAGCGTCCCGATCTCCTCAACATTGACTTCGGCGTGGATCGGGAACGCGCCAGCTCTCCAGCCCCCCTTCTGCAGCAGTCACTGTCACATCCGCATCCACATCCACATACCCTTACCCATCCCCAGGCCCAGGATCGCCTTCAATCGCCTTTGGCCAGCAGCGGCACGGGCGCGCCCACAGCCTCAGCAGCCAATACGCCCATCAGCAATGGTCCAACGATTCCCCTCCAGCAACAGCAACCAGTCACAACCCACGAGGATTCAAAACCGAGGTTAGATATTCCGTCTATAATATTTTCGATAGCTCTATACTAATAATTTGTTTTAAAAAACGATAAATATTTCTAAAACCTTCGTAATTTATACTTTATTCAAAACTAACAAAAATTAAAATAAAACAGAATTAATAACGCAAAAATTCCATTTCTTTAAATGGAAATTATTTTTGTACTTTTAAAACCGATAAATTAAATAAATGCTGCTCATACAATATAACAATTATGATTTTAATTTCCAAAACAAAGTACTAAATTATAATTTGGATTCAAAAATTAATTGCTCTAATATTTATCCAAAATAATATAAAACCTTTTTAGAATAAAACTTTTATTTTGAATAAATTGTTCAAAATATTTTTGGATTGCCAAGTTTGCTATACTTTTTGGTATAGTTTCAGCAGGATATCAAACCGAAACGAACATTGAATACGAATATGTTACAAATATGTTCAGTTACCGGTTAATCTTAAGATATCGGTTTCGTAACGGTTACCGATTATGTCTTTGTTTCGGTTTTGAAATACGAAAAACAATTGTTCTCATTTTTACAGGGATATAAAAAGATTGAATAATTAATTAAACGGAAACTAATCTTTATGCATGAATCGGTTACTAAACGGTTATTTCTGCTTAAATAATTTCTATTCTTCTGCTTAGGTATAACAAAATAGTTTTGTTTTGGTTATGGTTTCAGATACGGTTACCAATTTGAATCGGTTCATACCGGTTAATGGTTATGGTTTCGGGTACGACTTTATTCCCTGATGTTCAGTAGATAAAAGAACACAAAATGGTAACGGTTATAATTAAATCTTTATTATATAACTCTAATCTGAAATCTACGTAAGATGTACAAAATATGAAAATTGAGAACAAGTTTTAAATTTCCGATTCACAGAATATCCCGTGAATGGCGCCAGAAGATCGAAACTTGGCTGCAATCCAACGAAAACGACGAGAAACAGAACGAGGAATACAAGCGGAAACGTCGCCTGGTTAATGCGAATCGGCGATCGCTCGAAAACGAAACTGGTGAGTTCAAAATTCTGAATAATCCAAAATCTTTTTCAAACATTGATCCCTTTCAACTTAGAAAACGAACGAAAACTGGATCCATTGCCAGAGGAGAAGATAATGCCGACGACAACAACAACATCGGCAACAACGACGCCAACGACAACAACAACAACTAATCCAATTAATCAGCATAAGCAGCTGGAGAGGAAAGCGGAACCAGCTGGCAAGTACCAGCGGGTCTATGCGGACTGGAAGCCCTCGAATACGCTGGAGCAGACGGATGTGGTGGGCCACATTCAGGCGATTGCCGATGCCACCACGAAGGTGCAACCGCAGCCACATCTGACTACCGCCGAGGAACTGCGTCAGTATCGACGACAGCGCTCGCAGGAGCACGGCCAAAGCCCGAGTGCACTACAGTCCATTGCCGAGGAGGATCGTCGCAAGTCCATCATCCAGAAGCTGGGCGAGAGCGATGGCACCGCGGATCGCCTGAAGATCTATGTGAGACGGCCCTCCGCCATGGATCTGCAGCCGGAGCCGGTCAAGAAAGTTGTGGACACGGTGGTGCCGGCACACACAGATGATCCCTTTGCCAGCCTGTTGGATCATCACAAGAGTCACAACGAGTCCAAAGAGATTGATGCGGATAACATTGAGACCCCGCCGGTGCAGCGACGTGTCATTGCCACGCCCACAACGACGGTGGTAACTGTCAGTCTGACTGATAAGCCCAAGGAGGAGAAGAGCACGGCGAGCACTGGAGCGGGAACAGGAACAGGAGCAGCTGGAGCGGGAGTAGGAGTAGGAGGAGCGGGAACAGAGCCGGATGTGCCAGGACACTTTGATAGATACGCGTCGGCGAGACGCACACGACGCTACAAGCGACCCACGGATTACAGCAGTGGCAACGAGGAGCTGGTGACCAGCCAGTCCAGCCAGGAGCTGAAGCAATCGGCGAGCGCCAATGAAATCCGCCGGCTGCAGAAGGAGGAGCATCAACAGAAGCGGGAGAGGGAGCGGGATCGGGAGCCGGCGGAGAAGGCGCGCAACATCACGAAGCTGGAGAAAGTGGGTCGCCACATCAGCTCCATCAACCAGGAGGATGTGCGCGAGGCTATCAGGAATCTCAAATCCCCAACTGGCACACCCGAACGTCCCTGGAGTCCACCCCGCGAGCTGACGCCCAGCAAACTGAAGCTCACGGTCGGCGGTCATCATCATCACGAGCTGAACGACGAGGGATTCGAGGAGACGCAGAGTCTGGTCTCGGACACGCCCTCGCATGGCAAGGGCGAGAGCACCAATTCCTCGTGCAACGAGGCCAACGAGGCGCCCACGCAGAGATCCCGTCCGCTGTCCAAGCAGAAGACCAGCACCACCACCATCAGTGCCATGGGCATGGGCAGTCGCCTGGCGGATCGACTGCAGCAGGCGCGACTGCGCGGCAGCTCCACAAGTGCTGGACAAGTCAGGTCTCACAATCAGATCCCAGCTGCTGCATCTGCTGCTCCTGCCACCAAGTCACGAAGCCTCTCGGCGTCTCGTCCACTCCGCATGCCCAACGGCAGCCCCTTGCCGAGTGCCACGCCCACGGGCAGCATTCGCTCCGCATCTTCCATCGCAGCGACGGGCGGTTTGCGAAGAGATTACGCCACTTTGGTCACCCCGAAGCCAAGGGATGTGGAACGCAGCAGCTCCCGCAACAGTCTGCGCTCCTCGCGATCCTCCATCAACAGCGGCGCCTCCACACAGACGGTGGTGCGACGACTGCCCTCGGTGCAGCGCACCAACACCACCGCCACCACCACCGCCACCGTCTCCGTGGACTCATCGCCCAGCAAACGGCCACTGGCGGCACAGAATGCAAGATCCACGCCGGGACGTGGTGTGCCCGCCAGTCGCAGCAGCAGCAGCGGCTCCAGCGTCGGTCCCAGCGTCATACTGGTGCGCAGTAAACTCACAAACGGCCCTCGCACTGCTCCACAACAGCAGCCCCTGGGCAGCAGCACCAGCTTCAAGGAGAATCAGACCACGCCCACAGCGGCAGCGGCCTCAGTTGCCGCCTCCCGACTGACAGCGGCACGCAGCGCGATGCTGGTGAAGAATGTGCTGAATCAGCAGCAGACCAAGGGCAACGGCAACCCAACCCAGCAGAGGAATCGTTCAGTCAGCAGCTTTATGCGTCCCACGGCCAGCAGCGCCACCAAGCGGCAGAAATAGGCAATAGACAATATGCAGGAAACGGAAATGGAACGGAAATGGGACTCGTCCAAGTTAACACATTAAATCAGAATACAGAAATCATGAACAAAGACAAGTTACAAAACATCTACTTTAAGCCGTCCAAGCTCGTTAAAAATACAAATACATAAAAACATTTCGAATTTCTAGGCAGGATTTTGCACTATACTAAAAAAATGTATTGTACTCCATAGAATTGTTAACTCCCAGCACACGTTAATTACCATACCACGTAGCAACTAGTTTAGCATTGGGTCCAACGATGGGTCCGACAATTCCCAGCACATTCCAAAGTAAGATTCCCTCCCACAAAACCAGAAACGGGTGCGATCGTCACAAATGTGTTTCAAATGCAAACGGTTTTCTCCAGCACTTTTCATCGTTTCCAAGGACCTCTTACATTCTAATTGTTAAGCAAGAAACCAAGACAAATATCGTTGAAATTCTTAATATTTTTGAGCACAAAATATATATATACATATAGATAAAAATAATATTAAATAAAATACTAGCAGTTAAACTATTCAACTCTAACTTAGCGTTAAGCAAAGAACAAAATAAGTAAGAAAAAAAAAACAAAAAAAAATTCCAAATTGTCTTTTCCATAACTAAAATTAACATTTAGTATTAAACATTATTCGATTATACATGTTTAGGAGTTTTTTTTTATATAGACAGCGCGTTATTTACAATTTGTGTAGTTAAAAGAAATGAAAACCAAATTCATAAATCATTATTGATGAACGAAATGACAAATCTTAAAAACAAACAAAAAGCAAGCTTTAAAAATGCATAATAAATAAAATACAATGTGTATATATTATAAAAAAATTATACTTAAAATATACTACTCTGATCTGGCAGTGGACTATAAATGATACGTCTAAAACTAGCAGCCTTAGTGCATACAACTAGGTCTCTAATTGATTAGTCTAGAGATTCGAGCAGCTCCTGTTGTAGCTGCTCCTGGTCAACTGCTGGATGTGCGTAATTCTCCTTATCAAACCATTCCTCATGGTTCTCCAAGTAACTGAAAGCAATAACAAATTTATTAATAACATTAATATTTAGAAGACAACAACATTGCATTACTTGATGAATGAGTTGAGATGTTTCAACAGATCCTCCAGCTTTTCATTTGATATAGGCGAAACATTGAGGCATTCAGGCAATTTAACTGCAAGCAGAGATCGGAGAAAATTATTACAAGTGTTTAAAGTAATGCAAATCACAGCAAATCTACCCAATAATCTCGCCAAATGCGGCGCTCCAAACATCATGGACTTCTCCGGCTGCGACTCGGCGGAGAGCAGACGCCAGCTAAAGGTCTCGCAGAGAAAGCCGCGCATTTCCATGGGCAACTTGTAGGCTGCCTTGTAGGGCGAGTTGCGCTCATCGTATGCGATTGCCATATTGTTCTTGCCCATGTTTTTGACGATGTAAAGGAGGCACTTTTGCAACTGCTTCTCGTACTCGACGCCACCAAGAATGTGACCATTTTCGCCATTTGTGGCGTTCACTGAGGCATCCAGGGAGATGAGGTCCGTGTCACAGCTGGGATTGATAAAGTCATATGAATTGTTCAGAACAATGCTGCAGTTCTTCAGATTGTCCTCGGTTAGATAGCTAAGGGCATAATCTTTCTCCTCCTTGTAGAGTAAATGATCGTCGAGATGAAATTCAAAATAGATACGTAGTCCATCTACGACTTCCTTTAGCATGCAGACGCTGCAAAGAGAAGGAACTCAAGTTAGGTACGCGTATAGTATAGTATATTTAATAACTCACTTGGACATTACACGATCATATTCACGCTCCATGCGCGCATTGCGACTGGTGGTGACTCTACCCCGGGAACTGTCCTGTTTGATGCTAATGGCGAGCTCCACAGCACGTTGCTTCACAAAGTTCTCCAGAATGGTCACAATGGGCATGCGGGCCGGCAGGGCATGCTGCTGGCCCAGCTTGCAGATCATGTTGTAGTCGTATTCCATGTATCCACGCAAACGTTCGCTGATGCGCAGCATCACACGATCCTCCTGAATGATAGGCTTCTCCACATCATTTGTTATGTGCAGTTCTTTGGCTGGCGTATGCAAACTAAACTGAGATTTGCCACCTCGGCGCCCACGCCCACCACGTCCAGCTTTGCGTGCATCCCTCATTGTGACATCACCAACACCAACAGCACTTGTGTCGTTGTGTGCCTTGCGTCCTCCACTGTTATCCCTTATCCGATTGCTGCTGTTATGCTGCGAGTGTAGAACTTCTTGTTGTGGCGTCTCCGCAAAATATGGCGTCGATATGTCCAACGGATCCACTGGGTGCTCCTCAAGGTGTCCGGCTCGGGTCAATCGTTTCTTTTTATTGGCCGGCACCGTTTGCGTCTTTGTGTCTTTATATGTGTAGCCGCCACTTCTAAACGAAATTTGTAAACAAAATGGTTACGCACACATACACATACACACACACATGCGCATTCACATTGACACTCACTTTTGTAACTGCGCGTCTTCGGCCAGCTCCTTCTGCAATTTGCGATTCTCTTCGTTGTCTTTTAGCAGACCGGAGGCGCGTACATTTCGATCCCAAGATGAGCTCCAACCTTGAAAATGGATTTTGTAATCAAAGTAGATGCAGTTCCTCTTGTCTTTACGCTCGTACACAGCCAATACCTAAAGAGAAAAACATTTTTCTGTGTGAAAAATCGAAGCGGTCACCTCGTGTCTGGCATTTCTGTTTGACGTTTCAACATGCTTTCGCTGTATGCGTGCGTGCGTGCGTGTCTGTCTGTATGTGTAAATGTGTGGGTGCGTGGGTTACCTTACTGGCGTACAAGACCCTCGCCTTCGATTCGTCGGGCTCGTAGCACAGGACTTTTTCACCCCTGTTAAAAAGCTGCACCTCGTTCTCACTTGCCGTCATCACTTTTGCATAAAACACAGCTACTATTAACTTATGCCTAAATTATTGTTATTTATAAACTACACTCGTCGCGTCGCTCGCGATGTTGCTCTTTGGCCATTCACACAAAACTGCGTTCGTATCAGGGCTGCAAAGCAATGCTGAGGAGTGAACCCAACTTGTTCACTTGATTGGTTCTTTTTGCATGCATTTTGAGTTGAAGCTGGTTGACAGTAGAGGTGGAGAACTATCGATAGTCGGCATTATCGATAGTCAACGATATTATTTTTCAAACCATCGATAGCTATCGATAGTTTTCGATAGTGTGTTATATTATAAATTTTTATACAAAATTCCAAATAAAAATTTGAAATTGGCATTAATTTAGGTATTATAAAAGTAAAAATAAATACAATTCGTTGTCAACAATAATATTTCTCTATTAGCTATTGTAATAGCCAAAGTTCCACAATCTAAAACTTTTTGTTCAGTCTACTGATCATGCGCTCGGACTCGACTAAAATGGCGGGCACACATAAATAAATATTAAAACATAAAAATTTGTATTTATTTTAGTTCCGTTTCGTTCTTCTTATCCATACCATGAAAATATATTTATTAAACACAAAACTTAAATGCAGATGCCAAAGGAGGGCCTTTCTGTGACGAATTGAGCGTCATAAGAAACTATCGACCACTATCGATAGTGTACGTCTGCTATCGATGGCGCCTCGATAGTGCTTCACCATCGATAGTGCCGATAGTGCCATCGATAGTTCTCCACCTCTAGTTGACAGAGCAAAAGAAATCACGTTGAAATTCTTTATATTTATTATTATTAATAATATTTATTTATTTATTTTAAATTACAAAATCTATTCACAAAATCGTAAAAAATTAAGATATGTATATCAACTGAAGACTATCGCCTCTTTCATATTTCGATATCTGTTACATCACAAAATCGGAATCGAGCTGGTGACATCTCTGCCACATAGCTGTTTTGGTTTTTTCATCTTTTTAATTAATTAAATTAATGATCAATCAAATTTCCGTGGTTTGGGAGCCAGGGCTGCTACCTTGTTTGCTACAGTTGGGCCAAGGTTTCCACATGGTTGTTCTAAAAGTGGATGTCGATGTGTGGTAATAAACATCAATAGAAAACTGGGTTTCATGCCATTTCTCTAATGGAAAATAATTAATTTTAAATAAATATTGTTATTCAATAAAGTACAAATTGAATTAACCAAAAAAATAAAAGGTAACAGTCTAGAAGCAGTAGCCACCGGTAAAGAAAAAAAAAAAAAACAAAAAGAGGGCAGTTTATGATAAATTTAGGTGAAAAAATTTTTAGGGGGTCTTTTTTTTATTCAATATTGAAATTTTAATGAAAAATTAACATATTAGTGGCAATATGCACAAAACAACGATGCAAAAGCTCATTTTGCATTGAAAATATCGAAATTTCAAAATTCAATAAAAAAAAAACTAACAAAGACCCCCTAAAAATTGTTTCACCTAAATTCATTAAAAATCGCCCTCTTTCTGTGTGTGTGTGTTTTTTTTTTTTTTTAACTGGCTACTGCTTCTAGACCTTTACCAAAACTTAAATGTTTAGCAATATATCTCAAAAGAGTAAAATATTGTCATATCTGCTACAATTGCTTTCAACTTATTAATGCATTTTTTTTTAGAGGTGTGTTTTGTGGTTGTCCACGATGTTTCAAAGTTTCCCCATTTGTAAAATTTTTTGAACAGCTTTTATATCTGTAAATTTCATCTGTTAAAGGAAGTGGACTAAAAATATTTCTCATAATATTTTGAAATTCTTTCTTTCCAATTTATTAGAGGGTCGTTATCATCAGGATTGTTTATTTATCTTGTATACAAAATCTTTCGATAGTGGCCTACCAAACACCGATGCTTCCGATGTTTTGCAAGCATCGATGCTTCACTCGCTGTTTATCCATCTCTAATCACACAGCTGTTTTGGGACTTGTCTGTCTGTCTCTCTCTGCCAGTAATTTTGCAATTTCTGAACTTTTATTTTACGAGAATTAGTTGGAAAATAGCAGGCAGCTACAAACAATTGTTCTCAATTTGTAAGTATGACAAATTGCAGCGTACGCACGGACTGCATGTTAGCCACTTGGAAATTGTGGCCCTGCAGCAGTTGTGTGTGCGTGTGTTGGTGACTAATGATGTCAACATTTTTTCGGTTTCTCTTTTTTGCTCTTTATTTGTTAGCTGCCTGGCGATTGCCATATTTAAAAGCTGGACGTGACTGTGGCAGGTGCATAGAAAATATACGTAAGTCTTGCAGGTAGCCGTTAATTAGTAATGTGCGTTTTAATTTAATGCGAATGATGTTTTTTGCACACATTTTACACTCGTCACACACCCACCCACATCCACACACAACGCCATCTTGCGGCAGTTTCATAACGCACACAAGCACAAAACTGGCGCAGTGACAGGTGGAAACATCGACATGTCGGAGAAGAACATAAAAGTGGGCGCCCGGGTCGAGCTGACCGGCAAGGAGCTGTTCGGCACGATCGCCTACGTGGGCATGACCAGCTTTGCCGTTGGCAAGTGGGTGGGCGTGGTGCTGGACGAGCCAAAGGGGAAGAACAGTGGTTCAATCAAGGGCCAGCAATACTTTCAGTGCGATGAGAATTGCGGCATGTTTGTGAGGCCAACCCAGCTGCGTGTGATAACTCCAGCTGGCGGAGAGCCAAGCGGTGGCGGTGGCGGTGGTTCTGGCAGTGCCACGCCCACAGTACAACCCACAAAGGCACGGCTCGGCGGATCACGCACCTCACTCTCATCCAGTCGTCAATCATTGCTTGGGTCACGCACACAACTTACCACATCATTGAGCGAACGTACCGGATCCAACACCAGCTTGGCAAACCGCAAATCCCTTGCGCCGCAGAGTAGCAAGGACAAGGATGCTTCCAGCACAGGATCATTGGCTGTTGAAGGCGGTCCAGCGACATCCGCAACGGCATCGAAGCGTGCTTCTTTCGTGGAGACGGGTTTCCTGGAGATTCTAAAGCCACAGTTTACGCCGTCGCAGCCAATGCGCTCGCCCTCGTTCACAACGCCACCAAGCTCCACCGAGGACAAGGTAGCCTTGCTGGAGGCGCAAAAGACGAGCGCGGAGCTGCAGGCACAGCTGGCCGACGTCACCGAGAAGCTGGAGACGCTTAAGCAGCGTCGCAATGAGGATAAGGAACGTTTGCGTGAGTTCGACAAGATGAAGATTCAATTCGAACAGTTGCAAGAGTTTCGCACCAAGATCATGGCCGCCCAGGCCTCGTTGCAAAAGGAGCTGCAGCGCGCCAAGCAGGAGGCAAAGGATGCCATCGAGGCCAAGGAACAACATGCCCAGGAAATGGCGGAGCTCTCGGACAACGTCGAAATGATCACGCTGGACAAGGAAATGGCCGAGGAAAAAGCGGACACACTGCAATTGGAGCTGGAGTCGAGCAAAGAGCGCATTGAGGAGCTGCAAGTGGATCTGGAACTGTTGCGCTCCGAGATGCAAAACAAAACAGAGTCCAACATTTCCACTGCCGATGGCGGCATGTCCACCTATGAGTTCAAGCAGCTGGAACAGCAAAATATCCGCCTCAAGGACACTCTGGTGCGTCTGCGTGATTTGACTGCGCACGACAAGCACGACATACAGAAGCTTACCAAGGAGCTGGAGATGAAACGCTCCGAGGTAGCCGAACTGGAGCGCACCAAGGAGAAGCTCAGCTCGAAAATTGATGAGCTGGAAGCCACAGTCGCCGACTTGCAGGTGAGCATGCATTTCTGTACTGATATAAACAGTCTTGTTCCCAATTTCTTTCCTTTAATTGACTGAAAAAAATGATTACACTAAAAGAAATTTCAAGGTTTCAGACTTATGTAATATGCTTTATTAATTGTATTTCGAAATGCTAATTTGTTATTCTACCCGTTACTTATAAAAATAAGTAAAAGGGGATATTCATTGCAATGTATGTAACCGGGAGAATTAAGCATCTCCAACCCTATAAAGTATATATATTCTTGATCAGTATCAACAGCCGAGTCGATATAGCCATGTCCGTCAGTGTGAACGCCTAGATCTCAGAGATTATAAGAGCTAGAGCAACCCAATTTTGGCACACAGACTTCTATAGACCCCACGCAGGTCAAGTTTGTTTCAAATTTTTGCCACGCCTTTTTCCTCCTCTGTAAATCGCAAAAAAACACCACACGCACAGTTTTCAAGATATTAAAATTTTTTTTACTAATTATCGTTAACTACTATTATTATCTATCATCCTACTAAATCGTAACAAGAGCGGACAAATAGAAAGGTGGCAATGGCTAATTAAAGTTTTTAAAAAATATAAGTGCCTAACAGCATGCAATAAAAAATATTTAAAAATTCATTAAAATAAGTAACGGGTATCCTATAGTCGGGCGCTCGACTATAGCCTTTCCCACTTGTATTTATTATTAAATTAATTAATCCATTTTCAATATAACAAAATAATTTCTAAATTGATTGTAGTATTTTTGACAACTTTTCCAATCGTTATTTATATTTTTTAATCATTTACTTAAATATGTTTTATTTGAGAATGAAATCGGGAACAGGTCTGAATATCTTTATATAGTACGTACGCTCTTTAAAGCACGCTCACAATTTCGCTTTAAGCTTTAAGCGCAGCTTTCAAACTCTCTTACACTCTCTCTTACACTCTCTCCTTTCTTCCTCCCCCTTTGTTGCTCAGTCTCTTTTGTATCGCACACCAAAATTTGCAAGCCACATTCTTTTTTTTTTTGCTTTGATTTTATTCCTTTTTCCTTTATCACTTCACCTTATTTGATAACAGAAAATAAACATTTGCCGTTCTTTCGCTCTTAATTCTAAATAAATCTTTATTTGTTTTCTTTGCCGGCCTACATAAAAATAAGGAGGTAAATTCAAATTTGTACAATTTTCATGAACATTTTCATACTTCATTCTTTGGTTTTTCCCCGAATTGTTCATTTACGCAAACCCATTAATTCTATTCCAACTTGAGTCGAACAAAGAGAAACCTTTTAAATTGGAAACAATTTGTTTAATGCCATTTTGAAGGAACAAGTGGATGCTGCACTGGGCGCCGAGGAGATGGTGGAGCAATTGGCCGAGAAGAAAATGGAGCTGGAGGATAAAGTGAAGCTGCTGGAGGAGGAAATTGCTCAGCTGGAGGCGCTGGAGGAGGTGCACGAGCAGTTGGTGGAGAGCAATCACGAGTTGGAGCTGGATTTGCGGGAGGAACTGGACCTGGCCAACGGGGCGAAGAAGGAGGTGTTGCGGGAACGCGATGCGGCCATTGAGACAATCTATGATCGCGATCAGACCATCACCAAGTTCCGTGAACTGGTCCAGAAGCTCAATGAACAGCTGATTGAGCTGCGGGATCGCAGCTCCAGCAACGAGCAAAAGTCGCTGCAGGATCCGAGCCTGAAATTGGCCACCGAGACGATCGACTATAAGCAAATGTTTGCCGAGTCCAAGGCGTACACGAGAGCCATTGATGTCCAGCTGCGGCAGATTGAGCTTAGCCAGGCCAACGAGCATGTCCAGATGCTGACGGCCTTTATGCCCGAATCGTTTATGAATCGCGGCGGAGATCACGACTCCATTCTGGTCATACTCCTCATCTCACGCATTGTCTTCAAGTGCGGCATTGTTGTGTCCCAGACCCGAGAACGTTTCCCCGCCGTCGAGGCGGTCACCAGGGAGGCGGTGACTCAGGGTTACGCCGTGCAGCAATATGCCTTCAAGTGCCGCCTGATGCACTACATCCACAATCTGCAGTGTGCGCTGCATCAAATCCTGTACGGACTCAACAGCTGCCAGCCGGAGACGCTGCTGCGGGCGGGAAGCTCGCTGCCCGAAATGGTGGCCCAGGAGAAGATCGTTGATGGCATCATTGAGCTGCTCAAGTCGAATCAGCTGGACGAGAACAGCACCACCGATAATATTGAGAAGTGTGTGGCGTTCTTCAACGCCATGAACTCGGTGCTGTTGGCCGGGGAGCAGCTGCTGAACGAGACGCAAATGATACGGGATTGCGTTGCCTCGCTGGGAGCTGCCTGTGATTCCATACTGAATGATACGGCAATTGCCAAGGTGATCATCGAGGAGGCGGGAGCGACCAGTGATTCGGTGCTGCTGCTGCAGTTCCTCAACGAGCACATGGAGAGCATCAAGCAGCAGGTGAAGCTGATCAAGCGGCGCCTGCCCAACGATCAGCATGTGATCAAGTGCGGATTGTCGCCCCACAAAATGGATGCGATGCGCGCTCTGGCCCAGCACATCAGCCGCATCATGTCCGCCATGCATTGGGCCACCAAACAGGCGCTGGCTGCCATTGTGGCCAACACGGAGAGCGACAATGCCGCCGAGCACACGTTGCCCCAGGACAAGTACTGGTCCCTCCTCTCCGCGGCCTGTGAGCGGATCTACGAGCAGGACGATCGTGGACCCACGCAGAACTTCAAGGCGCTGCTGGGTCAGGCCAATGCGGATCTGCAGCACATTGCCCAGCATCTGCTGGACAAGGAGTATGAGATTATGTCGGCAGCGGGAGCAGCTCCGCGTGCCCAGGCCCACAGCACGCCCATCAATCAGCGGGCGCAGCTGGTCAAGAAGCAGCTGGAGCAGAAGAATGTCCTGGCTGCGACGCTGGAGAATCGCGAGGCGGACATTAAGCAACTGAAGCTGGCGGCAAAGATGAAGCTGAACGAGCTGAGCGAAATGCAAATACGCAAAGATCTCGCCGAGAAGAAGCTCAGCGTGCTGCAGTCGGAGCATGAGCACGAGGTGAACAAGTGGAGGCAAAAGGCCGAGGAGACGGAGCAGGAACTGCTCAAGAAGCGGAAGGAATTCGAGGAGACGCTGGATCATCTGCAAGGCGACATCGATGCGCTCGAGAGCGAGAGGAGCGATCTGCGGGACAAACTGAAGCTGAACACCAGCGCCGGCAAGAGTCAAGCATCCGATTCGCACTCCTCCTCCGTTCACAATCTATCCGGCGCGGGTCTGGGCACGGGCAGTGCCAACGTCAGCTACACGGCGCCCGCGGGCACGGCTCCATTGGTCGCGGAGGAGATGCAGCTGCTCAAGTGCGCCTTCAACAACGAGAGGAACGAGCGATTGCGTCTGCAGGCGCAAGATATGCGCGCCAAGCTGCAGCAATTTGAGCCCATCCATGTGCCTCAGCCGCAGGATCAACGCATCAGTGCACTCGAGTCGCAGCTGACCAAGATGAAGCATGCCTGGGTGCTGTCGCTGCTCCAGGTGCAGGCCAAGGGCGCCACTGCCAATGTCAACACGGTGGCCATGCAACGTCGCCATCAGCCGCTGCCCCAAAAGTCCGAGATCAGCACCCAGGCATCGCGTCTCGCCTCGGACATCCTGGCCGAGTATCTGCAACGGAAGCCACATCGTGCTGCCAGCGCACAATTCGCTGCCTTTCCCACCGTCGATGTGAAGCGTGTGCTGCAGATTTAAAGCGGGAAACGGAGCAATAGCTAGGCTAGGTCACCTTTCTATTAATTTATATGGCTAGCACAAAGGTTTTGGAAACGGGAAAAGATCCCAATTACAGAAACACAACTCAACACAACACAAACACACATCAGCAGCAGGAGCAGTAGCAGTAGCTTATCAGTCATCAATGCACTAACATCCACTAATCCCTCTCTTATCCTCCTGCTCCATTTATTAGTACACGCCCTACGTGGTGGCCTCCACGCTTCTCCTGATCATTGTGTTTATCTGTTGGCTGCGCTTTCCCAAGAGTCTTCGATTCATCTGGAATTGGGAATGCCCATTCTTAGCTAAGCTATGGAAATGTTGATGATTATTATTTTTATTATAATTCTTATTTAAAATCTATATCTATATGTTTGTATAAAAAATCGATGTAACTTATGTAACTGTGTATCTTTAACAAGGCCTATTCTGAAACCAACTCAAGCGAACCCCTTTTATAGCTATGTATTTATATATATTATGTATAACAATATGTATTATCTAACCATGAAGCGAGAGCAATGTGAATAAAAAAGACACTTGAAGACACAATCTAAATATTTGTAACTAAACACACAAATTCAATTTGCATATGAGAAGTATATACGGTTATATACATATATACAGAAATAAACGAGGTATATTTTCCAGATGTTGTTTAACAAATAACAAATGTGATTTTTATTGACAACTATGTAAGTTAAAAACCTTTTTCCAATTACAGCCAAAAATTGAAGTAAGTCATTTAATATATATGGGCTATCCGGAAATTTTTAAACCAAGGGCGACAACTTAATTTTGTCAAAAAACTGAATGGTTTTTAATAATCGTTGTTTTTTATTAGAATACATTTTTGGGCTTCAAATTACAAAATCAAAAAGGTTTTACGGTGGTTTGGTTTTTTCTTGTTGCATCTTAATTTCAATATTTCTTGTACAAAAAGGGTACTTTCAATGGCCAAAAAAGTTGGCAAAACGGTCGTCTGAGTGTTTAGAGCTTAGCTCATCCTAAACTTTGTTTCATTTTCTTTTATTTAAGATAAAAACAGTATCGAATAGATATTTAATATATATATATATATTAATAATTTGAATGAAAGTGTGAGTGTAAAAAGTGTAACGTTCGCAACGTAACGTCCGCAACTGACAAAAACTAAGATTTTTAATTAACGAGACTACTAATCTGTATTTCTGATGCTGGATTGATATGGTCATATATTCCAGTTAATTTGTTGTATTTGGATATTTTTTGTTTATAATGCAAAATTCGCTAATATACGCGCAAATGCACGTTAACCTCAAATCGACTTCCATTTTTTTGTAACGTCCGCAACCAAACTTTCAGCAAGCTTAATTTTTTTTTCAAAAACAGTTAGGCTTTTATCTTAAAATAGGTTTTATAGCATTCTCAATGAAATGCATTTTCCAAAAAATTACGTTAAAATTCACCGATCTGAACGCGAGCTGCAACAGTTTAAACATAAAAATTTCCGTACAAATGTAAAGTCCGCAACCCAGGAATAGCCCATATTTAAAATCTTTTTATTATTACGTAATGTTCTTCACTTCTTGCAACACAGTTCAAATTTAAATGTACCGCCATTGACCAATCAGCTGCTTACATTCCACATGCCATCCACATTACAGATTCGTTTAATAAATAAACTAGAGAACTTTTGTGAAGAAATATTACAAATTGAAAAAAGATTATACTTCATTAAGTCTAAATAGGATACACTAAATCAGCGGTGGGCCCGCAATGACTCCGGGAGCCGTTTTCTTGTATTTAAATTTTTCAAATTGCACCCAGTGTTGCAAACTCTTGGGGTCAAAAAGGCATAGCCTTTGAAAAAGGCTTGAAATAGCCAACAAATTTTTGTAAGTAGAAAAAAAAGTAGCTACAGTAATAAAACGATATTTTTATTGATTTAATCCAGTAATGTTGAAAACTTTTTGAGTCGAAATTAAATGTTGTACGAGTTGAACAGAGATGTTTGAACGTCCAATCTATTTAGAAGTTTCGACGATGACAGCGATAAAAGGCTTAGCGCAAATGATGCCAGTGCCGAAAATATTTTATTTTCTGCTGCATCCACGTAGTTGGACACTTCGGCCCCAAAGCTTGTGGTATCCTTTAAATTGGACGCCTTAATAAGGAGGACGTTAGCACAGTGGAAAACAGCTATAATTCCAGCTAGCGGCTATTTGAAAATGTATCCTGCATTTTCCAATTGTATCTCACTAGATCTAGCTAAATAGCTAAATTGGCAACCCTGATTGCACCCAATCATCTGCTTACGTTCCACATGCCAAACGCTTGTCGCTCTTAAGTTCCAAGCAACTGCAAGAGCGTAAGAGCACGTGTTGTTGCTCTCTTTTGACAGGCGCTCTGCCTTGCTCTGCGGCCGCTTGCTCAACACAAAAGCAGCACCAACAACAACGACGCTCAATGCCGCTGGGTTACAGCAACAACAACAATAATAATAATAAAAACAACAGCTGCAATAGACATAGAAACTATTACACTAGCCGACCATAAACCATGATGGTCACAAAATAGTAGCAGCCCCCACCCCTCGACTTACCGCACCCATTGACGCTGGCGTGCAATATAAATTGTATACCGTTTTTAGTTTCTCTCATTGCCCCTTCCCTTCGCTTCCCATGCTAAGCCTAGCCAGAAAGCGACCTTATTCTGACCCTCTCTTGGAGTCCCTGAGTGCACTGCAAATGCAGTTCTTCTAGTTCTCTTCTCTTTAATTGAACCGCTTGCGGAAGCTACAACATTACGATCTTAACCCAAGTGATCCGCGCTGACCATTGGGCTAAAGAGAGAGGAGGCAGTTGAAAAGAGGGGAAAGTGGGTTTGTTGTTGCTTTTATAGAGCGACTCCAATGTGTGTCGGTTGTTGGTTGGGTTCGCTGTGCTGCGGCTCACCTTTTTTTCTCAGTCCATTCTCACGCCCAGTTTTGACCTTTTTACGGTATTTTTTTAGAGTATATATTTTTTGGGTTTTTTCTCTTGTCTATTTTGTAATATGCTGGCCAAAAACAGTCTCATTTCTGGGTTAAAAGCCAGACTTACAAGTTCTAGTGTATGTTGAAATTGAAATGTATCTCTAAGAACAATTGTATCTGTATCTGTTTATGTATCTTATAACTATGTACGATTCGCTCTGCTTGCGACGTCCGTCAAGATGTGACGAGAGATCCTTAACTGTCACTGACATACATATCCAATAACCAGCCCAACAACAACAACAACATCTACTGACCCAAGTTCTCTTGTCATTGGCTTACATTGCGAAAATTGAACAAAAAACCAAAACAATAATAAACCAAAAAAATACAAAATAATCAAAACAAAAAGTTGGCTCATAAAGCAAAGCTTGTAATGCCCCCCGGAGATGTTGACTCATGCCAAGTGCTATAAAAAATAACATAATTATGGTATTATAAGATACGTTAAAAAATCAATTGGATAGTGATGCACGTGGGGCATACCCTGTACTTGTTGGAACTTTTTAAATAAGTAAAAGTAAATAAATTACGAAAATATGTAAATCAGAATAATCTGTTTAAAGCAGATACTGAAAATAACTGTTATTGTTTAAAATACATCAAACTTTTTGTAAAAACAGAATCTCTGCAAACAGCCAATAAACTTACATTTGAGACTTTAAAAAATAAAAATTACAAATAATTGTTATAATTGATTATTATTATATCCATCAATTTTATTTTTTCAGTTTTTTATAAGAGCTATTGAAAATTTTTTTTTAATAAAAGTCTTTAAAGACTTTTGGATAACTCTTATAAAAAAATAAAAAAATAAAAATAAGTATTAGTTATTATTAAGGACCTATTTAAAAAAAATTAATTTAATTATTAGTTTTGATGGACATAACACAAATCAATTTTAATAATTATTTGTAATTTTTATTTTTTTAATCAAAAATAATTATAAAGTATAATTTACAAAGTTTGAAGACTTTTTCAAGTAATTATAAAAAGTAATTTTTATTTATATTCCTCATTACAGTTTCGATCCCTGATTTAAAGTGATAAATTATTCAAAGGTAAATAAACAAAAAAAGAAATTACGAAAATAAATAAATCAGAATTTTAAGTGATGAACTTTAAGGGGTTCCGCTTTTATAAAATATGAAAAAGTTTGAGAGCAACCAGGCTTAAATGAGAAACTTATAGTATATTTTCAGCATTTAAGAGCTTTAAAAAATAATTACAACTTTTATAAATTCGAAAATTTTGAAAATTCGTAGATCATCTTAAAAATAAAGTCTACCATGTACCGAGTTTTTTATTAAAAATGTTCGACTTAAGCTTTTCATCAAAATGTAAGACATTTCAAAATCTTTAGGTCATCCCCTAAGGTCTTTCAGGTGCAAGACCTTCCCTACAGCACAGCAATTTACAGGGTGTCATAAAAAAATAATTAAACACAATTGTACAGTAGAGCAAAATCAAAACCGAAACCAGTTTGGGCCGAGATCCAGAAGAAGGGGCTTACCAAGTGACCACAAGAAGAACGAGAGCGAAAGAGCATGCAACATGGTCACAACTGACTGATGATCGCGCCAAGAACTCCAAGCGGATACCCTACAAATGCTCGAGCTGCAGAGAAGCATTAACTCAAGATCGAGAAGCGGAAGCACGAAATAGAAGTTTCACTCTTGTGCATTCTTTGGGGTTCTTTGGGGCTCTGTTAGTTCCGCCTGGTTAATCGCGATGCTCAATTTGGTAACTGACCAAACAGAAGCCATCGGCCATCGGCCATCAAGCATCAACAATCAACAATGAGGAGACGCCCCCAAAACATAAACAAAAGACCACGCAAGACATATGCTACCATCCGACTTAATGGCTTGTGGAGATGGCTTCGACTTGGGCTTTTGGGTTCCGTCTCCGTCTCCGGGTTCAGAACAATGGGGCAAGTGCTAGATTCAAGCTTGTGGCATCTTCACTTGCCGCCACTTGGCCACTTGAAACACTCAATGTGCATGTTATTCTGGTCGGACGGAGGGGTGAAGGGGGGCAAGTCTTGAGATTTGTTTAGTAGCACGCACTAGACCCTATGTCTATGTCTGTGCTCCATTGTTATTGACGCTCTTGATGAGTGTGTGTGTGTGCCCATTGTTGTTGTTCTTCTTGTTGTCTATTGGCGTCATACGTCAAATTGTCGGCTCACTTGGGTTTTGGAGGTCCGCAGCGTATCCGTTCTCCCCACTTCTCTTCAGCCAGCTTCATTGCAGTTCAGTTGGACGCTTTCGTAAGTCAGCCACAAAAGGGTTAACAGAGAGTGCGAGCGAGCCAGAGGAACTGAATAAGAGTGCGAGAGCACAAGGGAAGAGAGCAATACATAACAGATGGTTGTTAAGAGAGCGCACTTGTAACTGGTTGGCTTTAAAGTTGAGCTATGCTTAACAGGGTTGTCACACTGCTTTAATTCAAGCATAACTGATAGGCCATTTAATATGTAAAATAATGTTGTAAAGACAAGCATTAAATTTTAAATATACAGTCGAACTTTCCTAACTCGAATCGCCATTAAAAGTTCGAGTTATGGAGACTTAGAGTTAAGGAATTTTTTTTTTTTAATTTTTTAAAAGAAACTACAATTTCATTCATTAATTCATACATTTCAAATTGCAAACTTTTCTTGTTATTTTTAACAAAAAAAAATCCAGTTTATTCAAGACCTGTCTATATTCTAAAAAATTGTTGTTTTTCGTTCCTTTGCTGTATCGAGAAGAAGTTCGCGATTCAAGCGACATTACAATTAATTTTCCATTTTGTAATATAATGGAAACTGTTTTCGTTGAGGTACAATATTTTTGAGCCACTTCACTTTTTTTTTGGCGCAGTTTCGAATTTCTTAACAAATACGTTTAAATATTTCTTAAAGCGATAAACATTTTAATACCCTTTATGGTGCCATGGTAAATAATATTGCCACTCGATATTATTCGAGTTAGAGAAAATTCGAGTTTTGGGAAGTTCGAGTTAGGGAAGGTCGATTGTATTTCAAAAAAAGTTGTATTCATTTATTAATTTATTTCTGTCGACTTAATCAATCCTTCGCCATATATGTTTAGGGTATAAGAATTCTATAAATATTCAAAAAAAATTGCATTCCTTATCTAATTCTTATCTTCTTATTAGCACATAGCACTCTTTGATAAGCGCTTACATATCTTAACAGCCTTGATTTGTCTCCTTATCTGGGCAGAGCTTCAGCACACTGCAATTTAACAGCACACGACAACCCTGTCTCTCACTCTCTCTCTCTCTCTGTTTTGCTCTCTTAAGCATGTGCGCTCTTCTTACGCTCTTTGGTGGTTTGTTTAGTTGTTGTTGCCAAGTTACCAAGTTGGCTTGGTTACTCATTTGTTTTGCCAATTTTTGTAGCTTTGTTGGCCAGTTTCAGTTAACACCGAACACTCGCGCCAGACAGACGTAGTGTGTGCTTTCCACACACACACACACACGCACACACAGTCTCACATATAACTCAGAGAGTTGAGAGTCGAATAAAGCAAACCGTAGAAAAACCCAAACATCGCGTCGGCATCGAAATCGGAATCGGAAGTTCTTCTTAGCTTGCCGTCGTCGTGACCGAGGTTTCTGACTGTCTATTTACATTTGCATACATATATAAACATAAATATATACGTCTAAAGTTGTGTAGTTAGTTGGTTGGTTGCGAAAGTGGAAAGTATCTCATAGATACCTTCCGATATGAGCGCGCGTTTGTTTTGTTGTTTTGTCAATAAATAGCAAAACTGAGAAGCAGTCGAAACTATTCAGTATTTAATACCTATCCATCTACTTATACGAGTGACTGTGCCTGTGTCCCACATAACGGAAGTGCTCGACTATAAAAACAACAACAAGAACAATAACAACTCGTCATAGTGCATGTTGCTAACCAACAACAATAACAACATTAATCAAATGTTGGCCAAAAACGAACGCTTTAAGCGCATTATATATTGGCCAAAACAACAGCAACAACAACAATAACAAGCTGCTGCCACCAAATGCAGCAAAGCGTGAAGTGCTTGCCAAATGAATTTTCTATATTATAATTAAAAGCAAAAAAAAATAAAACAAACTAAACAAAAATAAATTAGAAATTTTATCCATATAAAAACTATAGTAAATCCAAAATTGGCGCGTTGAAACTCGGTTTCTAGGCAAAATACTCGTAACGTGGTTGGTGTTAGAGCCAACAAGTTACCACCAGCAACAACAACCACTGGCTCTTAACCCTTACAAGGTCTCATACCTTTGCTCTATTGACGTGTGAAAGTGTGCTAATTTTAACCCCAGAATGCTATACATTTTATATTTGACACACTACTAAAACTGTTCTACATTAACCATAAGCTGTTTCTAACATGAAAGTTAACTGAGCTAAGTTAAAACTACTCTCAATGTTTTATACTAGCTTGAAAATAACTAACCTATTTATGAAGTAGTTGTGTAGAGCATTTATAATCAGGGGCCGTAATTATTATAATTTTTAAAATACATATAAATTATTAAATAAAAGATATTTCTTGATTTTTATCAAAAAAACAGAGAAAAAACTTTTATTTTTCAATCTAAATAAAAAAGTGATAAAATAAAAATTAAATTTCAGTTTTTAATTAAAAATCTAAGTATAACACTACTCTTAAATTTGTATAATAAATATTGAAAAATAACTTTTTTTTTCAATTTTTAATATGAAAATTGAAAAATAACTTTTATTCTATAATTTTTAAATAAAAATTGAAAAAATTAGTTTAATGAGTTTCTCATAACTCTTTTTATACGATTTTAGTTTTTTTTTTGTAATTTTTTTGCTTTATGCCAAAAAAAGACTTAATTAAAAGCATACAAAATTCTTTTATAATTCTGGGGTTATACACAAAATTTGTCAAATTGATCCAACAACTCAATCGATTTTTATAGTACGATTTTTATACAGGACCCCCATCGAAACCTTAACCCTTAGCATGACCATATTGATCGCATGCAGCTTAACTAAACGTTCATTTTACATCGACCATTGACTGACCAGAAATGTACAGTAGTTATATGTCATCAACGCGTATAGTATATACACTGTCTTAACCCCCTTCCCTGCTCCACAACCCTCTGCTGTTAACCCTTGTTCGCAGTGTAATCGAAAACGTGCCTGTAAATGTGCAACGTGACCGGCGCTCCTTTTGGTTAGCTTAACTTGGCTCAGTTAACGTGCGAGGGCAGCTCTTGTATTATATTACCACATGCCTGCCATTCATTGCTGCCAATTCGGCTCTAATTCACATTATTGCTATGTACTTACAAATATATATATATATACACTACAAACTACAGTTAAATCGTCGCATGCTGAGCTGCTTTTTTGGGGGCAGCGGACACCTATGGAAACATCATGTGGCTTGAACTTGTCAGCTTCGACACAGAACAACAACAACAACAACAACAAGAGCAACATAAGCGACTACAGCAACAACATCGATTACAGCGCTTTGTATTGCATTTGAAAACCTAACCAATACAAAATAAATAATAATAATCGCCGCTAACAAAATAAATCGCTAATCGTTAATCGTTTGGTCGATTGCCCGCTCGATCGACATCAACATCATCATCATATAATAAAAGTATCGCATTTATGTTATGTTTGTGTGTGTGTTGTGTTTTATTATTATTTGATTTGTTGCTTGTAATACCACCACCATCACCTGCCTGCCGTTAACGATCATGCATAGACCAAATCCTATAACTGCTGCCGGTATTGCCTCATCCATATCAAAAAACAACAGCAACAACAGCAATAATAACAAATCAAAACGCTCACGTCAATTCAGCAAAGTAGCAGCAACAGCAACAACAGCGATCGGCAACACAACAGCAATTAACGAGTCACAATACGAACAGCATTCGCACTCCAAACTAATCGACGCTTCAATTGATTTAGAACATTACATCAGCGCCATGGAGGCACGACGCAACAACAACAGCGACAACGAGCCGGATGTGTGGGCTCAATTGCAGCAAAAGGAATCGGATATATTGTTAGCCGCTGAGTTGGGCAAAGCCCTGCTCGAAAAGAACGAGGAGCTGGTCAAGCAGCAGGAGAAACTAATCGAAGATTATTCGGGTAAAATTGAGGTGAGTTTAAGTTTATTTTAGCAGCCAACTTCACGTTATTATTATTTAAACTTGATTGATTTTACATTCTATTGATAGTGCAGCCAACTTAACATTGATCGCTTAAGTTTACATCCTTGTTATGTTAACTTTGACAGTGCAGCCAAGTTCATGCTATTTACATTTTACATTGATCAAACAACAACAACAACTTCCTACTGACTCATCCTTAAGTTAACATTGATTTTTAAATTCGTTGCTGTGTGCTTAATGAATAAACTGTAAGCTCTACACGCACGTGGCTTAAATTCCCAGCGATTAATATAACAATCGGCATGAATAATTTATGGCATATTGATTTTCTGTTGCTGGCCAATTGCAGTCATTTTGTCAAATGCACTGAGCAATGCATTAAATATTTAGACACATGTACAGTAATGTACAAAACAGTATGTCAAGTAATTGTTTTGACCTGTTATACATGCAGTAGACCACTAGGGTCTTCAAACACCTTAACTTTGTTAGTTTTACTCAGGTTTCATATATTAACCTTTTATTTATTTAAATTCCTTTTGAATGACACAAAAATTTTTTTAACCCACTAAGTAAAAGTATATTTTCCATCTTTTTTCCTCGGTCTTAAACAAAAAATATTTTGATGCAAAAAGATTCTTCAAACAACTCTAAGAGTGACTGCAAAAAGAAATGTTTAAAAATCTCTTCGCTAGTATTTGTTATGGTTTTTTGAAAATTGGTAAAAAGCCACTTTATGTATGAAAAAAAAATCATAAAAATCAATCAATCATAAAAAATAGTAGCGAATAGTAGTCTCTCTTCGAATCGTTATAAATTGTTTTTTGCATCAAAATATATGTACAGTCGAACTTCCCTAACTCGAATCACCATTATCCAAAGAAAAGGTTCGAGTTAGGGAGATATTCGAGTTAAAGAGTTCTTTTTCCAAAGATTATTAATTTTACTGCCACTCATTTAGTTCGAGTTACAGAGAAATTCGAGTTAGAGAAGTTCGAGTTAGGGAAGTTCAACTGAATTTTTTAAAAAATTCGAGTATAAAAGTTAAAAAAGTCGACTTTTACAGAAATTCTACATTTTGGGTACTTAATGGGTTAAAGAAATTTTTGTATCATTCGAACAGAATTTTAATGAATAAAAGATTAATGAAAGAAACCTGCATGAAAACTTTTTTTTATATATGCAAATTTGACAAAGTAGTCCACTGACATTAGTATTTCACTGTACATCCCAAATGGATGGTCAACGAAATGTTTGCCTGCCATGTCATATTGAACTGACGACAGAAGTGCGCACTTAACTACTGAACTACATACAGTATAGTATAGTATTTCTATATATGTATGTATTATCTGTGTAGTGCTATCGATTTTTCAGTCGAGTTTACTTTGCATTTGTTGCATGTGCTTTATATTTACCGTTCTTTAGTTCTTTCTACTCGTATTATCAGCTGAACAAGCGTTAAGCAGTCTATCAGAAGATAACGTCAGCAGCTAGAGACAAAAGTCAAGTAAAATAAGTTTGTTTTTGTTTCTAGCAATGTCTGCGCGTTGCGACCTTGAACCACAGTGGGTGTTGTCAATGCCTGCACCTGTTTACACACACACACTTGTACAATAGATAATATCACAGCCCTAAACTTTAGATAGCTTTCCAAATGTTCTGGTTCAAGGCATTCAAAGTGCCCGGCTCAAGTTCGTGGCCGTTCATTAGCATATTACTTTGTACTTACCCAAAACTAACTATTTTCCCCCCACCCAAAACGATACTTTGCCTAATGGCAATGTTCTCTATTATTATTGTTGACATTTTTCCATGTTACTTTTTTTTATCAATAATATTGACTTTTCTTTTTGTAGTTGGTTAATTCGTCATGTAATTGGAGTAGGAGTTCGAGGAAGTGTAGTGCCCTCAGGTGTCAGTAACCCAGACCGAGGACAGAGCAAACGTTGAACTTGAATTATCGTTGCGTAGAGCGGGTTATACGGGAAATTTACTTGTCGACTTAGTCACTATTTTGTCTGTATTTATTTTTTTAAAAGTGTGGCATGACTTCATCTGCATTTACGAAATGAAATTGCCAAGGCTTCGCTAGGGAATCGACCCACTGTGTCATAATTCCATGAAATACATTTATCAAGGATAATACTATATAGTATGTTTCCCATGTCTGTAAAAAGATGACCTATTGATGATCGATTGTCTATTGCATGCTTATTAAAAAACCATGAAAAATACAGACTATTTACCATCTGTTTAAAGTCGATTGCTCATTACAAATCCAAAGCGTAACAGAAAAATGTTCCCATGTTCCACTTTTCCACTAACCAAAAAAAAAAAACAATTCGCTGGCTGCTTTTGTTTTGGCCCAAAATGAAATTGGTCAAGCCGCAAAGGTCAACTGAGCGGCGTTGAGTGGGCCAATTTGTTGGGAGTGAATACAAAATACTCCAAATTTTTCAATTAATTTACGCACTTCATTTCCCTCCCTCTGACCAGGATTCGTGGCATGTGGATGTATCATAAATCTCTTCCTTTTCTTTTTTTGGCACCTTGACAATATTTAAAGTTAGCTTGGCTTTTGGGTTTATCGTTTAGCAAGTGACGCTTGGACTTTGTCTTTTTTTCGTTGTGGTTTTTTGCGTGTTTTTTTGGCATATGCAAAAAATAAATAAAAATGGTCACTAATTAATTTTGGAGCTTCTACGCGCCTTTTTAGACTGTTCGCTGATGCGTCATAATCACAATGCCATTTGCCATTTGCCATTGTTGTTGGTCATTTTAGTTGATGTCCAGCACATAGTATATACTAGCATAGTTAGTAGTTTTGTATAGCCATGGCTGACTGACGTAATTAGACTTGGGACTGGTTGTAGGTGTTCGAATCATCAAGCGCGCCTTAATTTTCTTTTGCGGTCTGTTGAAGCGTGTGTGCCAATTTACGAGCATTAGGTTTTTATTTTTAGGCAACATTTGTAATACATATAACATTTTATGGCCTATGCCTAATACGGCTATGCAAATCAGACGCCAATAACTTCTTGGAAATGGTCAAGACCAACAATTGTTCCTGAATATAAGTTAATTTCTGTATTCACTAAGAACTTTATTTTTAATTCAAAGCTATTTCGTTCACAGTTGCCATTGTCTGTGAAACGTGTTTTTACGCCCAACTGGCTTGCCAAGTTATTTCTAAACAATTTGTATTTTTAACTAAACTCGTTCAACGGAGAACAATTGTCGATTCCGTCGTCTGTCAATTGAGCTTATTTCTCAAGTCTCTCTTTCGCTCTGGTTAATCACGATTTACGGCCAATTGTTGTTGTTATTTGTTAAGCGTTAAATCTGAAAATACTCAACTCCAACCAAAAATCACTTTACCGCTCGATTTTATGACGCGTTTTGTTTGTCATTTTCGGAACAGTCCCACCAAAAATCGTATTAAATGTTTTGTGTAGGCGTATTTATGTTTTATATATATTTGTATATATATAGATATAGTTCGACTATAAATTGTTGTGGTTACCCCTGGCCTTTTCGAAAGTGTATGTCCGTCTAACTGCTTTAATTTGTGGCTTTAACTCACGCTTATAGTATTTGTTTTGATTAGTTGAGAATAACCAGTTTCTTTTCTAATTTATTGTATGGAATTGACTTTTCCATTGACTTTAATTTGTTCTTTGATCAATTACGATATAAAAGCTTTGCAAGAACTTTGTAAAGCAATTTTAAATGCAATTTTATTAGCCTTGATTGCAACAGGATGCATAAACTACTGAGTAGAAGTGAAAAACTATCATTTATATAATAAGCGGATATCTTGCATTGATTTAAATACGCTCATTTAAAAATGAGACAGTTGGCAACGCGACTTATCGTTAGTTTACAGCTGAAGCGCAGCCAACTTCTCGATATCTGACAATCCAGGCGGCAATTTGAACGCATAGTTGGCAACGCGACTTATCGATAACTTGCTGCTGAGTGCAGCCAACATAACTAGACAACATGAATTGCAGGATCTGTTATCGATAACCGCCATCTCAAGTCGGCACTTTACAGTTGTCGGTTGGAATAAAATATTCATGCATTTTAATTATGTTTTTCCGCCATACGCCCACACATCAACTGACTCACTCCCTGGCTGACCATATAAAGCAATCAGATCTCGAGTTGGACGCCAACGCTTAAGAACAAATCGTTCAGGTCGTGTGAACAAAGGCAAATCACAAAACTATTGTATACTCGCAAATTAACACACATACATACGTGTGTACATACACATGTGCAGTAACTGCTCAATGCTCCGATTAGATAATTGGTATAAAAATAATATTCGAATATTAACTTACTTTCGATGCTTTAACAAAATACATAAGCTTGGCTCACGAACGCGTGCAAATTGTGGGGTGAAGTCATCAACACATCGTCGCTCCGTCCGATGTCCGAACGATTTATCGACAAAAACAAAATAAAAATACTGAAAAAAAGAGCTGCAAAAATTTCAAAATTAACTCATTTGCATGTGAGAGACTGTGCGAGAGCGTCCAGCCGTCCTCAATTGTTTGAAAACCAGTTTTATAAATAAATTAATTTTATTTTATTTGTGTATACATACATATGTCTGTAGATTTTTATTTATTTTGTTTTTGTTTTTTATTCTTTAACATTGCTGATTCACATGCAGAGAGTGAATCTTCGTATTAAAGCTCATTTACCTTTCATTTCTTAAAGCCCTCAAATTTGCCACATTCGTAGACTCGAGTTCTTTGTAAATTACCTCAATACGTAACCAGGCTAATAGTTTTTTTATTCGGGTTCTTAGTACCCCCAGAAAATTGAGGTCGTTCAGCATAGTTTGCTATTATTATAATACTTACCCACATTAGACTGGGACTCGGACCCGGGACTGAGTTTGGGTCTCGTGCGCCCAATATGATCACCCTATTGGCCACTTGCCACTTGAGTCCAGTAATAACATTTCTTTGGTTCTTGTATGGGTCTGCAAATGTCATGGTGACTGTTGGATTCGTAGTCGTCTATTGCAAATTACTTTCCTTGTTGTGCTGCGTAGCTGTTTTTTTCTTTCTATTTTGTTTTTTGTGTGTCACAAGGGAAACTCGAGTTTTTAATGCGGATTTTCCGTATTGTTTGTAGGGCCCCTTTTGCTTTTTAAATGGTTGGCATACTCGTGTGTGCTGCTAATGAGCTTTATGCATATAATAAAAACTATGAATCTTACATTGCCGTATTGAAAAGTGTTTTAAGAGGGTTTTGAACTCAGTCAGCGTATTGTAGCGGCATCAGCAATTATTACGTGAGCTTTCCAATTGCTGTCTAGTGTTGACAGATGCCAGTATTTAGTGTTGTCTAATGTAAGTACTAGGCGTTGTCAAACTGTATGTGATTAACGCAGGTTCGAAACCCACTGCAGGCTAACTCTGATCAAAGTATTATTTGTATTTGATAAAAAACTTTATTTTTTAAATTTTCTACACAGCCAAATAAAAATTCAAGACACGTCGCTGGCAGTTGCCAAATTTGTCAGCTCTTTTTATAGTTTTTATCGCCAACCTTGAATAGATTTCATCTGTTGATATGTTTCGTTGTTATGCAACACTGTGCCTTAAATACACATTTTGCAGTGTTGCACATTGGCGGTCCCGTAGCTCAATGGTTTGAGTCGGCGACCTGCCACAATGACGGTTTGACTAATAAACTGGGTTCAAATCCTTTGGATTCGAATTTGCAACTATCATTTAAAAAAAAAATGGAGGGCTTCTTGGTGTTCCCTAGCTACTTCTCATTCTCTCCAAGTTTGGCCGATAAAAGCGCCCAACCCAGGGGCACTGAAAATATAAGATGTGCTGCTGCTTGATCGGGTGAAATAATTATAACAAGTCAGAAAATGTAAAAAAAATCAAAATACGATGTAAAATATGAAATAAAGAAATTTATTTTTTTTCTAAATTTTATTTTAATATATATATTAAATTCATGCGTGATTATAAGAATGAATTTGATTATTTATTAGCTCTAATATTTTTTTAACCTACGACAGTGCCAAATTAAGTGTTACAGCTGATAGAGCCGTCATTGTAGAGCATATGCCGAGTCGTCATTGTCATAGTGTCTGAGCACCGTTGGCTCATCAAATTACAGATCGGCAAACTGTAGAGTGGGCCTTCATCTTTGATTCATGATCAACTAACTGTAGCTAAATAATTATTACATATTTCCATGTTATTCAATAAACTTAAAGATTAGCAGGAAGTAAACAATATTGAATACAGCTCTGCATGTCCGGTATAAATTAAATAATAATTGCATTTGATATTTATTTAATTTGAATAACTACTATACAAAGTATAGGCCTGTCTCCTGTCCATGGGCAAAAAACGGTAACAATTTGTACTGTCTTCTCTTGGATCGTCTTGCACTGTCAAAGTTTTATTGATGTGCAAATTATAATAGAAATGTTGTTGTTGTTGTTATTATTATTGTTGTAAGTCAGCCTATAATTATCCAACATGCAATGTCGGGTCGGGAATTTTGTAAAAGCTGCCGAAATGTAATTTATGACTGACATTGCTAGCTTGTTGACTCCAAAGACTCCGAAGACTCCAAAGACTCCAAAGACTCCTAAGACTCCAAAGACTCCAAAGACTCCGAAGACTACCACAACAATGCGACACCACCTACTGCCACCTTTTGTTTATTATTGTTATTATTATTATTGCTAGACTCCCATAAGCGAAGTGTGTGTGTGTGTGTGTGTGTGTGATGTGTATAATTTTATTTAATTTTTCTTTCTTACTCAAATATTTTTTTATACCGAATCACTGAAGGTGAAAGCCTTTTCACTTTCCAAACCAAATTTTGATATGAACGCGTGGCTTGGGAACAATACAAATATTTAGAGTTGATAATTTGCCATGAATGAGATGTTGAGAATGTATATCATACATATTATACTACTTTCAATTTAGGTAGGTGTATCTATAATTTGTATACTTAATCAAACACAATTCACATTTAATTTGAATGATAATGTTGACAGTTTTCTATCTTAAAAGTTTCATAATAATAAAATCAAATTTATAAAAGTTTTAGTATCATGCAAATTAAAAAAAAATAATATTTTTTTTTTTGTTTCAAAGGATTTATTCTAAATTCTTACAATTATTTATTTCTCGTGACAGTCGTTGTAAAAAGTATTTTAGATACTAGATTCACAAGTGAATGAATTGATTAATTAATCTCTCTTATCTTATATATCATATCATTTTATTCCATATCTAAGCTTATCAAGTAAACAACCCACTCACAAGCCTTTTTGATAGACCGACTGACTCATTGTCATCTATGTAATTAATAATATCGTTATATAGCGAATCGTACATACTCCTCATATCCAAAGAGAAGTATATATATCCATACATATGTGTCTGTGTGTGTGTTTGAGCCTTGCTAATTGGCCAGCTTTCATTGCAATAATAAAAATATTTGAATTGTGACTAAGAGACAACAACGATCCCAATGAGCGACTCAAACTGCCAACCAATTGGCAATTTCAAAAGCCAAATACATGTGCACAATTACGTCTAAACACATACATATTCATATATTGTAAATATATTATGGCAAATATTCATATACATATGTAATATACCAATCGAACGTTAGCATGATGACAATAATAGACGATTTCACAAAATACGATAGCCCAAAGCGAACAAATAATCATTTTCATAGTGTATCTCATGACTAGAAAATACCCTGTAGTTATCAAATAAGGACTTGGTGAATTTAAAACACAATCAGCTAGAGGATACCCTATACCAGGGGTGCCCAGCGCCTAGGCACCCGACGCACATTTGTTTTTGTTTTGCACACTGGCTAACATTGTAAATTACACAAACAAATTTTGCACCGTCCGCTTTCCGTCAACTTTTGTTGCTGGCAAAAGAAAAAAATTTTCCAATTTTTTTTTCTGTAAACACATTGAAATAAAAAAATGTGTTTTTTTATATTTGTATTGGCACGTGCACATTCATAACGCAGTTTTGGGCATCTCTGACCTAATCTTATCGTATACTATTACTATATCCAAAGTAGTTTAAGAGGGAACCTGTTAGAAATTAGTTTAAAATAGTCTAAATAAAATAAAAATCCTGTTTCTTTCCTTACTACAAAGAATAGTTTTGGATAACATTTTTGTGTTCACTACCGCATCATTTTGAAATTTGCAGGGTATACAAAAAAACAAGCTTAGATACGTTTATTAAAAATCTTATTTAATATTCTGGAGCTATAATTTCTGAATAAAACTTCCAAAAAGATTTTTAAGATGATAACACAAACTTAAATATTTTCATATTTAATTTTTTTATTATTCAATACTTTAAGATCTTGTGTATACCCTGTAAATATAATTATTAACTACAGGGTATAATGGAAACAAGCATAAATACACATATAAATACCCTGAGCTGAATCGCTAAAACTTTTGTCTTGCCTCACGCAATATCTGATAGCAAATTTGAGTGTCAGCCAAAGTGGCCTAAACAATGTGTCAGAGTTGGTGGCAACTGCGTGGTGGAGGGGGAAAAATCGAGTTAACGGGGGAAAGAGGAAGGAGGCTCTTGCGCTTTGCTTCGAGTCGAGTCTTTTTGTCAGTACATTTGGCGTGTTTAATTTAATTTGGGCTTGTTGCCCCTCAACTCCCAGTGCCAATGACTGTAATTTATGCACCCCTCCAGCCTTCCAAGCTAAATTCGCCTTGCCTTTTCTCGGTTCGAATGTGAATGGTTTAACTATAACCATAGATATTGGTTAATTACAAAGCTGTCTAGATTCTGTTATCGAGCATAGATCAACATATTTATGTATTAAACAGAATATGGCCGATTCTGTGGGGTGAAATATGATCTTAAAGGCGCAAAAATCTTTTTTAAGAACTACTTTTTAATTCAATTGATTTTCATATCATAGCAAAATGTTGTTAAATTAAGTTTTCTAAAAATGTTATAAGGTTCAAATAATAATTATAAAAGGTTTTGAACAAATTTTTCGAGTGTACTTCTAGACTAAGTGAACTTTCATTTGAATTTGTAAATTTGTTTAAGTATGTCTCAGCTCTCAACAGGGTATTTTGTTAAATAAATTAACAAGAGTTACAATTTAGATTGCAAAACTATTACACAAATTTGAATTAAATGTAAGTATTTCATTGGCAAGCAATTACAATTTGTATTGGCCACTAAAAGTCAAGTTAAGAGAACTAAATAAAACTCATCAACGACAACAGAAATGAATGAATCACAAGGTCACTAAAATAACAACAATTAAATACCAATTTGATGCTCAATTAACAAATTGATTCAACTTTAAATATTTTTGTTTAAAAGAAAAACAAGAAATAAATTAAAGATAAAGATGCTAAGCGAATGTCTTGTGGGCAAGCTAAAATTGACTGCACATTGCACAATTCAATAAAATTAGTTAAACTACAAATTTGACCCATTTCGAATGAGTCAGCGACTGCGACGGCAACTGCGACGGCGACGTCGGCAGCGATGTCGATGCTCTGCTGCGCATGCGCGACTGCGCAGAGAAGTAGAAATAGAAATAAGCTTAAGCTAACAGAATGCAAGACTTGCAAATACCCTGTGTTCATATAAATATTAGTAAATATTCCTAAAAAAGACATTGTCTGTATCTTATATGTAGAAATAGAAAAAAATGTTCGATATAAATCAGCGGTGGGCACGCAATGGCTCCGGGAGCCAGCGGCTGCTAACGAAGTCAGATTTCGTGCTCACCGCTGATATAAATAATGAAAACAATTTATATAAAATAAAATTAAGCAACATTTAATAATTGAATTATTTTTACTTAATACTTCTGCATATTTTTGAATTTATCAAATGATGATTCTAAAATGTAATTACCAGTGAACCAAAAATGAAGGCGATTACTTAGAACATGCTCTTGTAATTCTACTTTTTGGGCTTAAGATATAGCTAAAAAATGTATAAATCATGTGAAATACCAAATTTATTTTCTCTAGCTCCAATAGCTTCCGAGTTCAAATAGTTAGCTAGATGGAATGCTCTGAAAATACTGTAAATAATACGAGTAAAATCATGAAAGTCTATTGAATCATTTTCTAACCTACTCAACACTTGCAGGGAATTACGAGCTGCATTCGAAATACTTCAAAAGACTTCGATGTGATAGAGTCGCCTAGATTGTACGAGTATATAATGCAAGTTACTTAGTTCGTTTCGAAATTATGTAACGGCTTTTTGGCTAAACGGCATTATTTTTGCACATTTGGCAAAGTGTTTTTAGCCTTTTTTTTTGATTTGTTTTTTTTTTTTTCCTTCGTCTTCTTTTCCATTGTTTAAGCGTTGCAATTGCGCTAAGACTATATTTTAACTTGCTCTCCCTCTCTTTCTTCCACTCTCTCGATCTCGATCTCTCTTTCTCTGTTACTGTCTTGTAATTAGCGCTCTTTTTGCTATTGTTTCGCCGTTTGCGCAAAGCTTTTCTCCCCCACATGGCACATGGAGAAATATGTGAATATGTGAATATTTGGAGTGTTTTTCTAGGCCTTTTTCTTCGAGGAAACCATTTAGCATAGCCTGAGAACTAAGTCGATTGTCACTTTGCTGGAACTGCTCTACAATTACTTGCAACTAGTTAAAAGGTGGCAAGTACCCGCGATTGTTGTTGGATAATGTGCACCTAAGTTATGGACAGATTGCCACACATCTTAAAGTAACTGTTTAGGCGACTATCATTGTTAACCAAGTTAACAACCTCCATACATGGCAAACGATAGTGTCTGCTATAAACTAAACTTGTCTGGGAATTGTTGGATAAACCTGGAGCAATAAAAGCTCTCTTGAGTGAAACATTCAAAATTTATATTAACTGCAGAGTACTGTAATTACTTCTTTCGAGTATTAGAAACAATGAGAATACAAATGCGGTTAAAGTCAAATATTTGAAAATTTCTTTTTAATATATTTTTTATTTTTTTATTTATTTTTTAATATTTTAAATAATCATCCTTAAAGCGTTCATTACTTATTCTTAAATTTCAACACTTTCTTAAAGATTGTTTTGATTTATTTAATACATTCTCAGCTACTTAACACAAATTTGTCTGCTTTACGCATAGATAAATCAATATTGTGTTCCCCAACACAATTTGGCCAACAATTTAGCCAAGTTATGTAGATAAAAACAAACTAAAAGGCAAAACAACCACAAATTAATCATCTGACAAGAGACATAAAACAAAACATTGTTTTTCCCATACAAAATTAGCTCATAAATTTTTGTTGTCTTCAGTTGAACAAAGACTCTTGCAGTTTTTAGGCATAAGACGAGAAATAATCTCCCCTCCCTCTTCCTCACTCTTCTTATAGATTAACCCTGACTCTACTTAATGGTTTATTCTTTATTGTATTAAAAATAATCACTACTTTAAGATTAATGACAAGGAAGTATAAAATAAGCAAATATTTATAAATATTACTGAATTAAAAGTGCGAAAGTGAAATTTAAGCATCAAAAATGAATACATATGATTAATAAAAACTTGCTAATTTTTATTCATTTTTCATGGGTGCGGTGTATGACAAAGAAACGAATTACTAAATTTACATATGAATGATTCAGATCTACAGATTTGCTGTTTAACTATTCAAATAATTCAGTAACTGCTTGGAAATGTAATGATCTGCAATTAAATTACTTAAGCAATCAAATAACTATTCCATTTTTATTTGCGCTTTTTCTGTAACTTCATTTTTCCTTTCGCTCGTTATTTTTATTCCAATTTTTGATTGACTCTGAGAAATGTTTTAAAAATAAATCAATCAACGAAAAGTTGAAATGTTTTTGCCTGTTTATCGACATTGTATAATCAATATTATTATTTAAACAGTTGTTTTTCCTACGAGTTCATTTACTTCTTCATTAGCTTTAACCTCATCGCTCAGTGATAATTTTTCATAATTTTGTAATATTATTTTTTAATTTTTCATCAGTTTTTGCAATACTTTTTGGGGTGCACAATTAAAAAACTGTTCAAATTATAGTTGTTTTTTTTAGTTGTTGTTTATTTTTTTGTTTTTTTCGAGGAACACAAAAGAATTGCGAGCGAAAAGCCGTCAAAGCGAAGACAATTAAAGACAAAACAACATTTTATTGTTTACTTGTGCAATTTTTTAATCGCCTGCTGAAAAACATGTGAGAATTAAACTTAGACATTCTAGAATTGTGACTGGAAGTACATAAATGGCAGTAGACCTTGCCATTAATACTGTGTGCTAAACAAATGAAGATGTGGTGAACATAGAAGGTACATGAGATTGAAAAAGTTCAGAATTGTTTTAAGAACTTATATCCTGAATTAAATAATAAGTGGAATTAGACTCGGAAGAAAACGAATTAATTAAATTATTATTTGGAAGGAAAATATTCTTGTAATTTGAGGAACTATCAAAATATCAATTTATAAGATATAAATCAAATTTAATTCTAATTTTTATTCTTATTTAAAAAGTCAAAAATAATCGTTAAAATGCATATTTTTAGTAAAAGTAAATAACTCTTATTTCTCATTTAAACAAAAAAAAGAGATATTTTTGATTTTTAAAATAAAAATTACAAATTATACTAATTCCGTAACTTTTATTTTAAAAATCAAAAATAATAAAATAATATCAACTTTTATTTAAAAATTTAATTTTAACGATTATTTTTGACTTTAAAATAAAAATTCAACAAAAATTGCTAATTTTCATTTTAAAACTTATAAAAGTTGCAGTTCCTGATTTTAAAATATTATTAAAACCCAATTCTATCACAAAATTAAATATAAGTAATTTCCAATGCTAAAGCTCAATAAAATATATATCTATTTATACCTTTCTGCTCTTTTCATCTGCAACGAATTTTTAATTTCTCAATCTGTGCTAGTTATACAAACTTAAAGGCAAGCGCTCAAAAAACAAAGAAATAAGTTTTATAGGAAATAAAATAACTATATCACACATTGTTGTACAAAGTATAATAATTATTTGAGCATTATCAATAGAATTCCAAAGAGATTATTATAGAGGTACATCAGGTTCAGTCACATTGAAGTACTATTTTTAAAGCCTTTCAACTTTTATTGTAGTCTTTGGTGCTTTATTGTGCTGAACTTGTTTGGGCCGCCGTCTTAACTCTTAAGCTTTAACGGTGACTAATTGTAGAAGTTACCTGAAAGACGCAGCTACCTCATCAACCGTACTGCCACTTGGTAACTCTCTTCGTGCGTGTATCTTTCTATCTTTCTTTTGGAGTCTGCCCATTTTTGATTTCTGCGCTTTGTTGAATTGACAAGAGGCGAACCCACGCACTTGCGTCGAGAGTCTTGTGCGACATGTGAAAGACGTCTGGGAATGTGCTGAAACTTGTTGTGGCAACTCGGAAAGTACCCCTGCCCAGCCGCGCCCCTTTCTGTACTCCCTTTTCCACTCTGCCTCGTCTCAGATCTGTGCGCATGCGCAATGGGCGTTACAATTTGCCGTAACATCTCGTATTTATGGCCTAATAATTTTGACTTTGCTTTGGGGCATTTTTTTAATTAAAGACACTTTGACTTAGAACCTGCCTCTTTTCCGTCTGACCCCCTGACCCGCTCCCCTCGCACACTGGCAGTACTTATTGTTATTGCATTTTCACGCGTCGAACACTGCAAATTAGCCCGAAACTGTTGATTGTTTTGTTGCCTCTTATCAGAACTCTGATATGAGGTCTGATTTATTTCTGCTCTTTTCGTTCTACCGATAAGATAAAGACATGTTCGTACTTTTTTTGTTTTAATTATCAGATGAGTCACAGGGGGAAAATTATAAAAGTATACAAATATAAGTGTTTCAACAGTACAAATTAATTAATCATAATTAACTGCATGCATTTTTGTAAGGCCTTCTGCAAAAATATATAATAACCAGACGTAAGCCCGTAAAGCTTATGACCATACGCCAAAGTGAACTAAATAAGCTGAAAAGCTTTTCCACTGCAAAATGTTGTCACTCCTGTTCTTCTATTAGTGCAGACAACATTTATGTTAGTTTTGTTTAGATTTATTATATTGTTACAAACTAGCTGGTAAATTGTGAATTTCTAGTCTAATTTCTTTTTTAAAGAAGAAAAAGAAAAGATTAATACAATTTTCTGTTTAAAAAACTTTGAAAATTGCTATAAAACTTTCAGTAAAACTAAATACATAAATTTATTAAAAATAATTAATAAATACTCTATTACAACAAGTCAATTTGCAAACCTTAACTACTGTACTCCTTATTTTTGCTGCCACTGTAAGTTGCGCCACTCCAAGTATGCCCAAAAGAAAAATCCAAAAATGCTTTTGAGCTGGTTTTAATTAACTGTTGCTCCCTCTGTGATTGCAGTTTACTTTAAATTTAAGCACCGCAAAAACGCCAAAATAAAAATTAGCTTGCACAATTTCGTTTACTTTTTTCCACAATTTTATTAACAATGGAAAGAAAACAACAACAAAAGCTATAGAAATTGTCAATGCCAAAATAAAAATGAATTGTTCAATTAAGTGCAATGAATGTTTACATTTTGTGTTTTTGTTTTGTTTAAATTTCAATTTTTCTTTTGTACGAGTAACTGAATAATATGCGCCAAGTAAATGGGTTAAAATAGTGCAACGAATGTGGGATACTCTAGAAAAAAAGTAGGTAATCAAAACAAAGTAAAAAGTGTAATTGAAATGCCAAAAATATGTAGACTCAAATTTTGAAAAAAAACTATTTTTAGCAATAAATACGTATGTGCAATTGAAAATGATTTGTAGATTTTCAACATTTCAATTAATCGCACTTTGAAACTTAAGAAAACATCGAATCATTCGCAATGAATGCCAATCGAATCGACGACTCTTTTATGTGAATCGATGACTCTTTTTTTGTTTTGGTTGCAACGTAGCTGACACTGTTTGACTGTTTTGCAAGGCCAACTGCCATCCTCTCTAGGCCCATTTGACCGCCTACAACAACAACCACAACAATAATGGTAACAATAGAGCGTATTATATGCCATTATTATGATGGTTATTATTATGGCTGCTGCTTTTTTTTGGCATTGCTTTGGCCAAAAGGGCGACTGGGCAGTCGACTGTGGCCGCCACGCCCCCTGACAACAGCCCACAATGGATTCGAAGTCGGAGGAATTGCGACTGAAGTGACCTTAAAGCGCATAAACAAACTTTGGCAATTGTTGGAGCATTAGCATGTCGCATTGTTGGTTTCATGAGACTTCAAAGAGGTCATTGTCGCAATGAATGAATAAATTATAGTTCCTCTTAAGTACCTCTGAATTCGATAGCAGCCACTGGCTCCCGGAGCCATTGCGTGCCCACCGCTGATGTACATATGGACATTTCCAGAAAAAGGTCCATCACCTTATGAAATTTTCTTCCAAAAATGAAATCAAGTTATAAGATCAACTCGATAGGATCAACATATAGATTCTACATTGGAATAAATTCACTTTTTCTATATTTTTGGCCATTTTCTTAAAAATTGACTCCCAAAATGGACCATTTGTATTCTAACGATTACACTAAGTAGGACAGAAAAATTGTAACATGAACCCTTTTAATTCATAGAAATATGATGAAAATTTAATTTAAAACGAGTTTTACAAGCGGTTTTCGATATAAAGAATAAAATTTGATGAACCAATTCTTGGAACAAACAAGGTGGAAATCTTGTCACGTTCGCGAGTCGCGTTTCAAATTAATAATAAAACTTGTAAAATAAATAAAATGATAGTAACATATCAAAATATTTCTAAAATGAAAAACTACATTATTTTATTATGGTTTATTTTATTATCTTATTTTATTATGGGTTAAGAACATATTCTTTCAAATTACTCGCCACATTTCGCAATGCGTTGTTTTCTATAAATAATTCGAAAACGACAAGTCTTCAAGCTTGTATTTTATAATAAAAATAGTGTTGATAAAATGCATAAAGCAAGTGAGAAAACATTTTTGAAAATGTTAACCTTTGCCATTTTTTTTTCATTTAAAATCGTACAAATGACGCTTTTTTGATCATGGAAATACCCGCATATAGTATGAAATAAGAACTACTGCGTTTGCCGCTGCATTTTCACTGCACACTTTTCATTATTGATTTAATATTGATATCGAAAGCTGAGAATGTATCTAGGCATATAAAATTTAATTAGCAATTAATTGTGCACAGTTGAAAGCTTTGCAATGTGAAAACTCACTTAATTATAAGTAGCTAATTATTTCGCATTTCTCAGCGATGCTTTCAACACTTTTGCAAGCAAAAGATAAATGCCATCTTTCACAAGACTTCCCGTTTATCCGTGTTTATCATCGAGCGATGGCAATTAGCCATCATTTAAATGAGCTCAAAATGGCCAAAATACATATGCATGTGAATATGTATTATTAACCGCTTAGTTATACGTAATTTGCATAATTTGCTTTTCATGCCAATCAAATGCAAAATGCAATTTGCTATTATGTGTGAAATTTCAAAGGGGGACTTGTTTGTTTCTTCTACTACAAATAATTAAAATCGTATGCCATTTTAATTGCAATGCGAGTGAAATGTAGGCGGGGCATTGGTGGACCAACAATAGCGAAACTCAACGAAACTCAACTCCACTCAACTCAACGAAAGAAACTGAAAGTTTTGGCGTTGTGGCCACATTGCGCATACGCAACGTTGCAAGTTGGGCATCGCTGTGGAACAGAGTGCAACTGATTTATTTGTTTGGGGTCTTAGCCCCAGGAAAATGTGCATTAAATACGCATCACTCGAAAAACGCTGTGTGCCTGTGCTCTGGAAATTGTCCAGATCAAGACAGCGTACAATTTTTACCTGGCCATTGACTCATGCCACAAAAGCTGAGCTCACGCCTCTGAGTCATTTCAGTTTGTCTCGCATTGAAAGTGTTTATTAATAGGCCGCTTAGGTAATTGCATGCATTTGACATTCGGCGCAGACAGAAGACTCTTTACCTCAATTCTTCTCTGCCCGTTTGAGAGGCACGATTCTTGCAAGTGCCGTGTAATTTAGTTAATTATTTACAGCAATTATCGAATGCAGTTGCTGTTGCTGTTGCAGTCGCTTTCAACACCCAACAAACACTTAGTCAGCGAGTGCCACAAAGTGTTTGTCATGCAGTTGATGATTTTGTGAAGTCATACTTTAGTTGAAAAGTTGAAAACTAATTAGCAATCGATTTGGCAACGCGATTCGTTAAGTTTTGGCAAGTAATCGGCAGACACAGTTTGTTATCGCTGCTTTAAATGTATCGATTGCCATTTCACTTGTTGCCTTCGTTAACAGAAATTTGAATAAATAATAAAAAAAAGAAATGTAAAGAAAGAAATTAATAGTAATGAAAAACGGCAAAAAAAATACAATTTAGATGTTGTTCTTCTTGATGTTTTATTAATTTACTCTGTCATTAATATTGTTTTAACACAATTTATTCATCGTTAGACAAGAAATTTGCATTGATGACTCATTGCGGCATTTGTGTCAATTGCATTTGAGCATTTCCTGCCCCCAAGTCGCTGCAATTTGTGCCGCAGAAACACAAATATTTATAATTTTCTTTGCAAAACCAAATAAGCACTCGCACCACACTAAACTGGGTCATGTTACGTCGCATTTGAATACAACTAAAAAACGCAGCAAAAAGCAATAACAAACATAAATATAGTATGTGAGAGGGTTGATCAACAACAACAAAAACAAGTGGGAAAGGCTATAGTCGAGCGCCCGACTATAGGATACCCGTTACTTATTTTAATGAATTTTGAAATATTTTATTTTGCATGCTTTTAGGCACTTATATTTTTTAAAAACTTTAATTAGCCATTACCATTACCATTTAACTAGCTCTTATAATCTCTGAGATCTAGGCGTTCACACAGATGGACATGGCTATATCGACTCGGCTGTTGATACTGATTAAGAATATATATACTTTATGGGGTCGGAGATGCTTTCTTCTCCCTCTTACATACATTGCAACGAATACAATATCCCCTTTTAGTTATTTTTATAAGTAGCGGGTATAATTATAAACAATTTTTGCTTAAAAGTGTACATTATTATTGGGATGAACTTAATTTCACATATTTATTTAACTTTGTCAAAATCAATCAACAGATAGAAATTATTTTGAATTTAAAATACTTTTAACTTTTACTTTTAAATATTTTTGCTTTTTCAGGAAGTTTTTTCCATTTTTTAGATGAACATGGATTTGAGCCATTTACGAATTTTTCAAACAGATATTATTTCATTGATATTTTTTTCACCTGATGTACTTTTAAAAAGGTCAGAATTATTTGAAAAAAAGGGCTAAATTGAAACAATAGTGCGAAAGGCGTATCATAATGAATTGATCAACCCTCGTAAGCATGTGTGGCGCTTAAACAAATTACAATTGCCGCCTGGTGATCATGCAATTGCAATTAGCTGTGTCTGTGTCTAAGAAATTCGAAAAGATACGTAATAAAATTAAGTCCAAAACAAAACTGGCCAACGCGACGAGAGATCATCTCTTAATGTTGCTGCTTATGTTTTATATACACAAATACTAATTTAATGTGAACAAACAATTCAAATGTACACCAGCTCGTTTGTTGTGAACTCATTTCTGCGGTGGCTGAGTTGAGCTGAGCTGATGCCAACTTCCGCTGTTGTTAGCTGATTTTTAAAGCCGCCACCGCAGCCCGTCGCGTCGCTTACAGCCATCATCAACACATTTCATTGAGCGTGAAATAGAAACAGAGAAAGTATGCACAATAATTTTATTTTTTTCTTATTTGTATTTTTTGTATTTTTCTTCTCTTTCCATTTTGTTTTATTTGGCTGGCAAACTGTCAGTGCAGTTGCCTATTGTTGTTGTTATTGTTGTTGTTTTTCTTATTAAAGTTTTCCATTGTCTGGCTGCAGTTTTCTTTCTTTCTTTCTGCTGCAATTGCAATTGTTAAGGCGCGATCCGAGCGTCGCCCCCTTTAGGCCAGGCCAAAACAACAACAACAAAAACAACCACAGCAATTTTTGTGGTTTTCAGTTTTTTGGCGTCGTCGCATTTTATGCAAATTGCCGGTAATTTTATTAAAGCTTTTCATTTACAGTTTACAGTTTTGTCGCTCCATTTTATTAACGGCTTTAAGTTTTCGTTTGCTTTTCTGCTGCGTTGACTTTTCATATTTAATTTTCCGCAATTTCAGCTTGCCACCGATAAGATAAACCAAACTCAACTCATATAAATATATTACCATGATTTTTATTATTATTTATGAGTTAGAAAAATATATAAAATACTCTTGTATTTCATTATGGCCTTTATCGCAGCTGGCGTGTGTTCTTTGTTGACTATTTATTGAAGGTTTCTCACATTTATCGATTAAACTTTGCCTGCAGTTTTCAATGTCACCGCAAACCTTGCTCTAAATACGCCCCCCTCAGCTGCCCCCAAGCGACTTTCAGTCAATTATGCAAATGATTTTCAATACGAGTAATTATGATTGACAATCGAAAGCTGTTTGAACTTCAGGCCAGTCGTACATATTTATCGATAATTACGCGCCATTAGAAATGTGTCGATCATTAGAATGAACGATTGTCATCGCTCTCAACTGAGCTAAATTTAAGCTCAGCAAATTGACGGTTAAATTGAATGCCTGCAGTTAATGGCCAAATCCCACAGACGCTTTGGCTTTGGATGCACAGCAAAAGAAGTGAAAATTCAATTGCATCTTTATTTGAATGATGTGAATTTTGTTTGCGGTTGTCTTTTTGTCGGTGTGCCTGGCAATGGTGTCAAGAGCCAAGGCGCCATTGTTAACTGCAGATTTTCCTGGGCACCGCGGTTCAAAGGCGAGGGAGCACTGACAAATTGATCAAACTCGACTGCGAGAAACCCTGTATTCACAAGAAAGAGAGTTATAAAGGAAAACAAATAAAATAAATTTATCAAAATACTTGATAACAATTTAATCTTTATAGCTTTCTAATTTTACATTAAGAAAATTATTAATAAGTAAACTGCTGAAGTGATGACAACCTTGATATGCTTAAAATACTCAGAAACCTACATACCACTTTTAGTGTCTCTAGCTCTTTAAATCTCTTTATACTTCTTAAGTACAGGGTCTAAAAAGCAATGGTATTTAACATGGAGCAACATTTTGCTGCCTTTTCGACACTAAGACTATCTTAGTGCAATTATTATAATTAACTGAGGGATGCCGCTCGATAAGGTTGCAAAAAAAATACAAATACAAATAGAAGAAAAAGAAATATTCAAAATGCAAATGTTACCTGTACAATTAGTTGTCGAGTTGTGTTAACCTTGTGGTTGCCTTTGTCGGTTGATTGTTTCTTATTTTTTTCTTTGCTTTTCATTTTGTGTACGTGCACATTGTTTATTTTTTGTCTTACTTTCATTGTCTTGCTGGTTAGTTGCTGTAATTGCTGACGCGTCATAGAACAAACAATAAGTTTGTTTTTCTTTTTTTTATTTATCTTTGCTTATGTGCATTTAATTAACTTTCCATTTTGTTGTTGGTTTTGCAGAAACTTGAACAGGAGAAGCATGTGCTGCGCCAAAAACTGGCCATAGCGGAGGATGAGAGCGATCAGCGAGTGCTGGAATTGCAATCCGATCTCAACGAGCTGAAGGATAAGCTGCAGACACAGGACGCGGCCATCAGGCAGGCGGAAAAGGAGAAGACCATACTCATCGATGAGCTGCAGCATCAGAACACACGACTCACCGAGCAGATACAGGAGGCGCATGCCACCGAAATGAAGCTCAGTGCACAGATCCAGGAGCTCAAGGATCAGTATCACTACAGAAACAGCAGCTTACAGGTAAATAAGTTGTAATTAAATTAATTAGACGCACAAGCAACATTTAAAAATAACGAAATACACGCATTTGAAGCTCGCGCTGATGGCGACATTTTTATTTATGGCTCGCACATTTGGTGGATTTAAACTTTCTGGCCCACTGCTGTATTAAACCCACTTAATAACAATTATTTTATATGAATATTTCTTAAACAGGAGCACGTGAACAGCCTGGAATCCATCAAAACCGAACTCAACCTCACCACGGGCAAGCGACAGGAGCTGGAGCGTCGTCTGCAGCACGCGCAGGAGGAGAAGGAGAGCCTCACCTCATCACTGGAGGAAGCGTCCGACAGAATTCACATGCTGGAGCGACATGCTCGCGAGCAGGAAACAAAATTAGAGGTGAGCTCAGCAAACTAGAAACAGCTTTTAAAGACGAACGTTATCACGTCGCATTCATTTTCATTTCAACTTAAATTTAAACAAAAACCACAACGACAACGACAACGAGATCGAAATCGTGATTTCCAAAACTCTGAGATTATTTATGTCGTTCCCAAGAACTGCGCAATTTCTCAAGTGTCTACGAAATTATCTACAAATATGAATGACTTTCTTTCGCTTATAATTTTTGCGGAGATAAGTCGAAAGTTTGTTTTTTATCTATTAATATTCTTTGACTTTGAGTATCTTTTAACTGGTTAATTGTTGTTCCATCTTTGCAGACCACCTTACAAGCATTGGAGCGATCGCAGCGTGAGAATAATGTGCTCAGCGAGCGTTTGGGAGCGGTAAGTTCTCTCTCCCTCTCTCTCTCTCTATCTCTTACAACTTAAGACACAAGTAATCCTAGCTCTTTTTAGAACTCTGAATTCATAATTAGAATTCAGGGACTAAAACCGATACGAATATCGATTTCAGTTACGGTTTCGGTTATGTTTGCATTTCGGTTATCGGTTACGCAAAATCTTTGAATATAGGCTTCGTAACGGTGAACCGGTTTTTGTATGTTTCGGTTTTAAAATACTGGTGTAGTTTCGGTTCACAAAAGTAAAAATTTATTTGCAAAAATATAATTATATTAATGATATAATAATAAGAATTAAAAAGGCATTACTTTCTTAATGTTTCATTCACACATTTTTCACATATTCTTCAGTTTGATCTAGTTTAGTTACATTTTAACAATTCTAATATTTTATTTATTATTATTATTATTATTAACAAGTTGGTACGGAATTAAAATTACGTCTAACTTAAATTTTAAGCTATAGCAGCTGAGGCCTTAGGCTTAGAGTGTTAATATTTTGTACATGATTTGTTTTGAATATTTTATTTTCGCTTATTCAGTGCTATGAAAATTCGATCTTCAATATCACAAACAAAAATTTTAAATTAAACATAAGAAAATTTTAATCAAAAATCAAAGTGAAAAAACATTTTTTTCTTTTTGTATGAAAAAACGAAAATTACCCTTATATGTGTATGAAACAGTTACTAAACGGTTATTCCGATTTACAGAGATTCGGTTTAAAGGTTTCGGTCAAATGATCATTTTTTTTTCGGTTACGGTTTTGAATTTCAGTCGGTTTTTACCGGTTAAAGGTTATGGTTTTAATCCCTGTTGAAATTTAAACTCATTTACTTTGTTCGATAATGGCTGACCTGCTAGCTTTTAAATTTATATTCAAATTTTGAATCAAAATACATATTTTTATTCTGTAGTTTTTTTTTTAAAATCAAAATCTTCAAGATCGATATTCGATTTTCACCCGATTTAAGTAAGCTTTTCTCCTGTTTTGTGAATTGCTGCAGATATTAAAATCTGGCTAAAGTCTATACGAAACCATAGTTAAATAAATCGTTTTTAATTTTCTTAGGACACCAATTCCATGCCGGGCAAGAAGAGTTTGCAGTTCGAAATGGAATGCGATGAGGAAGAGGCGAGCTTCTCGGAAACGGGTAAACCGAGTCAAATGTGGATTGAGGCGCGGTCGGTTTACATACAGCTGAAATCCCTGGTGGATTCGCTTAAAGTGAGCCATGACGATGACTCAGGTGAGTGATTGATTGATTGATTGATTGATCAAGCAAAGAAATTATCTTATTCCTCTCTTAACCACACACAGGTCTCAACTCTGACATATCGCTGGATCTGGAATCCATGGATAATACAATGTCAAGCACAGAGCGAAGTGAGGGTGACCATATCGCCATTGACTTTCGCCAGGGCATGCTCTCCTCTATGTCGGATGAGTTGACGCGACTGCTGCTCAACTTGGATGCGGGCAACTTTAAGAAAATGCTGGACCAAACCAGAAATCTGGTGCTGGAGCAGGAGGATGAGATCAAGCGCAGCCATCAGCTGATCCAACAACTGGAGGCCAAGGTGACGGTCACCGACGTCGAGCTGCAGAATGTGAAGGAGGAACGAGATCAGGCCCGAGGCGATCTCGTTGACAACACCGATCGCGACGAGCTGCTGACGAAGGCCCAAAAGGAACGCGACGCGGCCAACGAGCGCCGGACCAAGGCCGAGGTGGAGCTGGCCAAGAATCGGGTCGAACTGATGCAGGCCAACAGTCAACTGCTCGAGTCGATACAACAGAAGGTGGAGCTCTCCCAGCAGCTGGAGCAGTGGCAAATGGACATGCAGGAGCTGATCGATGAGCAAATGCGCTCCAAGCTGATCAACAATCGCCGTGTGGCCACCAGCGAGACGCCATTGACGCCCCCAAGCAGTGCCGCCGCCAATCTGGCCAAACGCGTCTCCAGCTACAAACTATGGAGTTTATTTCAGCGGTAATTGGACGAATCTGACACCGCGCTGGAAAATCTACGCAACTCTTATATTTTTATTTTAATGTAGAAAAGGCGAGATATATATTTTTAATATTTATACACACACACACACACAAAGAGAGCCTAGGCATATACTTAAAAATGTTTGTAATTTGTATGTACTATATTGAAAAGATGCGGCCTTGAAATCTATATTTGAATTACGCTTTATTAATCTTAAAAAACCATTACCATTATTATGTATTGTATTGTATTGTATTGTAATTGTACTCTCGTACCTATGTTTAAACAATATTTCTGTACACAAATAATCTAAACGCTTGCTCTCTAACTTTGCCCTATTGTTTATTGTTTAGTTAATCTATTAATTGTTTAAGCTGTAACGGAAAATCAAAAAAAAAAAAGAAAACATATCGCCGTCATTAGATTGAACGTCGTGCGATTAAAGGCTTTTAAAGCCATTTCGCTGGTTCATCGGCATTTGTGTTTGCGATTACTGAAATCAAAATGTTATAATCGTATCTCTAACCTATAATTGTACTTAAGAATATTTAGGTGTAAGCAAAGCATTTATGTTAAAAACCAAAAATATTATATATACATGTGACGAGTATATATATATTTTTAAAGCAGGCAGACACGGAATTGTACGCGGGTTGCGCGTCAGACAACTGGCCTTAAATACGGACAATGAAACGGAAAGTTTAACATTTTAGATTGTTTAACTACATAATTTACCAATAAATCTATACAAAATAAAATCTGTTGATATTTCTATTTTCAAAAACCGATAGGCTTAAAAACTTAAAATTATCGATAGCGCAATCGGATTCAATTTTATATAATGGCAATTGCCGATGCCAGCGATTGTCAGAATATCGATGTTTAACGATAACTGGTCCATTTCTTTCTCGCGGCGCGATATTTAAGTGCTCATTTTTTTAATTTGGCAATTTATTTATTTATTCCAATTAAAAATGTAAACTTGGCGGCGTCGTCATTGACATTTAATTGGTAAACTGTGAAGGAGGCCCGGTCTGCAAAACTCGCTGCAAAAAGAAAGGGAAAAAAACGACACTTGACCAAAGTGTGGATGGTGAAGAGTCAACAAGAAGATGATGCGGATGCGATATTTCTCTATGTTTCCTAATTAGCGACATGCTAAATTTTTAAAATAAGTATTCATTCAAACAAACGAAAGTATGAACAAGAGCGCAAAATGAGCTATCGAATCTACGCACAAATGAGAAATATGAACATTTAACCGATAGTTAGCAAAACAGAACAACTGAACAAGAATGAACAATTTGGAAGGAACATGTTCATTTGCTCACTTCAGTGTGCAACTCTTTTTAGTGAAACAAAAAGAACGGCAGGACAAGCAGCAGTTTCGATTTCATTCCTAATTTATAGTAACAGTAGTAAGCAACCAGAAGAACACACGGCAAACAATGCCTTCGGCTGCTACCACATTCACCAACAACAACAATAGCAAGGAGAAACGCGCCTCGGTCAGCTCAATTGGTGCGAGCAGCAGCGTCGGCGGCGGCGTGGGTGGTGGCGGCAGCGGCGGCTGCAACAATAGCAACGGACCGCATAGCAGTAATAGCAATCTTGCTGAATGTGCCAAGACTGTTGTTGCAGCAGCAGCAGGAGCAGCAGCTGGTAGCGGAGGTAGCCAAACTGATTTGACCAACAACAATAATGTCAATGCCAAAACGCTGAGAACGACTGCTGTCGCCGCCGCGGCCGCTGAGCCGTACAATCCTATGAAGCATATTATGGTCACCATTGAGCACAAGATTCGCAACTTGGAGAAGCGTAAGGTAAGCGTGAAATAGGCATGAAAATTCAATTCAGGCCGAGGATTGGCATTGCCCACCATTTTCTTTTTCTTATTTTCGTTCGTCGCCCGCTTTGTTTCATTTGGTTTTTTTTTTGTTTCTCGTGTTGCTTGTTCCCATTGTGCACGCAGATTTTTCGCGACGCCATGTTTGCTAACTTACAGGGTTGCCAGACCAATGGCCGTTACTAATGAATGAAAAATATTTTTTAGCCAGTTTTATCAAATTTATTTGTTTATGAGAAAGCTTTAAATATTTACTTTGTTAACTTTTGTTTAAATATAAAGTTTGTAGCTGTGCAAAAATAATGTGATAAACCGAGTCGTGACTGTTTTGGGGCGCCGGTGTACAATCTGGCATCACTGCTGCCGCATGCGGCCCGACATTTTTAAACTATCGTTTTCCTATTGGTTTCGTTTGCGCTTTGTTTGTCTTAACTGAGTTTTGCAACAACGCAAAAACAACGTACATATAAAATGATGCGTCGCCAATTGTATTTTCTAAGCAATGACTCATCCGTCACACTTTTTTATCATGCATATATGTAGACCAAACTGGAATCGTATCGGGCAATACAGAGCGGAGGCAAGGAACTAAGCTCCGACCAGGCAGCTGCCGTGGCCAAATACGATTCAGTCCTGGCAACTATGGAGTTTGCCCGTGATTTCTCCAAGCAGACGCAGCAGATGTTCAAGGAGGCCGAGAAGGAGCAGAAGAAACAGGCACGCAAGGTAAACGATGCAAACATGTCAATAATTGCATTGTAATTTAAAAAATAATTGAATTTGACTATGCAGGACAACCAGGCCAAGGTGGTTGCTGAGACTGCCAAGATTCGCGATCTTTTGGTCATGCAGAACGTTCTCACCTGTTTCAACGATGAGCAGGTGCGCAATGATTTCCTGGCTGGTGAGAACGGCGCCTGTAAACTGGAAGCCAACGATCTGGCGACGCTCGAGAAATTGTAAGTATTTCTAAACAAAAGCTATGTATTGGATGTAACATTACATTACAACTACAGCGCTCTGTTGTTCTGCATTCTGTTAAATGCTTCTAGCACTCAGTAAATATTAGAATTCTCGGAACTTGTAATATCAATTATTTATTTTTTGGTATATCCTAATTAATCGGAGATGAATTTCAATATCTGATTTGTAAGTTTTTATAAACTAAACTATCTTGAAATTGTACTCTGTTAATCCTCGTACTGTTAACAAGAGGGATTCAAACCGAAACGAATATCGGTTTCAGTTACGGTTTCGGTTATGTTCGCAATTTAGGTTTTCTGTTATCGGGTTCTAAAAAAATTTTTTTTTTGTTTAAATGCAATTATATTTATAATATAATAATATTTGAAAAAAGTTGTTATTTTCTTAATGTTTCATTCACACATTTATTTTACATATTCTTCAGTTTGATGTAGTTTAGTAACATTTCAACAATTTTAATATTTCTTTTAACAAATTCATTTTATTTGCGGTTATTCAATCATGAATAAATATTCAAATTTAAAGAAAAGAAAATCAAAATTAAAAATAATAATTTTTTTTATGTACGAAAAACCGAAACTAGCCCGTATAAATGAACTTTTTTTTCGGTTACGGTTTCTGTTACGGTTTTAAGTTTCAATCGGTTTTTATCGGTTATGGTTTTAATCCCTGGTTGAAAATAAACATTATAATTAGATCAGAAAGTTGGAATTATTATTAGATGTAGAGTTCTATTCTATTCAGTATTTTCTGATATACATTTGGTAGAGTTTAATATTTAAAATTAACATAGCAGTCAGTAAACAGATTAGTTAAGATAGGAATACTTGTAATGATTAATGGATACATTAATCTGACATGCATTCTATTACTTGTAATATAGCTGTCAAGAGGTGCAAACTCGTCGCCCGGAGACGGCGGAGGACGTAAGTTTTCTGACAACCGCTCAAAAGGCAGCCGAGCTCTTTGCCATGACGATCAATGCTCGGGCCAAGCCGTACGGTGAGCTGACGTTCGAGAAATTGCGCGCGATCTTCCAGCAGATTCAGGACTGCGGCTATTTGGACAAGTACTACTTGATTCCTCTGGCGGATCAGGGCAACGGCACGGACAGCGGTGAAGGTGAGACGCTGCTGAATGAGGCTTCCGTTGCTGATCCGGATACGCTGATATCGGAGCCATCGGCACACAATTCATTGGAGGAGGGTCTGGACAAGTTGTCCATTGGCGATGCGGGCACTGTCCTGCCGGAGCTGCATCAGCCGGAGCGTGCTCATCTGCTGCACGAGCCGCAGCATCAACGTGCGCCCCACGATCAGCAACAACAGCAGCAACAGCAATTGGTTGTCCAGCAGCAGGTGGGTGGCTATAATGCTGCTCCGGCTCCAGCTGCATCCACGGGTACCACGACACCTGTCCATGTGGTGTACGCATCGGGGCCACCGCAGCCGCAGCAGGCACCGCCTCAGCCCATTCAGCATCCACATCCGCATCAGCTGCTGAGCAGCCCCGTGAATCTCCAGGCCTTGCAGCAGCCCCAGGCGGGCGTTACCGCTGTGCCATCGGTGCCACCACAGCAGCAGCAGCAACAACAACAGCAACCACCGCACTTTGGGCCAACCACAGTGCGCGCTGTGGAGCATAATTACTTCAAGCAGCCACCGCAGCCAGCTGCTGCTCTGCAGGCGCCAACGCCACAACAGCAGCAGCAGTTCATGCAGCAGCTGCGTCCGCTGGCCGAGGTACTGGGCACCGGCAGCTTCCACTTTCTGCAGGACAGTGAACTGGACGCGCCGGAGGTGATGCCTCCCCCTCAGCAGCAGCAACAACAACATCAACAAGCACCGCCGCCACAGCAATTGCCGGTGCAGGGTTTGGTCTTCGAGCAGCAACAACAACAGCAACAACAGAGCCAGAATCATGTGGATGAACCGCAAACCATAACCACTCTGACCTTTACCAATCAGTCCTTCCCGTCCCTGCAACAGCAGCAGCAGCAACAACAACAGCAGCAGCAACAACAACAACCGCAGCAGCAGCCACCACAACAACAGCAACAATTGTTCTCGCCAGTGCTGATACACGATCAGCAACGTCAGCAGCAGCAACCGATGCTTATCATGACGCGTTTGCCACCACAGCAACAGCCACAGCAGCAGCAGCAACAGGTGCCCCCAGCTCCCCAGGGAATTGGCATGCAACCAGGTGATGTCACCGCCGTGTTCCCATATGACAGTGCCGTGGTCAGCTACGAACAGCAGCTGCAACAGCAGCTGGGACTGAAGCCACAGCAGCAGCAGCAGCCACCACAGGCAAAGATTGAGGAACAGCAGCAGACTGTTAACGAGGCTGAGGAGTGGCATGGACGGGGTGGGGACACCAATGCTGCTGCCACAGCTGCGCTGACCAATGTGCTCAAGACTCAGTCATCGGCATTGGTGGATCCAACGTCGCCTGCAACGGCGGTCAACAACAAGTGGAGCAGCGAAATGAATGCGATGAGCAGCGCCGCATCCAATGGCAGCAACAGCAGCAATGGCGGCAACAAGCAGGAATGGGCCACGCCAAGGGACAATAGCAGCGGACGAGGCGGCGGAGGAGCTGGCTATGACAACGATACTGCCAACAATCATTGGAACAACTCGTCACAGCAGTCGCAGGATAATGGCAACCAGGTGCGTCGCAACTCTGGCAATTATCAACAGCAGCAGCAGCAACGGCGCAATGGCGCCGGAGACGAGCGTGGACGCAATGGGGGCGGGGGAGGGGGCAACTATCGCACCCGACAATACGGTAATTCATCGTCAACGCAGCAGCAGAATGGACGCAACAGTGGCGTCTATTTCCGCAACAACGAGTCGAGTGGAGCTGGCGGCGCTGGAGGCGGGGGTGGCAACGGCAGCGGCAACAACAATTACTATCAGAATGGCGGCGGGGGTGGAGTTTACAACAAGGAGTCACGCTACGATTCGTCAGGTGGAGGCTCCTATCGTGGCCAGCGCGGCGGCAATCAGCGCAATGGCAACGGACCCTTCGGACGGCCCATGGGCGGGGATCGTGGACGCAACACGGGTGGAGAGGGAAGAGGAGGCGGTTCGGGGCCGGGCAACGGCAGCGGTGGAGGTTACATTAATCAGCGTCAATCCCAGCAGCAGCAACAACGCATGCCGTTGGGCCTGGAAAACAAAAACTGAGCAGTGAAAAGCGTCGCAGCTGTTTGGTCGTGGCACATGTATTAAAAGAAAAGCTCCTCTCTCTCACACACACACACACACATCCATTTACATATAATATACACATCATTAGCACACTCACCCACATACATACAACATATACAAATATTTACAAGCGGCGTTGCCACGTTGGCGTTCGATTTACCGTTAGTCAGCAACGCAAAAAAGCCCAAAAAAAAAAAAAAGAAACGGAAACAGTTTGCGCATTTTTTTTCAAATACAATTAAATGTTTCTATCTAATTATGATTTATTTATCTAATTAATAATAAAAACAAAAACCACATAGTTATTAGAACACTTATAAAAACAAACACAACACATACAGGAAAGTTCAAAACCACAAACACAAAAGCAACAACCAACAAGTAAATAATGCAAAGGGGTTTCTAAAACCCAAGAGCAAAGAAATGGAATGCAGAGAAAAGAAAAGGACAAACAGCTGCACATTGAATCAGAAAGGAGAAGATTGAGAAAGGAGCGGAGAAAAGTACGTAAAACTTTTCAAGTTCATAAATACAATGGAAACAGAAAATAAAAGTATTTATACGTCTTAGCAATTTAATTACAATTTCGAAACATACAAATTATATTTAATTAACTAATATAATACATTGCGAATGGATGATGAAAATATGAAAAAAAAAAAAAAAAACAAAACGGAATGCAACTTATGTAATTTACTATAAACAAATATATTTATAGTTTGTGCTCTTACTACCAATTTTTTTTCTGTTTATACCTCTTTATTTTACTGCAAGCACACAACAAAGCGAAAAGCGCGCATATTAAATAGATATATACACTAATTGTATGTAGAACTGTATTACTTAACAAATACAGAATACAACATTATGCCCCACTTATGTGCATTATAAAAGAAACAAACGAAAATTATGTATTTGCAAAATAGTACATTAAACAAAATTATATAAGTAACAATCGCGTATTTTATTTATGCAAGAGAGCCTTCAAAAGACTGACCGTTCCAATTGGAATTTGTTTCGTTAAGTTTGACTTGGAATTGTAATTTAAGAGTACCTATGATTCCTTGCTCTTAGCTTGAGTTCTCTTTTGAGCTGTCGGCTCTGCAGGCGTGTCGCATAGGAACCAGAGACCAGCCAATATGAAAGTGATGCCCACGCCGGATAATGTGGTCAGCGGTTCCTGATAGACGAGCGCACCTAAAACGAACTAAACCGAATACAATTTAGTGTTGTAAATGCTGCACAAAAAACAGACGCACCGACAGGACGTAATTGGTTGCGGCTGTTAAAACGGTTGCCGTCAGTGTTTGCTGGGTCATTTGCAGAGCTTTAAGAAAATAACGCAGGTTGCAGACATTACAAAAGAGCATTAAACCAATTGGCAATAATTGCACAAGCGCAAATTCTGAATCAAGAGTCATATTAAAAAATGTTTGTTGTCAAATCCATCGTGTTAATACACACCCACATACGAATAGCCAGTTGTTGATTGCAGCAAGTGTAGAGCGCTTAGAAAACTAGGCAACTTGCCAAAGAAACTGCCGCCGGCAGCGCAGGCGCCAGCTAAAAAACTATAGCGGTATTTTAGTAGATCCTCCATTACAGCCGGCATCGGTCGCGTTGCCAACTGTTGCAATGAGCTGTCAGATAGCTATCGATACCGATTGCACAATTGGCTTGTGCTAGTGCTTCCGCAACGATAGCAATCGATAGTATACTTTAGAGTTGGGCATTTTAGTTCAATTTGCTGAATTCAGTGCAATCCACAATTTTTCAGTCGTGAACTAAATCAGTCATTTAGTTCAGTTAGTCATTTGATCAGTTGATGAACTATGAACGATATGGATTCTATTCAGTTGGTCATGAACGATGTAAAATGAATAGGTCATTCTGATCAGTTGGTCAGTTGTTTATGAACGATAAACGATGTGAATAGGTTATAACTGTTTCTTGTTAGTGAAATGTAATATGGGTTTTAAGTTTATAATTAAAATAGACGACAAATGCCAACTATATTCCGGATTATTTTTTAATTTTTTGGGTTATACTTATACTTGGCTAATTGAAAATGTGAAAAAATAGTAAATTGGTCTTGAATTTTGGGCTTAAGTTGCCTCTCACATTGTTAAAAACTTAAAAATATATGAAATTGAAACATTGTTACTGTAAACAAAGAGGAAATTGTACTAAATTGCGGAACCCCATGTATTGTATTTCTTTAAGATATTTAAAATATTTGTAAAGAAATTACTGACCAACTGCGAAATGAACGATTTAGTTCATGATTGACTGAATAAGTTCATTCGTTCATTTTATTGACCCGTTCATTTGAACTTTTTCAGAACGAAATGACACAACTCTAGTATACTTTACACATCACTACTGGCAAGCACATTTTCGCAGCACAATTGAGTTCACCAAATTAAACCGTGAAATGTACGAGTTAAAAACATTGTTGCCACAATTTGATATTAAACTGCCGACCTGTATGTACGAATTAAAGAATGCCAGCCTCTCCGCCGGTGCTGCAACAGGCAACGCAGTAAGTGCATAGTTTCAACAGCTGCCGTGGCGAATATTAGAGATGAGCGCAACTGTGACTAAAAGTCACAGTGCAAAAGTGACAGTGATTTTTGTCTTGCCTCATCAATTATGATTTGATATTAGGACGACATACATGCATTTTATTTTCATTCACTTTAAAAAATAAATAAAGGGCAAGTTGATTCAATGCAATGGCGTTACGGAGAGTGCGAGAACAAAGTCAACAAAGTCAGTCACTTGTGCACTTGATTTGGACATTTTAGGCCGACAGATACAACAATTGCTAAAGGTTAAAAGAAATATTTTTGTATACTAAACACAAATTGATAAATCTATTTATAAATACATTACTGACTAACTCAATCAAACGCATAATACGCACGGTGCTTGCCAAGTTTGTGTTGCTTACTGTGTTCCCAATAGAAATGGGCGCATGATGAAATTTTTCTGCACTGCGAATTGCTTAAAAAGCGTGTGAATGTCTTTAAATCGTGGTGAAAATGTGAAGAATACAGATTTAATGGGAAACGACTTACGAACTAATTGTCACGCGCCCATCTCTAGATTACATGCGAGTCATTAATGTGTGAACGCTTTGCACCTGTCGTCTGATGTTGTCCCCTTCTCTCTTGCAGCAGGATGACACAGCAGCGGTGGTGCAGCGCCAGGAAAAGGTGCTGAAGCAGCTAGAGGAGCTTAAAGCTCAATTGGGAAAAATACGCGCCAGCTTAGGTGTGCGTGTGTGCGGCAAGACCATTCAACATACGACAGCCTATCAGAATGGTGGACTCAAAGAGGTGAGTTCACAGTTGTTTCTTTGTGGTGGAATAAACGAATCCAGAAATGTTTCAACAGGTGCCACTCCAAGATGTTGTCGTCAATGGTCACCCCAATTTCATACCCTACGCTCTGTTGGCATTGAAAAACGCTTGGCGGGATTTGTACACCATCGATGTGAAGACCTTCACACACTCGACAATGGCGGACATTGGACCAGCTGCCCGAGAATTTGAGGCTAATCTGGCCAAGATACCCGTCAATGCCGCGCTGCCCAAGATCAACGTGACGCTCATATGGAAGAACTGTAAAATGAAATGACCATTCATCTTTTTTTATATTTTATTTAAATTGATTTACTGTGCAGGCGAACACACCGAAATGATCAGCTCACCCACCATGTATGTGCCCATCTACGGCGAGGTGAATATCATTCGGTATTTGGGTCGTGTCGGACCCACCGAATATCGTTACGAGAACTCACCACTCTGCAACGAAATCGATGCTGTGCTCGACATTTGCTACCAACTGCTCCGCTGCAGCACGCACAAAAGCCAGGTGGCCATGGTCCGTCTGCTGGACAAGCGACTGCAGCAGCAACAGTACTTTGGCGGTGACCAAATGTCCGTGGCGGACATTGGCGTCTACAGCTCCCTCATCCGCATGCCTGCCATCACTGACAAGGATCTGACGCCAGCGCTGCTGGCTTGGCGCAAGCGAGCCAAGCTCGTTACACAAATCTAAGATTTCTTCTACTCAAAGCGAATAAATACAGTGTTAGCAACATAAAATATGCACACATGTTAATTTTACACTAGAGAATCCAATTCATATTCACTTCTGGATGCAGAGCGGGTAACTGTTGACCGCCACTGTTACTCTCAGATTATCAAAGCTTGTTCGGACTCCTCTCTTCTCCAAATCAATTCATAAGCGGGGAGTGCAGCGCGTTCTCTCTTAATTTAGCTTGCAATTGGGAACAGTGCTGTCAACTCTTCGGGTCATAAAAAAGCTAAATTAGCCTTTAAATTAAATGTTTAAACGTCCAATCCAAGGTGGATTAATAAGAAGGTGATGTATTCGCTCTCTTTCGGGGCGAATCTGTCAAAATGAGTCTGAGAGAGAGACCAAGGTCCAATCCAAGGTGGATTAATAAGTTGATGTATTCGTTTGACGTTCCCTCTTTTTTCGGGGCACAAATGTCATTTCGAAAGCATTTTCCATATATCTATCTCTCTCTCTCAGACTAATTTTGAAAGATTCGTCCCGATAGAGAGTGAATACATCACCATGTATTAATCCACCTTGGTCCAATCTATTTCGAAGTTTAGTTTGGACATTGTTCATTTGACTAAAGACTCTTTAAGCCTCTGCGTTCGACCATGGCAGCGATAAAAAGCTATCCCAAATGATGCCACCTTATTAATCCACCAGTGCACAGTGGAAAATAGCTATACAGGGGTGCCACAGAAATAGCTTTCGCTCGAATTTTACTTAAATTTAAGTAAAATTGATTTCTGTGTCACCCCTGATAATTTCAGCTAGCCACTACTTAAAAATTTATCCCGCATTTTCCAATTGCATCCCATTAGACCTATCGGGAAAATAGCTAAATTGGCAACACTGGTTGGGAAGTCTCTCTTAGTATGCGTTTGTATATAGCCGGCGCTACCGTTAATCCTAATGTTCGTGTTCGCTCTTTGGTATAGTTTGTACCAGCGGTGGGCACGAATCTAAGTTCGGGAGCACTACAACAACAACAACAACCCTATTAGAGTCTGTCTGCTGCTCCTATGTTGTTGTTGTTAGCGCTTGCTCACGAGTCTTGTGTGCATTGTTGATTTTGTTATTTTGGTCGCGAATTTTTTGTGCGACTTCACGATGTCGAATAGGCGGAAATAATGTTGGGGGCCTGCCGCTAGCTCCCGGAGCCCATGCGTGCCCGCCGCTGGTTTGCACAATTAATCATCTCTTAATAAAATAGTTCCACACATACAAATGTACATAGCACAGAACTGCAACATGTTCTCCCACTGAATACCTTGCGTGAGCAGCTTTGGCTCTCCCTTCATTACATTCGAATTCAGATTTGTCTAACTTTGCTATTTTATTTTGTAAAAGTATAAAGTAATTTACTGTTGAAATGGCATCCAAGGAGCTGGTTTCATCTCACGAACGAGCACCTCGTACTTGTCTGCCTGTCTCAGGGGCAGAGTTCCAGACTTGACGATGCACTTCCTCTGGGCCAGATAAAGAGTGCCGATGAAGATACCGTTATCGGTCTTGAACCGGCAAACGTAGACGCGATCGTTGGTAGAGTTAGTGCCTACGGAGACGGCATTCTTCTCCCTGAAGCCATCGAAGCTGCGCACCCACTGATAGCTGAGAGTCCCGTTGGTCACCAAAAGCTCGTAGGATGTGGCCGTGTTGCCCGCCGACTCGGTGTTGAAGGAGGCGCTTCCGGTCTCGGCAACCACGCGGGCTGGCAGGATGTTGGCACCGGAAACCACGCGACCCACGTAGTTGTTGTAGCCGTTAGAATCGAATCCACCCAGAACAGCGTTCTCCGGAAAGTTCTTCGTCTTGTCGGAAGGAACCCAGTTATCTGTATTGTCGAAAATGCCGCAGTGGATGGCGCCCAACAGCTGGGCAAGGACCAAAGCCAGGAGGGATAAGTGCTTGGCAGAGTACATCGCGATTACTGTTCGGCAATTGATCAAAGTGTGAACTGAGGATTGTGCAAGTGAGTTGCGGTTTAAATACACTATCGGAGGTGAATATTCCCCCGATAAGACTGTATTATAAATATTCTTAGTGTTTTTGGGGTTTAACTTTTAGAGTTAGATGTTGATAAGATATGCCAACTTGTTTTTCTTTAGTTTTCGGGGAATAGTAATGCTAGATATTTTAGGGAACCCCTTTTTGATATTGTACGGCATAAGTGCCTGTTGTCAACCATTTCATCAAAGTTCCAAGGAATTGATAAGGACAAATTATAAATAAAAGTCGATAATCAAATAAATTATATATTTAGAATTTATTTTAGCTTATAGTTATGTCAAAACTTATTGAACTGATAAATGTGTCAATATGTTTTTAGAAAAAGAAACAGCGGAGCATTAAATGTGAATCCCAAAAGTCTGTTTTCCAGAACTCAGTGACGTTTTGACTGATAACAAAGTGATTCTAGACATCCTAATTCCCGAATTAAAGTTCTTATCAATACATGGGTAATTATATATACAATTACACCTTTAATTTCTATAAAAGAAAGATTGTACGGGTCGAAGTCGTTAGTCTATCGAGAATCTTGCAAGATGTATAAGGTTGCCTGTCTGCTGCTCGTGGCTCTCTTCGGAGTGGTTTACGCCGTGCCCTCCCAATATGGTGAGCAATTGAAACCTTATATTCAAATAATTATATTCTAATTTGAGAATTTAATTACATAGATGCGGAACAAGTTTGGGTAGCTGGAAATCTGTCGTTTCCTCTTCCCAGCAATGCTCTGGTTGGCGGACTTGATCCTTATGGGTATAAACTCTACGTGGGTCGTCTGAACTTCACCGCAACAATTGCTCCGTGCAGTGTGGTGGCGGAAACTGGAGTTGCCGCCGGCAACACAGATTTATACACATTCACAGCGAGAGACTATCAGCTGCTGACCACCAAGGATAACATGGACTACGAATGGATTCGCAGCTACGACGGCATTCTCGAGGAGAAGGCCGTGTCAGTGGGTACCTCCGCCTTGAACGAGAGGGTCTTCATCTGTCGCGCCAAGTCGGATGATGGCATTATCATCGGTACTCTGTTCCTAACCAAAAAGGCGTGCTTGGTGTCAGCCTTGACCACCTTCAACTATATTCACTCGTACGACAAGTACGAAGTTTTGATAGCTTCACCCAAAGCTAATGCGACATATTATTAAAATTCAGTAAATTCGCTTTGTATGTGAATATAGATATTTTGTCTTTTTGAGTACTATCAGATAATCCTTGTTTTTTGTATTCTTAATTTCCGATTTGCTGCTCGTCGAAGTCCTTCCAAGTCAGCTCTCAGAACGGTTGCCTACTTATCTTGTGATTCTTCTTTTTCTCTTAGTCTTAGCAAAAAACTCTCCCTTTCATTTAGAAACACATTCACCAACTCGCATATGTCTGCGTACACCCTATTTTTAACTTAAACAGCTATGTCAAGTTTTTACAGTAAAAAAATATATTTGGAAAGGTCGTTTAAATTCCGTTTGAATGATGCAAAACTTTCCTTAACCCATTAAGTACCCATTGAAAATTTTGAACTTTTGTAAATGTCCACTTTTTCCACTTTTTTCTTCGATTTTTTACAAAAAATATTTTGATGCAAAAAAATCTTTAAACAATTCTAAGAGTAACAAAATGCACCATTAAAAGCAAAAGGTATTTTGACAAAGTATTCTCTAACAGTTTCTTGTCATTCGCAAACAAGCAAAGATCTGCACTGCTATCTAAATAGTATTGTTTTATTTAAATCTATTAATTATAATTACTTGATTAACATTGCAATGTCTTTGCGTTTCAGTTGATTAAAAAAAAACGCAAAAAGGAATTAACAAACTATTTTTCAGTTTAATTGTAAATATTGCCTTCTTTACTTTGGCCATTTACAGACCCGTTTATTCTCTTAGTTTATCACTAAAATCGATCTAACATTGCACACAGCTTTGTCACAATACTTAACCCGACCATTGTGATCAATGTACAACTTGCACACTAGTTTCTCTCCCCAAGTCAAAGGAATTCATTCACACACATACAGTAACAGGATCTGCAGATTGATCTCCCACTTTAAAACAGATTTTGCTTTGATTCTATATAATTATTTGATCTCAGCTGAGCACCCACTGATAACTGAAAGTCGCTTTTGACACCAACAACGATGCACTTCCGGAAAAAGTCCATTTTTAAAGTTGTTGAAATTAATGATCTTTTGATGGCAATACATTGGAAATACATCAGACAAAAATGTCAGTGGTAAACTAATTTTTTAGGTAAAATTGAAGTGCCTTTCAACACTAATCCAAAAGATAAATAACTGATATTTTTAATGGATATTATTCAGTGTGGATTGTACTTTGTGTTAATGAATCTGCGTTGTTGAAAATCAGCGGGCTTTGTGTATTTTAACAGAAATGACAGCAAAAAATACTGGAAAAGTATATTTTGCCATCTAAGACGCGTCTATAACCAGATTGTTCCTATGAAAATTAAATGCTATAGTTAACCCATAATAAATCTCATGTATCATAAGTTTGGTCCAGATATCTTAGAAAACAAGACGATTTTTATATAAAAAACTTTTTTCAACCGATTATTCATATGGTTACTATATGATATAGTTTTCCGATTTAAATTATTTTTTATAGAGTGTTAGAAGCATAAGAACAAATGAATCGTGCAAATTTGGTTCAAATAGCTTGAAAAACAAAAAATTGCCATGTGCTTAAATTAAGAAAAAAGGCGGTGCCATGCCCAATTTTTATAGCACTAGACTAACTAGTGCAAAAAACTAAACCAAAATATCTTGTCTCGTTCTTGAGTTATTAATTTTTTCCAAAAAATTCGTCATCGGGACCATAGTGGCCACAGTGTCACGTAATCGTTGGTCATAGGCGTTGGAATCAAAGCCACCCAGAACTGCATTTTCGGGGAAAGTTTGTGTCTTATCAGCGAGGACCCAGCGATCCCTATTGTCATAGATGGCACAGTGGATGGCGCCCAGAAGCTAAGCCAGGACCAGAGCCAGGATTGAAGGTTGCTTGGCAGAGTAGATTGCGAATACTGTCCAGCAATTGATCGAAATGTACTTTGATGATCGTGGAATTGCGATAGGTTTAAACACGCTTTTTGTACGTTTTCAAGAGTTAACAATTTGTGGGTAGTTGTTGATTAGATATGCGAATAGTGCTTCCTGATGTATCAAAGGTTTTCATGACAGATGACTAAGTTTTATACGACTAAAACAATTTCACAAGTGTCCATAAATGATAAGTACAAGCATTTAATACAGTGGATTTTCTCTTTGACGAACTACTCATATTTTATGTATTTTATTCAAGTATCAAATTAGTAAAATAATATATATATTTAGAGCATTGATTCTTTTACCATTCAACATACGACAGCCTATCAGAATGGTGGACTCAAAGAGGTGAGTTCACAGTTGTTTCTTTGTGGTGGAATAAACGAATCCAGAAATGTTTCAACAGGTGCCACTCCAAGATGTTGTCGTCAATGGTCACCCCAATTTCATACCCTACGCTCTGTTGGCATTGAAAAACGCTTGGCGGGATTTGTACACCATCGATGTGAAGACCTTCACACACTCGACAATGGCGGACATTGGACCAGCTGCCCGAGAATTTGAGGCTAATCTGGCCAAGATACCCGTCAATGCCGCGCTGCCCAAGATCAACGTGACGCTCATATGGAAGAACTGTAAAATGAAATGACCATTCATCTTTTTTTATATTTTATTTAAATTGATTTACTGTGCAGGCGAACACACCGAAATGATCAGCTCACCCACCATGTATGTGCCCATCTACGGCGAGGTGAATATCATTCGGTATTTGGGTCGTGTCGGACCCACCGAATATCGTTACGAGAACTCACCACTCTGCAACGAAATCGATGCTGTGCTCGACATTTGCTACCAACTGCTCCGCTGCAGCACGCACAAAAGCCAGGTGGCCATGGTCCGTCTGCTGGACAAGCGACTGCAGCAGCAACAGTACTTTGGCGGTGACCAAATGTCCGTGGCGGACATTGGCGTCTACAGCTCCCTCATCCGCATGCCTGCCATCACTGACAAGGATCTGACGCCAGCGCTGCTGGCTTGGCGCAAGCGAGCCAAGCTCGTTACACAAATCTAAGATTTCTTCTACTCAAAGCGAATAAATACAGTGTTAGCAACATAAAATATGCACACATGTTAATTTTACACTAGAGAATCCAATTCATATTCACTTCTGGATGCAGAGCGGGTAACTGTTGACCGCCACTGTTACTCTCAGATTATCAAAGCTTGTTCGGACTCCTCTCTTCTCCAAATCAATTCATAAGCGGGGAGTGCAGCGCGTTCTCTCTTAATTTAGCTTGCAATTGGGAACAGTGCTGTCAACTCTTCGGGTCATAAAAAAGCTAAATTAGCCTTTAAATTAAATGTTTAAACGTCCAATCCAAGGTGGATTAATAAGAAGGTGATGTATTCGCTCTCTTTCGGGGCGAATCTGTCAAAATGAGTCTGAGAGAGAGACCAAGGTCCAATCCAAGGTGGATTAATAAGTTGATGTATTCGTTTGACGTTCCCTCTTTTTTCGGGGCACAAATGTCATTTCGAAAGCATTTTCCATATATCTATCTCTCTCTCTCAGACTAATTTTGAAAGATTCGTCCCGATAGAGAGTGAATACATCACCATGTATTAATCCACCTTGGTCCAATCTATTTCGAAGTTTAGTTTGGACATTGTTCATTTGACTAAAGACTCTTTAAGCCTCTGCGTTCGACCATGGCAGCGATAAAAAGCTATCCCAAATGATGCCACCTTATTAATCCACCAGTGCACAGTGGAAAATAGCTATACAGGGGTGCCACAGAAATAGCTTTCGCTCGAATTTTACTTAAATTTAAGTAAAATTGATTTCTGTGTCACCCCTGATAATTTCAGCTAGCCACTACTTAAAAATTTATCCCGCATTTTCCAATTGCATCCCATTAGACCTATCGGGAAAATAGCTAAATTGGCAACACTGGTTGGGAAGTCTCTCTTAGTATGCGTTTGTATATAGCCGGCGCTACCGTTAATCCTAATGTTCGTGTTCGCTCTTTGGTATAGTTTGTACCAGCGGTGGGCACGAATCTAAGTTCGGGAGCACTACAACAACAACAACAACCCTATTAGAGTCTGTCTGCTGCTCCTATGTTGTTGTTGTTAGCGCTTGCTCACGAGTCTTGTGTGCATTGTTGATTTTGTTATTTTGGTCGCGAATTTTTTGTGCGACTTCACGATGTCGAATAGGCGGAAATAATGTTGGGGGCCTGCCGCTAGCTCCCGGAGCCCATGCGTGCCCGCCGCTGGTTTGCACAATTAATCATCTCTTAATAAAATAGTTCCACACATACAAATGTACATAGCACAGAACTGCAACATGTTCTCCCACTGAATACCTTGCGTGAGCAGCTTTGGCTCTCCCTTCATTACATTCGAATTCAGATTTGTCTAACTTTGCTATTTTATTTTGTAAAAGTATAAAGTAATTTACTGTTGAAATGGCATCCAAGGAGCTGGTTTCATCTCACGAACGAGCACCTCGTACTTGTCTGCCTGTCTCAGGGGCAGAGTTCCAGACTTGACGATGCACTTCCTCTGGGCCAGATAAAGAGTGCCGATGAAGATACCGTTATCGGTCTTGAACCGGCAAACGTAGACGCGATCGTTGGTAGAGTTAGTGCCTACGGAGACGGCATTCTTCTCCCTGAAGCCATCGAAGCTGCGCACCCACTGATAGCTGAGAGTCCCGTTGGTCACCAAAAGCTCGTAGGATGTGGCCGTGTTGCCCGCCGACTCGGTGTTGAAGGAGGCGCTTCCGGTCTCGGCAACCACGCGGGCTGGCAGGATGTTGGCACCGGAAACCACGCGACCCACGTAGTTGTTGTAGCCGTTAGAATCGAATCCACCCAGAACAGCGTTCTCCGGAAAGTTCTTCGTCTTGTCGGAAGGAACCCAGTTATCTGTATTGTCGAAAATGCCGCAGTGGATGGCGCCCAACAGCTGGGCAAGGACCAAAGCCAGGAGGGATAAGTGCTTGGCAGAGTACATCGCGATTACTGTTCGGCAATTGATCAAAGTGTGAACTGAGGATTGTGCAAGTGAGTTGCGGTTTAAATACACTATCGGAGGTGAATATTCCCCCGATAAGACTGTATTATAAATATTCTTAGTGTTTTTGGGGTTTAACTTTTAGAGTTAGATGTTGATAAGATATGCCAACTTGTTTTTCTTTAGTTTTCGGGGAATAGTAATGCTAGATATTTTAGGGAACCCCTTTTTGATATTGTACGGCATAAGTGCCTGTTGTCAACCATTTCATCAAAGTTCCAAGGAATTGATAAGGACAAATTATAAATAAAAGTCGATAATCAAATAAATTATATATTTAGAATTTATTTTAGCTTATAGTTATGTCAAAACTTATTGAACTGATAAATGTGTCAATATGTTTTTAGAAAAAGAAACAGCGGAGCATTAAATGTGAATCCCAAAAGTCTGTTTTCCAGAACTCAGTGACGTTTTGACTGATAACAAAGTGATTCTAGACATCCTAATTCCCGAATTAAAGTTCTTATCAATACATGGGTAATTATATATACAATTACACCTTTAATTTCTATAAAAGAAAGATTGTACGGGTCGAAGTCGTTAGTCTATCGAGAATCTTGCAAGATGTATAAGGTTGCCTGTCTGCTGCTCGTGGCTCTCTTCGGAGTGGTTTACGCCGTGCCCTCCCAATATGGTGAGCAATTGAAACCTTATATTCAAATAATTATATTCTAATTTGAGAATTTAATTACATAGATGCGGAACAAGTTTGGGTAGCTGGAAATCTGTCGTTTCCTCTTCCCAGCAATGCTCTGGTTGGCGGACTTGATCCTTATGGGTATAAACTCTACGTGGGTCGTCTGAACTTCACCGCAACAATTGCTCCGTGCAGTGTGGTGGCGGAAACTGGAGTTGCCGCCGGCAACACAGATTTATACACATTCACAGCGAGAGACTATCAGCTGCTGACCACCAAGGATAACATGGACTACGAATGGATTCGCAGCTACGACGGCATTCTCGAGGAGAAGGCCGTGTCAGTGGGTACCTCCGCCTTGAACGAGAGGGTCTTCATCTGTCGCGCCAAGTCGGATGATGGCATTATCATCGGTACTCTGTTCCTAACCAAAAAGGCGTGCTTGGTGTCAGCCTTGACCACCTTCAACTATATTCACTCGTACGACAAGTACGAAGTTTTGATAGCTTCACCCAAAGCTAATGCGACATATTATTAAAATTCAGTAAATTCGCTTTGTATGTGAATATAGATATTTTGTCTTTTTGAGTACTATCAGATAATCCTTGTTTTTTGTATTCTTAATTTCCGATTTGCTGCTCGTCGAAGTCCTTCCAAGTCAGCTCTCAGAACGGTTGCCTACTTATCTTGTGATTCTTCTTTTTCTCTTAGTCTTAGCAAAAAACTCTCCCTTTCATTTAGAAACACATTCACCAACTCGCATATGTCTGCGTACACCCTATTTTTAACTTAAACAGCTATGTCAAGTTTTTACAGTAAAAAAATATATTTGGAAAGGTCGTTTAAATTCCGTTTGAATGATGCAAAACTTTCCTTAACCCATTAAGTACCCATTGAAAATTTTGAACTTTTGTAAATGTCCACTTTTTCCACTTTTTTCTTCGATTTTTTACAAAAAATATTTTGATGCAAAAAAATCTTTAAACAATTCTAAGAGTAACAAAATGCACCATTAAAAGCAAAAGGTATTTTGACAAAGTATTCTCTAACAGTTTCTTGTCATTCGCAAACAAGCAAAGATCTGCACTGCTATCTAAATAGTATTGTTTTATTTAAATCTATTAATTATAATTACTTGATTAACATTGCAATGTCTTTGCGTTTCAGTTGATTAAAAAAAAACGCAAAAAGGAATTAACAAACTATTTTTCAGTTTAATTGTAAATATTGCCTTCTTTACTTTGGCCATTTACAGACCCGTTTATTCTCTTAGTTTATCACTAAAATCGATCTAACATTGCACACAGCTTTGTCACAATACTTAACCCGACCATTGTGATCAATGTACAACTTGCACACTAGTTTCTCTCCCCAAGTCAAAGGAATTCATTCACACACATACAGTAACAGGATCTGCAGATTGATCTCCCACTTTAAAAGAGATTTTGCTTTGATTCTATATAATTATTTGATCTCAGCTGAGCACCCACTGATAACTGAAAGTCGCTTTTGACACCAACAACGATGCACTTCCGGAAAAAGTCCATTTTTAAAGTTGTTGAAATTAATGATCTTTTGATGGCAATACATTGGAAATACATCAGACAAAAATGTCAGTGGTAAACTAATTTTTTAGGTAAAATTGAAGTGCCTTTCAACACTAATCCAAAAGATAAATAACTGATATTTTTAATGGATATTATTCAGTGTGGATTGTACTTTGTGTTAATGAATCTGCGTTGTTGAAAATCAGCGGGCTTTGTGTATTTTAACAGAAATGACAGCAAAAAATACTGGAAAAGTATATTTTGCCATCTAAGACGCGTCTATAACCAGATTGTTCCTATGAAAATTAAATGCTATAGTTAACCCATAATAAATCTCATGTATCATAAGTTTGGTCCAGATATCTTAGAAAACAAGACGATTTTTATATAAAAAACTTTTTTCAACCGATTATTCATATGGTTACTATATGATATAGTTTTCCGATTTAAATTATTTTTTATAGAGTGTTAGAAGCATAAGAACAAATGAATCGTGCAAATTTGGTTCAAATAGCTTGAAAAACAAAAAATTGCCATGTGCTTAAATTAAGAAAAAAGGCGGTGCCATGCCCAATTTTTATAGCACTAGACTAACTAGTGCAAAAAACTAAACCAAAATATCTTGTCTCGTTCTTGAGTTATTAATTTTTTCCAAAAAATTCGTCATCGGGACCATAGTGGCCACAGTGTCACGTAATCGTTGGTCATAGGCGTTGGAATCAAAGCCACCCAGAACTGCATTTTCGGGGAAAGTTTGTGTCTTATCAGCGAGGACCCAGCGATCCCTATTGTCATAGATGGCACAGTGGATGGCGCCCAGAAGCTAAGCCAGGACCAGAGCCAGGATTGAAGGTTGCTTGGCAGAGTAGATTGCGAATACTGTCCAGCAATTGATCGAAATGTACTTTGATGATCGTGGAATTGCGATAGGTTTAAACACGCTTTTTGTACGTTTTCAAGAGTTAACAATTTGTGGGTAGTTGTTGATTAGATATGCGAATAGTGCTTCCTGATGTATCAAAGGTTTTCATGACAGATGACTAAGTTTTATACGACTAAAACAATTTCACAAGTGTCCATAAATGATAAGTACAAGCATTTAATACAGTGGATTTTCTCTTTGACGAACTACTCATATTTTATGTATTTTATTCAAGTATCAAATTAGTAAAATAATATATATATTTAGAGCATTGATTCTTTTACACAGGATCCTTGTTTCAAAGAAGCCTGTTTATTTGTTCCAAAAAATCACTTTTTCGTGTACACTGTCCGCCTATGGAACAATTTGCCTCACGCATTGAAAACCATTAGAAGTGCATCGCAATTTAATTTTAACTTAAACAACATTTGCAGACATTAGATTCAGTAATTAATAATTAAATCACACTTAAAAATTAAATTAAATTTTTGTAAAATATTGTTTTTAAAAAATAAGTTTAAACTTTTAGTGCTGGGGATTCCAATAAAGAAAGAAAGAGGCTACAATTTTCTCTGTTGCTTCCTTTTTAGGATGTTTCTACTGTGACTTTTATTCCGAAATCTGAGTGATTTTGGACTTGTCAGGGAACCCCTTATTGATAAGTTACGCAATTATTATGCGATAAGTTCAGATTATCAAAATAAAAATTGATAAGCTTTTTTTGAAACAATAAAACTTTTAATTTGTCAACCATTTCATCAAATGATGTAGGCAAATTATAAATAGACGTCGATAATCAAATAATTTTTTTTAAACAGGAGGAACGTAGACTGACTGATGAATATTACCAATCAGCAAAGAAATAAACTTAAATATTTTGTAATGTTTTTTATTCTGATATCAAAACATCATAGACATTAAAAATTGCGTCTTAAAATTCTTGTTTTCTTTTTAACAGACATTAAAATTAAATTATTTTTAAATTCATTGTGGAAGTGAAGTAATTTTTGTTATGGTAATGGTAACAGAAAGCAATGATCTGGGAACACTCGTTGCCTTTCGAAGTCCTTTACTAAATTTCGATGTAAATTCGCTTCTAAATATTGCTGCATATTGTAACGGCCGTTGAGCGCGCGTTTTGAATTTGAACGAAACTTTGGTCATAGCAGCCAGCTTTTGTTTATCGCTAACAGCTGCGACCTCATTCTGTCGCTGCGATAGAAGCGCTTGCGCGCACGCTGGCAGCGCAGCTAACTTCATTTCATATTTCTTTGGCTAAAAGCTCTGCTCGCCTATAAAAAGGCCAGTGCATTTCCGCTTAACCCTCTTTGAAAATTTTCGTGGACAGTGCATCTTGCAATATTGAAAACCAAATTTGTTGTGACCGAACCATTTTTTCTTTAGAAATTTTGAGGAGATCTCCACTGGTGAGCCGGCTCCAACTTTCTTCAAAAGGCCAGCCGAAGGCAGTCGGCAAAAGTGCCAGTTGTCGAGACGGCCCAGTGTTTCTTTTATTGAGCCCCAATTACGGCAAACTGCCCACTGGAAAAATTCCCCATTGAGGTCGAAGATCAGGTCATTCTCTTCACTCCGCCGCCAAGAGCGAGCAAGAGGAACCTCATCTTTTTGGATAACCTCAACTTGTCCCTAAACGCACCGGCAAACGGAACCTGCCGGCAGGTGGAATTATTTTTTCTGCTGATCCACTGGAGGCGAGTTACATGTGCCAGGCTGAAAAACTTAGTGCAGTGCAGTATATAAGTGCTCAGTGCAGATCCCCCAAAATCTGTAAAAATTTGCAGATCAGAAAATTATGAAAAAGAATTAGAAAAATTAAAAGAAAGCAAAAGTGTGTGCATGAAAAAAAAAAAAATTTTTTTTTAAAAAATTTCCTTGCACAATATTTTTATAATTTTTTTAATCATTGTATCGGCAATAGTGGTGTGACTAACAAAAAGAAAAAAAAACTTTACAAAACCAAAATAAAATAACCGAAACTATAGTTCGTTAAAAAATTCTTATATCTACCCTGCAAAGAAAAATAACTTGTGCACAAAACCTATAAACGTGAATTTATATTAAAATTTTTAAGAAAAACCAAAAAAAAAAAAAAAAAGCAGCAAAAACACCCCGCTGAAAGGCCTTTCATCGCTGGAAAATTGCATGTAAGTTGTAAATACATTCGCTTTTATATTTTGCTGCACGATTTATTAAGCGCAGCTTTGGGGCTAATGATCTTTTTTTTAATTATAATATTATATATCTAATATTATATACTATTATAATAGTGCATAAACAATTCCAATAATTTTTTGTTGGAAATTTAATTAAATCATACGATCACCAAAACTGTGGCTTTAAATCATTTGAAAAGAACATTAAAGCCAAAGAAAAATAAAATATACAGATCTTAACAAAACAAGAGTTAAAATAGATCGGCCGCTTAAAGCACCGTTTCATACAGCTAACCCGAATCAGCTGTTCCATATTGCACTCTATTCCGATACAGTGACTCAAAGAAGATAACAAAATAAAACCAAAAATTTATTTACCCCTTAAAAGTTTTGAAAAATTAAAATAAAATAAAATTTGAATGCTACTTAAATTAATTGCAAAAATCCATGCCACACACACACAAGGCTAAAATATAATTTTTTTAATATTAATTTTTATAGGCAACTTGCTTTCTGAATTTTTGTAATCAATTAAGTGAAACAATTTTAAGAATATTTTTTAAAAATTGTTAAATCCCTGGACTTAACCTTAGAATTTACAGTGATAGCTGTACTATTTCTGCAACTAGTATATTTTTGATCTTCGCAAAGTGAGTGCACCCTTTTGGCACCGAGTGTCACTTACTGTTTCACGAACACGAAAAAGCATCGATAAGGAGTCAAAAGAAAAATAAAAAGTTCTGTCTACCAGATCTAAGATATAACTGTTCATTATTGGCTGCTGCGTTTTGTTAGTTTGCTACACTGAGAGAAATGGTCGGCCACGAAATTAAACTTAACTGAAATCACTACTTAGAAATGAAAACATGAAATCCCATTAAAATTCATTATGCTAAATTTTTTCTAATTATGTTTTTTTGATAATATGCCTTGAAATAAAAAGTGTTGAAAATTATAATAAGTAACTTTGTACACAAAAATCAAAGAAATGAATTTTTTATATTATCTTATAAGTTCTTGAATAATTATAATGTTTGAAATGAATTGCTAGTTTTTTTTATTTTTCTTCCTGGTGACCTGGTAGCGTAATTATTTAGACGATGTCGTTTTTGGGGATCTTTAAAAAATATTTACAATTAAAGATCTAGGTTGGGTGGGTTATGACGGGAGTGCCAATTTTCACCTAAGGCCTCGCCAACAATGTATATTAATATTTTTCATGGAAGCTTTCCCCCTGTTTTGCGATTTAGTTGTTGGCTAATTCTTTTAGTTTGATTATTTTTGGGAGTAAAGCTCCTTTGTAGTTTCTGTAGGGATCTTAATAAATTTAAAATTGTGTATGCATGATCGACTGCTTGGCAACGAACCCCCCACCCGGAAGAGCTACGGAACAAGAGGATCCCGCCGGCCAGGCAAATCGATCGCGAGCAGATGCAGCTAAAATTATTTTCAATTTGAAAATAATTTCTGGTCACCAAACGCTGCTATTGCTTCTACCCCAGCAATGCGGTTACATAATTTTTGGCGCCCGAGCCGTTGGGCATGCGATGGATTTATTTGGATTATTAAAGTCGTATATATGTGCATTAAGTCGCGCACGCTGATGTTGATTGGACTAGCTTTGTTGATCTTCCGCATGCGCAGATGGAAAATATCGTATAAATTTTGTTAATCAAGTCTACGATGCTCAGGATTTTCAAATAAGATTCTGAGACCGAGAAACTTTAGTTAATTTATATTAATGGGTCAAAATATATATGAGAATATATAGCAAAAACACCTGCTATACCATCGTACCCCAACATATGCTCGTTTGCCTTCGTAAAGACTTGGAAAACTGTCATGTGAATATAATTATTTTTATAGATTCTTTTTCAATCAATTGCAGAATACTGAGTATTTGAGATACATTCCATAGATTGTTTCTATCAGATACCAGTACTGATTGCTTGGAATATTGATATCGTTTGGATAAAAATATTGACTGGCAGGGAAACCAAGATCTTTATATGTGGGAAAATTTTGTTTGTTTTGAGTGAATTTGGATGAGTGATTAACAGTGTTGCCTGGAACTTAGAAATATGCAGACTTAGCATATCTTTGCCGAACACGGTTTATTAACTTAGACAGGTTTAATTAGGACAAATTAATTCCCATTTTAGTTTCAATAGACCGGAAAAATTTATCTGCTTTCATTTAAGGTATTTTTATTACATTGAGAACTTCTATTTAGTTATGCTACCAGAGTTGTCACAAATCAGGAAGAATTAAAATACATTTTATTATGCCATTAACACATACTCCTCCAGGATCACAGTTATCTGTGGAAGATGCTACAAGCCTTTGTGGTATATGTAGCCAGATTATGAATAATACCCAATCATGCTATTGCACACCATGTGAGCATGTATTTCACAAGCTTTGTTTAGAAAATTGGCTAGAAAGTCATGCCAAGTGTTTCAGTTGCAGCCATGTTCTTGATCGATCTTTACTAAAGATAGTTGTTGGTAATTGTTCCCCAAAATCAAAACAGCCTCCAGCCAGACGCATGTCTCCAGCTACCAGAGCTGTAACACGCCATTTGGCCAAAAAGCTGGAACAAAATCAGACAGCCACCGAACCAGCTAATCCACCATTGAATATTAGTGATGTGCCCGCGTCAGGTTTAGATGCAAGCAATAGCACCAATCATGCCGAACAAGCTACAAGACAGTCAACATTTCCTAGGAGAGGAAGAGGCAGAGGAAGACCGACGCGATCCTATAACGCACATCAGAGTGTAAACATTGATTATTCCGCAATCCAAGCGATGATCGAGCAAACCGTCAGTCGCGTGATGTCATCCTTACAGATTCAACCTCAATCTGGATCTAGGGAATCGCCACCCCCAAGTCGAGTATCGCCTGTTAGTTCGTCCTCTTTTGCCCAACGAAAGATCGCAGACACCATGCAAAAGTGGAATCTCCACTTTGATGGGTCTACTGAATGTCTAGGTGTAGAAGAATTTATCTATAGAGTCAAGGCATTAACAGATGAGACTTTAGATAGCGATTTCATTGCTTTGTGTAAGCACTTACATGTTCTGTTTAAAGGAAAAGCCCGAGACTGGTATTGGCGATACCACAAACAAGTGGATCGCATAATTTGGTCAGAATTTTGTGCTTCACTTCGCCAACAATATAAGGATTACCGCTCAGAATTTATGAGCAAAGAGATGATTAGATCTCGAAAACAAAAGCCAGGGGAATCGTTTGTATGTTTTTACGACGAAGTTGCTTCCCTTATTGATAAGCTTGCCATCAAAATCGAAGAAGAAGAACTCTTAGAAATTTTGAAAAATAATTTGTTGCCCGAGACTCGACATAAGCTTTTGTATCAGCCAATTCATTCTGTTGGACATCTCCGTAGGTTGGTACAAATGAGTGAAAATTTAGTAGAGGAAATCAGTTGTCGTACTGAAGCTACTAACAAGACTCGTCCCCCTCCTCCTCGTCGACAAATATATGAAGTTGCAGAGACTTTCCAGGAATTAGAGAGTCAAGATTATGAAGAGTCCGAGATAGATATTGCTGCTATTCGTAGTTCGCATGCCAATATAAAATGTTGGAATTGCGAAGAGCAAGGCCATATCTGGGAAAACTGCCTTGCCGATAGGCGTATTTTCTGTTATGGATGCGGTGCTCCGAGTGTATATAAGCCTCAATGCCAAGTTTGCATTCGACGAGCCTCGGAAAACCGTCAGAAGGGTGCATCCAGCAGCAGCCGGGTGCCCCCAAAATCTTAGAGCAAATTTCCCCTACAATAATTGCTGCGAATGATAAAGATAGTATCGTTCGTACTCCGATTGTAACTCAGCCTTTTGATCATAATAGTTTAAAGTCAAATAAAAATAAATTAAGATTTTTACCGTATCCAGAAAGATTAGCAACTTATTTAGAAATTAAAAACAAAATATGGAACGAAATAAAACCTGGATTTTCAAAACGAACGGCTCGACTAAAACAATATTTTGCCAATATCAAACAAAACAATAAACATATGCGCACTTATGCAGAGGTATCCTTTTTGTCGTACACAGAATTGGGTCTGCTGGACACAGGTGCAAATATTAGCTGCATAGGTTCTACTCTTGCGCAAAAAGATTTCTCTGCGTTGTCTGAATTTAAATCTATTAAATCCTATGCCAGGACAGCAGACGGAAACAGTCAACATGTTATTGGACTGCTAGAAGTACCAGTCAAATACAAATCCGTTATCAAGTCGTTGAAGTTGTACATAATCCCCTCCATAAAGCAGAATCTGATTTTAGGCCATGATTTTTGGAGAACCTTTGAGCTGGCTCCCAATATAATAAGTTCTGTGGAATGCGAAGGCGAGGATGTGCTAGATAAGAGCCAAGATACTACTGATTACCCTTTGAATAGCCAGCAAGTAGCACAACTAAATGTAGTTAAACAGCTTTTTCCGGATGCTTCGCATGGATTAGGTAGAACAGCATTGATTAAGCACCATATCGAAGTAGGAGACTCAAAACCTGTCAAACAAAGATTTTACCCTGTGAGCCCTGTCGTCGAGAAACTGCTGTATGCAGAGATCGATCGCATGTTAGAGTTGGATGTGATTGAGCCATCAGTGAGCGCATGGAGTTCGCCCATGAGATTGGTTGTGAAACCGAATAAAGTGCGCTTGTGCCTAGATGCTCGAAAGCTAAACGATGCCACGATAAAGGATGCTTATCCGCTTCCCAGCATCGAGGGTATCTTTTCCAGATTACCTAAAGCAAACATCATCTCTAAGCTCGATTTAAAAGATGCATATTGGCAAATTGAGCTCTCAGAAGAGTCAAAGCCTCTTACTGCATTTACAGTCCCTGGTAGGCCATTATATCAGTTCAAGGTCATGCCGTTTGGCCTTTGCAATGCGCCATCTACTATGTGCAGATTAATGGATGACATAATCCCACCTGACTTGCGCTATTGTGTCTTTGGCTACCTTGATGACCTTTGTATTGTCTCAGAAGATTTCCCCTCCCACCTGGCTGTATTAGTTCGCCTTGCTGAACAATTTAGAAAGGCCAATTTAACTTTAAATATCAGCAAAAGTCAGTTTTGCGTGACAAGTGTCAATTATCTCGGATACGTCATAGGAAGTGGAGGTATTTATACTGATCCTGCTAAAGTAACCTGCATCCTAAACTGGCCACCACCGAAAAATCTCAAACAAGTGCGAGGTTTCTTGGGTGTTTGTGGTTGGTATCGCAGGTTTATTAGTAACTTTGCCGAATTAACTTGTCCAATAACAGATGTGTTGTCGACGAAAAAAAAGTTTGCTTGGACTCCAAAAGCGCAGACAGCAATGGACAAGCTAAAAACTGTTTTGACGTCATCGCCAGTGCTACAAAATGCGGATTTCGAGAAAAAATTCTTTTTACATTGCGATGCCAGTGATTTCGGCATTGGCGCAGTTTTAGTTCAATTGTCGGATGAGAACGAAGAAAAGCCCATTGCGTTCATGTCCAAAAAACTGAGTCGTGCACAGCGTAACTATAGTGTTACTGAGCGTGAATGTCTTGCAGTTATTTTGGCCATAGAAAAATTTCGATGCTATTTAGAACTTCAAGAGTTCGAGGTGGTAACAGATCATTCCAGCCTTGTATGGCTTATGCGCCAGCAAAATGTATCTGGAAGATTGGCTCGGTGGATTTTCAGATTGCAACAATTTAAATTCACTATCTCACACCGAAAAGGAAAAGAGCATATAGTTCCCGACGCTCTCTCTAGACTACCAGAGAATGAAATTTTAACACTAGAGATGGGTCCCATAATAGATACAAATTCTGATGCCTTTTTGGATGAAACGTATCTAAAGTTAAAAGATAAAATTGTTAAGAATCAGCTAAGATTTCCAGACATCAAGATAGTCGACAAGTTTGTTTATGTGCGCACGGAACATTCTTCTGGTGATCCAGCACAAGAAAAATTCGTTTGGAAACTGTGGGTACCAGAGAGTCTAATTGATGACGTTCTCAGGCAAGCCCATGATACTATTACCTCTTCTCACGCAGGCATACAAAAAACTATTGAGAAAATTCGTCGAACTCTTTTCTGGCCAGGATTAGCTAAAGATGTCAGGGAATATATCCGAAACTGCGACACCTGCAAAGAAAATAAAGCACCAAATTATACCCTTCGTCCTCCAATGGGAAATCATAGTCCAACATGTAGGCCTTTTCAACGGCTCTACATTGACTTGTTAGGACCATATCCTAGAAGCAAGAATAGTCATGTGGGCCTGCTAATAGTTCTCGATCATTTCAGCAAGTACCATTGGCTACATCCTTTAAAGAAATTCACATCAGCGGCTGTGCAAAAATTTCTCTTGGAACAAATTTTTCATTCGTTTGGGGTGCCTGAAACTATAGTAAGCGATAATGGAACTCAGTTCAAGGCCCGGGAGTTTAATGCATTTTTAACGGAGCTTGGAGTTAAGCATGTTTACACGGCCTTATATTCACCGCAGAGCAATGCAGCCGAGCGAGTGAATCGTTCCTTACTGGCAGCCATTCGGTCATATTTAAAACTTGATCAGACTCTTTGGGATCAACATCTTTCAGGCATTTCATGTTCGTTGAGGTCATCATTACACCAATCGTTAGGTTGCTCACCATTTCGAGTCCTTTTTGGACTGGATATGATAACTCATGGCAGCGATTATAAGCTGCTTAAGGAGTTGTCCTTATTAGAAGACCCGATAACTCCTATAGCCCGATCCGATAATCTAGCCTTATTAAGAAAAGACGTACAGACCAATATTCAGAAAGCCTACGAACGAAACGTTGCTCAATATAATCTTCGTAGCAATCCAGTATCTTTTCGTGAAGGACAGGAGGTATTTCGACGCAATTTCTCACTGAGCAAATTCTCCCAAAATTATAATGCAAAATTGGCCCCGCAATTTATTAAGTGTCGCGTTCGAAAAAAATTAGGCAATTGTTTTTATACACTTGAGGATATGCAAGGAAAAGAAGTTGGCACCTTCCACGCTAAAGATATTCGAGTCTAATTCCCCCTAATATCCCGTCTAACGGTGGGATATTATCGGGTGGTGTAACGGCCGTTGAGCGCGCGTTTTGAATTTGAACGAAACTTTGGTCATAGCAGCCAGCTTTTGTTTATCGCTATCAGCTGCGACCTCATTCTGTCGCTGCGATAGAAGCGCTTGCGCGCACGCTGGCAGCGCAGCTAACTTCATTTCATATTTCTTTGGCTAAAAGCTCTGCTCGCCTATAAAAAGGCAGGTGCATTTCCGCTTAACCCTCTTTGAAAATTTTCGTGGACAGTGCATCTTGCACATGTACAAATTTTATTAGAACATTTTTTTTAATCACCACGAGGCAATTAATTGCCAATAATTATTTTTCATCGCGAGCAGCGCTGTAAAGCCACTAAAGGTATGTCGAAATGGAGGAAATATTGAAAACCAAATTTGTTGTGACCGAACCATTTTTTCTTTAGAAATTTTGAGGAGATCTCCACTGGTGAGCCGGCTCCAACTTTCTTCAAAAGGCCAGCCGAAGGCAGTCGGCAAAAGTGCCAGTTGTCGAGACGGCCCAGTGTTTCTTTTATTGAGCCCCAATTACGGCAAACTGCCCACTGGAAAAAATTCCCCATTGAGGTCGAAGATCAGGTCATTCTCTTCACTCCGCCGCCAAGAGCGAGCAAGAGGAACCTCATCTTTTTGGATAACCTCAACTTGTCCCTAAACGCACCGGCAAACGGAACCTGCCGGCAGGTGGAATTATTTTTTCTGCTGATCCACTGGAGGCGAGTTACATGTGCCAGGCTGAAAAACTTAGTGCAGTGAAGTATATAAGTGCTCAGTGCAGATCCCCCAAAATCTGTAAAAATTTGCAGATCAGAAAATTATGAAAAAGAATTAGAAAAATTAAAAGAAAGCAAAAGTGTGTGCATGAAAAAAAAAAAAAATTTTTTTTTAAAATTTCCTTGCACAATATTTTTATAATTTTTTTAATCATTGTATCGGCAATAGTGGTGTGACTAACAAAAAGAAAAAAAAAACTTTACAAAACCAAAATAAAATAACCGAAACTATAGTTCGTTAAAAAATTCTTATATCTACCCTGCAAAGAAAAATAACTTGTGCACAAAACCTATAAACGTGAATTAATATTAACATTTTTAAGAAAAACCAAAAAAAAAAAAAAAAAGCAGCAAAAACACCCCGCTGAAAGGCCTTTCATCGCTGGAAAATTGCATGTAAGTTGTAAATACATTCGCTTTTATATTTTGCTGCACGATTTATTAAGCGCAGCTTTGGGGCTAATGATCTTTTTTTTAATTATAATATTATATATCTAATATTATATACTATATAATAGTGCATAAACAATTCCAATAATTTTTTGTTGGAAATTTAATTAAATCATACGATCACCAAAACTGTGGCTTTAAATCATTTGAAAAGAACATTAAAGCCAAAGAAAAATAAAATATACAGATCTTAACAAAACAAGAGTTAAAATAGATCGGCCGCTTAAAGCACCGTTTGATACAGCTAACCCGAATCAGCTGTTCCATATTGCACTCTATTCCGATACAGTGACTCAAAGAAGATAACAAAATAAAACCAAAAATTTATTTACCCCTTAAAAGTTTTGAAAAATTAAAATAAAATAAAATTTGAATGCTACTTAAATTAATTGCAAAAATCCATGCCACACACACACAAGGCTAAAATATAATTTTTTTAATATTAATTTTTATAGGCAACTTGCTTTCTGAATTTTTGTAATCAATTAAGTGAAACAATTTTAAGAATATTTTTTAAAAATTGTTAAATCCCTGGACTTAACCTTAGAATTTACAGTGATAGCTGTACTATTTCTGCAACTAGTATATTTTTGATCTTCGCAAAGTGAGTGCACCCTTTTGGCACCGAGTGTCACTTACTATTTCACTAACACGAAAAAGCATCGATAAGGAGACAAAAGAAAAATAAAAAGTTCTGTCTACCAGATCTAAGATATAACTGTTCATTATTGGCTGCTGCGTTTTGTTAGTTTGCTACACTGAGAGAAATGGTCGGCCACGAAATTAAACTTAACTGAAATCACTACTTAGAAATAAAAACATGAAATCCCATTAAAATTCATTATGCTAAATTTTTTCTAATTATGTTTTTTTGATAATATGCCTTGAAATAAAAAGTGTTGAAAATTATAATAAGTAACTTTGTACACAAAAATCAAAGAAATGAATTTTTTATATTATCTTATAAGTTCTTGAATAATTATAATGTTTGAAATGAATTGCTAGTTTTTTTTATTTTTCTTCCTGGTGACCTGGTAGCGTAATTATTTAGACAATGTCGTTTTTGGGGATCTTTAAAAAATATTTACAATTAAAGATCTAGGTTGGGTGGGTTATGACGCGAGTGCCAATTTTCACCTAAGGCCTCGCCAACAATGTATATTAATATTTTTCATGGAAGCTTTCCCCCTGTTTTGCGATTTAGTTGTTGGCTAATTCTTTTAGTTTGATTATTTTTGGGAGTAAAGCTCCTTTGTAGTTTCTGTAGGGATCTTAATAAATTTAAAATTGTGTATGCATGATCGACTGCTTGGCAACGAACCCCCCCACCCGGAAGAGCTACGGAACAAGAGGATCCCGCCGGCCAGGCAAATCGATCGCGAGCAGATGCAGCTAAAATTATTTTCAATTTGAAAATAATTTCTGGTCACCAAACGCTGCTATTGCTTCTACCCCAGCAATGCGGTTACAATATTTTTCGGATTTATTTAATCATTTTAAAAAGTATATCGAGTGGTGAGTATAACCTGTCAATGATAATTAATATTAATGGTTGGAAAATTATACACAAATTTACAGGTGTGTCACAAGTGAAATAGAAAGCATTTCCGCGCCGAAACTTTCGAGGTGCCACAGAATTTCGAGTGATTTAATTTTTTTTCGAACTCGCCTGTTAGGGTTGGCACCTTCTCATAATAAACTTGCCAAAGGTTTGTTTAATTACCTTTTTATTTATTTATGATTGCATAACAATAGGTTTTTATATTTTTCTTTTTAAATTAATAAAATTTTATTTATTTATATAAAAAACAGATTTTGTTTAGCTAATAAAAATTTAAAAGTTATTGGCGCGACAAATCCAGTGAAGCAAATAAGTCCAGATTTGGGAAGGTGACGAAATTCATTTTAAATTTGCGCAAAATTCTTTATACTTTATACTTTTTTGCATAGTGCTGAACGACAAAAATTTTTTGAAATAATTTATTAGGTGGGCTACAGAAATCACAAGTGAAATCGAATTCAGAGAAAAGCAATTTCGCTTCGAAAATTTCTTCATGCCAAGGAACTTCTACTATTTTAATGTTTTTAGCATGTTCACCAACCTTTTCGATCTAGGCTGCTAGGGTTGGCTCCTTCTCAGATTAAATTTTCCAAGGGTTTGCTTAACAACTTTTTTAGGTTTATCATTGCAGAATAATAGGCTTTTACTTTATTTCTCCTTTGATTAATATAATTTATTTTATTTATATAATAATTGATATTGTATAGCTTACAAAAATTTAAAAGTTATTGACGCTACAAACAATAACAGTTACTTGACAATTCTATATTCTAAAATTCGGACAAAAAATGTGACATTATTCTCATGGCATTGGACGCAGTGGGATTGAGTGATGTTTTCGTTTCGCTTAAAATTTTACAGGGGATTAATTTGTGTCACAGCGGAAAGAAATTAAAGTGAAATTCAAGCGGAAGTGATAAAAATATTTATCTCTTTGTTTTATTATTATGGAACAATATTGAATTAAGAATTACCACTCTACTAATGTGAACCTTATACAATTACAAGACTACAAAAAAACGGACAATAGCACCAGTTAGTATACATATATATATAATATCAATAGGTAACTAAAATGCCTTTAGTAGACCAAACAGAGGCTGAATAAAATGACTACAAAATACTGGCAAATAGTTGGTATTAGAGAGACGCCTGTGCTGCGTTCGTCCTGCCACCAGGTCCACTCGTTGTGGTAATAACGAGGATCGCAATTGGGATCAGCTGGCTTATTGGCAGGTGGACGAGCATTCTGTTTGATTTTCTCGAGACGGGCAAGGTAATCAGCCAGCAATCGTCCGTCGCGAACCTTCTCGTATATATTGTTCTGCTCACAGGGATCCTCGTCCATGTCGAATATGCAAGGACCCTCCAGGGGCAGACACGGTTTGTCATCGGGATCTGGCTTGCGACACTTGACTGTTGCCTCCTCTCGCATCGAGGTGATGTTTATCGAGGGCAGGTCGCCACGGAGCAGCTCTAGTTGCTGCCACACGCTGGTGTTCCTAATCAGCTCCTCATAGTCAATGGCACGGGGATCGGATTCATTGCGACGCACCGACAACCAGCCATCGTATTCTCCATTGTTGGTGGTGCCATTCACGATCTTCCATCTGCCGTCGACATAGGACAAATATGGCACCGACTCGTCAATGTTGTGCACAATCTCACGCTCCACCGAGCCGTAATCATACATGAGTGCTGGCCACAGATTCAGTCCGTCCAGTTGCAGTGAATCCTTCAGCTGGATTCCCGCCGCTGCTGCCAGAGTTGGCAGAATGTCTCCGATGTAGAAACGCTGGCTCCAAACTCTGCCGAGTCGTGAGAACCTCTTGCTCCAAATGGCCGCCGACGAGCGTAGTCCTCCCTCCCAAGGTGAGTTCTTTTGCTGGCATGGCAAAATTTTGATTATTATTTTTAAGAAGTTAAAGTAAGAAGCCCACAGTCGGGTGGGATAAACTAGGCAGTAATAATATTGATTATTTTTAGAAATTTGTTAATAGAGATCTGCATGAATTCACTCCAAATTTGAGTTCAAATGAATTAATTTGAACGATGTCGAATTGAGTGAGTGCGAGGCACACTTTGAATTGAATTCGTTTGAGTGTTAGTGACTTTGAGTTCTAAAGTGACAGCTCCCTGTAGAAATGAGTGCAAATGAAATGGCCGAATTCAATCGTATAATTCGAAATTTTAATTATCAAATAATGACTTTGATTGTCTGGGTTGGTGGAATATACAGAAAGATATTTTTCCCATATTGCACAAAACAAGCTGCAAAATATTGTGTGTTCCAGCTAGCAGCGCGGCTTCTGAGAGAGTTTTTTCTGATGCAAAAAAACTAATAACGGAGAAGCGTTGTGTTATTGCCACCAACCCAGACAAAGTCAATAAAAAATTGTTATTACATTCCAACTTAGAGCAAATACTTTGTTATTAATAGTAAATTTTGGATAATATTGCTTTACTTCTTTTTCTTTCATATATTCATCAACAATATGAAATACTCATGCAGAAAAGAAATATGACAATTAAATCAAAATTCGAAACATACTCGAATTAATTAAAAACAAAGCTATCTCACTCATTCACTTCGTGTCACTGCGTATAAACGCACCAACTCAATTAAAATCGTTCGACTTCGCATTCGACTTATTTCAATTCCATGAATGATCTCTATTTGTTAATAAACTTATTTAAATCATTATATTCGAGCGAAACATTAGTAATGATTGTTTCTAAGTTGTATTCCTTACGCTCAAATTTTATGAATGCAGTCCGATTTTTATAACATTTCCTAAAATTAATCATCATCCTTATTATCATTACTATGTAACTTTTATAATATTTTATATTGATTTAGGTCCTTGTGCCCTATGTAAGTGGTTTTTTTTGAAAAATTCTCGTTTATTATTTGATAGTGCTGAAATTTTTGAAGTTGATCGGAAAAATATTGTGTGCTCTATAGCTTCTGTAATTCGTTTGAAGATAAGCGGTTGAATAAGACAACAAAAATTTAAAATAAGCTTGATTTAATTTAAAAGTCTTGATAGTAGTTTTAGTTTATATGGATATCCACAAGTGTCTTAAGCAGGGGTGCCCAAAGCTGCCTTATGGATGTGCACGCACTAATACAAATACAAGAAATCACACGCATACTTGTAACGAACTTTTTTTTTATTTCAATGTGTACAGAGAAACAAAAAAAATAGAAATATGTTTCTTCAAAAAGTCACACGCATCACACGTTTGAAAGCGAAGTCAAGTTATTCTTTTCCAGTGTACACAAAACGATAAGACAACAACAAATTACATTCGCATTAGCAAAAGATAACCGACGCAATGTAATTGTTTTTGTTTTGCCTGCACCGAAAATGAATGGAAAGCAAAAATGAAAAAGTTGTTCTTGTTTTGCTGCAATTTGTTTGTGTAAAATTCAATGTGCATAAATTCTTTACATATGTATATTCTGTTATACTTCCCATATCCCATGTGCATTACAAAAACAAGTGTGCATTGTGTGCATAGGCGATGTGCACCCCTGGTCTAAAGACTTACTGACGGACAAACATGGTAAATTTGTTGATAATGATCAATGAGAGGAAACGCTTCTTTCTAACCGTTACGTACACTTTCACAAATTTTGTTACACTCCTATTTTGCTAAAGTATCAAATTTTTTATAGAAATGGCTAAAGATCGTTATACATACGCCTCTCAGTGGATAGTTGGATGCGGTGGTTGAGTGCTCGCCCACAGTGGGACCTCCATTGTCCGACAGAAAGAAGAGAATGCTCTGCTCCAGCAGCTGCTGACGAGCCAGTGCATCAATGACCCGGCCCACGCTCTTGTCCAGTCGTGACACCATCGCTGCATAGTAACGTTCTTTCATATTCGTGATGTACTCGAATTGCGATAGTTCCTCGATCGGCGCCTGCATGGGATCATCCGCATTGGCGGCATGTGGTGCCAAATGGCTAAGCAGGAGAAATAAAGGCTGAGTGATGGCATTATGACTTTCGATCAGCTGCACCGCAGCATCTGTTAACACATCCGTCATATAGTGACCCATGTGATTATGAGAGACCTTCAGATCGTTGCGGAAATCGTGTCCTCGTGCATAGGGTTTGCCCTGGAGTATAAAAATAGTTTGATAGAGAATATATCTGAATAGATATCCATACTAAATCTTACATTTTGTTTGTACGTCTGATCGTAGTAATCCACATAGGCACCCAGATAGCCCAAATGGTGATCGAAGCCCCGTTCGGTGGGCGTGAAATTGCGCTGTGACATTCCCAGATGCCATTTGCCCAAGAGATTAGTGTGATATCCACTCTCCCGAAAGATCTGGGCCATGGTCGTCTCATTCAAAGGCAATCCCCAGGGCTGATCGTTCACGATCACATATTGCTGCATACCTAAAATTTGAAACAGGTTAAAGAGACACTCGCAGTTCGATGAACTCTTCACGTTGAATCACATACCCGTATTTATGGGATATTTGCCTGTAAGGAGAGCTGCTCTGCTGGGCGTGCACATGGCGGGTGTGTAGAGCTGGTTGATGATCACTCCGTTGTAGGCCAGGGCATCGATATTGGGTGTGAGAAACCTATTCGATCCCCGGAAACTCACATCATCAAAGCCCTATCAACGAAAATGTCAACGCTTCCATACAAATTATATATTTGCATCAGGAATTACCAAATCATCCGCCATTATAATAATAATATGCGGCTGGCGACCCTCATCATCATCTTGGCCATTTGTTATCGTTAAGGCCAATATGAGAGTTAATAGTCGGAAGGGAGTTCGCATTACGCTCAGAACTCAAAACGAGGTCGTGTAACTAAAAATAAATTAGCAATAAAACAATAGCTAAAAAATTGCACAATGAATGGGAATATGGTATTTTTTACATCTTAAGTTTTATTACATTTCTGTTATTTGACTGAACATCGATTTAAAATAGAATTTATGTTTGTTAAAAAATATTTTATTTCATAAGTTCGAAAATGTGTAAAGAAGTTCGTCATCTGTTTTCGTAATAAACTCAATATTTTTGTATTCACAACAAGGCTAATTTTCAATTAGCAATATTTTAATTGTATGTTACAATATTTGAATGGACCCAAAGTCATGAAACTAAATAGTACATGTAATGACACTGGTAAAATATTTAAATATGAGTGTTTTACGATTTTTTTGCACATTTTTCAATTATATTTGCTTAGCTTTGGGAGCTTATTAACAATACAAGTTCTTGCTGCCCAATTAATTTACAGATAATAACTTATTTGACACGTAAGTTGCCCTTTTTTAACTGTACTCGATGGGGTGATACCCTGTACCCAGGTGAAACAAGTTAACATTCAGTATTAGCTCATAACTTTAGTAGACCATTCCGAGACTGTGAATGTTAAAAATAATATATCCTTTGTCATCAGATATTGAATATTTTCAATAATCTTTTTTTATTTTTATCCATATTTAAAAGAACAAGGAATTAAAATAGTGATTAACAAGCCTGTGCACAAAATTTAGTTTTCGCAAAATTATTAAACGAGCTGTGACAGTTTGGTGTGAAAATTATAGAACCAAATCAGATATACAAATCTCTGACGTTGATTCAATTTAAATTAGTGTAACAAAAATCCAAAAATGTCAATGGATTTACAGATACAATGTTAATAATACAATAAAAATATTATTATTATTGTGACTTTGTTTTTTGTAATAATTAAGCCTATACATTCAAACAATAGATAATTAATAGATCATTTTGAACTAACATTTTATGTAAATTCACATGTGGGAAATGTGAAAAACCTACAAATAAACAATTTGAACAGTCCGTGAATAAATGCTCAAACTACTTGTAGTGTAATCAATCGGTTCTACATATAAACAAAGTTTTAGTATTGCTTTCTCACACACAGTTACAATAAGAGTTAAGCTTATCTGCTTTGCGAGCGGATTATACGCCGAATTATTAATGCAAATACACGAATATATTTATCTCTTGCGATCCAAAGTAAAGCGACTTCCCGTCTGTTACCGTTGAGATCGCGCACTCTACTGAAACTGCATGTTGTGTGAATTCCAAACTGCGGGACCGGTTGCTTTCCATTCATTACTTGTGCATTGCCTCTCATGTGGGTGATAAAACATGATCACTGGAGCGAACAGCTGAGAGCTAAGACTGGCAGCTGTTGAGCGTTCATATTTAGTAACATACTTTTAGGAGCCAAAATAAGTGTAGATATAATTAGGTTAGTCAATTTGCTTAGATGTTTTTCGTCTGGAATTGGAGAAAACTTTGGATCTAAATCTATAAATCTTGCTGCCAGAAAACATCGAAGATGCGCACGCAATCTTCTTGAACAAAACCCATTCAGCTGCCCTTTGCGCTGAGGGCCATCAACAGCAAAGCTCTCAAAACAGTCTATCTCGATCTATTGAGACGCTAATGCTCATCAAAAGGAGGCTTAGGAGACAGCATTGTCGCACCCGTGACCCAGTAGTTTACAGGGTATACCAGAGATTATTAAATAGGGTGAAAAAACTGCTGGTATTACACAAACAGATGCAAAATGATCGCCTACTGTCTAATGCTTCCACGGATTCAAGCCCTAAGCACTCACTTTGGACTCTGGCTAAAAAATATAAGCAAAAGCCAGCCGTTTAACACCAGCTCCACTAGCTGTCAAAGAAGAGTTCAACTAACGCTTGAGAGTCCTGAGCAGTTATGTCCCCCAGTCACACCGTTTACTGTTGAAGAAGTTAATGGTCACATCAAACAACTAAAAGCCAGAAAAGCTCCAGGTGAGGATGTCCTGTTTAATTTTACACTCAAGGCTATGCCTCTTAAAGCTGTGATGTTCCTCGTCCTACTGTTCAACTCAGTTCTGAGATTGGGACACGTCCCGAAATTCTGGAAGAAAGCAAGGATCTGCATGATACACAAGTCAGGCAAAAGCACGTCTTCACTAGACTCATACAGACCAATCAGTTTATTGCCAACGATAGCCAAACTGTCTACTTCAATTGGAAAGCATTAAGGAGAAAATTCCTCCCTTTCAGTTTGGTTTTCGAAAATCTCATGGAACACCTGAGCAGCTGAATAGGCTCGTAAATTTCATCCTTGAAGGTTTTGAGGAAAAGAAGTACGTGCTTGCGGCGTATCTGGACATAACACAGGCATTTGACAGAGTATGGACATCTTGCTAAAATCAAACCACTTCTGCCTCCGCAACTACTATGGATAGTACGCAGCTACCTTGCAGACCGGACGTTCACTGTGGTATTAGATGGTGCAGAGTCCAGTGTGAGGACTATACAAGCCGGAGTATCACAGGGCAGTGTCTTAGGTCCCACCCTTTACACCCTCTTCACTCACGACATTGGATCTACTATTCCCATTAATGACACGAACGATCTTCTCATCGCCACCTATGCAGACGACACGGCAATCTTGGCCAGGAGTAGTCGCATCACGAAAGCCACTGAAGTGAGCCTCTGCTAAGGCGTCTTCTTGCAGGGTCAGAGGTTGGAGCATCTCAGCAGCTACAAATACTTGGGAGTACACTTGGACCATCACCTTACGTTTGCCAAGCATGTGTCCAGCATCATAGGGACTCTTAAAAACCGGATCAAGAGAATAAGATGGCTCCTATCAAGTAAATGGCTGTCTCTGGACAACAAGGTGAAGCTGTATATGGCTTGCATTACTCCCTCCTGGCGATATGGCTTGCAAGAATATAGAATAACTGCTAAAACCCATCTGGGAAAATCCGCATACTGCAAGCCAAAACCCTTCGATTAATTAGCGCTGCTCCTTGGTACGTAAGGACTGCAAATATTGAAAACGATCTGCGAATGCCTAAAATTGGGGATGTCCTACAAAAACAGACCGCGCAGTATATTCAGCGCCTAGATAACCACATAAACCCTCTCTCACGACGATTTCTAAGCGTGCGCACCATAAGGGGAAGGCCTATGAGAAGAAGAGTGAAGCGAAATCACCCAATAGACCTTGCCACTAGGCAACTTTGTTAGTTAATTAGCAGCATTACCTAGCGTTTTGCCTAGGTTGTATTAGAAGTTAGCATATAAGTTTAATTTAAGTTGTTGTAAATAATAACAGAATAATTAAATAAAAAAAAAAAGAAAAGTCAATTTGCTGGAAATCACTGCGGACGGCAGTCCGCGCAAGTGACGAGAGCAGCACGAAGGGCGAAAGGCGACTAGCATATATAAGAGTTTTTCCTAATTAACTACTTTTTTAATGAATTTGGCATTTCATTGGCATTGCAAAAAAGTAGTGCTAGTGAAATTTCATTTAACTAGCATTGAAAAGAGTACTGCTAGTTAAAAATTTCAATTTCTTTTAATTTTCAATGCCAATTAAAATTTTTTAATTATCATTAAGTAATTATAGGAAAAAATTATTTTAAATAAAATTAATAATTATTTTTTTGGAAAAATTAAAAAAATTTAGAAAATTGGAAAACAAAACTAGAAAAATGTGGAAAAGTGTTTTCCCCTTGTTTTCCCGATATACGATATATTTATACGAAAGTTTTATGTGATAGTTTTATACGATAGTTTTATGCGAAAGTTTTATGCGATAGTTTTATACGATAGTTTTGTTAGAAAATCTTAAGTATAAGGACAATTTTCAAGATAGACATTCCAATCACTGCGGACGGCAGACCGTGCTAGTGACGACTAGCATATGGGCATTTCCAGAAAAAGGTCCACCTCGCCCAAAAACGTAAAATTGATCAAAATCTCACATCTTGTGAAATTTTCTTCCAAAAATGTATTCAAGTTATTTATTTAAGGAATATACGCTAAAAGAATGTTAATAGGATGAACATATACAAACGTGTGCGAAATAATAAGAACAGCAAATGTGAAAAATTAATTTGGTAAAAAAAGAGTCAAGAAAACATAATTATAATAAACCCTTATATAATTAGAATAGTACACATATTAAGCTATGTATATCCTAAAAGAATTTTCATCCTGCTGTGTCCATATCTTTTATAATGGCCAATTTGTTGGGTTAAGTCGAAATTCTGGTGTGTGAAATAATAAGAACAAAGTGAGAAAATAACGAATTGTCGTTTCCTACATAAGTCTTAACCATTTATAAGTATACACTTAGTTGCTTGTATGTAGTATAAGTGTTCTCCATCCCTTTTCCGGATCATTTAGACACATCGGAACTTTATAGAAGCAATGAGAACGTGGCATCTGGAGATAGGAGTATTCTTCCAAGTATTTTCTTCTTCTTGCCACAATTGTCCAAAATTTTTTGTCCATAGCACCTCTAATTTATATCGCTATATTATTCATTAATCATGCACTGGGTTATGATTGAGCTAATCCTTCCTTAACGTAAATATTGTGGGATCCTGAGCACTACTTTGCTTGACTCGTGATGATATTTGGAAAATTTAAGTGTGGATATAGCTAATGTGGATCATCTTATTTTAAGCATAACACTTGCCAGTATTATTCTAGAATAGAAGTTGAGATCCATGACACCCACAATTCTATTTAAAGCATACCCCAAAAAAATATCCCATAATTCTCTATAGCATCGGTCTCAGACCATCTTGCTTAATTTCTTTTCTTTTTCTTTTCATCATAATTTCGGCTATTCAGAGCTTTTAACCTACTGTTGTTTATTATCTTAAGCGAACTTTACCACATTTGGCTTAACTGATCATAATAAACGATGTCAGGATCAATTCATAGTTTTCCAAATAAATTTTTCACATTTGCTGTTCTTATTATTTCGCACACGTTTGTAGATCCTCTATTGGAATAAATTCACTTTTTCTATATTTTTGCCAATTTTGTTAAAAATTGAATTCCAAAATGGACCGTTTGTATTCTAACGATTACACTAAGTAGGACAGAAAAATTGTAACATGAACTATTTGAATTCATAGAAATATTATGAAAGCTTAATTTAAAACGAGTTTTACACCCGGTTTTCGATATAAACAATAAAATTTGATGAACAAATTCTTGGAAAAAACTAGGTGGAAATCTTGTCACGTTTGCGATGTCGCGTTACAAATTACTAATAAAATTTGAAAAAAAAAAAAAAATGATAGTAACATATCAAACTTATTTCTAAAATGGAAAGCTACATTATTATGGTTTAAGAGTATTTTCCTTCAAATTACTCGCCACATTTCGCAGTCTTTCTCATTTGACAAGATGAAGTCAAACATGACTTCCATTTTTCGTCGCGTTCGCGATGCATTGTTTTCTATAAATAATTCGAAAATGACAAGTCTGCAAAGCTTGTCTTTTATAATAAAAATAGTGATGATAAAATGAATTTAACTCGTGGGAAAACATTTTTGAAAATGTCAACTTTTGTCATTTGTTTTTTCATTTAAAGCATGGTATCCAGCACCGTTGAAAATAAAAATTTCGGCCAAACTTCATATAAAAAAAACTGTGGCCGAAACTTTTCGTTTATGATTTCGTTGCTTGAGTATCCAGCAACTTGAACGAAATCCACAAATAAATATCGATAATTGGCCTATCGACAGCGTGTGTGGACTGAGAGAACAGCTGATGCACAGCTCAGGAATATATTGTCGACAATTATTTCGCAAGTGTCGATTGAAAAAATGGAGAAAAAAACTGTGCGCAAAACCAAAAAGTGAGATGATACGGTTTTTGCAACAATATATTCCGCCACCAACACAATCACTTCATCGTCAGAGTTTATTTTTTAAATTTTTTTTACATTAGTTGAACTTTTAAAATTAGCGCTGTTTACAAAACACTGCTGTTTTATTTATATCCCACACACACGAAATAAATAGCAAATTCCTAACATAAAAATTTCGCGGTGCTGGAGACAGGCCTTAAAGACGTACAAATGTCGCGTTCTCGATCCTGGAAATATGTACATATACACAGAAAGAATGGAAAATTTGCTATCGTCCGATCGGGTCGAATTATATACCGATCGAAAGGTATCAATTTAACTTACAAATGTGCATAATAAAACTATTGGCAACTCACCTGGTTCGTGAGAAAAACAGATGTAAGTGGGAGGGGCAAAATTTAAATAACTGACCACTGGTTCAAAAGATTTTGGACTTCTTAGTGGCCTTCCCAAAATGAGATGAAAAGTCAGTTTGTTTGTTGGTTTGTTTGGATCAAATAGTTGATTTAGCTTAAAAGTTTGAATGAGGACATTTTTCCGCTAAAAAATTCAGAAACGATTGTTCTAAATTTTCGAAAAGATCGGGAGTTTAGCGGGAAATCGCTAAAAACAGCTAAAACGAAAGAAGCTACAGATGTGATCTATATATTGTTGGAAATGTATTTTGAAGGGCTTTTAAGCATAGCTGTAATAAATTTTTTCCATTCGGCACTGCGCAAAACAGTTAGTTTTATTTGTTATAAAATTGTGTCAAAATTTTTTTTAAGATAATTTATGTGTAAAACTTAATATCATTTGTCACAAAATGTTTTAATTTAATGTAATAGGAAATTTCAAGTTAGTCAAGCTTTTTAATGCTTTGAGTTGAAGAATCAATGATATCTATAAAACAGTTAAGTTATTTCAAATTTCTGAGTTTGCGTTACTTATTTATATTTAATATTGATAACATTTATCGTCATATATAGGAATGACATGATTCATATGAAACAAATAACTCCACATGCCATCATATTGAAATGATAAAAAAAAAAACAAATCATAAATTTGGAGTTCATAAAGTGGAAAGTATCAGTCAATGGACGTGTTTTTTTAAACACACATTAATTAACAGGCGATGGTTAATTTGTTGCTTTTTATCAAAAAGTGTTTATATGCGCAAAGCTGCCAAACCAAAACAAATGCCTCCCTCAAGAAACCAAATAGGAATTTTAAGAAAATGGTAAGACTGATGCAATGCATAGCGATAATTGAATAAGCTTCAATAGGTAAGAGAGGAAATGAGAGAGAGAGAGAGGAATTCGGATTTTGCCGGCTGCTTAAAACAGCGATAGCTTTTTATTTGGGGTTGTCAGGTCAAGTCAAGCGACAGCTAACCCAAGTTAGTAAGCAGCAGTATATGTTCACTGTCAGCGTAGCTGGCAACCCAGTTACTCTCTCGCGCCAAAAATAAAGAGAAGAGCGCCAAAATAGAGCAGCTGCCACTGGCTGAATTGTTGTTGCTTAGCATGCAACCCAACATGTTTGTTACCCAAATCAAAGCAAGACAGAGCAGAGCTGAGCACATGTCGACTATCCGATTCTGCAGTACCTCGTTCACTCTCCTCGCAGTTGTTTCTTGCACGCTCCGTTCCAGATTCCATGTGGAAAATTTAAGTGAAATTCGATGACAGAAAGCAGGCAAATCAATTGAAACTGATTGAACTGATCAAAATTGGAATATTAAACGCACACAAAATGGATGAGTTTTCAGAGTTCTTTGGGTGAGTAGCTTGTCGGTGTTTTCTGGCATTGACACGCATGCTACAAGTGTCTAAAATTAGCGGTAAATGCATGCAAATAGCACTTTTATTTTTAGCTAATATTTAGCACCCACCTGACGACCACACGAAATGTGGCGCATACTCGTCTAAACAAAAGTCCCGCTGAACTGCAAATCAGTTTTCCAAATAGTATTAAATTAGTATTAATGTAATAAAATCAACTGCAAAACTTCACAACTCACACAACTGAGAAATGCCCAGTAGAATAAAGGTAAGAGAGATAGAATCGGAGAAAGAGAGAGAGCGAAAGCCTACAAGTCATAGATAACAATATTTTTGAAGAAAGCTTTTAAGATAATTATTTGTCTTCAGTTTGTTAGAGAGAAAAACATTTTACATTTTACATTTAAATTACATATTTTCTCAGTGACGCCCTCTTTATTTCGAATGCCTGTAAATTAAAACGCTAATTGATCAAGACAGTGTATGCAGCCACAGGTTGTTTAGGCCAAGTCATTTCAACCCCGGTTTTCATTATAGTTAGCCAAACTGACCGACTGTTAATTATCAACATCAACAAATCCACACACACACACACATACACACACATACACACACTTATACACACACACAGACAACCCCAACTGGGCAGCCGTCACTTGTGTTTACCAGCGAAATCTCTCTCTGCGGTTTCGCGGCGGGTCAGTTACGAGGATCGATCGCATCATCTTCGGTGGAAACCCACCCGCTACCCCCAAAAGCGTGCTCAGCATTTCGACTTTCCAGTGGCTGGAAACTCACCACGATCTCAAGTCAGTACCGTTGCCGGAATCGCGCCCGTATTTAACGGCGTGCGCATTCACGCCAACTGCTCAAACGTAATTCGAGCAGCGCTAGCGACAACCGAGTTCTGAAATTCCATTTCTAACGAAATCGAAGCAGTTTATTATTTCATTAATATTGATATCGTAATTTGATTCGGCACACTTGTGAGCAACAATCCTTATGATGGGCTATTTGTTGTGATATTCAAAGAATTCTTTGCAAAAAGATACAAATATTATTGTGCGTGATAAGCTAAAAAGTGATTTCACAAAAAGGATTAAATTGTTCGAAATCAGGTAATATTTAGATACTGGAGTGCATTTTATAAAGCACATCGGGAAAGTCTTTAAGATCCTTGAGTAAGATCACTGCGGACGGCAGTCCGCGCTAGTGACGAAAGCAGCACGAAGGGTGCGAAGGCGACTAGCATATATACACAGGAAGAATGGAAAATTTGCTATGACTGTCCGATCAGGTCGAGTTATGTACCGATCGAAAGGTATCAATTTTACTTACAAATGTGCATACTAAGACTTTTGGAAACTTACCTGGTTCGTGAGATAAACAGGTGTTAGTGGGAGGGGAAAATTTTAAATTATTGGAGCAAATGGGGCCGTTGGAGCCTTTTCGATTTTTATTTTATTTTTTTACTATTCTTATCAAAAATAGGCGTCGAATGACACCTTGATCATCAAAATCCGATCATTGGTTCAGAAGATAATTAATTTTGAAATTTTTGGTGCCCATTTCGAAACGAGATGAAAAGTCAGTCTGTTTGTTTGTTTGTTTGTTTGTTTGTTTGTTTGTTTGTCTGTTTGTTAGTATCAAAGCGTTGATTTAGCTTAAAAGTTTGAATGAGGACTTGTTCCCGATCAAAAATCTAGAAACGTTTGTTCTACGACTTTTTCGAAAAAAAGCTAGTTTAGCGGGAAATCGCTAAAAACCGCTAAAATTAAAACCCCTATAGCATCCAAACGATATGAGCTACAGACGTGATCTATATATCGTTGGAAAGGTATTTTGAAGGGCTTTTAGGCAGACCTTTAAACTTTTTTTCTAAAGTGCATAGGTAAAAAGCAACAGGTGAAATAAGATATTTTGTCCCACATTTTGGCGGTTTTTGAGAAAACGACGCTAACGATTTTTTTTAGCTTTCAATATGTTGTAGTGTATAAAATTTCGCGTTTTTTGATATATGATAGAAAAAATTTTACCGATGGGTTTGAAAGATATTACTTATTAACTGAATATACTTTTTACCTTTACACTACTGCATGTACTAGTACATATGCAGTATGTACATGTGCATGTAAATCGCCAAAAACCACAGCTTCCAAACAATAGAAGCTACAGATTTGATCTATATATCGTTAGAAAGGTGTTTTGAAGGGCTTTAAGCCTAGCTGTAAACTTTTTTGCTTAAAAGCACAGGTAAAAAGCTTCAGGTAAAAGAAGGTTTTTTTTCCCACATTTCGGCGATTTAAGAAAAATCTACGTTTCAAATGACTTTTAAATATGTTATTTGTTGTAGACAATTCAATTTCACGTTTTTGACATATAACACATAGCCGTCAAATTTCGTTTGGGCAAGATATTACCTGTTAACTAAATATACCTTTTACCTTTACACTTCTGCATGTACATATGCAGTAGCATGCATACAGCAGCAGCAAAGTGTCATAGCAGCCAGAGTTTGAGAGTGCTACTAGCTTTTGCGCTTGGCATGTGTGTTTGTAAAGGGAACCAGTGTTGCCAGACAGTTTGTTTCAGCTTGTACAAAAAATAAACAAAGTTGATAAAGATATACTGTCCAAAAAAAAAATTCAATTTCAAAATTTCTGATGTCTTATTCAAAAATTTCTGATATCTTATAAAAAAACCTCTTTACGAGGTAAAAGTCTAGTGACGAAAACAGTTATATGCCCCAAAATTTCTGATATCCAATTTTGTGACGAATAACATTAAGTTTGACATATAAATTATATTAAAAAAAATTTTTGCATTCGGCACTGCGCAAAACAGTGGTTTTTATTTGGTATGAAGAATTGAGACATTTTAGCGCAATGTGCCGAGTGCCAAAATTTTTTTTAATATAATTTATATGTCAAACTTAATGTTATTCGTCACAAAATTGGATATCAGAAATTTTGGGGCATATAACTGTTTTCGTCACTAGACTTTTACCTCGTAAAGAGGTTTTTTTTATAAGATAAGTATACACAAGTAAAATCGAATTCAGAGAAACGCAATTCGGCTTGGAAAATTCCTCAGTGCCACAGAACTTCTAGTGATTTAATTTTTTTTAGCATGTTCATCAACCTTTTCGAACTCGGCTGATACGGTTGGCCTCATTTCATCATCATTTTATCCAAGGGTTTGTTTAGCAACTTTTTTAAGATGAGCATTATACAATAATAGACTTTTATTTTATTTCTTCTTTAATTAATATAATTTAATTTATTTATACGTACAGCTTAAAACAATTTAAAAGATATTGGCGCAACAAACAATAAAAGTTACTTGACAACTCTAAATTTTAAAATTCGGACAAAAAATTTGATATTATTCTCAAGGCATCGGACGCCTTAAAAATTTTCAGATGAGTTGACTGTGTCACGGAGAAATGAAATTTACGTGAAATTTAAGTAGCACTCCTGATAATAACTGAGATTGTTCATTATAAATGAATCCAGAAATTATTTGTTAATTAGATATACTGTGGCCTTCGAAGTGTTTTAAAATATGTCAGCCGAAATTATTTCTTAAATGTAATAAAAATAAAAGGGATCCTTCTACTACACACATTTCTCGAGCTTATCACAAGACTCTATCGACTGGTCGATGATCTCTATGTTTATATCGATCAATCAATGATCTTTTTAATGAGTCTGTCACTTAGTAATTGTGGATATTTTCCCCAAAGATCACAAGACTGTGCATTTAACTGACTTTTCGCGTGGTAATCAATTGACATACTAAATATAAATGAAATCTGCTCTATAAATTGCGCATTAACACCGACGCACTAATTATCTTATGGCTTCACCAGTTATAAATGGCCAAGTCAGGGCTGGGAATCGAATCAAATGGAGCCACCCACCGCGACCCGCTTTCAATACGAATATTATTATATTGTGCACACAGTTTGACATACAATTGGGGAACGTGTTAATATGTCGATTCGATTAACATGGGTATACAAATAATTAAACGGGGTAAAAGCAGATTTTGTATAGCTAAGCAAAAAGTACTTGTACCCCGATTCATGTTGACGTCTTGTCATCAATTATTTCAGTATGCCCAATTGGAGCGTGACGAATGCTTTTCGCGTGCTCACGCGCCGCAAGCCGCTGGAGGATTCATCGGAATCGAAGCTGGCTAAGGTGTTGTCCGCCTTCGACTTGACTGCCCTGGGCATTGGCAGCACCCTCGGGGTGGGCGTCTACGTCCTGGCCGGCGAGGTGTCCAAGAGTCATGCGGGCCCAGCTGTCGTCATCAGTTTCCTGATCGCTGCCATTGCCTCGATCTTTGCGGGTCTTTGCTATGCGGAGTTTGGCGCACGTGTCCCCAAGGCGGGATCTGCGTACATTTACAGCTATGTGACCATTGGCGAGTTCATTGCGTTTCTCATCGGCTGGAATCTCATATTAGAGTACGCAATCGGTGAGTTTTATTGGCGGTGCCGACAACAAATTGATCAAATTAATTGGTTAGCATTTCTGTCTTTTTATATTGAATTCCATTGACTCGCCACATCATCGACTCGACAAAGGTTCCGCCAGTGTTGTCAAGGGGCTGAGCACGTATCTGGACTCGCTGTGCGGATATGCCATGCGCGACTTCCTCGCCGAGCATCTGCCCATCCACGTGCACGGCCTGAGTGCGTATCCGGATCTATTCGCCTTTGTTGTCACCATACTGTTCTCCTGGGCGATCGCGTCTGGCGCCAAGGAATCCACCAGGGTAAATAACGTGTTTACCATGCTCAATCTCGGCGTTGTGCTGTTTGTCATCATCGCTGGACTTTTTAAAGGTAAGCCATTATTTTCAACACTACATTAAAAATTGTTTTACATAGCGGTTAAGTTATCGTTAAGCAATTCGCACTTTATTATCGAGTGCAGTTGGGAATTAGTGATCAGTGATGGCAAACGTTTTCCGGAAAAAAAACGGCCAAAGAAAACAGGCGAACAATTATAAAAAGCAGGTAAAACTTTTTCCAATTTATTTTATTAAATTAAAATGCCATTTTCTTTGTCATTGTTTTCACATTTTCATAGAAGAGATTTTTGAAAAAAAAAATTTCCGTCAAATTAGAATTGTTTGAAGAAACTTTTTGCATCGAAACATTTTTTTTTTGAGACCGATGAAAAAAGTTGAAATAGTACACGTTTAAAAAAATTCGAAAAAATGTTATGGATACCTAATGGGTTAAGAAAAGTTGTATATCATTCAAGGGGAATTAAAATGACCTTTCCTTTGATGCCAAACTTTGAATGAAGTAAGTTCAAATTATAAAAATAGCATTTAAAGTGTCTATTTGTAGACGGTCCTAGAGTCAAAGCGAAAGTGACCACTTCTGAAAAAGGGTTATTGCCTGCAGAGTCTCGATATTTGTTTGCTTCGGACAAAAATTTTGATGTATTTTCAGCATTCTCCCATTTTAAAAGGTGAATTTTGGTGTACCGGAAAAGTGTTTTCGCCTTTATATCGATTCCATTTTCAAAAATTTCCAATATTGGCAGTATAGAATCATTTTTGAATTCAATTAAATTGAATCTAAAAAGCTAGACTTTCGGATAGAAGATGTTTGAGATTTTGTCCGGCTGAAGCAGTTAAAAATTGGCATCACTGTTTGGCAAGGATTATTTATCGCATACGATATATGCGATAACACATCGATAAATTGCACTGAAGTTGGCGGCACTTGCTAAAATTGCCGCTTATCGGTTTTTCCTTATTTTGTAGCCATAATTTTCAATTTAATTGGCTGCCGATCAGTTTCCGCATTAAGTTTGTCGTTTTTTTTAATAGTTTCGAGCCGCAACTGGAGCATACCCAAGTCGGAAGTGCCCGAGGGCTACGGCGAGGGCGGCTTTATGCCCTACGGAGTCTCCGGGATCATCAAGGGCGCCGCTGTCTGTTTCTATGGCTTTATCGGCTTTGACTGCATTGCCACCGCTGGCGAGGAGGCCAAGAATCCAAAGAAGTCAATTCCATTCGCTGTGATCGTATCGCTGGCGATGATCTTTCTGGCCTACTTCGGCGTGTCCACCGTGCTGACCATGATGCTGCCGTATTACGCCCAGGATGAGAGTGCTCCACTGCCGCACGTCTTTCGCATTTACGGTTGGCACGTGGCCGAGTACGTGGTGACCATTGGCGCCATGTTCGGACTGTGCGCCAGTCTGATGGGTGCCATGTTCCCATTGCCTCGCATTGTGTTCGCCATGTCCAATGATGGACTGCTGTTCAAGTGTCTGGGCGAGATTAGCAGCAAGTACAAGACGCCCTTCAAGGGCACCATGCTAACGGGCTTGCTGTGTGGCATCCTTGCTGCCATTTTCAATCTCAGCCAGCTGGTCAACATGATGTCCATTGGCACACTCTTGGCCTACTCAATGGTGGCCAGTTGTGTGCTGATGCTGCGCTACGAGGTGGACGATCGTCGGGACAGTCGCATTATCGGCAATGGACGCATCAGCATGGGTCAGGAACAATCCTGCTCGCTGTGGCGGCGTCTATTCAATCTCAATGGCCAAACGGTATCTACAAGACAGACCTCGCGCATTGTCACGGTCGTGGTTACCTTGTTCTGTAAGTTGCCGTGAATCGAGATTCAAGATTCTTCTATTTAACGTCTTTATTCCTCAGCGATCTGGTGTCTGATCTTCTCGCAGATCTTGACCAAATTCGAGGAGGATCTGGCCCACACTACTCAGTTCGATGTGCTGCTCCTAATTCTCGGCGGCATCCCATTGATACTCATGCTGTTCATCATCTCCCGTCAACCCACCTCGGGCGTCCAGTTGTCCTTCAAGGTGCCGCTGGTTCCCTGGCTGCCCGGCATTTCCATATTGGTTAATATCTATTTGATGATCAAACTGGACATTATGACTTGGGTGCGCTTTGGTGTCTGGATCACCATTGGCCTGGCCATCTTTTTGTCCTATGGCATTCGCCACAGTCGCTTGCGACAGAGGGAACAGCGCAACAATTCCATGACCCTGCTGCGGGATTCCAGCGATACGACGCTCCTCAAACAGGATCGCTCCAAATATGGCAACGAGGTGCCACTGATATTGATGCATAGCTCCTCCTAAATGCATTCAAAGTGCTGATATTTTGCTTTTTACTGCAAAAACCATTTGAAAAGAAAGGATATTTTTACAAGTCTAGTATTAAGTGGCACATTTATCATCCTACATATGCACCACACAAACACACACTCAACACTCATATTTATTATGTATGTAAATATACGTAAATTAATGTCCTGCTCGAAACACTATCATATATATTTAATAATTATAAATAGAAACCAAAAATTGTTTACAAAGTACAATAAGAGAAGCTTCAAGCAATAAACAAGTATGAAAACAGCGTAGGTGCTTGCATTTATTTTAAAATGTCTTAGAAATTAAATGCCAATTGTTAGTTTTGTTTGTTTGAACTGAATAAATTATAAATAAAGATTTCTTGTTCAGAAAGTTAGATTTGAATTAATTTTGGCGCCAATTTAAACTGCTCTTATGCACGGCTGCCACAATTGGCGTTTTTGCGCCAAAACTCGCTCATTTTTTTCTGTTGGCAAAATGGCACTTATTATTTTGAATTGGCTCATTTTTTCATCAGTTCAGAATTAGCTATTTTGTATATTTTTATGTACACATTTATGCTTATTTATTAACATAATCGTTAGATTATGTGTTATTGCTTTAAGTCCACATGTCCACATTAAAATTCAATAAATCGGCGTTCATATTTAACTCTTTTTCATAAAAATGTATCTCTCCTCTATAACTCGCAATAATGGAAGCAATCCAAAAAAAAAAAAAAAAGAAAAACACACATTGTGTCACACACACTATGCCAACTCTGACGGCTAAAAAAGACAGATTTCACTAAACAAATTTGAATTAAAAAAAATTAAAAATTTGTTTGTGTTTTATGGCATTCTGTTATTTTAGTTCTACCTTCTTTGCATTCTTATTTACAAATAAAATAAAATGTTGCAAAAAAACACTACCAAATTCTATAAATTTTTACTTTAAAATTGGTCAATTCAAATCCGTCCGTTTTTTAACGGACTTCTGGCAACACTGACTCACTGACAACTCATTGTCACAAGACAAACAGCACGCACTGTAATTCGGCTATTGACGCGAACTAGAGTCTGTTAACGCACTTTGAGTTAACAGCGCTGCGCTACTTGAAGTTGGTTGCGAACGCATTTTGAGTAGCTTGTTTTAATTAGAGTGACCATGCCAGATGTATATCTTAACGGCAATGTCAATTTTGAATTGTAGTTATATTTATTGTAAAATTTGAATGCACGTAAATTATTAAAAAAATTTAGGTATAACTTAAATAACTTGTAGTAAAATACTTATGTTTTACTATTTGAACAAACAACAGAAATTTGCAATACTTACGAGTAGTATAATCCAAAATAATTTTTATCAATGAGGCAACAGTTTAAAATAACACTTACCTTACTTAAGAAAGTAGTTCATCACGTAAATTACAAGGCCATAACAAACACGATAAGTTCAAGTTTTTGTTTGGGGCAATCCACAAGTTTGGCGATGGTTGAGGATAAGGACGAAAGCAACTTGTTGAGCAAATGCAACAAGTTCGATGTCCTGGCAACTGATTGTAAACAATAAATTGGGCTCAAGTTCAGCTGTTGCATTGGCAACGCTCGATTCAATGGAATGTTTAATCGATGCTCTTTCGAAGGATAAAAACAGTGCGCAACGAAAATAAGAAGTGCAGAAAACCCGAAATGAATTGTGAAAATTCAGCAATGTCGCGTTATAAAAATTAGACAAAAATCAAAAAGAGCTGAAAGATTTACGGTGATTTATCATCGGATCGCTAATCAGCAGAATTCTCGAGCACAGGCAACATGGGAAATACCGAGAGCAATGTGACCAGCGGGGTCAAGAAACAGGCGGGCGTCTCCACCCAAGCCCTCTACAAATTCGTGAACCTCAAGGGCGGCGGCCTCCTGGTGGACATGATGAAGCGCGCCTGTCAAACCAAACAGTTTGCGGAAATTGACCATGCGATCAAAACGAAGGTCGAACCCTTTTTATATAACAAGGGCGCTGGCCGCTATTTTCCCATATCGAAGCTGGTGCTGCTCAGAAATCGGGACAGACCGCGAACGAGGCAATTGCCCGAGATTCGCGCCCTCGAGAATCCCGATGATGACTTCAATATACACGATTATTGTCCCGAGGTGTCCGAGGCGGAATACATCTCGAATCCGAGCGCCTATCGATTCGTATGCTGGGATCTAAATGTGAGTCGATTTCAGATTGCATTCGAGCAGGGATCGTAACTATTATAAGTTTTTTGATAAAACATTATGAAATAAGAGTTAGTTTTTAATGTTTATTTAAAAGTTGAAAAATAAGAGTTATTTTAAATTTTTTAAATAAAAATCAAAAATAAAAGTTGAATTGAAATATCTTTTGATCGTGAAGGCCCATTTCATTAAGCGGCCTACATATTTTATCTACACTTGATTACCTATTCATCATGGCCCATAAAATGATCATACCTTTATTCATGAAATGGGCCCTCCCGATCAAAAGATATTTCAATTTAACTTTTATTTTTGATTTTTATGATAAAAGTTGATAATAACTTTTTTTTTTATTTTAATAATTGAAAATAGCTCTTATTTTTCAACTGTTAAATAAAACTTTAAAAATAACTCTTATTTATAATTATTATAATTAAAATTTAAAATAAGAGTTGAAAATAATTTTAAAAATAAATATTGCAAATAAAAGTTTATCCGGTTGCTGGATAGACCTTCCAAAGAGAGCATACATATGTGGAATTTTTTCGATGTCCCTGACATATTTTTAGGGCTTCACTTTTTCCGCCTCATAACTCTTATTTGGAATCCCTGGATTTGAGTAAAGTATGTAATTTTTATTTATACAACTTTAATATTTTTATTTATTTTCTTGTAGATGCGTGGCGCAGTGGGCGAGACCATTTTACATCTGTGCCTTCTCAATGCCTCCTCGCTGCACGCGGATTTGGCCAAGCGACTGCTGAAGTTCTATCCCAAACTCATCCTGGACATCTACATGAGTGACGAGTACTATGGAGAGAGCGTGCTGCACATTGCCATTGTCAATGAGGATCCAGCGATGGTCAAGTATCTGCTGGATGCCAATGCCGATGTCCAGGAACGGTAAGTGGAGGCCAGTAATTGTTCGTTTAGCATCTTCTTTGATTGCTTCATCTTGAACAGCTGCTGTGGCGCCTTCATGTCCGCGGAGGACACAAAGGCTTCTCGTACGGACTCACCGGATCACGAGTACGTCGCACTGCAGCCGATTACCAACTATGATGGCTACGTCTACTGGGGGGAGTATCCCTTAAGTTTCGCCGCCTGTCTGTCTCAGGTGAGAAACGCAGAACTATTCCAAAATTCAGCTAATCAGTTAATCAGAAATCGCAGCGTTTTAGCGTTTAGCGTTTTCAATAACCTTTTCGAACAAGGCTAAGGGTTGACACCTTCTCAGATTAAATTATCCAGGGGTTTGTTTAGCAACTTGTTTAGGTTTATTATTGCAGAACAATAAGATTTTAATTTTTTTTCTGTTTTAATTTATCCATATAATAATCAATTATTATAAAATAAAATTAAAATTATATAAATAAATTATTTATATAATAATTGATTTTATTTAGCTGAATCGCGCCAATCACTTTCAAATTTTTTTCAGCTAAATAAAATCAATTATTATATAAATAAATTTAAACGGAAGAAAAATTAAAATCTTATTGTTTTGCAATAACAAACCTAAATAAGTTGCTAATCACAACCTTGGATAATTTAATCTAAAAATGTGTCAACTCTTAGCAACCATGTTCGAAAAGGTTACTGAAAACGCTGTGATTTCTGTGGCACCCAAAGTCTTCAGAAGGCATACACATGTGTGTCACAGAAATTACAAGTGAAAGCGAATTCAGAGAAAAACAATTCAGCTCCGAAAATTTGTCAGTGCCACAGAACTTCGAGTGATTTATTATTTTTAGCATGTTCACCAACCGTTTCGAACTCGAACTAATAATAGATTTTTATTTTATTTCTTCTTTAATTAATATAATTAGGGCACAATAGACCCAAAGGTTCGCATTGCAGTTTTCCCCATTACAATAAATAAAATAATTAATATAATTTAATTTATTTATATAATAATTAATATTGTATAGCCCAAAAATTTTTAAAAGATATTGGCGCGACAAACAAGAAAAGTTACTCGACAACTTTAAATTCTAAAATTCGGACAAGAAATGTGATATTGTTCTCAAGGCATCGGACGCCAGTGGATTAAGCGATGTTTTTGTTTCCTTAAAAAATTTTCAGATGAGTTGATTGTGTTACAGTGAAATGAATTTGACGTGAAATTCAAGTGGAAGAGATTTCTGTGGCACAGCTGATAAACTCTTTATTGTATTTATTTATTTGTATGAGCATGTGGATATTAGAGATTATAAGAGCGAGACACTCCTGACTTGTTATGTAGGTTGTAGAATATTATATCATCATTTATATCTGAAGTTTAGTCTTTAGTTTGCTGACAATTTCTTATTTTCAATTTGGAAAACTAAAGTATTTCAAGAGCAATTTAAAAATGGAGCATAATTTAAAGCAGCGGTGGGCACGCAGTGGCTCCGGGAGCCAGCGGCTGCTAACACATTCAGATTTCGTGCCCACCGTTGATTTAAAGTGTACAATTTTTACAAATAATCTTAAAATAAGTTAAGAAACTCAGAGTTTATTTATGATAGTAAATTTTGCATACAGTAGCACAGAAACTACAGCAATTCTTTGAATTATAATATATTTTTGATAATATGTTCACACAGGGTATTTCGTAATCGAGCACACTCACCTGAAATTACTTACTTATTTTGCACTCCCCCTAGGAGGAATGCTTTCGCCTGGTGCTGGCGCGTGGAGCTGATCCGGACTTCCAGGACACCAATGGAAATACTGTGCTCCACATGCTGGTCATCTATGAGAAGATGGAGATGTTCGACGTGGGCTACGAGGTGGGAACGAATATTCATTTGAAGAACGTTCAGAATCTGACGCCGCTGACGCTGGCGGCCAAGTTGGGACGCGTCGAGATGTTCTTCCATGTGATGAGCATTGAGCGGGAGATTTACTGGCAACTGGGGAGCATCACGTGCGCCGCGTATCCTCTGCTGATGATCGACACCATCAACGAGGAGACGGGCAACATTAACAAGGATTCGGTGCTCAACTTTGTTGTCTTTGGCGACAAGCTGGAGCACTTGGAGCTGCTGGATGGTGTGGTCATTGATCTGCTGAAGACCAAATGGGACACCTTCTGCAAGTCCCGGTTCTACAAACAGTTCTACATGTTTGCCTTCTACTTCCTCATCTCGCTGTTCAGCTTCATATTGCGACCGGGTCCCGAGGCCAAAGAAGATGAGGATGAGGAGCAGGAGGGCGCATCTCTGCCAGCTTCCAATGGCAGCTCCCATAACGATCTCTACATCAATGGCAGTCTGGGAAGTCTGGGAAGCCAACATGCCAAACGTGGCACCTCCAGCACCGAATACAGTCAGTTCTCCTAATACTTTCCATCAAATCCCCTAATCATGTTCGATTCCGATTGCAGAAACCTTTTGGCTAAACTTCACCGAGTATTATGATCCCAATGAGGTGGAAACATTGCCTGCCTGGTGGCAAACTTATGCCCAGTGTCCGCTCATGAATCTGGAATCCGATTTGGCCAAACTTCGCATTATAGCCGAGTTAATCAACTTTGTGGGCGCCATACTCTATCTACTTGTGGCCTTGAGAGAGGCTCGCTTTTTGGGCTACAAAATGTTCATAGAAAATTTGGTAAGATTAATGTAAACTTATTTATTTTTTATTTTTTTATTTATTTAAGGCAAACATTGCTTCCTATAGTAAATTTACAAATACAATAAATATTACAATAACAGCCAAGAACTGTCAGTGGCGTTATTAGAGCCTCATTCTGCGTAGAAAAAATAAAGATATATATTTAGATACCTTAAATAAATAAGACTTAATTTATAACTTAAAATTAAAGGTAGAGTAAGAGTGAAAAATGCAAACCGACGGGGGAAGTTTATTAGCCGGTCCGCCAAGAATGTAAGGAAAAAATAAAATAAGCGAAAGAATGATAGAAAAATTGGGAATATTTTTTAAAGACTTAAAAAAAATCACTTAGAGAAATAGTGTTAGCTTAAATCTTCCAAAACTTAATACTAAAAACCAGGGATTAAAACGGAAACGAATTTCGGTTTCAGTCACGGTTTCGGTTATGTTCGCATTTAGGTTTTCGGTTATCGGTTACGAAACATTTTTTAATAAAAGTTTCATAACGGTGAACGGTTTGTGTATGTTTCGGTTTTGAAATACCGGTATGGTTTCGGTTCACAAAAACACATTTTTTTTTGCCAAAATGTAATTATATTAATAATATAATAATATTAATTAAAAAGGCATTACTTTCTTAATATTTCATTCACACATTTATTTCACATATTCTTCAGTTACTTTTAACAATTTTAATATTTCATTTAAAAAATTAATTTTATTTGCGCTTATTCAGTGCCATGAAAATTCTAACATATCATAATTATCACAAAAAAAATGCAAAACTAAACATAAGAAAATTAAAATCAAAACTAAAATTGAAAAATTCCTTTTTTTTTATGTATAAAAAACCGAAATTAGCCCTTATAAATGAACGGTTACTAAACGGTTATTTCTGTTTACAGAGGTTTAAGGGTTTCTGTCAAATTAAATTTTTTTTCTTGTTATGGTTTCAGTTATGGTTTTAATATTCAATCGGTTTTTACCCGTTAAAGGTTACGCTTTCGGATAGGGTTTTAATCCCTGCTAAAAACTTTCGGAACTATTTTCATCGCTTCGGAAAGCAAGAAAGTATTTGGAAAACACTGCAAATCGCAGAGGGAATCGAACTCAGTTTTATATTTTTTTTAAAGAGTAAAAATAATGACAGTTTTTAGATAAAAGAAGCAACTATTGAAAAACCTAAAATAAAATTGACAATAATTTAAACTATCAACTATGAGTAAGAGTAAGAGTAAGAAAATGTTCGATTTTTCTCACGGTCCCTCAAATATGAATGACAATTATGAAGGGAAAATATCGAAAAATAAGAAAAAAGTCCAATTAAGATTCCAACTAATTTCTGATCCGTTTAGAAATCGAGACATCAGCTATAGTCATGAGGGTATCAAAAGTAACTAGAGATAAACACAGCCAAAACTTTGACTTTATTCTTCAAATATAAAGACTGAAAATTAATGTGTCCAATCTGTGCAACTTTTTCCCCACTCCTCTCTCCAGATGACAGCCCCGTCGCGTGTAATGTTTCTGTTCTCCTGTGCGCTGATGATGACCATTCCATGGCTGAGAGTCTCCTGTCTGACCGAAATCGATGATCATGTGACGGTTGTGATAATGTTGACCACAGCTCCCTATTTTCTGTTCTTCTGTCGGTGCGTAAAGCTCAAAATGTGAACTATTAAAATAAATCTAACTTTACTTCTTCCTCATTTTTAGTGGTTTTAAGACCGTTGGACCCTTCGTTGTGATGATATATCGCATGGTGATGGGAGATTTGCTGCGATTCGTGTCCATTTATTTGGTGTTTGTCTTGGGTTTCTCCCAAGCCTTTTATATAATATTCCTCACGTTCGATAATCCTTCGACGCCCGAGGATCAGGATGCTGAATCGAATCCAATGCCCTCGCCAATGGAGTCAATTGTGGCCATGTTTCTGATGTCCCTAACGAACTTTGGGGATTACTACGGTGCGATGGTGTCCACACAGCACGAGTACGAGGCGAAGATACTCTTCTTCCTGTTCATGGTGATTGTGAGTGTGCTGCTGGTCAACATGTTGATTGCCATGATGGGAAACACGTACCAGAAGATCGCCGAGATCCGCAACGAGTGGCAGCGCCAATGGGCACGCATTGTCCTCGTCGTGGAGCGGAGTGTTCCTCCTGCGGAGCGACTCAAGAACTTCATGCAGTACAGTCAGTCCATGTCGGACGGAAGACGCGCTCTGGTCCTCCGCCTGAATATGACGGTGAGTTGGTTGCTGGATTCTTATACTCAGTACCCACGAAATATTTGAGGGAATGAGACATCGTCTTTAAAGTATATATGTCCGTGATTCAGAATGATTCAAGTTCGTCTTTCTGCCTGTCTATGAGAAGACATCGATCTCAAAAAACTATAAGAGCTAGACACCTTACATTTGCGTAGTGTTAAGCTTAAGAAAAATGTCTATCTCAAAAACTATTTGGGCTAGACACCTAAACATTTTTATCTCTGAAATCGAAAGAGCTAGACCCCTTAAATGTTTCAAGTGCTAGTGTTCAATGTGCAACTGCAGGAAGAGACCTATCCCAGAAACTGTAAAAGCTAGACACTTAACTTTTATAGTGTAAAACAGTATGAAAATGTCAATATGAATTATTAAAAGAGCTAGACACCTTAAATATTCGTAGTGGGAAGCTTGAAGAAGACGTCTATCTCAGAATTTTAAAGGGCGTCAATCTCCGAATTTGAGAGAGAGATACCTTAAATTTTGGTAATGTGTAACTGAAGAAAGAAAACGATCTCAGAAGCTAAAAGAGCTAGACACCTTAAATCTTTAGAGATAGAAGCTGTATGCAGGCGTTAATAACAGAAATTGGAAGAGCTACACACCTTAAATTTTCATATTGAGAAGCTAAGGGAAGTAGCATTCCTACTTATCGTATTTGCTTTTATCTTGATGCATTTTTCGCAGGACGAGGAGAAGGAGGAGATGAAGGAGGTGCAGGAGATGAAGCGCATTCATCAGCGCTTCTCCAAGAAGCGTCAGATGGAGCGAGAATTACGCGCCCAACGTCGTCAGCAGGAATACGAGAAGTTCTTCGGGACCATGCCTAAAACAGACAGCATGGAGAATAACAATCTGTAAAATCGGACGGATTAAATTTAGTTCAAGTTTTATTGAACCAAAGGCGGTCGCTCAAATTTCGAAATGCTGTTAACCAAATTTGTTCACTATGTGCAATAAATGTTTAGTCTACGAGCAGTTTCAACCACCAGCCACAAAGACATGTCCTTACGAACTTATGTCCTTAATTGACATGCGTATGTATTGGTATCATAAAACTCAGCTTTACGACATGGCAAACAGTCCGCCTTCCATGGAGGGTGCCAATAATGCGCCATTTTAATGATAATAATCATTTTTATTATTCACGTCTGGCCAATAAATCCGTTTCAAAAGATGTGAGGATAGTGAGGGGGAAGCATATCCTTGGCAACATCCGTCAATCGGACAAGAGATTATTCTCTGCTCTCCAATCTTCTGCATCTTGATTACGTAATTGCAACTGTTGCAAAGGACCATGACACCTTTCATTGTCCTTGCTCCGACTCATCAGATTCGAGATGCGAGATTCGAGGGTGCAAGTGCAGACAGACAAAGGAACCTTTGGGATGCCTAAAAAACGATATGATGATCAGAGATCGACGGTGCGTGGGATCCTTTTTTGTATTTTTGAAAGAAAACAAAAATCTCAGCTCAGAATACACCGGAAACGTTTAGTCCTCATTGTTTGTTTGTGAACGCGCTAAGGATCGATAGATCCCATTCCCGTTTAATGTCCCTCCATGCTATTGAAAGTGTTAAAAAGCAGCGATCTAGCTCTTGAATCACTGCATACTTTTAGCCCTTTGAATCCTTTGCTCAGCCAGCGCAGCTTGACTCTAATTGCATCTGAATAGAGCAATTTAGGACACGCTGCGACAAGCACGATACTTGCTAAAACTTGCATGCACTGCAAAAAAAAGATATCGGCTCTGGAATTGTGAGAACTTGGTTTTTAAAAAACGAGAATAATAGTTACAAAAATTTTAAATTTTCAATGAGTACTTAATAGGTTAAAGATATTTTTGTATCATTCAAACGGAATATAAGTGAATAGAAGATTTATTAAAGAAACCTGCATTAAACTTTGACAAAGTTAGGGCACATACAAACTTTATTGAGTGACTGTATATTTGGAATGAATATGTAATTTTAAACTACAGCAGTAAAGTTCGAAATAAGTCGATTGTCTCCATAACTCGAACATTTTTTTTGGATACTTGTGATTTGAGTTAGGGAAGTTCGACTGTATTTTAAATTTATGCTTGAAAACATTATATTTTGCAACCCGTTCGACCGTTTTTCCTTTTGCGATCTATTCACGAATATAACCGAAAAAAGTTTTCAAGATATTAGAATTTTTTTTACTAATTATCGTTAACTACTATTATTACCTATCATCATACTAAATCTTAACAAGAGCGGACAAATAGAAAGGTGGTAATGGCTAATTAAAGTTTTTAAGGAATATAAGTACCGCAATAAAAAATATTTCAAAATTCATTAAAATAAGTAACGTGTATTCTTTAGTCTGGGGCTCCACTATACCCTTTCCCACTTGTTTTTATGTTGCATTTAAAATATTTAAAATTTCGAAAATTTGATCAAAATTTGGTGGCATTCACATATTATTATTATTTACGACCAACAGAGAATTTAAATTTTCTGCGCTTTAGGAGTTGGTTTAAATGAAATAAATAAATGCAAAGACTTTTATTTTCTTCGCTCACTTTAAAATTGACAGTTAGTAAGCCGAGAAAAGGGAATCAAAAAAATGTATTGTTGGCTGAGAAAAGACCGATATGTTTAAAAAACTATCAGTCAGTAAATAACAGTTATTTTTGAATACCAAAAACCGGTCAACTGTTAGTTGCAAGCTCTGCTTTACATCAATCAAATCACTGCCCATTTTGCTGAGTGTAGGTGCTTTGGTCAGCCTTCTGCGCCTGCGTTCAACGATTCCCAGTGCCATTGGCAGCTACAACCCTTGAGCTGCGGTTGCACAATGGGCACCACAGCGCGGCTAGCGGCGTTAATGATATGGTGGCAACCCTTGCCGATCACAACAATGGCTTTTTTAAGCCAGCATTTGAATATTTGTCACATCAGCAGCATATGTTCCCAGCTCAGAATTGGCTTTTGGCCTGTTCTCACTCAGTTCCTTTGCTCTCTCTCTTTATTCTCTCTGATTGTTCGGGCAGTTGATTTTCGACACTCTCGTCCTTTTGCTATGTAATTATAGCGTCCTGGCGAGGTGTCGAATTCGTTGTAAGCGACAATTTAATCACATGTTTTGCCAGCAACGTCGCCAGGACCTTTGTTACCACACCTTTGTGCCTGCTAATGGGGCAGCTGGCAATGGCAATAGGATTGGGATTGGGTGCAAAAGGACGCCCACTTCCTTTTGTGCGAGCCAAAAAGAAAAAAAGAAAAATATTTATAATTTTTTTTTATTTATTGTGTGTTTTGGCAAGGATTCGGATTGACCTCCCCTGGGCGCTTTCTAGTCTGAAAATAACCGTGCGAGTTTTTGCATGTCCATAAAGATCCTGTTAAGGATCTTGTTAATTTCCCAAGTCGTAAAATCGTGACTCGGGTAAAAACTCAAGTTCGAGCTGCTCGAGAAAGTTGGCAAAATTGTTTAATTGCTCAAACACACAAACACGAATACACACACAGTAAATTGTAAAACAATAAAAACGTAAAGAGGAGAGGAAAACGTTATCGGCATTTCCCGGGAAAACAGTTTATGAGGCACGTTTAGCGGCTTTCGAGGGGCGTTGCAAATGACTTTTAAATGCGGCAGTCGCGGGCCGTTGATTGCTTTGATTTTTCATTTTTTCCACTTTTCTTTGAGTCTTTTTATTTTAATTTTTTTATTTTTGTACTTTTCTAACATTTATTTATTTATACTTCTTTTAAACTAACTAACGCGATTGTTTGAGATTTGTTCTTTTGCCAACGTCGGCCAAACACTTGACAAATCTTTGCAGAACAAACCCGAAACCCAAACGAAAGTCCTTTGGGACTTTATTTTCTTTTGGGCCAAAAGAGAAATGCAAAAAGTATTCAAATCAATGGTACATTTAAATAAGAATTATTGCTGGGGTGCCAGTTCACCTGGGAGTCCCCTTTCTCCTCCTTTCCCCCTTCTCTCTCCACTCTTCTCCTCATCACATTTCTTTGCGTTTCTTAAATCTTTGCTTAAAAGTTTCAAGCGTTCTTTGAGTTTATTTAAACTACATTATTTATGCAAATAAAAGCAATGTATAAAAAAAAGCGTTGCAATTTATTTTGACAGTTTGAAGGGGTGTGTGTGTGTGTGTGGATGGGTGGGAGTGTGTGTCTGTGTGTGGGTGTAAATTGCAAGGGTTGTCGGATTTGCTTGACCTTTGTTAACTCTGTTTGCATTTCAGCTTTTTTTGGCTATTGATTTACGCTGTCAAAGCGAAGAAACTAAACTGTTGTATGGGTGACAACCCTAAACGGGTTTAGTGTAATGTGTTTTGCATTTTTATTTAAACTGTCATCGACTGCTTTAAATGAACATAACTGTGCTATACACATTTGTATGTCAATTTATTAAAGTTGATGAAATTAACATTTAGGGTATTCAGAAACTATGATATGTAGTTGTGTTAACATGCCCTGGGGTATGAATACAAAATTCGTCGTATTGAGACAAAGAGATATATATAGAAGGGTTGTCAGACTGCTTAAAGTATCTAGCAAAATAAGGTCACACTAAAGTTGGTATTGGTTGTAAAAGTAAGAATAGATAAAAATGAATAGATAAAAAAATGTATTTAAAATAATTAATTTTGATTGATTTGTTTTCAGGGGCAAAAAAATTATTATGCTTGCGTATATTCAGTCGTTTATATTTATATACAAAACAGCTGTTTACTTAAATTCATTCATTGATATCACAAATACGTCAAAAAAACTTATCACTTTATAGCTTCATAGCTTTTGAATACCATAATTAATCAAATTTTTGAATGCAATAATTGTATCAAAATATATTTAAGGTACTAAACCCAAAATTTTTTACTCTTTTTTTGATGAGAATATTGATGAAACATCGTTTATTTGCAATTGATTAACATCTTTAAGATGTGATATTAGTGTCAACCCATTTTTTTTTATTAAACTTAATATTAGATATTTATGGGGAGTAAAATAATTATCTTTAAAACACATATTGGATTTGAAAGTATTATACTCAAAGTGTGTGTCATTACAGGGTATTTAGCTTCGTCAAATTTTCATTGTGCTGCTATTACTATTAGTTTTCCATTTATTATTTTCATTTAAGCGTTCAATTTTTTTTGTAACTTTGGGTTGATTGTGAATATTTGTGCTTGTCATTTGCATTCGCACTTGTGGAACATTTTTGAAATCATCTGTTGATTATGTGTCATGGGCTTATGGATTGCATTTAACAGTCGGACAAAAGATACTTGGTTGGGCTAGTGAGACTGTTCAACTTTCGAGAGTGCTTGAGTAAGAGTGGCATACATATAAAAATAGAAGTATCTTAAATGATTAGCATTGAACGAAAAGAATAACAATTCCCCAGGAATTTCCCTCCTCATTAAAATTATCTATTGGAATTACAGCTAAATTTTTAATTATTGAAAAATAAATTCATTTTATAACTAATAATTTTACTTAGATTTCAAATTGTTTGACTAAATTGACTGTATAATTTTTTATGAATATTTTGTAGGATTTAAGTATTCCATCTATTGTGAGATTTCACTCTCATTTCTAGTGTTCTTAACTAGTCCTTAAAGTTAATATCTATCATTTTAAACGTTTGATATTTCGCACAGTTCAACTGTCAATCTCAACTTCACTTGTCTTATTTTGCATCTCTCTCTCTCTCTCTGTATTTCTCTCCCTGTCTTTCTTTTTCTACCTTTCTTATGCAGTACTGTTAGAATACGCCTCGCTTTGATTGGGAACCACTTGACGTTTATTTGCGGGGGGTGTTAACAAAAACCGCAAAGTTTTAATTGAATTTCCTGAACAAAATAATGTTTTGCCACTTGAGTCTCGCGGGAGACGCTAAACAAACAAATCAACAAACGGAACAGACCGATTGACTGACTGGCTGAATGACTGACTGGTTGATTGACTGACTGATAGATAGATTGAAAGGCGATAGGAGGTATGCATACATACTTAGCAGTCGAATTGAAATAAATTCAATTCAATTCAATTCAATTCGCAAAATCAAATCACTTGAGTGAAAATACACAACACAATAAAAGTTGCATTAAAAATTCCAGCCAAAAGAAAAACACAAATAAACAAATGGACCCAGGGAGTGGGTGGGTGGTTTGTGTGGTTGGATGGGTGGGTGAATTGGACTTGTTGTTGGGCGAAAGAAGGTGTCGAAGCGGTTTTCCTATAGCTGAAATTCCACTTTGATCTTTGACAGCATTAAGCACGCGCAATGAAACCCTTTGACTTTGAAACTGCATCAAACCCATTTGCCAAATGAGTGAAATTAATTACAAGAAGCCACAGCAAAGCGTTTGAAAATGGGTTTGAAATGGGTTTGCACAGCTACAGAGATGCCCAATAGGAAATAAATAAATAAATGCATTGAACATTTAAATATAATTACTATAGTTGACAATTCAATTTAGAGATAGACAGCTGGATACTTTATTTCCAATATCAATAACACAACTCCCCCATGATTAACTTCGGTTACAGGGTATAATTATGAAAATATCAAAGTGTTTAGCTGTCAACACTTTTGGTTTAAATTTGCGGTTCTGGCATTGACAGGACCTCACCACGTGTCGACCCTGTTAGGACCTCATTTGCCTGCTGGTAACGCCCACGCTCGGCCCACGCCCCTTCCAAAACCACACGGTTCGATGGATAGCTGGGAAGGAAGGAAGATCGACTGAATAGATGATGATGGCCCGAGGCAAGCGCAGAATTTTGACACTTTTGCCAGGGGCCGAGCTAATTCAGCGGGAATCGTTTCAAACTGTGCTTGTTGGTCGTAAACACACACCGTGGGATTCGAAGTCGGCATCAGGATTCCGTGGCCGTAAACTGCACTCCCGTAATCGGTTGGAGTGGCCACTTCGGGGCCGCGACGTTTTGCGGGCCGAGCGACAACAAAAATTAGACGAAACCAAAGCACTTGAGCACTAGGACCAACCCCTAAGAATGACCCCTAATATCCATACAGAAGAAGCAGCCAAAGATTGCGATATGCAAAATGTGAAGAAAAAAAAAGGTAAAATTTATAAAAGAAATTTTGCTGAAGTAGTCGCCGAGAAGCGGCTCTTAAGTGGCCCGTTTCGATTACATGACGAAACTTAAGATGAATTCCGGGCTTATGAAGTGCCTTCGACTCTGGTACGGGTAACAAGGTTCGCCATTTGACTGCAACCCTTTTCTTTTTCTTTTTCTCTTTCTGTTCATATTTTTTTTTATTTTTTATTCACGCTGATTGAGAAATTAACGTCGTTTAGCCAAGTGGCTGACGTGGTCTGGAGTCAAAGATCTGGAGAAGGAGGCTTTTTACTCTTTAACAATTGAATGCGATCCTGGAAGACTTTAGCATATACTGAACATTTCGTAGTTAATCTGTTATGACATCTAGTAGATGAGGAGGGGCAGAGCGGCAGAGGGGAACTGCTCCTAATGAGCTCAAATCGAGCATGCCTTATGAGTGCCATCAATATCCTACGCTCTGACAGCTCCTCAATTGCACTCCCATTCCCAATCCCAATCCCATTTGCATTGGTATTTTTTTTTATTATTTCCCAGGCGAGAACTTCTCACAGATTCTCACACTTACTAAAGGCAAATCTGACTTTTTAGGCGTTACATGTGGGCTTACACATGTCTCAGCCAAAATGCATATTATATGATCCTTTTGCAAATTGTATGTGCAGAATAGATTAATTGTTTGGTCAGTCCTTGCACAGCATTTCCGGCCAATACGGAAATGCTGCAAACGTAACAAAAAACACATGCAATACAATCTAAACAAAATGCATTTATTATTATTGTTTTATTTATTTGCTGCCTTGGCTGAAACAATTTGCAGCATTGGGCAACAAACACAATTCGAGTTCCGTTGAATTGCAGACAATAAAGGACGACAAAAGGTGATGTTGAGACAGCACAATTGACCAGCTTCGTTTCGACCTGGTCAAATCAGGTGAATGCGAACGCAAGTCCGACAAAACATGGCACAAGCGACACACTGTCTCCTCTTTTCTTCTCTCCCTCTCCCCTTTGTTTAGCCCTAATGGGATGAGCCTTGCAGTTAGTTTCTTGGTTATTGCCAATATTTTTTGTTCTTTTTTTCGCTAGAACTAAATAACAAAACATTCGAGATCAATAACCCTAGAGATTATTCACAGTGATATTGTCACTATTTAAGTTGCTCTTAGATATAGGATGTACAATAAAACCAATTTTATATTTTCCACCGTGAACTGAAATTTCTTTTCACTTCTTTAAAGTTAACTCTTCTGTTGATATGATTTTAATAAATAATTATTTGCAAGATCTGCGAACAAGATTTCCATTTCTGGCACATTTTTTTATTTCGATTCTCTCCAGATAACATTTTATAAAATAACAACATTTAAATCAAGTTTCTGTGAAGGTTGCAAGTTTTTTGAATTTTTGGAATGCCCAAAACAAATTTTGTAAGAAATTAATGAAATTTGAATACTAAAGGGGCCACACCTTAAAACGGAATTTTGCTTTGAAATCTGTTTAGTTTTGGAAACGATATGAAAGTTTAAAGTTTGAAGTTGGTCTTTTTTTGAAAAGTCAAAATTTACGAGTGTATTTTGTATTTATTCCAATCAATTCACTTGTTTTTCTCAATTTTTAGACCCCGTACTTTAAAAAGAGTTTAGAGGTCTATTAGCTTTGTCACAAAAAAAATGTGTGTAACAGGCAGAAGAAGGCGTGGCGGACAGCATAAAGCATATATATAATTTTGATCAGCAACAACAGCCGAGTCCATACAGCCATGTCCGTCTGTCAGTCTGTCGGTCTGACCGTCTGTAAGAGCGACAAGATCTCAGAGACTCCAAACTTGGTATGTAGGTTCGTCTATATTGCGAACAGATCGGCTTTGTTTTAGATTTTGGATCGGACCACTATATTATATAGCTGCCATAGGAACGATCAGTCGAATATCAAGTTTTAGTATGAAAAACTTAATTGTTTTCTTAGTAAGTACGGGGTTTCCGACAGTCGAGTATGCTCCACTAGTTTCATTTGATAATAAACTCAATTCACCGTTTGGATTAAAATCATTGGTTTAAACTAATGATGCCCATCTGCAGTTTCCTTTTATTCCTATAATTTCAGCATAATATTTCAATGTTTGCCCAAAATAGTAAAAAATGGTGGAAAATGCAAAGAAAAATCATTAGATTTCGTGTGCATGCAAAATGCTCTTAACTCGAATGACACGTGAAAAGCGCAAAATCTGTTAAGTAATCAAATGGACACGTACGCCTGGGAAAATTGATATGCGGGGGTGCTGGGAAAATGGAGATGAGAAATGGGCAGCAGAAAATGGGAGATGGGAAATGGAAAATGGAAACTGCAAACTGAACAAAGGACATGACTACGTGAGAAAATGTAAGTTTAAATAGCTGAAAACTGAAAACGGTTTTGCCAGGTGCTGTGAATACTACTCTAGGATCAAGTGAAAAATTAATGTAGATTAAAAAAAGAATAAAAATGATAATCAAGTTTAATGCGTTTCTCATTGAGAAACTGATTGAAACGATTCAATTAATTTCGAAAGTCAACACAATTTAACCTCATTTAATTCATATAAAAGACTCGCAGACTTTTGGCTTTTGTTTTGGCCTTTGTTTATCTTTATGATCATTGTTATTATCACATTTGTTGTATTGTTCGTGAATTTAATTTAAACGGAAATAAAAAAAACCAAATTGTTTGGTATGTGTGTATGTGTGTATGTATTTATGTATTTGTGTGTGGATTTTGTGCCTTAACCAGACTCACAGCCCCAATTCACAATTGAAGAAATCACAATGACAACAACAATAACAAAAAACAACAACAGATGTCAAACAATGGAGCGCGCGACTCTCGGGAGAGCGAGAGAAAAGAGAATGAAAGCGGAGTAGAATGAAAGAGAGCGCGTATTGAATGCAGGCAGAGAAAGGCAATCCTCACAAAAGGGTTTGACTTAGGGTTAGACATTTCATAATGGGTTTCATAATTACAGAACTCTTGATTCTACTCTGAACTCTGGACTCTCTATCTCTAGACTCAGCTCGAAATTGAGTGCTCATAAGTACATAGAGCACCTGACTGCTTTGTCATTATGTTTCCACAAAATAAAAAATATAAAAATAGAGAAAAACATATCAAAACGTTAACTATTCTATGGCAATCCCCATCCCCTTCGTGAATGCTTCGTGAAATGCGAGATGCGTATGGCCAAAAGCAAAAGTTTGTCTTCCACTCTTTGCCACAGTATTCGTCCTTCCCCCTCCTTTCTCTCGTCCTTCCAGGGCTAAGTGAAAAGTAGAATGGGCTGAAAGCAAAACGCTAGCTGAACAAAACTTTTTCCATTACACAACACATCAACAGTTCTTTATTCTTGCTTCTATATTTATACTTTTTTCGGTGGACAGCACAAAGGAAACGTTGAAAGCGCTGAAAGCTTTTTATGCCCTGCAAGCAAAAGGATAAAATGGGTATATTAGTTTGGACAACAGCTAAATACAGGTGACTACAAACTTATTTTGTTTCTTATCATATACTAATATTTCTTTCTATCTAAGTATTTGAGTATCTATAAATTTAAGATGACCTTTTAACATACTCACAACTATTTAATAATTAAAGCATTTGTTGACATTATCAGGTAATTGCAATTCTTACATAATGTTATCACAAATGAATCATAAAGATACTTTAGTTACTCATTATAATTGATTAGGAATCAGGGCATATTATGTCCTTTCAGGCAAAAAAAAAACACTTCATTTTGTATGTTTATTCCTAACTTTTTTCTCTGTTGTGCATTGTGCAACTCTCTGTCCCTCTCACCCACATATGCATAGGAAAACTTTACAAGTACATATGTATGTATATGTATACCTACATATATGTACATATGTATATAAATTTGACTAGCCATTCAGGGCGTTTTTCTCGTTTCTCGTTTTGTTATTGTGTTGTGTGGCGCATTGTGTCGCTTTTGCTTTTCCACTTTTCTTTACCAAATAAGTAAATAATTGCAGTAATATCCTTTCGTGCGCAAAAAAGAAAGAAACGAACAACGGCAGAGAATGGAAAGCGTGTTTCCATGTTCTTTTCACAAACTAAAATGTGCTTTTCACACACACACACACACACATACATACACAACCATTGTATGTGCATGTGGCTTGTATATAGCACAGAGAGCCACACAGACACCCACAATGGCCAGAGCATACAAAAATTCACACCAAGGCGCCATTGTGATTGGCTGAAAAGGCAAAGCCAACACACACACACACAAACACGCACATTAACTCACAGATACACATACATACACTCTCTGAGCGTATGCGTTTTAGCTCTCACACTCCCGAAGCTCTCTTCGGACAAATAACAATACATGCCGAGGAAGTGCAGCGCCAGGCAAAACAATAACGGAAATTGTGTGCCCACTGTGTGCGAAAAATCAATGCAATTTTAGAGAGAGGGACAGAGCGAAAGAACAAAAGAGGCAGAGCGAGAAGGAGAGCATGAGTGTAGGAGTACGATATGCGGGAGTTCGGGCGCTCTAAATGAGGTCGCTGCCGCAAAAAATGGGAGCAGCGCAGCCAAAAACTACTAACAAGGCGACCAGACACGAACGACCGAGCCGAACAGTGAGCGAGCTGTTGTTGTCGTTGTTGTTGCTGCTATTCAGTGTTTCTATTGAACACACCCCTCAATGGGCAACAACTACAACGAACAAGGCGGCCGATATAAAGGAGCCAATGGAACAAAGCCAACAAACAGCGTAACAAAGCAGCAACAGAGCAGAGAGAAAAAGAGAGAGCGAGCAAGAGAGCGAGTACAACAGAAGAAGGCAGTGTGAGCACAGGAGCACAGGTATGCGAGAACAAGAAAACCAGCTTGCCATCTCGCTCCGACACACGCACACTTACCTGGTACAGAGGGTTGATGCCGCTGCCGCTGCTGCTGCTGGCTGCGACTGCTGAGAGAGGGAGAGCGCGAGTAAGAGAGAGTGGACTTAACAGAAAACTGGATTTGACTGTAGTCGTGTCAGTCTCAATTATTGCGCAGACAAATCAGTCAGTGTGTAGCTGTTGAGCCGAACAGAAGCAGAAGCAAGAGCAACAGCAAAGCAAAGCAAAGCAAAGCAAAGCAACTGCAAAACACTGAGAGACTAGACGTTTACAGTCAATACAAAAAATAATAATAACAAAAAAAGAAGAGACATTGTGAATACAGTGAAGTGACAAGAACAAGAGAACAACAACTGATATAAAGTGAACATTACGTTTCATACGAAACAATATCAAGTGTTAAACGAACACATAATGGCCACATTATCATCACATCCCAACTACGGCTTCCATTTAGGACCCGGCCAGGGCCTGGAGCTGCCCTCGCCCGGCGAGTACGCCTCCCAGGGCCTGGGCACTGCCCAGCTGAGTCCCAGCATGGACATGGATATCAAGCGAGTGCTCCACTACTCACAGAGCGGTGGCCTGGCTGCCAGTCTGGCGGCCATGGGCGGATCGCCCGGTGGCGGACCGGGCGGAGTCAGCAGCCAGGCAGCCAGCAACATGAGCCACCACATGGCGCACCACATGGCGCACAATGCGGTCGCCGCACAGCAGACGCTCTCGCCCAACAGCTCCATTGGGTCCGCGGGCAGTTTGGGCAGCCAGAGCAGCCTGGGCAGCAGCGGCATGGGCGGCGGGCTCGGCATGGGCGGCGGACACGGCGCGGGAGCGGGCGCAGGTGGCGCTGCCAATGGCTCTATGCACAGCTTGGCCACATCTCCCGGCCAGGAGGGACACATCAAGCGGCCGATGAATGCGTTTATGGTCTGGTCACGTCTGCAGCGACGCCAGATTGCCAAGGACAATCCCAAGATGCACAACTCGGAGATATCGAAGCGTCTGGGCGCCGAATGGAAACTGCTGGCCGAGTCCGAGAAGCGGCCCTTCATCGATGAGGCCAAGCGCCTCCGCGCCCTCCACATGAAGGAGCATCCCGACTACAAGTATCGTCCACGTCGCAAGCCCAAGAATCCGTTGGCCGGCGGTCCGCAGGGTGCTCTGCAGATGCAGGGCAACATGAACATGAACATGAATATGAACATGAACATGAATATGGCGCAACAGAAGCTGGGCGGAGCTGGCGCGGGTCCAGCGGGCGGTGGCTACAATCCGTTCCATCAGCTGCCGCCGTACTTCGCCCCCTCGCACCATCTGGACCAACCGTATCCGGTGCCGTACTTCACAGGCTTCGATCCCCTGGCGCTGTCCAAGCTGCATCAGAGTGCGGCGGCCAGCAATCAGACGCACAAGCACCTGGAGGCACAGCAGACTCCGCAGCTGCCACCGACGTCCCTGAGCAGCTTCTACTCCGGCATCTATTCGGGCATCTCGGCGCCATCGCTGTACGCCGCCCACTCTGCGAACGCCGCCGCCGCTGGACTCTACACCTCATCCTCGACATCGTCGCCCGGCTCCTCGCCCGGCACCATCACGCCCAACGGCATGGATGGCTCCATGGACAGCGCCCTCGAGGCGACCGGTTCCAGTGCTCTATTAAGAGACAGCGACTGTCCCAGAGTAAAGTACAATTTGCATTGTTGAAGCGTTCCCAAAGTGATCCACTGGTTTTAAATCTTTAAAAGCTCTAAGTAAGCCAAGTACAGTCTAGTAGTTCTTTCTATTAACTCTATGCATCAGCAATGGGCACGAAATCTGAATTCGTTAGCAGCCGCTGGCTCCCGGAGCCATTGCGTGCCCACCGCTGCTATACATACATACATACTCGTATGTATCTATCAAGCCCTATTTAAGCAACGCTCGCAAAAGTCTAGTACAATCTTTGCACCAGAAAGAAACCGCAAGAAACATTCCTAGCCAATAACATAAAAAAGAATAATAATTATATTGAAATAATACTACAATACATATTATCTATAAATAATATCTATAATTTATTTGTGACTAAACAAAAGCCTAATTGTAAATTAATTTTATTTATTTTTAAGCGAGTGCTTCTTGTTGTTTTTATCAGCACCATTCTCATATCCTAGTTACGATTACTGTGACCTTCTCTCCCCCTCTTCTCTCTCTAACACAAATTGTAAATATCACGCCCAATTCGTTATAAAGTCGAAACACAGCCCAAAAATTAGTAACAAAACAAAAAACAAAAAAACAAGAAACATTTATAAATGTATTATTAATTGTATTAAAATTAATGAAGAATGAAAACAAAAACGTTAATATTTAAGATGAGAATTGCAAAATATTTAAAAATTAATAAAAAACGACATTTATTAAAATGACAAAAAAAAAACAAACAAACAAATCTTTTAATCTTTTTACTTTTGACATTTACAGCGATTTTAAAATAATTAATTCATTATATTTATAGTGAAGAGTCGATTTTATGGTATTGGAAAATATCAGAAAGGTGTAGCTGGATTGAAAATTCAGTATAGACAGTTCAAAGAATGGATTTATCCTTTGAAACCTTTATTCAATTAGTTTGAACTATAGAATCTATAAGGGGTTTGAAAAATACTGAATTTAGCAATCAACTTACATAGTTATTTAGAGCCTGTCCGAAGAAATGTATGCGATACGATATAACCATTTCTATATTTCAGTTCAAATTTTGATGTGAGCGTCTAAGAAGTAAAATAAGATTTTTCATTAAAATACAATTTGTATTACCTTAGATTCAGGATAACGCAGACTAGATTATAGAACATCACACAAGTTTTCCCAAATTTCTTCTTAATTTCTGAAACATACAAACTAAATTATAGACTTTTCCTCCACGTGTATTTCTCAGTGAACCAAGAAAATAGTAATTCAATAGTTTTGCTCACTTTTTTATCATATTATTTTTTGTTATCTGAAAAACGTTAATTTGATTTGCACACAAAGAAAGAGACAGGCAGAGATAGATAAAGAGAGAGAAAGGAAGATATTTGACGTATTATACAACTATTTGGCGTTGTATTAATTTCTATTGATTAATGCGCTGTTTATTTAACGCCTTGACCAACAATGATATACGGGATACGAGGGACAAACAAAGGTCGCGTGATTCGCCAAGGGTAGGGGCATCTCTTTTGGCCATACTCGTATAAGGGCCTTTGGTTGGGGCGCAACGGGGGCCTAGGCCATTGAAATCTTAGACGGCAAACAGATCCCATAGACCTCTGGCGTAGAAATCATCGCGTTTTCAGTCATTATTATTCGTTCTTCTGCTTTTTATTTCAATCTCAACTTGTAATAATAATAAGAATAATTGCGGTCATTAATAAATCCACTTGTATTGTCTTTCAATCGACTCCAACTGTGTGTGCGATTGTGTATGTTTGAAATGTGTTAAAATATCAAATATTGTTTTGTTTTGTGGTTGTTGGTTTCCTTCATTCCCTATTCTCATATCGTTATAAATTTTAGTAAATATTTACTTTGCATTGACGTGATATTGAATAATTATATAAAGAATGAGTTTTGGGGTAAGCTGTTGCTTATAAAAATGTTTTAAATGGTATTGAAAATAATTATATTTTAATGTTGTATTATGGATTATTATTTGTTTACTTTTTACAATTTGAGTTTTATTTTAAGCAAAAAATAAAAGTCTTGAGATAATGATTATTCCATACGTTTTATATGTTTGCTCCAAAATAATGATTATTGGTTGAGAAATAAAGTACAATATAACTTAAAATTAATCATTATTTTGTGAGCTAATCTATAAAGCTTGAAAAATATTTAATAATGGTGAAAATGCATAAATGAGCTACAAAGATGAATATTGGTATTTTTCTCGGTGTCTTAAAGTTATTCAAAGTAAATGATAATTTTTGATTAAAACAAAATACAAATAATCAGTATTTGCAGTCCTTGGTTTTTTAATTTTTTGCGTTTAATGAGATTCAGATTTGTTAAGGATTACAAATCATATCGTTATATTTGAAAATCTTTAGTGGATCGGAAGTTCACTCTTTCTGTAAGTCTTCGACTCAGCTTTAATCCTAACTTGCGCTGTACAATTTCATAGCATCTTCCGCTTCTTGGCTCCATTGCCAGAGTTTCACTTGAAGCGTTTCTTAACTCTGTGCACTTTTATGGCCAGCTTCAGTCCCGTTCCCTGCCCACTCCCTGCCATATAAGTTATATAGCCCCGTTTCGGGGATATGTGTACGAAAATAATTTCGCAAAACAAAGGCCGATGACAAAAACAAATCGCATGCTATAATATTTTCTTTTTTTATGACTTTATTGGCGGATTAGCGTCTCGCCGTCGCCGGAAAGCAAAAGGAGTGTGCAATCGGAGGTGATCTATATGTCTCTCTCGCTCTCGTACGATAGATATGCATATATTTTTACCTGCACTCAGAAGTACCCGGATTAACCACAGAGAAGGAGAGTAACATCGCGATGTCATCTTTAGGTCTTGTGTCTGATTTTCGCCGTTTTTCCAAATTGTTTTCGTTTTGTTTTGTCGTCTTTTTTTTAAGTGAAACGCTAATCCGGCGGATTAGCGAAACGGATTAGCATAAAGGTGATACAATTCGCTACAATAATTGCCGCGAGGCCGAAGGCAACATATCGTTTTTACATGGAAGGCTAGAGATGCCATAAACGGCAACAACGGCAACAACAATGACAACATCCAAGCCAAGACTGCAAAGGGGTCAAGAAGCAGTTGGCGTTAGCGGGTTGTTGTCGCTGTTGCTGTCGCTGTTGCCGTTTCGCTCTCAACCAGCCCCTGGGCTAAACATGGTGACTGATTCCAAGGCGAAGGAGTGGGAGGAACAGTGGGCGGAGAGGGAGTGGCATGTCTGTCGCCAGGCCAGTGTCCTGCGTCTGGTTTTACAGCCTAATTTGTGGGTGGTGGCTTTTGTCAAACTGTTTCACATTTTATACAGTATACAAGGGTGAATTTCACTAAACACTGGACAACAAAATTTTGTGCTTACGTATGTTTTAGATAAAGTTATATGTATAAAGAATAAAAATACTCTGATGTAAAATTTTTAAAGTTGGAACATTTTAAGAGTAAAATACATAAAGAAACTAAATTGAAATTAGAATTGCATATTTGTTTGATATCAAACAGATTTTAAAATAAATCTTCAGATAGTATGTGTAAGATTAGGAAAAATAATACAAAAATTATGAAAACATTCAAAAATTAGATAAAATCAATTTGATAAGAAATTTATAAGGTTGGATATAAAGAAAAAACTACAATATTTACCTTATCAACTTTTTAATAAAATTCCGATGAGCTAAAACTTGCAATACAACATCTACAATATATTACTAAAAAATAATAATAATATTGTCCACATTAGTAAAACAAATTCAATTGAAAAAAGGAATAATGTTAAAAAACTCCCAACGAGATGTCAATGTTTTGCAAATGAGCTTAATATTTTAAGCTTTAACATTTTGTTTTGTAGTGTAATTTATGGACTTGGTTTTTGTGCCTGGACGTGAAGCATATTGTTGGGGGTGGCGCGTGGTTGACAAGTAGCAAAGCGTGGCGGCTTTTAAGTGCTAGTTTGACATTTTTTTGTCGCAGTGGTTGTTGTCGCAGTGGTTGTTGTTGTTGTTGCTGTGCTTGTTGTCGTTATGGGCAACCGAGCTAACCAACCAGACCGTCAATAAGTCGCAGCTAACAATTAATTAAAAGCCTCGCCGCATACTCGGCGCACTTAGGCAAATGAGCAGCGGAGCATTTTGCTGAGCGGCCCACGAGGCGTATGAGCGATGCCAACTGGGACACAATTTGTCAGGGCGCGTCAAAGCAAAATGGCAAATGGCAAATGGTAAATGGTGAATGGTGAATGGCAAATGCAGTGGGAAACTGCAGTGCAGCGAAAAGGATAACAGCGATTCCAGTCAGCGACTTCCATCGTCTCGAGACGCGCTCTCGAGTGTTGTCAACAACGTCATTAACATGGCACGACGCCAAATGGAAATTAAATGATGATAAATTTGCAACTCAACTCGACGCGACTGATTTGCGTGTGGTAGCAACAACAGCAACTGCAACAACAGCAACAGGGGCAAACAGATGCCTCCTCTTTGGCATTTGCATAATAAGCAAACGGAAACTGCGAGGCGCATTCAGTTGTACAAAATTTGATTAGGTGCGAGACATTTCATTTGTCAGGCCGCTAGACAGAAGCGATCTGGCGACAACGTCAACATTCAAATCGGCAACAGCTTCAGCTTCAGCTTCAATATGAACATTAACATTAACATCAGCGACACTGTGGCCACCGCTGTGTGGCACGTTGTGGTTGCGGTTTTGCCTGGCACAACCCTCAATTGACGCCTGACGGCGATTGATGAGCCAAAAACTGGACGACTGTCCATGTGATGCAGCCGAGGATCAACGCCAGCGGAGGGGATATTCAAATGAGTTGACGGGAGGCAAAACGAGTTGAGATTGATGGTAAGCATCAAACAACTCAATTTGAGAAGTTACTTTACTATGAACAACGCTGTAATTACATAAGTACTTAGATAATTACGTGTCAAGTGGCTGACATACTTTGATTAATACCAATCAAAGGAAACCATAAATTGAAGCTCCAAAATTATGTCTGAACATTTTACAATACTCCAAAATTTTTAAAATAATAAATTGTTTAATTGGTTTTATTCAAAATACTTTAGTTATTTTATTAATTAAGAGTCTGAATTCGAACTTCCCTAACTCTAATCGCCATTATCCAAAGAAAATGTTCGAGCTATGGGGATATTCGACTTGTAGAGTTCTTTTTCTTAAGTATATTTTATTTTCTTTATTTTGATTCCCAGTGCTACAAGCTAACGCTTTTTATTTAATGCACTAACTAGTCACTATTACAAAAGTCGGTATTATAAATATTATTGACATTAAACAGTTTACAATTATTGAGGAAAATAAAAATAGAAAGTGACATATAACCGTACACAATCCTTGCTTTAGTTTAAGATTAATCCTAATTATACTTTACAATATAGTTTAATTAGTTTAAATATTTTAACGACATATTGTTTTTTTTTTTAATTTATTTTACATATATTTTAATTTATTGTTATTACTTTTATTTCCTCTCATTTGGCTCGAGTTAGAGAGAAATGCGATCTGTAGAAGTTCGAGTTATGAAAGTTCAACTGTAATTAAATCAAATTGTTTTAAGCTGCATTTACTAAATAAATTTGAATTCTCTTCATAATTCCCATATCAAAAACTACAATTTCTAGATTAATTACTCGAGAAACTAAGGATTCCCTTGAATATAAATAACATTTTCTTTTAAATATCTAACTTGAGTAATTAATTGATTTTTTATTTATTTTCCATTTACTCAAGATGTTTAAATTCTCTTTAGAATTAATTTTAAACTACAATTACTATTGTAATTACTGCAGTAGTTAAAGATATTTTTTTGTAGTTTAAGTACTTTAAAGCTTATCAATAGACAACTAAGGAAAAGCTCAATTCGTTTCAGTGGGTAAGGGGTTAAAGCTGCTGGCGGGTGTCCAGTGTTCACATGACAATAGCTGAGAGGGGGACTTGAGGGGCGGCACATCCTGCAAGCCAGGATTCTCCACGTGCACGGAGGAACGCCCGCCGTTAGCGTTAAGCTAGTGGCCAGGGTGAGTCATTGCCAGGACGAGGCATCTCTGCATCCATACGAAAATGCTCATCCTGTGTGGCGATAAATGCGGCTGTCTAATGCATTATTGTTCCTGTCCAGTGAGACGATGGTTTGGACGCAGGCAATATGGAATTTCATAACTGCTCTCGAGCGTAATTTGTTTCCTGTTTACGCGCAGCAGGACATCTCGCATTCGCATCCGCATCCGCATCCGCATCCGCGTGCGCATTGGCGTATAAATTATTGCCCGAATCGTCAGCTAACCCACCACCACCACCATCGGGAGCAGGAGAACGACCACCACCATGTGACCCGGGTGATACCGGGTGATACCCCCGGGTATCTCTTCTCAGACTCTCCTCAAGTGTTTGCCCATTAGTTTGCTGGTTAGGGTGGCTCATAGCAAATATTTGCATAAATTTGTAATAATTTTATCGTCAATTTGTATTTTATTAGCATGTTGCGAGCCACTCAACCACCTTCCACCTCCACCTCCTCCCCCTCCAGGCCATTGTGCAACTAGCTCTCATCTTTCATTTTTTCTGGCTTTGATTTGTGGTGCTCATCTGCCCAATGCTAATGTGGTTTAAGCAGTTGAGGTGCTTGCGGGTGCTTCACAACGATTAATTCATTTTTATTTTTATTAATTTGTTAAAAATTTGTCACTTTGACATTGTTCGCTATGCTTTTCAGTGTTTCTTTTATTGAAAGATGATGAAGATAAGTGGTTTCAGTGGAAGAAGAAGAGGGGAAATAAATTAGACAAGTAGAATTTGATTTAAGTGCCAAAATAAGTTAAGATATTTCATTTTGAGCCAAGGTGTATTTATTAGTTTACTGGCATACTGTTAAATATTTGCCCCCTCGAAAGAGAGCAGTTGTGGGGACGACGTCACCTTAATAATAAATACATCTTGTTTTGAGCTGAGTTTAAACAGATATAGTTTGCTGAGTTGAGATAAATATACTCAATTTTGTTCATTTAAAGATACAAATATTTGAATTGAAATTAGATATAACTATATATATGTATTTAAAGCAGTTTAGCAATGAACGTAAAAAATAAAGTTCAAGTTTCTAAACATAAAAATTAACGTAAATATTTATAGTTAAATTTAAATTTAAAATTACACTGAAAAGATAAAAAGTGAATTAAAAAATGTCAGAGTTAAAGATCTGGAGGGTATAAAAAAAAGTGATCAAATTATCCAACATTAATTGCAATGGTTGCGAAAAACCCAATCAAAAACCATTAGTAATAATAATTCGTGATATTACAAGTATTAGAATTAGTAAGGCTTTTAATGTCTAGAAAGGAAGTGAAAAAGGGAGGACTTCAAGGATTAAATATTATAAAAAATGAAATTTTTCTTTGTTTTCGTAAGTTTTGAAACTTTATTTTAAACCTGCAGTCGCTAACGTTTCCCTTAAATTGAAAACAGTTAACATTTCATAAAAATGTATCTGTTCTTACAATAAAAGTAATTTTGCACTTTCAAAACAAACTAACGAAAGAGTTTATAATCCAATGTTGAGTCCCTATTAAATAGTAATACGAACAAAGTATTCGCATTTCTTTATGTGAAGATAGAGCAGGAAGTTGATTGTTGGCTCTGTTAAGGATTGGGCACGCTCTATAGAGCTCCGAGCTATACTCCAGTCTGTTATCAGAGGGACTGAGAGCTACAGCTGCGGCTCCAATTGAACGGCGTGTGCTGTTGATCAAAACAACTGCCACAAAGCGAATACGGGAACGAATGAGTAAGAGTATGAGTGTACTCTGTCTGACAATCGAGATCTGTGCTATTATGACATAATTAACTCCTCGTTTACTCGACTGGGGATTACATAACGCAATTGGGTCTCAAAGCTGGCGGGGATTACGCACAATGCACACTGTTTACATTTTTTGGCAACACAAAAACGGAAATGCAGGCTCTAAACGGCTTACCAACTGGCCCAAACAAATAACCCGTACAGCCACTGGACACAGCGGAAGAGGGACAGACAAAGAGCAACAAGAACTGAGAGGAGATCTACTATGTCTATATGTCTGTGTATGGAGTTGAAGTTGGAGAAGGGTCTGGTAATACATTCGTCAGACAATGGACCGAGACCGTTGTCGATGCTGAGCGCCAGCTGCTGCTGCGACAATCCGAAAAGAAAGCAGTTAGAAAGCAATGGCAACAGCAGCAAAAATAGAAACAGAAATAGAAACAGTTTATAGTGATAACTGGGGTTTCGCTTGTTTGTTAGCTTGTTGGTTTGATCTCATCAATGGGTTAAACGCCACAGCTGTCGTAACTGTTGTAACCGGCCATAGTTTAGGGATTATAACTGTAACTGGACCTGAGCAAATCCCAGCAACAATAACAATCAAAAAAAAGATACAAGACAAGAAGCGAAGAACGAAGAGAGCAGAGAGACGGTGCCCACATAATTGTTGCCCATTGTTGATCACTAATAATATTTAATAACATTTTGGCGTTAACTTGGCGAACTGAGTTGCCCCTCATCTCCTCCTCTTCTCGTCCTCTTGCTGCCTCTGCATATTCGCCGAGCGTCTCATCAATGCCTTGACGAATCGTAAACAAAGCAAAATTTGAGTAATCAGCTTCATTCAAGAAACGTGTAGCAGAAAGACACTGGGACTAGTTAAATAAAAGAAACAAGCTAAAAAACTATGATAATAAGCATTGATGAATACGGAGATACTCTGTATGGACTTGAAATAAAGGTTAAATATTCATAAAATGAATATAAAACATAATGATAATAATATCGTAATAAATTCATTTAACTATATACTTTACTTGTAAAAATTACTTTTTTTTATTTTTAAAATTAAAAAGCAAATTAATTTTAAAAATATTGTATTAATATATTTTATTGAAACATCAGATGGAAAGAGTATTTTAATATTCCTAAAATTCCAATAGTCGACCTTAATAGCTTCGGCATTAATCGGAATTTAAGCCAACATTTCTTTAGACTTTATATGATTTTTATTAAATTAATTTAATTAATAGATTCTATGGAGTTTTGAATTCTTTAGAGTGCTTTTACCCACAAAAGACTTAATCCAACAAATATTTAGTTTTAGAAATTGCCTCCACTTGAATTAACTTTTATTAGAATAATCCCAAGTATTGAAAGGGTATCAGAAATGCCTCGGCTGGCTCTATAATATTTTCGTGAATGGGGCACTGGTCAGGGCCGGGGATAACGCAGGGTGAGAGGAGTGAGAGGGGGAGAGCTGCGAGCTCAGGGCTCCGCCGAGTGGCGAGTTCGAAGCTCTCGATGGACAACAAAAGCGCTTAAATGAAACAAAGCAACCGAACAATGGACTCGCATTATTTTCTAATTTATCGGCATTGTCCGAGTGGTACGGGATGGGATCGGCTTCTCGGTTTGTTCAGGCATTTCTTGACCAAAAAAAAAAAACACAAAAAAAAAAAAACAGTGCTCATTGTTGTGTTGTTGTTGCTTGTTTTCAATATTGATTTAAACAAATCGAAGAGTGAACAAGTGAAGAGCAGTCGGCATCGCTATTAATGCGCTTTTAATGAAGTAATAACAACATCGATGACGATGACGATGACGAGGAGGATGACGATGCCCCCAAAAGGTATTCACAAGGTTCATTCATTAGCAACACCCACTATTTTGACCAACTCTGTTTGTGGCACTTGGTAACTGTAGAAACCAAACCACCCAGCAATTAATGGTAATCTAACTGAACTGATCTCAGCCAGAATCACGACTATTAATTGCATTTTGTCACAACAAATTTGCTAGTTGCATTCTGGCACGCCATGGGCTGGGTCACGTTAACAACAGCCACAATGTGGCCAACAGAACTAAACGGAACTGGGGCTGGGCGACACTTTCGCTTACCTCCTCTCCTGCCCCTTCCCTGGGCACATCTGTGACAAATGTTACGTTCCAATAATTGTGTAAAGAACCGTAAATGGCTAAATTCACCCGAATGCACAGATTTGACCATATTGGCGACCCAATTCTAGTTGGGCCTAAAAACAAGTGACATTAATGGGTGTGGCATTAGCCAAACAAAAAAAAAAAAAATAAACAACGTTTTCAACATTTGAAACCCCCCGAAACATTGGAATTTGAGAATTTGTGAACCAAACAAATGTTTTATGTAAATTTCACAAATATCTTTTATAATTCTGTGCAACATTTTCTGATTTTTACAGATCAAAATTTTGCATATAAATAGATATTTTGTAGAGAACTGTAATTTTTGGGGTATTAACTGTAATATTGGCATAAAATATAAAACACTATGGAAGACTTTTTTAATATAATCTTAGATACATTCACTCTGTTATTATTTTAAAGAAAGTCAAAGTTCATTTCACTATGCAATTCATCGCGCTCAGATTTTTGGAAGTATAGCTAGAAGTATAACTAAATAGATTAACAAACTTCATACAAAGGTTAAAATTCATATTATTATTTATTTCTGGGATCGATAGAAGATAGAAGATAGATATTAAAAAAAAAAACAATCCTAAATAGTGACTGCTAAAAAGATACATCTATGCTTTTGTCCATAGACTCAGGCCAATTTTAATGGTGCTTTCGGTTATTTAACTGCTTTCAGTCAGGCATGTGATTACTAGGAATTGTAAGATTGTTTGCCTTGTCTCTAGACAGGCAGTGAGTCAACATTAATCTGTCGCGACAAAGTCAATTTGGAACTACGAGTATATCCTTGCACGTGGACTGTTAATTAAAAGAACGTCTCCAACAAATTCCTTGGTAATACTCGTACTTGCACTGCATCGCACTGCATATAGAATCAGGCTAAAATCAAATACATACTCGACAAAATGCCATCAAAAATGTGAACAATCAATTAACAGCGAACTAAACGTTGCCAGACATTCAACGCCATCGGACAATGTCCAACTACTGTTTGGTAATACTTCGTATAGTTCCATTTGTTTGCAGTGACATTCGACTGGCGCTACACTTACAGAACAAAGTCTGCAGGCTGGATATACTCTATAGAGCAGGCAGAGTGACTATGTAAGGGTGTTTGTTACAGTGTAAAATAGAGAAAATAATTATAATACATGGAATTTGATGGTGTACCATAGCAATCTTTTATCCCTCACTAAATTTATCCCTAATTATATTATTAGATTATTGATATTATTAGCCTAAAAAAACCATCAAAATTAATTTTGCACTATATCATTGAATTGAGATTATAATAATCGGAGATATTCTCTAATATCGAATGCGACATTCGTATGCATTCAAAGTGAAATAAAAGGTGAAACTTATAGTTCTTGATTAGCACTATAACTGGTGCTAAGGTTGATTTTGGGCAATTGTTCATTTTCAACATAATTTAAATCTTATAAAAAAAACCTCTTTACGAGGTGAAAGTCTAGTGACGAAAACAGTTTTATGCCCCAAAATTTCTGATATCCAATTTTGTGACGAATAATATTAAGTTTTACATATAAATTATTTTAAAAAAAATTTTGCATTCGGCACATTGCGCTAAAATGTCTCAATTCTTTATATCAAATAACACTCACTGTTTTGCGCAGTGCCGAATGCAAAATTTTTTTTAAAATAATTTATATGTAAAACTTAATATTATTCGTCACAAAATTGGATATCAGAAATTTTGGGGCATAAAACTGTTTTCGTCACTAGACTTTCACCTCGTAAAGAGGTTTTTTTTATAAGATATCAGTAATTTTTGAATAAGATATCAGAAATTTTTAAATCGCAATAAATTTGTAGAGTATAACCTTGTTAAAAGGTGCTTCTTGTTTGTACGAGCTAGAACGAACTGTCTGACAACACTGGTTCCCTTTACAAACACACATGCTGCTATGACACTTTGCTGCTGCTGTCCTATTCCAATTCTAAGTAAAATGTATACATTCAGTTAAGAAGTAATATCGACTAATATTCGACTAAATCATGAAAAGTAACCCTAAATATATACCGATATTACTCTAATCGCAATTATAATATGGTTTTTCTGCCGCAAAAAGAATTCACCACTTGCAAGCAGTTTATTTCCGCAATGCGCTGCAAGCAGTGTACATACTGCATATGTACATGCAGAAGTGTAAAGGTAAAAGGTATATTCAGTTGATAGGTAATATCTTGCCCAAACGAATTTTGAGAGATATGTTTTATATGTCAAAAAACGCGGAATTGAATTGTCTACAACATATAATATATTAAAAAGTGATTTAAAGCACAGATTTTTCCTAAACCGAAAAAAAGTGTAAAAAAAAACCTTATTTCACCTGTAGCTTTTTACCTGTGTTCTTTAGCAAAAAAGCTTACAGCTATGCTTAAAAGCCCTTCAAAATACCTTTCTAACGATATAGCTTCTATAGTTTGGATGCTAAAGGGGTTTTAATTTTAGCGGTTTTTAGCGATTTCCCGCTAAACTAGCGTTTTTTCGAAAAAGTCGTAGAACAAACGTTTCTACATTTTTGATCGGGAACAAGTCCTCATTCAAACTTTTAATCTAAATCAACGATTTGATCCAAACAAACAAACAAACAAACAAACAAACAAACAGACAGACTGACTTTTCATCTCGTTTTGAGAAGGGCACCAAAAATTTCAAAATTAATTATCTTTTTAACCAGTGGTCGGATTTTGATGATCGAGGTGTCGCTCGACGCGTATTTTTGATAAGAACAGTAAAAAATTGAAATAAATTTCAAAAAGGCTCCAACGGCCCCATTTGCTCCAATAATTTAAAATTTTCCCCTCCCACTAACACCTGTTTATCTCACGAACCAGGTGAGTTTCCAAAAGTCTTAGTATGCACATTTGTAAGTTTAATTGATACCTTTCGATCGGTATATAACTCGACCTGATCGGACAGTCATAGCAAATTTTCGTTTCTTCCTGTGTATATATGCTAGTCGCCTTCGCACCCTTCGTGCTGCTTTCGTCACTAGCGCGGACTGCCGTCCGCAGTGATAAACCGAGGCATTTAAGCGAAACGTGAACCAATATTTTGATGCAATTAACTTTAAAACGTTATGCATTGATATTTCTTAATAATGTTTTTTGTTTGATTTAAAAATATAAGGTCGTTTCTTTTTTTTAAATTTCGCACTCGACATTTTGTTTCACAATATATTTATGTTGTTTGTGTTTCTCTTTTTTATTAAATTATATATCGAGAACAGCCCGAAAAACTTGTTTTAAGTTAGTGCCGTTTTTTCAATGTACGTATAAAGTTTATTTAACATATAGTAACAAACTTGATATTAATTTCTATACCTTGTTCGTCAAATTTTCTTTTCAATAGTTATCAAATACATCTTGATTTAGACATTGAAAAAACGGGCCTTAAAGTTTAAATTTATTTCTATGAATTAAAATGGTTCATGTTAAAATCTTACTGATCTTCTTAGTGCAATCGTTCAAATAAAAAAAGGTCTATATTAGAAGTCAATTTTAATTTTTATATATTCATTCTATTGAATTTCTTCTAGCGTATATTGCTTAAATTCATTCCTGGAAGAAAATTTCACAAGATGTCAATTTGGTGAATTATACGTTTTTGGTTGATATTTCTGTGGAAATGCACATATCGCAGATATTTAGTACTTCAAAACATTGTTGTTTCTGGTGTACATACAAATAAAAATCTGAGCTGAATTTAATATGTGTCAAATAAAACTGAAAATAAGATTTTGTCATAATCATAGAAGTCTGCCATTAATTTCAGTTTTTTTATTAAAATAAAATAAAATTAAGAATACTGTCATTTTTTTTTTAAAGTCTTCTAACAAATTATGTCATTTATTCAGTAAAAATATAAAAATAAAGTAAGAAATTTGTGAATTATTTTTAAAGCGATTATTTTGAGTTTCTGTCAGTTTCTAAAAATGAGAATAACTCTGTTAGGGCATTCCCTCGTCAACTAGCTGAGTCTTGTTCCTTTTTCGCCATCTCAGAGTCTTGTTTGACTTGACTGGATGCCACTAAACGATGGCAAACAGAGCGCGGGTTGCGCTTTTGGGCTCGATTAGCTTCTAATCAGCTGTGGCGGCGTCAACTGAATCTGAGGCATCGATGTGGCAACTGCTAAATGCAACTGAGGCACAAACGCGAACTCGAACTCGAACTCGTTCTGTGGCAACTGCAATATGCAAATGAGCTGTAACAACAAGAGCAGAAGCAAAGTCGCCTTAACTGTTTGTCTTGGCCATTTGTAGACATTGTTTTGTTTGAACATTTAATTCGTAGGGCTGAACGAGTTTTCCACTCAGTTGTTATTGTTGCTGTTGTTGTTATTGTTGCTGGCCTGCTTAACACTCGATTGGTTTTGTTGTTTAGCACAATCATAGAAGTACAAGCTCATATATCAACGAACGATCGATCGAACGAATTTCAATGTGTCCCACCCCGTATACCATAACTCTCTATCTATTCGCTCTGTCTCTCTGTCTGTCTCTCTGTCTCTGTGTCTCTATGTCTCTGTGTTTCTGGCTATATCATTAAGGCTCATTATGTTTTATTTGCGCATCGATGTGTCCATATCCAGAAAAAAGGTGTTTTTCTTCGTTTCCCTCAGTGTTTTTGTTGTATTTCGTTTCATTTTCGCTTTAGTCGCATTGTTTGATTTCTTTTCGCTTGTTTTGTTGTTTTAGTTTACGCTCGACACCATTGCAAATTTTGATACAAAAACCTCGTCATTTATACACATGCGAACATAATTACGTTAATTCATTGTGTTATGAGGGTAGGGAGAGTGGACTCTCCCTCTCTCTTTCGCACCCCATCTCTCTGTCTCTCTCGTTGGCATAGTTTAGTTGTTGCCACAGCCCTTATCAAATCATGCGGCGGCCTCTGATTTCTTTCTCTTCTCTTTGATTTTTTTTTTGGGTTGATTTATGATGTGACGGAAGTTTAGGGTTCCGGAATTTATTAGACAAAACATTGTGCGAATATTAGGTGGAGATACAACGGATTCAGATTCCAGAAATCGAACAACGATCGTCTCGAAAAGTGAACAGCAATTGCCAGCTATTGGAGGAGGGGGGCAAAAACATGGCCAAGCACAATGCGAAAAGCCGCCAGCAGCCAAAAAGGACTCGAAACTGTCACGAAAAGGAGCAACAGACGAGCAACCGACCATTTGGCCCATTTTGGGTGCTGACAGCCCAAATATGGGATGAGAGTGCTCAGTGCTGTTTGAATGGCCCATACAAATCCAGACATAACATACAAATACATATCCTTCCAAATGCCATGCACAACAACCGTCGAGACATTTTTCGCTGAATTTCGAATTTTCATGTGGAATGCACTCTGCTTGAATCAGTTTCAATGAAAAATACATTGCAAAACAATTTAAAAAAGATTGTACTTTTTTTAAGAGTCCCTTAAAAATGTAACGAAAATATTGTAATATGCCAAAGATGCGCTTAATTGAAAAGTATTTGTAATTTATAACTTATTTTTGTAATTCAGTTTTGAGATATATTTCAGCAATTTACTTGTTTAATATTCCTAAATGTATATTGAAATATTTCGTAAGCTTATATAATTTTTAGGCAATTTCATTAAATATTTCTAAAATTGGAAAATCTGCATGTCAAACGAGCAAAATAAAAGTATTCCATCTATAATTAAAAATTGTAAAAATGTAAAAAGTAAATCTCTGATCGTCAAAAATTTGAAAACAATTCTTTTATAATTGTATAAAAAGCATACAAACTAAACTAAACTAAGTTACTTTAAAAACACTTACAAATCTAATTCTTTCCTAACCAATATTTCTTTTCTCTACTGGGAAAAGCTCTCATTTATTGGTCCAAATGAAATACCTTTAAAACTGAAACTAGAACAAGCTACTAGAAATGAAACTCACTTTGGTCGAACTCTTTTAAAACCCGGATCGAGTCAGTTACTCCAGCAGTTCCACAAATTACGCAATGAAGCGGGGCAATTCAAATTGAAACTGCGTCACTCGTAGCTTCAATTGGCGATTGCACAGGTGTGTCTCTGCCTACCTACATAAATATGTATGCATACGAGTTTATTTAAAAGTATCTATAAGCCCATCGGATGTCGACGTCACAGAGTTGTGTGCTTGATACTCGCAAGCAATTACAACAATTGGAGTGAGAGAGAGAGAGAGCAGGGGAATATACAATTAAATTGAAACAATTGTTCATTATACAATCGTGGCCTAGCAAAATACATTGGCATTGTCTGTTTATGATCTCTATTCAATTGTTCTTTGTGTCTATTTTTATGTTATCATTTAACAGAAATTGAAGCAGAATAAAAGAAATGGTTCAGGTGACTCCTAAATAATTGTTAATCTAATACAGATTAATTGAATGACTTAAAAACTTAGATACAAATTTAAAAAATATAATCACTGCGGACGACAGTCCGTTATTTACCGATCGAAAGATATCAATTTAACTATCAAATTTGCATACTTACTTTTTTTAAGAAAATAGTTAAACAGCTACAGGTGAAATAATGTGTTTTCCCCACATTTTAGCGGTCTTTGGAAAACGCTAACGATTTTAATTTTCTGTTGTTGCTGTTTTGCTGGGTTGATCTGGCCAGTGTGACTCATTGTAAAATTAAATAAACATTTTAATTTTCAATTATCCTCCTACGCGTTTCGATGGTCTTTGCCATCTTCATCAGGGGGTCTGATTTTATTGTTCAAGAAAAAAACAAATTTTTAATATAATAACGTACAACTACCGAGTATGGTATTCAAAAGGAACTTTACTGTTTCAATTTATGACAGAAGTTCCTGGAATAATCCGAATCTTTGCATACCATCTGGATCACAAGCGTGGTATACGGATGGCTCAAAACTGGAAAATGGCGATACAGGGGCTGGCGTGTATGGACCACGGTTCCGCAAGTCAATAGCCATGGGGAAAACCCCATCCATATTCCAAGCAGAGATTCATGCAACAGAAGTCTGTGCCATAGAATGCATTCGACGTAGAATGCAAGGGGCAACTATCTCCATCTTATCGGATAGTCAAGCGGCTCTAAGAGCCCTAGAATCCCCTAAGATAACATCCAAACTTGTGGATAATTGCCTACGTAAACTAGACTGCCTGGGGGAGAGGAACACTTTAACAGTGGGCTGGATACCTGGGCACAAAGGTCACGAAGGCAATGAAATTGCGGACTGTCTCGCAAAAAAGGGGGCAATAAAACCCCTAATAGGTCCTGAACCCTTCTGTGGCCTTGCAAGAGGACACACCATGGAAGCCATAAGGAATTGGGAGGAAAATAAGCTTAGCATGTACTGGAAAGACAGCGATGGCCAGCGTCAAGCAAAACGATTTCTTATTCCGGCCAGAAACCGATCCAAAAGAATGGTTGGCCTCAGAAAGAGTGATCTTCGTATCCTCACAGGGTATCTTACAGGACACTGTAGCCTGAGATATCACCTCAAGAAATTGAATCTTTCTGAAACTGAAACTTGCAGATTCTGTGCACTGGAGCAGGAGACATCAGAACATGTTCTATGTGAATGCCCAGCACTCTGCAGGCGTAGCCTACAAATACTGGGATGTGAGACAACTCCACCCTACAAGATATGGAGAAACAAGCCCAACAAAGTACTTAATTTCATAAAAAGCCTTAACCTTTAAATTTTTGAGCTCTCTATTATCTTACAGGCCGGCACAAAAGATCAAAATACTGGTCGCAGTGCAGAAAGGCCTTATTTAACATAACATAAAATAACATTTTCAATATGCTATATTTTGTAAAATTTCGCGCTTTTTTTTAATAAATGACACAATTGTATGGGTGGGTTTGGAAAATATTACCTATTAACTGAATATAAACGTTTTATAATAGGACATCAGCAGCAAAGTGTCATAGCAGCCAGAGCTTCAGAGTGCTGATAGCTCTTGCGATTGGCATGTGTGTTCGCAAAAGGAATCAGTGTTGCCAGACAGTTTGTTTTTGCTCGTAGAAATGCAACGGATTTTAACTTAATGTGTTATTATTCCCATAATTATCGAGGCCACGTTACTGACGTATACTTCTACAAACACTAAACACCTTTTAACCTAGTTATAATGGAAAATTTGTGATATTTTATAAAAAAAAACCTATTTACTAAAACCTATTTATTTCAGAAATTTTGGGACCTAAAAATGTTTTCGGCACTAGACTTTTACCTCGTAAAGAGTTTTTTTTATAAGTAAAGTATATCATGCAGATCCTAAATTATATAGAAAAAGGAAACATCACAATTTAATTTACTTTCTCGTGGATTATCTACAAGCGGAAAAACAAAATATAATATTTGAAGGTAAAGTTTGAACTTTCTTTACAAATGCTTCTACCTTTTGTCAGATTCAATATTTTACATTTCCCATTTATTGTTCTTCCTAAATGATGCGAAAAAACTGCGTTTTCGATTTTTGCTTGTCAGCCTTTAATAATATTATTTACACTTTGTTGCGTTATTTTTTGTTTTGTGTGTCTTTCATCTAAGTTTTATTTTTTTGTTACACTCTGATTTGGGGCGTGAGTCGTGTGGCTTGTTGTCAAGGACGATTTCCGGGCAGCGATTCCATGCAACCCCTAATTGCTGTCCACTTGAGAGAGTTGAGACTTGAGAGGAACTCGGCTCAGCTGCACTTATCTGTGTTAGCCATCAGGCGGTTGAGTTCTCATCCGCATCCGCATCCTCATCCACTCCACTATCAGTCGGGTCTAATCGGCAAACAGTTGCCAGTTCTATGTCCTTGTGTCCTTGTATGTCCTTCTGTCAGTTGCAGGGGCTGGCTAATTTCATGTTTATCGCGGCATCGAAATTAACCAGACGCCCAAAGGGGCGTTTGCCTAGCTTTAGTTTTGTGGTCGGTTTTTCTTTCTTCTCGTTTGTATTTTATTTTTATTTTTGTGACTCTTTCAATTCACTTTGGCCCCTGGTGTTTATGGGCCAATTTGTAAGTTCTTTTGATGACCGCTTACCGCTGATTCGGTTATCTCAACTTTATGTTTATTGCTCTGATTTGCCTAATTTGCCTTATTTTATTGCATAGTTTTCCATCACAGATCACACCTCAGTTCTATGGCATTCATAGATTTTTGTTTGTTGATATATTCTCTCTGTTTATCAGTTTTTGTTGAGCGTGAATTTTTCTTGCTCTTCTTTTTAGTCGGTGCCTTGTGCTAAATCTGCTAATTGTTAAGAAAAATAATCAATAGTGACCTATTGATAGATCCAGTGTATTTTATTATGATCTAAAATTCAAACTATTATCATATACATATTTTTATATAGAGTATCTGCTATTCGTTTTCAAGTCATTCTTGATTGCTTTTACTGCTGTTCATTTTTTTTTGTTAATGTTGATTATTGCATTAAAAATTTTCCATATTGTTGCGATCCGTGAATCGCATAATATTCGTCTTTGAATATCACTGTTGGCGTTTCCAATTAGCACTGATTATTTTGATTCACATTGACTACAACAATTCACCATTGTGGCAACAATTGTTAACATGGCCATTAATTGGTAACAATCTCCAAATATCAATGCATGAGTGCGAGTTTTATTACTTTGATGGATGCCCAGAAAAGAGGAAAAAAAGAGACGCTATAGGCTTACAAAAATATTCAAAATTCTGTCAGAATCTGAATGAAAAGTACTCGAAATTCTAGTCAGGTTTAATCTTTCCAGGGTATTCCACAGTTCAGCTTATAAGTTGTTGCTGCCAATTTCCATTTGATTGCAATTTGAAAATATGTTCTCGCAGGATAACAAAAAGGAAGGCTACGCCTCGGATCCATCGACTCTGGACTTGGTCTCGATTGCACCCACTTAACGGGATCGCACAATGAAAATGTTTTGCGCCGCTTTTCCCACCCCTCCGCCCTTCCGCCCGCCTGGCTCTCCTCCAATCCACGACCTATGAACTACGAGCACTCGACCAAAATCGCGCGCCCATTAGAGCGTGTTTAATGTTATTTATTCATTAGGTTTAAGTGTGCGCGAAAAATAACAATTACAAAAGCAACAAAAAACCGAAACGTATTTTGTTGTGCGGGGTCAGATTTCCAGAATAAAAAATAAAAAAAGAAAGAAAAGAAAAAATAGAATAAACGATAATTGAGTGGCAGCATCGACGCTATGAAAATACGAGTGTACTCACAGCATATTCATTCATAAAGGACGAGCATATTTTCGGCAAGGATCTCGCGATTTTCTGCAGCTGTTGTGGGCTATGAAAAGCGCAGGAAGTTCTCCAGTGCTAGGACAGCTGTGTTATCCTTAGCCTTATCCTCAGACAGACAGAATTCAATGGATGCCATTATTTAAGCCCAAACAAGCCGCCAAATTGGCCAAAGAATAAGCTTAAAAACCCAAGTGCTTGCCGGAATCCTAAGTACTTTTCAGGCGCAACAATATAACTACTTTTATGCTTTATACTGTTTAATGTGGATGAAGTCAAGTGGAAAATGCATTTCAATTTATTATTTGAGGATCAAATAATAATAGTTGTCAAATAGAATTAATGCATAATATTTCAATAAAATAGTACAAATTTTGCAATAGATGTTAATAATTATTATTGAAATAACTATATACGTATTAGATAAGATCTCTATCTTCAGAAAATTATACAATTAACATCTAATCTAATATATGTTTGTTTGCTAATTAACGTATAAATTTCGAAGATGCCATATAAATATCAAATAATTTATAGGATTTACCGGGAATATCTAGAAAACTTATCATTAAAACTTAATATAAATTTAAATTATTTCGGTTTTAATTATCCAATCTTTAGGACATATAGTATTTATGATAAGTTTGTTAAAAAAAACTTACTTAAAAATATTGCTTACCCCCCACAATTCCCCCCCCCCCCCCAAAAAAAAAACCATTTGGATTTGAATATTTACAAAAATTCATAATTCTTTCCTGACCAAATCTTCTTACATTATGTGCAGTTAAAGCCAAGATAGCAAAGTTTAGACTGTTTTGTTCCACCTACAATATATAGAAAAATGTATCAGTTGCCTTTAGGCCTTCTTGTATATTATGGTCAGGTGTTACTAGACTGCAACACACTCTCATACACACACACACTCACACACACACACATGGCAACTGTAGCCTTTGAGAATTATGCGCTCGCAAGAGCATGAAATGCTGAGACTGCGATTGAGAGGAGGGAAGTACGGTTAGAGAAGAGAGTGGAGACTGAAGAGTGAAGAGTAAAGTCAGTCATGCAACTAGCGAGAGTTGCAGCACTTGTGAGTCTTTCATTTAATTAGCCACAGCTGACAGTTGGCCAAAGAAAGCAGCAACAATGTGAACAATACACACAGTAATGCACATACGCTTACACACATACACACATACAGTGAGTCAAAGCTGTATGTTACCGTCGGAAATTGAAAAGAAGTCAGAGTTTTGATTTCTGAGTTGAAAACTGAAGTTGCCGCACTTGAATTGGCGTGCGTCCAGCTGTTGTGTGTGTATGTGTGTGTGTTCGCATGCCCCCATGCAACCGGGCCGAAGCACTTGACTGCTGCTTCAATGGCTACAAAATGCAATATAATATACAATAATGACATTTCACTTTGCAATTACAATATAAATTGCGCGGGCATTAAACGGCTTCAACTTGCGCCAAATGCACTCGAAACATTTCAAGTGAACAAAAAAATAAAGCAAAAAAAAAAAAAACAGAAAATGAACAAAAAATATACATTCGCATGATTCTCTTTTTTTTCATTCTGCAATAAATCAAAATTCTGTAAAAGTGCATATCCAGTCAAGCATTAAAAATTAATTATGAAACTCCTCTTCTCTCGCTCGCTCCTACTATACTTCTCCCTCTCTGTCAGCCGCTGTCTCTGTAGGTTTCCTATGATTTATTGGGAAGGTAACTGCGAGTCGTAAAATTGAGTTATGTAAGGAACCACAGTTCTTAGGGAAAAACAAGACACACACCCCGGAAAATTCGATTGCAGGCGCCAAAATGTTTGCCAAACAAAGCGTAAATTATGAAAATTATGAATTGCTTTGGTTGAGTTACTTGCGAGTATAAAGCATTTTTATCGAGAGGCTAGAGATACAAATGTATGTCTTAGAGGGTATTCTGGTTCTAACCATGTCGATTGTCTGCCAATGACATCTTTATTAGTTTCCACAACGTTGAGCTCAACCATGGAAAATGTCAAAAAATTTATAATGAATTATGATGAATTGGTCATGTAACATAGTTGCGACCTAAAGAATCTTGAGACCAACCGAACAACAGAAAACAAAAGCCAATTATAAACTTAATTTGAGCTTAAGTTTAAGAACTTACCACAGCTGATATTTGTATTCACTCTTTAACTGCTCGACACCATCTAAAGTTTTTCATAAAACTAACTCTTGATAAATCAAATTTGTATAATTTAAATAGTCTCTTAATAATTGTGGTTCAAATTTGATTTTAAAAATTTAAAAATTCAATTTGAAATTATTTTGATGATATTTTCAATTCAATTTTCAACTCCAAAATTTCAATTTAGCATCCATCATAAAATGATCCTTAAAAAACTTCTATAATGTGGCTTTAGATTTTCTAACCATAGTATTAAGAGTGTCTTGAATCGATTTTTAAAGGAAATCTTTACTTATATTGTTGGATATCTAATTTAATTTTTTTAATGGATAACAGTTTTAAATTAATTATCAAAATTAAATTTAATTTCGAAAATTTAATATTATCGGTATTTTTTGAATTTTCAATTAGCTCGATATTACATTTTTTATTATGCCTTTCAAGCTTAGTCTTCGTATTGTTAGAGTTGTAAATCTAGGATTATCAAGTTTGACAAAGCTTCGTTCAGGAATTACTTGAGATCCCTTGACGTAATCCGGAATGATCTTAACTGGTAGCCATTTGCAGTAGCAAAATGAGAACAAGACAAACGCACACACACACTTACACATACACATTTAGAAAACCAACACATGTGTAAAGTGTTGGGCATGGTTATTTGGCATGAATGGCGGCCAGTCTTTTGACATGACCAGTGACATTTGAAAGCTCTTTAAAACCAAGCTGAGTCGCATTTTGACATTAATTGTGTAAATTCTTTAGGGTCACCCAATTCAAATCATTTCAAATCAATGCTATAACAATTGCGTCAAATTAAAATAAAAATAAAGAGAGAAAAAAATGAAAATGACAACGGCAACAAAGTCAAGCCAACCAAGTGCCCTGTCCGGATCTAGAGCTGGGGTTGGGTTTTGGATTGGATTTTGGTTTGGTTTAAGCCCAATGTCTTTTGGTCTCTCTCAAGTGGCACGTGCTTTTGTTGGCGACGGTGAAACCGTTGCTCGGCATTTGTCTCCGCCATTGGCATTTGTCTCATTTAGAGAAAGGTGACTTTTCAAAAGGTGCTTATTGAGCCATACACACATCCATACAAATGTATTTATCAGTGTAATATCTCGTCTATGCATAACACACTGCGCATAATGAACGTGGATGCCAGAGATTGATTGTGCGCCGCCATTTTGTGGCTCTCAAGTAGCTGAAAGTCTATAGTAACTATAGTGGCATTAAGATACATCTATTAACATCTGAAAAAAGGAACGTAAATGTTGTGATTGTCTGACAGAGATTAGGTTATATATTGAAAGCTTTCGAAATTAGAAAGAGAAAATTTGTAACAGAAAGATTTAAATAAAAAATATACATATGCAATACTATAAAAAAACTTGTAAAATAACTGAGCATACACGAAATACCAATTTTAAAATGTATTATTAACATTTTTGTAATATTAATCGAATTTAATTCATTTTTAAAATTAGTTAAAGTGACTTTTATTTTTTAAAAAATCAAATGCAGTCGAACTTCCCCAACTCGAATCACCATTATCCAAGAAAAAAGTTCGAGTTATAGAGATTTCGAGTTATGGAATTTTCTTTTTTAATTTTTTAAAATACACTTCAATTTTAATCGTTGATAAATACATTTCAAATTGAAAACTTTTCTTATTATTTTCATCAGAAAAAAATCCAGTTTGTTTCAGAAGAACTTCCCGATTCAGATGACATCATAATTAATTTTCCATATTTGAATATATTAAAAACTGTTATCGATGAGGTACCATATGTTTCAGCCACTTTATTTTTCTTGGTCTAGTTTCGAATTTTTAACAAATGCGTTTAAGTATTTCTTAAAGCGATTAACATTTTAATACACGTGATTGTGCAATGGTAAGTAATCTTGCACTGATGCTTTGAAAATTAAGGACATTATGAGCATCTTTCTTGTAGCATTTTACACAGTCTAAATAATTGTTGATGCACTAATCTATCATATTGCATAACCATAAGCTAATGTACATCAATATTACATATCCAAACTAGTCGGCAACACAAGCATAAAATAGAAACGAAAAAAAAAATTCAAACTTTATCACTGCGGACGGCAGTCCGCGCTAGTGACGAAAGCAGCACGAAGGGTGCGAAGGCGACTAGCATATATACACAGGAAGAATGGAAAATTTGCTATGACTGTCCGATCAGGTCGAGTTAAACCGATCGCAAGGATTAACTTAACTTACAAATGTGCTTACTAAGACTTTTAGAAACTCACCTGGTTCGTGAGATAAACAGGTGTAAGTGGGAGGGGAAAAATTTAAATTATTGGAGCTAATGGGGCCGTTGGAGCCTTTTTGATTTTTTACTATTCTAATCAAAAATACGCGTCGAATGACACCTTGATCATCAAAATCCGATCACTGGTTCAGAAGATAATTAATTTTGAAATTTTTGGTGCCCCTTTCAAAACGAGATGAAAAATCAGTCTGTTTGTTTGTTTGTTTGTCTGTTTGTCTGTTTGTCTGTTTGTCTGTTTGTCTGTTTGTCTGTTTGTTTGAATCAAATCGTAAATTAAGCTTAAAAGTTTGAATGAGGACTTGTTCCCGATCAAAAATCTAGAAACGTTTGTTCTACGACTTTTTCGAAAAAAAGCTAGTTTAGCGGGAAAACGCTAAAAACCGTTAAAATTAAAACGTATAGCATCCAAACGACATGAGCTACAGACGTGATCTATGTATCGTTGGAAAGGTATTTTGAAGGGCTTTTAGGCAAACCTTCAAACTTTAACTCTAAAGTGCATAGGTAAAAATCAATAGGTCAAATAAGATATTTTGTCCCAGATTTTGGCGGTTTTTGAGAAAACGACGCTAACGATTTTTTTTAGCTTTCAATATGTTGTAGTGTGTAAAATTTCCCGTCTTTTGATATATGACACAAAATTTTACCGATGGGTTTGGAAGATATTACTTATTAACTGAATATACCTTTTACCTTTACACTACTGCATGTACATATGCAGTATGTTAATGTACATGTAAATCGCCAAAAGCCACAGCATCCAAACAATAGAAGCTACAGATGTGATCTATATATCGTTGGAAATGTATTTTGAAGGGCTTTAAGCCTAGCTGTAAACTTTTTTGCTTAAAACACAGGTAAAAAGCTTCAGATGAAATAAGGTTTTTTTCCCCACATTTCGACGATTTAAGAAAAATCTACGTTACAAATTTGTTTTAAATACAGTTGAACTTTCCTAACTCGAACTTATGTAAGTCGAATTACTCTGGAACTCGAATTAAATGAGTGGCAGTAAAATTAATAATCTTAGGAAAAAGAACTCTATAACTCGAATATTTCCCTAACTCGAACTTTTTCTTTGGAAAATGGTGATTCGAGTTAGGGAAGTTCGAATAAGGGAGTTTCGACTGTAATTTATCAATTTTTCTTTATTTTAAAATATATATATAATTGAAGCTCACACATGCATCACACGTATAAAATTCATAGTGTATCAGCTTTACAGTCAAAAAACACTAACACAAACTATAAAAGCACCCATCAACATTCCTATAGCTTCTTCTCTCTCTCTCTCTCTCGGTCGTCCTCCTGCAGGTTTCTGTACCCGTTCCCTGGCTCACAATAATGGACAAGTAATTAACACAAATCGCAAATTATAACAAATCCCAGCGCCAGTCCGTCTCCCGTTCTTCCACTCCCCCTTGGACAACCCTCAGCCAGCATAAATTTGTGTATGCCAAAACGTGCATAAAGTTTTCCTTTATATTCTTACTTGTTTGTTCCCTTTTGAATGGCCATTTATCATTAAAACTATGACGGGCCATTTGCTCCGCGAAACGGAAGTGGACAAAAGTGACCATCCAGTCACAGAGGCAGCAGCCTCTGTAGCCAGTTTGTTGGACATTTATATAAATTATAAATATACGTATATTTAATGTCATTCTCAAGCAACCAGTCTAAAGTCCAGGAGCTCGTATCTCCGTCTCTCCGTCTCGCCGACTGTGCAGCATCGGCAAGTATGTGCAACAATTTGACCGCAGTTGCCGCACATTTGAACCCAAATTACTTGAGATAAATGCGTACTTAATTTGCAGACTTTGAGTGGTGGTATCAAAATAATAATCAATGTTCCATTATCCTTTCAACGGCAGGCGAGTCGCTGCGTGAAGATTATAAGCGACACGTCCACGTTGGCCCCTTTTTCCATCTTTCCTCCACCCGTTCCCTTGCCCCTTAGGCGCCCCATAACTGTGCGAATTCCAGTCGAACCCGTTTGCAACCTGAACCCTTCTCAAGCCCATTTACTCAGTGATTCTGCTGTGCGAAAAGTTTGTCTTTCTCCCTGTCTCAGTGCGGCCCGAGGCGGCGCGAAAATTTGGACATGTTATGTGTTTGCCAAAGTTAAATAGCTGCCGCTTGGGTTCAAAGGTTAAACAAGGATTTGGCATGTTTTTCTAGACGTGCAAAAGTGGCAGCTACTCGTAAAAGCATCTCAACATCGAAACGAGTCTTTTGAGCACTCTCATTGGCCTACGCAAGAGACCATTTGAATACCCTGTAGCAAAACCGACAGAAGGTGTGTTTAGAGCAGCGGTGGGCACGCAATGGCTCCGGGAGCCAGCGGCTGCTAACGAATTCAGATTTCGTGCCCACCGCTTGTTTAGAGTTTTGGGATCAAATATATGTCTATCAAATTTGAAATTTGGCAGTTTTTTAACTTATTAATGGGTAAAAGCTTTCGAAAGTATTTTACAAAGATTTCGAAATAAATTAAGTAAGTGGAAATAAATTGCTAAATTTATAAATATCCAACATGCGTCCATCTGAAAAGTACTTTAAAAAAAAACAGCCAATTTTCAGAATATTATGCAAACCCAATTCTGATAATATTCTGATCACTGTGCATATATCCTGTCTATAATTTTTCATCATCTATTTTAAAGGACTTTAAATCGCAATCTTACATATAACAAGTTCCTTATTTTTAATTCCAAAAGAAGGGTATATCTTTAATTTACTTAAGAAGGTTACAGGGTATCAGAACGGCTGTATAGCTCTAGCTAGTTCATATGTCTATTTCATTTAAAATTTTAAGTGCCTTATGCAAATCCAATTTGAATCAGTTAAAGAGTCCGCCAGAGGCAAGACAGGTAGGCGTCGTCATCATCATCATCAACATCATCTTTATCATCTTCGGTTCGATATCGAAATCGACTTCGATTCGCATTGTATCAAGTGGCGAGCACAAAGACGGCGACATTAAAACAAAAGTAAATCACAGCTTAGCGTCAAAGATGGTAATTTTATGGGAGCTACGGCTACCTTTTTGGGTCTCTCAATGCATCTTTTTCTCTCTCTCTCTCTCTCTCATTCATTCTCTCTCTGTTTGAAATTTATGCAGCAACTGCCAGAAGGGGGCGAGTCAAATCGTAAAAATCGAAACACGTTACAAATCGAAAGAAAATATACATGAAATTATGTATGTATATGAAATAAAATTGACTTTGCTTCATTTTTTTGGAGCGTGTGACGCGTAACGGTCAGGCCTAGTGACTGGTGACCATTGACGATCCCCGATCCCCGATCCATGATCTTCATCTGATCAACTGATCCCGCATCAATGTTGCTCGCCTTTTGTCTCACTACACAAAAAAATATATTAGAAAAGAAAAAGGGATTTGATAAACAAACAACGAAACGAAATCAATGGCAAAAAATCAAATGAAATGATGAAACGCATCATTAGCATGGTTTCAATCAATACTTGTATATTGATCATCTGACTACCAGCATTTAGTTGATAACTGATCTGTGTGAAATGATCGAAAGTCTATTGCAATGCAATTGCAAAAGCGGGTCAGTTCTTTAGCTAATGATGTTAGCTAATTAATGCTAATGATAATGTAACATTTAACAATATTCACTGCAAGTTGAAGTAGTCACAATTGTTACAAAGTCCGACATTTAGCTATGTATATATTTTATTTGTAATATAGAGCTAACTTTAATTTTTGCAGATCTTAAATTAGAAACTATTGAAGAAACAACATTTCCCATATTAAGTTTTTTATGAAATGAATTAAATTTAAAACAATTCCAGTAATACAATAATAATGTTTCTTAATGTGTATTTATTTTGTTAGGTTGACACTTCATACAGCCTGCTCCTCCCCCCCTAGATATCATTATAAAATACATAATAATGTTTCTTACAATACAATAATAATGTCTCTTAATATATATTTATTTTGATAGGTTGACACTTCATACACCTGCTCCCCTCCCCGCCTAGATATCATTATAAAATAGACGCACGCATTAACGTGATATCCAATTAAAATATTTCGCCTTGATTTTCAATATGGAAACATTTTAATTTCCATGCAAATTTTGTTCTTTAAAGTAGGACAATGACTACATAAATGGATTATACACATTCGTGTGCGTTTATCGCCAGAGATTTGAAGCAATTAGAGGAACAGGGAAATGAAAACAAAAACAAGAATAAACACGTACAGATACATACATCAGAGAGTGTTCTCTATATGGGAAAGGTTTCTGGCGCTGTAATTAATTTACGCCACTTGACTTTTGGGGCAAACAATGGGGCACGATGAACCAGCGAGTTGAGTCGAGCTGGAACCGGAACGAAACGGAACGGGACGGAAACGGAAACGGAAATGCTAAAGCATGTGGAAACATTTGCCAATGTGTGACGAGTGGAAAGGATAATGCTGAGGCAGTAATTAAAAGCGGCATGCAACTAGCTAAGCTGCGGCCAGGTACGAGTTTGGTCTATGGTCTATGTCTGGGACATGGTCGAGTGCCAATTGGCAATTGACGCGATGCAATTTTTTTGCTTCACTCGCACTTCAATCGCTTTGCTAATTGAATATTTGCCAGGTGGACGAGCCTGGACGAGGAGTAGATTTGCATACGCTGCATTTAACCCAAAAGGATGCTGAACAGGACCATCTGGTTGGCCTGTTTTGACGAGCACTTACCACTAAATGCGTCTTAGATGCGCTTCTTTGTCTTTGTCTTTCTTTTCGGCCAGGACAATGCAGGACCTCCCAATATGACTTTGATGCGGCAGCGTTGACAATGCGACATTTGTCTCAATTGTTGCGGCCGCATTCACAATTCCTTTCAGCTAACAATTACATTTTTAAATACGCAATTGTCCTTTTTACACTGTCTGCTGAATGTCGGGTTACCTTTTTGAAGCGTACTCATACCACAGAACAATTGTCAATTGTCAAGAGGAAATTTACATTTTTCGTACTACTTTCTGTTCAGTTTGAGTTTAAGTTTTCAGCTTTGGATTTTTTCAAGAGAAATGCCAACTCATAAGCGTCGGAAGAGAGACGAGGAGACCCACCGCAAGGCATCGAGAGAAGACCATAAAACTGGCTGGGACCAGAACAAGTACGGTAATAAACGCCGTGGAATGGAATCGCCGAAGCGGAGAATCGTGTAGAATCGCGTGCCTCGAAGCAATCTTTGCATATTTACATATTTACATATTTGCTCGGAGAACGATCCGTGGTTGGATCTGTACTCAACCTCACACCTCTCTCATTTGGCGAGCCATGATTTATAACGTTTGTAAAAATATGACAAGTCTGTCATATAAATTCTCATATTGTTAGCATACCAAGACATCGTTTCGACTCTTTGCCTTTGTTCATCAGAACAGAACCTGGTCAATGCCAATGCCAATGCCAACTCCACTCCACTCCAATCCAGTCCCTGTTGTGGTGGCAGTTGGCGCTTTTGTTTGGACCTGGCTCTGAAAATGCTGGCCATCTGCACGTGTTGCGTGTTGCATGCTGCAAACGGTTTATATGCCTCTCAAGTGCCAACAGTAAATGGCACATAAAAATATTTTCAATTTTGGTTTCAGTTCTTGGGGCCGACGTGTCGTGGATCAGTTCAGGAAGTTACTTACTTCAAAATTACAGAAGTCGCTTTATTGCCCGTTCAGCATTTCGGCCTTTCTGTCTCTTGGCCGTGAATTGTGAACAACGCCTTGGGCACTCATTAGAATTCTAGTTGACATCAAAAGGTGTTATTAAGAAAGACATGGAGTCCTAGTAGCAAAAGCTGTTTCAATCATAATAAACGCTTTACTGCAGTTGATTGGCTTATTGAAAAATTGATAACTCAGTTGTGTGCATGCAAATACTTTTGAAATCATACCATATAAAAACATAAATAATAAAATAATAGTTAAATAAAATAAATAATAAATAAATAAAATAAAATAAAACAAAAATACAATAGCTCAACATTATACTATTTTTATACACACAAAAAAAACACTCTTTGTTTTTGTTTGCCACTTAATTCGGGGCACATATGTGCGGTTCTATGGTGTAATGGTTAGCACTCTGGACTTTGAATCCAGCGATCCGAGTTCAAATCTCGGTAGAACCTGTTGAAATCTTATTTTTTTTTATTTAATTTTAATTAATTTAGTCTTGACTATCTATTTTTAATATAATTATTTGTTTATCGTTGAGTAGAACAAAATTTATTTAGAATTAAAAAAATTATAAAATAAGAATATAAAATTTAAAGCTGTAACAAATTTTTATTTATTACTCAAAATAAAGTAGTGTTAACTTTATCTGTTTTTAGCGATATATCTATAAATCAATAGCTATAAATACTCTATCTATTTTTATTACATACAAGTATCTTTAGCTGGAGTTATTTCCCTTGAAAATATTGTATATTTTGTTAGTCCCTGGTGATTTACTTAGTCCAGGGTGTTGCTTACCTTGTGAATAATTTTTACACAACACTCAGCTGAGGCAAGGGACATCGTAAAAGTGTGGCACACAGGATAAATGAGGAGAGGAGAGGACAAGGATCAGCAGTCAGTGCTTTGGGTAGGAGTGATTGTGAGGCGTATTTGTGACCTAAAGTTATTAGCCAAACTGACCTTTTCTCGCAACGCCGAGCAGTCGCAGCGATCTTAAAGCACTTTTGGCTAAGTAGAAACAGATTTCTCTGGGCGTTTGGGAATTTCCTTTGGCAAGGACGCGTGTCCTGCATAAAAGCTAAATGCCTAGCACGGCCATTGTTTGGCCTAATGCTAATGCCTTGGCAGTGTTCGGCCTGTTTGGCCTTATTAGTGGGTTTATTGAGCACAGGAAATTCCGGAATTTAACCCGAGACTTCCGAGAAAACTCTTGGAAGCACACAACGAGTAGCGATTAGCGTCCTCGACTGATTTCTTGTCAAAATTCACTTGAAATTTCACACTTAAATGTCGAAACTGAAATGCCACGTTGAACGAACGGCCGGCTGCAGTTCGATAACTGCCGCCTGCCGAGTGTCTATCGATAACAGGGAATTTGATACCAAAGTGTATCCATGAAGTGTATTTTTGTAATCTTTGAACTCTCGCCCCGCCTGACATATTAGACAATTCCCAATACAACAAAATACAATGGCCAAAACGCAATACAAAAACATTAGGAAACAATTGAAATTGTTGAAATATAAATCCCGTGCAACCCCCTCTCGCCCCACACCCCTGCAGAATATACGGTGTGTCCTTGTATCTATATCCTGCGCAATATGTGTTGCCGCCTTTGTTGTGTTGCCTGTGTGTGTGTGTGTGAGTGTGTGTGTTGTTGTTGTTGTTGTTTTATTCTCCCTTCCTTTCATTCACAATCAACAGTCGCAGTCATCGCATCGTTTTGCTTTGTTCGCGCTTTATATGCCCGAGCATTATTACGTCTGATATTCCCAAAAAAATAAAGAGAGGAGAGGAAAGAGGGAGGAGGGGAGGGGGAAGGAGAAGGAGAAGTCTGTCTGAAGTGGCTACAATGGGTATTAATTTATGTATATGGAGCATGGCACTAAAAACAACTAAATGCGCATTATGACAGCATTTTAATTGATCTCCCAAAACTAAGCGTAACTGTACCATCGGCTATTCACATCTCTCTCTCTCGCACTGTGTCTCTCTCTCCCTCTATTATTTGATGGGCTGCTGTCAGCGTTGATCTAATCTGACAGTTGGACAGCGATGCATCGCTGCACAGATTTTCCAATAAACAAATTTCGTATTTGGAAGGACGCAGGACCCTCTAAAGTTACATAGTCGTAGATACAGATACACAGCGAGAGAGATACAGATACTTTCTGTGGCAGAGATTAGCGTTTTACGCTCGTTTGAATTTTTATTATGCTAAGCTTGGATTTAATTTTTGCATTGTTTGCCTCTCAAGAGGGGTTGTTCTGTTTCTGCTCTGCGACCAGAGGGAAGGACCTCAACCAGGAACAGGAACAGGACCAAAACTAGGACCAGGGTCAGCTTTGTCAGGGAAAGCACTTGTGCATCCTAACCTATAGTGGAACTATCTACATATATCGATATAAAACAGTTTAGTGAATTGTCGCAAGATGATTAACCCCAGACAATAGAAGAATATATTGTACGAAAAAAAACGAAATAGAAATAGGAGATGAAAGAAGCAAGAAGATGATTTGTCTAGTGATCCGATCCTGGCAGACAGTCTGTCGCCGTTTGTTGGCACTTCACGGCACAGTCGAGAGCATATTTAGCTGATTGTTGGACATTTAAAAGAAAATAGATTATTACAATGAATGAAACGAAATGAAATTTCAGAATGATCTGCAATTCTATACTAATCTAACAGACAGCAGGGCGACTCTCGTTCATTGTTCCTGCCAGACATGCTGGCGACCCTGCGGCAGGTAGTTGCCTCTAAAGGAAGTTCTCTATGTGAGTCCATTGTCCATAGTTTATGTGTCTCCTGACTAGACCATGCACGATCCATATCCATTGTTGACCACGCTTTTCGTAGAACAGTGTGTGACAAAACAGTAACAGTAGAACAAGGCAACAACAGAACAAGAGAACAACTGGAGAGCTGGAGAACTGAATGACATAGAAGAATGCACAGAAACAACGACTTTTTCTACTTCTTACTCTTGTCTTCCCTGTTGACTGCGCCCCACCATCAAATGCATTTCCCTCATCTGTTCTTCTTGCTTTATATGACATTTATTTAGTTGGCTTTTATGCCCAATGTGTTTCTGCTTATTAATGTGGAAATGCCTCTCCAAATTGGAGTGTCATTTGGGTTGAATCCGACAAAAGGAAATGCCCAACCAATTTTGTTAGGGTGCAAGATTCACGAAAGTCATCAAAAATGTGTAAGGAAAACTCGTTCGAAAAGAAACTAAAATCTTTTGAAGTTACCTTTGTTTTACAATGAGATCATTTTTTGATATGTGGAAAGGAAAATCAGAAATCTATAAGGAATTGAAATACCAGCTAAAATTGTTTGAGATCAATAAACTATTGCAAATACGATCTTAACTACACAAGAAGAAAGAAATTGTTTGAAAAACTCAAATTAAATACAGTCTATCTTCCCTAACTCGAACTTCCCTAACTCAAATTTCTCTGACTCAAACAAAATCGAGTTGCAATAGCAAATTTCATACAATTTTATGCTTTTAAAACCGACTCGTTTGGATATGCAATATTGATTTACATTAGCTTATGGTGATGCAATCTAATAATGTACTTAATTGTCAGCGCATCGCTTTAAGAAATACTTAAACGTATTTGTTAAAAATTCGAAACTAGATCAAGAAAAATGAAGTGGCTGAAACATATGGTACCTCATCGATAACAGTTTTCATTATATTCAAAAATGGAAAATTAATTATGATGTCATATGAATCGGGAACTTCTTCTGGATACAGCAAAAGAACGAAAAAAACAATTTTTGAGAACATCGACAGGTCTTGAACAAACAATTTGAAATGCATTTATGAATGAATAAAATTGAAGTGTCTTTTAAAAAATTAAAAAACAAAATTCCATAACTCGAAATCTCTATAGCTCGAACTTTTTTCTTGGATAATGCTGATTCGAGTTATTGAAGTTCGACTGTGTTTACTTATTAACTTTCCGCTTATAGATATGGGCATTTCCACAGAAATGTCAACTGAGGCAATAAACGTAAAATTAATCAAAAACTCACATCATGTGAAATTTTCTTACAAAACTGTATTTAAGTTATTTATTTAAGGAATATACGCTAAAAAAAAATTCGATAAGATGAACATATAGATGCTACATTGGAATAAATTTACTTTTTCTATATAATTGCCCATTTTCCTAAAAATTTATTTGCAAAACGGACAGTTTGTATTCGATCGATTACACTAAGTAAGATAGTAAGATTCTAACATATACCATTTTAATTCATAGAAATATATTGAAAGTTTAATTTAACAACCTTTTTTGAGCTGATTTCGATATATATTGTAATTGAAAAAGAGAGAAAGAAACAACATAAATATATTGTGGAACAAAATGTCGCATGCGGCATGTCGTGTGCGACAGTTATTCAAATCAAATTAAAAAGAAAACTACTTAATATTTTTAAATCAAACAAAAAACATTTTTAAGATAAATCAATGCATTATATTTTCAAATTATCTGCATTAAAATATTCGTTCACGTTTTGACGAAATCAGTGTTAGAATTGGTCGCCAAAAAAAAACTACCTCTATTTGAGTCGCGTGCGAATGTCTGGGTTTTTTTCAATTATATTGAAAACGAACTATTTCCCAAAATCAACCTTAGCACCAATTATAATGCTAATCAAGACCTATAAGTTTCCCCTTTTGTCGCGACAAAATAATGTTTTGGCATATGTTTCATTTCACATTGAATGCGTACGAATGTCGCATTCGACATCAGAGAATTACCCATATGAGGATCTTGGAAAGTGTAAGCAGATCTCAAACAGATTTCAATAATCCCATAAAATTAATGATATTCCGCTATAGAAATACTCTTGAGTAGAGTCTATTATGCCAGAATAAATATACCCTGTATAAGGGGCACTTAACTAAAAGCGAGTTGAACTCTGATGCCGACACACCAGACAGTCTGTCGCCAAAACACAAAGTGAGAGAAAGGGAGCGAGAGAGAGTGAGAGGACAAGGGAGTAAGTGAGGGAGGCAGAGAGACAGACAAGTAGCTGAGTGGACATAAAAACACGCACAATAAGAGCGAGACAAAAGTAAAGACACAAGACTGAAAATAAAGTAAATAAAAGCCAGAAGAGGATCACTTACACAAAGAGAGACAGAGACAGCGAAAGAGAGACAGGGAATACAAAAACAATGGCCTCCTACACAGTGGTAAGTGATCAGTGACCCAGGCCCAAAAGAAGCAGAAAGAAAAACATAGAGATGAATACTACGTACTTATAATACTAAAACCTGAACCGACCGAATCGAACCCGTGCCCCGGGCATTTGACTTTTGTTGTGCGTTTCACTTTATTTTCATTTGTTTTGGGAAATTCCCAAATAAAAGGTAGTTAAAGCCAGACAATGCCAACAAACAGGTAGAGATAAGCATAACCCGAGGTACAGTCAACCGATCCATGGCTGACATTGACAACGACAACGAGGATGACAACGACAACGACAACGACAACACCTGTGATTGGAGAGCTCGGAGTTTCCCAGGCTCGTTGCCGATCGCACAGTTGGTGCAAAAACAAACACAGGAAGGAGTAAGTAAGTTTAAGCCTAAGCCGGCTTTTACTTATCAGGCAACAGGACTTAGCCAGTTAGCCATGGCCAGATTTAAATGACCGCAGCTCAGCAGCGATTTGTATAATTAAAAGCCGCATGCAAATTGTGGGAAATTTCAAGGGGTATCTGCAACGATCTGAGATCTATATACAATAGAGGCGTATGCAATTAACACACCGCAAATTTAGTAATTTATTAAGGCCTAAAAAATCATAGATATTTTATAGGTCATTCTTTTGTAATATTTTAAATCTTATAAAAAAAACCTCTTTACGAGGTAAAAGTCTAGTGACGAAAACAGTTATATGCCCCAAAATTTCTGATATCCAATTTTGTGACGAATAACATTAAGTTTGACATAAAAATTATTTTAAAAAAAATTTTGGCACTCGGCACATTGCGCTAAAATGTCTCAATTCTTCATACCAAATAAAAACCACTGTTTTGCGCAGTGCCGAATGCAAAAATTTTTTTTAAAATAATTTATATGTCAAACTTAATGTTATTCGTCACAAAATTGGATATCAGAAATTTTGGGGCATATAACTGTTTTCGTCACTAGACTTTTACCTCGTAAAGAGGTTTTTTTATAAGATATCAGAAATTTTTGAATAAGACATCAGAAATTTTGAAATTGAAGTTTTTTTTTGGACAGTATATCTTTATCAACTTTGTTTATTTTTTGTACAAGCTGAAACAAACTGTCTGGCAACACTGGTTCCCTTTACAAACACACATGCCAAGCGCAAAAGCTAGTAGCACTCTCAAACTCTGGCTGCTATGACACTTTGCTGCTGCTGTATGCATGCTACTGCATATGTACATGCAGAAGTGTAAAGGTAAAAGGTATATTCAGTTAACAGGTAATATCTTGCCCAAACGAAATTTGACGGCTATGTGTTATATGTCAAAAACGTGAAATTGAATTGTCTACAACAAATAACATATTTAAAAGTCAATTGAAACGTAGATTTTTCTTAAATCGCCGAAATGTGGGAAAAAAACCTTCTTTCACCTGAAGCTTTTTACCTGTGCTTTTAAGCAAAAAAGTTTACAGCTAGGCTTAAAGCCCTTCAAAACACCTTTCTAACGATATATAGATCAAATCTGTAGCTTCTATTGTTTGGAAGCTGTGGTTTTTGGCGATTTACATGCACATGTACATACTGCATATATACTAGTACATGCAGTAGTGTAAAGGTAAAAAGTATATTCAGTTAATAAGTAATATCTTCCAAACCCATCGGTAAAATTTTTTCTATCATATATCAAAAAACGCGAAATTTTATACACTACAACATATTGAAAGCTAAAAAAAATCGTTAGCGTCGTTTTCTCAAAAACCGCCAAAATGTGGGACAAAATATCTTATTTCACCTGTTGCTTTTTACCTATGCACTTTAGAAAAAAAGTTTACAGGTCTGCCTAAAAGCCCTTCAAAATACCTTTCCAACGATATATAAATCACGTCTGTAGCTCATATCGTTTGGATGCTATAGGGGTTTTAATTTTAGCGGTTTTTAGCGATTTCCCGCTAAACTAGCTTTTTTTCGAAAAAGTCGTAGAACAAACGTTTCTAGATTTTTGATCGGGAACAAGTCCTCATTCAAACTTTTAAGCTAAATCAACGCTTTGATACTAACAAACAGACAAACAAACAAACAAACAAACAGACTGACTTTTCATCTCGTTTTGAAATGGGCACCAAAAATTTCAAAATTAATTATCTTCTGAACCAGTGATCGGATTTTGATGATCAAGGTGTCATTCGACGCGTATTTTTGATAAGAATAGTAAAAAATTAAAATAAAAATCGAAAAGGCTCCAACGGCCCCATTTGCTCCAATAATTTAAAATTTTCCCCTCCCACTAACACCTGTTTATCTCACGAGCCAGGTAAGTTTCCAAAAGTCTTAGTATGCACATTTGTAAGTAAAATTGATACCTTTCGATCGGTACATAACTCGACCCGATCGGACAGTCATAGCAAATTTTCCATTCTTCCTGTGTATATATGCTAGTCGCCTTCGCACCCTTCGTGCTGCTTTCGTCACTAGCGCGGACTGCCGTCCGCAGTGATTAGATCAAACAGAATCTATGATTTATTTAAATTGTAAATATTATTTAATGAGCAGATCTATACAGAGAATTCTCGCCCATTATCAGTAAATAATAATTAATCTTAAAAGACTAAATTAATGGAACAATTTTAACAATTTTAAGAAAAGAAAATACATTTTTGGGAAATTTAAGGAGTTTTTTTAAATAACAGTGATCTATTCAAATTATAATTATCTTTAAAGAATAGAGTACAGAGAATACTCGCTTATTAACAGCAAATTATCACTGATCACGAAAATTCTATTAATATTTAAAATGATAAAACAACTACACTTTAATTGTAATTAAATTAAAGATAGTACTCGATCTTTGATCAATAAAAATATCATTTGAGAGCAAAAGACAGAACAAAGTTCACACGATGCAAAATTCGGGCATGTTTTATAATTTATGGATCTGTGTTCACAGTCGAAAATATTGCAAAACCCCCTAAAATGCCAAAAGGAAAAGAAATTGAAGAAAATCAAGGTATTCGTTAGGCAATCGATTGTCAAAGGACGCAACCCTTTTGCCCTTCTCGATCTCATTCTCGTCCCTGTTGTTGTTGTAGTTTTTGTTTATGCCGTCAAGAAATCAATGCGCTCCGAAGGGCAACCCTGTGAAAGATCAGCGCAAATTGCGAACTCTCACCTGCGCAGTTGACAAAAACACAAAAAACATTAAAGGAAAGAGATCTCTTCTTGAAAAAGGGTCACATACATTTCTTTATTTTTATTTTTAGCATTTGAAAACTGGGTCGTAGGTCGATCTGGGATTGGGAACGGGGTCGCATCTTAGGTTTTCGACTTGATTGAGTTTATGCGATCGCATCGGCTGATCCCTCGATCGGTTCAAAAGGTGCAAAATAATTGAACATGGCGCAAATGGAAATTTGCAAGCATGTAATTGTCTGAGATTGAGGATTGACAAAGGTCGAGGCAAAGTTGTTGCAATTGAATTTAACTCTTTTGTTGTTTATTTATTGGCAACAGAGCAACATTTGACTGGCAAAAAATATATATGTATATCTGTATAAAATGTGAAAGGGGTTTGATTTTTGCATTAGAGGGCAAACAATGTTGCTCTGATTGCAATAACATGCAAAAGAAAATACGGAAAATTAAGAAAACGCGCCAAATTCGGAAAGACATGCAGCTAATATGAAAATTGAAATGGAAACGGGAGCAGGAAATTTATAAGACTTAAATTGAATGATTTTTGTCGTTCACAAATGACTTAATTAACGAGAATGCAAATTATTCAAGTAGTTGTAATATTAGAATTTGCATATATCAAAAGGAATACATGGGAAAGTTTTGGTATTTGCTGAAAATTTATGGATCACGTTCCAGAATTACTGTAAGAAATCGAACACGAAAAACTTTTAGTTTGATCGTCGGGAACAATTTATTTATTTTAAACATTACATAAACATTTAATTATTCAATATTTTCTAGACAGTAATTCAAAATGTTAGATTTAAATTTTGAGTAAATATTCTCCAGCTAAGGATAATATATATATTATATTTATAACGATCTGGAAAACAATATACTATTGTAATCACAGCGAAATGAACATCTTGAAATGACTAGAGAACACAAAAGGCAAACGGGATCACTCGAGATCGTAGATATGGCATATTTGTTACCTTTAAAGTATCAACTTACGTAGTGAAAGAATTTGCAAATGAAATGCATTGATTTGCGATTCAAAATCAATCGAGTGTGTGCGATCTTTATGTCGATCTATATGCAAATCGCAAACGAATACCCAAAAAAGATTCAATTTCATTGCACAACAAAGGGAAATTGCAACCGTGGCGAAATGAAGAAAAAGTTTAAATTCAACCCAACTCATGTGCAGAATCATTGCCAATTGCCAATTGCCAAAAAGAAACCCCTAAAGATCGATTGTGCGACATTTGAATGGCCTTCAAATGGCAAAGACATGAATGTCCTGGAAAGGAACTCCCCACGAGGACAATTGGCCCGCTCGCATTTGCATGCATTTCAAATTCATTGACGTGTCGTCTGCTGTTTGTTGATTTTTAATTTATTTTTGATTTTTTGCGCTCTCCTAAGATCTGTCTTCTAATTCTGTTCAATTTCTTTTTCCTTTATTTTTTTGCCAGGCAGCTGTCTGTTTGCCTTTTCGGTTGTTTGTTGTTTGGCAATTTCCTTGCGGTTGTGCTGAAGTGCATTGCGCACTTCCAACTTGACTATCAAAGTGTCATCCATCATTTTGATGGCTTGTTGCAACGTTTTCTTCGTCATCCTCTTGTTGTTGTTTACGTGTCTGGCCCACTCGCCAGTAAAAAAAAAAAGTCACACGAATCAAGAGGCATCTGGTAATTGAATCTTTTATCCTGACTGAAGATCGCTGGGAAAAAAGCTGGCGCAACGCCTGCGCAGTGTGTGCAACAAAATTTGCATGTGGCATGAAATTTGAGTGCCACATACGTATATGTACAATGTACATGCGTGGGTCGATGCCACACAATGCTGCCAACTTAATGGGCCAACACAATAATTTTCCACTTTGCCACAATGCCACGCACCATGAAATTGCCCCATCCACCCCCGAATTGGTTGCCTGAAGTTGCAGTGCAACTTCAACTAATCAGCTGTCAGGCCAAATAACTCAATTAACTTGATCGCCACAAATTCCATGGAATTTCAAATGCAACCGAGTGGCAACTGTCAAAATTCTGTTCAAAATTCAACGAATTTCAGATCAAAACAATATGAAAATGCATTGCCACAAGACAAGACAAGACAAGACAGGGCCAAAAGACAAGAGACAAGAGACAAGAGACAACAAGCCAAGTCCAGAGCGAGACTAAAGATCCAGCCATTGATCAGCCTCTCTTATAAAGTGGCGACTGTCATTCGACGACGATGACTTTGTATGAAATGCGTTTCGACTGGAGTGGAGTCGGAGTTAGAGTCGGAGATCTCCAGGTGCCCCCAAAGATCTTGGTAATGGCACACACAGCTGGTGGCTCCACAGCCACAGGTCTCCACACTGTCTGGAAATGGCCAGACCAGTCGGCGACTCCGACTCCGAGAGACTCCAGCTCAAGTGGACCGAGTGAAGAGGGGAGAACTGGCTCTTGGAATGTTTTCATATCAATAATTTAGCCGTGTGCACAGTCGGGGGAAATGCATTTATTTTTTTTATTTGTCGCTGCTCGCCTCAATAAAAAAGAGCCACACAGCAATCAATATGCGATAATCAATAGAGCAACAACATTTTCATTTCATTTCTACTTTTCCAAGATCTGACAAAAGCGCATCCACAACTTGTTACACTACCAACAACAACAGTAACAACTGTGGCAACAACAACAACAACAGCAATAGCAACAAAAGTGCAACTCAGTCCAACAATAACAATGACGCGGCCGCAAAAGTTTCTTACGAAGTCCCCCAAAAGAAGAATCGAACCCTAATGAGTTGCTGGCGGGGCACAGGCCATTGCATATATGAAGCGTGCACTGAGAGAAATCAGTGTGCCCTCCGCAAAACAATTAGTCATTTACTTAGAGAATATGTTTACAGGGGTGGTCAAAAGTATTTACACAACACTTAAAGTTAAATCTACTCGTAATTTAAACTTACTTCATGAAAAGTTTGGTATCAATGGAAAGGTCTTTTGAATTCCTTTCAAATGATACAAAAATTTTCTTAACCCATTAAGTACCCATTGATTATTTTAAGTTTTTGTAAAAGTGAATTTTTTTGACTTTTTTCCTGGGTCTCAAACAAAAAATGTTTTGATGCAAAAAGTTTCTTCAAACAATTTAAATAGTAACTGCGAAAAAAATGTTTCAAATATCTCTTCGCTAGTATTTTTTATAATTTTTTGAAAATGGCAAAAAAAGCACTTTTTGCACGAAAATGAGGAAAAAGTGCCTTTTTCGCCATTTTCGAAAAATTATAAAAAATACTATCAAAGAGATATTTGAAACATTTTTTTTGCAGTTACTATTTAAATTGTTTGAAGAAACTTTTTGCATCAAAACATTTTTTGTTTGAGACCCAGGAAAAAAGTCAAAAAAATTCACTTTTACTTTTGTATCATTTGAAAGGAATTCAAAATACCTTTCCATTGATACCAGACTTTCAATGAAGTAAGTTCAAATTACGAGTAGATTTTACTTTAAGTGTTGTGTAAATACTTTTGACCACCCCTGTATATGTTTATGTAATATCTTATAATAGAAGTTTTCCTCTTTATTTTTAACAATTTGATGAATGTTTTGTCATTTACTCGTAATTTTATTTTAATATTTTGAAATTGGTCAGTACTATAAGAATTATTATTACCGACTCTGTCGATTCTCCTTTATAATATACTTTTCCTAATCTTTTCATGTGTTGATTACTGCTGATTAAATAAAGCATATCTATTATTATCCTATCGTATTTAGCTTATCAATCTTTAAATTTCATTGCTTAAAGAGCTTGAGTATTCTTCAAAATTATTGCTGATTTGAAAAGGATTCTATGAAGATTAATAATCAATTTAAGTAAATTTTTGTCAGTGTAGGCAAATATCTATTATTATCCTATCGTATTTAACTTATCAATCTTTAAATCTCATTGAGTATCCTTCAAAATGATTGCTGCTTTGAAAAGGATTATATGATGATGTATAATCAATGTAAGTAAATTTTTCTCAGTGTAGGCAAACCGGTTCCTTGTCGATTGGGCACGGAATGGCAGCTCTTGCAGGTCTGATTGAATCCACTATTTATGCGCTTAAGGTTAATCAAAGCGCGGTCGTGCGATGCTTTATACACCTATGGATGGAGACTTTGACTCAGCACAGGACCACAAACAGAAACAGAGAGAGAAACAGAGACAGAAACAGAAAGAGAAAGAGAGGGAGAGAGCAAGGTGTTGGGGAGCAACGGGAGCGGCAGAAACAATTGGAATTTCGGTCGTGTCATAAATGCCACAGGATATGGCACTGGTTGCCATCCATAAATAATACAATTTTATGTGCGCGTTCTTCTGCCTTTTTTTTGGCTTTGGGGATTAACAAAAGTATGAGTAGATGTCTGTGTATGTGTTGTACATATGTATATGTATATGGCACCATGGGGCGCCAAGCGATTGTGCCGACTCAACGGCCTGTTTGTTCTTATTAAAAGGCTCCACAAAAGAAATCTAAAAAATTTTAATGAAAATCCACAAAAGCTGGGAATTTATGCGAATGTGAATGCGAACGAAGCCTCAGTCTGTTGCCTCTTTCCCCGGCATGCAACCGTGGCATGCAACTGTAACTACTTATATAGGCTGCCACTTATTTATCACAACAAATCAGCGCACGCACCCACACAAAACCAATTCGACACGCGCCCGTGGTGGGCCCCGATCGGATCGGATCGGAATGGGATGGGATCGGGCCGGATCTGGACCTGCAACTGCAACTGGAACTGGAACTTGCACCGTTTGCTGTCCACGCGATCAGCGCAATTAAGCCTACTCGGGTCGAATCACACCCGAATCGCTGACGAGAGCGGGAGGAAGGAAGGCAGGAAGGGGCGTGTCTGTAACAAGGTGCTAAATCATTGGCGCGACATTAACCCCAAGCTATGGAACACTTTATCAATGCAGCAGCAACAACAACAATAACAACAAGGGGGGAAAACCAAACGAAAGCAAAGTAAAGCCAAATATGTTGCGCCTATCAACGCCCAAAAGGATAACGTTTCTCTCAGCATCAGCAACAACAAAATCAACAGCAACAACAACAACAACAGCAACTGTTGCTGGTACGCTGTCCATTTGGTTGACCAACCATCAGCTAATGAAAGCGAAATAGCTGAATTATGACTTCGTCTGGCATACTGGGTCAACACATGTCAAACACTGAATGAAAATGCGAGTACTTGACTTATAAATGAATTTCAATATTATGATAATTTATTTATTTTTAATTTAAGCTCGTGTAAATGATGGATAACATTGGATTGCAACGGAGATTAATCAAGCCTGTTCCGAATTTCAAACGTTTTCAAAAAGAAAAAACGAAACGAAGAAGAACTTTTTACTATTAGCAGTTCCCAATTCAGATCAAAATAGTCTTGTTTTTACCATTCGAACTCGGTTTCGAAAATTTATTTTAAGTATTTCAGGTTGAATATAGCAGATAGAAGGTAAATTACACTAAAACTTCGTTGTTCGAAGTAACTCTAGCAGCTTTCAGTAAAGAGAGTTGGTATCGATACCAAAATTTAAAGTGGAATTCAGAACAGCTCGGTTTTGTTTTTTATAAAATATTTTATACACTGATAAAAAAAAAGGATCTAAAATCAAGATTTTGGTCTTAGAACTAAGAACTTTGGTCTAAAAAATGCTTCGAGAACATGAAAATCTTGAAGTAAGAAAACACATCTTGATTCTAAGAACATTTCAATCAAGACCAAGTTCTTATTTTTAAGATCAGAAATTCTTATATTTTCAAGACCACAAATCTTAGTATAAGAATAAAACTTATTATTTTTTAAGATTATATGTTCTTATTTAAAGACCAAAAACTTTTGAATACTCAAGACGAAAAATCTAAAATAAAGATTCAGCTTCTTAACATTTTAAGAAGAATGAAGTAATTTTTAGTTAACTTGAGGTTTGGTAATGTCAATATGACACTAAGCAAAAACCAACAATGCAGCTGTTTCAAGAGATGTCAATCTCTATCATCAGTACCGTTGTGCTGACTAGAACAGCGATCCAAGCCTAATGTCATCTTTGAGACGCCAGAACCAGTTGTGAATTTTAGGTCTCAAAAAATGGCAAACTTTCAAAATTTTTGTTCTTATTTTAAGAGAAAAAGATCTAAGATCTAAGATTTTTATTCTTATATTAAGATTTAGAGATTTTTTAGAATAATATTCTTAGTTTTAGTAATTTGGTCTTAAAATGGTCATATATTAAGAACAAAATATTTAAATTTGAGAATTTTATTCTTATATTAAGAACTTACGATTTTTAAGATTAATATTCTTAGTTTTAGTAATTTGGTCTTAAAATATTCTTATTTTAAGAACAAAATATTTAAGATGAAAGTTCTTGATTTTAGAAAGTGGTCTTTTTTTTCAGTGTAGATGCTTTTAAAAAAATTCTTTTAAAAAATACTTCAACTATTTAAACTTGAAGTAGTGATGTTAATCGATTCCAAAATGTTCAACATTATTTAAATTTTCAGTTGATAATTATAAATATTCATTTTAAAGCTTTAAATGGCATTTACTTTTAAATCCGGTCACTCTACAGTACACGTATTGAAAACTAGAATTTTTGTCGATTTTCGGAATTCGGAACAGCAATCAACTCGTTTTATGGCAATTCGACTAGTTTTCGGAATTCGGAACAGACCCGTATATTTTTTTTTTACTATTACTACTATTACTACTTATTGTTAATTTCTTTAGCAATTCATTCATTCTTTTTAACAATTTCCGTCAACTTTACGATTTCGAATGAACTCTTTTCCCAAATTAACCTGCATCCTTTCGGTACCTGGGAAATCTAAAGAAACCTATCATGATTATATATTTGAAAATGTTATCACATCAATATAAATTGCTTGAACTTGCAGCAACAGCTTCACTGTGCCGCCAGCTTTCATGCCACAAATAGCAGCTCCATTGAGATTCCAAAGTGCGGCAAAAATGCGCAATGCAAACTGAAAAAAAAGAAGAAAATTAAAAAAATAAAAAAATCGGCTAGAAAAATGTGTTAAAAATGGTTTTGCTTTATCTTTCTCTTCTTCTTCTTATTGTGTAGTGTTGCCGCAATTCCGTGCGTTACTGCGTCCTGTCTGCATGTGCTCCCCTCTCTCTCTCTCTGTGTGTCTCTCTCTCTCTCTGTGTGTCTCTCTCTCTCTCTGGCAAGCGTGTCCATTTGTAGTTCATATCGCATGTTGATCCAACTGTAGTCAATTTCGCAGAGTTGGCAACTTGGGCGGTTCTGCGAGGCAGTTGGCAACTTTGTCATGTATTAAAATTTATGAGCACCGTTGGAAATGCCTGCGTTTATGGCTGCAGTTGGTCCCCCTTCCTGTGCGCCTCTCTCTCTCCTCTCCTCTCACCACTCTCCCTCCCACTCTCCACACTGTACACTATAATATGTACGCTCAATGGTAAATTGCGAATATAACAGAAATTGGGTCAATAAGCGTTTGTAATAACAAAAGCCACATCTAAGAAAATAAGCAGAAGTGAGAAATAACGATCGAAATACTTAATAATAAGTAACAATAATGAGTGTGAGCGACAAAATTGTACAAAAAGGCCAAAATACAAAGCATTTTCTATCAACTGTAGCAACAATAACAACAACCACAAAAGAGCACGAGAAAGCTTAAAAAAATAAATATGTTTATAACAACAAATGAAATGGAATTCGCAATCAATCAAATATTGCTTAATAATTAAACAATTCAATAAAGTCAACAAACGAAAATAAATTGTTATAATAAATTGTCAGCATAAGATACAAAAGCGCTAATAAGCAATCGGGTAACAACAAATGTTGAATGCTCTTCATAAATTTGTATAGATAAATTTAAGGATCCTAAGTGATAGATTCCTTGCCGGACTATATTAAAACTATATTTCTTTTCAATTAATTTGGAACACATTATTAAGAGAGTCAAAAATTAATCTCAAGAGTTGTCTGTTTGATTTCTGAATCTCTGTCAAGCAAACAATTAAAAGTTCTAATTGTTTAAGAGACTAAAGTGAGGTTTCTATTCATAGGAAAATCGAACAGTGGCTTTTAATAATGTCTTCAAAGAACACATTATGCTAAAGAGCAACCACAATTTATGTGCGAAAATAAAATTCTTAATATGTTAATAGTATTCTTCCATTAATTGGATGATAATAGATACTAGATATAAAAAATGAATAATACCGTGCCAAATTAACATATAATGTATACAGGATTGTGTTTTTCATCTTTATATTATGCGGACTTTGTAAAGATATAGAGCATATTAGAAACGCGCTGACGATTGGTAATTGCGCAAGTCTCTCAAGGGGGGAGTAAGGAAAGAAGGGAGCTGATGTCTAAAGCCCGCTATATATTTAGAACGGCATGGTAGCAATTGAAATCAAAAGTTGTAGAACCGCTGCTGGAACCGTTGCGTTAACTCAAACTAGAAATAGAAATGCGCCACAGATACAGATACATTTACAGAGCGAAAGATACAATCAGTTAGACAGCCAGTTGGCCATATTACACGTTCAAATAATAAATATTTGTTCGTTGTTTAGTTATTGAACGGCATGAAAAGGTCCAGGCCGCAATCCGATTTGTGGGCTTTTGTCATTTGATTGCTTCGCTGTTTGTTGTTGTTGTTCTTGGTGTTGCTTGTTGCCTTTGTTGTTGCTTGTTGCCTTTCTCTCGTTTGTTGCTGTTGTTGCTTTCTGTGGCATTCGTTTCGCTACTTTTTCGGCCCGTTTCTTTTTCGGTGGCTCTAAGTAGTTGCTGTTGTTTGTTGGCCCTTTTGTTTGTGCCACAAAATTTTAATTATAAGCAACTTACACAAAAAGCCAATTGTCATTGTAACTGTCCCCCGAGCTAAGCTCATTTATCAATGCGACAGTTCTGAGTGGAAAAAGCGTGGAAAAACAATGACACCTAACGTATAGAATAGCTTGGGAAAAGGTTGACTGTGGGTCGAGACTGAAAGTTGTGAGCAAGTAATAACTTTAGAAATCTATAAATAGAAACTGCGAGTTTATGTTAAAAAATATCAGTATTTAAAGAAATGTATTATTTATTAAAGGGCCGTATATTAAGTAGTTTATATTTCAAATTTAAGCATAAAAACTATTATAGATCCTGAGATATTGGAAATAATTTCTGTGTTGAATCAGCAATTAATTTTTTAGAATTATTATTAAAACAAAATGTTTATATGGAAAATATATCATGACAACGTATATGTCCTATATACGTATCTATTTGTAATCGATATCTTAATTGGCTTGCGGCAAGCGATTATTTTGAATTTCAAGCTGAATATTGAAGTGCGAGTCTTGCATATTAAGTACCCAAGCAAGCAGCCCTTCAGCCCACACTCCCCGCACCCTGCCGCAACCATGCGCGTATCTTACAGATACAAATCGCCTCGACGCGCATCTTTCAACACGCGCGCTGTGCGCATCAATCACAACTACTTAAACGGCATATGAAAATATGCCCAAACTGAGGAGCAGCAACGACTAACAAATATTTATTGTTATTGTTGTATTTCACGCCTTTAAGCCGACAGATACAGATACAGAAGAAAAGAACTGAAAGAAAAGAAAAGCCCCGAAAAAAATGCATTGTGTTGTGCATTGCATTTTTCATATCTTTTCTCTGTTTTTGTTTGTTTGTTATTATTATTTGTTATTTGTTGCTCTTGTTATTAAGTTCTCATTGTTCTATCGGTTTCGAGCAATTTCTCATCGCCAACGCTTGCAGCGCAGCTGAAAACCCAATGAAACTTCTATCTCATGGAAAGCACTTTCCAATCTGAGATCAGACAAAGGAAAACTTTCGGATCAAGCGTGGAAATGCAGCATAAACACATAAATTTCGCTATGCTTTCAGTCGTTTCTTCGCCTTCCTTATTTCTCCTACTTGCGCCTCCCTAGTGTTGTAATTCTTACAAATTTTTTATTATCCTTTTTGCCTGGTGACAATCTTTAAGGTAACTTCCGTCCGCCCTTGGGTCAGTCCTTGATTGTCTTTCTGGCCCAGGACCAACCCCCTTTTCGGGGCGCAACATTTTCTCAGCTTGTAAGTTGCATTTTATGGTCCTGGACTGTGGCATCATTAGGTTTTGTGCCGAAAATTAGGGTACAATTTATGGGATGCGCTAATTTTCATTGAATTTTCCTACTAAAAAAACCGAAGTCAACCCATTGGCAAACTTGTAATTTATGTCGCTGAGAAAAAGGACCCAGGATGCGGCCAATTAATGGCTGCAAATGTCAGCCTTGACACAGGACTCGTTCCACATCCACATCCGCTTCCACTCCCCAAATACGTTTCCCATTTGGCCAGGCAATTTGCACCTTTTGCTCACCTAATTGAATTGAGGGCGAGTGCTAATCCGATTTGTGGCTGACCATTCAGTTAGGACTAGTTACACGCATCAGTTGCCACTTTGCGACTCAAGGATCCCCAAACTGGACACCCGCAAAATCTTGGCTTTTCCCCTTAGCACACAAAAAAAGGACAAATACTTGAGTTTTCCTTTTTTTCTTCGTCCTTACTTTACTTCTTTACTTCTTGTCATATTTTCAATATTTTTTTTTTTTTATTGGAACTTTCATATTTTTGTTTGTCATACCCAGTGGCTGAAAGAGCGTAGTGTATATTAGCTAAGCTAGTCAAATAAGAAACAGCTTGTATATCTTTAGAGAAATTTTAGCTTTTATTATTTATAAATAAATATCTTGAAAATTTAATTTAATTTTAAGCATGCAATATTATTTCTAATTAATATTAGCTTAAGGTTGTTATATCGTTTACTTAAAAAATTATGTAAAACCATCTCGCGCACAGTTTTTAAGATATTAGAATTTTTTGCTTATTAACGTAAACTACTATTATTTCTATCAGTCTATCAATGCATTTTCTTACAACTATTTCCCAACTCGATCTATAATGGTATCCTTTTCTTTTTTTTTTTTGATAAGTACACAAGCACGCTGCATGCTACTTAAAGCAATTTCGTGGCAGGGCAAATAATGGTATCCAAAAAAATTTACACGGAAAACTTTATAAGCCTTCGAGTTATTAATTTATATCAGAAAAAGGGTCCATTTGACCTATAGTGCAATGGCTGATCTAAGTTTTCAAGCAATATAACTGCCTAAAAGTGTGCAATAAAAATATTGTATTTATATTTAAATAATTAACGGGTATTCTGTGGTTGGGAGCTCTACTAAAAAGTCTTAAAAAACTTAAATTAGTTATGATACAGATTGCTTGAATACTTTTGATGACACTTTGATTAATGTACATATAATTTTATTACGAAAATAACTAATATTATTCTGATGATTATTAGTTTTAAGTTGATCCCAATAATATATAGAATTTACCACTTAATTAAATTAATTTAGAGGAATTATTATTTTATTTTATTAAAAAAATGTTCTTATTGACAAAAAATATAGGGTAATAGCGCAGTCGAGCAATGCCCAATCTGTTCAGCTTCTTATACGTTGTCATTTGTCAGTGTACGTGTGTGTGTGTGTGGGAGTTGAAGTGGCCAAGAGGTGGGCTGTCCCTTATAGCCTGGTCAGTCAGGCGCAAATTATAAAGGAATTAATAGAGGCAAGGTCCAACAATGGGCAGATATTCTTTATATTTTTTCTTTTTCCTTTTCAGACTTTTGTATGGAGCCAGTTCAAAAGGAAAAACCTCAAAGCAACTTAGAATGGAAAGAAGAGGCAGAGTGGCAGTCGGATTAGGCATTGAGCATCTTGACAATCTTGGCATAAAAATTGGCATTTGAATGCATTTAAATATGCGAATACGAAAATGCAGAATCTATGCGGTTGGATAAAGGACAAGCCCATAATCATAATCATAATCGTAATCATAATGAAGCCGAGCGCTAAGCTGATTGATTGCTCCGTAGGAGCTGAAGGAAAAGAATGGGAAAATGTGGATGAAAAGAAGCAAATGTAAGGTTGCATATTGTGTTTAGTATGATGTAAGAGAGATGATGAGATGAGTTGAGTTGAGTTGAAGTGAGTTGAGTTGAGACAGACAGCTATCCATCAAGGCGTCGGTTGGTCGGATTTACATAAATGCAAATGCCACAATGGCTGTATTGCTGTAGGGCTAACCCACTTAAAACTGTCATTATGATTATTATTGATCATCAGCTGGGTGTTCCCCTCCCCACTCCCCCTGTCCCAGAGAGAAATAGTTTTTAAATTGCTTGGCAATTTGCATAATGCTGCCAGCGATAGGGCTAGTCGAGCGGGTCAAAAAAAGAAAAACAGGTTAGCGGGATTAACTTGGCAATGTTTGGAAAACTTTCTAAGCAAATAACAAATAACAAATAACAAAAAACAAACAAATAACAAACGAAACTGAAATTGAATTTGAAATGGAGAAGAAACAGTTGAACATTTTCTTGGGAGCTTACTTAGGACCATGATGGGATTAACGTTTCGCGAACTGTCATAAGGGGCTGCCAGCTGTCGGCTTAGATGGCTAACTTGATCTTAAGCTCTTTTGGTCATGTGAAAATTATGAAGAGCAACTACCTCGCGACTCGGACGTGCAATATGGAATTGCACAAAAGAGTAGAGAGGGAAGAAGAAGTAGAAGTAGAAGGAAGATTGCGTTATCGCAAGATCGCTGCTCGTATTACGACGATCAGGTAAAAGGACTCGACTCGACTCGCATTCCCACACGGGACAGGGAATAGTGCGACCTGAAGTGGTTCAACTAATCAAAACTGACAAGGCAACAGACCGGCTTGAGATCAAAACAAGACAGATCCTCATCCTCATCCTCATCCTGATCCAGATTCCTATTCCGATTCCGATTCGGAACTCAAAGTTGTGCCCTTGGCTTGTGCGATGAGATGCTGAGTCTTTGGGTTGTGTTGGGGGCCTCAACGGAAGTGAGTTCATCAAATTAAAAGGTGACAAAAGGGTTGCAACTTACAGCAAAGGTTCACAGCTCTCGGCCAGGTAAAGACAATGCGACAAGGGTCAACTGCCCTACGAGTAGAACAGGGCCAATTGACAGCATACGGCACATCTAGGGCTAAAGTTTAAATTAAATTAAATTCATAGGTTTAAACGAGTTCAAAAGTTGAAAACGCAACTCACAAAAAAACAACACGAAAGATAATGAATCAAGAATGCCAGGAAGCTGTTGGCCTGCAATTAGCTGGCATTTGTTTTTTCAAGTGAGACAAGAGAAAGGGGAACAAAGGGTGACCAGAAGAGAGCAAAAATATCAAGATGATATGGTCTATGGTATTTTAGAAATGCACAAGTTAGGAAATTTGGAAAGGGGAGAGTTTTCAATGATATTTGTGAGATCATAAAGTTATGAAATTAAAAGATGTTAAAGGTCATATTGATAGTAAAGAAAAGTGAGTGAGATATTTTAAGTATCTAATCAATTAACATTGGAGATTCCAAAACTTATTTTGAGATATAGTTAAGCTCATTCCTGGAAAATACTTATGGATATAAAGTGATAGCCAACAAATTTAAATATTTATTAAAAAAACATTTATTATTATATTAAACTTGTATAAAAATCAGTTTGTTTTATTAAATATATCAATAAATGCAGAAATAAAAAATAAATAGTTTGTCTGACCAATTTCTGAAAAATATATAGTTGATGCAACCATTTATAATTTAGTGAGGTCTGAAGAGGGCTTTTAGTCCCTGAATTATAGGCAATGACTAGTCAGCAATTAGGGCTGACTATTGTCATATTTGGATGGGCAGCTGCGAGGTACTTGAGAGAGACAGAAAGAGAGAGAGAGAGAGAGAGAGAGACAGTTGAGAGAAGTTGGTAAATTAGCGATCCACTGGTCACGGTCCTTTGATGAATTGCAGCGCAACCTCTCGAAGAGTTACGCATCGTTTTGTGTCAAGAGTGTCGACTTGATTGGTTCTGACAGCGCGCGAACTAACCTGAACCGAGGAAGGACTGATGATATGACGATTCCAAAAGGACTGGCAAACGGGCAGACTGACAATCTGAAGGACCGTCCGTAGGATCGAAGGTTGAGTCACAGCAGCTGCGAGCGCGCAATTGATGTGGATGATCTTCAGATCATCATGACGAAGATGCAGATGATGAACTTGCGAGGCGCGACATAAGTGTAGCAAGTTTGTTTGTTTTGCCGGGGAGCCGAAGGGTCAGAATACTGATTGTTGTTGTTGCTGTTGTTTTTGTTTTTGTTGTTGTTGTTGTCCGCCTTATATGCAAATCAAAGGATATGAATTTACCGCCCTTTGAAGAAGCTGCGCCGGACTTGAAGAGGAACTAAAAGATCAAGCTGATGAGCTCGATTGTTGCTTGCCAGCGAAAGTGACCGTGAATTGTGAATAGCAATGGAGTGAATACTGAATACTGAATAGTGAATAGTGAATGGGAGACCCTTTTGATTGAATTCAAATTAAAGTTGATACGTTTACATTTTACGGTTCCAATTCGCGTCCATTTCGCAGCGACAACTTTGTCTCATGGATTCCAGTTTTTTTTATTTAATGCCCTTTTGTTTTTCTTTTCACTCGCCACAGCAAATGTAACGGTTGTAAGCAAACCTAACAGCTAAATAATAATAATAAAAACCTGAAAAGGGCGTACAGCATTTGGCAATTATAAAATCTCGGGCGTGGCAAATTTAATGGCCAAACTTTGTTCAAAACTGGGCAACATGCACGCGGCCCTGGCGAGTGAGAAACCAAGATGTAACCCTTTAACACCCCAAAAGGACGGAGCACAACAATCGATAGATCTTCCCATCAACCAAAAATAAAAAGTGGGCGTGGCGGTGGCAACAAATTTGCCAATTTTACAATTTTATTGGCAACGCCCCGACAAACCGACAAATGTCAGCAATTTTTAATGGCTTCATTAAAATGGCAAGGCCCACCGTCTACAGTCTACTGTCTACAGTCCCCCGTCCGCTCTATCTCCCCTGTCACCCCTCCGGACAGTAACCCTTCCTCAAATACGATTTGCATTTACTCAGAGACAACAATAAAAACATCGATTAATGGCCGTTACAAATGTTTTCCATTTGTCAGCATGCGTCGCGTCGTGTTTTGCTTTTCAGTTTTTCGCAATTCTCCCTCTCTCTGTCCCCGTCTCAGTTTCTGCTTTAAAATTATATCCAAAATTTGCGTATCGATTTGGCATACCCGAATAATTTATGCGAATTTATGATAGGCATCTCAAAAACTGTGAAATGAAATCAAATGAATGGCATTTCGCTTGCAATTCTCAACTGGCGACTTGTGCCCGCTTTGTTAGGCGGTTTTGGGTTGATTTCGATATGGAAACTGAACACAAGAACAGGGAAAAGGACAAATCGTTTGTCTGGATGACATATGCCGTGGTGTACAATGTTCATGCAGTTTGCAGGGTAATTTAAATAATAGTCTGAAATTTATGACTTGCGAGTAATTAAGGTAGTTATTCAAATTAATTTGAAATGATTAAAACGAAATAATCGATCAGTAATTATGTAATTATCAAAAAATTGTTAATGGAATTCGCGTGAATGCAATGATGAAATCTTGGGCCAAAATCAAAGTTGTCATTTCTTTTTTGGTCAAAGCTTTTAATATTTATTAAAAAATATGCAATGTAATGAGAATGAACACAGCAAAAGGCCAGATTTAAAATAATAGATGATATATTGCACAATTCAAAAATGAAGCCAATATTGTATGCACATGTGGTTTAATTATTAATTTTGTCCTATTTATTTTCAAATCTTGTGTCCTGTTAATTACGATTTGTTGTATCGATAACAAAGCATCCCAATCAGAGAATTTCAGCATACTATTTTAGTAATAAATTTTCAGTCATCATAATCTCAAAGTTTGAAATCATGATTGCTCATCACTGCTGTTCACCAGAATAATCTTACAATTTCATGTTCATATAAACGGATTATTATATAATCAGTAAAATATTAGTTATAGATTAGTTCAATTTGGTTTTATTATTTGGGCCTATTGAATCTTTGAGCGAATTATTAAATGTCGATTTATGTTCAACTAAGGCCCATTTTTTCGATGTCTAAATTAGGTATTTGATAACTATTAAAAAAAGAACTTGACGTAAAATGTATAAAAATGAATGTCAAACTTGCAAATATTTATTAAATAAAACTTTTATGTACATTGAAAAAACGGGCCTAAAAGAATTTTCATAAAACTTAAAAAGCAAAGGAATTTTATGATGATAATGTCACATTCATAAAGTAATTTATTTCGAAAGATGTTTTCGTAAATTTCAGGCATAACATAATCTGTCAGACAGACTAATATTTTCTGGTTAGTGGTAACTTACATTTTTGTTCATATAAATTAATTATTTATTTATGTATATTAAGACTGGGAAACGTGAGTTTACTCATAGAATTTTGATATTTTAATATTTCTAATTTCTGCAAATTTGATAGTTTTTGAACAGTCAACAGTAAAAAGCGCATTCTTTTGTAGTATATCAGGAATAGGAACTGCTGGCTTTCCTTTGACCACAGTCAGACTAGACCTGAGTCATTCCAACTCAGACAAACCAGACAGTCTGTCGCGCTGACCAATTGATTACTGGAGCTACCTTGTCATTAATATAATTTTCTGCATTTTTGGCCTTTTTTCCCTGTTTTTTATGGCCTCAGCCTTGCTGCTAAAATGCCAAATCATTTACAGATGCTGGGGCTGCAGCAGATTAAGCAGTTGGACAGTCTCCCAGACAAGATGGTAGTGGGAATTGCTTGGTATGCCTAATGGAAGTCAGCCTTCAGTAAGGGGATCGATCGATCGATTTAAATGCAGATGATTACACTGCAAGAAAGACGCTGATATCAGAGACATCATCAGTATCAGCATCAGCACCAGCATCAGCATCGGTTGGGCATGGGAAAAGTACTTATCGCGTAGACTGTATGAGCAGCCACTTGACCTTGTCTGTGGCAAGCGTTTTGTTGGCTTTATTGTTTATTGGTAGCCGAGGCCTGGCTATAAGTAAGAAGAAGAGGAGGAGGAGGAGGCAAAGTGTTATCCTGTCGGCCATTCGTAATGCTCACTGCCCGCTGCCCGCCGCCTGCTGGGCCATTGTTCTGGCCTGGCCAAAAGGTAGAGACAATGACGTGTACAAAAAAAAAAAAAAAAAAAAAAAAAAAACACCTACATGCCACATTGAATGGCAGGACGCGGGCGGCAGCTCGTTGCCCGTTGTCCGTTGCCAAGACAATGCACTGCAGCAAATTGAAAATTCATTCATGTGAAACGCACAAGGCACAAGGTGGCAAAGGAGAATGGGAAGCAGAATGGAAAGGAGAATGAGAATGAGAAGTTGAAGGTGGAGTAAGAGTAAGAGTAGGAGAAGTTGTTTGACCGCCTGGGCATTAAAACACCTTTAAGCGGATTATAGGAATTTTGACACTTTTTCGGCGTATCCTTAGCAAAGCAGTGAAAGAGTAAGAGAGTAAGAAAGCGAATAAGAGAGAGAGAGAGAGAGAGAGATTCTCAGACTCAGACACCGCACGTTGCGCCATTGAGAGACGTTTGACCATTGAGAGATGATTCGTTAGGGACTTCGGGTCGCCAGTTTGTCTGGTGTGATCTTTTTGGTCTGTTCTGGTCTCTCAATGCCCTCAATGAATTGTCGCACCGGCTTCTTTTTACTCTTCCTCTTGCCCCTTTTGTCCGGCATCGAGATGAATGAAAAATGCTCAGACAAAAGTCAATTACATGCGTTCTTCTGGCGTTCCAACTGAATGGAACCTTAAATAGAATCCCTCGCATTATCCTATTTTCATTTTTAATTCCTTCTTCGTCTTAGTTTTTTTGTGTCTTGTTGCGCTTTTCATCAGTTTCCCAGAATTCGATTTATTTTTTCTTGTTGACAAAATCCGATGTTGAAGGGTTTCCATTATATATATCACCTCATTTATGTGGGCGTTGACGGGCACTTGGCAAACCTGCTGCAAAACTGGAATACCTTCTTCTGCCACTAAACGGTTATAGGGTATACAGACTTTCCGTTTCGCAAATCAGCATCGATTCCACTAGAACTTCTCAATGGAAATGTTTCCTTTGTCTAGTTCCATGCAGATCAAGGACAACACATATGTTTTTTATCACGACATATCAATCGCTGCATCGAAGCGTTGTCATAACTGCTTTTTTTTGGTTTTGGCAGATTTCCTTATCAATTCGCTGCAAATCTCATAGAACCGTTTGAGCCGCATCTAACCCAAAAATGTACCCTTGAAATCTACATATGTGTGTGTCTGTGTGTGTGTTTGGTCCTTGTTTGCCGATTGAAATTCGCAAGGATTAAACGCATTCAGCCAAAAGATATGCATCTCTCGGTTGTTAATCGTGTGTGTTTTTCCTTTTATTTTCATTCGGTTCAATTGATTATTATCGATACATCGATCGATTGAGCCTTCTGCAAAACTGTTTGCTTTGTGGCCTATGTAATTGAAGCCGATGTTTATCCAAAAAAAAACTCACCAAAAGTAAGAACTGAAGGTAACCCAAATAGGAATGCAGAATAAATTATTATGTTTGTGATTGGAATATACTATACAATATATATTTCCTTGTTAAAATTATAATTTTAATAATATATTTATAAAAGTAAATTGAACATCATAGTCTGGTAGTATTTTTAGAGGGTTTGATAGATTTATATATACGAGGGTGGGCTGATAAATAGTCGGCCTACCAAAGAAAACACGGTTTTTTTTTTATTTTTCTTTTTTATTTTTCAACATAATCTCCTTTTAGACGTATGCACTTAGTCCAACGGCCCTCCAATTTTTTTATACCTTCCATAAAATATGACTGGTCCAGATCCTCAAAATAGGCGTTTGTTTCACAGATCACCTGTTCATTCGACTGAAATTTCTTTCCACCAAGCCATTTCTTTAAGTTTGGAAATAGATAATAGTCACATGGTGCTAAATCTGGAGAATAGGGGGGATGTGGAAGAATTTCATAGTGTAGTTCACACAATTTCATTATGGCAACAACGCTCTTGTGAGCCGGAGCGTTGTCCTGGTGAAACAGAACTTTTTTCTTCGCCATGTGCGGCCTTTTTTTCTTTAGTTCTGAATCGAACTGTCCCAAAAGGTTAGAATAGTATTCTCCATTAATTGTTCTGCCTTTTTCTAGATAATCCACATGAATTACGCCTCGGGCATCCCAGAAAACCGTTGCCATTACCTTGTTGGCCGACAAACCAATCTTTGCCTTTTTCGGCGCCGTTTCTCCGGTTGAAATCCACTGCTTTGACTGTTCCTTGCTTTCTGGTGTATGGTGATGTATCCAAGTTTCGTCGACAGTCACAAAACGACGCAAAAATTCATTCTTGTTTGCGTTTAACAATGCCAAACTCTCCTTCGCAATGACCAAGCGGTTGCGTTTGTGTTCCGCTGTGAGCAATCGCGGCACCCACCTTGACGAAAACTTACTCATATTTAAATATTCGTGTAAGACGTTTCCAACACGTTCACGAGAAATGTTTAGGGCCTTAGCAATCTCTCTCAGCTTTATTCGGCGATCATCCAATATCATTCCGTGGACTTTATCTACCATTTCTGGGGTTGTCACCTCTCTGGGACGTCCCGGACGGTCCTCGTCAAAAATGCTTGTCCGCCCGCGCCTATACTCAGCAGTCCAATATTTAATGGTCGAAATCGATGGAGCTGATTCCCCATAAACTTCGATTAACTCATTTTTTATTTCATCGTTGGATTTCTTTTTTAAAAACAGAAATCTAATGACAGCTCGATATTCTATTTTACTCATTTTGGGGACAATGCAAAAGTGACCATGCTAAAACTCCCGCCAAAATTACCAGTGTTGAGAAAAACGTCTAAAACTTTTTCAGCAATCAGCCGATAGAAAACACTAATCGAATAAAATATTTATGGGTTGTTTAAGATGTTTTTTTTTGGTAAGGCCGATTACTTATCAGCCCGCCCTCGCATAGCTATCACTTAGCAAATATCTAATATAGTTAAAATCAGCATATGGGAATTTGCAGAAGAAGGTCCACCTAGCCCAAAAACTTAAAATTAATCAAAAACTCACATCTTGTAAAATTTTCATCCAAAAATTTAAACAAGTTATTTATTTAAGCAATGTACGCTAAACGAAACCCAATAGTATGAACATATAGATTCTATATTATAATAAATTCACTTTTTCAACATTTTTGGCAATGTTATTAAAAATTGACTTCCAAAATGGACCATTTGTATTCTAACGATTACACTAAGTGGGACAGAAAAATTTTAACATGAACCATTTTAATTCATAGAAATAAATTGAAAGTTTAATTTAAAACGAGTTTTACAAACGGTTTTCAATATAAAGAATAAAATTCGATGAACCAATTCTTGGAACAAACATGGTGGAAATCTTGTCACGTTCGCGAGTCGCTTTACAAATTACTTATAAAACTTGAAAAATAAATAAAATGATAGTAACAAATCCAAATTATTTCTAAAATGTAAAGCTACATTATTTTATTATGGTTTAAGAGCATATTCTTTTAAATTACTAGCCCCATTTTGCAGACTTTCGCATCTGTCAATATGAAGTCGTCGCGTTCGCAATGCGTTGTTTTCTATAAATAATTCGAAAACGACCAGTCTTGGAAGCTTGCCTTTTATAATAAAAATAGTGTTGCTAAGATGCATTAAACACGTGAGTAACCATTTTTGAAAATGTCAACTTTTGCTATTTGATTTTTCATTTAAAGACGTACAAATGTTGCGTTATCGATCCTGGAAGACTTATTCTCAAGTCAATAAAACGGAGCATACTTTTAGACAATTGTAGACGATATTTCTAATTGGACATATTTAACTGGACAGTTATATATTCATCATTTATATTATTTACAGCGTATCGATTATTACAAGCTGCCACATCTATTTTGTTGCTCTTTCGGCATTTCTTCCCCATTTTGATTTACATTAATGAGCAACAAAAAGTGCAAAATTTACATGGCAACATTGTCGTCGTCGTTTCTTTTTTTTTTGGGCTTTTGTTGTGTGGGTCTTTAGAAAAGCTCTATTGAAATGAGTTGGCAACAATGTGTGGCAGCACCTGCCCCAAAAAAAAAAAAGAGCAACAACAACAAAAACAACAACAAAAAGAAGAGAAATAACAACAGGAGTAACAACAACAGCGATTTAGGCATTAGATTCCATTCAATTGCCGTTGATTTGTGGCATTTGCATACATTTAAAGCTGCCCCAAGACCCCAATCTCAATATATGTATAGCCTCCCTCGTATGGCATATGTATTCGAATATGTACGAGTACTCATTATGTTCACTTGCATTTGAGAGGCAGTCAGTCATTCAGTCACTCAGTCGACTGAAGACTGTAGACTGAAGACGGGCCTCAGATTGCATTGTCAGCGGCTTTTTGTTCAACTACTCATTAACATTTATTTGCAAGTGCAAAGAGAATGCAATGGCAAAAGCAACTGCCATGATAAATATGACAAACAAACAAACAAACGGACGAACAACAACGAGCGAATAGACAAACAGACAACGGACAAACAAATGCATTGCGAAAAGCAAACAAAGAAAGCTCAACAATTTCCAGGGGCAATCAACGACTATGCAAATGCCCTACTTAACAGGGCCAACACTTTGATAATCTTAAAATTAATCCGAATTAACTATAACATCTCATATAGTATTCAGCTTTTATTTAAAAGTTTCTCTGTCAATCCCTTCTAAGCCATTGTAACCTTATTCTAGTTAAGTACAGGGTATGCTATGTCATAACAATGGCTGCCTAACAGTAAAAGAGATGCAGATAGGGACAGTAGCATTGCCAAAGACAATGGGCCAGAGCCAAGTACATAGAGAGAACCAAAAGCCAGGTCCAAATGCGTTTGATGGGTCGGTTTAAAAAGTTACCGTAAAAAATATAAGCTTAGGACAATTATTTATAGGCAAAAGTGTTTATTGAAAGTAATACAATTTTTGTATTCCTTTTTTTTTTTGAATAGAACAGGATTGTAATTAGCAAAAAATAGTTAGAAAATTAAAATCTTAAATTATTATTACAGTTGAACTTCCCTAGCTCGAACTTTCCTAACTCGAATTTTCTCTAACTCGAACAAAATACAGTGGCAATAGAGTTTGCTGAGCAAATTTCAGACAATTCTGCTTCCATAACTCGAACTTCCATAAGTCGAATTTCTCCTTAACTCGAAACAAAATATTGGCCCATACTTCTCTAAGTCGAATTTTTCCGAAAAATACTGTATAAAGTATGATTTTTTTTTCGTTTTTATTTTTTCTTTTTTTTTATTTGTTAAGAAATTCGAAATTGGACCAAAAAAATTGAAGCTCCTGAAAAATGTGGCATCTCATCGGAAACAGTTTTCATTTTATAAAAAAGTTGGGAACTTCTTCTGGATACAACAAAAGAACTAAAAAGCCAATTTTTCAGAATATCGACAGGTCTTGAACAAACTGGATTTTTTTTGTTGAAAATAACAAGAAAAGTTTGCAATTTGAAATATATTTATGATTCAATACAATTTTAGTTCCTTTTAAAATTAAAAAAAAAAATCCCTAACTCGAAGTCTTCATAACCAGAACTGTTTTTGTGGATAATGTTGATTCCAGTTAGAGAAGTTTGACTGTATTTTACTAAATACAAAGTCTGGCAAAAGTAATCCCCCGTTGTTCTTTAGTTGTATTATTTTTTTATAATGAAAAACTTTGTTCAATAGAAATTTTTCTTTCAAGTCGAGAAAATGATATCGACCCAGCACTTTGGGCGTCAGGCTCTGGCATTTCTGACGAATGTTCTCCTTAAGGGAGAGGCTCGTTGACCTAAGCCCCCGACTTCAAAAAACCCCATGAAACGAAGTGTGGGACGGTTAAATCGGGGGATCTTACCGGAAAGTGCCAATCTCAAAAACGCAAGATTAAGCGGTTATTATTGTTACATTATTAAAACTATTTTGCGTTCTTGAGGAGTTAACCGATTCATGGCTGGACAATTTGAATTCTGCGTTTATTTACTTTACAAATATCAAAATCGAAAAAACCATTTTCCAATCGGGTGATTAGTTTTGCCCTAAACTATTTAAATTTTTGTTTTGTTTTTTAAAAAGAAATTTCAATTTTAATCTTTTAAATTTCTTTATTTTAACTACTAATGAAACTGCCCTCGTATAGTGAGTGGCACAGTTGCAATCGTCATTTAGTCAGTTAGTTAGTGAAAAGAGAGCTGGAAAAACGTGCGCCATTGTTCAGAACTTGCAATTGTTGACAGACAATTGGCAAAAAAGGTAACGAGAACAGAGATGAGCTGTCTCTCTCTCTCTCTCTTTCTTCCATTTTAAACTCTCCCTCTCTTTTGCTGTCTGGCTAATGCGAGTAGTAAAGCAGCTTAAGTCATTAGAGCTAAATTGAATTAGAATTGAAATTAGAATTAAAATTAGAGCATTGCGTTGACTTTTGTGTGCATTTGTCATTAGTTTGATGTTAATTAAAGTGAAACCCAAACAAAATTGAAATCACCGCTAAAAACCGCCCCATAAAACAAAAGCAAACACCTGCACAACACACACACACACACACGCACACACACCAATAAGCTCTTAGAACAATGGCGACAAATGGAGCTGTCGCTGTCGCTGTTGCAGTCGCCGTTGACGTCGCCGTCGTCGTCGTCGTCGTCATGGGCAACAGGACACCAAGGAAATTAACAGAACAAAGCGCTGCATGAATATGAAAGGGGAATGGGCCAAAGCAGCTGCTGTCCTGCCAAGGATTTAGGCGTCGCACTTTAAAGCGCGTCACGTAAATTGGCCAAAAAACGAGAGAAAAAATAAACTATATGTATTTGTTTATATTATGGCTAAAGGGCAGCAGCCTAAAGATGTCAGCATCAGTCTGAAATGTGTCCATTAAGATTAGTTGATTTTGCTTTCGATAGTTGTGAAGCGCTGAGTAAATGCGTTAAATAAACACAAAACACAGCGAAAAATATAAAAGAAAATACTCGTTAGCGACTCCCATTTGACTTCGACTCCCATGCCATGTAAATGGCCTCCCCCAACCAGAAGCAGTGCCGTCGGCGACAGCAGCTCGCAGTCGCAGAGCCATTTCCAATTGGAAACGCCCACCAGCCGGCAAATAGCAACAACAGACGACAACAACGATGGCGAGATGCTTGACAGTAGTGTCGTCTCGCTTGCACAATAAGGCAACACCTGCTGGGCTTGGCGCTCAATTGGCGCTCTTTGCACACGCTCTCTCGCTCACTATCTCGCTCGCTCGCGCGCTTGTTTGTTTTGTGCTCTCAGCTGAGCTGTGCTCTTTTTTCTTTTTAAGCGTCACATTTCTTTGCTGTTTTTTTCTTGGCGCAAGTGTCACCTGCACCTGGACTTTGACTGCGCTGCTCACACACACACACAAACACATATATATATTTTTATGAATATACATACACGCCTCTCTCATTTGCATGCACATACAATTTTCTTATGTTTCACATGTTACAAATTGTCATCAGAAAAAAATACTTATTAATCAACAACAAAATCAAACAAATAAACCAATAAAAAAGCTGCTGCCCAACAGTTGTATGTGTGAGAGTGCATGTATGTGTGTGTGTGTGTGTGTGTGAAGTGAGAGAGAAACCGACGCTGAGCGCGAATAACTAAAAGTTAGCGTGGGCTCCCTTTGAGTATGTGTGTGTGTGTGTGTGTGTGTGTGTGAGTGTGTCTCCGCGTTGTTTTTGTAGCTTTTGCTGCCGACGCTGGAGTCGGTGTCGCAGCAGCCAACCCCCCAAAAAAATGACAAGTCCGTGCGACTCGTTCGTCTGTGGCTCGTGTGAGAGCGCGCGCCAAGTTTTTAGTTACGCGTCGGAACGTATGTACGAGTATCCGTTGAATGCCGCCAAGCCAAAGGCAGCGCTTAGAATTCACAGCAGCGGCAGCAGCAGCCGCAGTAGCAGCAGCAGCAGCAGCGACGGCCTTAGTTTTAATCCATAGTTAAATAATTATAACAACAACAACAACAAGCAGACCGGAAAAACGTTTTGTGGCAATAAGCAAATTTGTTGTTTTGTCGTGTCGCAGTTGCCAGTTGCAAGTATTGCCCATTGCATCAGACTTAACGAAACGCTCAACCGTCGGTTAAACCAATAATACATAACTGACCAGCAGCAACAACAATTTACTTTGTTCAATATCTGAAAAATCGGCTCAAAATCCAATTGGAATTACACAGCACCAGAAAATCAAACGAATCAAGAATTCAAATGCAAATACAAATAAAAGCAACGTGTTAATATTGCTCATAAAATCGTGAAATCTTGACCATAAGCTACTTATATCAATGTTTAACAACAGCCAGCTTCATTCCTGAATGAATGAATGAATAAATGAATGAGAGAAGCGCTCAAAAATGCCATCATAAACAAATAAAGCAAATAAATAAACATAAACTAGTGATATCCCCAACATGTGTAATGTGTAAAACAAACAACAACCAAAACATCAACAACAACAAAACAACAACTTCAAAAACAACTACAGATACAGATACAAAATCTCAAGCAGCTCAGTTCAGTTAAGCTCATAAAAGTCGCTCGTAAGCATAAATTGTTTAAGAAAATTATACAAAACTCAACGATTTATGGATATTAAAAACAACAAATCGTCACAGCAGCCATAACCACATCCATACTTCCCATAATTATTAGGTATTATATATACATATATTTTGATTCTCGTTGTGGCCCAGCAAATTCAAAGGCAATGCAGCGCCATTCAAGGTAAGTTCAAAAGGAGCCTCAAAGAGCACAAATCCCAAATACTTTGCATAAAGAAAGTATTGAAAATAAATACATAGGTCGGCTCTACAACGGAGAAGGGAAACTAGTTATTAAGTATTACTGAAAATATAAATATTATACAAGAGCTATCGGATTCACTGTTAAGTTATAATCAATTACAATTATAATTAAAATGCATTAATTTCTTCAAAAACGAATTGATCTGCTTGTAGCTCGATTAGAAAATCAACTTGAATTAAAATTATCCATCAAACAAAATAAAGTAATTTCCGAGCTTCAATCTTTTGCTTTTAATCATTCCATTCCATGGATAATCATTCCATTTATGCAGAATCATAATTGTCGGAATCTTTATGCGTTCGTTTCGCTCGTGTCTCTGAACAATTCTAACAAAAAGTGGTGGAATTTGAAAAATCTGAAACAAACTCAATGGATTAAGCTCTTGGATACAAGCTCAACAAATATTTACTCAACTTTTATTATAACCGCTGGTTTTCTAAGAAATAATAAGTCAAGTTTTAAAATATTAGATTTTAATTAAAATCATGAGTAATCATAAAGGAAAAGGATTGAGAGATGATCTCCAGTATTTTACAGACACGTGCATACGAGCTGCGAATTTCTTTTTAATTTTTATAAACAGATTAAGTCAATTCTTTTTACTATAGTATAAAGAAGCAGATCTTTTGCTACATTTTCATGTAGAAATTGTTACTTATTTAGGTCGTTGCTCTACTAAAATTCCTCAAATGGAATTGACGTAATTTGTGCAAAATACTTCTGCTCTCTAATAAATAAAACGATTTAGTAAAAAGGTATAAAACCTAAAGATCTAAATGACTTGAACTAACTGTGGCACTAGGTACAACTCTAAAAGATCAAATACAATTGTGCAAATAGAGGTTTTTATTTGTTGTTAACAAAAATGAAAAAAAGGCAAATCTAAGTGTATGTACAAATGAAGTCCAAATAGAGAAACAAGTGTTCCTTGAAATGTTAGGCTGTACTTTGAATAGCAACTATGAGTACGAGTTTATTCGCACAAGCCTAAAAAGAAAAAAGAAAACTTGGAATTCTAATTAATTTTCATATGAGGCTTTTGTTGTTCTTGTTGCTGTTTGATTCTGTTGTGTCTAGAGATTTGCCCTTGGCACGAACTTGACACTAAACCAAGAGATACATTTACGATGCGATTGTTGCGAGTGTGAAAGTTCTTAATTACAAACATTAGGGGGCCCAGCGGCTTAGGGCTACGGATCACAATCACAGCGTGTGCCCAAGAGACACTTTTCAATGGTTATGAAAAAGGGATTGGACTGAGACTGAGACTCAGACTGAGGCAGATCAAGAACCAGAGCCAAAGTCAGAGAGTATACATAAGTGGAAGCAGAACGATACATTTCAACACAAAGTGGAGACACTTAAAGCTCTACCTGTATTGAATTGAGATTCTCGATTCACGATTCACGATTCACAATTCACAATACTCGATTCCTGATTCTTGAGTCTTGAGACTTGAGTCTTGAGTCTTGAGCCTAACTGCCACTCCAGAGAGTTGTAGCTGAAGCCGAAGCTGCCTCTGGGTCTCTCAGCATGTGGCTAAGCCGATCATAATTCTTGTTTGACACTGCAACAAACGGATGAACAAATGAACGAGAAGCCAGAGTCTGGGGACCCCAAACTGTCCAGTTGAACAGTTGACCAGTTGCATAGTGTCTTCCCCCCTCCCCTCCCATTCGTCCCTTCCTCTACTACGTCATGAAGTCGCAGTCATTCAGTCTGCAAGTCTCGCGGTCTGGCAACGACAACGGGTAGCCACTTACCAGTTGCAACGCCTTCTCAGCTCTTCATCAAAATGATCGACTAGCAGATACCCTACAATAAAACAAATTAACACTATGATAAAGTGTAGTTATCACTGCGGACCGTAGTCCGTACTAAGACTTTTGAAAACGCACTTGGTTCGTGAGATAAACAGGTGTAAGTGGGAGCAAATGGGGCCGTTGGAGCCTTTTTGAATATATTTTTTTAATTTTGTACTTTTCTACACAGCGATCATCGAAATCCGCGATCATTCAAAAGATAACTTTTAAAATTTTTAGTGGCCTTCCGAAAATGAGATACAAAGTCAGTTTGTCTGTTTGTTTGTTTGTCTGTTTGTTTATTTGTACGTTTGTTTATTTGTTTGTTTGTTGTTTAATTGTATCAAATCGTTGATTTAGCTTAAAAGTTTGAATGAGGACTTGTGTCCACTCAAAAATCTAGAAACGTTTGTTCTAATCGCTAGTGTAGCGGGAAATCGCTAAAAACCGCTTAAAAAATGTTTGTCACTGTCACTGCGCAAAAAAGTGCTATTTATTAGGTATGAAAAATTAAGAGCAATATGCCCAGTGACAACTTTTTTTTTTTAATTATTCATGTGTAAAACTTAATATTAATCGTCACAAAATTGGATATCAGAAATTTTAGGGCATGAAAATGTTTTCGTCGCTAGTCCTTTACCTCGTAGAGGTTTTTTTTATAAGCTCTAAATAATATTAAATATTTAAAATGGTCCACTATTCTAAATTATACTCCTTAATAATGTGTTATTTAGGGTATAACTGAATAAGCAAGTATTGACTATCTTAATATTACCCGATAAACTATTAATGTGGACACTGTACGAAGTAGTTTCAACTTTAGTACAGCATACCCCTTGCTAACTTACAGTACAGGGTATAAGAATTCGCTCCTATGGCCAGCCGGGGGTAATTTACTCCTACTGCGTGGAAGAATCGGCCGCCGGAGATTTGCATAACAAAGCGAAACGCGTAGACGAAGGCAGCGTTGCAATGATCATAAATAACTTGGCTGATATCTATTAACGCTTTTACTGGTGTTACTGGATTAACGCCCAAGACACAGACACAAACAGACAGAGAGAGAGAGAGACAGAAAGAGAGATGGGCAGAGAGAGAAAGCAAAGCGATTGAGTGAAGTTGGGAACTGAGAATTAGAACCCACGCTGTCTATACTCGAATTGATGGATAATAACTTGGCCAACAATTTGCCGTTCGCTGAGTGGGTAGAAATGGGCGTGGGGCTGGGGTTTACACTGAGGGATTTTTGGCTTACAATTTTGGGGCATTATCGCTGGTAGCACTTGCCGTTGATATTCACAGCAAATAAAAATATCTGGAGTGCAATTTGTGCACAGCTGGTGGTGCAACCGGTGCCTGGTGGTTGCCCGTGGTGCACACCAGCAACACAAGCGTGCACCACATTTGGCAGCAGCAGCAGTTGCTGCCACAACGCGTTGCAACCTGCGCTCTCCCCTCCTTGACAAACTTGACAACACTGAAATTTGTTTGCACTCCATAAAGATTACAAATATGCGTGTCCCTCTCTCTGTCTCCCTCTCTGTCTGTCTGTCTTCCCCCCATTCCCAATGCTTTCCATATCTTCAGCAGGTTGTTGTTTCTCTTTAAAATAAATTTCATGCTTAATACGCATGCCTGAGCAATTTTTACTTTAACACCAAGTGGATAATGCCCGGAAGCAGCCGCAGATGTCGCAGTTGTCGTAGGATACAAGAATTATGACCACGAGAGCCACCAAAAGGATAACGGACAGTAAGGGATTAACACTGTCACTGCCCGTGGAATAATAAAGGATATTTCAGTTAAGATAAACGCACTGTGAAGTGACCATAAAGTCTTTTTCAATTGACCGCAAATTCGCTTGGTTGTACATTAAATAGAAAAAGAGAGTCCAAATCTACATGAAACATGAATTATTTATAGAGCCTTAATAATTGTAGAAGTATTAAATATAAATATCAAAATTAATAAACGAAAGCATCCTTCAATCTTCACAAAAGTACAGAACATTTACTGTGTTTATTCAAAATAACTAAACAATGAAAATTTTAAAGTCGACATGTCAGAAAAATTAAAAAAAAATGTAATCAGACAACAAACATTAATTGAGAAATTGGGGACCTAGAGAATTGTAAATACATACACTGATAAAAAAAGATCTAAAATCAAATAACATGAAAATCTTGAAGTAAGAAAACACATCTTGATTCTAAGAACATTTCAATTAAGACAAAGTTCTTATTTTGAAGATCATAAATTCTTATATTTTCAAGACCACGAATCTTAGTATAAGAATAAAACTTATTATTTCTTTAAGATTATATGTTCTTATTTATAGACCAAAAAGTATTGAATACTCTAATAAAAAGTTTAGGCTTCTTAACATTTTAAAAAGAATGAAGTAATTTTTAGTTAACTTGAGGTCTTGTAATGACGTTATGACACTAAACAACAAACAACAACACACAAGGAGCATGGCTCTATCCTCAGAACTGTTGTGCCGACTTGACCAGCGATCCAAGCCTAATGTCATCGTTGAGACGCCAGAACCAGTCTCAAAAAGTGATAAAATTTTAAGATTTTTGTTCTTATTTTAAGAGAAAAAGATCTAAGATCTAAGATTTTTATTCTTATATTAAGAATCTAAGATTTTTAGAATAATATTCTTAGTTGTAGCAATTTGGTTTTACGATTTTCAAGATTAATATTCCTATTTTTAATAATTTGGTCTTAAAATAATCTTATTTCAAGAAAAAAATATTTAAGCTGAATGTTCTCGAATTTAGAAAGTGATCTTTTTTCAGTGTAGTCTCAAACAACTTTAAGTTGGAACTTTTTGACAACATTTGTTTAAATTTAATTTATAATTAATAAAAGATTGACTGAATTTTATTAAAGTTTATAATTTGCTTATGTAAGATAAAACATTTTCATCATTTTACACTTTTACATTTTTAGCTATTGAATTATTTCCCAATATCAATTACATAAATACATTGTGTAGCACTTCAAAATGAAATTGCTTGAAAGTTTGTTGTGGGAATGGCGACACACTCATCTCATCTACACCCATTTACACCCCGCTCAACAGCCCTCCACCGCCCTCACCTTTGCCTTAGTGTCATAGAAGCTTCGTCTATGCAAATATGCAGTGCAGATGACACATTTGTTGGGCATTATGTAGACTAAAGAGCATAGCATATACTCTCGTGCTGATGACCATGTGGACTCCAAATCGAGACTCAAATGTCTTCCGCACACCCAACTCAATTGTACTCCAGAATCGAAGCGTCGTCGTCATCCTTATTGGACCATTAAGCAAATTGAAAGCGTTTAGACGGACGCTCGGCAACTGCAACTGATTCTTGACCATATTGCTGGGAACCCTTTTTGGCACAACAACATATGTGTGTGGTGTGTGTGTTTAACAGATTAATGCGATGCGACCCACACGTGGGATGGGGCATCAAGTGGACCACATAAGTCCCGATTATAATGCACGCACATGTGAATTGAAAAGCCGAGAGTTTTAAAACCCATCAACGCCGACGATGACCTGACCTGACCCGACCTGACCGTATTTAAAAAATGAAAATAAAATAACCAACTTGGAGTAAAACGAAATGGGTTTCAAGTGCCCCGATGCATAATGAACAGGACGTTGTGGGCTTCGTTCTGGACGACGTTGATTCAGATTCGGCGTGTGCAGGCCGTCCCTATAAGGGTTGACATTCGGCCAATACAATAGAGGCCGTAGAGAAAAAGGTTTCGAGTTCCAGTCTCGAATCTCGAGTCTCGAGTTGAGGTGGCGACTGCCAGCCATCGCCAGCAAGTGGCTCTGGGGCAGGTCCATTGTTTTCTTTGCATTAAGATGGGGATGGGGCTGGAGATGTGGATGTGGATGGAGATTGGGATGGGGGACAGGGCGACTGGCGACACACTTTTAAGCGCTCAAATCAATTAGTTAATTGATTAACAAAAGCCCACAAGGCAGAATCGTTTTCATATTATTTGTCACAGACTTTCAAATAATTTGAAAACTTACCAATTTAAAAACAAAGATATATCATTAAGAAGAAAAGGTTTTACAAATTATAAATAATATATTTAAATGTACTTTTGTTTAAAATATGCAAAAAACTTGGTTATATATAAACTCTCTTTTAAGCCTTCCCAATATAGGAGTTTAAAGATCAATCTCAATAGGGTAGACGATTTGTGAAATTGTAGCATTTAATTAACTTTTTATTCATATTTTCCTCAATCAAAAATATACATTTATTGAAACTGTCTAGGCCACAAAGATAAAGATAAATTTATTGAAAATTGTCTAGGCTACAAACAATAATTTGTTATATAATGGAAAATTGATTTGCAAAACTGGGTAAAGTCTTCATAAAGTGTGTAGTGAAAAGAGTGTATTTATCAACAACATATGTTACAATGAATAATTCAAATAATCAATTAAACATAAAGCAAAAAATGTATAAATTATTATTAATTGATCCATCTGTAAACCTCTTTCAAAGTCATCCCTTTGATTTTTCTTGCACAGCTCTACTTGTGCTCTTCAAATCCGTTTAACCACCGACACTAGAGCAGCTGAAGAAACCACACAAATCCGGCCTGGAGCCTCGAGCGCTTCACCTGCAGCTCCATCCACAATATGATGGAACGTCTATCCACACATCTGTCGCTCTCTGGCCTTTCGCTCGCACATCCCTTGCAGAGTCATTTGAGCTCGGTGAGCTCCAGCAGCGGCACACATCTCGGACAATTGATACAGCATCACCAGCAGCAGCAGCAACAACAGCAACAACAGCAGCAACAACAGCAGCAACACGGAGGTGAACAGAGTCACGGCCACGGCCACGCCCATCATCACAGCCAGCAATTGTCGCTGGGTCAGTTGGGGCAGCAGCATCACCACCATCACCAGTGCAGCAGCAACAGCAGCGGCGGCTCACCCAACGGCAACGGCAGCGGCGCCTTGGGGTTGCATCCACACTTGCACCACTCGGCGGCAGCTGCGGCGGCAGCTCATCACCTGAGCTCGCAGCACTCGCAGCTGCATCAGCATCACCAGGCGGCAGCAACAGCAGCAGCAGCAGCAGCACAACAGCAACAGCAGCAGCAGCAGCAATCCCAATCCTCTGCCTCACATCAGAGTCATCCAACAGGCTCGGGATCAGGATCGAGCTCTCTGCACGGCCCCACATCCCAATCGCAGTCGCATCAGCCGCACAGCAACGGCATCGGCCAGCAGCATCTGGGGGCAGCAGGTGGTCACAGTCTCGCCAGCTCCAGTGCCCCAGTGCACCACACGTCCACGTCCAGCACCACGAGCAGCGTCATGGCAGCCGCCGCCGCCGCCCACCTGCACCACAATTCCCAGGCGTCGCCCATCAGCAATCTGCACCAGAATATGGGCAGCCTCATGAACAGTGGCAGCAGCGCCAGGTGAGAAGCTTTCTGCACAGCACTGTATGTCTCAGGCAGTTTCCATCTATTAAGAATTCCTCAGTCATATTGAGTCCAATCATATATAATTAATTAATTTTTTACATATGCAGATCCTCAAACTGTATTTTCGATTTATTGCTTAAGGAATAAAGGCAAAAATTATTCCTAGTCAGTAAGCTAGGACAACCCATAATAATTAATTTAAAAAAAAAACGATTTGTTGTGGAGAGCATCAAATTGAGCTTTTGTGCCTCTAGTTCAGCTTGAGTTTTATTTTAAGCAAAAAATTAAACTCATCAAATAATGAATTTCCTTTAAGTTTAATGTTTTTGCTCAAAAATAATGATTTTTGATTAATTACTTGTAAGTAAATCAATTAAAATTAATCATTATTTCATAATTCTTTTAATAATGGAAAAAAGCATTCCAATGGAGCAAACAATTTGAGTATTACTTTCACAAATTCTTTAAACATTTTTGAAAGTTAAATAAAAAAAATGTTTAATTTATGTATTTTCCAGGGACCGCAAATAATGATTATTTTTATTTTTTTAACTAAAAAAATCACATACTTCTAGTGGACCTAGAAAAAAATGGTTTACACCAAAATCTTTATTTTTTCTTAATCTTTGCGTTTCCGTCATGATTTTTAAATTTATGATTTTTACGTTTTTCTTCAATGATAATAATTATTTTTGAGTAATTTTATAAAACTTAAGCCGTAATCATTATTTTTGATAAAAAAAAATAAAACTCAAAAATAATGATTATTTATGATTTTTACTTTTTTCTTCACTGATAATAATTATTTTTGAGTAATTTTTTAAAACTTAGACCGTAATTATTATTTTTGATCAAATATCAAATCAAAAATAAAAATCAGTTGAAATATATAATAAATAAATAATTTATTTTTTTTTTAAAAAATTTTAGAAAAAAAAAATTATGCTGGGAGGTAGCTTTATATTCCATTTATAAGAATAAAAAATAATATTGGCAAAATATTTAACCCAGAGGCCGTAAGTTTCTGCTGAGTTTTATTTTGAGCGAAAAAAATAAAAATCATAAATAATCATTATTCTTAAGTTTTATTTTTTTTTGATCAAAAATAATAATTACGGTCTAAGTTTTAAAAAATTACTCAAAAATAATTATTATCAGTGAAGAAAAAAGTAAAAATCATAAATAATCATTATTTTTGAGTTTTATTTTTTTTTTATCAAAAATAATGATTACGGTTTAAGTTTTATAAAATTACTCAAAAATAATTATTATCACTAAACAAAATTGTTAAAAATTAAAATATAATCATTACTAAGTAATTTTTATTATATAACTTATAATGATTACGGTCCCTGGTATTTTCTGTTGAAATAAAATTTAACTTGAACAGATTAATTTATTTGAAAGAACAATTATGTTCAAAAACATCTATGCACATTTATTTATTAGCCAGAGGAATTATGTATTTTCAACAAAGTATAATTTTGACATAGGTTACTTAGGATTTAATATATATGTATCACTTTTATGCTGATGCAAAAATTTTTTTCAATTTGATCTATTTCACAGCGATGTCTTTTTTAGCCTGATGATACAGAACACAACGAAGCGCCAGAACGAGGAGCACATAAAACGTCCAATGAATGCGTTTATGGTCTGGTCGCGTCTCCAAAGACGCAAAATAGCACAGGATAATCCCAAAATGCACAATTCGGAGATATCCAAGAGGCTGGGTGAGTGTTTTTATCAATTTATTCATTTTATTATTTTTTTTAAATTTATTTCTATCAGCTGCTTACCAACTTGTTACCAAAATGCGCTTTATTCTCACATTCTTGTTGATATAATAAGCCACAATAGGTGGGCTTTCCATAAGTACTTGGGTATGTTTGTAATCCGAAAACAATGAATGAAATCTCACACAAAACTAAATTAAGAGGCGGCACACGACCTGCCAATCTCCGCTCGCGCCCACTCTCTCCCGCTCTCTCTCTCACTCCCTGTTCGTGTCTCTCTCAGTTATGCAAGCTAAACTAATCAACGTTATATCACCCCCGACTCTCTAAAGTCGATTCGGAAGAATGACAAACCAAAAACACGCTCTCATCGCAACTGTCAAAACTGACAAGCGGCTGTCAAACAATTGCAGGAAGATCCCAAATCTTTGGAGAGGACGCTGTTCATTATGCCTGTCGAGAAGGGTTGTCACCCCCGCCCAGGCAACTTGAGCTGTGTTTTGGGTCTGTTACTTGCCAAATCATTGCCACCGCCTGCTGCACGATAAACGGCGAGTCGCCTGCCACATTGTCTCGCCGCTTAACTAGTTGCAAAGTTAAGTAGTTTATTTCAGCTCTTGGGCGTTGGCTAATCCCAGTCACAAAACATTCGCTGCTTTCTTATCGTCTGGTCTGGTTTGGTTTGCGGGGATTCAGGGATTCAGGGATTCATCTGGCAGAGTTTCCAATTCGCATCAAATTCAATTTCAATCACACACGCAGCCCGAAAGTGGCACGTGGCAAGTGACAGCCGAGATCTTTTAGCATAACAATGCAGGCAAAAAGACGATGCTCTACCTTTGGCCAACTCATGCATATTCGATGAGATGAGTTCAGTTCAGTTTAGTTCAGTTCTCGGCAGCATCTTCCTCTTCTCCTTGCCGCTAATCAGCCCTAAAAATGCTGTCATAACAGCGATAACAATAAGCCCATCGATAACACTGACTGAAGAAAGTTATTGCCACTCTCACACATACACACACACTCCGTTTTGGGGCAGCCATTTGCAATTTGTGCAATTTTTAATAAAACTCGACTGGGGCATCCTCTCACTCTCTCTCTCTCTCTCTCTCTCTCTCTCTCTCCCTGCCTCCATTCTCCACTTCTAGCACTTGGGAAATGACTTTTTCTTCTCTCTTTTTTCGTTCATTCTTCCGATTTTACCATTGTTTAAGCAAAAACAATGCAAATTAAACGCGACTCACTTGCAATGCAGTTGAGCGCAACAACAACAAAAACAAAAGGCGAACTCATTGCTGCACTTGAATGATGCCAGTGGGCGTGGCACAGCGGGGAGGCGTGCGAAGCAACTGGCATTTTAAAATTAACAGAAATAATCGACTAAAAGATACCACGTAAAATGGGCTTTTGAGCATTTCAGTTTGGAATTGCATATTTTATTTAGCAAAGATGTCTTGAAATTGAATTTTAAGTAGAATAAAATTAGAAATGCTTTTAATTTGAAAGATTTAACGATAATATTCATGTGAACAATTTTCGAAATTCAATAGTGATTTTCATATTTAAATTTTAGCTTTTTAAGTTCAAAATTTTTCACTTAACATACTTTAGTACATGGTATAACCAGGCAATGAGGGTTGCTGCAGCCAAATGGCGATTACATTTTTTTCACAGCCATTAAAGAGGATTTCTTAATCAGGCAATGGGACTCTCATCTCTCAAAAGCAGCCAAAGTTCAAGTAGCAAACCGAACCAATATATGTACGAAAATCGATGCGCAACAACAACAATGGGCTAAACACAATATACACTCCACAACAAACTTCAGTTTCGAAGTATTCATTTTTGTTTGTGGGTTGAATTTTATAGGAAGGCGCGAGCTTTTGTTCGCTTTTCATTTCACCTTTTTCTGTTGCTGTTGTTGTTGTTGTTTGAATTTAGCAAATCCATTATGTCAATTGACAGTTCTGTGTAATATTTGCTGTCAGTTGCAGCTTTTGTTGCGTTTCTTTTTTTTGAGGACGAGGAAGTCTCCAGTTGTCCTTGTGCTCAGCGCTAAGGACAAGGAGAGCGTGGGGCACAAGGAGGTGGTTCTAAAAGTAGGGTAACTCGCAAGGAAATCGAAAAGAAATATGCTCAAGTCTGCAATCTTTTGTAATTGACAGTTTGCAGCAATTGAAATCAGATTTGACATAATTTAAAAATATATTTTTGGGCTTTAAACTGCGTGGAATGTTATGTTATAATCAAAAGTTATACATTTTAGTTGTTAAATTTTAAATGTAATTTATTGAATACTCTTGGAAATGAAGTTTTTTATAGCCCGAAATAAGTTGCAACACCCGAGTGGGAATTGTGCTGAAATAATCCATTAACCATTTGCCACATTGAAACAAATGACAAAGTTTTGCACTTGAAAAGTTGCCCTGGCTTCAATTAAATGAATAAAATGCAAATAAAACGAGAAATGAAATAAAATGAAATACAGAAGGCTCATTATGAAAAATTGAGCTGAGAAAAGGCGCAAACAAAAAAAAAAACAAAAAAAACTGTGGCATCAACAAAAGCGCCACAAAAAATGGCGGCGCGAAAGCTACTTTTCACGAGCACACACATACAGACAGAGAGACAGAGAGAGGGAGAGAGAGAGTGAGCGAGAGTGAGCGAGAGCGAGCGTCGAGTGCTGCGTAACGGTAACTGGCGATGGCAACTCTGGAGAGCTCTTCAGACGCTGCCGTCGCCGTCGGCGTTGCCATTTATTTTATTATGCAAAACAAAAGGCAACAAAACCAACAAAAAAAAATATAAAATAAAATAAAAATTAAAAAAAAAAGAGAAGAGAAGAGAGAGAATTTGTTATAGAAAACATTTTTGTTGCGCGCGAGCTTAATTGAAATTGTAACTGTCATTAATTACTGTCTGGAAATTTGAATTAAACACAAAACAAACAATGGGCGGCAACAACAATAACAACAATTACAACAACAAACAACAGCAAAATGACATTCGTCTGTATTTTCTCTTTTCTTTTCGAAAATAATTGAAAAACCTGTCGAATCGGCAATCGAGCGCCTTTGGTTTGTTGTTGTTCTTATTTTTCATTCCGTTCTTTTTTTTTAATCAAGGACCTGTGTGTCCGCCCAGCTCCTGCGGGAATATTAAATAATGTTAAACACAGCCCCACGAGAAATGGATGGATTGACTAACTGACAGACTGACTGACTGACGGCTGCCGAACAATGGAGAAGACTTCGACTTCGACTTCGATTCGATTCGATTGCGACTCGGCACAAAAGGTCGAGCTCTCAAGCCTTTTACCCAAAACCTCCACCTTCCCATGAAGATGCTTTTGTTGCACAATAATGCGCAAACAATTGATTAGTTTGCAATTGGGGGAAAAAGCAAGCAAGGTTTTCCCCTTTTCCTTATGGGGTTGACGCCGACAACTCGCAGATCGTCCTGGCAATTGACAGGTGTGTGTGTGTGTCTTTGTGTGTGTGTGTATGTGTGTGTTGGGACAAGAGTTATCTGCAAGGAAGCTGAGTCAGCTTTTAATTACAGCACGCTCAATCAGCTAAAGCAAACAGAATAAATAAATAATTATCATTACTTACATAAGTAATAATTATGAGGAACATCCATGCTTAAAGGGAATACCATAACATTAACAGTGCCGATCTGTTGGTTAACATTAAGTTTACAGATTTAAACAGACTAATGAATAAATTGATGTGAAGTGGATATGGGTAATTCTCTTATGTCGTGAAAAAGTAAAAAAATAAAGCTTATAGGTTTTGATTAGCACTATAATTGATGCTAAGGTTAATTTTGGGTTATAATTCGTTTTCAAAAAAAATTTAAAAAAAACAACGCATTCGCACGCTACTCAAATAGAAGTAGTTTTTCGGTGACCAGCTCTAACACTGATTTCGGCAAACCATGAACGAATATTTTGATGCAATTAATTTTTAAATGTAATGCATTCATTTATGTAAAAAATGCTTTTCTGTCTGTTTCTGTCTCTCTTTTTTTAAATTATTAATCGAAATCAGCTCGAAATACTTAGTTAAATTAAACTTTCAATATATTTCTGTGAATTAAAATGGTTTATGTTACAATCTCACAAATAGTGTTAATGTAATCGTTAATATAAAAGCGGCCCATTTTCAAATTAAATGTTCAGGAAAATCGGCAGAACTATAGAAAAAGTGAATTTATTCTAGTGTATAATCTATAAGTTCATCCTATTGAATTTCGTTTAGTGTATATTGCTTACATAAATAACTTGAATATATTTCAATTTTACGTTTTTGGCCTTGGTTGCAGTTTAAGAAGTGACGAAATAATTAAAATCCCAATAATAAAATACACATAAATTAAAAAAAAGTGCATCACAGACTTTTTAGACTGAAGTAAAAAAAAAGAATCCCACACGAATTTAATATCTTTTCTAAGGATGATTCCAAATCCGAAGTGATTGTACAATAGTATGTCTTTCTCTTTGTAGCTAATCAAATAAAGTCCAACCAAATTGGGGTGTAAACAGAAATCCCTCTCAGGTCAAGTTATGAGTTCAGCTTGAGTGGCTGGCGCCCAACGAGGGGTAAACAGAGGCCAAAGACTCTCAAGAACAAATATCATAATCCCCTTTAAGCAGCCCAATTGTGGGGATGTGTGAGTGTGAACTACAGTTTGAGAAGTATCCCAAAAACAAGTTGAATTGGATGGAATATGTCAGTCGCCATGTTCAGTCCAATTGTAAACTGTGTGAACTACAAACTGCAACTGGAGCCGACTTTAGTTAAATATTTGCTCTGTGGTTAGCAGACAGTTGAACATTTTCCTGGGCTGCGAGTCGGGAAAAACTTGTTAATTATGCTTGAGGCCAGAGGCACTTTTGTGTGTAAGCACAACTTGCAACTGTCAGTTGCAACTTGGCTCTTGTACTCTTGTACTTGTTGTTTTTCATATCAATTATTAAGCTGGCTTGTCCACTCAACCAACTGAATGGGGATTGGGGGGGGATTGGGACAAGGGCCTCACGCCAGACACTGTCAATTGTCATCCCTTTGTGGCATGTCAATTCAGCAGTTTGCCCTCCTTAGTTTATTCAACTGAACAACTTGTAGATACTTCTTCCCAATCTCTCTCTCTCTCTCTCTCTCTCTCTTTCTGCCTCTGTCTCGGTCTCTGTCTTGGTCTAACTGTCCGTTCGTCTTGTTTATTATTATGTGAATTGTTCCCCAGCTATTATATATAGTCTCTAGTCTATAAGGTGTCGTACCCAGGAGCTGAGTTGCGCATTTGATGGCCAGTTGCCACTTCCACTTGCCACTTGCTACTTGCCACTTGGACGGCCTGTCAATGTATCTATAAATTAGTATTTTAGCAGCAGCTGCCAGTTAAGACCAGCTACTTTCATTATGAGTGCGTCCCCAACTTCCAACGTCACAGTCAGTGTTGTGGTGGGCGGTTTTTTGTTGTGGGCGTGCCACTTGTCTAGTCTTTGGGGCACAATTGTGCTTTTGTTTGGCATTTATTGTTATAGTTTTTGTCTGTGCAGTCTGTATACATATGTTGTGCGTGTGTGTGTGTGAGTGTGTGTGTGGGCCATATTCGTTTCTTTTAAAGCCCTGTCAATGTCCTGAGTGTTGCTGTTAGCTTGTCATTAGTATTGGGCCCCACTATTGTTGTTCCATTGTTCCACAACAATGCAATTTGTAGAGCTCGACAGACACTCAAAATTACACGTTAGAACTAATTACTGTAGTGAATACCCGAAAATCCATTGGGTATTTATTTTTCTTTTCCAATTAAATTACTTAGAGTCTGTCATATATTTTTGGGGATAGCAAAAACGATTAGTTTATAACTTATATCTAAGGATTTTGTTTCTTGAAATTCTTTTAAAGCAAAAATTTATAAAATTTTTAAATGAGAGCAATATAAATATGAATGCTTTTGAAGTTCTTAGAAAGAATAAAATAATTTTATTTTAAATAAAAACTCTAAAAACTCAACTCTATTAAGCTGCAGCCCTAAAAATCTTATCGAATTTTAAAATTTTTATGCATTCTGCCTAACTTAAATATTCTTTGTTTAAAAGACGATACAAATTCGTAAATCTCTATCGCTTAAAATTACGAAAAATGTATAAAGTCTAAGGCCCGTTTTTTCAATGTCTAAATAAGGTATTTGACAACTATTGAAATGAAAATTTTACGTAAAATGTATAGAAATTAATGTCAAATTTGTTCCTATATGTTAAATAGACTTTATATGTATATTAAAAAAACGGCCATAAAATTCATTTTGTAAAGTGTATTCTATCAGTTGCTCAGTGTTTCTCTCTCTCCTAAACCGGCAAAAAGTTTTTAATATAATTCTAGAAACATTCAAATTCATATAAGAGTCTTAGGGCCGGTTTTTCGAAGAACATACATTTAAAGTCTATGTAACATATTGTAACGAATTTGACATTAATTTCTATAGATTTTACGTCAAATTTTCATTTCAATAGGTATCAAATACCTTAATTAGACATTGAAAAAACGGATCTTAATCAAGTATGTAATTTCATATAAAGATATCCATCTTTCTGATTCTTAAAGACACTCTGTCTGTGTCTCTGTCTATATACATACATATATCTTTCTCTCTGTTGTTTCCTTCACATTAATAACTCGAAGTTAAGCGCAGCTTAGAACAGCATTTCCACATTCAAAGACTCATTTGTAGCAAATAAGTGAAGGACTCTTTGTGGCAACAACACGGATATTCCGTCGCTTCCCTCCATTCCCTTCGGGTTCCCTGTACCTCATCCGAGGAGCATTTCAGGCATTATCAGCAGCCTTGTGACACATGTCATTATAACATTTTACATTAACTTAAAAACATTTGCAATTTCTGTGAATACAATGAGTGAAGGCCCCACACACACACACACACAGAAGCTGGCACTTGCCACTTATGAGTATGTGGCACGTGTATATGCCACGTACATTCATCCATGCAACATAAGCACACACAAATACAGAGACAAAATGTGTATCATGCTCTCGCTCCCTTGTTGAGCTCGTTGGCGGGAGAGACAGAGACAGGAAGTCGGGACAAAAGCACGCCCCCAAATGGGCTCAAACCACCTGCTGGTTTTGGGCCATTATCGTGCAAGGACTCGCCAGAAAGTCCTCGCTCTGAGACGGGTGAGAGCCAAGCTGACTGAACTGACAAACAGGCAACGAGACAACACCACAACAACAAATGACAATGCCAAAACTGGCAACAATGGTGGCCAAATAGACAAGGACAGACTGGCAATAGAGTGAGATCAAGAGAGAAGGAGACCGAGATGGGAATAGAGATAGAGAGCCAAAGGAAGAGATGACAACAACATTGATTGGTATTTGGTATCCTTCTTGTTAGTGCAGACAAAACAAGTTTATACTGCTGTGTGTGTGTGTGTGTGTGTGTTTGGAAATTATGTTTATGTGCGTCCAATTCTGAGGCAGGTTGCCATGAGTGCGTCTCTCATTGTGTTGCCACATTTAGTACAAAAGCCTCAAGTGCCCCAACCTAAAAGTATCTAATGGATTAACGACTTTTCTCACATTTAATACTCGAATCTCAAAACTGAAACTTGTCTCGTTTATCTCGATTGCAGGTGCCGAATGGAAGCTGCTCACCGAGGAGGAGAAACGTCCCTTTATCGATGAGGCCAAACGTTTGCGGTAAGTTCTGTTTGTCCCGTTGTCCCGTTGTCCCTTTGTCCCTTGCACTCCTTACACTCCCCTCGACTGCATCTGTATCTTGTATCTGTCTTGTTGTACAGCGCCATGCACATGAAGGAGCATCCCGATTACAAGTATCGACCCAGACGCAAGCCCAAAGCTCTGAGACGGGATGGCTACCCATATCCCATGCCATATCCATCGGTGCCAGTGGAGGCGTTAAGAGCAGGTAAGCAAGATTGGGCCTATTATCTAGAGTTCTATAGAAAATTCCAAAGAAACAAATGCAAATAGAAATTTTATTAGTAAAAGAATTTTATAATCAAATTTCTAGGATACAAAATAATAATCATATGAATTTAATTAATCTTTTAATATACTTATAACATTTTAATTGAACAAATATACTTCAATCCCGAAAAGTAATAAAAATAATAACTAAAATATTAATAATTGAAAAAAAAAAAAAAACAATTCAGAGCCAGAAAAGTGTGGAAAGAACCATTTCAAGTGCGTTACTAATAATTAACATAACAAATTTAAAGGAGTTACTAATACTTTGGAATACTGCTTTAAAAGTTATTAATTGAGTATATTTGTGTGGTAACCAAGTATAAGTTCAAAATAAAAACAAAGGGGAAAGGATATAGTCGAGCTATTTAAATGTGCATAAAATATTTTTTATTGCTTACTTTTAGGCACTTATTTGGCTAGAAACTTAAAACAGCCATTACCACCATTCTATTTGTCCAATCTTGTTGAGATTTAGTAGGATAATAGACAATAATAGTAGTTAATGTTAATTACAAAAAACAAAAAAAAAATATCTATAAATTTTGAAATCAACTTTATCTGCGTTGGGTTTATAGAAATCTGTGTGCCAAATTTGCAAATGGCTAAATCGACTCGACTGTTGATTCTGATCAAGAATAAATATGCTTTATAGCAGCTATCGGCATAGGAAACTTTCGTGGTGACTACGCTGCCGTACATGTCGCCGCTACGATTTGTTTCTGTTACGTCGCTGTTATTCCGCTGTTAGACGAATACGTAAATTCCTCTGTTACTAACGTAATGCAAACATACGAATGTGTAGATGCCGACCACTGCTTTATAGGGTCGGAGACGCTTCCTTCTCCCTGTTACATACGTTTCAACGAATACCATATGCCATTTCACTTACTTTTTCATAGTTTTGTCAGTAAGCTCTAGCTTTTACTGACTAAAAATCCATTATAAATCTGTATAACATGGATTCAAAAAATTCTATGTCTGGAACTTTAACAAACCCAATTAAAGCCGCACTCTTTCAGCAAACAAAACAACAACTGCCACAATAAATTAGAGTCAGAGCAATCAAAAATAGTAAAACTATGCAAAGTAAGCAGCTTGTTTTATGAGCTTCACACAAGAAAAATGCAAATGTGGCACGACATGTGGCATAGTCGGTTGCCCCACCCAGAAAGGGGACGTGGAGTACTGAATAAGAACAAGAACAGGAGTAGGCAAAGAAGTGAATGAAAATATGACAAACTATCCGCACACTCGACTGGTTGACTGGTTGTTGCTTTGTTTATGACACTCCCAAGAGAGGGGGGAGAGGGGGCTGATGGGTTGTGGGTGGGTGGGTGGCAACTAAAGGAAACTACAGGGCAGAACGACCCGTTCGCATGTCCTGACAAACTGTGAAGTCATCATCCTGGCTTAACAACTCATTCGAATGACAGCAGAGACAGACAGACAGACAGAGTGAGAGAGAGAGAGAGAGAGAGAGAGAGAGAAGGACCCACAGCACAAGCATAAGTTACCATTCATGATTTCACAATCCCCCACCCCCTACCCCTACCCCTACCAGGGGGTGGCACTTTCACATAGTTCTCTCTCTTTCTCTCGCTCTCTATGTATAGTTTTCACAGCGGGTTGGAGGTTTTAAATTAGCATTTGTCACGTTTTTTGTCTTTTTCTTTCCACTGCTTTTCCTCCTTCTCCTCTTTTCCTGCTTTTTGGCTAAATTTAACGCTAGTTTCTTGGGCAGCAAATTTGTGCGTTGGCGGTTCAGGTTTAAGGATCAGTGGCCCACAGGGTCTAAAGGACAAAGCCAACCATGTTGATGATTTATGCGCTACGGAAATGATAATAAAAATGATGGGAAATGCGTAATAAATAAAAGGAATTAGTCCTTAGCCTGCTTGGACTTGCGCTTCAATGCACGCGGCACAATGCTAACTTGGCTCAGAGCGAAAGAAATGGAGACAGCCGGGACGGGGTAGAAGATGACAGCAATATGGGCAACTGTGGCATGCAACAGCCGTCAATGATAGAGAATGGAATTAAACAATACACAATGCAGAATTATATTCTCGATGTGTACTTTGAATACACAAGTAAAAATAACCCTATTGAAAATAAAAATAAAATATTTAGTAAAAATTTAGATAAAGTTTATATAGACGCAATGGCAGCTAAGAGTGGGAAGTGGAGACAAGGAATGAACTTTGAACAAAGAGAAAGTCTCACAGTAGAAAAAGATTCCAAGTCGATTGATTTATCATCAAAATTTTATACATTTAGCAAATTATTATTTTTATTCAATTAGAAAATTGCATTTCTTTCAACACTGACAAGCTTTTCCATACTTACAAATCTTATATGTAGATTTTTGCATTTCAATTTTACACTCGATTCACAGCTTGGATTTACACCTCCATTATAAATCATAGACGGAAAAATATTCAAAAATGAAATGTTTGCTTCTTAGGTTTGTTAATCTACATTGTAAGTTAATTTTTTAATGCCGAATTCCACAAAAGTCTCGTTTGTATTTTTGATTGTATTGTCAATTTGTTGAAAGAAAAGAGAAACAGCTACCAGTTAAAGTTCCAAGTTTTGGGCAGTACCTAATCCTCTATTATGTGGATTAACAATAGAGATGATGCCATCTCGAAATGTCGCTACTTGAGATGGTTGTCTTCTTTTTTTTTTTTTTTTTTTTGAGAGCCGCCTTTCAACTTGTTGTTGTCTAAGCAAATTTAATTGCCACAGCATCCAGCAATTTAAACAATTGCCATGAATGGAGTCGTAATCGTAATCGTTATTTCAATAACTCTTTCAATAAGCGGCGCTTGTAATTATCGAAACGCCGTTTACAACAGGTCTGAGAGGGTTAAGAGGGCTAAGAGGGTTAAGAGGTACAGCTGGTCGACTACCGTTTAGGGCAATTGGTAGTTACCGCTTCTGCTGCTGTTGACTATCTATCAGATACAAACTCGGACTCTCTACTCAAGCTGAAATAGCTGATTCAGCGCACAATTATCGAGGAGTGAGAGAGAGGGGGGGCAAGGAGGAGAGTAAAAGAGTTAAACGCACAAAAGCGGCGCAAAATATTTCGAGTGGCAATTATTTGAAGCAGACCCAAAAACCATTGTCATAATTATTGTAAAACTTATTTCCACAGATCGTTTCATATTTTTGTTTTCTTGGACCTTCTTTCACTTGCAGGCATCTCGCCGGGCTACTTCGCCCCCGGGCCCACAGCGGCCGCCTATCACCTGGGCAGCCATCTCTCGCAGACATCGACGCCCAGCTCAACGCAGGTGAGTTACCAGTTACCAGTTACCAGTTGCCAGTTGCCAGTTACCAGTTGCCACTGTTGAACCCGTAACCGTGTTCGAACTCAGGCCTGTCCCTGAACAGTAGCGAGTCCAATTATTGAAATATTGAGGAGTCTCCTTAATAACATAATTACACACACCCCGAGCAGACGCCCACTTTAAAAGGCGGAAAACGTGGCCAACCCATGACTAAGCGTTAAGCTGCCACAACGATCTCCGCTCGGATCTGATCCTGGCCCAGTTAAGCAAACTGACATGTCATGCCATGGACAAGGATTTGCCCACTAACTTGTCATTACACATTTAGTCCTTTTCTCCTCCTTCCCAGTAAAATACAACAACAAACACCACAGACAGGTGCGACACCCTAACCAGAAGAAATAAAAAAAGAAGCACCCTCCTCTGCAGGCCAACAGCTGCGAGGCAAGGCGTCACAGAAAAGAAAAGCAAACATCAACAAAAAATTGGCAATTAAAACTTAAAACTGGACAAGGTGGGCGTGGCCAGTGCCGCCCTTTTGGAGCCCCGTTTGGAGCTCCTCGTGTCGTCTTGGGTTTATTAACAACCCATTAAAAGCCATGACTGTTGGCTTGGCTTTGTTGAACTTGGCTCTTGGCTAACACTGAGGCCTATTTGAGTCCGTGATTGATGTCTGTGGCTGCTTGTTGCGGGTGTTGAAAGCCCTGGCATTAACTCTCAACTCGCTTCTTCGCTTTTGGGTTAATAATATGCCTCTGCACTCAGACCTCGGACCATAATAATAGACCAAGTTTAAAGGCAGCCAACGTGCGAGTTTCTCAAATTGAAATCTCTATAGGGAAATTGCATTGTGGGCGGAATAGAAGTCGGCATTTATGATTTCATCAACTCAGCGCCTCCTTCTCTCTGTTTTGCCTGAGAAATTGAGCATACAGAGAACCATATTCAAAGACATTCCAATGGCTTTGAAATAGAGTTTACAAATGAGGCTGTGTTTATTTAGCAAACTTTCAATAGGATTTTATAGTTAAAAGTGAAAGACTTTCCGCAAGAGAACGCAAATCTTTATGGTGATCTTGGTAAAACTTGTACACTGAAAAAAAAGACCAAATTCTATAATCATGAACATTCATCTCAAATATTTTGTTCTTAAAATAAGAATATTTTAATACCAAATTACTCAAATAATATCTTAATATTAGAATAAAATTCTCAAATTTAAATGTTTTGTTTTTAATAAAATTCCATTTTAAGACCAAATTACTAAAACTAAGAATGTTATTCTAAAAATCGTAAGCTCTTAATATAAGAATAAAAATCTTAGATTTTAGATCTTTTTCTCTTAAAATAAAAACAAAAATCTTAAAATGTCACTTTTTGAGACTTAGAATTCACAACTGGTTCTGGCGTCTCAAAGATGACATTAGGCCTGGATAGCTGGTCAAGTCGGCACAACTTTACTGAGGATAGAGCCATACTCCTTGTGTATTGTTGTTTGTTGTTTAGTGTCATATCGACGTTACTAGACCTCAAGTTAACTAAAAGATACTTCATTCTTTTTAAAATGTTAAGAAGCTTAATCTTTATTTGAGACTTTTTGTCTTGAGTACTCAAAACTTTTTGATTTATAAATAAGAACATATAATCTTAAAAAATAATAAGTTTTATTCCTATACTAAGATTTGTAGTCTTAAAATATAAGAATGATTATCTTAAAAAAAACACTTGTTCTTAATTGAAAAGTTCTTAGAATCAAGATGGGTTTTCTTACTTTAATTTTTTAGACCAAAGTTCTTAGTTCTGAGACCAAAATCTTGATATTAGATCCTTTTTTTTATCAGTGTAGTAAAATTCTACAACGAACAAGTTCCCTATTGCATAGATAAATCCGCCAATTTGTCGTAAATTATGAGACAATCTCACAGAGCCACTGCATTCCCAACCAAAAGTGTATTGATATCTTTTAAATGATCTTAAATTTTAGGATATTGAAACTGTTTAAAATAGATATCAGCTTTCTGCTATTTAAACAAACTGACTTACAGTTTAGAAATAAAAAAGATTTCATGATTTCATGGTTCGAACAAAGTTGGCTAAGTCATGCTTTACTCACTCAATTTGTATCACAATTTCGGCACGTTTTTCCCTATTAACAAATTACTAGGAAGCCCAAAAAGGGCCCTGTTTGCACAGGTGAAAGTGAATGCCAGCGACATTTTAACCACCTGCCCCGGTCAGGCCAGTATGAGTACAGACCTGTCCCAGAGCTCAGCTGATCCCTGTAAAACCACTCGTAACCAAAGAGCTAAATCAATTAACTGTTGAAATAATAATATAATTGAGAGGATGAAGGGAAGGCTAACTCAACCGAAATCCAAACATAAACTCTGCCTAAATCGCTGTGCATCAAAATATTTACCAATCCACACTAATTCCCAATTGGGCGCAAATCAAATCAAATCAAATTGTAATCCAAAACGCTTTCGGGCCAAAAACATACACACACACGCACACACAAACAGTGTCTGTTGGCGCTGAGCTTGTTGTGGATAATGACGATGATGACGATGATGATGATGACGATGACGATGTGTTAACAACATAATTATAGCCCAGAGCAAAGTGTTCTGTGAAAGGGGGAGCAACCCCTCGAAAGAAAGCAACCACTCAAAACAAAACGGAAATGAAGCACAAACAACCCCTAACTTCCATTTGAACTGAGTTACAGTCCCATTCCCATTCCCGTTCCCAGTTCTTTCCGAACCCATTCGTAAGCCCTGCCAACTGGTGTCGCAATGAAAAACGTATTGCAAATCAAATAAAATTAAACTGAGACGCGTCGAGATGAGAGAAGAGAAGAGAAGGAGAAGTTATTCTCCTGCTTCTCCGTGAGGTTGTGTTCATGTTGCATCCACAATTAGTTGGTCAAATAAAGCCGCAAAAGTGTTAAACAATTTGCACTAACCAAGGGGTTCCACTCACACTGTTAACTAAATAAATAACAATTAAAATAATCGCTACTTGGAAACTTTGGTAACCTTTTAGTTACATAGCCTAGACAGGTGAAATTGATAAACTGATTTGTATGCAGCTCAAAAGAAACAATGTATTATAATTAAAAAATAACAAGTGGGAAAGGCTATACTAGTCAAGCGCCCGACTGTAAGATACCCGTTACTTATTTTAATAAACATTGAAATATTTTTTATTGAATGCTTTTAGGCACTTATATTTTTTAAAAGCTTTAATTAGCCCTTTCTATTTGTCCCCTTATGTTACGATTGAGTAGAATGATAGGTAATAATAGTAGCTAACGATAATTAGTAAAAAATTATTAATATCTTGGTAACTGTGAGTGATGTCTGTTTTTGCGATTTACGGAAAGGGGCGTGGCAAAAAGTTGAAATATACTTTACCTGCGTGGAGATTATAAAAGTCTGTGAGCCAAATTTGGTTGTTCTAGCTCTTATAGTCTCTGAGATCTAGTTGCTCACACAGACGGACAGACGGACATGGCTATATCGACTCGGCTGTTGATGCTGATCAAGAGTTTATATACTTTATTGAGTCGGAAATGTTTCCTTCTCCCTATTACATACATTGCAACGGATACAATATCCCCTTTTACTTATTTTTATAAGTAACGGGTATTATAATATCTTCTTCATTATTCAGATTATCTGAATTTAGGTTTGGTTGTTCAACAGACAAAAACTAAGATTTTTATCTTTATTTTTGATGCTGAATTGATATGGTTATGTATTTTACTTAATTATTTTAATTTGGGTATTTTTTGTTTATTACTCAAAATTAGCAAATAAATGTATGTAACATACAAATCCACGTTAACGTCAAATCGACTTCCATTCTTTGAACATTCAGCAAGCCTAATTTTTTTCTTCAAAAATAATAAGGCTTTTATCTGAAAATAGGTTTAAGCGTACTCCCAATGAAATGAATTTTTCAGAAAATTTCATTGAAATTCACCAATCTGAACGCGAGCTGCATCAGTTTAAACGTGAAATTTTGGATGCGAATGTAACGTCCGTAACTTAGGATTATCCCATATGTATTTGTGTCTCCCGAGTGATTCTTCAGCGACATCTCATTCTCAATTTGGATTCAGAATGGATTCATTGTTTTTTTATACTTTCATCATCTCATGCTCTGTTTCTACATCTCTTATGAATGTTGCAGGCCACACTCTCGGGCCAGATGGACAAGTTTGCTGCCTTGGAGCGCAGTTCGTATCTGAGCAACGCGGCAGCTGCAGCGGCGGGAGGTCAGGCGAGTGCTTACAGCGCCTATCTGGACCCCAGTGTGCTGACCAAGGCGTACTTCGACTCCAAGATGTATCAGGATCGTGCCAACTATGCCTTCGATATCTCCAAGATCTATGGCGCCCAGCAGCACGCGGCCGCGCATCATCAGCAGCAACAGCAGCAGCAACAGCAGCAGCAACAACAGCAACAACAGCAGCAACAGCAGCAGCAACAACAACAGCAGCTGCTCATGGCCAGCAGTGGAGCAGGAGGCGGAGGTGGGGGGAGTGCGGGTGGCAGCTCGCACAACAACAACAGCAGCAGCGGACTGGACGATCGCGATGCCACGCCCCAACTGGACGCGGGCGGGGGAGTTGAGGCCAAGCCGCATTTGCACTCGCCCAGCGACGTCGGATTGGACTATGCCCATCAGTATGCCCAGCAATATGGCGGACAGTTGGCGGCCAGTGCTGCTGCTGGCGTCGGAGTGGGCGTGGGCGTGGGCGGTGGTGCAGCTGGGGGCGGCGGTGGAGCTGGTGGCGCCACTGACTTTCGTCGACCGCTGACGGTCATCTTCTGACCACCATCGTCCAACGGTAGCGAGGAGATGAACTTGTCTATGACTTAGGAAATGCGAGATTAAAGTTAAATGTAGCCAACTTTACAGTTAAGCCTCGAGTTGTAAACTAATCATAAGCTTTGTTAAAACGAACAGCACGAGCAGCTGCAGCCGAAGGGGGAAAAGGTGCGAGGAGGAGAAGAAGGAACTGACGAGAGGATCACGAGAGGATCATCTGAGGATCTGAGAGAGTGCGAGAGAACAACGAGCGGTGCAATTTTTTATGTTTTAAACGCTGAACGAAGTGCATAGCATAAATTTAAATGTATTTAAATTCTACACATATACAACAACAACACAAACACAAACAACAACACATACAAATACAGCAAAATACAAGAAAACAAAAATACAAACAAAAATGCAAAAATAAAATGCGTATTGTCATAAGCCGTAAATTGTTGACACACACACTCTTATAAAAGGGATTGCGGGTGCAGACACCCTATTTATATCGCGCTTTAATAGGATGGTCACGACTAGCAGTTATCCTGTAGTCTTTAAATTGATTGCTAAATAGATTTTTGGCTGATATGGAAAAGATAAGTAACATCATCTTATATCATTTTTTACAAGGGAACAGCTTTAATAGGGTGGCTTCGTCTAGCAGTTACCCCGTAACGTTTAAATTGATTGCCAAAATGCTCTTTAGCTGTTATGGAGACGATGTACAGTGAACCACTAATGTCCTCATACACCATAAATATGTCAAATTTGCGTGAAGTAAAGATGTTTTTATGCGGGTTTCTTATATTAATATTTTATATTTTCAATATTTAATTTTCACTTAAATTCAGTTCGAATGATCTAAAAATTTGTATAACAAATTGGGTATTCAAGAAAAACTTTAAATTTTTAAAAAAGTCAACTTTTCAAATTTTTTCCATAATTTAAAATAAAAAAAATATTTTGAAGCCGAAAAATTCTTCAAACAATTCTAAGAGTGACTGCAAAATAAATGTTCAAAACTCTCTTACTGAAAGTTGCTAAAAAAAAAACACGTTTTGTTTGAAAACCAAAACCAAAATTTTAGCAATTTTCAAAATATTTCTATTAGAATTGTTTAAAGAATTTTTCTGCATCAAAATTTTTTTTTTTTAAATCGAGGAAAAAAATAAAAACACACTTTTTCGAAAACTTAACATTTTCTGTGGGTACTTAATGAGTTTGTCATTTTTGTATCATTCGAATGGAATTTAAGTGAATAAAAGATTAATATAAGAAACCCGCATGAAAACATCTTTATTATCGCAAATTTGACAAATTTACTGGTTCACTGTAAATAATTAGTATTCCTACAATAAAGTTGAAGTTCCATAACTCGAATTTCTCTGTAACTTGAGCTAAACGAGTTTCAGTAAAATGAATAAACTTAAGAAAACGAACTCTATAAGTCGAAAATCTCCATAACTTAAACTTTTCGTTTGGATAATAGGGATTCGAGTTAAGGAAGTTCAACTGTATATGAAATTCTTTTCAGCAACAAACTGATCAAACTGCCCTTGGCAAAAAATGGCCAGTCTATCTTGTAATTGCCCTCAATTTAATTTTTAATTAATTGCAAACGTGTGGAAGGCAGGGGGTGTGGAGTATGAGGGGTAGCCCTGATTTGCAGGGGTTTTTGCTAATGGTTGACAAAAGTCAAGCAGGCGCAAAGCGTTAAACGCCTTCTAATTAAGGCAAGTTCCTGTGGCTGAGTCCTTCTGGCCAATCAGGACGTGCGCCTGTTGACAAACATACGCGAATCGCGATTTCGTTTGCTCAAGTAGCGGCAACAACTCAGCGAAATTACCGGTAGCCACTAATTAGTGCGAATCAAGGTGCAGAAAGGTGAACAAATCTCGACAAATTTAATTAATTTCACACCGTTTTGAGCGCCTGCCGCAATTAGCGACATATTTTGTGGTCTTTGTTGGCAAAGGGGAATTAAACTCTTCACACAGCGGCAATATATCAAAGCTAAATAAATTAGTTTTAAATGTGCCTGTGTTGCCTGCATTGAAGCCATAGATGGAGACCGCTTTGATGACTTGCCAGTTAACCACACAGATGGCACTTTGCTTATCGGGCCAAGATAGTTCCACAAAATTCTGATGGTGGTTCAAGCTGAGTTGTTACATTGCTCTTGCCATAGGTGGCGCCAGCTTGAAACGGTTATGTTGACCCAAAACCCGGTTGCCGGGCAGCACTCTTCGTGAGCCTTAATGCGAATGATGGGCAGCACTTGTTAGTAACCCTCAAACGTCCGATGGGCAGCACTGCTCATGCAGCAAGCTACATCCAAGCGCTTAAAGCGACATCTAAAGTTGGTTTTTGATGCTATTCTGATAGTATTGAGGCGCGAAAATTTGAAATTTTAAATTTTCAAAAATCAATTACATAAAATTGAAACACAATTTGATAAAAAGAACAAAATCCAAAAATTTGTTATATAATTCAGTTCAATCTAAGATTGGTTTGGTGCAAAAAAATACTAAAAATAAGAGAATTATAATTTCGAGAGAAATTCAACAAAAACTCTGGTAAAATTTTCAAAATTTAGAGGCTCGAGAAACTGTTATAACATAGCAAGTAAATGGCGCAGAAAACGTTTTTATCACAGTTTAGCAAAGAGCTGCTTATTAAGGTGAGTTGAGGTGAGAATAAAGAGAGAGAGAGAGAGAGAGAGAGAGAGAGAGAGAGAGAGAGAGAGAGAGAGAGAGAGAGAGAGGTAGAAATAGTGACAAATGCGCGAGCTCGCAGTAAACGTTGAATGAGCGAGAGCGCTGGCTGCTGTGATCAGTGGTGCCAGATTAGCTTTTTACCCGTCAAATTTGGCTTTTTTCAAAGGCCATTTGCCAGTTAAATTTGCAAACAGCGGGAATTCTGTTTTTTTTCTTGAAATGCTTAGAATGAGGACAACATTGATGAAATTATTAACATTTAATGAATAACAGAGCTGCTGCTGTTCAAATTGTTCAGTTTCTGTCTGGGCAACTGATTTTTTGCACTAACTCTTCTCCTCTCAGGAGAAAATGCAGGAATTAATGATTAAAAACAGCTTTTCTTTTCAAACAAAAGTTGTCAACACTCTGTGATTGCGAAAAATAGTTAAATATGATGGCCGATTTATTGCAATGTGGCTACACATATATCCGTCTCTTTCCCATATTTGCACTAATGGCAATGTAAAGGCTTATGGACGAGTTTCAGCTAATAAAGGGGAAAATACAACTATGCAAATAAATATGTACATGTACAATGTACATGCAAACATAATTAATTATAAATTAATTTTATTTTAAAGGGCAACAACAAATAAAACTCTGTTGCACTTTATTTTTGAATAAATAAATTCACATAAATCATAATTGTTTAGTGGTTTCTGCGGTCGCTTAGCAATAATTAATTTTATTTATAAACAATAATTTCATCTTCTGTTCAGTGTGATTTTTGCATTTGCTAAGTGAACAACATATTTATCAGCAGAAATGGAAGATCTCAACATAGATGTCTTGGACCTTATATACAAGGAGTTAGTTGAACTGAAAGATCAACTGAATCTGGCAGCGGTCCATCCAAATCTAAGCGAAGCATTTGCGTATCACAATCGCCGTCGATTCAAAGAAATCTGTTTTCAAGAATTTGAGAATTTGGAGCAAAAATATATTCATTTGATTCTACAACATTGTGGCAGAAACGTGAAAGCCCTGCATGATTATGGCCATGAAAAGTCTGTTGAAATTCTGCAGTTGGCTCTACAGTATTGTCCCCACTTGGAGAATTTAACAGTTTTCATAACTCCCGGAAATTTAAATCAAATCGAGAAAAACGTAATCAAACTGAAATCACTAAAAGCCATTGAAATAAGACGCCAGAACAATGTTCCCAATATAAATGACTTGGTGACACGTCTTCCGTGGTTCACACATATTCGTAAGATACAACTCTACAATGTAATATCGACTTTAAACATAAAGGATACTGTTTCCATTATATGCAATAATTTATAATGACTCTATTTTAGTTCTTGGAGTGATGAACTTCAAATGAGAGACTGTTTTTACAAAGGATAAAACACATATACGCAGAAAGTATCTGGTTATATTTGAGATGTGCATTTGTATCTGAATAAAAAGTGTCTGTGTAGGTATACAGTGTAATTTGTTATATGCATAATAGTTTTTACTTATTTTATTTAAAATTGTAATTAGTTTATTTTTTGTCGACTAAATAGATATAAATACCAGTAGGTTTTCTTAAATTTGAATCTGTATCTTTATGTCAGTATCTGTTAATCCCTGTCCATAGATTAGTACCTGTTTCTGTATTTATTTTATATCAGTTTCTTCTTTGTAAAAGTTATAAATTTATTTATTTATTCCATTATTTTATTTGTAAGGATATTCATATAAATCAAAGCCACGACCAAAATGTATATAACTTATTTAAATAATATAAATACGATTAGCTAATTTTATAGTGTCCATAATTTGTTTTCTGCTGTTGCTTCACTTTGCTAGATTTTTAGTCATTGAAGTCGGATTGAAGTCGCACACATCCTGCGATTGTCCAGTGTGACACCCTACTGTCACCCCTCTACAAAGTGGCACTCGCACTGTTCACCCCCACGCAACCCTTTTCCTCTGGGCAACTCGGGGCTCATTTAAAACACAAATCACGATTAGCGAGCCACATTTCCATTTTCGGCCAAAAACTGGCACCCACATGGCAATTCAGACGATGGCTGCAACTCCTCCATAAATTATTGCAGCCAAACAATGCGTCGAGTTGGAGGACAATGCGGTTGGCAGGAGGACAGTGGAGGCAGCCCGAGAGACTGGGCGACCGTCGTAAAAAGTGCTACGAAAATACCCAAAATTATGGCAATCACATTCTCGTATGTGCAGAGTGAGGGCGGGGAAGAGGTCCTCAGTTTGGTGCCTCGGCTCATTGTCCCCATGATGGGAATAATAGAGCAGCCATAATGTCCATTATGCGAGAACAAATGGCAGCTGGCATAGTGTGCCAGGACACGATAACACTTGACGACACCAGGAGCAGCAGCGGGAGAGGAACTCTCACAAACAAGGAGAAGAAGAAGCCAAGTCAAGCCACCAGTTGCTGGCCCATTGTTTTGGCCATGTGCCTTGGCCAATAAAATGCATTCAGCTCGCATGCAAAACAAAAACGATAAAAAAGCCGTCACCATTGAGAACGCGTCTAAGCAGCCGCAGCGCCATCCACGGCTCCCACTCCGCCCCAGCATTGTCTATGCCATTGGCCAAAAGCGACACTCGAGCCGTCGACATGCGCGCAACGTTGTTGCCACACGCCACATGCCACACACAAAAGGAGGGCGCCAGATGTGGCATGAACTGGTTGGTTGGTGGAGTTGGCCGGGTGGCAAGTTGATAGCGCTGCCATTTTATTGCCAACGGTCTGGGTAGGCATGCCCTCACCCCCACCCCCCTAGTACACTACCATCCCCCACCTCCACACACTCTTTTCCATTCTGGCCAAAAACTCTACACGGCAACTGCCGCGACTGGAGAGCGACGCATGCGCACAATTTAATTTCTCCATTTTGGCGCCACATATTATTTGAATAATTATTATAGTGAAAGTTCTTGAAAACTGGTAGATTTTTGCAAGAAACTTTGAAGTAGCTGTAAATGGAGTAGTAATAGTAGTAGTAATTAGTTCAATTCTTTACAAAAATACTTTCAGTTTTAAATATTAATATTACATATTACCTATGTATCTTCCAAGTTTTACTAATTAATATTTGCTAAATTATCCTTAAATTTTGTAAACAAGCTATTTTTGGTAGAAGTTTATTAAGTTAAGTTAATAACATAATCAGCGGTTTCGGTCACGGTTTCGGTTATGTTCGCATTTAGGTTTTCTGTTATCGGTTACGCAAAATTTTTGATTAAAGGTTTCGTAACGGGGAACCGGTTTTTGTATGTTTCGGTTTTGAAATAACGGTATGGTTTCGGTTTTAAAAAAAAATTTGTTTGCAAAAAATATAATTATTTTAATAATATAAGAATAATAATTAAAAATGCATCACTATTTTTAATGTTTCTTTCACACATTTATTTTACAAATTCTTCAGTTTTCATAATATTTCATTTAAGAAATGTATTTTATATGCGCTTATCGCAAATAAAAATTCATAATTAAGCATTAGAAAATTAAAATCAAAATTAAAAATAAAAAAAAAAAAATTAATTTTGGGCACGATGGGCACGCAATGGCTCCGGGAGCCAGCGGATGCCAGCGGTTGCTAACGAATTCAGATTTCGTGCCCACCGCTGAATTAAACGGTAACTTCGGTTTACAGAGTTTCGGTTTAAAGGTTTCGGTGAAATGGTTTTTGAATTTCAATCGGTTTTAACCGGTTTCGGTTAGGGTTTTAATCCCTGAATGTAATGAAGATAGGACAATTTTTAATACCCATTAAACAATTTAAATTTTATATCTCTGTTATAATCTGTAAATTTTTAAGCGTAATCATAAAGTTGTTTAAATCTATCGAAAGCATCTTTTTAAAGTTTTCCACGTTTACGAGTATACTATATTTTTTTTGATATTCCTTTATGTGCATACAATTTCTGGCGCCTTTAACTATCAAAGGGATACAACTCTAATTTCTGGAATTACACTTATAGATTAAAGACAACCCCAATCGACAATTCGAAGCCAATTTGAAGTTTTATGGTCTCAATTATGTGGAAAATAATTGAAACTACCGAATGACGAATTTCCTGTGTAATTTGCAGCAAACAAGGAAAGTAATTGAACTGGCAACGCTTCCCTTCCGCTTTCCCCCGTCTAAACAAAGGGAACCAAAGGGTATCAGCATAAGTGCAATAACAATTGCATTTATATAGGTATATACATACATATAAATATATACGCGATCGGAGCGTCGATCGATTGTGGGAGCAAACAAGGCGTCAGGCCAAATTGATAAGCAACTGAATATAAGTATATTTTTGGTCAAGATTATCTTAAAAGTCTTACAATAAGGAAAACATAACAAAATATCAGATATTATCTGTGCTGTGTCTGAAAGAAAGGGACGCAGGACAAACAATCGCTCAGAGAATAGCAACAACAACAACAAACAATAACAACAAGACAATTTCGACAAGATGAACAAATACAAATACAAATACCAATATGAAATGGGGAGGGGTAGAGCGGGTAGAGGGGGTAGAGGGTAGCGCGAGGAGCAGCAGCAAATTTTATCACTTAGCCGCCACGTTGCCGTTAACGTCGCGACGTCCTACGAGAGGTGTCAAAATAAAAACTCTACAAACACTAGTCTCGCAATCTTTCTCTCTCTCTCTTGTTCATTTGCTCTCTCTCTTTCTGTCGCTGTATCTCTCGCTCGCTCCTGTAAACGCACAATCAACTTGCAACCACTACAATAACAACATTTACCCCCCGCACACACACACTTACACACACACACACACACAACGTTGTTGTTTGCCGTTTTTCCCTCTGGTTTTTGTGTTCCGCCAACTGTCGCAAGTTTTCGAATGCCCATCCATAGATTGTGGCACAGTCCACAGAATGTGTGTGCTTCAAATCAAAACTGTCGCGCACTCGACACGGACGCACCGGCTCCGGCACTCGGCACTCGGCACTCGTCTCCGGGCTTAGTTGTTTAGTTGTTTAAGCCAACACAATACGGAAAGGAAACGTGTTTTCAAGTGTCGTTCCAAAATCGTTTTGTCAAGTGCTAAGAACAAGATCGATATCTAAAATACAATATAATACAAAAATTATTATAGATATTAACGATATCAAAATCAAAGTGTTTGTTTAAAAACGTTTCGCATTATAAGAAAGTGCTTAAGAACAATTTCCATTTACGATCAGAATAATTAGGCGGGATTACACATAAAATCCGAAACTCTACGTTAGGTAAATATTCTTTGAATTTATCATTAATTGAAATTGAATGTGAATCACAAATTGTTTATTTGCACAATAATTGATTGATTGATTTGAGTTTGATATTAAGATTGATTTATTGACTATTCCATTTTTGCTAGATAAAAACAATGCTATACAACGTCATCTTTAATTCTAAAAACGTTTTATATCAGTTTCTCCAGCCTTCTCCGAATTTATGTACTTCGATCTTACATACGTATTTATTTATTATCTATTTTCAAATTTATCTGTTTACAAAATGTACCTTTTTTATTCATTTCATTTAGGTTGTTTATCCATTAATTTATCTTTTATCTTTTGCTGTTCGAAAATAATGCAAGTCTTAAAAATGATTCAACACATCTCAAATTATAATTTTTTACGGTTATTACTATTATTTATTGTTGTGGATATAATCCTCAAATTAATCTTTAGAACATAGAGTAGACTGTTGGCTCAAATACAAATACTGTTGGCTTATATAAATCAAAAAATGTATAAAAATATATTATTTTTAACAAAGTAAAGCCTATTTCTTAGGGATAATAGCTGATACATATCAGTAGTGTATCAGCATCATTTTAAAATCTAATGATATTAATTATTACAAATAAATTAAATATTTAGATAGATAGATATTATGGGCAATTTATGAATATATTATTTATTTATTTATTTATTGTCAGGCTAAAAGCAGCCGACACTACAATTAACTTAAAAATATGACATTAAAATTAAAAAATTATATATATTTAAACCACAAATAAAATATTAAATATATTATTAGAACTATATGCATTTATTCTTATAATTAAATCCAGAGATACCTGCAAAGAGAAGACTTAAACATGTTAATCTATTAATAAAGTAATGCATTCTTTGATCAAGATTTATACCTGATATATTTAGATTATTATTATTAATTTGAATGCTAACGATATCATTTATTACAATGCGCATAGCTGTAACTCAAAATTAAATATTTAAATATGTTGTGAGCAATTTATGAGTATGCTTTCAAGAATCCGCGTTAATCAGAAGCACCCTATGAAAACATATTCACAGATATGGCAGGAGGGAAGTGGAGTTTGTGGATTACCTCATTTACCCCTTTCAGAATGCATTGTGCCCCTGTCTGACATTTCGGTACGAAACAAAGCGTCTCTATTGAACTCTATTACCGTCTGCATTTCAGCACTTTGAATCCCCCAACGGACAGCAGACAATCGAGCCACTCACCTGACCAAACTCAACACCATGACGAGCATTTCGGCGCTGCTGCATCGCAGTCACAGTCAGAATCACAGTCACAGTCACAGTCACAATAGCAATGGGTACACGAGCAGTGGAAGTGGCAGCAGCAATCACAGTCATCACAGCAGGAGTAGTCTCTCACCTTTGCCGCTGGCAACGACACGACAACAACGACAATCGGAGGTGGGACAACAACTCCAACACCACCACAAGCGTCAGTGGTGCCAAAGCAGCAACAACAACAACTGCAACAACAACAACAGCAGCAACATAATGGCAACAACTCAAATGGGAGTTCGCATCATGACCACATTAAACGACCAATGAACGCGTTCATGGTCTGGTCCAGAGGACAACGACGCAAAATGGCCCAGGACAATCCGAAAATGCACAATTCAGAGATATCGAAGCGTTTGGGTGCCGAGTGGAAATTGCTCACCGAATCACAGAAGCGTCCATTCATTGATGAGGCCAAGCGATTGCGGTGAGTATCTGTGTGAAAGTGTACAAGTGTGTGTGAGTATCTGTGTGTGTATGTGTGTGCGAGGGTTTGTCGTCTGGTTACAATTTAAGCGATTAGCTAAGACAATGGACAGCTATTGTGGGGCTCTAAAGTGGCATTGAGCAACGTTCGCCTGCATATCTTGGGCAAACAATTCAATACAATTCAATACAATTTTTGGACTGAAGACTGTGCTGGGTCTTATTGCATTCAATTTCGATTTCGATGTCGATTGTGACTGTCTAAATCCTTTTATTGATTGTATTTGACTGCCAAATGATTGTGTATGTAAACTTTATGGCTGACATTTATTAATGAGCCTAGTTCGCATTTTTAGGGCTTAAACTAATGGCCATTCGATTTTGGTTGAGACAACAACAATAAAAACAACACACAGCGTTCGAAAACAACTCATACACACTGTTCAAATATTTGCCAATGTGCGAGGTTTCGATAAGGCGACAGCATTTTACTTTTTCTTACTTTTTTTTCATTTTTTTTTTAATTTTAATTTTTTTTTTTTTTTCTTTTTGGGCTGTAAGATAAGAAGAGGGGCTGACCAATTTGTGTATGGGAACTGCAACAAAAAGCCAAAAAGTATATTCAGGCAAAGAAAGCAAAAGTAACAACAACGCCAACAACAAGTATCTATAATAATAACACACACGCACCTTTTATCAACATTTATCGTTTGTCAAACAAATGTCAACAATTGCGCATTGTTGCAGCTGGGAATACGAAACAAAACCACAGAACTTGAGAACTCCAGAACTCCAGAACTTTGAAGACTCACTCTCGCCTTGCTAAATGGTCAGATAAGCATTCAGTCTTACAGGAAAGGTTTTATGGAAGGGTTTCGGCTTCAGTTTATGTACCCTCTAAACAAAAGTGAAAAGGGCTTAAGCGACTTGAGCGCTGATTAATTATATTTCCGTTCCTAAACAAACATATCTCGATTTTTTTTATTTGGCAGCATTGTATTTAACTAAGGAAGTACAAGTTTAAAATTGAGGGCTTATGAATCAAATTTATTTATTTATTTATTGTTTGGCTAACAATTAACTTTTATTCATTGTTATGCAAATTTCAAACAAAAAAATATAAATTGCTTTATAAATCTATACAAAATAATTATTTCAACTCTTTCTCAAGGAACTAACAAATGTCAATTCTTTTTAGCTTAGATTTTAACTGTTTTATGACAACAAAACTAAATGATTTTAAGTTTAAAAATCAGATACTGATGTTAGATTCAAAAGATGCTGATATTAAAAATAAACAGGACTCGATTTTTATTTAAAAAAATTTTTGAACCACTATATTTATTGAATTTTTTTATATTTAAATAAAATTATTGAATGAATTGAACATTAAAAGTCACAATATAAGTATAATTTTGAAAATTATAGGGATTTCCTTGGAAAAATTAAGGCATATGCAGTCGAACTTTTCTAACTCGAATCACCATTATCCAAATGAAAGGTTCAAGTTTTGGAGATATTCGACTTATAGATTCTTTTTGTTAAGCTCATTAATTTTGCTGTCACTCATGGAAGTTCAATTGCACTTGATCATATTGATGATTTCCAAAATAAGTCTTTGAAATGAAATACAGGGTATCTGGTAAGTTGTTAATTGAGCAGCTGGGTTTTTATGGCCTAGGGAACAGGGAACGACATTTAACCGCAGATTGACTTTATGATATCATCGCGATCGTTCATCGTTTTAATATCGATCGATGCCGTTGCCCGATCTTTGATCAATGTTTCAACATTTACTCAATTTACAGCGCGCTGCACATGAAAGAGCACCCCGACTACAAGTACCGACCGCGCCGCAAGCCGAAGACGCTCAACAAGTCGCCGGTGCCGGGTGGCAGCGGCGGAGGAGTCGGTGGAGGAGGAGGAGGAGGTGGCGGCGTTGCAGGCGGCTCAGCGGGCAATGGAGCTGGAGCCGGTGGGCAGCTGGGCAAGGAGCAGGGCCAGCCACAGCACTCGCCGCTTGGGGCACACGGTCTGTCGCATCACCATCACCACCATCCACACTCGCATGCCGCCCATGCCGCCCATGCGGCGCATCATCACCATGCGCAGCTGAGCGCCGTGGCAGCCGCCGCAGCTGCCGCGGCCGTCTCCCACTCGCACTCGCACTCCCCCACCTCGCTGGCCGCCAAGTACGGCTTCGGATCCCCGCTGGAGTTGTCGCTGCCACGCGTGCCAGGCGGATTTCCCGGCCTGGGCCACTACCCGCTGGACCCGACCCTGGCGCTGGACCTCCAGGCCCGTCTCCAGGCCATGTACGCCGGCAGCATCTACCACCCGTGGCGCTACTTGCCTCTGATCAGTCCGGAGACGCCACCGTCGCCGCCCAGCAGCAGCGGCACGGGCATCTCCTCCTACGGCTGCGTCAAGTCGGCCAAGTCGTCGCCAGTCGCGGTTCCCCTGCCCGCGGTGGCCACGACGCCGCCCAACATCATTTGACCGACTCCGCTGCGCTTCGGCGCTGCCGCTGCCACCGAGCACGCGGTCTAATCCCACAGCTGGACGAGGTGCCACTCCCCCCCCACTCCCCCAACAAGTAAAGTCACCCCACCCAGACAAACTGGTAGCAGCACCAACTGGGCTGCCCACTTGCTAGTGTAGAACCCTAGTGTTAGCTGAATCTTTGTGTGAGTTTCTTCTCTTTAAGTTGCGTGTTTCCGTTTGTTCCCCTTGACCCCTGGACTCTGTTTGAACCATTGATTTTGATAAGTGTGAATGTGAGTTTTCAATATAAAGTCAACTATCCGATATTCTTAATTGATCAGCGGAAATTGATGCCTGGAAAAGTATCCAATTTGAGATAGTATTATACTATCGATAACTATATATGATATTTAAAAATCATGAAAATATATATTTAAAAATGTTCATTATTTCTAAACAGTTTACTCAGTTAGTTAATTGAAACTTTAACTGGATATTTAATAAAGTGAGTCTTAAAGACAATTTCAATCTTTCAAATATACTTCTACTGCATTGCTAGCAATAACTGAAACTTTCAAATATATTATGCTCGATTTAGTAATTCTTGCTTAATTTTAAAAACTACAATATATACAATGTATTGTTCATTTTCAGATACAGTTACAGATAAAATGTTTCTATCGTTAGATGGATCATCATCCTTTTTATATTTCAACTTGACCACAATCAAAATCAATTGCTTGAACAGATTGCCTTAATTTACTTCTAAGTTTTTAGTGCTTTATATCAATATTGTTGAGACCCGATCTTGTGTAATATATGCGTATATAAGTATATATATATGAAAATCTATATTTTAATGTGATATTAAAATTGAAATGAAACAAAATATGAAAACTGTAAACGAATAAACGATTTTTAAATAGTACACGCCCCACTGATTGATGAAGACACTTGTAAGACCCTTGCACCCCATCCAATAATGAATAGACCCGATGGAATGAGAGAACAGGAGAACGGGAGAGCGAGAGAGCGAGCAACATCAACCAGTCAGGCAATCTGTCAGCAGTCAACCGACAGGGGGCGCCACAGGCTCGTGAATAATAACGACAATGTTTGCTGATGCGTTGATTATTAGTTTAAATTGCCGACCGCTCGGGGGGTTGTCTACCCACTCAAAGGGGGTTGCATTCGACAACTCTCTCAGCATTCAGCATTTAACATTCAACATTCAACTGTCGACAGTTGAGAGTCGAATACTGTTGCTTAATGGGATTCACTACGCCCACTTGTTTATGCAACCGACTGTGAACTGCGATGAGGCGTGGCAGACGGGCACAAAACAAAAACGGAAAAATGGAGAAACAATTGACACCTTTTCAGGCTGACGTCCAAAACAAAGAAGCAACCATCCACCCCCAGGAGCAGAAGGGGTGTTGTGGGCGGGAGGACAAGCGTGACAATCGCGACGGCATCATAACCAGCTCAAAAGCCGCACATAAAACTCACACAAATGCCTCGCTGCAGCGTAACCAAAGTGCTGATAAGAAAAGCGAGCGAAATGCGACGTCTGTCCAAAAGAAACCCACACTCCCATCCCCATTCCACATCCCTCCCCAACTACAACTACAATTCCAACTCTGACAATTTCAGCCCAGCAGTCAAAAGTCGTGCGCTGATTGTCTGCACACACACACACACACACACACACACATCCAAAGACAGTGAGACAGACAGAAAGACTTACAGAGCGAATGAGAACTCACGTCTGGCTGCCTTTTGTTGCCGCAAGGTCGTTTTTATAGTGTCCTGGTCCGAGACCGAACCGAGACACAGGACCAGACCGAGACCGAGACCGAGACTCGGCAATAAAGACATTCAGCCCCTCGATGTTGTTTGTATTTGACCTCAGTCACAGTGCAAATCACTTGTGCGAAACACTACGAAATGCTACAAAAATATTTACCCAATGAAGATGTCACAGTCAGTGAGAGCTAAACCACCGCCCTCAACTTCCAAATGGTACGAAACCAGAACTATATTTAAAATATATATATATAGGATGAGCTAGAGTGAAAGAAACAGAAGTAATTAAGTGATAAAGAGCTAACTTACCAATAAAACAATTAGGTCCTCAGACAGCTATGAGTTAGCCCAAATGTATGCTGCATTATTTGGGTAAGTTTTTCGACTAATTCAAATTAAAAGGTTTCCAACTGCTTAACCTAAGTTATTTAAGAGATTTTCTTTGTTCATATAATATGATTCTTATAGCAACTATTAAAAAAACAAAACAGCTATTGAAAAACATCAACAAGAATCATAGAAAACTTCTAAGAATATTTTTTTTAAATATCCAGATAATTCACTTCAAAAGTTGCCAAGTAAAATTTAAATGGTTTGGAGTGAGTAGATCTTCATAATCATAATAATTTTTTTTATTTTATTTATTTATTTAATGTCAACTAAGAGCAGTTGACCAATTAAGTAAAAATTAAGGTATAAGTTAATTTATATAAAAATTCAATCAACGAATTAAAGTTATATTTAAATTTAAACTGCAAAGATAAAAAGGTAATTAAAAAATTGAAAATAAAGAATTAAAATTAAAATCTGGGGGTATTAAAAATTATGAAATGATCCAACATTCATTGCAAGGAATGGGAAAAACCCAGAGAAACCCAATCAGATCAAAATATTACAAGTATTAGAAATTAGTAAGGTTAGGGATTTCTTGAAAGGAAGAAGAAAAGAGAGGATTTCAAGGAGGAGAGAGAAAGTTCTGCAGAGATAACGTGATATATATATGCTTATATCCAAAATTAATTACAATATTAAAATGAAAATAAGATCCCATTTAACCCAAATAAAAGGATGGAAAAAATAATCAAGCTGCTCTAAAAGTAAATAATCTTACAAATTCCCAAATTTCTATAAAATCTTACTTTACTGTCCTTCGATTACCACAGCGCAACTCTTACAAAAAACGAGCTGAGAATTTCTCCAAAATGTTATCTCTGTGCAGATCCTGCTTATCTATAAAGACACAACAGACATGCGAATCAATTATCAAAATTTAACGGGTCAACTACTTACAACCCTACATAAAAGTCAAAAGCTATCAAAACTAACAAGCACGCGCAGGACACGTGCACCCACACTAACACCAGAACACACACACAAACACACACACTTATGAAGCTCTTTCAATTTGTTGTGAATTCTCCCAAGTCACTTGTTTCAGGGCAAACAGCAACGAAAAAAACAACTGGAAGAGGACAAACGAAAAACGTGTGAAATGAAAGTTGTTTGATTTGCTTTGTGCGCTAAGAGAGAGAGACAGATAGAGCGAGTAGAGCGGGAGAGAGTGTGGGAGCAATGCTTTGAGGTGGAGAGGTAACAAAAGTGGCAATGAGAGGGAAGTCACCATCTATCCAAATCTCCCGTACGAATTTTTGTTTTATTTACTTGGAACGACATCGCACTGTGGTTTCTCCCTCCACTCTCTACTCTCCTCCTCCTCACGCCCTTCATTCCTGTTCTTCTGCTCTTTTTCTTGCTATTTCATTCCTGGCACACTCACATCCGTTTCGATAAAAAGAAATATTTTCTTTTTGCCATGCGTTGCTGTGGCACTTTTCTTTTTGCCCTGCTACTTCATTATTACTAGTACTATATTTATATTTATTTTTTTTTTTCGCTTTTTTCTCCTTCTGCTTTTTGTCGGTATTATTATTATTATTATTATTATTTTGCTGAAGTTGGCTCTTTAAGGTGTCCTAGACCATTACCCATTACGCAGAGGATATTGTGTGGCCATGAATCAATTGGCCAATGTCCATTGCCCGGAAATATGGTGAACCCAAAAAATGGCACTCCATTTGCATTCCAACATTGCGAGGACCTTTGACTTTGAAGGTCCTTCCCTCTACTTTTCGGAGGGCATCTGCCCCAAATAATCGCGTGTAATAAATTTTAATTTTTTAAGCATTTGTAAGCAGTTTTATCAGGCCAACAAAGGACTACATTTTTTAAGTGCCAAGCCAGCCAAAAAAAGGATATAAGATTAAGACGCCAAGACGAAGATGAGACATAAAAAACACCCAGCAAATTAGCGCGACTCAGTCTTGCTGTTGGGGAAGGGAGCAGGACGGGATGGGGTCGAGGATAAGACAGACGTTGCCTCTGCCACTGCGGTTTATCATGCCCACTGCGTCAACGGATATCCGACGCATGAAAGACAAACAAAAAAGGCATTAAATCGCATTTAAGTCACGGCAAGAGACGCTGAAGCCAAAAGCGTTAGCAACCACCCTCCCAGACACACGGCTTATACTTCATTTGCTTGGCAGAATGAACACAAGGATGACGACTTCCAAGGATACGATATGATGATGTCCTGAGAGTCCCACTTCAGTGCTTGCGATACTCGTACTTACAATTTATCAATTTATGATTTTTGGTCTGGCAGCAAAGAAGACCAATAATTTTATTGGAAAGAGAATATAATATAGTATATCCATACAATATTTAAAAAGAGCGCACTATAAAGTTAATGAATGGTCCAAGAAAAATGGTCTCGGGTTAGATTCTACAAAATCTAAATGCATTGTAATATATGTATAAGAAATCTATTAACACGCAAATGTTAGAAAAACTAAAAATTTAAAATAATGCTATAGATTACGTAGATAGACTTACAAATTTAGGTGTAGTCTTCAATAAAACTCTACGAATACGAGGGTGGGCTGATAACTAGTCGGTCTACCAAAGAAAACACGGCTTTTTTTTTATTTTTCTTTTTTATTGTTCAACATAGATCTCCTGTCAGCCAGCGTATGCATTCAATGTAGACGTTCCATAAAATATGACTTCGCCAGGTCCTCAAAATATGGCGTTTATTTCACAGGATCGACCTGATCATTCGACTGAAATTTCTTTCCACCAGCCATTTCTTTAAATTTGGAAATAAACAATAGACACATAGTGCTAACATTTGGAGAATAGGGGGATGTGGAAGAATTTCCTACGTGTAGTTCACTCAATTTATCATGGCAACAACGCTATTGTGAGCCGGAGCGTTGTCCTGATAAAAGACAAGCTTTAAAGACTTCGCCATGTGCGGACTTATTTCTATAGTTCTGAATCGAACTGCATCCCAAACGCGTCAGAAAAGTATGCGACATTCATTGTTCTGACTTTTTCTAGATAATCGACATGAATTACGCCTCAGACATCCCAGAAAACCGTGGCGATTACTTTGTTGGCCGACAAATCAATCTTTGCCTTTTTCAACACCATTCAAGTTAAAATCCACTGCTATGACTGTTCCTTGCTTTCTGGTGTATGTAATGTATCCAAGTTTCGTCGACAGTCACAAAACACGTAAAAATTCATTCTTATTTATTTCTTCAGATTTTATTAGTAATTTGTAACGTTATCATCCGTGAACGTTATCTACCATTTCTGGGGTTGTCCATCTCTGGGACGTCCTGGACGGTCCTCGTCAAAAATGCTTGTCCGCCCGCGCCTATACTCAGCATTTTATTGTTTATAGTCGAAATCGATGGAGCTGATTCCCATAAACTTCGTTTTAACTCATTTAAACTTTCATAATTGATTTCTTTTTTAAAAACAGAAATCTAATGATAGTTCGATGTTACAATTTTACTCATCCTGGGGACAATGCAAAAGTGTACCATCGTTAGAACTCCCGCCAAAAGGTACCAGTGTTGAGAATTCAATTTTTAACAAACTTGGCAAAAATCACCGATAGAAAACAGTGAATTTATTCCAATAGAGGATCTATGATGTTTATCCTATGTAAGGCCGATTACTTATCAGCCCGCCCTCGTACTATACTTGACGCAGCTTCTGTTACCAGTAAATAACTTGAATACATCTTTATGGAAGAACATTTCACAAGATGTGAGTTCTGATCAACACAGACGTGTGTCGGCAAGGTCAGTCCTCAATGCTAGAGTTGCCACATATGTATCGTATAAACTTAAACGACCTCCTACTCGTTTATAACCTCAGCTTGGACCACTGAATAAATCTCAGAGCATTAATATTGTTGAATAGAATAATTACCACAAAAGAACTTAATTACTTATTTGAAAAACTTAATTTTTCTATATCTAATATCACAAATATTAGACATAGACTCACATCGTCAGAAAATCATTTCTTTGTACATGCTTTCGCCTTTGGAGCAATATTCCACATGACCTAAAGACAATTAGAAGCGCCCTCCCTTTTAAATACTTATTTTAAAATAGCTCAAAATCAAATAATAATAGAAATTGTAATTATTAAAATTATTAAATTGAAATGCAATTGTTAAAATTAATTATAAGTTATTCTAAAAGGAATTGTAATACTCCCCCCCCTTCCCCCCACTCCCCCCCATAACCCGCCAACCAACCACAATAAAAAAATACATTACCCACCTTTCCCCTCTTCCCCCCCCCTCCCCCCCACCCCCAATCTTCCCCCCCCCCCCCCCCCACCACCCCAACCATCCCCCCCCCCCCCCCCCCCCCCCACCCCCCCACCCCCCAACCACCCCCCCACCCCCCCCCCCCCCCCCCCCCCCCCCCCCCCCCCCACCCACAAAATTCTTCCCCCCCCCCCCCCCACCCCCCAAAACCACCCCACACCACCCCCAGACTCACCCCCCGCCCACCAACACCCCCCAACCCCCCCCCCCACCACCCCCCCCCAACCCCCCGTCCCCCCCCCCCCCCCCCCCCCCCCCCCCCCCCCAATTCCCATCTCCCCCAAACAAAACAAGAAACAACAACACCCCCCCCACCCACCCCCCCCCCCCCCCCCCCCCCCCCCCCCCCCCCCCCCCCCCCCCCCCCCCTTTTTTTCCCCCCCCCCCCAAAAACCGCTTCCCCTCCCATTTCCCGACCTCCGAACCTAAAAACAAAAAACAATTTTTATAAAAATTCCCTTTTCATAATTACCAGAAATATATATAGCAGCCCTCGTACCAATCATTAGAGGAAATCTATTGCATTATGTTGTGACTGGTGCAAAATTCATAGGTTCCTTACAACTTGTAGCACTAGGAGATTAAATAAAATAAATAAAAATATATAAATATTTCACACATTTATTGTTTTAAAATTAGTAATTGATATTGATGTATTTTACAAAAACTATGTACTAATTAAACAAAATAACAATTAAATCACAAATAAATTGATGCCTTTTTGACCAAGTCACGGTAGTATGGTAAGTTAAGGAAGCTCAGAGTTCTATGAATATAGTGATTTGGAAAGGTTCTATATCACTGCGGACGGCAGTCCGCGCTAGTGACGAAAGCAACACGAAGGGTGCGAAAGGCGACTAGCAATATATACAGGATTGGAAAGTTGTATATTCTGATGGAATGGTCTCAGTTCAACTAACAAATGTGCATACTAAGACTTGTGGAAACTCACCTGGTTCGTGAGATAAACAGGTGCTAGTGGGAGGGGAATAATTTAAAAGATTGGAGCATATGAGGAGGTTGGAGCCGTCAAAAACCCGACTACTGGCTCAAAAGATAATTAATTTTGAAATTTTTAGTGGACGTCCGAAAATGAGATGAAAAGTCTGTTTGTCTGTCTGGATCAAATCATTAATATAGCTTAAAAGGGTAAATGAGGACTTGTTCCCGATCAAAAATCTAGAAATCGCTGGTTTGGCGGGAAATCGCTAAAACCCGCTGAAATTGAACAGATACGATTCATATATCGTTGGAAATATATTTTTAAGGGCTCTTAGGCATACCTTCAAAGTTTTTTTTATATAAGGTATTTTTCCCCACATTTTGGCAGTTTGTGAGTAAACACCGCTAACAATTTTTCACATATGAAGCATACATTTTTGACGGTAGGTTTGGAAGATATTAACTGTTAACTGAATATATACGTTTAACTTAGAATTCGAATAGGACAGCAGCAACAAAGTGTCGTAGTAGCCAGACGTTAAGAGTGATGTTAGCTTTTGCACTAGGCAATTATTTTCGTAAAAATAGTCTTTCTTTTTCTGATAGTGAAAACAAATAAATATTCATAACATATTCTTAAGAAAACGTATTATTCACAATTGTGCATTGCATTAGGAACCAGTGTTTTCCGGATAGTTTAATTTTGCTTCTTAGCTTTTGGCTTTGATTTGTTTAAGCTAATGTGTTTTTATTCTCAATATTATCTAAGCCATGGCACTGACGTATATTATAAGGTCAAATTTCTGATATCTTATTCCAAAATTTCTGAGATCTTAAATCTTTACGAGGTAAAAGTAAAGTCTGATATCCAATTTAGTGACTAATAATATTAAGTTTTTTTTATAAGATAAGATAACTTGTTGATATGCGGCTCAGCCAATAAGTCAACTACTTAGATTTTCAGTTTAAATGCAGACTAAGAACGAAGCCAAAGGTACAGAGTCTATATACTGCATTAAATTTATGTATTAAATATAAATCCTTATAAAATTCACTTACAAAAAGTGTATCAGAACCGATTACAGAGGCTAAGTAAAAGACGAATTTCGATGCACCATTTATAATAAAAAAAGGGTTAAATTGTATTGAGACAAAGAGATGGCAGAGACAGTTTTAATGAAATTGCCCGTGCACAGCATTACTATATATATAGTACTATAAAGCATTGGACAGTCCTCAAATGAGCCCATGCAGCAATTAAACTGAGAACTGAGCACGAGCAGCGCAGTGGCAGCGCAGTAACTGCACGGCGGCAGCATTCGCATTCAGAGCGCAGCAAATGCATTTGCAAACAATGCAGACTGCTTTTTTAAGCGCCATTTTTTCTGTAGGCCAACGCAAAAAATTGGCACAAAGGAGCAATTAATGCGAAATTGTTGCTGCATAATTGCTGGACATGCAGCTGGAGCAGCAGCAGGACATAAAGAAGCAATTAATGTCGCACAAATGCGCCTGGCATGCATAAAAATGCTGAGCCCTCATCTTGCGCACTGCAAAAAGTGCACAAAATAGAAGGAAAGGAACGAAAAAAAGTTGTATGCAACAGAAAAGTTGCTGACCATTTGGCAAGCTGGCAAACAATTGCAATTACATTAGAAAAGGCTGGCGATGGCAATAGGAATAGAACAACCAACAACAATGGCAACAGTTTTGAGCTTTAGGCATGTGGCATGTGGCACCCACGTAGCGCGTTGACTTCCGTTGCATGCCAGGCACGTTGCAAATTGTCGCAACGCAGCGCATCCAAAGAACGGCTGCGTCATAGCATACAAAAGCCACGGCCAAACGAATTGCCAATTTAAATGTGAATAGAAAAATTGCAAGCGTACTCAGCCCCATTCACACATACATGCATACACATTCACATCCACACAGCAGTCAGATCTTTTCACAATTCAACCAATCAAACAAACAAAAAACTAAAAATGGTGCCACTAACACTTGCTTCTCGGTCGTCATTGAAAAAGAAAAGAGATGGCTAAAATATGAGAGAGAGCTAAGCTTAACAGAGCTCAACAGAGGTGCAAGCATTATCATAATTATGAAGATCGATCTGAGTGTCACTGGTGCTCTCTCTGTTATTGGTGCTCTGTTAAAATGAAAATCGATATATGGGTAACTTTTAATGCCGAATGCGACATTCGTACGCATTCAAAGTGACATAAAATATACGCCTAAGCATTATTTTACTATATTGCTACAAAGGGCCAAGGCGGATTTGAAGCAACTATTTATTTTCCAGACAATTAAAAACAAGTGGGAAAGGCTATAGTCGAGCTCCCGACTATAGGATATCCGTTACTTCTATATATATAAAACTCTTTGTCCTGACTGACTCACTGACTGAGAATCAACGTGCAGCCCAAACGGTAAAAGATACAAATTCACATAACATAGGTGAGATAATTTCATCGTGCAATAAGACGGCGTTTTGCGAAATTCGACCTGTAAGTGGGTCAAAATCAAGGTCAAAGATCACAGAATTGCTTAGTATGAAAAACTTTTTTGTTTCTTAAGATATCTGAACCAAACTCACAGATGTATGATTGGGACTGTCCTTTACATTCTGACCAAATTTGGTCAATGTCGGATGACTATATCATATAGCTGCCATATGAACAATGAGTTGCAAATTGACCTTTAGTATGGAAAACTTTTTTGTTTCTTAAGATATCTGAACCAAACTCACAGATTATATGTTTTGGACTGTCCTTTACATTCTGACCAAATTTGGTCAAAATTGGATGACTATATCATATAGCTGCCATAGGAACAATCAGATGCAAAATAACCTTTAGTATAGTATGCAAAATAACCTTTAGTAAGAAAAACTTTTTTGTTTCTCAAGATATCTCAACCAAACTCAGAGATTCTATGTTTGGGGCTGTCTCTAACAATCTGGCCAAATTTGGTCAAAGTCGGGTTACTATATCGTATAGCCGCCGTAGGAACAATCGGATGCAAAATAACCTTTAGTATGAAAAACTTTTTTATTTCTTAAGATATCTCAACCAAACTCCCAGATTATATGTTTGGGACTGTCTCTTACATTCTGACCAAATTTGGTCAAAGTCGGATGACTATATCATATAGCTGCCATAGGAACAATCGGATGCAAATTAACTTTTAGAACCAAAAACTCTGTTGTTGTATGAGATATCCTAACAAAACTCATAGATTAGCTCTTCTTGCTAAATTTTCCCCAAATTTAGCTTTTTTTCCGCCAAATTTAGCTTTTTACCGCCAAATTTAGCCTTTTCCCGCTAACTCTGGAGTTTTCCAGCTGAATCGATGAATCTGTTTTTAACCTAAGTCCAATTACCGGGGAAAAATGCTATCTATATGTATAAAACTCTTTGTCCTGACTGACTGAGAATCAACGTGTAGCCCAAACGGTAAAAGATAGAAAGCTGAAATTTGCACACAACATAGATGAGATAATTTCATCGTGCAATAAGACGGCGTTTAGCGAAATTCGATCTCTAAGTGGGTTAAATCGGGGTCAAAGGTCGCGGAATTGCTTAGTATGAAAAACTTTTTTGTTTCTTAAGATATCTCTACCAAACTCACAGATTGTATGTTTTGGACTGTCCTCTACATTCTGACCAAATTTGGTCAAAGTCGGTTGACTATATCATATAGCTGCCGTAGGAACAATCGGATGCAAAATAACCTTTAGAATGAAAAACTTTTTTTTTCTTAAGATATCTCAACCAAACTCAGAGATTCTATGTTTGGAGCTGTCTCTAACATTCTGACTAAATGTGGTTAAAATCGGATGACTATATCATATAGCTGCCATAGGAACAATCGGATGCAAATTAACTTTTAGAACCAAAAACTCTGTTGTTGTATGAGATATCCTAACAAAACTCATGGATTAGCTCTTCTTGGTAAATTTTGTCATTTTCCCCAAATTTAGCTTTTTTCCGCCAAATTTAGATTTTTCCCGCCAAATTTAGCCTTTTCCCGCTAAATCTGGATTTTTCCAGCTAAATCGATAAATCTGTCTTTAACCTAAGTCCAATTACCGGGGAAAAACATTAAAACATTAAAGTTAAATATTCGCGGACTACTAAAGTTGTTCTTTTTAATTTTGCGAGCGCAGCGAGGGGTTGGCGAGCGAAGCGAGCAGTATTAATTTGTTAAACCGGACAACAAAAGAAATTCCTTTCAATTCTGCGAGCGAAGCGAGCGGGGGTTGGCGAGCGAAGCAAGCAGGGGGCGGAGCCCCCTAGTATTATATAAATTTGTTAAACCGGACTACTAAAGATGTTCTTTTTAATTTTGAGAGCGAAGAGAGCAGGGGGTGGAGCCCCCTAGTATTATATAAATGTGTTCAAACGGACTAATTCTTTTTAATTTTGCGAGCGCAGCGAGCTGGGGGTTGGCGAGCGAAGCGAGCAGTTTGAATTTGTTAAACCGGACAACAAAAGAAATTCCTTTCAATTTTGCGAGCGAAGCGAGCGGGGGTTGGCGAGCGAAGCGAGCAGGGGTCGGAGCCCCCTAGTATTTTAATAAATTTTGAAATAATTTGTATTGCATGCTTTTAGACACTTGTGTTATTTAAAAACTTTAATTAGTCATTACCACCTTTCTATTTGTCCGCTCTTGTTACGATTTAGTTTTTTTTTACTAATTATCGTTAACTACTATTATTACCTATCATTTAGGTATAATTTAGGTAATAATAGTAGTTAACGATAATTAGTAAAAAAATTTTAGTATCTTGAAAACTGAGCGTATGGTGGTGTTTTTGCGATTTACAGAGGCGGAAAAAGGCGTGGCAAAAATTTGAAACAAACTTGACCTGCGTGGGGTCTATAGAAGTCTGTGTGCCAAATTTGGCTGCTCTAGCTCTTTTAGTCTCTGAGATCTAGGCGCTCACACAGACGGACAGTCGAACAGACGGACGGACGGACAGTCGGACATGGCTATATCGACTCGGCTGTTGATGCTGATCAAGAAAATATATGGGATTGGAGAAGCTTCCATCTATTACATATGTACATTGCAACATATACAATATCCCCTTTTACTTATTTTTATAAGTAACGGGTATAAAAACTTGTCTTAAATTAAACTGTCAATATATTTATATGTACCAAAAGGTTTATGCTACAATATTATTATATTTCTTAGTGTTATTGTAGAATACAAATGGTCAATTTTGAAAGCAAATTTTTAATTTATAAAATGGGCAAAAATATAAAAAAAGTACGTCTATTCCTACGTCGAACCTATATGTTAAACCTATTGAATTTCTTCTAGCGTATATTGCTTAAATCAATAACAAACAAACATTTTTCAATAAATAACTTGAATACATTTTTGGAAAAATATTTTACAAGATATGGATATTTGAACAATTTAACGTTTTTGGCCTCGGTTGACATTTCTGTGGAAATGCCCATATCGATATTAAGGTAAGGAATTTGTAGACAATCAGTTCAGTAAGTAAGTGTAACATGTAACGAAAAGACGTTATATGCTTTTTCCGAGCTGATGGGGGTGTAGCTGCTAAGCAGAGCACGCGCTTGATCCGGCTCATGCGTTGTCGGCAATATGGGGTGGGTTTAGAAAAGACTGCAGTGCTACCTGCTCAAAGACTACAATAATGATATTAAATATTCGCGTGCTGGATACTGGCGGTAAGGGACAGGAGAGAAGACGGGAGACAGGACAGAGAAAAGGACAGAAAGTCGGATAAAAAAAAACTCAACTAGCTGCAAGGTATAAATTAGCAGAAGATGTCTCGTGGCTTGTTGTAATTGCTGTGCCGATGTTGTTGCAACAGCTGATGCCCACCCTACCATGATCACCTGTAGCCGCAGGTCAGCCTCAGACCGGTGATCCCTTATTTTTACAAACGCCTAACCAAACATATTAAAAAGATGCAAGACTCCCATAAATGTACACACTAACACATGATAAAATAAATTTTCACAATCAATTTATTTTTAAATTTCATAGTTCGTTACCACAGGGTACATTGGTAAATATCAGCAAACTTCAACCACAATAAAATTATTCATTGAACAAAAAAAAATTAAAAAGGAAATTTTCTTTTGATTTGGTTGTTGTTGTTATTCAGAATAAAAATCTGTTAGCAATAAATGCTTTTGCTGATAAGCACAGATCGACTTCATCATTTGTAACACAACACAAGAAAAAAGCGGAACACTAGCCTATAACTTGGCAAAATGATTCGGCCTTTTCGAGGGTATTTGTACGTCGATCACAAAAGGAAAAAAAAATTCTAACTAACAATATTAGCCTTAACCTTTATATTTAACATTGGTTAAAACTCTTAATCGTACATGCGAGGGACTATATTCTAATATTTGTATAGTTAAAAATAATAAAAGGAGAAAATATTTAAAATATAAAAATATTAGATAATATAAAAATTATTAAAAATAACAATATTCGCTTTTAAAAATAAATTAACAATATCAAAAGGTTCATGCAAAATTAAAAAGCATGCTAGGGATAATTGTTATTAACCAATTCCAATTAAAAAGCCATGCAAGTTATATATAAGCAAGAATAAAAATTAGAAATTAATTTCATTTGTATTGCTTGATTAAATAGATTATTTTTTTTTTTATTGTTTGAATTTAAATGTTTTTCACTTTACGTTACTCGTTTCATAATTTTACGTTAAGTTCACATGCAAAATGCAAGCAGAAATGAACAAATCAAAGTTCTCATGCAGGTGTACATGTTATTTTACGCCACGACTGTACATGCATTAAATGCAAAGCGAACATATGTTCAGCACTAATACATGCAAAGCTGCCACTGCCTTTACGCGTGCTCAATCTTTGAGTTCACTGACCTTCAAAAGCGTTTGCGAATAGCGTTTTCTCGTACTTGCATAGCAAAAGGCAAAGAATAAAGCGATAATATAAGAGATCGTCACTTACGGCATACATACTCCCACGCTGAAAGATCTTTCGTTGTGTGCGCCGACCACTGTAAAAAGTATAAGAGAGAGGAAGCTTTCGCGAGCTTTTGAGCGCCGCTCTCGCTATGGCTTTGCATATGCTTAGCACATGGAACACATAAAAAAAATTAAAAAATATAATTATGCACTTTTCTATTTTTCAGCACTTATGTATGATTGTTTTTCAGCATTATTTTCACTTTAAGATATTAACAAAAAAAACTTGCATGCACTTAATATTGGGGCGGGTAGAATAATACAAAAAAAATTATATTAAAAATATTTAAAATTCACATTTTTAAACTTATGCCATTCAAAGGCTTCTTGCCGGCATTTGGCTAACAAAGAAAAATAAAGTTTTCACTAACTTATTATTGCCAAAGTGTTGGCTTTTTCACAAAAAAAATTTCCGGCGAACCATGTGGAGATTATGTAATCCCCTGAGCCTGACTTATCGGGGCTATTTTTCCCGGGATTTTGGGCGGGATTTCCTCAAACAAAATGATGTACGACGAGCTCGATTACGGCAGAAACCATTTCACGTTTTAACTTTGAGAGTTTCACACACTTTCTTGCTATTACACGGCTTTCAATTTGCTCAGCGTGATCGCGCTCCGATCTTAATTTCGACAGACTGCCAATTATGCGCCAATGCAATTCTAAGCCCGTGTGAGCTTTACTGCGGTGATGGAGCTTTTATGCTGTTGTGGGGCTGCAGCTCCAACGACTGTAAGCCACAGTGGTGGATTCCATCATAGGTTTGATACAGGCAGTTAATAGCGGGATGCTACTAGCGGCCAATTCTAAATAAACATTAAATAGAATTGTCCAATAAATGCGGATGAAATGTACAGGGAAAATTGACTTAATCAATTTCCGAAATTAACAATTTTTCTTACCCTGTGGAATTGGCAGCGCAGAAAATAATTTAATTTATTGGTGTCTTGCCAATTAATTTTCACAATAAAGAAAGAACTCAAACGCGCAAGCGTTATAATTTTTAGTTAAGTAGCAATTAGTAAATTTTTTTTTTTTTTTTTTACATTAGTTTAACTCTTTTTAATAACAATTTAATAAAGCGAGCTTAGCACGCACAACTGCTTGGGTTGAAGACTCGATCAGAAAGAGAATGAGTTGCAAATTGCAGCCAAGGAGGTAACCTCTAGTTGGCGGAAATGTCTCTTCTTCTTCATACATGAAGATAAAGGCAAAAGGAAAGTCATACTGACAATAATCTAGCCTTGCCACACAGAATGTTGGCTGAGAAAAGGGAAACTAAAACAATAATTAAAAATCTGTTGCATACTTTTCGGCTTTTCATTTATATGTACGATTAAAGCAGCAAGCGCATTACAAATTCCCCCCCACTAAAATCACACTTGGCGGTGCAACAGCGCACAAGAGTGATACACGCTTGATGCACAATTAATAGGAGATAAAGTTATTCATTGTTTCAAGTCTTTTGCATGATATTTACCCTGTAAGTCTTCAAGCTCATAGTAGCAGTTGCCTAATTTTCGTTTAATTCGAGCTTTAATAAATGCTGGTGCTAACTTAGAGCTGAATCCTTTGGCAAAATTACTTTGCTGGAAATTCCTACGGAATATTTCCTGACCAACCTTAAACGATACATCACGAGTTCGCAAATTGTATACATTTTCATTGCGAATATGTTGCTTTTGCATTGACTTTTTTGCGTTATTTCGAATAAAATCAAAAGCGTCTTCTCGTTCAAACTGAACAGTGCGATCCTCAAGCCTGTCTAAATTACGTAACAATTTGTACGTTGCAGCATTGGTAATCATGTGCTGGCCAAATGCTAAGCGATATGGGCTCGTATTAATCGCAGCATGAACGCTTGAACGCAGTGCGCAACAAATACTACTCAGCTTCTCGTCCCAATTCTTCTGATCCGGGTTAACATAAGATTTAATGGCAGCAAGAACCGACCTATTAACTCTCTCAGAAGCATTAGCTTGCGGGGCGTAGAACGCAGTATACGTATGCGTGATATTGTATTTCTGTAGTAACGAATTAAATGCCAATGATTTAAATTGAACACCATTATCTGATACAACAGTCTCTGGAATACCGAAACAATGAAATAGATCTTCTTCCATAAAGCGATTTATAGCTTCTGCGGTAAACTTTTTAACCGGCTTTAAAAAGGGAAATTTTGACAGATGATCTAAAACTACAAAAATTCCTATATTTCCAGATCGACTACGGGGATACGGGCCTAAAAAGTCGACGTATAGTCTTTGAAAGAATCTATCTAATTGGCCTGTATTACCTAAAGGTGGCTTTAATGTTCGATTTGGATGTTTAGTGCTCTTACAAACTTCACAATTGTTAACAAAGTCTTTTACAGAGGTTGCCATGTTTGGCCAAAAATAAAGGCGTCGCAATCGCTCGAGCATTTTGTTTATGCCACAGTGCGCAAAAACAGGATGCTCGTGTGAAACTTTTAATGCTTCATTTACCAAAGATTGTGGCACCCAAAGTTTCCACCCCATGTCATCTGATATTCTTTCGTCCGATATATGTTCGGCTCTGCGGTAAACGAAATTATCCACAACTTTGAGATCGGGCATTTTTGATGAATTTTGAATTATTTTATCGCGCAGGGCCGCATATTGCGCAGAATTAAATTCTAGTGAATTGAGATCAACAACTGAATTGTCCAACGTCAAAGCTGAGAGGTCGTCTATATAAGTTCGAGATAGGGCGTCTGGAACGACGTTTTGCGTACCTTTTCTATGTTGTATGCTAAACTTGAAGCCTTGAAGCTTCAATGCCCATCGAGCCAATCGACAGCTTAAATCGGCTTGTGACATGAGCCACTTAAGAGAAGCATGATCCGTAATGATTGTGAATTCTTGGCCTTCGATGTAGGCTCGAAACTTTTTCACCGCCAGGACAGCCGCTAAACATTCCTTCTCAGTCACAGTATAATTGCGTTGGCTCTGATTGAGCTTACGTGACATAAAAGCAATGGGAACTTCTTCTCCGTTAGAATCTGTCTGCATTAAAACTGCTCCAATTCCTGTGTGACTAGCATCACAATGTAGCGAGAAAGGAATCGCAAAATTTGGGCTGTGTAAAACAGGGGCCTTGCACATTTGGGATTTTAAATTCTCAAATGCTTTCTGAGCTTCATCGGTCCATATAAATTTTCGCTTTTGCTTTAACGTGTCTGTTAAGGGAGAAGCGACGGCTGCATAATTACGAATAAATTTGTGATACCACCCTGTCATTCCAAGAAATCTTCTCACTTGCTTTAACGAACGAGGAACCGGGAAGTCGACAACAGCGGAAATTTTTTCGGGGTCAGTACTTATAGTACCATGTCCAATCACATGTCCAAGATAAGATACTTCTTTCCTACAAAACTTGCTTTTCTCTACGTTAATAGTTAATTTAGCTCGTGATAACTGAGTTGCGACTGTTGATAATACGTTTAGATGACGTTCAAAAGAATCTGATATTATAAGTAAATCATCTAAGTAAATAAAAACCTCGTTGCGCAGATCGGCTGGAATTATTTTATCCATTAATCTGGACATGGTGTGTGGGGAATTGGTCAATCCAAAGGGCATTACAGTGAATTCGTAAAGTGGTCTGCCAGGTACTGTAAAGGCAGTTTTATCACGGGAATCTGGGTCCAAAGGAATTTGCCAAAAGGCGTCTTTCAAATCCAAGCTGGTAATAAATTCTGCTTTGGGCAATCGGCTTAATATCCCGTCTATGATTGGCATTGGATATGCATCCTTTACGGTCACTTCATTGACCTTCCTGCTGTCCAAACATAAACGCACTTTTCCGGGCTTGCAAACTAAAACAACAGGAGATGACCATGCACTGTTTGACTCCTGTATGACTCCTAACTCCAACATCCTGTCTAGCTCTGCATACATGAGTTTCTCTGTAGCTGGAGATACTGGATAGTGCCGCTGTTTTATGGGCTTTGCACCAGCGACATCTATAGCATGTGTAATCAGCTGAGTTCTGCCTAATCCTACTTTAGCAAAGGATGGAAACAAGTTAATGATTTTTGCTAATATTTTCTCTTGGCAGTCGGACAGATTTCTCTTTGAAGAATCATCTAGAGAGGATACATTAAATTGTGAGGTCATTAAATGCATAGGAAGCAGCTCGAAAACTGTCCAAAAATCTATGCCCAAATACAAATTTTCTGAAAGTCCTGGAACAATGTATAAATTTAATTTATGCGTCTCGCCTCTATACGTCACATTCGTATTGATACGGCCTATTATTCGTTGCTTCTGGCCATCAGCAGTTTTAACCGATGAAGTTAGTGGCTTATAGCAATGACTAGATTGGCATACTTTAGTAGCAAAATCACCACCTATGCAACTAATCGAAGCACCAGTATCCATAAGCCCACTAATAGTTTCATCAAAGATTTCGACTTCAGCAAAAGGACGTATATCGTGTTTCTTTCCTATTACTGAGGTTACAACTAATTTTTTCTCTGCTTTTCGTTGTATAAAATAGTCAATCCTACGCTGACGTGAGCGAGAAATAGACAAATCAGGGAGTTTAACGGAAAAGTCCGGGAGATTTGAGTTGCTGAGCGAAAATTGAGGCAGCAACTCATCCGATTGGTCTAATCGGTGTTGGTCGCTATCGAAGCGAATTGTTTGCGTGCACTTTTCGCTGGTGCACGCAACAACTGGTTTTTTGTTGTGCTCCCATTACACTTGCGACAATTCGGCCGATAGGTATCGGCTTTGCCGCATCCGTAGCAAAATACACGCCGAGTATCTAAACAATCTTGAAATCTATGACCTTTGCCTCCACAATTCCAACAGCTAAGTTCTATCGCCGATAACTCGTTATCCTCAGCATCGGATTCATCAGATCCTATTACCTGAAGTTGACTATCAACAGCATTGACCTGTCTACGAGTTCCATGACGTGAGGATCCAGGCTGCGACTTAGAAACTGATTGCAAAAATAGTTCACGTTTTCTCACTAAATATCGCAACTCTGAAACGGATTTTGTTTTTTCATAGAGAATGTCCTGTTGAATTTCTGGCAACAAATTGGCCCGAAGAGTTTCTAGCAAAGAGATTTCGGACAAAGGTTGCGAAAGCCTATCAGCTATCGTGGCTATGACATGATAATAATCATCAAAAGTTTCATTTGACCTTTGCTTTCGCTGCTCAATTTCCGAACGGATGTCATGATCTGAACGGTCATCTTTAAATTGGCCACGCAATGCAATACACAAATTTGTCCAATCTAAATGAGGTACGCTCTTATGGTAGCGCCAATACCACTCGCTGGCATTGCTCTCAAAAAGATTTCCGGCATATCTAGCAGTCAAATCAAAATTGCCATCTAAAGTTTGGTTAGTTAACGCCTCTACTCGATATATAAAATCCTCGACAGACATGCTAGATGATTTCCCTGTAAAACGTAATTTCCAGTTGGTCATTATCTGACTGATACGATCGGGTCTTATATCTGAAGATCTTGGACTAGGATTTGAGCTAGTTCGACTGTTTGGCACGGAAGGCGGCGATCTATTAAACAATTGCTGCATTTGCTGTTCAACAGCCGGCAGAGTTTGCATATCTACAGTTGATCTCTGTGGAGTAGCGTGCAGGGACAAGCTTTGGAATCCAGCAGCAATAGCTTGCGTCAATTGAGCAGCATGTTGCGACATAGCAGCTGATACTGCTTCTGCAATAGCTTCTGATAGACGTTGATTGCTATCAGAATTTTCTGAAGTCTGAGTATCCTGCTGTCCGGCAGCAGAATTTGAGTGAAGATTTGGATTAGACATATTATGCTCAATATTCTTACTAGTTCTGGCTTGTGATCTAGTTTGATGTTGCTTCTGACAGGTCGGTTCTCTAGGATTAGACGAACGCCCTACAGCTGATTCTTTTTGTTGTGATGCAGTAGCTTGACTTGACGAGCCTGAAGGCTGATCTAAAGCCAAATTTGGCAAGTTTGTTGCTGGCGTCGAAACTGGATTGAGCGACTGTCTGCACACTGGGCAATTTCTCCTGTTTCCCACTTCTGTTTTAAAACAGTCTTTATGAAACGTATGGTCACAAATAGTCCTCAAAAGCTGAGCTTGATTAGCAATAACCTGAGCACAAATAAAACAGTGTTCAATATTGTTGCCTATTCTAGACAAATCTTCTGTACTACGGGCTACATTCATTCTATAAAAATAAAAAATCTAAGTTAAAAATTTATAAAATAAAATGATTAAAAGAGAAAGAAAAAAAAAATTTTAATAAAAATTCAAAACTAATTATGGAGTCCTGCTATCGATTATTTTAGTTGGTGAAGTCTGACATCTTGATTTTCACATAAAATTTAACCGACAAAAATAGAAAAGAATGTTTTGATAGCTCTTCTTAATTATGCTGAGCGGTAGATAGTAGTTATTATTCCACAAAATCTTTTTCCTGCGACAACCTAATCAAGCTGCTCTCATCGAGGTAGTTACTGATTTGTAAAAGCTGATGACGTAGATAATCAAAATCAAAAACAACAAAAGTCAGCATGAAATCATCATACATATGAAAATAATTTTTATAGGGCATCACAGCTTCCAGCAAAAATAAACAAAATGTTAATATTGATGCCTATATACACTTTTCATATGATCTTATAATCAGCAACTAAGAAAAATATAAATAAAAGTCAAAGTAGGAAGGGAAATGGCCGTCTATTTTTATCTTCATAGACCAGCCGAAGGGTGAAACTGTTCCACCAAGACTGTTGACGGAATGGCCGTAGCTCTGTTTCTCCACGTTAAACCATTTCTAACGCACAACTGTCTTAGCTTCGCTGCAACACAAGGATCGAATGGCTTATGCTATATTTGACAGCGGAGCTAGAGCTATTTGAAGCTTTAGCTAATCCAGCGAGTCTAACATAAACACATAAGTTATTAATTATTTCTTAGCCTGGGTAGAAAAGAATATCTTTTCTAATTCAACAGTGCTTTAACAATAACTTGGGAAAGGGAACAGACTAAAAACAACCAGAATGATTTAAAAGAAAACAGTCAGATGTTATCGACTTGAAAAGATAATATATTTGAAGGGCCTTTTGCTGATTGGCCAACTGACTTAGTTGGATTCTGAATAAAATTATTAAAACTGACAAAAATTATTAACAAAATTAACAATCACTCTAAACATTAACAATTCTATTCAGCAACAAAAAGAGGCCACTGAGTTGGGCGCCAAATAAAATTATTAATAGTAATTTAACTGTAACATGTAACGAAAAGACGTTATATGCTTTTTCCGAGCTGATGGGGGTGTAGCTGCTAAGCAGAGCACGCGCTTGATCCGGCTCATGCGTTGTCGGCAATATGGGGTGGGTTTAGAAAAGACTGCAGTGCTACCTGCTCAAAGACTACAATAATGATATTAAATATTCGCGTGCTGGATACTGGCGGTAAGGGACAGGAGAGAAGACGGGAGACAGGACAGAGAAAAGGACAGAAAGTCGGATAAAAAAAAACTCAACTAGCTGCAAGGTATAAATTAGCAGAAGATGTCTCGTGGCTTGTTGTAATTGCTGTGCCGATGTTGTTGCAACAGCTGATGCCCACCCTACCATGATCACCTGTAGCCGCAGGTCAGCCTCAGACCGGTGATCCCTTATTTTTACAAACGCCTAACCAAACATATTAAAAAGATGCAAGACTCCCATAAATGTACACACTAACACATGATAAAATAAATTTTCACAATCAATTTATTTTTAAATTTCATAGTTCGTTACCACAGGGTACATTGGTAAATATCAGCAAACTTCAACCACAATAAAATTATTCATTGAACAAAAAAAAATTAAAAAGGAAATTTTCTTTTGATTTGGTTGTTGTTGTTATTCAGAATAAAAATCTGTTAGCAATAAATGCTTTTGCTGATAAGCACAGATCGACTTCATCATTTGTAACACAACACAAGAAAAAAGCGGAACACTAGCCTATAACTTGGCAAAATGATTCGGCCTTTTCGAGGGTATTTGTAGGTCGATCACAAAAGGAAAAAAAAAATTCTAACTAACAATATTAGCCTTAACCTTTATATTTAACATTGGTTAAAACTCTTAATCGTACATGCGAGGGACTATATTCTAATATTTGTATAGTTAAAAATAATAAAAGGAGAAAATATTTAAAATATAAAAATATTAGATAATATAAAAATTATTAAAAATAACAATATTCGCTTTTAAAAATAAATTAACAATATCAAAAGGTTCATGCAAAATTAAAAAGCATGCTAGGGATAATTGTTATTAACCAATTCCAATTAAAAAGCCATGCAAGTTATATATAAGCAAGAATAAAAATTAGAAATTAATTTCATTTGTATTGCTTGATTAAATAGATTATTTTTTTTTTTTATTGTTTGAATTTAAATGTTTTTCACTTTACGTTACTCGTTTCATAATTTTACGTTAAGTTCACATGCAAAATGCAAGCAGAAATGAACAAATCAAAGTTCTCATGCAGGTGTACATGTTATTTTACGCCACGACTGTACATGCATTAAATGCAAAGCGAACATATGTTCAGCACTAATACATGCAAAGCTGCCACTGCCTTTACGCGTGCTCAATCTTTGAGTTCACTGACCTTCAAAAGCGTTTGCGAATAGCGTTTTCTCGTACTTGCATAGCAAAAGGCAAAGAATAAAGCGATAATATAAGAGATCGTCACTTACGGCATACATACTCCCACGCTGAAAGATCTTTCGTTGTGTGCGCCGACCACTGTAAAAAGTATAAGAGAGAGGAAGCTTTCGCGAGCTTTTGAGCGCCGCTCTCGCTATGGCTTTGCATATGCTTAGCACATGGAACACATAAAAAAAATTAAAAAATATAATTATGCACTTTTCTATTTTTCAGCACCTATGTATGATTGTTTTTCAGCATTATTTTCACTTTAAGATATTAACAAAAAAAACTTGCATGCACTTAATATTGGGGCGGGTAGAATAATACAAAAAAAATTATATTAAAAATATTTAAAATTCACATTTTTAAACTTATGCCATTCAAAGGCTTCTTGCCGGCATTTGGCTAACAAAGAAAAATAAAGTTTTCACTAACTTATTATTGCCAAAGTGTTGGCTTTTTCACAAAAAAAATTTCCGGCGAACCATGTGGAGATTATGTAATCCCTTGAGCCTGACTTATCGGGGCTATTTTTCCCGGGATTTTGGGCGGGATTTCCTCAAACAAAATGATGTACGACGAGCTCGATTACGGCAGAAACCATTTCACGTTTTAACTTTGAGAGTTTCACACACTTTCTTGCTATTACACGGCTTTCAATTTGCTCAGCGTGATCGCGCTCCGATCTTAATTTCGACAGACTGCCAATTATGCGCCAATGCAATTCTAAGCCCGTGTGAGCTTTACTGCGGTGATGGAGCTTTTATGCTGTTGTGGGGCTGCAGCTCCAACGACTGTAAGCCACAGTGGTGGATTCCATCATAGGTTTGATACAGGCAGTTAATAGCGGGATGCTACTAGCGGCCAATTCTAAATAAACATTAAATAGAATTGTCCAATAAATGCGGATGAAATGTACAGGGAAAATTGACTTAATCAATTTCCGAAATTAACAATTTTTCTTACCCTGTGGAATTGGCAGCGCAGAAAATAATTTAATTTATTGGTGTCTTGCCAATTAATTTTCACAATAAAGAAAGAACTCAAACGCGCAAGCGTTATAATTTTTAGTTAAGTAGCAATTAGTAAATTTTTTTTTTTTTTTTTTTACATTAGTTTAACTCTTTTTAATAACAATTTAATAAAGCGAGCTTAGCACGCACAACTGCTTGGGTTGAAGACTCGATCAGAAAGAGAATGAGTTGCAAATTGCAGCCAAGGAGGTAACCTCTAGTTGGCGGAAATGTCTCTTCTTCTTCATACATGAAGATAAAGGCAAAAGGAAAGTCATACTGACAATAATCTAGCCTTGCCACACAGAATGTTGGCTGAGAAAAGGGAAACTAAAACAATAATTAAAAATCTGTTGCATACTTTTCGGCTTTTCATTTATATGTACGATTAAAGCAGCAAGCGCATTACATAAGCTAAATTAAATTGCGAATAATCTGTTGCTTGGGGAACATTCGAGAAGAGTAAAGAATATAAATCTTGTCATTTGCATATTATTTGCAGTCTGCATGGCAGCAGATTCTGTCTTCATATACATACCGACATACGTATATTAAATGCATCGACAAGGGCAGCAAACAAAAGCCACAAAGGTGCAGGCCAATGCACCATTTAATAATTAAGCAGCTGCAGCTTTTTACAGTATGACCCGTTATCTGCAGCAGCCAAAATAAAAAATCAACCAATCAAACGGATTGTCTGTATTGTAATCTTTTGACCCATTGAACCCATCTTTTTCTCAGCTCTGTCTATGAGTAATTGAATTGCATAAAATACGTGTGACGACTCACAAATATTTCCATCAGCGATAAGACTAGGGGTATAAATGCGGCATTTGGGGCCGCTAATTCTGCAGTCGCCTTCTGGTTTTGCAAGGAAGGAGTAACTAATAAGATGAACAATCTTCTCGTCTTCGTCGCCCTTGTGCTGGGCACGGTTAACGCTGGGCGAATTCCACAGCGCGATTCTCAGCGTGAAGTTGACACCGGTGAGTTGTTCAGGTGAAACAAGAGGGTTGTGCTATAGTCGAGACTCCGACTATCAGATACCCTTGCACACCGTTAAATTTATGTGATCATAATACAAACAAATATAATCATTTAAAAATTATAATGTGCATCAAGTAGCTAAACTCTTTAGAAAAAAACATATTTTAAGGGATGGGTAAGTTGCCCATAACTATCCGTAATTTATTCGTGAAAAAATTAATTTTGCCGCTCTTTTATTTAAAAAAAAAAAGTAATGTTCTGCTAACTTGATATCAAGTTAGCACAACACTCCCGCAATTTTGACAATTCCCGAAATCATTTTATTGTGAAATTATTGTGAAAAAAAAACTAATATTCTCATTTTTCAAGTCAAATCGATCGATGTTGTTATTTTAACATTGGATTGTTATGTTAACATTTTTGATATGTAACATAACAGTTTTAGTATTTATAATGTTTACCTAGTTTTTTTGGCTTTAATTAAATTGCACAATTGTGCAATTTTTTTAATTTTTTATACTAACAAATAAATATATTAAACTGTTGTGTTACATACCAGAAATGTTAAAATAACAGCAACGATCGATTTGACTTGAAACATGAGAACATTACTTTTTTTTTTTAAATAAAAGAGCGGCAAAATTCATTTTTCACGCATAAATTACGGATAATTAAATGCAAATTAACCATCCCTTAATTGTTTTTTTTTCGAAACTGTTTAGCTAACTTGATGCACATCAAAATATAACTTAAGGTGCAAAAAGATACAGTCGAACTTCTCTAACTCGAATCACCATTATCCAAAGAAGAGGTTCGAGTTATGGAGATACAGTCGATCTTCCCTAACTCGAATCACCATTATCCAAGAAAAAAGTTCGGGTTAGGGAGACTTCGAGTAAGGGAATTTTTTTTTTTTAGTTTTTTAAATGAAACTACATATTCATTCATATGAAATTGTGAACATTTTAATTTGTTTTTTTTATCTTGTCGGGCTTACAAGCTTACTTACTGACTGGTTACTACAAACTCATACATTCAAACTGCGAGCTGTTAAATTTTTTATGTTTAAGGTTAAACAAAACTAAAAAATTCAGAAATAAGTTACATAAATTCATTCACTTCAAATTACATTTACTCTTACCTTACTTTATTTTAACTTTTAAATTTCTCTTATTCTTCAAGCTAAACAGAACTTAAATATCCGGAAATTATTATTTTCTAAAAAAAAAGGGCCCTATATAATAGTGATCATCACTTGTAAACTGTCTTTCCTAAGGCCATTTCACCAGCCTTTACAAGAATTGTTTATGCAATATTTTATCATATTGGATTACCATATTTTAATGTACATACATCATTATAACATACATAAACGGGCTGGTCACAAAAAACAGTAATTTAAAAAAAAAAATATAGAAACAAAAATAAAACGCAATTTATTGGTGATTTCCCCGAAAAATTCGACTTACAGAAGCACGTGCCAATATGTTTGTTCGAGTTAAGGAGAAATTCGAGTTAGGGAAGTTCGAGTTAGGGAAGTTCGACTGTATTCGACTTTTAGAGTTATTTTTCTTAAGTTGAATAATTTTACTCATTTACCTCGAGTTACAGGTAAAGTCGAGTTATGGAAGTTTAACTGTAATTCGAATTATAGATAGATCTATCTTCCAAACTTTAAGAATGTGTTGCTTTTGCCCCCTAAATTCATAATTTTACACTATCTGCTTCTAAAATCCACCCAGAGTAGTTATTTAAATTTGAAAAAAATGTTTTGCCCCCCCCTTATTAAAAAGCTGGAGACGCCCTTGACTCAAGCAGCTAATATGTTGTTGTTGCTAGCTTGCTCGCGAGCCATGTGTGCATTGTTTGTTGTTGTTGCCTTGACTCGGGCTGAGCTATGTTGTTGTTGCTTTTTTCCCTCGGGTCTTGTGTGCGACATCATGGCGCCCAATAAATTGGGGGCTGCCGCATCGCTCCCGGAGCCCGTGCGCGCCCGCCCCTGATTTATATACTTAATAGGTTCGGAGTAGCTTCCCTTTCCTTGTTATATACCTTTCACTGATCACAATATACTCTCACACTTCATTTTTTAGCTGATCTGCGAATTGAGCAGATGTCTTGGCAAGATTTGGTTCGACAAAAGTTTCTACTGGACATTGTGCACCGAGTGCGTCAGCCGTTGGAGCAGGATGATCTCAAGCAGCTTGACCAGGGCCTGATTACGGACGAGGATCGTTATCGTTGTGGCATCGATGAGCAGATACAGAGCATCATCGATTTGGATCGCCAGCGTCGTCTGCTGAATCAACAGCAGGTCTACAGTTTAGGCAATGCGGATCACGTGCTCCAACTGCGAGGCATCATCCGCATCCTGGCGTGCGCCATCGACTTTGAGACACTGCAGCGCAATGCCATCCACCTGAGACGCAGCATAAACCCAGTTCTCTTTGTCCATGGCCTAACGCTTGCGATCCGCAGTCACCCGGACACTCAGGGATTGATCATGCCTGGCATGCAGGAGATATTGCCGGAACTGTACCTCAATCAGGAGATGATTCAACGTATCCAGCGCCTGCAGCACAGCTCGCGTCCCACTCTCATGTCCCTGGTGGGTCTAGGCCAGAGTTTGCGCGGAGTCAATCCCCTAATGAACATGGTAATGCCTTGGCGGGAGCTGCACAGGCGATTGGCACTGAGAGGACGACAGCTGCGAGAGAATCCGAGTCGATTGGTGCAGCCCATGCAGACTGGGAACCAGGGCATGTTTTTGCTAACCGAGGACATTGGCATGCGCATCTTTGTGCAGAACCTGGTCAGCAATCTGGCTGTGATGGAGAACTTGCAGAGGATGGGAAATAACAACGACTTGGACTTGGACATGGAACAACGCCGTCAGCGGCAAGAGAACGTCGAGGATAACATGAGTCGCAATCAGCGTGAGCGCTTCTTGGATGCACTGCTTCGCAATGAGATGAACAGCGAGGAAAGCCAACCTAGGCCACGTCTGAGTCTGGAGCGCAATGTAGGACAAGGCATTGATCGGATGACGAGTCGCATCTCTGATGGCGACGATCGATTGCCCACTGTGAACTCCAATGATGATCGCCTGTTGCATGTGGGACAACGACGCCAAAACCTGAATACCATTGGACGGGAGCAGGAGCAACTGATTCGTGGCAAACATCTAAGCGAAGGACGCCGCGTTGACCAGGAGCAGATCGGGAAAGGAAGTCAACATTTGTGGAATATGGAAAACTGGGACGACCACCTGCCCACCATTCGCCGTGATGACGAGCGTCTCGTGCACATCAACAGACGCCGCTTGGGCCAAACAACAGATCATATGATTCCAAAACGCATCCACGCCTCAATGGCGAGGACACCTTGACGGAGGAGGACATTGTGCAGCTGATACGCAGTCGTCTGGATGAACTGAGCGAGATCATGAATCGAAAGCGTAAGCAGCAAACAGAACAGGAGCACTATATGTCCATGGTACGTGGAGCTGGGCAACGGGAGCAGGATGATGACATCCGTCTTGAAGACACCCTTATGAGTCTACAAGAAGAAGCTGCCCCAGAGCAGAGACATCGCTACCGACGCAGCGTGGACACTTGGGATGACGACCAAGAGACGCGCCAGAGAGAAGTCGTGGTCCACACACTCCGCCAACTGGTTGCACGCTTGAACCAGGAACGCATCTCCCTGCGCCTGGGCAACGAGGAAACACAACCGATCGACAGCTCTCGCTTCATCCTGCCCTTGGACAGAATTTTAAGGCAGTTAATGGACAAACGCAGCCGTGTGGCAGATTCCGCCCTGGACCAGTTGGATGAATCTCTGCGTTTGGAGCGTGTGACGGGAGAGATTCTAACCGGTCGCCTGGGCGACACAGGAGTCCTGCGCATCCTACGTGAACAGTTCCAGGACAGCAGCGATCCCTTGGGACTCGGCGTCAGCCTCGACAATCGCGTGCTGCGTCGCATCCTGGACGTGGTGGATGAGCAGCGAGCGCGGCAACTGGGCGCCTACAGGCGGGAACAGCTGGACATGCGGGGCGTCACCATCAGCGAGGTGCGCGTCAGCAGACTGAGCACCCGCATCGAGGAAGCTGACCTGGATGTCAGCAGTCTGCTGGAGCAGACCCCGCAGATGCAAATGATCGTGCGACAGCGTCGCCTCACTAATCTCCCCTTTACCATTGACGTGGACGTCCACTCGGAGCGTGCGCAGGAACAGGATGTCATCATTCGCCTGCTGCTGGGACCGTGCCAGGATGCCGAGGGTCGTGCTCTCAGTTTGGAGCAGCGCCGCAAGGACTTTGTGCTGCTGGACGCAGTCAGAACCCAACTACAGTCGGGTCGCAATCGCGTCCAGCTTCGATCCACAAACATTGGCTGGACCGCACGGGATGCCACTCCCTACAGCGAGATCTATCGCCGTGTGACGAACGCTATGCGCGGTCAGCAGGAGCAATCGACAATCGAGGACTTGGTCGGTGACAACGGTCGCTTCCCGCAGCGCCTCCTGTTGCCACGCGGTCGTCCTGAGGGACTTCCCATGCAACTCCTGGTCATTGTATCGCCCATGGAGCGACAGGAACCTCGAATGCCCCTGGGACGCACGGGCGGCCTCATGGGCACAAGTCAGGCTGCCATGGAGGACAAGCGTCCGCTGGGATTCCCACTCGACCGTCGCATTGACAACGAACTGGAGATGCTGGGCTTGTCTAACGTCCAGTTGCAGAATGTAGTTATTCTTCACCAGAACTAACATAGATTCTAATAGTATAACCCGTGTGCGTCCAACCGATCGACCAACTGACAGACCTCGAAATCATTAGCATACCATTTCTACAACTGGAAACTATTTTTGTACTTTCTATTCTTTTTCTCCTTAATGCGTAATATATTCAAATAAAACTACAACTGCATTTTAAATAGTAACGACTTGTTGATTACTTAAATATGGTCACATTGAATTGAAGAGAACTTTTAAATGAGAATTGTTTTAAATCTTTTTAAATTTTACAGTCGAACTCGAATTACTATTATCTAAAAAAAAAGTTCGAGTTATGGACACTTCGAGTAAGCGAATTTTATTTTTTTATTTTTAAAAGAAACTCTAAATTCATTTATATTAAATTAAGAACTTTTTAATTTGTTTTTTTATTTTTCTTGTAGGGCTTACAATCTTACTTCAAAAATAAAAAATCAAAAAATTAGTGACTGCAAACTCATTTATTCAAATTGTGAGCTATTAAATTTTTTAATAGTTAAAGTTAAATAAAACTAAAAGTATCAAAAATAAGTTACAAAAAATCATACACTTCACTTTAACGTTCAAATTTTCTCTTATTCTTCAAGCTAAACAGAACATAAATAATCTGAAATTATGGTCTGATAATTATTTTTTTTATATTATTTCTAAAACAAAAAAGAGCTTCTAGTTTTATTAATGTAAATTGTGTCTTTCCTAAAGCTATTTCACCAGCCTATAAAATTGTTAACGCAATAGGTATTTTATCATATTGCATCATCATAAGTAAATGTACAGAATTCTAAAATCACCAAACCAGTTGGTATCAGAAAACATTAACTTCAAAATAAAACAGAAACAAGACTACAACGCTTTTTTTGGTTATTTCCCCGAAAAATTCGACTTACAGAAGCACGTGCCAATATTTGTGTTCGAGTTATGGAGAAATTCGACTTATGGAAGTACGAGTTACGGAAGCAGAATTTTATGAAATTTGCTCAGTAAACGCTATTGCCACTCGATTTTGTTCGAGTTAAAGAAAATTCGAGTTAGAGAAGTTTGAGTTAGGGAAGTTCGACTGTATATGATTATTTATTGCGATTATCACAAAATATCCTTTCTAAATACTGGCTATCCTAATTGATTTACATATATATATTTAATCTAGTGTTTGTTCTACCTTCCAACCAACTCACACTTCCCATTGATTTGGACATTCACACACATACACACGGCTTACACACACTTGACTGGATTTTCTAATTTCGAAAAACAATTTTAATGCAAATTGCATGATAGTCTGGTGATGAAGAGACAGAAGAGGAGGAGGAGGAAGAGCGGTTTAAGTGAGATTAGGGCGCCCCCTAACAAAAGCCGCCCACAAAAACACTTTCAAACGATATTATGTCGAGGGAAGACAATGAATGCAGCAGGCAAAATAGCTGGAGGGCAGACCTATTCCTAGCACTATAATAGACTTTTCTTATTCTTGCCACACAACTCAATTTGCAACAACGACAGCAGTCCGGAAGCACCCTCTCCTATTGCCATACATACATACAAATGGTATATATGTATATATATATCTGTCCTGACGCAGACGCCCAGCGAAGCGTCAATTGCCAAATTAATTGGCCGTAAAAAATTGAAAATGAAAATATAATCACACTTTCCGTTGTCAATCTCTCTCTCACTCTCTCTCTCTCTCTCTCTCTCTCTCTCTCTCTTCTCTCTCTCTCTCTATCCCTCTCTCTTTGACTATTGCTCTATCGACACCGTTGTCACTGGCTTAAGCTGGAATTGGTTTGAGCTTTTAACCCACCCGGTTCTGAAAGCGCTTTCTCATCAAGCCAGACAGAGCAAGTGTTGGCCAACCATAGAAGAGCAGACATTTCGCTGCAGGCAACAAAATGTTGCATTTTTTCAGATTGCCTCTTGCCACACTTCTAAATGATTGATAACCTGCGAGATATTGAAACTTCGAGTACTATCTTAATCCAGCATAATATTAAAATGGTCAAATTTCTATTCTGTTACTGCAAATAATGATTATTTGTGTTTTTTAATCAAAAAATCATTCACTTCGAATAACTTTAAGACACCGAGAAAAATACCAATATTCATTTTTATGGCTCATATATGCATTTTCACGGTTATTAAAAATTTTTCAAGTTTTATTTTGAGCAAAAAAATAAAACTCAAGAAATAATGATTATTTCATAAGTTTTATATTTTTGCACAAAATAAAACTCAAATTGTAATTTCGATAAGGCACAATTGGATGCTCAACACAAGAAATTTTATTTTTTAATGGATTATTATAATGGTTTGACTTGGCTTATTGACTAGAAATATGTATGTATCATTCTTGCCTTTATTCCCTAAGAAAAATAAAACTCATGAAATAATGATTATTCCATAACTTTTACTTTTTTGTTAAAATAAAAGGATTATTGGTTGAGAAATAAAGTATAACTTAAAATTAATCATTATTTTGTGAACAAATCTATAAAACTTGAATGTAATTATTATTTCAAAATGTTTTAAATATCACTTAATATCACTGTTTTATTTTGCTATAAATCTGAATTTACAGAGTATCATCTAGTCGTGTTGTGTGCAGCTCCAACGCTTTTTGTGCTCTCAAAGAATGTGGCGCATCGCATAATGGCAAAATGTTGGCTCTCGACCTGTCTCTGACTTTTACCGCCTGAATGCACTTTCATTATCTTTGAGTGTTCCTCGGCGTATAATTCGGTTTATTTTTCTTTCTCCCTCGTTCTCGCTCTCACTACCACTCTTTCTCTCTCTCTCTCTCTCTCTTGATCTTTGGCTTTCTCTGTCTGTTTGGAGAGTCTGATGAGCTGATTAGGGAGCCAAAAGTTGGAGTATTACACGGCCTATTAGCTCAGCGCTTAATGCAAAAATAATTATGTCTCGTTAATCAGAGCTGCAAAAAGTTCAAGAAACTTTCGCCAAGTCTATTTAACCCTTTTGCCCCAATGCTCTACCAAAAACTTTCTTCGAGTGGCAATTGAAGGTAGCAAAATGCAGGGGATTGCGCTCACCCTCTCCCTCCACCAGCCCCCAGTAAAAAAACTTTTGTGATTAGCGGCCGCTGCAAAGATAGCGGCAGTTGATGCGGAAAATGTTCGCATAATTTATGTTGTGCGACTTGCACTCGGCTAACAGTTAACTCAGCTAACGGAAATACCGTGCCGCAACTCCGACCACAAATTCCATAGCATACATTCGAGGGCCGCTCAGCGCGAAAGTTTTTGCCACGCAAATTAGCGGCCACATTTGTTTCGCTCGACTGTTGCGAGCAGCCGCCAAGTGCATTCTACATTCTACACGCCGCTTAAGAGTCCGACGCCGCAAAAGTTTTTCAGTTATGAATATAAAGTTTATTTATTAAGCAAACAACTTGGCGTCCTCTTATCTGTGTCGACTGTGTTTCTTCTATTAATACCCTGCATTTCTGTGTGATATTTAAAATAAAGGTGTATAAAACATGTCAATACACATAAAGGAAGTCGAACTTTCCTAACTCGAACTTCTCTAGCTCTAATTTTCTCTAACTCGAACAAAAATATTGGCACGTGCTTCTGTAAGTCGAATTTTTCGGGGAAATCACCAATAAATTGCGTTTTATTTTTGTTTCTGTTTTATTGTGAAGTTACTTTTAGCTGTTACCAGCTCGTTTGGTGATGATATAATGATGTACATTACATGTGATGATGCAATACGATAAAATATTGCATAAACAATTCTAAAGGCTGGTGAAATAGCTTTAGGAAAGACACAGTTTACAAGAGATGATCACTACTATTTAGGGCCTTGAACAAACTAGAAGCCTTTTTTGTTTTAGAAAATAATATAAAAAAAAATAATTATCAGACCCTAATTTCAAATTTTTAAAGTTCTGTTTAGCTTGAAGTAAGAGTAGAAGTAATTTGGAGTGTATGATTTCTTGTAACTTATTGTTCATTCTTTTGGTTTTATTTAACTTTAACTATTAAAAACTTTAATAGCTCGCAATTTGAATGTATGAGTTTGTAGTCACTAGTTTCTGATTTTTTATTTTTTATGTAAGATTGTAAGCCCTACAAGAAAAAAAAACAAATTAAAAAGATCACAATTTAATATGAAGGAATTTAGAGTTTCTTTAAAAAATTAAAAAATACAATTCCCTAACTCGAAATGTCCATAACTCGAACTTGGATAGTGGTAGATTCGAGTTAGGGAAGTTCGACTATATTTGCATATTCAAATTATCTATTTTATGTTAGATTGGCGTTTATTATTGTATTATTTTTTTCAAAACAACTTTACTGAATTGATGCTGTTAGCAGAATCAACAGAGCGCTGTCAGTTGTACGATCTAATGCTAGTATTAGCATATTGACAATATGTAAACACAAGAGAGTTAACATTTTTTTCAAGTTGAGTTATTTAAAGTTTATAAACATATTCTTAAAACAGGGAATCACCTAGTCAATCAATATTAGATTATGCTTAGCTTTTTAAGATTTAGTTAGCAAACAATTTCGCAGTTCAGTTAGTTTGCAAAACACTAAAGGCATTTGTATGAATGCCTGCGAAAATTAATTGCCTGGAAGTCAAATGGCTTATCAAGAGTTTAACAAACAATATGTTTTTATTTCAAATAACATAAAAGTTTATTAATATTCAATTTGTAATTTTTCAACTATTTATGGTAGACAAACTTAAGATACGATCGACTTTTAATGAGCTCAAAGTAAAAGTCGCAAGTTAACTGACAATAATGCCTCACAACTAGGAAGAAATCAATGAACAAAGCTAAGTTTACTTTATACCTTTTGTGTAGACGTGTGGAAAATATTGACAATCGGAATGCTAAAGGCAACTGAGGAAGGCGTGAGCTGTTTTCAAATCAACACACAACACGGAGCACACAAAATGCAGGGAAGAAGAAGAAAATCGAACCCTTGCCCGAGTCAAAAAATTTACAATAACCATTTTTGCATGTTGAGAATAGAAAGAGGTTTTGATTGGGGGCTGGGTTTGAATTTGGTTTTCTTTTTTTCAGGTTTGGGGCTATCAAGTTGAGCAGAAAACTTCTTGCTATTCATACTCATGCGAGTGAATATATGAATGTACAATATAGAAGAATGCTAACAAACGGAAATGTGATATACGCGACGCAGTCGAAACACAAAGGCTAATGGTGGGAGGACGGGTAAAAATGAGGGGAAGAACCTTAATAGGAATCGAACCAATTGCTTACAAGCTATTGACAATTTTGTTGTTGGTGTGTAGGTGATAATGCTACATGGCAATCGTCGCTGTCGTCTATTCAATTTGTTGCGAATTAAAGAAAAAAATAAATATATACATAAAAAACAGAAGTATACTTGACCCGCTTTAATGTGCACGACAAGCAGATATCCTACAAAAAGATATTGTGTTCTAGACAAGAAATGAAAGAGATACTGATACATATTCTGTATATAACTTAAGTATTAGATAATGTGTAATGTTTTTGATAGAAATTGAGTATGTATGAAATATTCTTTTTTATATATTGTATTCTAGAAATTAAAGAAATAACGATACATATTCTGTATATGACTAACTTAAATATTAGATAATGTGTAATGTTTTTCATAGAAAATAAGTAAATATGATCTTATTTAAATATCATTTTGAATAAACATTTTCTAATGAAAATTGAATAATTTAATAAACCCTCTTAAAGTAGTCTTGTAGTAAGAGGTATCAAATTCAAAGTCGCTGAAAATACATTGAAATTCGTGGGGTGCATTGTTAAAAGGCTTTTCTGCTTTTGAAACGGGACTGGAACCACAGCAGTTTTCCCATCCATTCCCTGACACGCTTTGGCGCATCGATAGATAAGAAAGAAAGAGGAACCTCTTGAGGCTTTCGCTTGAAGTGGGATTAAAAATTGAGGCGAAGCTGTCGTGAGTATTACGGAAATGTGCACAGGAAGGGATGCCTGACGCAGGTAAGCAGGTGCCAATGGGACTCCAACTCAGATTCAAAGGGGGAGGAAACTGATACTGGATATAGTATCAGTAAACTAATAGTTTACAAATATTTTCAATTACTATTGCTGTCACAGCAAAATCAATCAATTTTGCAACCACAGACACGACAGCCAAAGCAAATGCATTTAATTTTCCAATATGTTGAGGATGAGGACTTTGGCTGATATAAATTTTGTAACGCAAATTGATTTTGTGGCCACAGAGATTACATCAAATGCATTTTGCCTTTTTGCATTTGCCATTTTACAAGAATTTTTTATTTTATTTGAATTTTCTCATTACTCGGCAAATGGACAAACATTTTATCAACTAATGAGGCTGAAAAATGTTGCAAATTATATTTGCTGCGCTTGCCGAATGTCTGCAATTAAAATAAGTGAACATTTCCAAGTCCTCAAAAGTGTGATATGTTAACATAAAAACTATCTCGACAATGCCACAAATAACTTTCCCATTCGAATCGCATTCGTCTTGGCTTATTTGCTATTCACACCACAAACAAAGTAAACAAAGCGCCCAGTTCCCATTCTCCTTGCCCTTCCCTTACGCATTTTCCCTTTCCATGTGCTAAAGATAACCCTCCCGGCATACCCTCAAGTGGCAAGTGTCGAGTGCGAAAAGCAATAAAACGTTAAGCATACACCAAAATACAGACACTCACACACACACACAATGCCAAAGCAAATTTGTTGCAAATCAAAATAAATTCCTGGCAGCACCCAGAAAAAAAATGGAATCAAAACAAGAAAATATTAGCAGCTTGAACAAGTCGAATATTGTGAGCCCTATAAATAAGGCTTCCTCGTATTTTTTAAATTATTTAAGAATTTTTTGCTAGATTCTTGGATATTTCATAGCTGAATTTTAATATACATATTATGTATTACATAACTACATATATGGTTCACTAATGTATTGATACCCCTAACTTTGTCGAATTTGTGCAAGATAAAAAAGATTTGATGCACATTTCTTAATTTAATTTTCCATTCATTTAAATTCCGTTTGAATAATACAAAAATTTCTTTAGCCCATTAAGTACGTATGGAAGAGTTTTAGTTTTAATAAAAGTCTAGCTTTCAACATTTTTCCTCGGTCTCAAACAAAAAATATTTTGATGCATAAAAATTCATCAAACAATTCTAAAAGTGACTGCAAAAAACATTTTCGAAAATCTGTTCGCCAGTATTTTTTATGCTTTTTTTTTTAAGAGTGTCTTAAAAATTACTATTTTAACCCCTTTTTATACTACTATACTAAATACTAAACATAATAAATACATTTTTTGAATTTCTGTTTAAATATAAATTAATTTCTGTTTACATATAAATTAAGTTTCACTATAATTAAAAAAATTGTAACAATTATTAAAAATAATTGTAACAATTATTAAAAAATTGTAATAATATTAAAAATAATTGTTACAATTTCTTTTAATTATACTTTTTTATTTTTAACATAAATTGAAAACTATTTACCCGTGCAAGGTTGAAGTGGTCCAAAGTAGTTAAAATGCATTATCCGAAACATCAGGAAAACGAGTTAATTGTAAATGGATCCAAGCAAATAGTAAGATACGGGTTAAAAATCTTTTAAAATTTTGAAAAATTCAATTCAGAGTTAAAACAAGAGTGAAAGGCTATAGTCGAGCTCCCAACTATGGGATACCCGTTACTTATTTAAATGAATTATGAAATATTTTTTATTGCATACTTTTAGGCAATTCTATTCTTTAAAAACTTAAATTAGCCATTACCGCCTTTTGTCCGATCTTTTTACTATTTAGAAGGATGATAGGTAATAATAGTAGTTAACGGTAATTATTAAAAAAATTCTCAAATTTTAAAAACTGTGCGTTTGGTAGCTTTTCGCAATTTCCGGAAGCGGAAAGGGGCAGCATGGTTCGAAACTCTCTGAGTCTACTATAAATTGTAGAGTATAATGCGGCATAAAAAGCGAAGGCGTTGTTGTCCACTGACAACAATCCCTCAACCCGATATAATCCCCTCCCCGCTGCCGCTTTTGGACGCTTTCAACAAAGGCATTTGAAGTGCGAGTGCTGTCAGGAATTGTCCTTGTCGCATTCAGAGTCTTCAAAATGAGTACTCGTCTATGGCATTCCATAACAATTTATGCAATCAGTTGGACAATGCTTCGACCAAGGGAAGCTGTTGGATTTGCAGCCATCCCTCATCCCTCGTTTCAGGTTTTCGGTCTCGTCCTTGTTTGGAGTCGCAACTTAATCCTTTTGAATATTTTTGACACGTGCGCTGCAATTATTTTATTACCCCCGCAAGTGCAGTGCGCATAGAATAAACAACAATGATGCTGGCCAACGTGCAACCAGCCACGCCCATTCAATAGGGCGTAGCAGTCATAAAAATATATATTTTTTTTTGGTAGTACCGCGTCAACAATGGACCGGCAATTGATGCAATTCATTGAAATTGTTGTCGACTGTTTAGACTAAAATTGCATTAGTCTCTGAGGCTTTTATTGTTGTTGAATTTTTATGTTGTTGTTGTTGTTGTTGCTGGAGTTGTTGCTGTTGCTGTGACTGGTCGAGCACAAACAATTGGCAATAATTTTCGCGGTTGCATTGAAATTCAAGCGGCGCAAATTGTAAGCACAATTTTTAAATACGCGCCAAAAACTCTCTTTGAGTTCAATCCCCGCCCACAATTATGGTCGCTTTGCATTATCACACACACACACCGCACACACACACACATAGGCACTTAGGTACATATATTTTAATAATGATGCCATTTGTTTGGCCATAGAATTGTGTTGGCAATAAAATTTGGCTTTGCCACATAATTCAAATTGTTAATCGCGTTTAATGGTCGGCATTTATCAATATTTTGAAAAAAGCAAAAATAAAATAATATTAAGAATAATAAAGCAGCATGCAAATGCGAGCAGGAGAGTAGATCTGCCTCTTCCTGTCCCTCTTGCACACCTCTACCTCCAGTTGCCGCCAAATGACAATGTGTTGACAATGCGAAAACAAAAATGGCGTCTAATATGGCGACCAAATGTGGGGCGGAAATAAAAGCGCAACGGTCAGCGTTGCATTGGGGCAGCCAACCCTGCCACAACTTCACTCTCCCCCCCTCCACACTCTTCACATTGTGGCAGCGCCCTTAGTTATGAAGTTTGCCAGCAGTTGCCCATCTCGCTTTTAATGCGCACCATTGTGTCAAGATAAAGCAACGGAAATTAGCACGATAGCAGGAAGTTGGCAGCGTCTTTGGCGTTGTTCTTGACGACGACGACGACGACGAAAACGAGGGTGAAGAATCCAAGGAAAAAGGGCGCGATAAAATAAAAAACCAAGAAGGAAGAGCGATAGACAGCAAGAGTCCAAGTGTTTAAGAAAGAGTGAGAAAGAGAGAGTGCAAAAGCCAAACGCAGAGACAACAGCAAAGTCAAAGGCAAAGGCGTGAACGACAGTCAGAACCAAAAGGACATTCACTGACGGTCCAGCATTCAGCCACAAATAATAATGAAAACGGAAATGAAATACAATACCCAGGAATGCCACAAGAGATGCTAAATAGCACCAATGATGATGATGCTGATGACGATGATGTTGATGCCGTTGCTGATGTTTCTGTTGCCATTGCCAATGGCCACTTTACAGCTTTCCCCTTCCCTTATTGCCCACTTAAATGACTGCACTATGGAAAATTCAGATATTTCCGTTTAACTGAAAACAATGTTCTAATCAGTGCAAACTCAACTTCGTTAATGGAAGAAGCATGCAACCAGTTTATTTTTGTAGTGTATTCCGTGCAGATTCTCTAAATTAACTGAAACCTCACCTGAATTTAGTTCAACTATTTTATCATTTTATTTGAAAATATTCTCAAAAAATTATTAGGTTCCAATAAAATAGAATAAATGCAATGAGTACAAATGATGTAAGGAAATAAGAAATTAACATAAGGCGAGGAAATATTTTTAAATTAGGCTTTTCCTAATTTCACTATTAAATTATTTGAGTTTTTTATTTTGAGTTTTATAATACCAAATTTTTTTTCAGTAACATGTTTTCTAGTTTTGTTTCTAATATTGCACATATAATTTTAATTTTCTAAAGTTGTTTTAATTTATTTGTCCAAATTCGTATAGAAATTAAAATTAGCAACTATTAAATGCTTTAACTATCGAAACAAGATTATTTGAATGGTTTGTGATCGCAAATATAATTTATTCCATTTTATTTAAAAATATACATATCTAAAAGGATTCTCTTTTGTACAATTTACTGTATCTTATTTTAAGTTGAACATTTTTGAATATCTGCTTAGTCATCGTTTTTAGGTCAACAATCAAAAATTAATAAGCCATGGAATGTGCGACTTCTTTTCCCTGGAGCAGGAGTTATACTTTCATTGGGTCGACAAGAGGGCGGAGTGGAGTTAAGCTGAAACTGGAAGCGGAGTTGGAGCAGTTATTCTTTTCACAAACCGCACACAAATTAGACGCATACAAAAAAGGCAAAAAATGAACGCTGATTGTCGTCTATTCTTACCAAGTTTTGGACGGTGGTGGGGCGTGGTTCACTCAAAGTCAATTAGGCAAAGCGACGATGGGCAAACAAAACTGAAAACAATTCGCATTTAAATTTGCGCATTCTTGGAAAATTTACGCGAAATTAGGGAGCGACTAAATGGGAAAGAGGACGGTGGGTTGTGGGATGCAGGGGGATGTCGCCGTAAAATACGTGAATATTATTGCGCTTATCTGACAACAAACACGCCCGGACCAAGTTCCCATTCCTGGGCACAGTATCCAGACCTCCGTGAGGCCTTCAAGTTGATTTCGCTTTTCTTTCTCTGTCAAGAGCTGAGCTTCTATCTTTCAATGCTGTTGTTCTTGTTCTTGTTGTTTTTGTATTGTGTGCATTTGTTTTTATGTGTGTGGCATGGCTTCCATTCCCTGCCCCTTGTTCCTGCTGCTCTCCACAGTCATCTGTCCTAAGCAACACATCCTTCCTTAAACGTTTCTTGTCTGCCAAATGTTTCCATGGGCTATACGATTGTGTGTCCTGGGACTGTGTGTGTGTGTGTGTGTGTGTGTGTGTGTGTGTATGTGTGTGTGTGGTTTTATGTGTGCATTGTATTGCTGGCATAATAGACACATTTAATTTTACTATTATGCCTTTTTGTTGTCATCGCATTCGCATAAGCATAATAAACCGTTTCGTTTTCAAGTTTTCTTTGGGGACTTTTCCATTTGCCTATTTGCCAGTCATTTTGTTTGATTTCTTTCCCCCTCAATATAGTAAGAGAAAATAACAAATATTATATTCTTTAGAAATTAGAAATGTTCTGGTACAATATGGCAGTCAAAGTCAATTTTATAATGACGTATTTGTTTACGTGATAAATATATAAATATATGTACGTATGTATGACTGCATATCACTACTGTGAAAACTATACACATCAAGCCATGAACCAATTTAGTATAATTTGTATATATGCTTAGTATAATTTTATTATAGCACTTTACATAAATTTGCAGTTTATTGTTTAGTGTCTAATGGCTGATCAAAGCTAATTAATTTTGCTAGAATTTTGAAAATTTTACTGAATAAACTTAATTATTTTACAAAATTTTGTATTTTGTTGTTTTTTCGAAATTGTTTTTAAATTTTTTTAATTGATTTTTGAAAACTTCAAATTTTTCATTTCAATTTTCGAGCGCAAAATGGAATCAGCTGTTCTGCTAAATCTTCACAGCAGAAAGTCTGTTAGAGCTATGTTAACAAGCAAGCCGAGGCTGTTAAAACACATAAAGCGCTAGTTGGCGCTTGCATAACAGCTGTGTTGCTGCGTTACCAGCTGTAGTTTTTCGATAGCTGCTGCTATCGATAATGTCATTTCAGAAAAAAACCTTTGTTCTTTCACTGCTTTAAAAACAATATATTTTTGTATTAAAAAATAAGGGTGAATTTAACAGAACTCAGTTTTAGCAAATTTTGCATATAAAATTGGCGATCGTATTAAGGAAATGAAAACGTTGTAAATGGCACTTGTTTACGTTTATCACATACAAAAGATATTTAACATACTTGCAAAGCTTTACTTGAGGTAGGTCAAGAACCGTTTAAAATAAGAAATTTTAAATAAAATCTTTTGATTATATTTAGAGAATGGATGCTGAACGCAAAACAACTGCATTGGATCTTAACTTTGACGTGTTGGACATAATATTCAGCAGTTTTTATTGGCACAAAGATAAGTTAAGTTTGGCTAAAGCTCATCCACACTTCAGTGCGGCATTTGTACACCACTGTCGGAATCGGTACAACGAAATTAACTGTGAATTTCAAGACCCAGACTTGCCATTTATTTTAGAGTGGTTCGGAGCAAAGGTCTCATCTCTGAGAGATATAAGTGATAAATATTGTATGTACCCCCGTGTTGACCAAACCAATCAAATACTGAATCTAGCTGCTAAGTATTGCCCTAATCTGGAGGTTATACAACTTCTCATCTCCTCGGAGAATGTAAGGATGGCAGAAGATACTCTAGTAAAGCTGACGAAGCTGAATTACATAGTTTTAACCTCAATACGGCGTAAACATCATGAAATGGAAGATGCTCAAAATATTTTGAATATTCTAAAGAATTTACCGAACTTAAGGAGAATGGGACTGAATTATTGGACTGATTGTAAGGTATACAATTTAATTTATGAAATCGTTATTTATTTAATTTCTAATATAAAGTGGCCTCAGTGAACAACTTAGAGAACTTGGAGGATTTGGAGCTAAACATAACGCAAGTCGGCGATATACCTGTACGTTTGGAAAAATCTAAAGGTCTTTAGAACATATGCAACTTCGGAAGTCCTTAACCTACTGTCTAAACGTTGTGAGAACCTGGAATATCTCAGATTGCGGAGCTACGACGACTATGACAAAGCAATGATTGCATATTTTCCAAATTTAAAGCGCCTGAAAATATTCTCTTGTGATGATTACATTGATGACGTCGCATATTTGCGAAATTTACACGGGCAATACAATAATCAACTAGAGACACTTGAATTTCCTAAAGGCTGCATTGAAACGGCAAAGACAGCAAGGCGAATCTCAAAACTAAAAGCTGTGAAAACACTATGCTGCCAGTCGATGGACTCGAGATGCATAAGATATATTGCTCGAATGCCGCTAGAGAAATTGATAATGCACCAAGTTAAAGAAAATGATCTTTTAATATTACTGCGTGAGTGCAAGACAATGAAATGGATTCATCTTGATAGTTTGGATTTGTGTGAAAAAAGTCTTGTCACTCTGTTGGATATTTTAAAATCGAATGGATTTCAACCGGAAAACCCATTTATACTGCGTTTAAGTAAACGCGAAATACCTGCAAGCATTAAAAATAAGGTAATTACGAATATTATTGTTTTTTATAATACATAATCAGTTTGTACTAAATTGAAAACCATATTTGTTTTATTTCAGTTGCCATCGTGCTCTTTTAAAAAATTATTGGACGTTCAAGAGACGAGTTTCAGTCTATTTTTTAGATATCGAGATTAAATTTATAGAAATTTGCAAGCATAAGCAATTCGAATTCTAGTGAATACAATCCCTGCAAAAATGACTTCAATCACAAGGACTGAAATCATGTGGTTTCTATCACTTGGACCCAAATTTGGCCAACCCACAAACGGACAAAACATATCGCCAATACATATAATGGAAGACATGAAACAAGGAATAAAAACAACTGAAAACGAAAAGATACGAGACGCAATAAGAGGAATCCTAGCATCGAGGCTCAACAATTACAAACACTGAACAAAAATAAGCCAGAAAGAAAAATTCATAGCCAACAACACAGGAAAGCTAATGAAAGAACACAAAGATAAAATAATGGTAACATAAGCGGAAAAAGGCAATAAAACGGTAATAATCTATAAGAGAGAGTGTCATGACAAGATTCAGCTACTACTCAACGACAAAACAACCAATAGAACTATGAGAAATTACCCAACACAAAAACTCATCACGAAGAACAACAGCATAGTAAACTATTTATACAAGAACAACTTCATCGACATGACAACAAAACTAAAAACGTATTGCTCGGGAGGAAATGCACCTAGGCGGTGCGGATCGAACCAAAAATACATAAAAATGGAACACCACGCAGACCGATATCAGCTTCAACTGAGGAACCATGCTACAGATTAGCTAGATAAATAGGCGACATATAATATAAGGAACGCAACAGAATTAAAAGAAAGAGATTACAGGATTAATTATTGAAAAAGAAGAAATACTCGTATCTTTTGACGTAATATCACTGGACAGATCTAGCCACACACACATCCATACCTAAACAAAAGTTCAGAGAAATACTAGACTTCATACTTACGGACAACAATTATTTCACATATAATAATGTGACATATAGCCAGATTTTTGGAATGCCAATGGGATAAAATACTAGACGATGCATTGAAGAATTAAAACAATATAATGTTACAATCAAACACATTTAAAAATACGTAGACCAGGGGTGCCCATCGCCTATGCACACAATGCACATTTGTTTTTGTAATGCACATGGGATATGGGAAGTAAAACAGAATACACATAGCTTTGAAATTCCTGCACACTGAACAACTTGCAGCAAAACAAGAACAACTTTTTCCTTGTTGCTTTACATCCATTTTCGGTGCTGGCAAAACAAAAACAATTGCATTGCGTCCGTTATCTTTTGCTAATCCCAATGTAATTTGTTGTTGTTTATCGTTTTGTGTACACTGGAAAAGAAAAACTTGACTTCGCTTTCAAACGTGAGATGCGTGTGACTTTTTGAAGAAACTTGTTTCTATTTTTTTTCCTGTGTACACATTGAAATAAAAAAAAAAGTTCGTTACAAGTATGCGTGTGATTTCTTGTATTTGTATTAGTGCGTGCACATCCATAAGGCAGCTTTGGGCACCCCTGACGTAGACGATATATTCCTTATTATAAACAAGACCGATGCAAATATTATATTCTATACATTCAACAAACAACACAAGAGAATTCAATTCACAGTTGAAACCGAAACAAACAATAAAATTGCATATGGGCATTTCCATACTCGCGCACGGGACATTCGTACACATTCAAAGTAAAAAAACGGTAAAAAGGAAACGGTTTTTTTTTTCTGATGAAGGGCTTAACATATAGCATTTGATTAGCTCTTTCATTGGTGCAAAGATTGATTTTGGGTAATTTTTCATTTTGAAGATAATAGAAAAATTCAAGTGATTCGCACGGGACACAAAACGGAAGTGACTTGCGAGGTCAACCAATTCAGACGCCAATTTCAGCAAATCCAGAGGCAATATTTTAATGCAACTTATTTTTAACTCTTGTGCATTGATGCCTCTTAAAAATGGTTATGATTTTTTTCAAATATGACTTGCACTTTTTTTTTAATTCAATTTCACGTAAATTCGCACGGGACATCGCGCACGGGACATTTTTTACCATCACTATTTTTATGTTGTTTCTGTTTCTCTATTTTAAATTATATTTCGAAAACAGGTCGAAATACTTTATTAAATTAAACTTTCAATATATTTCTTTTAATTAAAATGGTTTATGTTACAATCTTACTGTCCTACTTAGTGAAATCGTTAATATACAAGCGGTCCATTTTGAAAGTAAATTTTCAGGAAAATGGGCAAAAATAAAGAAAAATTGAATTTATTCCAATGTAGAATCTCTAAGTTCATCCTATTGAATTTTTCTAGTGTATATTGCTTAAATAAATAACTTGAATACATTTTTGGAAGAAAATTTCACAAGATGTGAGATTTTGATCAATTTTACGTTTTTGGCCGCGGTGGACCTTTCCGTGGAAATGCCCATATTTAGATATATAAATAGAGCGGAATGGAAGCAAGCTAACATTTGATTGGTTTCCAAAAGAAACCTCATCAGGACGAATTATGAATTTTAACTCAAACCACCCCATGACACAGAAAATAAACACTATAAAAAACATTATTAGAAATACTTACACACTATGCGTCAAACAACACCGATCAAAAAACTACGTAAAATTAAAAAAGATGCTAATAAAAAACAATTACCCAACGCAGTTAATAGACAATATTGATAACACAAAAATTCATAGCTTGGTAACCACAACTCCGGAGAAACTAATCACGCAGAACGTCAGCATCCCGAACATAAATAACATTACAAACTGAGCTACATTAGAAAAACTTACACCAAAAGACAGCACAGATCACATTAACGTACATATGCATACAAAGCTCCTAAAACAACAAGAAATTTGTTTACAAACACGAAAGACAAAATTGACAGAAGAAAAGCAAAACAATGTAATATACGAAATCAGGTGCAGTGGAAAAGATGGAGAAGAGTGCAATAAAGTTTACATTGGCAGAACGAAACGATCGCTCGCTACAAGAGTATCAGAGCATAGAGGAGACGCGAAGAACAAAAAGACAACGACAGCAATAACAGACACTGACCACACAGCTGACTTTGTTGACGTTAAGGTGCTTGACATTGAGAGAAGAGAGCGAACAAGACTGACGCTGGAGAGCTTGCGAATACAGCAAAAATTAGACCCCAAACTTGACGACAAACAAAAAGTTAAGTTATTTAAGCGATGGACAACAGATGCAATATTAGAAGTAAGATTGACGACACCACAATAGGCGCAAAAGAATAACAACAAAAATAAATGTATGTATTAGTGTAATTATCGTATGTTTATGTATAAGTAAATGAAATGTAACTCTTTTTTTTTAACAATAAAATCAGACTCCCTGATGAAGATGGCAAAGCCCATCGACACGCGTAAGAGAATAATTGAAAATTAAAATGTTTATTTAATTTTGCAATGAATCACACTGGCCAGATCAACCCAGCTAAATAGCAACAACACAAATCACCTTTTAATTAGACAAAAATGATCCAACAAATACTCCAATATATTAATATTATGTTGTGTCAATTACTTAAATTGAAATAATCAAACAAAATCTTTTTTAATCTTTTTTTATGATTTTTACAACTAAAGACTGTTACAGTCACGGTTGCCACAATTGGCGTTTTTGTGACAAAACTGGCTCTTTTTTTCCCTGTTGGCGCAATGACACTTATTTTTTCGAATTGGCTTATTTTTTCATCAGTTCAGAATTAGTTATTTTGTATAGTGATAATGTGTTACTGCTTTAAGTCCACTTGTCCACATTTAATGGCAATAAATCGGAGCTCATATTTAACTCTGTTTCATAAAGAAACAAGAAAGCAAAAAGTTCATTACGTGCGCTCATTTTACAAAGTTTTTGATTTCGTTGTTGTTTTTAAATTGTTTTTATTAATTTTTTATTTGATTTTTGAAAATTTCAACCTTTTCATTTTAAATTTAGCGCGCAAAAGAACTGTTACAGTAATAATGCTAAATTACAGTCTCATTTATGCACTGTTAAAGTCTCTATTTACACGTAGTACGCTAGATGGCGCTTGTCAACAGCTGTGCTGCTGCATTGCCAGCTTTGTGATTGCATTTTAGAAAAAAACTTTATACTCTGTTAAAACAAAAAAATAAATTAAATAGTAACTAATTACAAGTATTAAGGAATGAGCCAATTTGTTGTACAACGTGGATATAAAATTTGCGATAGTTCTTAAAAATTGCCAACGCTCCAACTCGCCATTGTTTTACATTTGCCACAAAGAACACGTATGCATACACATACATACATATATACATACAGAGGTTTACTTGAGGTAGGTCAGCAACTTTTCAAATAAGAATATTCGACTGTTGTAGCCTTTCAGTAAACATTTTCTTACAGAATGGATACCGAAAGCAAATCAACTATTTTGAATCTTAACTACGACGTGTTGGACATAGTATTCCGAAATCTTCATTGGGAGATTTACAAGTTACCTTTGGCTAAAGCTCATCCACACTTCAGTGCAGCATTTGTGCATCACAGTCGGAACCGATACAGAGAAATTTCCACTTCTGACAGAGACTGGGCATTTCTTGTAGAGTTGTTTGGCCACAATGTTACATCCCTAAAGGATGAATGTTACGACAATTTTAACCCAACAATTCAAATGCTGGAACTTGCTGCAAAGTATTGCCATAATGTGGAGGTTATAGAAGTTCGAGTCTCCTTGGACAACATACAGATCGTAGAAGAAAATTTGGTGAAGCTGAAAAAGCTAAATTATATTATATTAAATCGTGAATCCAATATAAATACTGAGAATCTTTTTAAAATTCTGAAACAGCTAAAAAATTTAAAAGGAATGGATCTGTATAACTGGAATATCAATTACTGTAAGCAATGCAAAATTATTTAGAAAATAGACATTGATTTAATATTTAACTTCTAGTGGCACCAATGAATAACTTGAACCTTGATCATTTGGCATTCTCGGATTTAAACGAAGATGACATTGAAGTTCTTCCCAATCTTTGGAGAAATCTGAAAAGCTTAAAAACACATGCATATCCGATGGCCCTCAACCTACTGTCTAAACATTGTAAACAGTTGGAGTATCTTAGATTGTGGTGCTACATCGACTGTGAAAAATCCATGTTTGCACATTTTCCAAAATTGAAGCGCCTGAAAATATTTTATTGTGATGAATACAATGATAACGGTGCATATTTTCAAACCTTACACGGGAAATACAACAATCAACTGGAGACACTTGAATTTCCTAAAGGCTACATTGATACGGCAAAGACAGCAAAGCGAATCTCGAAGCTAAAAGCTGTCAAAACACTATGCTTTAAATGGATGGATTCTAGATGTGTAAGATATATAGCCCAAATGAATCTTGAGAAATTAATATTGCACGAGATTAAAGAAAATGATCTTTTAATATTACTGCGTGAGTGCAAGACACTAAAATGGATTCATCTTGATCGATTGGATTTGAAAAATGAAAGTCTTGACACTCTATTGGACATTTTAAAATTAAATGGATTTCGAGCGGAAAACCCATTTGTACTTTGCTTGTACAAATTTGACATACGTGACTACTTAATAAAAAAGGTAATATAACTATATTCTGTACTAGTACTATTTATCAAAAACTATTGCTTATTATTTCAGTTGGCATTGTGTTCTAATGCAAATTTATTGGACCTTCAAAAGACTACATTCAATCTCCTTTGTCGGTACTAAATCAAAAATTTACTAATTTAACCATACACTTAATGCATTTAAGTTATTTTCATAATCAATTAATGCGATTTATTAATTTTTTAAACAAGAAATAAGAGGAAGACGACGAAATGTAATGCTCATAAGATTGTAAGATTGTAACATAGCTTAAAACCACGGTTGCCTTTTTTCCTGTTAACGCAATAGCACATATTTTTTCGAATTGGCTTATTTTTTAATCAGTTTAGAATTAGTTATTTTGTATAGTGATTATGTGTTATTGATTTAAGTCAACATGCCCACATTTAATTGCAATAAATCGGCGCTCATATTTAACTCATTTTCATAAAGATTTCTCGCAAGAAGTTCATTACGTGCGCTCATTTTACAAATTTTGGATTTTGTTGTTTTTTTTAAATTGTTTTTATTTAATTTTTAATTGATTTTTGAGAATTTCAACCTTTTCATTTCAAATTAACGCGCAAAAGAACTGTTACAGTAATAATGCTAAATTACAGTCTCATTTATGCACTGTTTAAGTCTCTATTTACACGTAGTACGCTAGATGGCGCTTGTCAACAGCTGTGCTGCTGCATTGCCAGCTGTGTGATTGCATTTTAGAAAAAAACTTTATACACTGTTAAAACAAAAAAATAAATTAAATAAATAAACAAGTATTAAGGAATGAGCCAATTTGTTGTACAACGTGGAAATAAAATTTGCGATAGTTCTTTAAAATTGCCAACGCTCCAACTCGCCATTGTTTACATTTGCCACAAAGAACACGTATGCATACACATACATACATATATACATACAGAGGTTTACTTGAGGTAGGTCAGCAACTTTTCAAATTAGAATATTCGACTGTTGTAGCCTTTCAGTAAACATTTTCTTACAGAATGGATACCGAAAGCAAATCAACTATTTTGAATCTTAACTACGACGTGTTGGACATAGTATTCCGAAATCTTCATTGGGAGATTTACAAGTTACCTTTGGCTAAAGCTCATCCACACTTCAGTGCAGCATTTGTGCATCACAGTCGGAACCGATACAGAGAAATTTCCACTTCTGACACAAACTGGGCATTTCTTGTAGAGTGGTTTGGCAACAATGTTACATCCCTAAAGTATGAATGTTACAAGCTTAACGCAACAATTCAAATGCTGGAACTTGCTGCAAAGTATTGCCCTAATCTGGAGGTTATAGAAGTTCGAGTCTCCTTGGACAACATACAGATCGTAGAAGAAAATTTGGAGAAGCTGAAAAAGCTGAATTATATTATATTAAACCGTGAATCCAATATAAATACTGAGAATCTTTTTAAAATTCTGAAACAGCTCCAAAATTTAAAAGGAATGAATCTGTAAAACTGGAATATCAATTACTGTAAGCAATGCAAAATTATTTAGAAAATAGACATTGTTTTAATATTTAACTTCTAGTGGCACCGATGAATAACTTGAGCCTTGATCATTTGGTATTCTCGGATTTAAACGAAGATGACATTGAAGTTCTTCCCAATCTTTGGAGAAATCTGAAAAGCTTAAAAACACATGCATATCCGATGGCCCTCAACCTACTGTCTAAACATTGTAAACAGTTGGAGTATCTTAGATTGTGGTGCTACATCGACTGTGAAAAATCCATGTTTGCACATTTTCCAAAATTGAAGCGCCTGAAAATATTTTATTGTGATGAATACAATGATAACGGTGCATATTTTCAAACCTTACACGGGAAATACAACAATCAACTGGAGACACTTGAATTTCCTAAAGGCTACATTGATACGGCAAAGACAGCAAAGCGAATCTCGAAGCTAAAAGCTGTCAAAACACTATGCTTTAAATGGATGGATTCCAGATGTGTAAGATACAAACGTGTGCGAAATAATAAGAACAGCAAATGTGAAAAATTAATTTGGTAAAAACAAGAGTCAATAAAACATAATTATAATAAACCCTTATATAATTAGAATAGTACACATATTAAGCTATGTATATCCTAAAAGAATTTTCATCCTGCTGTGTCCATATCTTTTATAATGGCCATTTTGTTGGGTTAAGTCGAAATTCTGGTGTGCGAAAAAATAAGAACAAAGTGAGAAAATAACGGATTGTCGTTTTCTACATAAGTCTTAACCATTTATAAGTATACACTTAGTTGCTTACATGTAGTATAAGTGTTCTCCACCCCTTTTCCGGATCATTTAGACACATCGGGACTTTATAGAAGCAATGAGAACGTGGCATCTGGAGATAGGACTATTCTTCCAAGTATTTTCTTCTTCTTGCCACAATTGTGCAAAATTTTTTGTCCATAGCACCTCTAATTTATATCGCTATATTATTCATTAATCATGCACTGGGTTATGGCTCGCAGATTGAGCTAATCCTTCCTTAACGAAAATATTGTGGGATCCTGAGCACTACTTTGCTTGACTCGTGATGATATTTGGATAATTTAAGTGTGGATTAATCTAACGTGGATCATCTTATTTTAAGCATCACACTTGCCAGTATTATTCTAGAATAGAAGTTGAGATCCATGACACCCACAATTCTATTTAAAGCATACCCCAAAAAAAAATCCCACAATTCTCTATAGCAGCGGTGGGCACACATGGGCTCTCGGAGCTATGAGGCAGCTCACATCATTTGTAGGCGCCGTCAAGTCGTACACAGGCAGCTCGAGTCGAGGCATTTTATGGCCGTCATAAAAAGCATTAAAAATGCACACAAGCAGCTCGACTCGAGACGACGCAACAACAATGCACACACAGTTCGACAGAAAGCTAGCAACAACAACGCACACAAGCAGCTCGAGTCGAGACATTTTTGACACTTCAAATTTATGACCGTCAATAAAACAACAACAACAACATTGCAAAGGCGCGGTGTGCGCGCTGAAGACCTTTTTTTTGCTCGCGGGTGATCGACAAAGTAGGTAGACGCGAAAAGGGTTGTTGTTGTAATTTTTGTTGTAGAGCTCCCAAGTTCAAAATTTGTGCCCACCGCTGCTCTATAGCATCGGTCTCAGACCATCTTGCTTAATTTCTTTTCTTTTTCTTTTCATCATAATTTCGGCTATTCAGAGCTTTTAACCTACTGTTGCTTATTATCTTAAGCGAACTTTACCACATTTGGCTCAACTGATCATAATAAACGATGTCAGGATCAATTCATAGTTTTCCAATTAAATTCTTCACATTTGCTATTCTTATTATTTCGCACACGTTTGTATATAGCCCAAATGAATCATGAGAAATTAATATTGCACGAGATTAAAGAAAATGATCTTTTAATATTACTGCGTGAGTGCAAGACACTAAAATGGATTCATCTTGATCGATTGGATTTGGAAAAAGAAAGTCTTGACACTCTATTGGACATTTTAAAATTAAATGGATTTCGAGCGGAAAACCCATTTGTACTTTGCTTGTGCAATTTTGACATACGTGACTACTTAATAAAAAAAGGTAATATAACTATATTCTGTACTAGTACTATTTATCAAAAACTATTGCTTATTATTTCAGTTGGCATTGTGTTCTAATGCAAATTTATTGGATATTCAAGAGACTATATTCAATCTCCTTTTTCGGTACTAAATCAAAAATTTACTAATTTAACCATACACTTAATGCATTTAAGTTATTTTCATAATCAATTAATGCGATTTATTAATTTTTTAAACAAGAAATAAGAGGAAGACGACGAAATGTAATGCTCAGAAGATTGTAAGATTGTAACATAGCTTAAAACCACAGTTGCCTTTTTTCCTGTTAACGCAATAGCACATATTTTTTCGAATTGGCTTTTTTTCTCATCGGTTTAGAATTAGTTATTTTGTATAGTGATTATGTGTTATTGATTTAAGTCAACATGTCCACATTTAATTGCAATAAATCGCGTTCATATTTAACTCTTTTTCATAAAAACTGTCCCTCAATAAGAAGCAATGCAAAAAAAAAAAACAAAACAAACAAGTTTATGGCGTGCGCTCATTTTACAAAATTTTGGATTTCGTTGTTATTTTGAAATTGTTTTTATTTAATTTTTAATTGATTTTAGAAAATTTCAAATTGAGCCGCTGTTATTTTAACATACCTTATAACTTTAAGCTCTGTTATGTACTAAAATTGTAGTTCAAAAATTGTACGATATATGGCCGAACCTGTTGCAGTGTTAGGTAAACATTGCGCATTTAGGTGAACATGTTCACTTGTTCTTTTTTTTTAGGTGAGTCAACTCCAAAAATAAATTATCAATTAAAAACAATTCACCACATCATATATCCCACCCACTCCAAATACTCTTCTATACTAACCCTCCCGTCCCTCCCACCAACCACCCCCCACCCACCCCTCCCATCCAAACCCCCTCAACCCTACCTACCTCACGCACCCACCCACTCCCGCACACGCACATTAACTACAACCTCCAATTATTAATACATATTTAATTATAATTCACCCCCCAAAAACTTCATCAATTCTATCCCCCCCAACCCCCCCTCCCCCCCCCCACCTAATCCCCCCCCACCCCCCCCCCCCCTCCACCTCCTTCCCCTCCCCCCGCCCGGTTCCGTTCTTGTGTTGAATCATTTTCCCATTCTTCTATCATTAATACTCACTTAACCCCCCCATTGCCCCCATACCGCCCCTTGTCCCATCGACCTTTCCCCCTCCTCCCTTCCGGGGGGTGATTTTCACTCAACAATTACCGTATTCATACTTCATTCCCCCAAACCCCCGCCCTCTCCCCACACAGCAGCGCCTTCCCAAGCACATTCTCCCTCCCTTCTCCCCCCGTGCGGTGGGGTTAGTAATTCCCCCTACTACACTATAAATATAATGATATATCATCGCACATCCCACACCACACCCCCCCCTGAGCACCCAGGAACGTGTCATCTTCCACAAAATAATTCTCCTTATCTTTTCCCCCCTTTCTTTTTTTCCCCCCCCCCCCCCCCCCCCCCCCACCCCCCCGCCAACGCAGAGCGGGGGGGCGCACAAAAAAACATCACTTGATACCACCCGACGCACGCCCCCCTGTATCCCCTCCCCCCCCCTTTCTCTCTTATTCCCCCCCCCCTCTTTGCGTCACCCCCCCCCCTCCCCCGTCGCCCCCCCCCCCCTCCTCTACCAAACAATTTTTTTTTTTTTTACCTTTTTTTTTTTTTTTTTTATTTTTTTATTTTTAATATTTATAATAAAAAAAAAAAAAAACCCCCACAAAATTTCCTCCAAAAAAAAAAAATAATGCTTTCATTTAAAACAATCGGTGATCTCAAATTACGCACATGAGTCAACTCACTCAGATTGCGCACTTGCTCACTCACTGATAGAGTTGAGCATTTTAGTTCAATTTGCGGAAAAAGTTTATTCGTTCATTTTAATGACCCGTTCATTTGAACTTTTTCAGAACGAAACGACACAACTCTACTCACTGAGCCATTCACTAAGAGTCCCTCACCCAACTAATCGAACATTTCCATTTAATTTAAATCTGATGGCTGCTCAGGTTGATCTATAATCATCAGGTTAATAAACATTTACAATACTTGCATTTAGCTTGCTGAGTTCCGACATCTTCGAAATGGCTCCATATTTTGCTACATTTTTTGATAAGCGACATTCTGAATTCTTAACTTGAGTATTTAGCTTTGACACTAATCCAACAATGTGTATTTTCAAAGAAAAAATCTAACCAAAATGCCCTAGAGGTCTAAGAGAACAGAGAAAGTTCGAGCAAACCCCCTAACCCAAAAAAAATGGAAAAAAAAATTTTTTTTTTTTTTAAAAATTAAACAAAAATTATTATTGTGAAAAAAGTAAAACTCATTAATAATTATTATTCTTGAGTTTTATTTTTTTTGCTCAAAAATAATGATTACGGTCTTAGTTTTAAAAAATTACTTAAAAATAATGATTATCTGTGAAAAAAAAGTAAAAATCGTAAATTTAAAAATCATAGCGAAAATGCAGAGATTGAGAAAAAATAAAGATTTTGGTGCAGACCATTCTTTTCTAGGTCCTTTAGAAGTGTGTAATTTTAGTTAAAAAAAATAATCATTATTCACGGTCCCTGGTTTGTTTGTTTAAATCAAAGCGTTGAAATATCTTAAATGAATGAGGACTTGTTCCCGATCAAAAATCTAGAAACGTGATTATAGAAACGTGCGTGATTATGCTAATGTCTATGCAAAATATGAAGTTTGCGAGTTGCAGTTTGTGTACGCAGTTTGCGGGTTGCGTGGTGCGCGTTGCAGCACGTCGGGGTTACCAATTAGTAGTACGCGTAGGGTTATAAATGCTATTTGATAATTAATGCGATGATCATAATTTGCACTATCCATAATGTAAAGTTTATTGTTTGAGAGAATTGTGGGATTTTTTTGGGGGCATGCTTTAAATAGAATTGTGGGTGTCATGGATCTCAACTTCTATTATAGAATAATACTGACAAGTGTTAAGCTTAAAATAAGATGATCCACACTTAAATTATCCAAATATCATCACAAGTCAAGCGGAGTAGGGCTTGGGATCCCACAAAATTTATGCTAAGGAGGAGAAGGAGCCACAACCCAGTGGATCATCAATGGATAATATAGCAATGGAAATAAAAGATACTATGGACAAAAAAATTTGGACAATTGTGACAAGAAGAAGAAAATACTTAAAAGAATACTTCTATCTCCAGATGCCGCATTCTTATAGCTTCTATAAAGTTCCGATGTGTCTAAATGATCCGGAAAAGGGGTATACTTATAAATGGTTAAGACTTATGTAGGAAACGACAATCCGTTATTTTCTCATCTTATTCTTATTATTTCGAGCACCTGAATTTCGACTTAACCCAACAAAATTGCCATTATAAAAGATATGGACCCAGCAGGATTAAATTTTTTTAGGATATACATAGCTTAAAATGTGTACTATTCAAATTATATAAGGGTTTATTATAATTATGTTTTTTACCAAATAAATTTTTCACATTTGCTGTTCTTATTTTTTCGCACACGTTTGTACATATGCGGTGTGTACACTCAGTGTAATAAACTGCTTACAACGCACAGTGTAAGATTTTACCAATCTAGGGGAACTTAATTCATAGCAGTCGTAATTTTAAAGCTATCGTCTTGAAATTTGGAGTGAATATTTGACTACCCCCAAAGAAATTTTTGGGCTAATGGTTAAGGTGGTGTGGCACTTTGAGGGGCGTCAAATACGGAAAAACCAGAATAATTTGTTTTCGTAACATTTGAACATTTCTAAATTTACTTCTAAAAGCTCATTGACCTTAAAAACCTCTTTCCGAGGTAAAAGTCTAGTGACGAAAACATTTGCATGCCCCAAAATTTCTGGAATCCAATTTTGTGACGAATAATATTAAGTTTTACATATAAATCATAAAAAAAAATTTTTGCATTCGACACTGCGCAAAACAGTGAGTTTTATGAGAATTGAGATATTTTAGCGCAATGTGCCGAGTGCCCAATTTTCTTTTTATTATTTTTATGCAAATGTCGAATGCGACATTCGTACGCGTTCAAAGTGAAACAAAACATATGCCAAATTATTATTTTGTAGCGACAAAAGGAGAAGCTTATAGGTCTTGATTAGCATTATAATTGGTTTTAAGGTTGATTTTAGGAAATAGTTCATTTCCAAGATAATTGATAAAAACCAAGACATTCGCACGCGACTCAAATAGAAGTAATTTTTTTTTGGCGACCAGTTCTAACGCTGATTTTTGCAAAACGTGAACGAATATTTTAATGCAGATAATTTGAAAATGTAATGCATTGATTTATCTTTAGAATGTTTTTTGTTTGATTTAAAAATATTAAGTAGTTTGTTTTTTAATTTGATTTGAATCACTGTCGCATGCGACATTTTGTTCCACAATATATTTATGTTGTTTTTTTCTCTCTCTCTTTAAATTATATATCGAAATCGGCTCCAAAAAGTTTTTTAAATTAAACTTTCAATATATTTCTATGAATTATAAGGGTTTATGCTACAATCTTACTTAGTGTAATCGATGAAAATATTGTAAAAGAGAATTGATTCAAAAATAGTATCTATATTTTCATCCTATTGAATTTATTCTAGCGTATATTGCTTAAATAAATAACTTGAATATATTTTTTGAAAAAAATTTCAGTCAGTCAGTGAGTCAGGACAAAGAGTTTTATATATATCGATATATCTATCAGTCAGTCAGGACAAAGAGTTTTATATATATATATAGAATTTAAAGGGAAATTCGGTCAACTTGCGAATCGAAAGTCGCAAACAACACGTGAAAACCGAAACAGGCCTGTACGAGGGTGGGCTGATAAATAGTCGGCCTACCAAAGAAAACACGGTGTTTTTTTTTATTTTTCTTTTTTATTTTTCAACATTAGTCCAACGGTCCTCCAATTTTTTTATACCTTCCATAAAATATGACTGGTCCAGGTCCTCAAAATAGGCGTTTGTTTCACAGATCACCTGTTCATTCGACTGAAATTTCTTTCCACCAAGCCATTTCTTTAAGTTTGCAAATAGATAATAGTCACATGGTGCTAAATCTGGAGAATAGGGGGGATGTGGAAGAATTTCATAGTGTAGTTCAATTTTCTTTCCCTTTTTTTCTTTATTCTAATCAACTTCCCAAAAGGTTAGAATAGTATTCTCCATTAATTGTTCTGCCTTTTTCTAGATAATCCACATGAATTACGCCTCGGGCATCCCAAAAAACCGTTGCCATTACCTTGTTGGCCGACAAACCAATCTTTGCCTTTTTCGGCGCCGTTTCTCCGGTTGAAATCCACTGCTTTGACTGTTCCTTGCTTTCTGGTGTATGGTGATGTATCCAAGTTTCGTCGACAGTCACAAAACGACGCAAAAATTCATTCTTATTTGCGTTTAACAATGCCAAACTCTCCTTCGCAATGACCAAGCGGTTGCGTTTGTGTTCCACTGTGAGCAATCGCGGCACCCACCTTGACGAAAGCTTACTCATATTTAAATATTCGTGTAAGACGTTTCCAACACGTTCACGAGAAATGTTTAGGGCCTTAGCAATCTCTCTCAGCTTTATTCGGCGATCATCCAATATCATTCCGTGGACTTTATCTACCATTTCTGGGGTTGTCACCTCTCTGGGACGTCCCGGACGGTCCTCGTCAAAAATGCTTGTCCGCCCGCGCCTATACTCAGCAGTCCAATATTTAATGGTCGAAATCGATGGAGCTGATTCCCCATAAACTTCGATTAACTCATTTTTTATTTCATCGTTGGATTTCTTTTTTAAAAACAGAAATCTAATGACAGCTCGATATTCTATTTTACTCATTTTGGGGACAATGCAAAAGTGACCATGCTAAAACTCCCGCCAAAATTACCAGTGTTGAGAAAAACGCCTAAAACTTTTTCAGCAATTAGCCGATAGAAAACACTAATCGAATAAAATATTTATGGGTTGTTTAAGATGTTTTTTTTTTGTAAGGCCGATTACTTATCAGCCCGCCCTCGTATATAAATTTGTTAAACCGGATTTAAATTCTTTTAAATTTTGCGAGCGATATAAATAACTACATAGAATATTATTTACAATATTTAGTAAAGCCCCTGAACAATTTAACACAATTGGAATTTTTGGATATTTGGCGCCTTCAAGGACCGGAGGAAATTGACATTTTTAGCAATTTGTGGGAAAATCTAACGAATTTGACAATTGAAACTACACCAGAAAATTTCATTATACTATCTGAGCTTTGTGTCAAGTTAGAGATACTTGAAATGCGGGATTTCAGTGATCCTGATCAAGAAGGTATCGGATACTTTCCAAAGCTGAAGCACCTGGATTTCAATTACATTGCTGAAGAAGGTGATTGTTTCGGCTTATATGCTTCAACTTTAAGTGACAAATACAACAATCAACTGGAGAGTCTTGTATTTTATAGAGGCGAAATAAAGACTGTGGAATCGGCAAGGCGAATTGCAGAACTAAGAGCGCTCAAAATGATTCATTGCTATGAGATCGCTTCGAATTGTATAGAGTATATAGCTAGTATACCTTTGGAGAAAATAACAATAGGTAAAATAGAGAAGGAAGACCTGTTGCTATTTCTAAGAGAGTGCAATACACTCCAATGCTTACGAGTCGGTTGGATTGTAGATCATGAAAACGATTTTGTTGACAAGCTATTGGATATTTTAGAAGCAAATGGAGTACAACCCGATAAACCATTCGTTTTGAAAATGTTCAAGTCCAAATGTGATGAGCTAAGGCCAGTGGTAAATATACAGAACATCCTAAATAATCATTCAAGTTAACTAATTTGATAATATTATTATTATTGTTGCAGTTGAATTCAAATTCCAAGGCTAAGTTATTGAAGATACAATATGCCACTAAACATCCAGAGAAAATGGCTTTAAATTCAATAGATCCCTAAAACAAAAGAGGTATACTACCACTAATCCAATTCAACTATTTAAATCTTTCATGGTAATCATAATTTATTTTGTCTGGCAGTTATAAAAAAAATAAAAATTGAAACGTTTAATAATCATTAGATTTTTTTCGACAGTCGATTAAATATCTTAAAAAAATAATCTTAAAATTACAACTTACCTATTTTAATTTCTTTAATTTTTTTTTTTGTTTAAATTCAATTAATTTAATTGTCGAAGTCAATTTATTTTTTCAGACTGCTTTTAGTCGAACTATGATAAAGAAATAAATTTAAATTGAATAAAAACGAGGTGTAGTTTTTTAAGCAATTTTCTTTTATCTCGGTAATCCGGACAATCCGGTAATTCGGACACTACACGGCTTAAAATTGTCCGGATTACCAGGATAGATTATGGATATAATTTTTATCTTTTCTTTAATTAAAACTTATGAATTTTTTGATTAAGTTGTATTCGAATTAGCATTTCTTGCCCTTCTTGCCATCCTTACCATCCTTGCTCTTCTTAACCAGCTCAATCAGCGAATTGGTGGAATAGGATTTGGGACGCTCAATTGGCAGACCCAGAGCTCGATCCCAGACAAGGGAAGCGAGCACGCCGAGAGCACGTGAGACGCCGAACAGGACGGTGTAATAGTTCATTTCCTTCATGCCGTAGTATTGCAAGAGGACGCCAGAATGGGCATCTACATTGGGCCAGGGATTCTTCACCTTGCCGAGTTCGGTGAGGATTGGTGGCACCACCTTGTAAATGTTGGACACCAGCTGGAACAACTCATCCTTGGGCAGATGCTTGAGGGCAAACTCGCGTTGGCAGGTATAACGCGGATCGGTCTTACGTAGCACAGCATGACCATAACCAGGCACAACCTGACCAGATTTCAGCGTTTTCCAGATGTAATCTTTTAATTGCTTCTCCGATGGATTTTTACCCGCCTCCTTTTGCAACTTACTTAACCAGACGAGCACCTCCTGATTGGCCAGACCGTGAAGGGGTCCAGCCAGTCCATTCAATCCAGCAGCAAACGACAGATATGGATCACTGAGAGCGGATCCCACCAGATGGGTGGTGTGGGCAGACACATTGCCGCCCTCATGGTCACTGTGAATGGTCAGATACAGACGCATCAGCTCGACAAATTGGGGATCATCGTAGGTGAGCATTTTCACCAAATTGGCAGACCAATCCAGATCCTTGTCGATCTTATCCGGTCCCTTGCCCTCACGATACGTGTTGCGGTAAATGGTGGCAGCCACCAATGGCAGATTGGCAATCAGATCCATGCTATCCTCATAGGCATGGATCCAATACTCCGTCTTTTTCACACCCTTTGAATAGGCCTTGGCGAATTTACTGTCGTGATTGAGGGCTGTAACCGCGGCAGCGAATTGAGACATCGGATGCAGCGTCTTGGGAAAGTTCTTTAGCATGGTGATGACATGTTTCGGCAGCTTGGCCCGTTCATTCCACTCGCATGTCAACTGCTTGACCTGATCCTCGGTCGGCACCTCGCCGGTCATCATCAGCCAGAACACACCCTCCGGTAGAGGCTCGCAGCCACCCTCGGCAGCTGGCAGTTGTTCCTGGCATTCTGGAATGGATAGTCCACGGAAGCGAATGCCCTCCTCGGGATCTAGCACCGAGGTCTCCGTGATCAGAGCACTCATGCCGCGCATGCCGCCGTACATCATATCGATGGTGGTCTCGCCCATCTTGTGCGTTCCATGATCCTTCCTGAAAGGCCTTGATTTTCTCGTGCTCCTCCGATATCTTACAGGTCATTACCTCGAGCAGGCTGCCATCCGACGCCATTTTGCGAATGCAGGTTGTGATAGCACTCATATTTTGTGGCACTACCATTCTGCGTACGCATCCCCAACGCGTTGACATCTTAAAATAATTATATTTTCTCTTTTTGATGTAGGAAAAAATAAAATTTGAAATTTGGAAAACACAAAAATTTTGAAGAAATTTTAAAGTGACCTGCTTGCTTGACAAAGGCTGACTGGAATAAAATATGTTTTTATTTATGTATGTACTGAGTCTTACAAACATGGCTACTTGATTCGAATTTTTCATAATAAATTACATTTTTTAAAAATGATTTTTATGATTATATTTTAATTTTTTGCTTTTTACTTAATGATAATCATTATTTTTAAGTAATTTTATAAAACTTAACATCATAATCATTATTTTTTATTAATAAAAAATTAAACTCAAAAATAATGATTATGAATGAGTTTTTTTTTTTTGCATTAAAATAAAACTCAAATGTAATTTACAGCTTCTGTGTTAAGATTTTTACCAATTTTATTTTATATCGTTATAAAGGGACACCATAGCTACCTTCCAGCATATTTTTTTTTATTTTCAGTTTTTATTTTATTTAATATCATTTAATTTGATAAAAAATTATGCTCTGAGCTATGGTGTAAGTTTTATAAAATTACTCAAAAATAATGATTATCATCACTGCAGACGGGAGGTAAAAATCATAAGTATAAAAATCATGGCGGAAATGACAAGATTGAGAAAAAAATAAAGATTTTGGTGCAAGCCCCTTTTTTATAGGTCCATTGGAAGTGTGATTTTTTTTAATTAAAAATAAAACAAAAATAATCATTATTTACGGTCCCTGCTGTCAATCATTTGCCTGGGTGCACATTGTGTCTCAGTGTGAAATTGTTTAAAAACTTAAATTTATGTCAAGCATATTAACATAAAAGAAATTAAATGAATACAAACAAATTCACATTTAATATTTTCTAAAAAATTTGTATAGACCAAAAGATTATGCATTCCTAAATTATTCATTTAATTTCGAAGTTCTGCAAGAAAATTAAAACGTTTGTTTAAAGCCCATCCTTAAATTTAGATAACAGAAGAAAATAAACATAATCCAAACATCTTCCAAAATTCGCTAAGCAATGCTTTTAAATTTCAAAATGATTGCTGGAAGATTTTGATAAAATTTTAATTTTAACGAATGAAATTAGGATTAATTCTAGATAGATAATAAATGTACTTATTTTATTAAATATAGCAATTTCTTAGGAAATTGTTTGTAGAGATGTTTGCAAAATGCACATTGATTTGTATCTGTTTTGGACAAATCTCATTGACATTAATTTATTCTTATAAGACTTTAAAATAATAAGCATATACGTAGGCTGCTATTATATCCTAGGCAACAATAAGTTTGCCTGCACTATATTTCCATGAAAGTTACATTTTTTACATAACATCACTCAGAACGATGTGGTCACATTAATTAGTGAATTATAAAACATACAAATGAGCGTACCCAAAAAAATCCCCCTTTTCACAACTTTCCTTCCACAAGTCTCGATAACTTAATCTTTTATGCGATCAACACCATCCTTTAGCACCGTGAAAAACTGGTATAACGAATTGAATCGTGGTCGCAGTTCGCTCAACGACGAATTCTGTGAAGGTCGTCCAAAAACGTCCGTTGTGCCAGAGAACATTGATGCCGTGCGTGAACTAATAATGCAAGATCGTCATGTGACATACCGGGAGATAGAGGCATCCTTGGGCATTTCTCCCACCAGCATACATTCGATATTACATAAACACCTGACCGTAAAAAAGGTTTGTTGTCGTTGGATCCCGCACAATTTGACAATCGCTCAAAAAAAGGCTCGTGTCGATTGGTGCAAAGAAATGTTGAAAAAATACGATCGCGGTACTTCAAAAGATGTTCATAAGATCGTCACAGGTGATGAATCTTGGATCTATGCGTATGAGCCCGAAACAAAACAACAATCGACCGTGTGGGTCTTCGAAGACGAGCCAAATCCAACGAAAGTTGTTCGTGGAAGAAGCACTTCGAAGCAAATGGTCGCCTGTTTCTTCGGCAAAACTGGTCATGTGGCGACTGTTCCGCTTGAGCAACGAAGGACGGTCAATTCTGAGTGGTACACCACAATTTGTTTGCCTGAAGTCTTCGGAGAAATTCGAAAAACAAACAAGAGAAGACGAATCATTCTTCACCATGACAACGCGAGCTCTCACACATCGGCTCAAACCAGCGCCTTTTTGACCGGCCAAAACGTCGAATTGATGGGTCATCCGCCGTACAGCCCTGACTTGGCACCCAATGACTTCTTTTTATTCCCGCACATCAAGAAAAAAATGCGTGGTCAACGATTTTCGTGCCCAGAAGATGCTGTTGAAGCGTTCAAAAACCATGTTTTGGAGGTGTCTCAATCGGAGTGGAAAAAGTGCTTCGACAATTGGTTTGAGCGCATGCAAAAGTGTATAAATCAGGCTGGAGAATACTTTGAAAAACAATAAAACAATTTTTGATGATAAGTATTCGCATTTTCATTATTAGGCCAGAAATATATATAGCAGCCCTCGTAATATGGGCTAATCCGAAAATTTTTAAGCCAATGGCGAAAACTTAAAGTTGTCAAAAAACTGCATGTTTTTTTCTAATAATAGTTGTTTTTTGTAAATGTTTTACGGAGGCATGTTCATGGTCGGTAGTTCATGGTTGTGCCTAATCAATTAATTCCTCTTTTTGACTCTTAATTTGAATAATTCTTGTAAAAAAAGGGTATTTTCAGTGGCCAAAAAAGTGGGCAAAACGGTCGTCTGAGTGTTTAGAGCTTAGCTCATCTTAAACATTGATTCATTTTCTTTTATTTAAGATAATAGCTGTATCGAAAAGACTGAAAAAAGTGTGTGTGTAAAAGTGTAACGTCCGCAACAAACAAAACAGATTTTCAATTAACGAGACTACTTATCTTAATTTTTGAATGATGGATTGATATGGTCATATATTCTACTTAATTATTTGTATTTGGATATTTTTTTGTTTATTATGTAAAATTCGATTATATTTATATGTGCAAATGCACGTTAACATTCAGCAAGCCTAATTTTTTTTTCAAAACCAGTAAGGCGTTTATCTTAAACAGGTTTAAGAGTACTCCCAATGAAATGAATTTTCTATAAAATTTCACTAAAATTCACTCTCCTGAATATAAACATGAAACTTTGGATGTAAATGTAACATCCGAAACTCAGGATTAGCCCATATCGTAATCTAGATATCGTTTATATTTATTCAAAAATGCAACAATCAATAACTTTCGAATTATATTAGACAAAATAATCAGAATTGGGCTCGACTCCGTTCTTTTCGACCAGTTTAATATCGCGATGATAAACTTGGACATCTAATAGAGCGCTGGCCACACTAGGAGCTGTCCAATCCTCAAGTCTAGTGGACCATTCACATGCCGAACTCTTCAACTCTGGGCAGTGCCATGGACTGATCTCCACGAGCAGTCTGAGTTTTAGACCCTCAGCAGTGCCTCGGGGTAGCCGCAAGTGGTTAGGGAATGAACAGACGGCAACTTGGCAGCACCTAAGGGATGTCTCGCCTCATATAGATCGCTGAGAGTGTATCCATCAGGAGACGTAGGGAAATGTCGTTCCAGTTGATGTTTGCCTGTTGCCAAGTGGCTGACAAAACTATCGATAAGCAGTCGAGCCTGATTTGTGGTGGGATCAGGTGGCAGCAGGTAACTGCTAATGAGAACTGCAATTGGAGCGGGAGCAAAGACTTGGTAGGTGATGTTGAATGGTGTGTGGTTCAAACGGAACTGGCGAGCCACAAGGCGTCGTCGCAGCAGCTGCAGATTGTTGCGCTGGGTCTGAAGCAGCTGCTGATCCATCAGATTGATCAGATCGGTGTCCACCTGCTGATCGTAGGTTTCCAAGTCTCCCACGCGAATGTCTCTTAATTGCAAGTGTTTCCTTTGCCGCCAAGATGTCTTAGACCGACGCTTGTATTGTGCAATTAGTTCAGCCAGCTGAAGGATCAGCCAGCGGTAAATGGGATCCCTCAAGTTGGAGGTGGCCATGCCCAGTAGATTGGGCTGCACACGATCACCGTTAATGGCCTGGCTGAGATGTCTGCAGATCTGCCAGTACTGTGTGGCAATCACTCGACTCACTGTCCACATTGCCTGCCCCTTGTTGGCCTCTGTCAACTCCTCATCAATGTGTCTGTGCAGCTCTGCGATAGACTCACTTATCAATTGACGCACGTCCTCAGCGTTGAGATCTGTTGCCCTGTAGGGTACACCTCCGGTCGTCAGCAGTGTGGGCTCAATCAACTGCCGCGATCTAGTGCCCGTCGCCAACTCCTCCAGCTGGAGCAGAGCTGCCAATTGCCCAATGTTGTGCAGGAGCAACAGATGATCTATGGACTTGTCTGCAATCATGACACGACTTAAAAGTCTGCTCCAATAACCATTCAGCTCCACATCCAAGCTGAGCGGCGTCACCAGAGGCGTCACCTCAATGACCATTGGGTCGGCAGGCATTAGCTCCATCTCCACACCTGGTGGCCACAGCATCTTTGGGTAAAGAATGCTGCCGAGTGACTTTAGCCAGCTGCGCTTGTTGCTAACCGTTGGAACTGGCGCCAACTGTTGCCAGTTGACGCGTTGGGCCTCCAGGATGACCTCTCTGTCGAAGTACAGCTGCGGCAATATCTCGTGCATGGCGGGCAGCATTAGATCCTGGGCGTCCGTCCGCTCTCCAATTGCCAGCTGGAGAGCATTCACAAAGAGCACGGGATTGAAGCGGATGCGGGCGTAGCAGGCGTTACGCTGAAAGCTCCTCCAATCCTTGGCTAGCACCAGAAACCGATAGACGCCCAGTAACTGCTGTGGCACATATTCCTGCAGCTGGCTATAGATGCTATATGGACGCAGTACACGACCCCGGTGCACATCATCCATGAACTCCAACAACAATGGCCAGCTGCCCTGTAAAATGCAAGCACACTCATCACTCAAATCTGACTGAGAAAACTGTCCAAATTGGGTTTCACTCACCTCCTCATAATCAACTGGATTCTCATTAAGCTCACGTCCCATGTCGATGAGTTCCTGTTGCAGCAGCGGCTTGTGCACCTGCAGCATCAGGTCCAGCAGGAAGCGCTGTCTCAGCTCCCATTGCGACATCTCTGCAGCTGGACGAGATTCGGTTGGCCGCCAGCGCGGACGCGAAATCCATCCATTAGGCACAGCACGAGAAGCTCAGAGCTCCAACAAATGCGAGTGTTATTCTTAGCATTTCAACTAAATTAGATTGACTCGAATTGAATTAATATTATTGACCCCTCGCCTTATCAGAGTTATCAGTGCATATTCATGGAATTGATGGTATTCGTACACACCACATATGGTACATATAAGAATCAACTACAAGCGCTAGATGGCGCCAGCATTCCATTTCCTGCTTCAAACTTGGAAAAATTGTAAGTTGAATACCTTCTGTGTTTATTCTATCGTGGTGGCCACATTATTGTCAAATAGTTCAATGAATATAAATTATAAAAATATCTTGTCTCAATTGATTTCTTACATATTTTGGTTTTTATGTTAGTAAAGCTGGCTCCACACGAGCACAAAAAAACCACACAAAATTTCAAAGCTTCGGTGAAAAACTGATGGTATAGAAATAGAACGTGTTCTATTTCCATCGGTGAGCGACGGTAGCTATCTCACGAAAAGTGTGCCCGTGTAAAGCCTGCTCAAAAAAGCACTAATTGACCATTTTAGCTAAAAAACCAATTCAAAGAGAATGCAGATTTTATTATAAAACTCAATTGTTTTATATTTGTAAAAATACTTCCTATTTATCACTGCGGACGGCAGTCCGCGCTAGTGACGAAAGCAGCACGAAGGGTGCGAAGGCGACTAGCATATATACACAGGAAGAATGGAAAATTTGCTATGACTGTCCGATCGGGTCGAGTTATATACCGATCGAAAGGTATCAATTAAACTTACAAATGTGCATACTAAGACTTTTGGAAACTCACCTGGTTCGTGAGATAAACAGGTGTTAGTGGGAGGGGAAAAATTTAAATTATTGGAGCAAATGGAGCCGTTGAAGCCTTTTTGAATTTTATTTTAATTTATTACTATTCTTATCAAAAATACGCGTCAAATGACACATCATCAAAATCCGAACACTGGTTCAAAAGATAATTCATTTTGAAATTTTTGGTGGCCTTCCGAAAACGAGATGAAAAGTCAGTCTGTTTGTTTGTTTGTATCAAAGCGTTAAATTAGCTTAAAAGTTTGAATGAGGACTTGTTCCCGATCAAAAATCTAGAAACGTTTGTTCTACTTTTTCGAAAAAACGCTAGTTTAGCGGGAAGTCGCTAAAAACCGCTAAAATTAAAACCCCTCTAGCATCCAAGCTATAGAAGCTACAGATGTGATCTATATATCGTTGGAAAGGTATTTCGAAGGGCTTTTAAACATAGCTGAAAACTTTATATTGAAATATCTTTTGATCGGGAGGGCTCTTTTCATTAAGCGGCCTATATATTTCATCTGCACTTCTATCTTCTATCATGGCCCATATAATTATCACACTTTTATACATTGGTAGAATAAATGAGCTCTCCCGATCAAAAGATATTTCAATTCAACTTTTAGTTTTGATTTTTATGATAAAAGTTGAAAAATAACTGCTATTTTCGATTTTTATTTTAAAAATTGCAAATAACTCTTATTTTTCAACTCTTAAATTAAAACTCTTAAATTAATACGAGTTTTTTTCCCTGCTTTTAATAAAATAAATAAGGTAGCAGTTTGAGTTTTAAATTAAAGATTCACTTAGCGTGTGGGTTAATTGAAAATTCTGTATACTGTTAATTTCGGAATAAATAGGAAGTATTTTTACAAATACAAAACAATTAATTGAGTTTTACAATAATAACTCTTACTTCTGATTTTTATTTCAAAAATTGCAAATAAGAGTTTAAAATAATTTTAAAAACAAAAATTGGAAATAAAAATGTACCATATCTGTAGTCTGAAATATACTTTTAATAAGAATAAATTTCTGCATCATTATAAAGCAGCGATGGGCCCGAAATCTGAATTCGGGACCAGCCGCTAGCTCCCGGAGCCCATGGGTGTCCACCGCTGATATAAAGAATGGCCAAAGAATCTTAAATAAAATCGCATTTTATTTCGCGTTTGTCAACAAAAATAATAAAAATAGAAATCCGAAAAACATGAGCAACGCTCTTTAAGAAACATTGCATATACTCGTAATATCCCATTGAACCTTTTGACAGTTAAATACATAACTTTAGCTTAGTTTAGTCTTTAGGGTTTATGCCAATGTGGCCCTTTTGGCCACAAACTCCCTGGAGCCCTTCTCCTTGTTCGTGAAGCGTGCGTACCTTTTGAAAAGTAAAAGAGAAATAATAAATATATTGCGAATTGGAAACAATATTTTGTCAACTATTTAGGCTTACGTTTTCTTGTATTTGGAGACATCGGCGACGCTCAGCGATGGACGGGTTGATTGATAGGCTTCGATTAGATGCTTTTGCTTCACTAATATTTTCTTTGGCAGCTTCTGTCGGGAGGGGAATGTAAAAGATATTTAATTAAATTTGATTTAAATGTGTACTGAGTTCGGACGTCATTTTATTGGTGAGTATTTTGTTTTGATTTGATGCTCGATGAAAGTATCTTGTTAAAGCCATACGTCTAAATGCTAATTTAGTTGAACTTATAGGTATATTGGTATCTAAGTGGTAAAGTCTCTCGGAATGTTTCAGTTTCAGAGCCGTCATCCTCATCGCCTGAGGACGGTGGCGTCTCCAGCATTGGCATCGATAGATCCAAATAGGCGTCATTTGGATTACTGCTATACTGTTGCAATATGCCATCGAAACTCTCCACCAGCTCGGCGAATGTCGGCCTCGCGGATGACTCAAAGTTCCAGCACTGTCGCATCACCAAATATATGTTGATCGTGCACATCGAGGGCTTCTCCATACGCTGGCCGGTGATCAAATAGCTGTACAGCTCCTCTGCCGACATAATGTTCGGATAGGGCTGTTCGCCATACGTCATTATCTCCCACAACAGAACACCGTAGCTCCAAACATCGCTCTGGGAGTCGTAGAACTTCTCCTGCAGCGATTCGGGTGCCATCCACTTGATTGGCAACCTTCCATTCGTGTTCTTGCGATAATACTCCGTATCCTGTATATCTCTCGCCAATCCAAAGTCCGCGATTTTCATCACATAACCATCGCTGACAAGCACATTTCGCGCCGCCAAATCCCGATGAATGCACTGTAAAATTATCCAGATATTAGATGTATTCCTTTATCAACTATTCAGAGAAAGACATCTATACATCTTTTTGACTGCTCATTATGAAAATTAGCGAGACTATTTTCATATCAAGTTATATCATTTTAAATATTTCAGAGTTATAAATAAAAAGGTATATAGTTTTTTGTTTCTTTTTCCATTTACATTCTTATGTATTCTTCCAAACAGATAACTTTCTTCTCTCCTCTTTCCCATCTGGTTCTCTTCATTGATTTTATTTGCATTTTGTTTTTGTACCCGTTACTTATAAAAAATAAGCAAAAATAAAAATAAGTATTCGTTGCAATGTATGTTACAGGGAGAAGGAAGCATCTCCTACCCCATGAAGTATATATATTCTTGATCAGCATCAACAGCCGAGTCGATATAGCCATGTCCGTCTGCCCGCCTAGGTCTCAGAGACTATAGGAGCTAGAGCAACCAAATTTGGCATACAGACTTCTAAAATACAAACCTCACGCAAGTCAAGTTTGTTTTAAAATTTTGCCACGCCCCTTTCCGCCTCCGTGAAATTCAAAAAACCAAAACACGCACAGTCTTCAAGATATTATTATTTTTTTTACGAATTAACGTTATCTACTATTATTACTTATCATTCTTCTAAATCGTAAAAAGATCGGACAAATAGAAAGGTGGTAATGGCTAATTAAAGTTTTTAAAGAATATAAGGGCCTAAAAGCATGCAATAAAAAATTTAAAAATTCATTAAACTTACTAACGGGTATCCTATAGCAGACCATCCGACTATACCCTTTCCCACTTGTTTTTGATTTCTTTTTTGGATTACATCTCTAAATTTGTTAAACTTCTTTTTTACCTATTCTGCATTTTTGTTTTCTTTTTTTTCCTCGATGTTCATAAATTTTATTTTGTTCTTGTATTCTTTTTTTTGCATCATCTATTTTTTTATTGTCTTGCTCTCTTTTCCATTTTTCTAATTTTATTTTTTACCCTTTATTTTCTAATTTATTTATTTTCCAAATCTTTTTTCCCCGTCATGTCGTTTCTTTCAAATTTTAAGTCTTTTTTTCTTTTTCTGTCAATTTTTTTTCTTATTATTCTATATTTATTTTCTATTAATTTCCTTTTCTTCTTTTCATTCAGACGAGGGTAAAATTGAAGACTGCAGAATTGTAGAATTGCTTACCCGTCGCGAGGCGAGATACTCCATGCCGCGTGCTATTTGGAAGGCGAACATGATGAGCTCCTTCTCGCCGAGCTGCTGCTGTCGCACCAGGGACCTGTCGTCCAGGTAGCCGTCGCTGTCGCTGCGTCTTTGCAGAGTGCCCGGTCGGTTGAGCTTGAGGAAATCCTTGAGGTTGCCGTGGGGTGCGTACTCGACGATGACCCAGAGGGGACCGTTCTGGCTGCAGCAGCCCAGCAGATTGATGATGTTGATGTGCTTGCCAATCATTTTCATGACCTCCATTTCTCGCACCAGGCTGGCCATGTCGGCGTCCGTGTGCTCCTCCTTCACCATCTTGACGGCCACAATGGTGGCCATGGTGCTGCCCACGGGCGGCGGACTGCGCGGCAATCCATCTGCCTCGGCCATGACGACACGCCCAAAGGCGCCCTCGCCCAGAATGGAGCCCAGCGATAGCTGCTGCCTGGGTATCTCCCAGTTCGAGTCCAAGGGGAACTCGTATTCGTTAAATGCCTGGGCGGGATCGGACGAGCCGCCCGTTGTTGTATTGGAGAATGTGGTGCGCTGTTTCTCAATCTTGATCACGGGTATCTGCAGATCTCCGGCGGCACAGGAGCTGCCCTCGAGGCTGTCGGGCTTGTAGATGATCACCTTTTTGGTCCATTGATGCACTGTCTCGATGCGATGCTTGAGCAGCTTCTCCCGCCGCAAACGCCTCAAAATGTACACAATGAAGGCGCTGCCAAGCAGAAAGAGCATCAATATCAGGACCACGGTGACGGTGAATCCCATTGGATGCGATCGCAACAGTTCGCCGACATGCAAAAAGGGCAGATGATTGACCACATGCAGATAGAGGCTGGCATTGCTGGTGCCCAGGGAACTGGCCGCCGTGCAGGTGTACCAGCCCTCCTCCCTATGCGTCACATTGTTGAGCACCAGTAATCCGTGCTCCTGCGACGTGTTCAATGGCACACGGACCACATCCCGATCCTGATCCCGATTGATTGATCGATTCGATTGCATTACACGAATCCAGCTGATCTTTGCCCCAATGTCCGACAGGACTTCGCACTTGAGCTCCACCCTGGTGTTGACCAGAGCCGTCTTGTTGTCCGCTATCCGGATAATTGGCGCCGCCCGGATGCGATCGGTGATCACAACGCTGAACTCAAACTGAATGCAACCGACAACGTTGCACAGTTTGCACATGTACAGAGCGGAATCCGTTGTGATCGCATCGTCCATGATCAGGGACCATCGGCGGTATTTATAGTCGCCGATCTGTCGCTCCAGGGGCCGAAAGCCCGTGTTGTCCTTCTTGAAGGTCCAGGTGATGCTCGGCTTGGGATGTGCGTTGACCGGACACGAGAGCACGATTGTCTTGCCGGACACGTAATGTTGCAGGCGAAGCAGCTCCTTTCTGAACTCCAAGTGCTCCACGGTCGCATCCCCATTGTCATCGTCGTTGTCATCATCGCTGTTCGCACTGACAGATGCTGTTGTCGTCGTCGTCGTTGTGGTCGATGATGTTGTTGTCGTTGTTGTGGCAGCAATTGTTGCCGCTGTTGTGGTGTCAGCTGGAGTGGCCAGCACATCCAGGTAGGCGGCGGCCACAGTGCATCCCACCGGATTCTCGGCCACACAGATGTACCAGCCGGCATCCACGGGCTCCACGCTGCCCAGTTTCAGCACCTGCGGCTCATCCTTGCTGGTGGGCAGCGTTTCCACCTCATCATCGCCCTGCAGCGTCGTTTGCTTCCGCAGTCGTTGCAGCAACAAGTCGATATCTCCCGGTTGCAACTGATGCAGCCACGTGATCTGCGGCTCCAGCTGCGAGTCCTCCAGCCGGCAATCGAATCTCGCATGCTCGAACATCACGACACTCACATTGCGCGGATAATCCGGGGCGAGAATCGGCGCCGTGTGCTGGCGGGCGATGACCTCCAGGCGACTGTTGTTGCTGTGCGTGCAGCCCTGTTTGTTGCACAGCCGACAGCGATAGTCGCCGGCATCTTCCGGCTGCAGCTGCCACACCGTCAGCACCAGCTTCTTGAGTCGAATGCGACTGCTGGCCAGCACCTGGGTGTTGTTGTGGTACCAACTGATGTTGAGCCAGGGCGGAGTCGGCGCCGGGCTGCAGTTCAGCTGGAACATGCCGCCCGAGTTGCGTTGCACAAACGGCTCCAGGGGATGCGACAGGCGTGGCAACAAGCTCATATTCAATGGCTGCAAATACAACTCGACTGCCTCAAAGCTGGCCACGTCACTGGCCATATCTTTGCTCTCGTTGTCGTCGTCGTTGTTGTTGCCAATCTGCAGTGTGAGATTGGCCCACTTGACCTGGTCATAATGGCAGGCATATTGGCCCGATTGCCGGGCCTGTGCCCGCTCCAGCAACCAAGTGCTGCCGCTGTGCACCACCCGATCCTCATAGTACCAGATGGCCATCGTTGCGCCGCACAACAATGTGATGTCCACATCGGCGGGCACATGACGATGTTGCCCCACTTGCGGCGAGGCCAGCACATCGATGAGGCAACTGTGCGACTCCAAGTGGCAGCTCGAAACGTTGCTGATGTTCATACTGATGATGATGATGATGATGAGGCCAAAGATGATCAGCAGATTTCGCATTTTCAAGTCAAGTGTAGAACTCTCGTGTTGATTTTGATATAAATGTGATTGTTGTTTACTTTAGCTCTTGCCAAATTGTGTTGCCTTTTTCTTACTACATACATATATATTTTTCACATTTTATCTTTTACTATTATCACTAGTATTTTATTGTATAATTTATAGCAATTGCTTTTGCGTCTTCTGCTGCGTCTTTTCAATATTCAAAATAAAATAAATCTAATGAAAATAAGCAGGCAAAAATGACAACAACCACAACAAACAAGCGGAACCGTCGAGTGCACTCGACAGTAATATACCCTGGGCCTAGAAAATCCTAAAAATTACCATTTTAACCCATTTTTCCTCATTTTTATGCAAAAAGGACCTTTTTCGCAGTTTTCAAAAAATTCTAAAAAATACTAGCAAAAATATTTTTGAAAATTTTCTTTTGCATTACTCTTAGAATTGTTCCAAGAATTTTTTTGCATCAAAATATTTTTTGTAAAAAATCGAGGAAAAAACTTTTGAAAAGTGACTTTTACATAAATTCGAAATTATCGAAGGGTACTCAATGGGTTAAGGAAAGTTTTGTGTCATTCAAACGGAATTTAAACGTCCTTTCCATTGATGCCAAAATGTACATGAAGTAGGTTCTAATTATGCGTAGATTTCTCTCATTTCATTCTCGATGTACATTCTGGCTGAGTAAATGTTAAATAAATTCATTGACCATTTATTTTATTCTATTCTATTCAAATCCCTTGAACAAAATTGTTAATGTCTTCACTATTTATGGCCTAATCGTGTTGAAAGTTGGTGATTGGTCTCTGGGCATGATCCTTTACCCGTTAATGTAAAAAAAATTTAAAACTTTAACTTTAAACCCTAAATTAAAGGTGATGTAAGTTTTTGTTGAATTACGCCCCCATGGCTATATCGACTCGGCTGTTGATGCTAATCTAGAATTTATATACTTCTTCTTATATGCTTCTTCTCCCTGTTACATATTTTGCACAAACTTAGTATACCCCACAGGGTATAATGAAGAGAGGCACATCAAATAAAGAAGAAGAAGACGAGGTAACCATTATGTGCACTGCCTTTGTAATGAGCTACACTTGGATGTTGTTGTTGTCGTAGTTGTTGTTGTTGTTGTTGTTGTTGCTATTGTCGTTGTTGTCAACGCAATGTATTCGTACAGCCCAAGTCCAGTGTCTATATTTGTTGTCTATATATATATGTATATATATGTGAAGCATCGGGCCACATGCCAAATGCGTTTAATGTCGTCATTTCCATTGATACAACAACACCAACACCTACAACAACAACGGCAACAACTTCATACAGTTAGAAATTTTTGATGCAATATTAATAATAATCGTCGGGTGAATTGTTAAGATCAACACCGGCAAACTACCATATGGCACAGTGGTACAAAGTCTGCGAAAAAGTAAATAATGAATCTTAGAATGAAATCCTAGCTGCACTATGAACGACTGCTGTTAACAACAATTATTAGCTTAACGTTCAGAAAGGGTACAAAGTTGAGAGTTGAGTCGAGAAATCCATACTCCAAAATCATACTAGTTTTATAACGCTTTCTGAATAGATGCTAAAATTTAAATGGCTGTTGAACTATACCTACACAGATATCACTCAAAACTACAGTTGAAATTCCTCAAACAGACAATAGTAAAAAATTATAAATAACGCTTTGTGATAAAGTGCAAAAATTTGCATTCGTAACTCGCAAAATGCTTAAATGATTTATCATAAGATATCACACAAAACTGAAGCTCAATTTAATGCATTTCCAAGAATTACACGAGAAAATATGTTTGTCAATCCATAAATTTTAGAACGGAAGTCAAAGCTGGCTAATTATATTACTATATTTACTTTCTACTGATAAGAACATGATAACAACATCTTATAATGCACCTGATACGATTACTAATCGTTTTATTTTATTGCCAAAAACAACACCTTCTAAATGAGATTGATACTATTAACCAGGCTAATATTAGATAAATGAACATTTTAGGAATTTTAATGCTGCAAGTGCATTGAGTCATTGATAAGAAAGGGATTTTACACTTTTAACTCAAAGTCTATTGCATTAACATTATTTAAATTTGAAGGAAAAAACTGTTTCGATAAAAATTAAACTTTAGTTTATAATTTGAAATAAGACGCTTTTAACCATTTCCATATATGTAGAACCAAAAATCCAACTGAATTTTTAAACTTGATGTGCTCGACTCCTGATCAACAAAAATATGATTGAATATTTCCTAAGTAGTATTTACTTGAATTGTACATTAGAATTTATTAAAGTTTTGTTTAATTAAGTACTATTCCTATCAACAGAATAAATTATCTAATTTAAAAATCGCAAAACAGTCCCTTTTTTAATTGTCTTTTAAGTTTTTGTGCATCTCGGACCACTGTGCACTAATGAAGTTTATATTTTATATTTTTTAAAGGCAACTGCTATTGCTCGTTGTTTTTGTAAATGCTGTTGCGCTTATTGTTTTCGTAGTAGCATTTGGTAGTTGTCAATGTTGTTGTTGTTGTCGCTGATGTTTGATATATGCACACACGTCTCGATTCTTAATTTATTCAATTTCTTCGTTTTTTTTTTTGTCGGCAGACAAAACGCGTGTGTCTTAAAGTATGTATTATTGTTATTTGCATTATTGTTGTTGTTATTGTCGATTTTCATGTATTGCCAGTCATTCAAATGATGGCCCAAAAGAAACACTCACACATGGCCCAAAACGTTTAAGTCTGGCTTCAGTCACAGTTTTATTAATTATTGGAAATGAGTGAACTTCGGTTAATTTTTTTGGTTCGAACATTTGCAAAATTTATCACCTGCTCGCGAATGTTAAATTGTTGAGACATTTTTGGGTTAGGAATGAGGAATTTTTCTATTTGGAATTTTGTTAAATCTATTTTTAATTTATTGAGCACATTTGTCAGTAGAGTTAGGGAATCTCAATTGGTATTTGAATGATATATTATAGACATTAACAGTCGGAGCACGCATCCATAAGATATATACGACAGTTATGTAAATAAATAGTATAAAAACTTTCTGCATAATATTTTAAGATTTTTAAATATAATAATGTCTTATATATTTCTTAATATTTTTTTTTATCACTCTGCAGACATTTTTACGAACTCATTGAGTTTGTTTTTATCTTTAATTTGATTTTATGTACTTGACTTGACTTTATTTATTTTCTTAAGCGTTCAGTTCACATTTGGGAACATAATTCTTTTTTTGCACGCCAACTCTTTGCCCCAAAAAATCACGTTCTTTGTCTTTTGCCACCAAAAAAAAGAACAATAACAACAACAAAGTCACAAAAAAAGGCAAAAACGTCTTTTTCGACAGTGCTTTTATTTGATTTGTCCCTGCGATGAGGCGCCCCTTTATGAACTTTAGCGCATTTCCGCTTCGTTGGCAACACTTTTCCCCCCTTTCGACAAGTGTTGCCAACTTCCGTTGTGTGTTGTGCTGTGTTGTATTGTGTTGTGGTGTTGTTTTATCAACCAACCGATTTGCTTGAATGTGCGCGCACAACTGAAAGTAACGATCGATTTAAAACTGAAACTTTTGGACGACGACAATCATCATCGGGTAACCGACGAAGTTGACGACGACATCGTGAAAATGCACACACGCACACACACACACACACACACATAAATATTTATTTATATGTATAATCGTGAGTACTTGGCAACTTCACATGTTTGTATGTATTTGTTCCATAATATTTATACAAGTTGCGCATAAATCACAGACAGCGATCCTTACGATTCTCCTCCTTGCCTTTCCTTTCCTTTTCCTTTTCCTTTCCTTTCCTTTCATTTCGATGCCTTCTACCTGTTTAGCAAGTGTGTGTACTTTTCATATTTTTTTTCCTTTTGTTTTTCCTTTTATTCTAAGCATGTTATAGTGGTTGCCGAGGTTCGAAGTATTTTTGGCTTGCATTCTTTATTATCGCGGCCCTTGGGCGATGTTTGTGCGCCGGCTTTAATTTATGCACAACAACAAAAACAAATTGTATCCATTGTCTTTTCAGTTAGTAGTAGTTGTTGTTGTTGTTGCTTCTGCTGTTGTTGTTGTTGTTGCTATTGCAGTACGTACGCATGCGCGATAATCGCATATCAATAAGGAAATATCCGTTACGTGACTTATATACCTAAAAACCTCTCAGTCTGCAGGTTGCTTAATTTTTTTCTTTTTTCAATCTTTTTTTGTTTTAGGCCCAAGAGCACCCGCATTTATAGGCAACCTAATCCCGATCCAGATGCCAGTCACGTAAATCGCAGGCACAAGAGAAAATACCCAAAAATAGTAATAATTTCAATGCACTTGGCACTGTGCACTGGGAACGGAAGGGCTTTAACAAGAACTTTCTGCAATATCCGGCGTGTAATTCTCTTGAATCTTCGGTAATTATCTTGTCTATGCAGAACACCTCAAAAAAAACAAAAAAGAGGCCTATTTTTGATGAATTTAGGTGAAAAAATTATTTCGTGAGAATCCACTAGTTTTTTTTTAATACAGGTGTGCTACAGAAATCACAAGTGAAATCGAATTTAGAGAAAAACAATTCCACTCCGAGCTTTGAGTGATTTATTTTTTTAGCATGTTCACGAACCTTTTCGAGTTAGGCTGCTAGGGTTGGCCCCTTCTCACATTGAATTTCAAAAGGGATTTGAAATTTATCATTGCACAATATTGGGTTTTTATTTTATTTGTTTTTTAATAATGTATAGCTTAAAAAAATTTAAAAGTTATTGGCACCACAAACAATAAAAGTTACTCGACAGATTTAAATTCTAAAATTCGAACCAAAAATGTGACATTATTCTTATGGCATCGGACGCCAGTGAATTGAGCGATGATTTCGTTTCCCTCAAAAATTTTCAGATGAGTTGACGGTGTCACGGAAAAATGAAATTGTAGTGAAATTCAAGTGAAAAAGATTTCTGTAGCACACTTGATAAATTTTAAAAATTGCAGAATAATTAGAAATTTTGAATTGTTTTTTTTGTTTATCAAGGTTGCTTTGTGTTTTACAAAACTACTTTGTCTCTCACTTGTAAATTTTTGGAGTGGTTTTTCAACCATTTATAACGGGATCGGTACAAAAATTTTCAATTCTGTTAAAATGTCGTGCATAAGCTTTTTATGGCAATTGGAAGACTCTATGTACAATATAAGGAAGCCATAATAAATGAAGATGCTCCGATAATCCTGGTTAGTAATAAGTGATTAATGCGCTGCAAATGAAAATTTTTTTAAAACCAAAAACCGATTCTCCGAAATAATTGTTGTTACCTAAATTCATCATACAAAGGACTCTTTTTAGTGATTTATTTTTTGTGAGTTGTTCCGCATAGACAAGAAATTTACCGAATCTTCTGCCACTCACCTCATGTCCGAATTGTGACAACGCCTCCTTAACCGCAGCCATGTTGGCCGAGGTCAGAATACTTTGGATATCGGCGCCAGTGTAATTTTGTGTTCGTCCCGCAAAATAATCAAAGTCCACACATTCATCCAGATGCAACGTGGCGCTGAGTGCCTCAAAGATTGAAACCCGAGCAGCTGCATCCGGCAGTGGACACTCCACAAGGCGATCAATGCGTCCAGAACGAAGTAGAGCCGGATCAAGTAGCTCTGGTCGCGATGTTGCCGCTATGACTGTGACCCCCTGCAGTCCCTCCACGCCGTCCAGTTCGGTGAGCAGCTGATTGACCACGCGATCCGTCACACCAGTGGAATCGTGGCCACGCTTCGGCGCCAGACTGTCAAACTCATCGAAGAAGAGGACACACGGTTTGGCGCTGCGCGCACGATTAAACAGATTGCGCACATTCTCCTCGCTCTGGCCAATATACTTGGCCAACAGCTCGGGACCCTTGACCGAAATGATGCGCAGACTCCAGCAGCTGGCAAGCTGCGAGACCAAGAAGGTTTTGCCCGTTCCGGGAGGACCATAAAGCAGCACACCAGCCTGATTACGCAGCGGCGAGGAGTTGAATATCGTGGGATACTGTAAATTGGAAAGCAGTTAATTCAATGTTCGTTATAAAATTTAAAATATTATTTGTTGATTTTTTTTCAATAAATTTAAAAAGGATTCTTATTAGTAAAGTATTAGATTTGCTTTTTCTTTTTTTAATATAATTTATATTGTTTTTGAGTTAAACTTTGAATTTAATTATTTTATAATTTATTCACTTAGATACCAAAAATTTCAGAATTAATTGTATTAAATACATTTCATATTTTTTGATATGTAAGTGTATTCATATTTTAATTTCAGTTTTCATTAAAAAAATTTAAAAAAGTAGTTATGATTATTGCTGTCATTCAGATCTTATAAAAAAAACCTCTTTACGAGGTAAAAGTCTAGTGACGAAAACAGTTATATGCCCGAAAATTTCTGATATCCAATTTTGTGACGAATAATATTAAAGGTGGGTTCTCACTGCGTCACAAACGCTTCACAAACGCTACACAAAGCTGTTCACAACGTCACAAGGCAATGTGAACACTAAATGCATTGACACAAAATTGTGAAGTCACAAAAATGTGACAGTTCTATGTAAACACCACTTTCACATTCTGTAAAACATTTTTTGCGAAAGAGGCTGACACAATTTTGATAAAAACTATGTTAACTTTTGTTAAAGTTAAAGCAGCTCAAATGAGCCCAATCCCATTGTGAAAGCACATCGAGCAAGTTGGTTTTTCTACACAATGTGAAGAACATAAACGTCAAAGCTAAGATTTTATTTGTTGTTTTTCGGGCCTTTAGCATTGATTTTGATTTTTAAAACAGAACCATATTCACAAGATGAAACGGAGTTTGCTGCTTTGGCGGTCATTGATTGGGCTGTGTCTTTTAGAAGACGACAATGATGAACCCAAGGCAAAGCGCAGCTGGTGGATAGATGAAATGAATTTGACTCGTGGAAAAGAAGGAATGTATGCAAAGCTAAAATGGGAGAGCTGCGAAATTACTTGCTTTTGGACGGAGCAACATTCTACCAGTTCGCTTTTTGGGTAGCTCCACTAATCAAGAAGAAGACAACAAATTTTTGCGAACCAATTTGACCAGGCGAGACTTGCGGTGACTGCGGTATTTATTTACATAGCTTCTGGATCAAGCATGACGAGCCTCTCATACGGATTCAGAATGTCGATGGCCGTAATATCAGCCATTATTCCAGAAACATGCGATAATAGAAATATTCATAGCAATTTTTTCAAAGAAATTAAATCTTTATTATTGGAGGACAATTTGCAAAAGTGACATTTCTTTGTTTTTATTCATTTTGTGGAACTTGTTATTGTTCAATTGCGAACATTTTGTAAACATTTTGATTCCTTATGATTTTTTGTGATGCTCTTTACATTGACTGGTAGTGTTTACATTGAAGGCATTCACAAATCTTTTCACAAGGCCTTTCACAATATTGTGAAGTACAAATTTTGTGTTGCCAATGTAAACACTTTGACGTATTTCTCAAATCATCACAAAGCATAACAAAATGTGATTTCACAATGTGAAGCAGTGAGAACCCACCTTAAGTTTGACATATAACATACAGTCGAACTTCCCTAACTCGAATCACCATTATCCAAAGAAAAGGTTCGAGTTAGGGAAATATTCGAGTTATAGAGTTCTTTTTCCTAAGATTATTAATTTTACTGCCACTCATTTAATTCGAGTTACAGAGAAATTCGAGTTAGAGAAGTTCGAGTTAGGAAAGTTCAACTGTATTTAAAACTTATTTGAAACGTAGATTTTTCTTAAATCGCCGAAATGTGGGGAAAAAAAACCTTATTTCACCTGAAGCTTTTTACCTGTGTTTTAAGCAAAAAAGTTTACAGCTAGGCTTAAAGCCCTTCAAAATACATTTCCAACGATATATAGATCACATCTGTAGCTTCTATTGTTTGGATGCTGTGGCTTTTGGCGATTTACATGTACATTAACATACTGCATATGTACATGCAGTAGTGTAAAGGTAAAAGGTATATTCAGTTAATAAGTAATATCTTCCAAACCCATCGGTAAAATTTTTTGTGTCATATATCAAAAAACGCGAAATTTTACACACTACAACATATTGAAAGAAAAAAATCGTTAGCGTCGTTTTCTCAAAAACCGCCAAAATCTGGGACAAAATATCTTATTTCACCTGTTGATTTTTACCTATGCACTTTAGAAAAAAAGTTTAAAGGTCTGCCTAAAAGCCCTTCAAAATACCTTTCCAACGATATATAGATCACGTCTGTAGCTCATATCGTTAATTTTAGCGGCTTTTAGCGATTTCCCGCTAAACTAGCTTTTTTTCGAAAAAGTCGTAGAACAAACGTTTCTAGATTTTTGATCAGAAACAAGTCCTCATTCAAACTTTTAAGTTAAATCAACGCTTTGATACTAACAAACAGACAAACAGACAAACAAACAAACAGACAAACAAACAAACAGACTGACTTTTCATCTCGTTTTGAGAAGGGCACCAAAAATTTCAAAATTAATTATCTTTCGAACCAGTTGTCCGATTTCGATGATCGAGGTGTCATTCGACGCGTATTTTTAATGAAAATTGTAAAAAATTCAAAGAAAATTCAAAAAGGCTCCAACGGCCCCATTAGCTCCAATAATTTAAATTTTTCCCCTCCCACTTACGCCTGTTTATCTCACGAACCAGGTGAGTTTAAGTTAGTTAATACCTTTCGATCGGTATATAACTCGACCTGATCGGACAGTCATAGCAAATTTTCCATTCTTCCTGTGTATATATGCTAGTCGCCTTCGCACCCTTCGTGCTGCTTTCGTCACTAGCGCGGACTGCCGTCCGCAGTGATATCTTTTTGAGATATGAATTCTTCTCAATCTTCCGTCTTTAATTAATCGAAGAAAAACTCTTGGTGTTCTTTTTCTTCAAAAATTGATTCATGGCGAGATTGATTCTAGTTTTCTTTTAGAACGTCTTACCTTTTCTGTCCCCCGTAGAACTACTAGGAACTATCAGCCTTTATCTTTACAACTGATTATGACCTTTATCACGTCGTCTCTGCAGAACTCTCTCTCCCCTCCTTAAAATCCACCCTGTTCCTCTTCCTTTCGAGAAATCCCTAACCTTACTAATTTATAATACATACTTGTAATATCACTAACTATTACTACTATACTTTTTGATCTGAATACGTTTTTCTGGGTTTTTCCCCATTCTTGCAATGAATGTTGGATATTTTCAAATTTTTTTATCTTTGTATACTCATTAACTTATACTTTAGATTTTACTTAATTGGTCAACTGCTCTTAGTTGACTTTAAATAAATAAATAGATTCCAATCTGTTATTTGCAATCCCTAGTAATATTTTCTACAAGAACTCACCATTGAGGGCCACATTAGAACCTCCTCGAGCACAGTGACCACGGACTCCAGTCCAGGCAGCTCCTCGACGCGCATTTCATTGGCATTCGGATCGGAGCCAGTCTTTTGGTTGCTTTGTATGCCCTGCAGGCAATAGGAATTCGTGTGCTCCAGAGAGTCGATGAGCTGCTCGTTTGTAAGCAACGGTTGGGTTTTACCTAGAAGCAGATGGAGATAGAGAATAAATGACAAAGCAGCTGGACAACTGATAAGGAGGAGACTCACTGATCCGATAGGCATAGAAGATGGCGCGTTCCACAAACTGGACGAGATCGCACTTGCGATATCCTTCGGTAAGATTAGAGAACTTGACCACATCGAGATCCTTGGACGCAATATGACTGCACAGCTCACGCAGTATAATCTCACGATCGGCACGCTCCAGACTGGGCAATCTGGCTATGGTTTGGAACAGATGTCGACCACGTGGCGCACTGAGACGTCTATTCAACGTCTGCAGCTCACTGACTGTGGCAATCACGGCAATGGCATTGCTGCTGGTGTACTGCATGATTAGCTGATGAACCGTGTCCGCCATGCGATTGAAGTACTCGCCGTCCTGGCTGGTCTGCTCTCCAGCGGCATGGGCCAGCACATCCAGATTCTCCAGGACCACAATTGCCGGTGCATGCTGCAGGCAGCTGGTGAAAATGCTGCGCAAATCCTTTTGAATGGATTCCGTTTTGCGTCCCTTGCTCCGCGAGCAGTAGAAGATGTCAAAGTAACAATAATCCGGCTGCTGCGATAGCTGCTCCAGTATACGCTCCACCAGCACGGTTTTCCCAGTGCCGGCGGCTCCAGTCAGCAGGACATTGCCCTGTCGCAGCACTGAGTTCTCTGCATTGAGACAGAGATTCATGCGCAGCTCGCTGACCACATGATCCACAATCTTATCATACTCTGGCAATCGTATCAGATCCTTGACACTCAGTGGACTTGTGACTGGGGGCTGCTCCTTGATGATTTCATTGACAGGACGCACCAGGTCGGCAGCATAGATTTTGGATTCCTTTAGGAATTGTGCATCCACAACGCAATAGCGAAAGTGTTCGGGAAGAATGCCCACTGTGACCAGCAGATCGTCCTCTAGGCGCACCACTTCCTCCTGGTTAAACAGCATGGGCGTCTTTTGGGTTTTCTCAATTACAAATCGCTTAAATGCATTCTCAATGATCTTGTAGTGCGTCTTCTTGTGCGCAAACAGCTCAATCTTCTCCACAAAGTTCACCACGGTTACCTTGGGGCGCAGCACAACGCGTTCCAGCTCCTTGATGTTCAGCAGTTTCATCAGGTTCGCATTCAGTTCGATGGAGGGATGAATGGTGGGTGGCAAATCGCCATCGCCATCCTCATCGCTGACCAGACGCACACGCACATAGTACTCCTTATCGCCAGCGGTTTTCATGCAGTAGAACTGCTCCAGATCCATGAACTCGGGCAAATGCGTTTGCCTTATGTACACATCCGATTCCTGGGCCTGTTCATGCCACAATCCGCGTATCACCCGGAACTCAAATGAACGCGAGCTCTCCCGCAGCAAATCCTTCTTCAGCCGCTGCATGTGATCCTGTCGTTTATTCCGCTGCAAATTGTTCTTCACATTGCTCATCGTGGCAGAGTGGCAAAGAGCTGGTGGTGTTACCAACTCATTCCGCACCTGGGCAGTGGTCTTGCTCCGGGATAATTTGCTGCTCTCCTCCTCGTTGCCATTAGTGTTGCCATTGGTCAATCCCTTGTAGAGATTTGGCGCCACCACCAGCTCCGTGTTGTGATCAATGCGCCCGTAACTAATAACCGGCTTAAGACGATCTTCGAGAGGAATAAAATATAAGATGGTTAGTTGTGATGTACCTTGGATGTCTCAAATTATTTACCCACTGTCAGCGCCACTTGCATCGACTTGTTAATCCAAACCAGTAAAATTTGGGATGAATTCACAATGCGCGTCTGTTCCAGGACACTGCCAGAGATTTTCTCTGAGCTCAGCTCCTACCGATTAGACGCAAAAGTAGAGAATTTCATATAAATAACTAGTTAATTTTCAAAAGATAACCGAAGCATCTACAGTTTCGTGGAAAATATTAGCAAAAGAAAGAGAATGGCCCTAATAGAAAGTTTAAAGTAATTCTTTTACAATAGAACCTTTTATGCATCAATGTAATTATGTAAAAAAACACACAATGTAAATAAGAGAACTTCTGCAAAAACACACATTACCCTAGAGCTGAAGGCCTCTGCTGCCATAGCCCCGTAATAAGCTAGCCTATAATTTTATTATTAATAAGTTAACTGTTAAAAAAAAAAAACCTTTTATGTATGTTTCCAAAGAAATATTCTATTCCATTTAAGAATCGTATTTTTCGCTACATAATCTTTTTATACGCTGTGACCACTAAAAAAGGGTATATTTGATTTGTGTCATGTTCAGTTGCGGTAGTGCTTGCAATGTAATTAAATAAACTCAAAATTAATGGACTTTTAATTTATCAAAATTTTTGATTTATTTTTTTTTAAACTACGTTATTATGTTGTAAATCTATCTGAGAAATCAAAGAAACAGTTATTATTTTTCGAATTAGCAATTTTTTCTTTGTAATAGTCTGAAAAATGGGCGGTCAAAGTAACAGTAGTGATGAGCATATTCAAATATGTATGTAACAGGCAGAAGGAAGCATTTCCGACCCCACAAAGTTTTGAAAGTTGACTTTTATTAAAATTCGAATATTTCAATGGGTACTTAATGGGTTAAGGAAAGTTATGCATCATTCAAACGGAACTTAGATAACCTTTCCAAATATATTTTTTAAATTTGAAGATTTGACTTACAATAGCTGTTATAGTGAAAGGAAGAGCGCATCTATTATTTTTCCATGAGTGTATATGTTCTTATATTCAACAGCCGAGTCGATTGAGCCATGTCCGGCTGTCTGTACGTCCGTCCGTCTGTTTGAACGCGTCGATCTTAGAAACTTTAATAGCTAGAGACTTCAAATTCTGTATGTATCAGGATCAGACCATTTTTTTTATTTTTTTTAATCGAAAATAAAGAAGACTTGAAGACTTTTATTCGAAAAAGTTTTGAATAACTCTTATAAAAAACTAAAAAAATAAAAATCAGCATTATTTATTATTAAAGACTTATTCAAAATAAAATCGAATTTAATAATTTTTTTTTAATAATTTTTAATTTTTTAATTTTAATAATTAATTTTAATTTTTATTTCTTGGTCTCAAATATAAGTTTATTGGCTGTTTGCATAGATACTTTTTTTTCAAACAGTTTGAGGTACTTTGAACAAAAATCGCATTAATCCTTATATGTGATTTTTTTAGTTAAAATTTTGATCAATAGCAGTTATTTTCAGTCCCTGATCTCAACCAAACTCACAGAGTGAAAGTTTTCTATTTTCTTTTATATTATGATCGAATTTGGTTTGAATCGGTTCACTAGATCGAATAAACGATTTCGACAGTTAGTCGAAAATTAATGCGACGAAGCGAGCAGGGGGAAGAACCCCCTTGTATTCTTGAGAATATCTGCTAATGAATTTTCCAGAATATTTTAGTGTTTATTTCGGGGAACTTTTGGACATCTTAAGTCGACTCGTAGGTCCCCAAATTAATATTTTGAAAATGATTTTAAATCGAAGGCAAATTCGAGTATCGTTAAATATTTATGTTTTATATGCTTACATAAATACATATTACTAATTCTATTATTACCAATATTCTATTTTATTGAGATTGGAACAGGGTATCTAACAGTCTAGTTTGCTCGACTTGTTTTTATTAAAAAATATTGAACAATTAAGTAACAAAATGGCAGTGATCCAAATTGTGGATCATTTGAAAAAATAAATTTCGACGGATTTAGTTGAAAAATAGTAAAAACTAGTCTTTGATTGAGGGATTTTCAGAAATATTAATTTTTCACAAAATGACGGATACTCAAAGCTAAAATTTAGATTTTCATTACAAAAACCGCCAGTTTTTGGCTATAAAAAGGTAAAAAAAAAAACAAAATCAACCAAACAATTTTATGAATTAAAAACCCCTGCCAAACATGTCATTTCGAGAAAAACGCGTTTTAACAGTTGGACTGAAAAGTTCGTATCGTTTAATAGAAAAACTCATTTTTTGCCAGAATTCGATTTTTGTATTGAATTGAGGGCGATACAGCGATTATAGCGATCTTCCAACTTTTGGATACCATTTTTGTAGTACCGTTCGTATTTTGCCTCAAAATAGGCCTCTGCTTCGGCGATTACCTCTTTATCGGAGTTAAATTTCTTTCTAACGAGCATTCTCTTGAGATCTAGGAACAGGAAAAAGACTCTGGGGTCCACATCAGGAGATAAGAAGGATGCGGAAGCTAATCGAAAGACAGTTATCATGGATTTGTGACACGGTGCATTGTCCTGGCGAAACAGCGCTTTATCTTTTGCAAATGGGGCCGTTTTTCCAAGATTTCACGTTCAAACCCTGCAATAATGCTATATAATAGTCGATAATTATGAATTTCCCTATTTAAAGGTAGTCTATGAAAATTATTCCATGCCCATCCCATAATACAGATGCCTTAGCTTTGCCACCTTCTGTTGCGCCTTTACACGTTTTGGAGTCGTCTCAGCGCTTGTAGTCCACTCGGCTGACATTCGATTGGACTGCGGAATGAAATATTGGAGCCATGTTTCATCAATTGTCACTTACCGGCGCAAAAATTCGAATTTTTGGCGATTGAACAGCTTTAAATACTGCTCAGAATCATCCATTCGTAGTTGCTTTTGGTCGACTCTGAGGTCGTGCGGCAGCTAATTTGCACAGAGCTTTCGCATACCGAAATATTCACGAGGGTTAAGTCCAACGCGTTCCTTTGATATCTTCAGAGGGTCAGCTATCAACATTAACTTCACTTTACGGTCTTCCAAAATCATTTTGTGGATTTTTTTGATGTTGACGTCCGTAACTGCCTCTTTTGGACATACACTGAGCTCGTCGCCTTTGGTGCTCATTTGAACTACGAATGGCTTTGAAATTAAAACATATATCTATGAAGGTCGGCCCTCATCAAAAATGATACAGATTTAATTCTAGTGGCGCACTATAATATAAACGACCAGTAAGTTTCAAATTCAGTCGCTTATCTCAGTTAATTTTGTTCAAATTGACTTGAAATTTTAAGATTATTCTAAGATAGTTATAATTTAAAACAAGTGAGAAAGTCTATAGTCGAGCTCCCGACAACATGATACCCGTTACTTGTTTTAGTAAATTTAAAATATTTTTTATTGCATGCTTTTAGGAACTTACATATCGTAAAAAGTTTAATCAGTCATATACTACCTGTCTATATGTCCGATCTTTTTACGATTTAGAACAGCGCACTATGGGGCGAAGTCCAATATCTCGAATATTAATTAATAACTTTTAAAGTAAGCTAGATTTTTGAATGCGGTTTTTTTATTTATATTTTGTACACCCTCAGAAATATTTTTGGAAAAGTGGGCGTGTCACCACCCCCGCCCTTAATTTTTATTTTTTTATCGGTAACAAGTTCAAATTTTTTAACCCAAATAACAATCATTGACCTTGTATATCATTAGCAATTAAAAGAAAAGTGGGTGGGTCACCGCCCCAGCAAAAAAAAAAAAATTAAAAAAAATTTTATTTCATATTTTAAAATTTAATATATATATGAATATATATTTACTAAAATAATTCTTTATACGTACAAATAAAGTTATCATATTGGAAAAACATAATTTTGATGAAATTCATGAGTTAAAGGAACAATAGTTGAAATTAATCGTAATTTTCTTTATTTTAAATTTCTTCATCAAACATAAAAAACGATGCGGGTAATTCTTCTTCGAATTCCACAGAGGTTTGATTTGGTCTTCCATTTCACATGATAATTTGTCGATTATTGACGCCATTTGATTCGTTCAACTATAATTTAGTTGTGCTCATTAACCAATTTGAATGTGTTTTTTCAAAATATATTTTGTTTCTGTGGCATTTCTTCCATTTGGTACTTAAATTTCGGCACATAATTTGGCTTTTGTTTTTTAAATAGGATTCATATTTTAAAACAATTATTTTTTTATTTAGTTTCCTCTTAAAAATATAATTGCGATTATTTGGTTATGGCTGCCTTTCTCCTTGCACCATATGTCAAACAGCTCCACATTTATAAACTCGAAGTCACCAGCAAAAAATTTATTTGCGCCGATTGTCGCAAATTGTTCACATTGAGACATATTTCCTTTAAATAACAATGAATGGATCTACGACATACAGTTGGAATTACATTAAGCCACGTTAAGCATCATTGCTAAATTCTTTCGCAAAGTTGATATTTCTTTCCAAGAAATTACGTTTCAAAGCATTATCTAATATAACAAAATATAAACAGAACACGCACAAATACAGAATACTAGTACAACCAAAACATAGTACAAGCCCGTATAAATACCAAATACCAATTTGAAAATAGGCTGCCAAAATGTTAAAATGCTAGCGCACTTACTTTTCGAAAGCAACAGCTGACTTTAACAGCTGTCAGGGCTAACATTTTTCTGTTATTTAACATTTTTGGTACAGAGCTTTACAGTTTGAAGTTTTCTTAAGATGTTAACACCAAAAAGGTAGTAAAATTAATACCTTGATAAAATGACTAAATATTCGATTTTTCGGATTACTATTAAAAAAATTTTGCACTCTGCACATTGCGCTAAAATGTCTCAGTTCTTTATATCAAATAAAACTCACTCTTTTGCGCAGTGCCGAATGCAAATTTTTTTTTTTAAATAATTTATATGTCAAATTTAATATTATTCGTCACAAAATTGGATATCAGAAATTTTGGGGCATAAAACTGTTTTCGTCACTAGACTTTCACCTCGTAAAGAGGTTTTTTTTAAGATATCAGTAATTTTTGAAAAAGACATCAGAAATTTTGAAATTGCAATAAATTTTTACAGTATAACTTTGTTAAAAGGTGTTTCTTGTTTGTACAAGCTAGAACGAACTTGTCTGACAACACTGGTTCCCTTTACAAACACACATGCTGCTATGACACTTTGCTGCTGCTGTCCTATTCCAATTCTAAGTAAAATGTATATATTCAGTTAAGAGGTAATATCGACTAATATTCGACTAAATCATGAATAGTAACCCTAAATATATACCTATATTACTCTAATCGCAATTATAATATGGTTTTTCTGCCCCAAAAAGAATTCACCACTTGCAAGCAGCTATTTCCGCATGACGCTGCAAGCAGTGTACACACTGCACATGTACATGCAGTAGTGTAAAGGTAAAAGGTATATTCAGTTAACAGGTAATATCTTGCCCAAACGAATTTTGAGAGATATGTTTTATATGTCAAAAAAACGCGGAATTGAATTGTCTACAACATATTAAAAAGTGATTTAAAACACAGATTTTTCTTAAATCGAAAAAAAGTGTAAAAAAAAACCTTATTTCACCTGTAGCTTTTTACCTGTGTTCTTTAGCGGTTTTTAGCGATTCCCCGCTAAACTAGCTTTTTTTCGAAAAAGTCGTAGAACAAACGTTTCTAGATTTTTGATCGGGAACAAGTCCTCATTCAAACTCTTAAGCTAAATCAACGCTTTGATACTAACAAACAGACAAACAAACAAACAAACAAACAAACAAACAAACAAACACAAACAAACAAACAAACAAACAGACTGACTTTTCATCTCGTTTTGAGAAGGGCACCAAAAATTTCAAAATTAATTATCTTTTGAACCAGTGATCGGATTTTGATGATTAAGGTGTCATTCGAAGCGTAAAAAAAAATCAAAAAGGCTCCAACGGCCCCATTAGCTCCAATCATTTAAATGTTGCCCCTCTCAATTACACCTGTTTATCTCAAATTTTCCATTATTCCTGTGTATATATGCTAGTCGCCTTCAAACCCTTCGTGCTGCTTTCCTCACTATCGCGGACGGCCGTCCGCAGTGATATCCCCTTTTACTTATTTTTTAAGAACCTGGTATAAAAATGCAACAAATAAAATATTTATTTTCCTAAGTTAAAAGTGGTTAAGCCCTTAACTCACGTGCGATAGTGATTAAAATTAAATAGAAAATATATTAATATTTCACTCAAAAATAAATCGTCGCATCAAAACATTCCATCGGGTTTTGGTGTTTGTGACAGTACCATTTTTGCTAGATCTGTGGAAAAAATGTTTACTGACCCGCTAAGTTTTGGTAGAAATATACCAAATGTGTGTAAGAGTGGCAGCTTAATCATACGTTTTGATTGATCACTGCACTAAAGCAGTTCAACGAGAGCGCAGTATGCGTTGCTTGATTTTTCAAGTTGTCTATACACTGCACTGAGAGAAAAAGTTAAACTTCTGCTACAATAAAATGTGTGAGAATGCGGTCAGTATTTTCGCACTCCAAAAGACCCCCAAATTATGCCTCTTAACTTAAAACTCTTTGTAACATGCATCTACGTGGTCACACACCAAGAATTGTGGCTTGCAATAAAAATTATATTGAAACAAATTTTTTAACATCAAATAGAGTTGCTCAGCTATTTTAGCAGTATACAAAATGTGCCTAGCGCGCATAACATGTTATTCCATTATGCGACCACGGTTGCCACTTAAAAATATCTGATTGAGCCGAAATCAAACAAAAAATGAGCCAAATTGACGAAAAAAAAGCCAAAAATTTTGTTTTGCAGTTCATGTTATTTTTGCATTTAATTTATTAAAAATATTTCTTTCAAAAACTGTAAAAGCAATAAAACATATTTCCAAAGTATTTCGCATGTAGTTATTATGTTATCAAATAAAAATAAATATGTACTTCAACCTAAAACTATACAACTGATGAAAAAAAGCCAGATCTCAAAAATAAGTGCCATTGCGCCAACAGGAAAAAAAGAGCCAGTTTTGGCGCAAAAACGCCAATTGTGGCAACCGTGCATGGATTTGGATTTACATTTTGACATTCTAATACTTATTTGCAAACACATTAAAGCGTATAACGATAAGAAAAACTTTGCTAAATCCCATCCAAAACTGTGGGAGGCAGTTGCATATCAATGCCGGAAATATTTTCAAAGTGTTATAAATTTTGACAAAAATGAAAAATATTATGTTAATATTCACTGGGATTTTATTTTGGAATTGTGTGGTTCAAATATCACCAAAATCTACAATAAATATATTTATGTTGACTCAGGAGATTTGATGGAAATTGCTGCCAAGTTCTGCCCAAATTTAAAGTGTGTACATTTCCTGATCAAGAAAGAGAATATTAAAAAAGTTGAAGAAAATTTGCCAAAACTCGGACAACTTACGGATATTCGAATGAAAACTGAGTTTCTGTCGGCGAACTTAATTGAATTACTTCAAAGTTTAACAAACTTGCGTAATCTCGACTTTGGTTCTCATTCATTAAAAGTGGAGGAACGTAAGTTAACTTGAAGATATTTTGTACAACACGGAAGTAATGTATGCTATTTTTTAGGACAGCAATTAAACAAGTTGATTCAACTGGAAGAATTAAAAATTGGTCGTATTGGGGTCGATGATGTTGATGATCTCTCAACATTACTAGGACATTAATAATCGGATACTATCCGGATACAACGACATTAAGTCGTTTGGCTAAGCATTGTATTAATTTGCAAACGTTGAGCCTAGAATCATATAATGATAGAGAGCGAATGCCATATTTTCTAAAATTAACAAACCTTCACACTAGAAATCGTTTTCTCGGTCATCTGGACAGCCGATACGAGGGCTGCTATATATATTTCTGGCCTGAAAAGCGAAATTATCATCAAAAAGTTTTACTGTTTTTCAAAGTATCTCCAGCCTGATTAACACTTTTGCATGCGCTCAAACCAATTGTCGAAGCACTTTTTCCACTCCGATTGAGACACCTCCAAAACATGGTTTTTGAACGCTTCAACAGCATCTTCTGGGCACGAAAATCGTTGACCACGCTTTTTTTTCTTGATGTGCGGGAATAAAAAGAAGTCATTGGGTGCCAAGTCAGGGCTGTACGGCGGATGACCCATCAATTCGACGTTTTGGCCGGTCAAAAAGGCGCTGGTTTGAGCCGATGTGTGAGAGCTCGCGTTGTCATGGTGAAGAATGATTCGTCTTCTCTTGTTTGTTTTTCGAATTTCTCCGAAGACTTCAGGCAAACAAATTGTGGTGTACCACTCATAATTGACCGTCCTTCGTTGCTCAAGCGGAACAGTCGCCACATGACCAGTTTTGCCGAAGAAACAGGCGACCATTTGCTTCGAAGTGCTTCTTCCACGAACAACTTTCGTTGGATTTGGCTCGTCTTCGAAGACCCACACGGTCGATTGTTGTTTTGTTTCGGGCTCATACGCATAGATCCAAGATTCGTCACCTGTGACGATCTTATGAACATCTTTTGAAGCACCGCGATCGTATTTTTTCAACATTTCTTTGCACCAATCGACACGAGCCTTTTTTTGAGCGATTGTTAAATTGTGCGGGATCCAACGACAACAAACCTTTTTTACGGTCAGGTGTTTATGTAATATCGAATGTATGCTGGTGGAAGAAATGCCCAAGGTTGCCTCTATCTCCCGGTATGTCACATGACGATCTTGCATTATTAGTTCACGCACGGATCAATGTTCTCTGGCACAACGGACGTTTTTGGACGACCTCACGGAATTCGTCGTTGAGCGAACTGCGACCACGATTAAATTCGTTATACCAGTTTTTCACGGTGCTATAGGATGGTGCTTGATCGCCATACAAAGACTTAAGTTCATCGATGCACTCTTGTCTGGATAATCCACGTCGAAAGTTGTGAAAAATGATCGCACGAAAATGCTCACGTGTCAATTCCATTTTTTTAACGGAATTGAATTGTTCAAAGCTCTGTAAGTTTAACAATTCACGATTAAATGACAACACGTTCTGAGTGATGTTGTGCTAAAAAATGTCAACCTTTCCAATGGAAGTATCAGATTGCACCTGGCAACACTTATTGTTGCCTAGGCCAGAAATATATATAGCAGCCTACGTACAATGACCAGTTACAAGTCCTTAATATGCCTCGTTTAATTATTGACGAAGAAGAAATCGCTCGTATTGCTAATCTGCGGGCTCTCAAAGAACTCTCCTGTTTGCGAATCCTACCAAGTTCAATTGATGTTCTTATCAGAATGCAATTAGATCACATAAAGTACAGGGAGTCAGGAACTTTGAACAAATTAGACCTTTTGCGATTGATAAAAGAATGTTCATCATTAAAGGTTCTAACATGTGATTCTAGTGGTTTCGATAAAGAATTTCTATGGGAACTACTGGATATATTAAAAGCGAAAGGCTTTCAACCTGATCGACCATTTGAACTCAACGTATAATATATCATAAGAACTACGTCATTTTAGTTTGTATCGAAGCCGAATTCATATCTAATGAAGTTACAATTAAAATCGATGCCGTCATTTTAACAGCACTCAAAATTATGTTTTCAACAATAGGTAATATCAATATTCTTATTTGTACTTGAGTACATTGACCTAAAGCTGTTGAAAAATCAAAATAAAAATTGAAATAATAAATATGAATATATTCTTTTAACCCCTTTAAGGGTCGTCCTCTTCGATCTTTTAATATTTAATATTTTTAGCAACTTCAAATCGAAATATTAGATTTGGCTGCATCCATTCATGAATTTAAGGATGTATCTACATGCAACTAATGCTTCTCTTGTAAAGGAAGTAACCGCATTTTTGTTGAGAGTTATTTGAACTACAATTAATGTCTATTAATTGAACATGGTAGTTGGCGCAATCCTCAGATTTTAGGAGACGTAACCAAAGAGAGACAAAAACGTGCTTTGAGCTTGGGCCAAATGGAAATACCTCCTCATGCATTAACACTAACTTAGCGGCTTTTACTTCAATATATTATATAAGTTTATGCATTCATCAATTCTCATTAAAATCACAAAAAAATTTAAGATGTTAACCCACTTGAAGCGCATGGGAATTGGTAATTTTCATACATTTTTCATAAAACTACGAAACTTTTTTATATGACCATTATATCATCCTAAAGTACATACATTGAACATCTTTCAGTTATTTTTATACCCTGTGCCCATTGAAAATGGTCAAAAAGTGTGCAGAGTTTTGAGTTTTGTGATAGAAGGTAGAAGGAAGCATCTGCGACCCCATAAAGTATATATCGAGTTGGGGAAAAAGAAATGTTATTTGTGATCGATATTTGACGCTATATTTAACATATTTAGAATTATCCGATTTAAGTCATATATGCGGTGTTTTGTTCGCAAACTTGTTGCTATTTAGAAGGCAACTTCATTATCCCCTCATTATAAAACCAACCCTCCCTTTTTGCAAAAAAAACTTAGACAACCAGTTTTCACAAGCCTCTTTTTTAGCCTACTTAGTATCACCTAAAGTGTTTTGCATAGACCGGAGGAATGGTCATTACTTGGTGGAAGGTCCCGACTATATGAACAGCTCATAGTGGATCATTTCCTTCCAATCCCACCAAACATTACACCATAACGAAATAGATCGAACCATAGCTGTGCTGTGCGAATCGTTACGTAATTTGTGAAGTTTATGGGCCCGCCTCCGTTGCATTTTTACCTCTCAGGTAGTAAAATATGACGAATTTCTTGCTTGGTGGACTCCATCTTAACTTGAGACTGAAACGTACAATCACAACACTGTCAAAAAGACACTTGTAGCACAGATCGTCGTCTTTAAATCTAATGCGATTAGTACAACACAAGATATGCTCAAAATTCGCCATCTATTTGCAAAATACGACATTTTTTTCCCCCCATCCCAATATATTCTTGATCAGAATCAACAGCCGAGTCGATTAAGCCATGTCCGTCTGTTTGAAGGCTTCGATCTCAGAGACTATAATAGCTAGTGACTTTAAATTTGGTATTTAGGTTGCTGGATACCTGAAGTAGATGAAGTTTTTTTAATTTTGGGTCAGACCTAGGCATCCTGATTAAATTTGCTTGAAATCGGACTACTAAATCATATAGCTGCCATAAAAGTCTTAGAGTCAAGCACATTCGACTCCTTATTCTTTAGAATATCAGCTCCTGAAATTTTCCAGAATATATTAAGTGTTTACTTCGGGGAGCTTTTAGACAGCTCAAGTCGACTCCGAGGTCCCCACTTGTTTATATTGAAATACATATAAAATTAATTTCAAAATTTCGTTAGTAATTATATCCTCTTATTGAAAAAATATCTTTTCTAATATATGTACTTATATCCAATGGAGCATCAATGAATTAAAGCTTGGCGACTGTGTCTTTCATTCTATTACATCAATAGTGTGAAAAGCTGTCTACAATTATTAATTATTATTAATAATTAATTATTTTGATTCGATTATTTACAGCTACTGCTTGAAATAATATAGATAAAATAAACTTCTTTAAAATAAATTAGAGTAATCGTTTAATTAAAGGAACTCTGCTCTTTACAAGACAAAAATAAATAAAAATTTAATTGATCTTTAAATGTTTTCTATATTTATTCATTTAAAAAGGCTTTCGCGCGTACGTGAATAAGCGTACAGTATAAGCGAAGTTGCTGAAAATAATACAAAATATAATGAATTTCAATTTCAAACACAACCCCTTTTAACGGACATTCTCATGTATCGTTATCTGTATATCGATTAGATTTTGAATAACTGTCACTAGTCAAGTGCTTGTCCGTTATTTTCAAATCAGTCATCGCCGAAAGAGAAAAGCCCCCAGTGGGGTCAATGGCAATGCCGGCACAACTAACAAACGAGCATACATAAATAAACACTTAAATCACGCCCGCGCCAAAAGCTAATCCGATATAAAAATTATTTTTATCTGGCCGCAGCAGCAGAGCACACACAAATACACACATACACAAATATAAGCACTCACAATGATCTCCCAATCTTTGGCCGAAACGGGCGTGACGTGAACGCTGCGCAAATTGAGGACGTCAGCGATGAGGGCGCACTTGACCAAGTCATTTTCATGCAGACCTGTGGCAGAAATAACACAGAAACAGAGAGGGGAGAGAGCAAAGTGCATATTTAGAATATACAATATAGAGGCAATATTATGGCATTTTGGCAAACGCATTCGCACATCCGCCAAGTTAAGTAACTCACCGAGCTCCTTGGCCGCCCTGGCATTGATCCCAATTTCAGTGTCTTTGATGCCACCGCCGCCTGCCTGCGGTGCCCACGAGGCGTAGTGCACACGGCCATTGTACTGAAGGCTGAGGCAGCCAGTGTCCTATGAATTAACACAAGCAGTCAAATCAAATATGCATACACTTATCTAATCTTCTTCCAAATAATTAAGTTGACTTTTGGACACTTACATAGGTTGAGACGACGCCGTAGTACTGATCCGGCAGTAGCAGAAAATTGTTTCTAATCGGCCGATAAACAACTTTGAACGTACGTTTGAACATTCTTAACGGGGCGAGCACAATTGAGATACTATTTAGCGTAATATCTTGAGTTGCACTTGATTTTTAAATCATTTTTAAACTAAATTCCAATGGGAGACAAATTTCGCAAACAGCTGTTCGTTCCGTCTCGCGCGTCTGGACTGTCGCAAGCTAGAGGTGAACCAAGTGAGAAAAATTATCGATGACTATATATTGTAACAGAAAGAGAGCGATTGTTTAAGAAGCTGGCAGCACTGCCTGCCAACTGTTGCTGCAACTGTTACAATGCGCGCCAATGTTAAGTATAACAGTGCACAGTGGTTATTTTTCGTTTATTTTGGCATAAACTCTAATTTTAAACGTATTGAATTGAAATTTGGTTTGAACAAATTTTTTATGCTTCCAAAATGATCTACCAAGTCTCATATGATTTGCGGCACTACTTCATATAGCTGCCATATAGTCGGTCTGGCCGATTTGCCCAACTTTTTTGTTTTTTATGTTTCCAGGATGACCTACCAAGTTTCATATGATTTGGGGGACCACTTCATATAGCTGACATATAACCGATATATATTTCTGGCCGGTTTCATTAAAAGTATTTTTTTTTTTTTAAATTTTCTATTATATGTTGTGAACAAAAAAATAATAATTATACAAACTCAATTTCAGTATTCATTTCCAATTACTGTCTGGTGATAAGTCTTTCATTCTGTAAGTAAAGAAAGTAGATTTCATGAATAAGCTTTTGGCAAGCCATTTTGACTGCTTTTCCCTGAATCTTTTCTGATTTGAATTACACTTCGGCCAGTGCTTATTGACGAAGGCTTTAACTTTTTCATTTACAGACTTAATGTTCTCGTTATTTAAATTTATTAAATCAAAATCAAATTTTGTAAAATTAGTTATAAGTTACTTTAAGAATAATTGTAATTTCGACCGTATATAGTATAAAAAGTGACTAGAAAAATATAAGTTTTTCGAAAACTTGTGGATTCGAACAAAAAGGATTAGTTTCTTATTAATCTGCACACTTTTGATAAAAGTTTCTCATTTACAACTTTTTTCAACGCTTTGCCATGTAAAAGTAGTGATCCCCGAAACACAACTACACTTGTCAAGCTCATTCTAAAAATACACATAAACAAAACACGGTACACTTGGACAAAAACACATAACAACGATACAAACATTGGTTACCTATAGTTTCCATATTGTTTTCCATATTAATCCTTTTCACTTTTGTGTAAACTTTCGGTGTTTAGCGCCCGCATAATAAATAAAATTGCAAAGAGAATGAATGAAATCATAAAAAATCCTTGGGTTATTGTTAAAGTTTAGTTAGTTAGCATATCATATCATCGATCATATCAATATTTACTTCCTCACTTAAATATTTCTCGTTTTTTTTTAATATCGACGGTAACACATCGCATATGCCATGTCGATGACACCACCGATTAGAAAACAAATTCACGACCAGAATAAAGTTTACATGACAAAGAACAAGATCCGATATTTTTATGCCGTGAAACATTTTAAAATTATTAAATAATTCGTTGATGTCACGGGAACATTTATAGATAGAATATGTTATATGAACTTTAAAATATGCTAGATTTCAGGCTATAAGCTATTTGCAAACTTTATAAGCTTTTCTATTTTCAAATATGCTAGATCTAGCCTGTTAAAGTTAAACATTTTTTTATTTAAATAGGGTGTTTAAAAATTAAAAAACAAAATTTTAAAATACCTAACAAAAAAAAATGTACTTTATGCCAAAAAAAAGCGGAAAAATAACCACTGTGAGTTGACCCTCTGATAGCATTTTAAAGCTTAGCGCTTTAATAAAACAAAATCTGATTCTTTTGGCTAGTTTATTTGGTTAATAATAATTTATTTAAAATAGTTAAAGTTTTTATATATGTATATGTATGTGTGTTGTATATATATATATATAAAACGCGACATCTGTTCCTCGATCTCGTATACCATGCTGTTTGCTTATCAAATTAAATAACACAATAATTAAAAACTAACAATGCAGCGTGCAAATTTGTTAAACGCTTCGCTCTCATTTCCGTTTTATTTAATTTTCTTTTTGTTTTTGGCAAATTATAAAACGTATAACGAAAAGATATGCATAAGGACCATGTCAATGATGCCAATGGCACTGCGTACATACATACATATACAATGTATTTATGAATTAATATACTTGTAGTAAGTGCTTATAGTTCAACTAAATTCGTTAAGTTTTGAGTGTTTATAAAAAGAAAGACACTAGACGTCTGTTCTGTTCGAAAAAGATCGTTACAAAGCTTTTCAAAAAATCATTTATATGTATAAATATGTATATTTGCATGTGTGTGTATATGCGTGTATTTTTTTTTTTTTGTATATTATTAACTGCTTCATATCAGTCTTCATCAAAGATTTCGTGGCTAGTGAGAATAAATTGGCTCATTAATTGCATATAATTCATATACATACATATGTAAAGTTGTTTTGTATAAAAAATCTACATAAAATGTTATAAAATTTATTTTTAATTGCTTGTATATATTTTTAAAAAACTTTCTAAAAATGTATTTCGTGTACAAAAATTGTTCATGTTGCTTGCAATATTTGGCGATTACTTTTTCATAGATTGCATTTTCTGATTTGCGTTTTTGTTTTAAAGCAGATTGCGAAATGTGTTAATATATTACAACAAAAGTAAAAATATAGTTGAATTAATAAAATAGAAAATTTACAATTTAATGCATTATACTCATCATCAAACAATTCATAAGCTTAACTAATTGGTGTAAATATTTTTTAAAAATACAACTTAAAAACAAAATAGTGCCATCTCGGATGCAAATAATATTTCCAATTTGGTTAAAAACTTACAATCATTAAATATTTATATATATATATATATATATGCATATATTTACAGATCTTTAATTTAACAATTAAAATTTGATAAATACACTGTGTAAACATTTTCAACTTATTCGCTATGCAACCAAATACAAAAAAACGCACTTTTAAAAATTTTGGCGATTGTTTGAATATCATCTCAATAATATGAGATTCACAGAGAAGGGTACTTCATAATAAAGGAGTACTAGAAATTTTAAGATGGTATTTGAAAATACCGTGCAAGAAATAAAAACTATAACTGATAATAATATATTCGAAGAAAAGCACAAGAATAGGGTATGGGAATGTGTGTGTGTGTGTTTTTCTGTGTATGTGTGTGTCCAAACAATTTAATCGCCCAATCACATAATGCAGTATCTGATTCTTAACAGTTTACACTTTTCGTTATTAATAGAATTTTTTCCGTTTCTAATTTTTTTCCTTCATTTGTTATTTTTTTTTAATTTTGATTTTTGCCTTTGCCCTTGCTCCAGTTGGCCAACCAAGTAACCAGCCTGTCTAGCAGTCCATCTCCTCCAGCGTGCGTGACAAGCGATTATTGTCAATGCGTCGTCGTTGGGAGCGCCTCACAGCATCTGCCCGACGATACGGCTCACTCTTGAGCCCCAGCAGAATATCCTCCAATGCTCCATTGTAAACCTCGTCCTGCTGCAACAGTTTCTTCTCGCGCACCGAATGCGTTTTGCTCATCAGCTCATTGATGACGGCATCCTGCAAGGAAATTCCGCAAGTTGTAGGCAACTGTTTGACACAACGTGCATTGAAAACAAAAGAGAGAAAGTTTCCGCATTAAAGATTAGCCAGCACCACAGAAGCTACCAAAAGGCTTAGCATAGATTAGTTAAATTTTCTTTGAAATGGATGCAAAGTTGGGACATTAGTATTGGGAGAGAATTCATTTTTTATACAGAAACTGTGTTTCCACAATTTTGTTTTAAGAGAACTTAAAAATATTTGTTAGTTTTTTAATTTAAAAGAGTATTTTTCATGAGTATTCTATATTAACCAAATCAATTGAAGCAAATGCGTTTTCAAACTTCACTTCCAATTATAAATTAAAATCAATTTTCAAGACTTTGTAAAGCTCAGCAAAAATGTGGTTATCATTCTATTTTAATAATACTTTATTTTTGCTTCAAATTATAAATTATAATAAATTTACTATACTATCTAAATTAAAATAAAAAGATTTAGCTAAATATTTCTGCGAATTCTGATTTAATTTAATTTTAATGAGAACGATGTAACAGACTGATGACAGTCTGTATGCTAATAACACAACATTCTAATTGCTTTTGAAGCATCAGCAAACATTTATAAAATGTGTAATTTAGTTTTTAAAAATCCTACAATATAATTGTAAAAATATCGACATTAAATAAATAGAAAAAACTATTTCACAATTCCAATTTATAGTATAGCTAAATTTGTTTATAAATAAATAAATTTAAAGTGTCTACAATTTACTATCTTAAATATGTCAGAGCAAATGAGAATAGACCACTTGTTAATCTATTTAAATCCAATATTGTGTCAAACACATAATGATACAAGAATTTTTACAAGTTTTTCGTACATGACTTTGAGCTTTGAGAGATCAAAGAGGATTGGATTAGTTGGGGAATTAGCAAGAGGGACAAACCAATTTGTTAGAGGGAGGCTAAAAACAAAACACTCTCACACAAACAAGCCAAGCGACTTACACTAGAATATATGCAAATACATATATCCCCCTTTTATTTCAACCAAAAAAAAACAAAAAAAAACAAAAACACAAAAAACAAAACCCAAACAAAAAAAAAAAATTAAAAATTATTTTTTCCGGGCCTTTTTCCCCCCCTGTCATTATTATATATAATATTCGCTTTTTTTTAAAAAAAAAAAAATTAGGGCGCCACCCGTTCTTTTGCGAAAACCCTTTTTTCCAAAATAAATAAGCAAAAAGATAATGAGCGACCCCCCCTTTTTTTTTTTTTTTTCCAAAATTATTTTCAAAAAACACTTATTAAAAAATCTTTTTTCACAAATTAATTTTTTCCTTTTTAAAAATTTCCGAATACCATATTAAACACAAACAACTTCCGTCACATGCCTCCCAAAAAGGTGTCTAGGTGTCTAGTGGATTGGTGGTATTTGGTTGTGTTGATAGTAGTGGTGGTTGTGGTTGCAGTGGTTGTGGTTTTGGTGGTGGTGGTAATGATATTGGTAGTATTTGTTCAGGTTTAGGTAGCTTAGCACCAAGCACCAGCCATGCCCTTGCCCGCCCCCAATTGAGTATTACTAGAGGTTGTTAGCCAAATAACCAGAGTGCGTGCTAAAAGGTCGAGGTTGCCTTTGTAGGTAGGTAGGTAGGTATGCAGTAGTTAGGGAGACATATCCACAGTGCTATGCTGCTTGGCAAAGTCAAGCAGACAATGTATTTGCTGGATAAATCATAAAGCATAACAGGGATTACATTTACAGATCAAAAAACAGAAAAGAGCCGCAATTGAAATCGAAATTGAAATTTAATCACATAAATTAAACAAACTTGAAGGAGTTGACCGTCTTGTTGGCCGTTAAGCTTCCACTTAGCAGTCCACTCACCTGTTGCTTCTTTTGATTGAACTTGTTGCGCAGGATCACTTGATCGCTTTCCTTTTTCGAGGCAGCCTGTGCAGCCGCCTGCTCCAGACGACGACGCTGCTCATTCTCCTGATCAAGTTGCTACAAATCACAAAAAGTCAACAATTAATCACATTATAAAAATAGTTATAGGGATAAATTCCCACCTTAAAGGCGCGCGTGAAGCGAACAATCAAGGCAAAGAAGGCAGCCGCATCCGCATTGCGAGACGAGTCACCAAAGTATTCCACGCACTCCTTGAATGCATCCTGCGCCAGACGCAAATCACTCTTAATCTTCTTCAGCTTGTCCTCGCTGTTGTTGAGGAAATCCCTCAGGATATGCGTCTGTGTGCCCTTCACACGCAGCTCGGCCTCCTTACGCACCAGCTCCATGCCCTTATCCAGCTCCTGAACATCCGCGACTACGTTCTCCAGCGCCACAGATGCCGCCTTATCGGTGCCATAGAGCTCGCACTCAAAGTTCAAGAGCTCCGGAAACTTGGCCCTAATGGTGGCCACAATATAATGCAGCAACGAGGAACGCTTGTCCGTCGACTTTGTATCAATCAGTGTGTCCAACGACTGCAGCTTAAAGCCATAAGCTGGACCACGTTTATTACTATTCAAATAGTTGCCAAAGGCCAGAACTATTTCCAGCACAGCTTTAAACTTTCTGGATTGTTTCAGCGAGTTTGAGGCGCTGGCGATCGATTGCACTTGCTGTGGATGATAGAAAGAGTTTAAATTTTGTTTTTAAGTAAAAAAAATTACACACTTATAAAGGACATAGAAGAAAATGGTTTGCACCAAAATTCTTTATTTTTTCTTAATCTCTGCATTTCCGCCATGATTTTTAAATGTATGATTTTTACTTTTTTGTTCACTAATAATCACTATTTTTGAGTTATTTTCCATTTAAATATATATTAAATGATTTTTTTTTATTTGAGAAAAATTTATGCTGAGATGTAGCTTTAGGTTCCATTTATAAGAATAGAAATAATATTGATAAAAAAATTAACTCAGAAGCCGTAAATTACTGTTTATTTTTGTTTGATCAAGCATAATGACTACGGTCTAAGTTTTATAAAATAATTCAAAAATAATTTTTATCAGTGAAGAAATAAGTAAAAATCATAAATAATTATTATTTTTGAGTTTTATTTTTTTTATCAAGCATTGATTACAGTCTAAGTTTTAAAAAATTACTTAAAAATAATGATTATCATTAAGTAAAGAGTAAAAAATTAAAATATGATCATTAATATGTAATTTTTATAATATAACTTATAATGATTACGGTCCCTGGTTTTAATATCTTTAGTTGATAAATATACGTTTATATGTACTCACTGGACTAATGAGATGAACGCTATCGACAAAATTGCCCATGTAGTTCATAATGGCTAGCTTCGAGGAGATTCGTTCCACGCGCGACAATTGCAACATAAACTTGTCCTCCTCGGTGAGCAGCTGCTGATCCTTGCGCTCTATGATGTACTCCTTGTAGGACTTCACCTCCGCATCGGTGGGCACCATTTTCTGTAGCAGCTCCACATTCTCCAGCGATAGCTTCTTCAAATCCAAACTGTGTATTGCGGCAACGACATCGTCAATGGGCATGCCCAGTTTACGACGTGAGATTGCTATAAATCAAATTAATTAATATATAATTGGATAAAAGTATAAATAATTTAGGCTTACCTATGTTTCTTAACCTCGTGTGTTCAAGCAGCGACACATTATCGGGCTTCTTGAAACGTTTACTGGGATAGCAGGATAGGGTGCCATCCACCTCGCTGCCATTGCTGCCATTATGCAGAGCACCACCGATGCCAATCTTGAAGATCATCGATCATATCAATATTTTCTTCCTCACTTAAATATTTCTCGTTTTTTTTTTAATATCGACGGTAACACATCGCATATGCCATGTCGATGACACCACCGATTAGAAAACAAATTCACGACCAGAATAAAGTTTACATGACAAAGAACAAGATCCGATATTTTTATGCCGTGAAACATTTTAAAATTATTAAATAATTCGTTGATGTCACGGGAACATTTATAGATAGAATATGTTATATGAACTTTAAAATATGCTAGATTTCAGGCTATAAGCTATTTGCAAACTTTATAAGCTTTTCTATTTTCAAATATGCTAGATCTAGCCTGTTAAAGTTAAACATTTTTTTATTTAAATAGGGTGTTTAAAAATTAAAAAACAAAATTTTAAAATACCTAACAAAAAAAAATGTACTTTATGCCAAAAAAAAAGCGGAAAAATAACCAGTGTGAGTTGACCCTCTGATAGCATTTTAAAGCTTAGCGCTTTAATAAAACAAAATCTGATTCTTTTGGCTAGTTTATTTGGTTAATAATAATTTATTTAAAATAGTTAAAGTTTTTATATATGTATATGTATGTGTGTTGTATATATATATATAAAACGCGACATCTGTTCCTCGATCTCGTATACCATGCTGTTTGCTTATCAAATTAAATAACACAATAATTAAAAACTAACAATGCAGCGTGCAAATTTGTTAAACGCTTCGCTCTCATTTCCGTTTTATTTAATTTTCTTTTTGTTTTTGGCAAATTATAAAACGTATAACGAAAAGATATGCATAAGGACCATGTCAATGATGCCAATGGCACTGCGTACATACATACATATACAATGTATTTATGAATTAATATACTTGTAGTAAGTGCTTATAGTTCAACTAAATTCGTTAAGTTTTGAGTGTTTATAAAAAGAAAGACACTAGACGTCTGTTCTGTTCGAAAAAGATCGTTACAAAGCTTTTCAAAAAATCATTTATATGTATAAATATGTATATTTGCATGTGTGTGTATATGCGTGTATTTTTTTTTTTTTTGTATATTATTAACTGCTCCATATCAGTCTTCATCAAAGATTTCGTGGCTAGTGAGAATAAATTGGCTCATTAATTGCATATAATTCATATACATACATATGTAAAGTTGTTTTGTATAAAAAATCTACATAAAATGTTATAAAATTTATTTTTAATTGCTTGTATATATTTTTAAAAAACTTTCTAAAAATGTATTTCGTGTACAAAAATTGTTCATGTTGCTTGCAATATTTGGCGATTACTTTTTCATAGATTGCATTTTCTGATTTGCGTTTTTGTTTTAAAGCAGATTGCGAAATGTGTTAATATATTACAACAAAAGTAAAAATATAGTTGAATTAATAAAATAGAAAATTTACAATTTAATGCATTATACTCATCATCAAACAATTCATAAGCTTAACTAATTGGTGTAAATATTTTTTAAAAATACAACTTAAAAACAAAATAGTGCCATCTCGGATGCAAATAATATTTCCAATTTGGTTAAAAACTTACAATCATTAAATATTTATATATATATATATGTATATTTGCATATATTTACAGATCTTTAATTTAACAATTAAAATTTGATAAATACACTGTGTAAACATTTTCAACTTATTCGCTATGCAACCAAATACAAAAAAACGCACTTTTAAAAATTTTGGCGATTGTTTGAATATCATCTCAATAATATGAGATTCACAGAGAAGGGTACTTCATAGAAAAGGAGTACTAGAAATTTTAAGATGGTATTTGAAAATACCGTGCAAGAAATAAAAACTATAACTGATAATAATATATTCGAAGAAAAGCACAAGAATAGGGTATGGGAATGTGTGTGTGTGTGTTTTTCTGTGTATGTGTGTGTCCAAACAATTTAATCGCCCAATCACATAATGCAGTATCTGATTCTTAACAGTTTACACTTTTCGTTATTAATAGAATTTTTTCCGTTTCTAATTTTTTTCCTTCATTTGGGTTTTTTTTTTAATTTTGATTTTTGCCTTTGCCCTTGCTCCAGTTGGCCAACCAAGTAACCAGCCTGTCTAGCAGTCCATCTCCTCCAGCGTGCGTGACAAGCGATTATTGTCAATGCGTCGTCGTTGGGAGCGCCTCACAGCATCTGCCCGACGATACGGCTCACTCTTGAGCCCCAGCAGAATATCCTCCAATGCTCCATTGTAAACCTCGTCCTGCTGCAACAGTTTCTTCTCGCGCACCGAATGCGTTTTGCTCTTCAGCTCATTGATGACGGCATCCTGCAAGGAAATTCCGCAAGTTGTAGGCAACTGTTTGACACAACGTGCATTGAAAACAAAAGAGAGAAAGTTTCCGCATTAAAGATTAGCCAGCACCACAGAAGCTACCAAAAGGCTTAGCATAGATTAGTTAAATTTTCTTTGAAATGGATGCAAAGTTGGGACATTAGTATTGGGAGAGAATTCATTTTTTATACAGAATTGTGTTTCCACAATTCTGATTTAGGAGAACTTAAAAATATTTGTTAGTTTTTCAATTTAAAAGAGTATTTTTCATGAGTATTCTATATTAACCAAATCAATTGAAGCAAATGCGTTTTCAAACTTTACTTCCAATTATAAATTAAAATCAATTTTTAAGACTTTGTAAAGCTCAGCAAAAATGTGGTTATCATTCCATTTTCATAACACTTTGTATCTTTGCTTCAAATTATTAATTATAATAAATTTACTATACTATCTAAATTACAATAAAAAGATTTAGCTAAATATTTATGTGAATTCTGATTTAATTTAATTTTGATGGGAACGATTTAACAGACTGATTACAGTCTGTATGCTAATAACACAACATTCTAATTGCTTTTGAAGCATCAGCAAACATTTATAAAATGTGTAATTTAGTTTTTAAAAATCGTACAATATAATTGTAAAAATATCGACATTAAATAAATAGAAAAAACTATTTCACAATTCCAATTTATAGTATAGCTAAATTTGTTTATAAATAAATAAATTTAAAGTGTCTACAATTTACTATCTTAAATATGTCAGAGCAAATGAGAATAGACCACTTGTTAATCTATTTAAATCCAATATTGTGTCAAACACATAATGATACAAGAATTTTTACAAGTTTTTCGTACATGACTTTGAGCTTTGAGAGATCAAAGAGGATTGGATTAGTTGGGGAATTAGCAAGAGAGACAAACCAATTTGTTAGAGGGAGGTTAAAAATAAAACACTCTCACACAAACAAGCCAAGCGACTTACACTAGAATATATGCAAATACATATATTTAAACACAAACAACTTCCGTCACATGCCTCCCAAAAAGGTGTCTAGGTGTCTAGTGGATTGGTGGTATTTGGTTGTGTTGATAGTAGTGGTGGTTGTGGTTGCAGTGGTTGTGGTTTTGGTGGTGGTGGTGATGATATTGGTAGTATTTGTTCAGGTTTTGGTAGCTCAGCACCAAGCACCAGCCATGCCCTTGCCCGCCCCCAATTGAGTATTACTAGAGGTTGTTAGCCAAATAACCAGAGTGCGTGCTAAAAGGTCGAGGTTGCCTTTGTAGGTAGGTAGGTAGGTATGCAGTAGTTAGGGAGACATATCCACAGTGCTATGCTGCTTGGCAAAGTCAAGCAGACAATGTATTTGCTGGATAAATCATAAAGCATAACAGGGATTACATTTACAGATCAAAAAACAGAAAAGAGCCGCAATTGAAATCGAAATTGAAATTTAATCACATAAATGAAACAAACTTGAAGGAGTTGACAGTCTTGTTGGCCGTTAAGCTTCCACTTAGCAGTCCACTCACCTGTTGCTTCTTTTGATTGAACTTGTTGCGCAGGATCACTTGATCGCTTTCCTTTTTCGAGGCAGCCTGTGCAGCCGCCTGCTCCAGACGACGACGCTGCTCATTCTCCTGATCAAGTTGCTACAAATCACAAAAAGTCAACAATTAATCACATTATAAAAATAGTTATAGGGATAAATTCCCACCTTAAAGGCGCGCGTGAAGCGAACAATCAAGGCAAAGAAGGCAGCCGCATCCGCATTGCGAGACGAGTCACCAAAGTATTCCACGCACTCCTTGAATGCATCCTGCGCCAGACGCAAATCACTCTTAATCTTCTTCAGCTTGTCCTCGCTGTTGTTGAGGAAATCCCTCAGGATATGCGTCTGTGTGCCCTTCACACGCAGCTCGGCCTCCTTACGCACCAGCTCCATGCCCTTATCCAGCTCCTGAACATCCGCGACTACGTTCTCCAGCGCCACAGATGCCGCCTTATCGGTGCCATAGAGCTCGCACTCAAAGTTCAAGAGCTCCGGAAACTTGGCCCTAATGGTGGCCACAATATAATGCAGCAACGAGGAACGCTTGTCCGTCGACTTTGTATCAATCAGTGTGTCCAACGACTGCAGCTTAAAGCCATAAGCTGGACCACGTTTATTACTATTCAAATAGTTGCCAAAGGCCAGAACTATTTCCAGCACAGCTTTAAACTTTCTGGATTGTTTCAGCGAGTTTGAGGCGCTGGCGATCGATTGCACTTGCTGTGGATGATAGAAAGAGTTTAAATTTTGTTTTTAAGTAAAAAAATTACACACTTATAAAGGACATAGAAGAAAATGGTTTCCGCCAAGATTTTTAAATGTATGATTTTTACTTTTTTGTTCACTAATAATCATTATTTTTGAGTTATTTTTTAAAACTTAGACCGTAGTCATTATGCTTGATCAAACAAAAATAAAACTCAAATAAAAATCATTTAAAATATATACAAAATAAATTTTTTTTTTTTATTTCAGAAAAAAAAATTTATGCTGAGATGTAGCTTTAGGTTCCATTTATAAGAATAGAAATAATATTGATAAAAAAATTAACTCAGAAGCCGTAAATTACTGTTTAGTTTTATTTTGAGCGAAAAAAATAATAACTACGGTCTAAGTTTTATAAAATAATTCAAAAATAATTTTTATCAGTGAAGAAATAAGTAAAAATCATAAATAATTATTATTTTTGAGTTTTATTTTTTTTATCAAGCATTGATTACAGTCTAAGTTTTAAAAAATTACTTAAAAATAATGATTATCATTAAGTAAAGAGTAAAAAATTAAAATATGATCATTAATATGTAATTTTTATAATATAACTTATAATGATTACGGTCCCTGGTTTTAATATCTTTAGTTGATAAATATACGTTTATATGTACTCACTGGACTAATGAGATGAACGCTATCGACAAAATTGCCCATGTAGTTCATAATGGCTAGCTTCGAGGAGATTCGTTCCACGCGCGACAATTGCAACATAAACTTGTCCTCCTCGGTGAGCAGCTGCTGATCCTTGCGCTCTATGATGTACTCCTTGTAGGACTTCACCTCCGCATCGGTGGGCACCATTTTCTGTAGCAGCTCCACATTCTCCAGCGATAGCTTCTTCAAATCCAAACTGTGTATTGCGGCAACGACATCGTCAATGGGCATGCCCAGTTTACGACGTGAGATTGCTATAAATCAAATTAATTAATATATAATTGGTTATAAGTATAAAGAATTGTGGCTTACCTATGTTTCTTAACCTCGTGTGTTCCAGCAGCGACACATTATCGGGCTTCTTGAAACGTTTACTGGGATAGCAGGATAGGGTGCCATCCACCTCGCTGCCATTGCTGCCATTATGCAGAGCACCACCGATGCCAATCTTGAAGCGCTCCTCGAACTCATTAAAGTCGATTTGCTTGAAGATCTTCTCGTCGTCCAGCTCATTGAAGATTGTACCACGCACCTGGTAGAAATATAAAATAATACAAGAGAATTATACTTTGAATATTTTAAGTGTATATGGGTATTCCAGGATGGAGAACGCGACATTTGTACGCATTTAAATGAAAAAACAAATGGCAAAAGTTGACATATTCAAAAATGTTTTCTGTTTTTCACGCTGCGTTTAATGCATTTTATCAACACTATCTTTATTATAAAACCCAAGCTTTGAAGACTTGTCGATTTCGCATTGTTTATAGAAAACAATGCATCGCGATTGCTACGAAAAATGGAAGTCATGTTTGACTTCATCTTGACAAATGCGAAAGTCTACGAAATGTGGGGAGTAATTTGGAAGAAAGTAATCTTAACTGATAATAAAATAATGTAGTTTTCATTTTAGAAAAAATTATAACATGTTACTATCATTTTATTTATTTTACGATATATCGAAAACCGTTTGAAAAACTTGTTTTAAATTAAAATTTCAATATATTTCTATATGTTAAAATGGTTTATGCTAAAATATTACTTTTTTACTTAATGTAATCGCCAGAATACAAACGTTCCATTTTGGAAGTAAATTTTCATGAAAATGGCCAAAAGTATGGGAAAAGTGAATTTATTCCAATGTATAATTTATTAGGGGTGCCACGGAAATCGCTTTCGCTTGAATTTCACTTTACATTTTTGTATTCTCCTTTATACTCCTTTATTCTCATTTACTCTCTCTCCCATATTCGCCTATATTCTCCTTTATTCTACTTAATTCTTTTAAATTTGAATGAATTTTAAGTGAAATTCAAGCGAAAGCGATTTTTATTTGCAGAATATGTATAACCTATTTCAATTCAATTCAATTTGAATAAAATATATTGTACATTTTCTGTTAATAAAAAATACACTTTTAAGGAAAACAAATTTGTTTGGGGCAAAAAATAGCTTTAATTCTGACTAATTTTTCAAAATAGAGACGAATCGTGAAATCTTCATTCCAAGGATTAAAATTATGTTTACAGGACTAACAAAAGTATTGACATCAAGTTTGTCAGGATCGGAACATAAACAATCAAGAATTCATTTTAGAACTATGGTTTCTTGGTGAAAACATCTTAGAATTAACCATAGATTACGAAAATTGGTTACGATTTTTTGTGAAAAAATCGATTCACTTTTATGTTCATTCTACTGAATTTGTTCTGGCGTATATTGCTTAACTAAATAACTTGAATACATTTTTGGAAGAAAATATCACAATATGTGAGTTTTTGAACAATTTTACGTTTTTGGGCGAGCTGGACCTTTTTCTGGAAATGCCCATATGTGAATTTAAGACTTTAAAGTTAAAATAAACTTAAAACAGCCAAACAACTAGAGTTATCTTTTAATAAGCGATATTTATAAGTCCCCCATTGGGCACTGATGAATTGCTGCTCACCTGATTGGGCTTCAGCGCTATCCAGTTGAGAGTGGGCAGCTTGTACTTGGTGGGCACCTTGCGCTTGATGGTCATGGCACCATCGGGAGCCGGCATGAAGCCCGCGACTGGCGGCGGTGGTGGCTGGAAGGAGCTCAGCATGGGCGGTGCGTGGGGCGGCGAGGGAGCTGTGGAGATGACGCTGCCATTGGGACTGCCCAGTGGACTGAGGCCCGGCATCATGGGCGGCGGTGGTGGCGCAGGTGGTGCTGGTGGTGGCGGTGGCGGCGGTGCTGCTGCCGCAGCTGTTGCTGAGGGCAAGGGCGGCGGCGGTGGTGGCAGTGCTGATGCTGAGCCCGCGGTGGTGCCCGTCAACAGGCTGCCATTGACCAGGGAACCATCCCCGCTGGACGCGGAACGTGGCAGGGATCGGGTCAACGTTTGCAACTCCAGATTCTTGTTGTGCAGCAATGTGTCCCGCTTCTTCAGCTCCTGTTCGTTCTGTTGCAACATGCGTTGCAGGGCATTCAGCTGATCCTCCAGCTGTTGTCGCATCACGGCCAACTGTTCCCGCTCCGCCTTAAGCGTCAGATTCTCCGTTTCCAACTCGGCGTATTTGTACAGAAACTCGGAATTCCGATCGATCTCCCGTTCCAGCTGATCCTCCAGCTCCTGAACACGCTCCAACGCCGATGTTTTTGTCTCGGAATCTTCCATCAGAGCGGCGACATCGAAGACATTGTCCAAATACGCTGATATTTGCACCTTGAGCTCCTCGGATTCGGTCATCCGGATCTTCTCCAGATACGTGTCCAGGCCTAGGGCCGTGAACTCATATTGCAAATGGACGCGATAATTCATATCCTCGACGGAGTGGACCACAATGTTCATGAACTGCATGCAGGCGACCATGAAGTCAATGTTGAAGGCCTCAAAATTCATAAAGTACTCCATGAGCGTCTGGAAGCGTCGCTTCTCCTGGCACACATCCTTGAAATTATCAAAGGAGCCCAGAATGATCTCATGCCCGCCCTTGACCAGACAAATAGCCGCCAGCAGCTCCAAGACCAAAGCCTTGGTCCTCAGCGATTTGTGGATGAGACTCAAGGCGATGCAGTTGATCGCCTCCCGATGCTGGATGACCATATTGAAGCCATACTTGTTGTTCATGATCGCACGCAGACACATGATCGACACATGAATGTCATCCGTGGCCGCGCCCATATTCAGCTTGGCAATGTGTCGCGACCGACGCTTCAAACTGGGACTGTCGAGCACCTCGGCAATGGTGGGTCGAACAAAGCTATAGGAATGCGAATGATTGGCCGACGGATGACGCGAGCTGTCGAGGAGAAGGGAGCCGTTCGTCAGACTGGCATTGACGCCACCAACACCACCGGGACTCAGGGAGCTGTTGCTCAGCACCACCTCGTTGGCATCCAGGGCGTTGGTGAGATTGAGGCGCTCCTCGGAGGCGCACAGGGCGCCTTGTAAACGCTGCTCGTGTCGCATCATCTGCAGCCGAAAGTTGAGATAATCGACGAGGGCATCGAGTCCCTGATTCGAGTCATCCAGAAACTCCTTCACCCACTCAATGTGATTCGTGCGCAGCGAGATCTCCAGATCCCGCAGCACTTGGGTGGATGTCGATTCGCCGACCATTTTGCGTTTCTGGCAAAGAAAGTAGAAGAGATAAAGCTGTAAGTGTACAAAAGAGAGAGAGAGAGAGAGAGAGAAGTGTGGGGATGGTAAATGGGGACAATGAGTGCAGGATAAAACATATAATAATGATAATAAAATGATTTCAATGATTTTTTTGATGGCGGCAAGAAAGGAAAGGAAGGAAGAGGATCGTGTGTATTTTGTATGTATGTGTGTGTGTTGTTGTTGAGAGAGAGAGAAGTGTGGGGTTGGTAAATGGGGACAATGAGTGCAGGATAAAACATATAGTAATGATAATGAAATGATTTCAATGATTTTTTTGATGGCGGCAAGAAAGGAAAGGAAGGAAGAGGATCGTGTGTATATTGTATGTATGTGTGTGTGTTGTTGTCAGTGTTGTGAGTAAAGAAACGGAAATTTACACATTAATACTGAAACAAACACATTAGAGTTTATATGATTTAGAATTCTATTTAATTTTCTTTAGCTTTGATCGAATTAAAGATTAATTAAAGTCGCTTCTCTGCAACAAACGCACCACACAGCAAACCAAGTGACAACTACATTAGACATAGTATTTAGGAGTAGACTACACCCTACTACATAGGACAGATTTGTTGTTCACAGCTGAGACCCAACAGTACTAGACAAGACCACTTACCCGATGACTACGCGATGCCTTCGGATCCAAATATGTGCGCAATTTGCTCAAGTAATGGGAGGGTGGATCCTTTGCCTGCACCATTTCCTGTAAAAATAAGAAATAATCAAATTGAAAAAGTATTATTAATAAAACATCCTTTTACTTATCAATTGATTTTTTCAGTTTTATATTTTAAATATATGTTGGTTATTGTGTTGTAGCCATAGATACCAACTACTCATTTAATGATCAATGAAAATAATGGACAGATAACAGTGGGTCAGATAGAAATTCAAATTACTTATTTAAACAACATACTCTAAAATTAATATATTAGTTTATCATATAAAAAAAACCTCTTTACGAGGTAAAAGTCTAGTGACGAAAACAGTTATATGCCCCAAAATTTCTGATATCCAATTTTGTGACGAATAATATTAAGTTTGACATAAAAATTATTTTAAAAAAAATTTTGGTATATTCAGTTAACAGGTAATATCTTGCCCAAACGAAATTTGACGGCTATGTGTTATATGTCAAAAACGCGAAATTGAATTGCTACAACAAATAACATACAGTCGAACTTCCCTAACTCGAATCACCATTATCCAAAGAAAAGGTTCGAGTTAGGGAAATATTCGAGTTATAGAGTTCTTTTTCCTAAGATTATTAATTTTACTGCCACTCATTTAATTCGAGTTACAGAGAAATTCGAGTTAGAGAAGTTCGAGTTAGGAAAGTTCAACTGTATTTCGTAGATTTTTCTTAAATCGCCGAAATGTGGGGAAAAAAAACCTTATTTCACCTGAAGCTTTTTACCTGTGTTTTAATCAAAAAAGTTTACAGCTAGGCTTAAAGCCCTTCAAAATATATTTCCAACGATATATAGATCACATCTGTAGCTTCTATTGTTTGGATGCTGTGGCTTTTGGCGATTTACATGTACATTAACATACTGCATATGTACATGCAGTAGTGTAAAAGTAAAAGGTATATTCAGTTAATAAGTAATATCTTCCAAACCCATCGGTAAAATTTTTTGTATCATATATCAAAAAACGCGAAATTTTACACACTACAACATATTGAAAGCTAAAAAAAATCGTTAGCGTCGTTTTCTCAAAAACCGCCAAAATCTGGGACAAAATATCTTATTTCACCTGTTGATTTTTACCTATGCACTTTAGAAAAAAAGTTTCAAGGTTTGCCTAAATACCTTTCCAACGATGTATAGATCACGTCTATAGCTCATATCGTTTGGATGCTATAGAGGTTTTAATTTTAACGGTTTTTAGCGATTTCCCGCTAAACTAGCTTTTTTTCGAAAAAGTCGTAGAACAAACGTTACTAGATTTTTGATCGGAAACAAGTCCTCATTCAAACTTTTAAGCTAAATCAACGCTTTGATACTAACAAACAGACAAACAAACAGACTGACTTTTCATCTCGTTTTGAGAAGGGCACCAAAAATTTCAAAATTAATTATCTTTCGAACCAGTTGTCCGATTTCGATGATCGAGGTGTCATTCGACGCGTATTTTTAATGAAAATTGTAAAAAATTCAAAGAAAATTCGAAAAGGCTCCAACGGCCCGATTAGCTCCAATAATTTAAATTTTTTCCCTCCCACTTACACCTGTTTATCTCACGAACCAGGTGAGTTTCTAAAAGTTTTAGTATGCGCATTTGTAAGTTAAGTTCATACCTTTCGATCGGTATATAACTCGACCTGATCGGACAGTCATAGCAAATTTTCCATTCTTCCTGTGTATATATGCTAGTCGCCTTCGCACCCTTCGTGCTGCTTTCGTCACTAGCGCGGACTGCCGTCCGCAGTGATGCACTTATCATTAAAATCTTATAAAAAAAACATCTTTACGAGGTAAAAGTCTAGTGACGAAAACATTTTAATGCCACAAATTTTCCGAATAATATGACGAACCAATTACCGCATTATTTAAAAACAATTACAAGCGCATCGCAGTTTAGGGCAAAACTCACTGCACACCTTAGAAACTAAACTAAATAATAATACAACAAAAATATAAAAATAAAAACAAAAAAAAAAAAAAAACAATAAAAATAAAAATAAAAAAATTAACAATGTCCTCACGCATACCAAATAATATAATTATAAATAACAGTAATAATAATATCTTATAAAAAAAACCTCTACGAGGTAAAAGTCTAGTGACGAAAACAGTTATATGCCCCAAAATTTCTGATATCCAATTTTGTGACGAATAATATTAAGTTTTACATATAAATTATTTTAAAAAGAATTTTGGCACTCGGCACATTGCGCTAAAATGTCTCAATTCTTTATAAAACTCACTGTTTTGCGCAGTGCCGAATGCAAAAATTTTTTTTAAAATAATTTATATGTAAAACTTAATATTATTCGTCACAAAATTGGATATCAGAAATTTTGGGGCATATAACTGTTTTCGTCACTAGACTTTACCTCGTAAAGAGGTTTTTTTTATAAGATATCAGAAATTTTTGAATAAGAAATCAGAAATTTTGAAATTTAATTTTTTTTTTGAAATTTTGAAATTTAATTTTTTTTCGGCAGTATAACTTTGTCAACTTTGTTTGTTTGTACAAGCTAAAACAAACTGTCTGGCAACACTGGTTCCCTTTACAAACACACAAGCTGCTATGACACTTTGCTGCTGCTGTCCTATTCCAATTCTAAGTAAAATGTATATATTCATTAAGAGGTAATATCGACTAATATTCGACTAAATCATGAATAGTAACCCTAAATATATACCGATATTACTCTAATCGCAATTATAATATGGTTTTTCTGCCGCAAAAAGAATTCACCACTTGCAAGCAGTTTATTTCCGCATTGCGCTGCAAGCAGTGTACATACTGCATATGTACATGCAGAAGTGTAAAGGTAAAAAGTATATTCAGTTAACAGGTAATATCTTGCCCAAACGAATTTTGCGAGATATGTTTTATATGTCAAAAAACGCGGAATTGAATTGTCTACAACATATAACATATTAAAAAGTGATTTAAAGCACAGATTTTTCTTAAATCGCCAAACCGTGGGAAAAAAAATCTTATTTCACCTGTAGCTTTTTACCTGTGTTCTTTAGCAAAAAAGTTTACAGCTATGCTTAAAAGCCCTTCAAAATACCTTTCCAACGATATATAGACCACATCTGTAGCTTCTATAGTTTGGATGCTAGAGGGGTTTTAATTTTAACGGTTTTTAGCGATTTCCCGCTAAACTAGCGTTTTTTCGAAAAAGTCGTAGAACAAACGTTTCTAGATTTTTGATCGGGAACAAGTCCTCATTCAAACTTTTAAGCTAAATCAACGATTTGATCCAAACAAACAAACAAACAAACAAACAAACAGACGACTTTTCATTTTATTTTCGGAAGGCCACCAAAAATTTCAAAAATTTATTATCTTTTGAACCAGTGGTCGGATTTCAATAATAGAGGTGTCATTCGACGCGAATTTTTGATTAAAATAGTAAAAAATTAAAATAAAATTAAAATTAATCATTTTCATAAATTTTGTGTAAGAAAACTATGAAAACTTTTTAAACGATTATTATATCATCCTAAAGTATCATCCTTGGTTGTTTTTATTATCTGAGTACCAAAATAAGTGCTAATCAAGAATTGTAAGCATAGCCTTAAATAAAATAAAAAATAAGCCAGCTTGCTCTCTCGACAGAGTCCAGAAAATAGGGCGATAAGAAACGCACCTATCGAGAATTTGCTTTAGTGATTCAGTCTGAATTAGCAAGCTGTCTCAAAAGTACTCTTAGTATCTTCATTTTATTTTGTGCTTCTTTCCGGAAATTGTCAACGATCAAAATGGATATTAACATTTTGGATTTACATTTTGACATTCTAATACTAATTTGCAAATACATTGAAGCTTTTAATGATAAGAAAAACTTTGCTAAATCCCATCCAAAACTGTGGGACGCAGTTGCATATCAATGCCGGAAATATGTTCAAAGTGTTATCAAATTTGACGACAAAAAAAAACAAAATGTTAATATTCACTGGGATTTTATTTTGGAATTGTCTGGTTCAAGTATCACTGAAATTTACAATAAATATTATTATGTTGACTCGGGAGATTTGATTGAAATTGCTGCTAAGTTCTGCCCAAATTTAAAGTGTATACATTTCGTGAATTTCAAGAAAGAGAATATTAAAAAAGTTAAAGAAAATTTGCCAAAACTCGGACAACTTAAGGATATTCGAGTGAGAACTGATTTTTTGTCGGCGAACTTAATTGAATTACTTCAAAGTTTAAGAAACTTGCGTTATCTCGAGGTTGATTCTCATTCATTAACAATGGAGGAACGTAAGTGAACTTGAAGATATTTTTATACAACACCGAAGTAATTTATGCTATTTTTTAGGACAGCAATTAAACAAGTTGATTCAATTGGAAGAATTGAAAATTGCTCGTATTAGAGTCGATGAAGTTGATGATCTCTCGTCATTACTAGGCCATTTACGTGTATTAATAATCGAATTCTGTTCGAATACAATAACAATAACACGTTTGGCTAAGCATTGTGTTAATTTGCAAACGTTGAGCCTAGAATACTATAGGGATAGCGCTTGGCTAACTATGGATTTAGAGGGGAGAATACCATATTTTCCAAAATTAACAAACCTTCACGTATTTTGGAATCAAGATCCTTGTCTCTTTCATCTGGACAGCCGATACAATGACCAGTTACAAGTCCTTAATGTGATTTGTTTAATTATTGGAGATAAAGAAATCGCTCGTATTGCTAATCTGCGGGCTCTCAAAGAACTCTTCTGTTTGCAAATCCTACCAAGTTCAATTGATGTTCTTATCAGAATGCAATTAGAGCACATAAAGTACAGGGAGTCAAATTTACATAAATTTACTTTGAACAAATTTAACCTTTTGCGATTGATAAGAGAATGTTCATCATTAAAAGTTCTAAAATGTAATTGTCGTGGTATCGATAAAAAATTTTTATCGGAACTATTGGATATATTAAAAGCGAAAGGCATTCATCCTGATCGACCATTTGAACTCAACCTAACTCACTTCAGTAAAATCAACAAGAAGTTAATGATTCAGGTAACTTATCACTGCGGACGGCAGTCCGCGCTAGTGACGAAAGCAGCACGAAGGGTGCGAAGGCGACTAGCATATATACACAGGAAGAATGGAAAATTTGCTATGACTGTCCGATCAGGTCGAGTTAAACCGATCGAAAGGTATCAATTAAACTTACAAATGTGCATACTAAGACTTTTGGAAACTCACCTGGTTCGTGAGATAAACAGGTGTTAGTGGAAGGGGAAAAATTTAAGTTATTGGAGCAACTGGAGCCATTGGAGCCTTTTTTAAATTAATTTTAATTTTTTACTGTTTTTATCAAAAATACGCGTCGAATGACACCTCGATCATTAAAATCCGATCACTGGTTTAGAAGATAATTAATTTTGAAATTTTTGGTGCCCTTCTCAAAACGAGATGAAAAGTCAGTCTGTCTGTTTGTCTGTTTGTTTGTTTGTTTGTTTGTTTGTTTGTTTGTTTGGATCAAATCGTTGATTTAGCTTAAAAGTTTGAATGAGGACTTGTTCCCGATCAAAAATCTAGAAACGTTTGTTCTACGACTTTTTCGAAAAAACGCTAGTTTAGCGGTAAATCGCTAAAAACCGCTTAAATTAAAACCCCTTTAGCATCCAAACTATAGAAGCTACAGATGTGGTTTATATATCGTTGGAAAGGTATTTTGAAGGGCTTTTAAGAATAGCTGTAAGTTTTTTGCTAAAGAACACAGGTAAAAAGCTACAGGTGAAATAAGGTTTTTTTTTACACTTTTTTTCGATTTAGGAAAAATCTGTGCTTTAAATCACTTTTTAATATATTATATGTTGTAGACAATTCAATTCCGCGTTTTTTAACATATAAAACATATCTCTCAAAATTCGTTTGGGCAAGATATTACCTATCAACTGAATATACCTTTTACCTTTACACTTCTGCATGTACATATGCAGTATGTACACTGCTTGCAGCGCATTGCGGAAATAAACTGCTTGCAAGTGGTGAATTCTTTTTGCGGCAGATAAAGCATATTATAATTGCGATTAGAGTAATATCGGTATATATTTAGGGTTACTATTCATGATTTAGTCGAATATTAGTCGATATTATTTCTTAACTGAATGTATACATTTTACTTAGAATTGGAATAGGACAGCAGCAGCAAAGTGTCATAGCAGCATGTGTGTTTGTAAAGGGAACCAGTGTTGTCAGACAGTTCGTTCTAGCTTGTACAAACAAGAAGCACCTTTTAACAAGGTTATACTCTAAAAATTTATTGCGATTTAAAAATTTCTGATGTCTTATTCAAAAATTACTGATATCTTATAAAAAAAACCTCTTTACGAGGTGAAAGTCTAGTGACGAAAACAGTTTTATGCCCCAAAATTTCTGATATCCAATTTTGTGACGAATAATATTAAGTTTTACATATAAATTATTTTAAAAAAAATTTTGCATTCGGCACTGCGCAAAACAGTGAGTGTTATTTGATATAAAGAATTGAGACATTTTAGCGCAATGTGCCGAATGCAAAATTTTTTTTAAAATAATTTATATGTAAAACTTAATATTATTCGTCACAAAATTGGATATCAGAAATTTTGGGGCATAAAACTGTTTTCGTCACTAGACTTTCACCTCGTAAAGAGGTTTTTTTTATAAGATTGATATATTATATAAAATACATGTCTTATGATTTATGTCATTTCAGTTTGCATCGATGCCGAATTCATATCTAATGAAGTTACAATTAAAGTCGAGGCCGTAAATTGATGATTATTCACATATAATTAATTAATTATAATTTCAATATTTCAACGTGTTTTTCAACGTATAATTGAGTACATATACCCAAAATTGTTGGAAAATCGAAATAAGAATTGAAATAATAAATGTAAATATATTCTTTAAACCCTTTAAGGGCCGAAGAGGCCACCTTTTAATATTTAATATTTTTAGCAATTTCAAACCGAAATATAATGTACCTACATGCAACTAATGCTTCTCTTGTAAAGGAAGTAACCGCATTTTTTTTGAGAGTTATTTGAACTACAATTAATGTCTATTAATTGAACATGGTAGTTGGCGCAATCCTCAGATTTTAGGAGACGTAACCAAAGAGAGACAAAAACGTGCTTTGAGCTTGGGCCAAATGGAAATACCTCCTCATGCATTAACACTAACTTAGCGGCTTTTACTTTTGTTTTGGCTGTTTGGTGTGTGTTTTTTCTGTGTTGTATTTTTCGTCTTGCCAACTGCATATTTGTGTGCCATGTTTACGGTATATAGCTCTGGGTTCCCCCTTTCTCCCTACTCTTCAACTGCCTCTCATATAGGCATCGATAGCTTGCCTAACTTTTAAACATTTTTAAGCATGAAGCGTGGTATACTTGTTTTTGACTTTTTACTATGCACAACAACAAAAATAAAAACAACATCTCATGACTACAACTAAAACTATGTGTGGGTTTTGTTGCTTTTGCCTGTGCAACTGACACGAAGGAAAACCAGTTTCATTCTTTTCCTAGTCGTATACTAAAACAACACCAACAACAACAACAGTAAGGCACAAATAGAAAAACAGCAAGAAGAAGTCGAGAGAGGGAGAGAGAGATAGAAACAAGAGAGATATACATATTAGAGTGCATCGATTTTTTTCACAAAAAATTTTAACCCATTTTCGTAATCTATATATTTTTGGATAGAGACGAAACGCGAAATCGTCGTTCCAAGGATGAAAGTTATGTTTAAAGGACATTTTGTCCTTTGGTTCTGTGGAGTTTTAAGAGTCCTGGTCTTAACAAGAGTATTACACCAACTTTGTAAGGATCGGTCCATAAACACCCAAGATATAAATAATCGAAAAAATTAATTTTTCAACTCAAAAGCGCGCCCATCATCTTAGAATTGACAATTGATTATGAAAATGGGTTACAATTTTTTCGGGCCCATACAAATCGATGCTCTCTAATACATATATTTAAACCTGGTATGGGGCGTCCAAGCGGCTCCAGCGATTAAAAACTGCAATTTATCGCAGTCATAATAATTTGCATTTTGTCACTGTGAACCACCACCGCACCACCAACCAACAGGCCGTGTGAGTGGTGCTGAAGTGGAGTCGAGTGCTTTTTGGATTTGCCAATGTTGTTGTTGTCGCGGGATTGGCATCAAGAGCGGGACAACGAGACAGAAAGAGAGAATGAGAGAGACAGAGACAGAGAGAAGTCCTCGCCGACGACGACAACTTTTGTCCATTGTTTGTAGGCTGAGTTTTCATTCAAGAAGTGCCTGAATTTATGGAAAACAGGTCTGTTGGCATGCAGGCGGTTAAGGAACCGCCAACGGAGAATGTCTAGATACCCTATGAACACAAAACTAAATGGGTATGATAGTCAATAGCACTATCAGTTTGAAATTTGTATAGTCTTTAAAAATCGATCTATTTAAGTTTTGCTTAGTATTGAATATTCCCCTTTCTGCCCTATATTCTGAAACATTCAAACGATCGTAGAGTGTATCTAACGAATCTCCATTTATTTTGGGTTTAATTTTGAGTATACAAACATATTTTTATGTCCCACCAATATTGTGTATTTAATAATAATTAATTTAAACTTTTAGTATAAAAACATATGTCTTTCTCTATACATCGACATCGCGAACGTGACAAGATTTCCACCAAAGTTTTCCCAAGAATTTGTTCATCAAATTTTATTCTATATATCGAAAACAGTTCGAAAAACTTGTTTTAAATTAAAGTTTCAATATATTTCTATAAATTAATATGGTTCATGTTACAATTTTTCTGTCCTATCACTGCGGACGGCAGTCCGCGCTAGTGACGAAAGCAGCACGAAGGGTGCGAAGGCGACTAGCATATATACACAGGAAGAATGGAAAATTTGCTATGACTGTCCGATCAGGTCGAGTTATATACCGATCGCAAGGTATTAACTTAACTTACAAATGTGCATACTAAGACTTTTGAAAACTCACCTGGTTCGTGAGATAAACAGGTGTAAGTGGGAGGGGAAAAATTTAAATTATTGGAGCTAATGGGGCCGTTGGAGCCTTTTTGATTTTTATTTTAATTTTTTACTATTCTAATCAAAAATACGCGTCGAATGACACCTTTATCATCAAAATCCGATCACTGGTTCAGAAGATAATTAATTTTGAAATTTTTGGTGCACCTTTCAAAACGAGATGAAAAGTCAGTCTGTTTGTTTGTTTGTTTGTTTGTCTGTTTGTCTGTTTGTCTGTTTGTTTGGATCAAATCGTAAATTTAGCTTAAAAGTTTGAATGAGGACTTGTTCCCGATCAAAAATCTAGAAACGTTTGTTCTACGACTTTTTCGAAAAAAAGCTAGTTTAGCGGGAAATCGCTAAAAACCGTTAAAATTAAAACCCCTATAGCATCCAAACGATATGAGCTACAGACGTGATCTATGTATCGTTGGAAAGGTGTTTTGAAGGGCTTTTAGGCAAACCTTCAAACTTTTTTTCTAAAGTGCATAGGTAAAAATCAACAGGTGAAATAAGATATTTTGTCCCAGATTTTGGCGGTTTTTGAGAAAACGCTGCCTACGATTTTTTTTAATTTGCAATATGTTTGAGCTTGTAAAATTTCGCGTTTTTTGATATATCATTCATAAATTTATGTTGATTGGTTTGGAAGATATAACCTATTAACTGAATATATACGTTTTACTTTGAATTGAAATAGGACAGCAGCAGCAAATACATTTGACTAACAGTCCAGTAACAATGAAATCTATAATTAGACAGTCGTTCTTAATGATCGCCAGTGGCGCAGAGTGTAGAGCGTCCGATTTTTTCATGAATTCTCAGCTCGGGTTTCGGGTTCAAATCCTGGCACGGACAAAACTTTTTTTTTTTTTTTAATGTTTAAATGCAATTAATTTGAAACGTTTGTTCTACGACTTTTTCGAAAAAAAGCTAGTTTAGCGGGAAATCGCTAAAAACCTTTAAAATTAAAACCCCTATAGCATCCAAACGATATGAGCTACAGACGTGATCTATGTATCGTTGGAAAGGTATTTTGAAGGGCTATTAGGCAAACCTTCAAACTTTGTTCTAAAGTGCATAGGTAAAAATCAATAGGTCAAATAAGATATTTTGTCCCAGATTTTGGCGGTTTTTGAGAAAACGACGCTAACGATTTTTTTTAGCTTTCAATATGTTGTAGTGTGTAAAATTTCCCGTTTTTTGATATATGACACAAAATTTTACCGATGGGTTTGGAAGATATTACTTATTAACTGAATATACTTTTTACCTTTACACTACTGCATGTACATATGCAGTATGTTAATGTACATGTAAATCGCCAAAAGCCACAGCATCCAAACAATAGAAGCTACAGATGTGATCTATATATCGTTGGAAATGTATTTTGAAGGGCTTTAAGCCTAGCTGTAAACTTTTTTGCATAAAACACAGGTAAAAAGCTTCAGGTGAAATAAGGTTTTTTTCCCCACATTTCGGCGATTTAAGAAAAATCTACGTTTCAAATAAGTTTTAAATACAGTTGAACTTTCCTAACTCGAACTTATCTAACTCGAATTTCTCTGTAACTCGAATTAAATGAGTGGCAGTAAAATTAATAATCTTAGGAAAAAGAACTCTATAACTCGAATATTTCCCTAACTCGAACCTTTTCTTTGGATAATGGTGATTCGAGTTAGGGAAGTTCGACTGTATGTTATTTGTTGTAGCAATTCAATTTCGCGTTTTTGACATATAACACATAGCCGTCAAATTTCGTTTGGGCAAGATATTACCTGTTAACTGAATATACCTTTTACCTTTACACTTCTGCATGTACATATGCAGTAGCATGCATACAGCGGCAGCAAAGTGTCATAGCAGCCAGAGTTTGAGAGTGCTACTAGCTTTTGCGCTTGGCATGTGTGTTTTAAGGGAACCAGTGTTGGCAGACTGTTTGTTTTAGCTTGTACAAAAAATAAACAAAGTTGATAGAATGAAATTTCAAAATTTCTGATATCTTATTCAAAAATTTCTGATATCTTATAAAAAAAACCTCTTTACGAGGTAAAAGTCTAGTGACGAAAACAGTTATATGCCCCAAAATTTCTGATATCCAATTTTGTGACGAATAATATTAAGTTTGACATAAAAATTATTTTAAAAAAATTTTTGCATTCGGCACTGCGCAAAACATTGAGTTTTATTTGGTATGAAGAATTGAGACATTTTGGCGCAATGTGCCGAGTGCCAAAATTTTTTTTAAAATAATTTTTATGTCAAACTTAATATTATTCGTCACAAAATTGGATATCAGAAATTTTGGGGCATATAACTGTTTTCGTCACTAGACTTTTACCTCGTAAAGAGGTTTTTTTTATAAGATTTTATATACGAGTAATCGTTAGACTACAAAAGGTCCAATTTGGAAATAAATTTTTGAGGAAATGGGCAAAAATATAGCAAAAGTGAATTTATTCCAATATAGGATCTATATGTTCATCCTATTGAGTTCCTTTTAGCGTACATTGCTTAAATAAATAACTTGAATACATGTTTGGAAGAAAATTTTGCAAGACGTGAGTTTTTGATCAAGTTTACGTTTTTGGGCGAGGTGGACCTTTTTCTGGAAATGCCCATATATTCCTCTATATTCTTAAAATTTTATAAAGAATTTCGAGTTGTGCATGCCCCACCAATTTCAAACGAATTTCTAGTATTGTAGACTTGTGTTCTCCATATTTGTAAATACAAATGAAATACAAATTTCACATCAATATTAAAGAGTATCCTTTAGTTGTGGATTCGCAGATGCATAGATAAGTATACGATGTATAGCGTATGTTGGCTGCGATACTCCAACGCCAATGAACGCGAATATTTTCTAGGCGCAGCTCTTGAAAATGCAGTGACCCAGTTTAATGCGCTGGCCAGGCCATTTCAGAGTCAGAGTCAGAGCCCCAGCCTCAACTAAACTCAACTCAAGAACCGTCAAATCGAAAGCACGCTCTGTCGCACACGTTAATAGTTTTGTCATAACTCCAATAACAGCACAGACATAGCACGCAATGTAAATTTGTAGACATGTCTCTGGATGTATCTCCTCCCTTCTTTCCTTCCTGCCTCCCTCATATCCGCTCCAATGTGCCCAATCATTAACACTGAAAATGCTATACTTTTAGTACCCCATTGTTGGGCATTGTTCCAACGCCATTTGGATTCAAATAAGCACCGAAAATTGTTTTGAAATTGGATTCATTTTGCATTAAACAACAACGACAACGATGACATCGACAACAACAAATAAAATAAAACCCAAACGTCGAGCACGCACTGAATAATGATATACTATATACAAAGCAAATATATCAACGCAATTGTATCTCTCTAACATGAAGTTCATGCGAGTTCAAATTCAAGATAAATTGCACACAGATAGCAATCCCAAGTGCAGGGGACAAGATCTGAAGTACTTATGTATCTGTAAGTGTCTCAGGTGTCAGCTGTAAGAGATCATTATAAATTGTCTTCTGGATGTGTCTCAGCTCGAATTGGAATTAGAACAGTTGACAGAGTTTCAGACAGAATTTCGAAATAAAAATATAAGAAATTAAACATTGAATAAATTAAAAGTTATATGGGTAATTCCCTAATGTTCGTTTTCAATTTAATTAAAAAAAAGCCGAGGCATTCGCATGCGAATCAAATAGAAGTAGTTTTTTCGAAAAACAGTTCTAACAATGATTTCTGCAAAACGTGAACGAATATTGTGATGCAGTTAATTTAAAAATGTAATGCACTTATTTATCTAAAAAAAGTTTTTTGTTTGATTTTAAAATATTAAGTAGTTTTTTATTTCGCGACATTTGGTTCTACAATATATTTATGTTGTTTCTGTTTCTCTTTTTTTAAACTATTGAATACAGTTCGAAAAACTTTTCTAAATTAAACTTTCAATATATTTCTATGTGTTAAAATGGTTTATGCTAAAATATTACTACCTTACTTAGTGTAATCGTTAAAATACAAACGTTCCTTTTCGGAAGTTAATTTTTAAGAAAATCGGCATAAATATAGAAAAAGTGAACTTATTCAAATGTAGAATCTATATGTTCATCCTATTGAAAATCTTCTACCGTATATTGTTTAAATAAATAACTTGAAGACAATTTTAGAAGACAATTTCACAAGATATGGATTTTTTTTTATCAATTTTACGTTTTTGCTCTCGATATGTTAATGTTAAGTAAATAATTATAAAAGTTTTCACAACCTTTTTTTCTCCCATCAATTTAATACTGATTTCACGTTATGTGACCACGTATAAACGTTTGTCAAACGTTCTTCTAGTTGTTTTTATCAAACACACATGCAAGTTACAGTTAAGGCACATGTCACTTGGCATAGTTAATTAGAGCTGCTGTTGTGTATCTTTAAGGTCAGAGTTCAAGGTGCAAGCGCTTAGAGCGAATTGTTTTAGGCGTTGGCCTACAGCAACAGTTAGGGGCACTTTTAATCTGTAAACTGGGGTTTTTTGCCATAAACAGGAAGTTTTGGACTTGAACCATAATGATAAACACGCAGCTACTAAAATTCTGAAGCGGGAAACAGAGGAGAGAAGGGGGCACTTGACGACGGAGTTAAATTGTGAATTTATGAAAATCTACTTACTTGATCGCATATCATGTCCCACTTCTTCTCGTCATCGTAATTACGCAAGAGCTTGGCTTTATCCGGCGGCAGATCCATTGAAGCCTGCAATTAAAAGAAAAAAATCAGGTTAATAAATGTCAATAATGGGCACAACATTTAAAAGTCATTAGTACATGGACATAAATCTAAACAAATCTATAAATAGACAATAACGAAATGATTGCTGTGGGAAAGCTTATTAGACTTAAACCCAACATTTCCTTCTCAAGTCTTTGCCTGAAGAATTCTTTCTACCAGTTGTAAGTTTTAATATAAAAAAATAAGAATCATAAGAATCTGTATTTCTGCTCAACAACTATTATATTATTATAATTTTAATTTATTGTACAATTCAAGCAAATCCGATTATACAAAGAGTATTCGATATATGAAATTAAAAAACAATTGAGAAAGGCTATAGTCGAGCGCCCGACTATAGGATACCCGTTACTTATTTTAATGAATTTTTATATATTTTTTTACATGCTTTTAGGCACTTATATTTTTAAAAAACTTTAATTAGCGATTACCACCTTTCTGTGTGTCCGCTCTTGTTACGATTTAGAAGGATGATAGATGATAATAGTAGTTAACGATAATTAGAAAAAAAAATTGTAATATCTTTAAAACTGTGCGTGTGGTGGTTTTTTTGCGATTTACAGATGTGGAAAAACGCGTGGCAAAAATTTGAAACAAACTTGACCTGCGTGGGGTCTATAGAAGTCTGTGTGCCAAATTTGGTTGCTCTAGCTCTTATAGTCTCTGAGATCTAGGTGCTCACACGGACGGACAGATGGACAGACAGTCGGACAGACGGACATGGCTATATCGACTCGACTGTTGATGCTGATCAAGAATATATATACTTTATAGGGTCGGAGATGCTTCCTTCTCCATGTTACATACATACAATACAATATCCTCTTTTACTTATTTTTATAAGTAACGGGTATAAAAACAGTTGCAACAATTATGGTTTTAAACAAATATTTAACTTGAAATGGGGTCTGTAACCTTAGTATATAGGCAAGCCCTGTAAATATCATGGCAATGGGACATAAAAATTACACCTGACTGCTGCACCTGTTCTACAACACATTTTTTGCTACTACAATATATGTTTTCACGAGAAAAGCGTTAACTGATGAAGCATCTGTGGGTGATTCAACGATTTCGACTCACTCAACCAAAAACGTCAATCAGCCCAAAATAAAGGGACAATTCCCAGCCAAGTGTAAAGGTAAACGAATTTATTTTACATTCAACACACTCTATGGAATACGGAGAATGCCATAATGAAATCAGCAAATATGCTTACGTGACTTCAATTTGGGTGCAGCTGCAGGCAACTTCTAATTAAAGTGCCAACACACACACTAAACACCACACACACTACACACAACTCAGGAAAGGGTGTGGATGATCAGCCACAAGGGTGGGAGTAAGATGTTAATTTTGGAGAGGACGTTGATAAGAATGAAACAAAACTTGCAACATTTTAGACAAATTAAAGTCCCATGCCATCAAAATCAAATAAAAAGAAAGCTTACACATTTAATTTCTTATCGACTGGCAGATATCACGCACTGTTATTCCATATAAAATTAAATTTTAAAGAATTTCTTGACTAATATTTTATTCAAACACTTGATTTAGGCATTTCCTTTAAATATGTAGGTTTGAAACAAAGTTTATTTATATACTTATTTTCCAGCTAGCGAAAACTTCAACGCAAATAAAACTGTTTACAACAACATTTTGCGCAGGAAAAAAACACTTAATGAATCACACCAGACGGTCTATTCTGTGTATAATAAAGAGACTCAATAAAGCAGGGAATTAATCCATACAAACAAGAGGCTGAAGTGCAAAAAATACCCTATAATTACTAATAAAAGAAAGCCACAACATACTTTGACAAAGTAAGATAATTTCAAAAAGACTGTGAGAACATTTATATTTCTTTGGAAATTATCGATTATATTTTCATTTTAAAATATATTTTTCCAAACAGAAATTTTTTTTAAAAATTATTTTATTTTTAAATTGATTCCAAGAAAAACAATTTAATCATAATTTTAAGAAATATAGTTAAACAAAGCATTTAAATGCTATCATTACTTTTTTTTTAAGTTTCCCAACTAGGTATATCTAAATTTATATGATGGTGTGAATAACGATTTTATTATGAGTCTGATTTATTGCAATTGTGGTTAGATAGTTGAGCTTTTGAGTAACAAATAAGTCATCCACAAGTGTGAGCAGCTGTCGCCGGCTACTAAATTGAATATAACATTCAAGGCGCTTACTCATCTACTATATAACGAGTATAGATGAAACCCTACCATAGGGAAGGGGTACATTATGCACACACACACGCATACACACACACACACACACACACTCACAGTCACACTCACTCATTGAACAAAATTTTTAAAATGCGTATCCGGTGCGGCGGCCAGGCGACTAATTTATATAGAAACAATTTTTTTTATTTTGCCTGCTCTGGCATAAATATATAAAAGAGAGAGGTACAGAATGGGAAGGAGAAAAATAGAGAAAAAGCAATAAACAGCGAGAGCGAGGCTTTGTCAATTATTATTCCGTATATACAATCGTATTTATATTTATATTGTTTGCTGTTTAAAAAGCGCGTCGAGGCAAATCACTCAGCGTCAAGGGGACCGAGTACAGCAGACAGGAAGGGGGGAGGGCAGAGTGCCCAAGGGGGGAAGGTGGTCAGTAGGCAGTTTGCGAAAGGTAACTAGGTGTTTTGGCATTGGACGCCGATCGCCGCAAGGGCAGCCCACAGCACTTCCATTTACTTACAGTAGTTCATTTAAGGCGTTAAGCAATAACGAAATCAATAATAAACAAAAGGAAATTAAGCGTTGGAAAATTATTGCATTTTCCATTTTTATTTGCATTTTTATTGCGCACACTTCATGTGAAATATTTATTGTAAAATATTACATTAAACACGTTTTGCGAAACGAAAGCAAAACAAACGAAAAATACTATAAAAAATTGTAAGAAAATTGCATGACAATGAAGTAATTGTTTGGCTTAATTAACACACAGTTAAGACTCGGAAGACTCGTGTAAATTTATAATAATTGTCTGTGAAAAAAATGTGATGCGAAAAAGTAGTTAATTAGCATTTTGCCAACCAAAAGTAATTTTATTTACAAAAAAAAAAAATAAAGAGCAAAAATAAACATAAATTAAATGCAAGTGCAATTTTTGAAATTTCGGAAACTGAATGCTCACTACTGTGATATGATTTATTATATTTATATTGTAGACTATTCAAGTACGATATTCAGACTTTCTTTATTTCGCCATCTCGATCAGAACATCTCGAACTATTGATATGTTCGACAGAGATGCTTTTCACATTTATCGCATATGTTAAATACAATTGGTTATGTTAAATATAGTTATCGATATATGTGTTTACAATGGTTCTGAATATGTTATTAATATATTACTGTATTTACAATTGTTCTTACTTTACTAATAAATTACTAATATTGCATAGTCCTATTTTATGTACTACTACAATATAGTGATGTTGAAATACATCGAAAACTCGACAAGTAAAGTAAGATTTTAAATATCTAACGAGATTAGATTTTAATTCAGAAAGAATTAAGAATAGTTAAGGCATCCTGAAGTTATAAAAGTTTGAAGTTGGTCTGATTTTCAACCGTGTATATTGTATTTATAATTCTTTTCCCTTAATTTTCGTTTTAGGAAAATGCGTTTCATCGGTATTAGTTGGCGGTCGATTTAAAAAATACACTCGATATAAATGTGTCTAAGCCATAAAGAAATCAAAGGAAATTTGCGCATTTTTATGCGAATTTCAAAACAGAACAAAATGTTTTGTTGCAGAACAAAATGTTAGATAATTTACGGGTTCTAAATACGTGACCCGCTTTTGAGGTCTTACTTCAGTTCACATCGAGTCTATCTCGCTGCGCATTTGCGCATTTTATGCGCAAAAGAACCGATGCATACAAGTTTCTTTTTATTTTCCATATTTGCAAGCCACAAGATGCGAATGCTCCCAAAGGGACCGCCAAGGAAGTTGAAGCGAAACGATAAACAAATGTTCGCTCTATATGTAAAATAGATAAATCCACACATACTCACACACAGTGGTTGTGTGTAATTATCTTTGTTTTACTTTTTTTTTGCAGTTTTATTAGATAAAGCCAAAGTCGAGTCGAGTAAATGTACAAATGCTGACAAAGTCATCAAAGTGCTGAATGACTGACTACAAACAATGGGTATTAATTCAACAACAACAAAAAACAACAACAACTGTTGTGGTTATTTTCAGCTTCTTCTATATACATACATCTATTTTATTTTTTTGGTCAGACCTGAGGTTTGTCAGCCACACTGAAAATGCCATTAGGAGAGCCCATTATGATAATAAACTGATTCTAGACAAAGATGACTGAAACCCTCCCAATGATGATCACGATGATTAAACGAGTGAAAGTCATTTGCTGCTGTCTGTTGTGTGTGAAAGCTTGTAAATTAATGAGGATTTTATGTGGTTAGTCTAACGACACCCACAACAGACACCACATATGAATAACTACGCTACAGACAGAGACAGTTGTGGCCATTAAGTTAAGCCTATTTAATTTTATGACCATACAAAGTCAATCAAAGTATTAAACAACTATTAATTATAATTATGTCACAGATTCAACTGTGAAAGCTATAAAATAAATGCAGTTTCTGCAGTTCTAATTTTAAATCATTCTCAATAAAACAATTATGCTCATTTATGTAGCATTCATATACAGGCCTATTCCTGTTTTCACTTCTTACTTTTTTGCATTTAGTGATATGCATTTACTTTTGAATTTAGACTAGCGGTGGGCGCGAAATCCGAATTCGGGAGCACTACCAACAATATCGATTTATCAATCATCCAAGTGTCAAAAATGCCTCGAATAGGCAGAATTAAAGTTGGGAGCAGTCGTTAGCTCCCGGAGCCCATGCGTGCCCACCGCTGATTTAGACTAAACGTCGGACTTAAACTCATCAACTCAAAGTGATATCAATCCGCTGAATGTAGCCGAAATGGTATAAAAGCAGGTTAAAGAAACTCAATTCCGACAAGTCTTATCGAAAGTGAAATTCGGAACGGGCCTGATAGAGATTCTTTCATTTGACAGATTTTTTAGAAATCCTTTAGAAAATTTCTATATTAAAAGATAATTGTATTCGTTTTTAATAGGTATTATGATACAGAAATATAAACTATAATTGTATTCTTTGTTATTTTTATTATTAATTATCAATATTTTGCAATAAAATGGTTAACCTTTCAAAGAAATCATTAGGATTATTTTAAAGAAAGATGAAAAAATTGATAACTTGCAAAACTTGCAGAAAAAAAAGCCATTCTAAAATCAAGTTTACAATACTTAATTTAAGTATGGATTTTTTAAGTATGTATTCAGAATTAAGCAGTATAATTAAGCCTGTTTCAGGATTAAAATGGGAAAATAAGCCCAAATTATTTGATTCAAGCTAAAAATTCTTAAAATGTTCCGTTGATCACCACATTTGTTGAGCGCAAAAAGAAAATTCTCTCTAGGCCTCTCTCCGAACTGTCACTTCCAGTTTAAAAAAAACCTGGGCTCCATTCCCCCCCTCAATTGTAGTCAAACATTCGTCATTAAAAAAATGTTAAAAAAAAATAAATAAAAAATGTTAAAAAAAAATAATTTAAAAAAATTAAAAAAAAAAATGTTTAAAAAAAAAAATTTTTAAAAAAATGTTAAAAAAAAAATTTTTAAAAATTTATAAAAAAAATTTAAAAAAAAATGTTAAAAAAATTAATTAATAAAAATGTTGTAGCCTGAATTACACAAGTTTACGATTGAATTCGGGATTGAAAAAATCAAATACAGTTGAACTTCCCTAAATCGAACTTCTCTAACTCGAATTTCTCTGTAACTCGAACTAAATGAGTGGCAGTAAAATTAATAAACTTAGGAAAAAGAACTCTATAACTCGAATATCTCCCTAACTCGAACCTTTTCTTTGGATAATGGTGATTCGAGTTAGGGAAGTTCGACTGTATTTCATACTTGGTTTAAGAAAATCCGAGATTACCCCACTTTCTGACATCGTTTCGGATTAAATTCGGGCTGAATATCCCGGATTTTTTTTTTCTTGTACGCATTTAAAAAAAAACTTGAAAGTTGGAAGTTATTAAAAAACGAAATCATGTTATATTTCAATTGCAGAAATATTCATAAAGAAATTATCAAGTCAACTCAGACTGTGTCCTGCCATCTCATGGAAACATTATATTGTTAATCGAATACAGTCTGGAGACTGCTCCGAGTGGGGAAGATTTGTTTGCTCAGCTTGATCCACAGTCAATTTGCCGACTGCATCGCATCTAAAGCAAAATGCTAAGTTCAATCAACCCACGCACTGGGACGCAGTGCAGCTAACCGGAAACATCTGCGCCAACTGCCACAGATTAGACATAAAACGCAAATTATTAGCGGCAAAAGAAAGAGAAGAAAACAAAAAAAAACCTAAACTATTTATAGCCATGAATGAGGCAAACAATTGCTTTCAATTGAAGGCACTTTTGGCACGGACAGTGCCAAGGGCAGCGAATCCGTCAGCCCCAAAAAAAAAGTAAACACAAATTAGCCTAAGCCTTTTGGCCTGGCCTGGCTCAGCTTGATTTGGCCGGCTGAGACAAGACGAGGCCAAAAACAGACGAACGCTACCGAAATGACAATACACATTTTGAGAAGTACAACAAAAGAGCAGAAAACCAACAGCAACAACAACAACAGTCACAAAAGTAAACAAAGTAGTCAAACAGTTTTCAGTGCCAAAAAAACAGGGCAAACAAAACAACCAAGAATAATCAACAAGCGTTATCTATGGCAAATTGAAGTCTGTATACCCTTGGCCAACAGAAAAATACAATCTATAAGCGATAAAGACAGAGATCTTTAGCAATAATTTAACAGCTACCGAGATAAAGTGAGGCTTGGAAAAAAATAAGATGCGTTATCTCAGGAAAAGTTAATTTTCAAACCAATCTGTTGAAATAATGCATTAAAAGATCATAATATATAATAAGTATTTTATTAATACAACATTTTATTTATGTGTTGCATAAAAACTAGATGATATTCCATTTAAGTTAGCCAAAATCAATTTTTTTTTGTAGTTTCCTATCTTATAAATAACTTTTAATAAGATAAATTAAATTTAATAAATAATGTTTAAATTCTGAATGTATCTGTATCTCATTGTTACGAGTATCTACGCAAATCACGAGAAAACATCGCATGCATAATTTACCTACATTTAGATGATGTTGCATGCAACTTGTCAAAATTATAATGCATATAACAAACAAATAGCATTAATAAAACATGTAACTTTAAAATAAGTATGTAAGAATGTAAATACAAAAAATATAGCCGAAGGCCACGCTGTCAGTGCTATACCTCATAAGTTAGTCTTAGTTTTGTAAACTGTTCTAATTTTTTAATAATAATAATAATAATAATGCCCCATTTCGATGACACCAAAAGGGGGTGAAACAAGCGTAAAGTGTGAAGAAAGAAATCGTTGAGCGGCGTTTCATATTACAGCACAATTCGAGAAGGGTAGCGATGATGATAAGTGAGAACTTGAGCCGAGCATATAAATAAGTATAAAGATTTCGTGTTTTATGCTCTCATATATATTTATAACCAAATCGGTTGAGAAAAAAAACAGATAAGCCAATGAATGAGTCAGCATGTGGGAATGAGAGCGTTGACAATCGATCAATTTGCTTTTAATTGCCATTTGCATGCGTCTGGATTTGGATTGGGATTTGGAATTAGATTGGTATGAGAATGGGACTCAGATTGTGTCACTCTCATTTGTTGTGTTTTAATGTTGTTCGCTTTTACTGTCTCTTTTTGGCAATCATAAAAGCGCGCGCCCATTGTTTAATTAAGTTCGACTTTGTTGCCTGGGGTTCTCTGAAGCAGCACTTCACCATTGATGACAAACAGAACAGAACTCCAACAGAGTGAGACGGACAGACAGCGACAGAGATAGAACACACACGCGAGACAATACCCAGTGGAACTTTAACGCGTGCATAACCGAAGGTAAAAACATTACTTTTCGCACTATTATATTTTTGATTAAGAATGTATTGATTTCATACAAAATTTTCCATTAAAAATTGCTATTTATTTAAGAAATATAGGTTTCAAAAGAACATTTTCATTTTTCAAATAGTTTTCATATATTTTGCTACATTATGAAACCTCAATAAAAATAAACAATTGCATATTTAACTACATATTTAACTACATATATCTAAAGCGTTTTAGATTTGGTTTAGATTATTTTTAACCAAATCTAAATCAGTTGACGGAACGACCCTTTTTGCACACTGGCACAAAATGCCAGAAAAGGAAATTTATAAAGGTATTAATCGAAAGCTTACTCATCGAATATGTTTTTATTGAATATTCGCAGATTTCCAATGTAAACAAATACCAACTGTCACACAGCTGTTTGAAACCAAATCAAAATGAAAACGAAATCAGTCTCAGAGCTGATTTTACGAAATCAATTAGTAAGACCACATTTCCCTGATTTGCTCTGAGCACACTGAAAATTTAGTATGGAGCAGCTGTGAACAGCTGACTTCGAAATCTAATACCAAATCTAAAACGCTTTCAGGAATCCCATTAATATGTTTATAAGATTTTTCACATTTCATGAATACGAAATAATGCAGTTTTTTTTTTTTTTCAATTAGACCTTGTTATACCCGTTACTTATAAAAATAAGTAAAAGGGGATATTGTATTCGTTGCAATGTATGTAACAGGGAGAAGGAAGCATCTCCGACCCTATAAAGTATATATATTCTTGATCAGCATCAACAGCCGAGTCGATATAGCCATGTCCGTCTGTCTGTCCGTCTGTCCGTCCGTGTGAGCGCCTAGATCTCAGAGACTATAAGAGCTAGAGCAACCAAATTTGGCACACAGACTTCTATAGACCCCACGCAGGTCAAGTTTATTTCAAATTTTTGCCACGCCTTTTTCCGCCTCTGTAAATCGCAAAAAACCACCACACGCACAGTTTTCAAGATATTATAATTTTTTTACTAATTATCGTTAACTACTATTATTACCTATCATCCTACTAAATCGTAACAAGAGCGGACAAACAGAAAGGTGGTAATGGCTAATTAAAGTTTTTAAAAAATATAAGTGCCTAAAAGCATGCAATAAAAAATATTAAAAAATTCATTAAAATAAGTAACGGGTATCCTAGAGTCGGGCGCTCGACTATAGCCTTTCCCACTTGTTTTTTTATTAGATTTTTTTAAACAATATTCATTTATTATAATTTGTTAAATGTTAAATGATAACGATCTCTAATAAAAACTTGTAAAATTAAGAAATGTGCTGCTTTTAATTATTAAGCTAACAAAACTTTTGAAGAATCAGCCTAAGTAGATTTTTGGACTTTGTACCATAATAAATAAAAATTGACATGAAGAAATTGCTGGGAAATGCAGCATAAAAGACGCCGAGAGAAGTTCAGCTGGGCCCTTCAGACTTGAAATTCCTTTTCCTTCTGGTTGTTGTAATATTTTGACACTTTGTTGTTATTTTTCTAATAATTCTGCCAGCGTCGACCGGCCGCTGCTCGAGCGACGCAAGCAGAATTACTTTTCGTCTGTTTCTGTTCGTTTCTCCTGTTTCGTTGCGTGCCGACGTCCAAAAAAATGCACGTCGTGCGTGCGCTGCTTAAGCGACGCAGGCAGAGGCTGTTTCTGCTCGTTTCTTTTTGTTTCTTTCTCTCTCTATCATACAAGTTTTCGGCCGACTTTGACGTCGCCAAAAATTGTGCGACGGAGGCAGAGGTTGTTTCTGTTTGCTTTTTTGTTTCCGTCTCTGTCAAGCAAACGTCAAACGTTGCCGCAGACAGCGGGATTGATGCAACAAAACGAAGCAAGAAACGTCAAAAGAAATAAAGTGACATTGTCATTTTTATTGCTGCGCTGCCGTCTGCTGCTACTGTTTAATAAATCGTAAGTGTTTTATTATTTAATTTTTTTATTTTGTGTATAGAAAACTAACGCATTGATTTTAAATTTAGATTATGAACTGAACTTTGAGGAATGCAAGGAGCTTCGACTGGAATTTAATTTTCTGAAGGCGGTGGTCAATGGCTTTAGTGGGGCTGTGTTTCATTTTCAAGGCAAACTGGTAAAATTGAGCAAATTAAAAAAAAAAATATAAAACAAAAATGTAAAACAAAATATTGAATAAAAAACATATTAAAAATAAAAAAATTAATTTTTTTAATTTTTATTAATTTTTTTCAATTGTTGAGGAATCCTTAAGGAATTTTATTAAAAAAACGTTAGGGAATCATTGAGGAATTTTCAGCAAAATTCCTGGTCGATTCCCTAGAGAAAATGGCTTAAGAATCGTTAGGGAATCATTGAGGAATTCTCGGCAGAGTTCCCTAAGGTTTCCCTAACGGGAAACGTAAGGGAATCACTATGGAGTGTTCCCTATTCCTCAATCGTAGGACATCACAATGTTAAATTCCCTAAGGATTTTCATACAAAATCCCTAAGGATTCCTTAGGCATAGGGAACCATTCCCAAATGATTCCTTTGACATTCCTTTGTGAATGTGACTGAAGGGGGGTTATCAACTCGCACACACACACACACACTCGCTTACTCATACACACACTCACTCAGAGCATAGAGAAATACACACGATGAGCTCATCAATCACTTGCATTGCGAGCGTTAGAATGAGAAAGCAGGAGAGAGATAGAGTGAGATTGAGGGTGTAAAGCAGATAGATAGGGGCATGTTAATTATCCTTTGTATTGAGAGAGAGAGAGAGAGACTTACCAAAACTTTGGCAAATCGTCGATCCAGCTCATCGGTGGTGGGCATCGGCTGTTGGCTGCGACTGCGCACGCTGGGCTGTCGCACATGATGGTATTGCGAGCTGGAACCGATGTCGTATCGAAGATCCTGCTTCTGCAGAGTGCCACCCCCGCCGCCTCCTCCGCTGGAGGCACTGTGGTGGCCATTACGAAGCTGCTGCTGCTGTTGTGGAGTATGAAAATGGGAATGTGGATGGTGTGGATCATCTCGGTCCACATCGGCGTTGGTGATGCTGCGGGATTTAACTGCGCCCATGATGGTGGCAAAGCGACCGCTGCCAGTTGCTCCGTTCGATGTTGTTGCTGTTATTGCTGTGGTGCACCAGCGGCCGGCAGCATCAGCATAAGCAGCACCGCCGCCTCCACCGCCTCCAGCTCCTCCACCGTCGTCGCGGGCGTCGCCGGCTTCGATGCTCGCCGCTGTTAGCGCTGTGCTAAGGGACGTGGATACCGCGCCCCATACAGTGCGGCAAAGTTGACGGGTGCGTTCGGGGCAACTTGAAAGTTGCTCTTTGATTCCGTTTAAGATATCCAAAGCGATGTTGCTGCTTCCCCTGCTCTCCCTGCGCTCGCCCTGCAGCCACTGAATTTATTGTCTATATATTAGCCGAAATTTTTTTTATTTTATTATCTGTTTGGTTTTTGTTTTTGTTAATTGTGTGTTTAGCCAAGATTTTTACTTCTTTTGTATCTTTTGCTGTTGTTGTTGTGGTTGTTGTTGTTTTGTTTTGTATATTGAACTTTAGCGAAAAAGTTGCTGTGTTGCTGTTCGATTTTTATTTAATTTTTTGGCAATGTAAGCACTTTTAACTGCAATATTTACTTATATATGATGTTTGTATGTTTTGCGTGCACATAAACTCACACATTCACATACATTTACACGTCCTAAAAGAATTTTTGTTGTTGGAAGCACAAATGACGCCAAGTGAGTAATGTGCTTGTTGTTCTTGTTGTTGTTGCTGCAGCGGCGGCGGCTGCTGCTGCTGCTTCTTCTTCTTCTTATGTGCAACTGAACAAACACATACACACACGCGAGACTCGCATACAAAGGCACACAACCACAATCACACACACACACCGACTGACTGGAGAGCACAGACAAAGCGCAGATTTCAATAGAACGCTCCTCCAGAAGGCGTTAACTTTTTACCGTTGTTGGTAATTTGTGCTTATTTGCTTGATCGTATTGGCTTGGCTAAAAGCGTTTTAAATTTCTATTGAACTCTCCATCATAATTACTTAAGTATTGAACGCGAAATTCCACTGCAATTGTTTAAAATGCACTTTGCATGCGACGGCGCGACTACAGCGACTGCAACTTCGTGTGTCGAGTTTTCGAACGAGACTGCCAGTGTGACCACCTGCTGGCAGCATTGAAATACTGAATATAGTGCTTTAAGCGTAGTACGCTGTAGCTGAAATCATTTTGGGTGCTCGAATGCCCATATTTAGGTACAACGTACATGTGTAGCCTTACAAAATAATTTCGAGCATGTTTGCATCCCTTTTTTTATATAGAGTCTTGGCCTTGCAAACTAGAGTTGTGTCGTTTCGTTCTGAAAAAGTTCAAATGAACGAATGAACTTATTCAGTCAATCATGAACTAAATCGGTCATTTCGCAGTTGGTCAATAATTTCTTTAAAAAAAATTTTAAAAAATTTTTTCTTAGAGAAATACAACATGGAGTTCCGCAATTGAATCAAATTTCTTCTTTATTTACATGTAAAATTGTTTGAATTACATATATTTTTAAGTTTTTAACAATGTTAAAGGTTACTTAAGACCAAAATAAAAAATTAAAAAAAACATTTTTCCGAAAAAAAACCCCCGAACACAAGAAACCTTCTTCGACGTGACAATGTGCTGGCGCCATCAATTTACTCTTTCTTCACATTTTCAATGAGCCAGGGTATAAGTATAAAATAATCCGGAATCTATTTGGCATTTTACATTCCACTAACAAGAAACTGTTGTTGCCTATTCACATCGTTTATCGTTTATAAACAACTGACCAACTGATCAGAATGACCTATTCATCTTTCATCGTTCATGACCAACTGAATAGAAACCATCTCGTTCATAGTTCATCAACTGACCGAATGACCAACTGAACTAAATGACTGATTTAGTTCACGACTGAAAAATGAACGATTGAACTTATTCAGCAAATTGAACTAAAATTCCCAACTCTATTGCAAACATATTTTCGGCTAGAGCGTAATATGCTTTAACATAAAAACATCGAAATATCGATGTTAGTTAGTATCGATGTTTCACCAGCTCTAACAAAATCTAGGGTTGTTGTAATTTTAAAAATATCAATATCATTGATATCGTTTATTATATCCGAATAAACTTTTAATTCGTCGTTTGGTGAAGAAGAATAATGGTGGCAAAGGATTAAAAACCCGGTGAATATTAGCGGATGATAATATCGTACAATTGTATCGATATTGATATTATCGTTTCAAAAAAATAACTTAAAAATATATATATACTTAAAAATATCAATATCGTTGATATTTCGATGTGAAAAAAATATAATTTTTCTTGATATATTTGAAAAAAAATATCGATAATATCGCTGATAAAAATATCTGGGCGCTAGTGTTGGGACCGATTTTAATAAAATCGATTTTAAATAGATTTTTTGTTTGGCGGGTCAAAAATCGATTTTGTTTTTCTAAAAATCGATTTTTTTAATAATGAATTAGGCGAGCTTTTGGATCTCTATTGTTTTTTATTTTTAATTTTTATAGTACCCTAACTATATTTAGTTGGACATATACTCGCAATATGAATTGAACGAGGTTAATTTAAATCATTGAATTTATTTTAATTTGGTTATTATTTTCCATTTTTTTGGTATTATTGATGAACAGTTAAATAACATAAAAAACTTGTGATTAATAATATAAATACTAAAAAAAAAAGCAAATAAAGTCATAAAAAAATTAGGCCATTTTTTTTCATTAAAAAAAATCGATTTTAAATAGATTTTCCCTTCTTCAAAAATCGAATAGAATCGATTTTAAAAAAAATCGTTAAGTCCCAGCTCTACTGGGCGCGAACTTAAATAAGCCGCTTAGCCACAATTTCAATTAGCTAGCTGAAATAGAAAAATAATATGTAGAATAGTATAGTAATTTTTATTTTAGAATTCCTTTTTATCCATATGTAGGGTTATTTTATTGTTTCGAGCTTCATGGTCGTGGCATAAGACATACAGTGTAAATAAAAATTATGAAATACTTTCATCTAGCCAAAGGCAACAGTGGCCATGGCTTATAAATCTCAAATTCTCAAAATAAAATAATTAACAAACTTAATGGTAGTTTCTACCATGAATCGGGATTTAAGAATTTAAGAAAACCTCGCTCTCTTATGTGCGAGTCAGTCATCCTGCTCTTAGCGTCGCTGACTACAACTTTGATTGCTGACGCCAATCGCTCAGACGGAACTGAGCTACCGGGAGCAATTAAATAGCGAAGTGCCAGATTTGCCAGGTTTGGCATCGTTTCCAACTGGCTATGCCAATACTGGATGGGATCCCTTCCTCGTTCCATTGGTGGCATAGTTAAATAAGCCTTTAACTCGTCGTTTTCGCACAGTTCCGTCGATTGGTGAACCTCCAGTGCAGCATCGTGCTCTCCCCATAGCGAACCGGTGGAACTTTTAGAAGGGGACAAAGTATTGATTTGATCGCTAGGCTTGAAAAGTGTAAATTTGGATTATTTTAATATTTTGTGTGCATCAGAAGTTTAATAAATTTTACAAACCTGTCTTTCATAGCTAACTAACTCGACTTTGATATCGTGCAACGCCTCAGCCACCACCAAGGCCGACAAAAAATGAATTTTTTTTAATCTGGGGTCCAATAACGTGGACTTGGCGAGGAACTTGTAACCGCATTGCTGGGGTAGAAGCAATAGCAGCGTTTGTTGACCAGAAATTATTTTCAAATTAAAAATAATTTTAGCTGCATCTGCTCGAGATCGATTCGCCTGGCCGGCGGGATCCTCTTGTTCCGTAGCTCTTCCGGGTGGGGGGGTTCGTTGCCAAGCAGTCGATCATGCATACACAATTTTAAATTTATTAAGATCCCTACAGAAACTACAAAGGAGCTTTACTCCAAAAATAATCAAACTAAAAGAATTAGCCAACAACTAAATCGCAAAACAGGGGGAAAGCTTCCATAAAAAATATTAATATACATTGTTGGCGAGGCCTTAGATGACAATTGGCACTCGCGTCATAACCCACCCAACCTAGATCTTTAATTGTAATTATTTTTTAAAGATCCCCAAAAACGACATCGTCTACATAATTACGCTACCAGGTCACCAGGAAGAAAAATAAAAAAACTAGCAATTCATTTCAAACATTATAATTATTCAAGAACTTATAAAATAATATAGAAAATTCATTTCTTTGATTTTTGTGTACAATGTTACTTATTATAATTTTCAACACTTTTTATTTCAAGGCATATTATCAAAAAAACATAATTAGAAAAAATTTAGCATAATGAATTTTAATGTGATTTCATGTTTTCATTTCTAAGTAGTGATTTCAGTTAAGTTTAATTTCGTGGCCGACAATTTCTCTCAGTGTAGCAAACTAACAAAACGCAGCAGCCAATAACAAACAGTTATATCTAAGATCTGGTAGACAGAACTTTTTATTTTTCTTTTGTCTCCTTATCATTGCTTTTTCGTGTTAGTGAAACAGTAAGTGACACTCGGTGCCAAAAGGGTGCACTCACTTTGCGAAGATCAAAAATATACTAGCTGCAGAAATAGTACAGCTATCACTTTAAATTCTAAGGTTAAGTCCAGGGATTTAACAATTTTTAAAAAATATTCTTAAAATTGTTTCACTTAATTGATTACAAAAATTCAGAAAGCAAGTTGCCTATAAAAAATTAATATTAAAAAAATTATATTTTAGCCTTGTGTGTGTGTGGCATGGATTTTTGCAATTAATTTAAGTAGCATTCAAATTTTATTTTATTTTAACTTTTCAAAACTTTTAAGGGGTAAATAAATTTTTGGTTTTATTTTGTTATCTTCTTTGAGTCACTGTATCGGAATAGAGTGCAATATGGAACAGCTTTTAGCTGTATCAAACGGTGCTTTAAGCGGCCGATCTATTTTAACTCTTGTTTTGTTAAGATCTGTATATTTTATTTTTCTTTGGCTTTAAGGTTCTTTTCGAATGATTTAAAGCCACAGTTTTGGTGATCGTATGATTTAATTAACTTTCCAAAAAAAATTATTGGAATTGTTTATGAACTATTATAAAAGTATATAATATTAGATATATAATATTATAATTAAAAAAAAAAAGATCATTAGCACCAAAGCTGCGCTTAATAAATCGTGCAGCAAAATATAAAAGCGAATGTATTTACAACTTACATGCAATTTTCCAGCGATGAAAGGCCTTTCAGCGGGGTGTTTTTGCTGCTTTTTTTTTTTTGTTTTTTCTTAAAAATGTTAATACTAATTCACGTTTATAGGTTTTGTGCACAAGTTATTTTTTTTTTTTTTTGCAGGGTAGATATAAGAATTTTTTTTTTTACGAACTATAGTTTCGTTTATTTTATTTTTGTTTTGTAAAGTTTTTTTTTTTTTCTTTTTTTTGTTAGTCACACCACTATTGCCGATACAATGATTAAAAAAATTATAAAAAAATTTAGCAAGGAAAATTTGTTTAAAAAAATTGTTTTTTTTTTTTCATGCACACACTTTTGCTTTCTTTTAATTTTTCTAATTCTTTTTCATAATTTTCTGATCTGCAAATTTTAACAGATTTTGGGGGATCTGCACTGAGCACTTATATACTGCACTGCACTAAGTTTTTCAGCCTGGCACATGTAACTCGCCTCCAGTGGATCAGCAGAAAAAAATAATTCCACCTGCCGGCAGATTCCGTTTGCCGGTGCGTTCAGGGACAAGTTGAGGTTATCCAACAAGATGAGGTTCCTCTTGCTCGCTCTTGGCGGCGGAGTGAAGAGAATGACCTGATCTTCGACCTCAATGGGGAATTTTTTCCAGTGGGCAGTTTGCCGTAATTGGGGCTCAATAAAAGAAACACTGGGCCGTCTCGACAACTGGCACTTTTGCCGACTGCCTTCGGCTGGCCTTTTGAAGAAAGTTGGAGCCGGCTCACCAGTGGAGATCTCCTCAAAATTTCTAAAGGAAAAATGGTTCGGTCAGAACAAATTCGGTTTTCAATATTTCCTCCATTTCGACATACCTTTAGTTGCTTTACAGCGCTGCTCGCGATGAAAATAATTATTGGCAATTAATTGTTGGTGATTAAAAAAAAATTTTCTAATAAAATTTGTACATGTGCAAGATGCACTGTCCACGAAAATTTTCAAAGAGGGTTAAGAAAAAAAAATCCACACAAAAAAAATCCCAAAAAAAAAAAAAAAAAAAATAAATTTACAAAATTTCATTAATTTACACAAAATAATTCCTCCCACCCCAAATATTAGGACACCACAAAAAAAAACCCTTTTTATATAATTACAGTATTTTTATTTTCCCTGCTGGATACTATGCTTTAAGCGGAAATGCACTGGCCTTTTTATAGGCGAGCAGAGCTTTTAGCCAACGAAATATGTAATGAAGTTAGCTGCGCTGCCAGCGTGCGCGCAAGCGCTTCTATCGCAGCGACAGAATGAGGTCGCAGCTGATAGCGATAAACAAAAGCTGGCTGCTATGAACAAAGTTTCGTTCAAATTCAAAACGCGCGCTCAACGTCCGTTACACCACCCGATAATATCCCACCGTTAGACGGGATATTAGGGGGAATTAGACTCAATATCTTTAGCGTGGAAGGTGCCAACTTCTTTTCCTTGCATATCCTCAAGTGTATAAAAACAATTGCCTAATTTTTTTCGAACGCGACACTTAATAAATTGCGGGGCCAATTTTGCATTATAATTTTGGGAGAATTTCTCAGTGAGAAATTGCGTCGAAATACAAAGGGGGGGAGAAAAAAAAGAAAAAAAAAAAAAATAAAAAAAAAAAAAATTTCCAGAAATAACACTACGTACCTCCTGTCCTTCACGAAAAGATACTGGATTGCTACGAAGATTATATTGAGCAACGTTTCGTTCGTAGGCTTTCTGAATATTGGTCTGTACGTCTTTTCTTAATAAGGCTAGATTATCGGATCGGGCTATAGGAGTTATCGGGTCCTCTAATAAGGACAACTCCTTAAGCAGCTTATAATCGCTGCCATGAGTTATCATATCCAGTCCAAAAAGGACTCGAAATGGTGAGCAACCTAACGATTGGTGTAATGATGACCTCAACGAACATGAAATGCCTGAAAGATGTTGATCCCAAAGAGTCTGATCAAGTTTTAAATATGACCGAATGGCTGCCAGTAAGGAACGATTCACTCGCTCGGCTGCATTGCTTTGCGGTGAATATAAGGCAGTGTAAACATGCTTAATTCCAAGCTCCGTTAAAAATGCATTAAACTCCCGGGCCTTAAACTGAGTTCCATTATCGCTTACTATAGTTTCAGGCACCCCAAACGAATGAAAAATTTGTTCCAAGAGAAATTTTTGCACAGCCGCTGAAGTGAATTTCTTTAAAGGATGTAGCCAATGGTACTTGCTGAAATGATCGAGAACTATTAGCAGGCCCACATGACCATTCTTGCTTCTAGGATATGGTCCTAACAAGTCAATGTAGAGCCGTTGAAATGGCCTACATGTTGGACTATGATTTCCCATTGGAGGACGAAGGGTATAATTTGGTGCTTTATTTTCTTTGCAGGTGTCGCAGTTTCGGATATATTCCGTGACATCTTTAGCTTATCCTGGCCAGAAAAGAGTTCGACGAATTTTCTCAATAGTTTTTTGTATGCCTGCGTGAGAAGAGGTAATAGTATCATGGGCTTGCCTGAGAACGTCATCAATTAGACTCTCTGGTACCCACAGTTTCCAAACGAATTTTTCTTGTGCTGGATCACCAGAAGAATGTTCCGTGCGCACATAAACAAACTTGTCGACTATCTTGATGTCTGGAAATTTTAGCTGATTCTTAACAATTTTATCTTTTAACTGTAGATACGTTTCATCCAAAAAGGCATCAGAATTTGTATCTATTATGGGACCCATCTCTAGTGTTAAAATTTCATTCTCTGGTAGTCTAGAGAGACGTCGGGAACTATATGCTCTTTTCCTTTTCGGTGTGAGATAGTGAATTTAAATTGTTGCAATCTGAAAATCCACCGAGCCAATCTTCCAGATACATTTTGCTGGCGCATAAGCCATACAAGGCTGGAATGATCTGTTACCACCTCGAACTCTTGAAGTTCTAAATAGCATCGAAATTTTTCTATGGCCAAAATAACTGCAAGACATTCACGCTCAGTAACACTATAGTTACGCTGTGCACGACTCAGTTTTTTGGACATGAACGCAATGGGCTTTTCTTCGTTCTCATCCGACAATTGAACTAAAACTGCGCCAATGCCGAAATCACTGGCATCGCAATAAAAGAATTTTTTCTCGAAATCCGCATTTTGTAGCACTGGCGATGACGTCAAAACAGTTTTTAGCTTGTCCATTGCTGTCTGCCTTCTGGATCCAGAAACTTTTTTTTCGTTGACAACACATCGGTTATTGAATTAATTCGGCAAGTTACTAATAAACCTGCGATACCAACCACAAACACCCAAGAAACCTCGCACTTGTTTGAGATTTCGGTGGGGTTTAGGATCGGTTACTTGCAGGACTGTATAAACCTCCACTTCCTATGACGTATCCGAGATAATTACACTTTCACCAAAACTGCTTTCTGATATTTAAAGTTAAATTGGCCTTTCTAAATTTTCACAGGCAACTAAACAGCCAGTGGAGGGAAATCTTCTAACAACAAAGGTCATCAGGAGCCAAAACACAAACGCAAGAGGGGAATCATCCATTAATCTGCACATATAGATGGCGCATTCAAAGGCCAAACGGCATGACCTTGAACTGATATAATGGCCTACCAGAACTTAATAGTAGAGGCTTTGACTCTTTGAACTCAATTGCCAATGCATCTTTTAAATCGAGCTTAGAGAATTTTGCCTTAGTAATGGAAAAGATACCCTCGATCTGGAACGGATAAGCATCCTTTATCGTGGCATCTTTAGCTTCGACATCTAGCACAGCGCACTTTATTCGGTTTCACAACCAATCTCATGGCGAACTCCATGCGCTCACTGATGCTCATCACATCCAACTCTAACATCGATCGATCTCTGCATACAGCAGTTTCTCGACGGCAGGGCTCACAGGGTAAAATCTTTGTTTGACAGGTTTTGAGTCTCCTACTTCGATATGGTGCTTATCATGCTGTTCTACCTAATCCATGCGAAGCATCCGGAAAAAGCTGTTTAACTAATTTAGTTGTCTACTTCTGGCTATTCAAGGGTAATCAGTATATCTTGGCTCTTATCTACACATCCTCGCCTTCGCATTCCACAAATTATAATATAAAAAAAACCAAAACCCACACCCTTGGAGCCAGCTCAAAGGCTCTCCAAAAATCATGGCCTAAAATCAGATTCTGCTTTATGGAGGGGATTATGTACAAATTCAACGACTTGATAACGGATTTATATTTGACTGGTACTTCTAGCAGTCCAATAACATGTTGACTGTTTCCGTCTGCTGTCCTGGCATAGGATTTAATTGATTTAAATTCAAACAACGAAGAGAAATCTTTTTGCGCAAGAGTAGAACCTATGCAGCTAATATTTGCACCTGTGTCCAGCAGACCCAATTCTGTGTACGACAAAAAGGATACTTCTGAATAAGTGCGCATATCCTTAGGATCGCTAAATATAGTGGAAACTACATGTTTATTGTTTTGTTTGATATTGGCAAAATATTGTTTTAGTCGAGCCGTTCGTTTTGAGAATTCAGGTTTTGTTTCGTTCCATATTTTTTTTTTAATTTCTACATAAGTTGCTAATCTTTCTGGATACGGTAAAAATCTTAATTTATTTTTATTTGACTTTAAACTATTATGATCAAAAGGCTGAGATACAATCGGAGTACGAACGATACTATCGTTATCATTCGCAGCAATTATTGTAGGGGAAATTTGCTCTAAGCTTTTGGGGGCACCCGGCTGCTGCTGGATGCACCCTTCTGACGGTTTTCCGAGGCTCGTCGAATGCAAACTTGGCATTGAGGCTTATATACTCTCGGAGCACCGCATCCATAACAGAAAATACGCCTATCGGCAAGGCAGTTTTCCCAGATATGGCCTTGCTCTTCGCAATTCCAACATTTTATATTGGCATGCGAACTACGAATAGCAGCAATATCAATCTCGGACTCTTCATAATCTTGGCTCTCTAATTCCTGGCAAGTCTCTGCAACTTCATATATTTGTCGACGAGGAGGAGGGGGACGAGTCTTGTTAGTAGCTTCAGTATGACAACTGATTTCCTCTACTAAATTTTCACTCATTTGTACCAACCTACGGAGATGTCCAACAGAATGAATTGGCTGATACAAAAGCTTATGTCGAGTCTCGGGCAACAAATTATTTTTCAAAATTTCTAAGAGTTCTTCTTCTTCGATTTTGATGGCGAACTTATCAATAAGGGAAGCAACTTCGTCGTAAAAACATACAAACGATTCCCCTGGCTTTTGTTTTCGAGATCTAATCATCTCTTTGCTCATAAATTCTGAGCGGTAATCCTTATATTGTTGGCGAAGTGAAGCACAAAATTCTGACCAAATTATGCGATCCACTTGTTTGTGGTATCGCCAATACCAGTCTCGGGCTTTTCCTTTAAACAGAACATGTAAGTGCTTACACAAAGCAATGAAATCGCTATCTAAAGTCTCATCTGTTAATGCCTTGACTCTATAGATAAATTCTTCTACACCTAGACATTCAGTAGACCCATCAAAGTGGAGATTCCACTTTTGCATGGTGTCTGCGATCTTTCGTTGGGCAAAAGAGGACGAACTAACAGGCGATACTCGACTTGGGGGTGGCGATTCCCTAGATCCAGATTGAGGTTGAATCTGTAAGGATGACATCACGCGACTGACGGTTTGCTCGATCATCGCTTGTATTGCGGAATAATCCATGTTTGCACTCTGAGATGCGTTATAGGATCGCGTTGGTCTTCCTCTGCCTCTTCCTCTCCTAGGAAATGTTGACTGTCTTGTAGCTTGTTCGGCATGATTGGTGCTATTGCTAGCATCTAAACCTGACGCGGGCACATCACTAATATTCAATGGTGGATCAGCTGGTTCGGTGGCTGTCTGATTTTGTTCCAGCGTTTTGGCCAAATGGCGCGTTACAGCTCTGGTAGCGGGAGACATGCGTCTGGCTGGAGGCTGTTTTGATTTTGGGGAACAATTACCAACAACTATCTTTAGTAAAGATCGATCAAGAACATGGCTGCAACTGAAACACTTGGCATGACTTTCTAGCCAATTTTCTAAACAAAGCTTGTGAAATACATGCTCAATGGTGTGCTAGCATGATTGGGTATTATTCATAATCTGGCTACATATACCACAAAGGCTTGTAGCATCTTCCACAGATAACTGTGATCCTGGAGGAGTATGTGTTAATGGCATAATAAAATGTATTTTAATTCTTCCTGATTTGTGACAACTCTGGTAGCATAACTAAATAGAAGTTCTCAATGTAATAAAAATACCTTAAATGAAAGCAGATAAATTTTTCCGGTCTATTGAAACTAAAATCGGAATTAATTTGTCCTAATTAAACCTGTCTAAGTTAATAAACCGTGTTCGGCAAAGATATGCTAAGTCTGCATATTTCTAAGTTCCAGGCAACACTGTTAATCACTCATCCAAATTCACCCAAAACAAAAAAATTTTCCCACATGTAAAGATCTTGGTTTCCCTGCCAGTCAATATTTTTATCCAAACGATATCAATATTCCAAGCAATCAGTACTGGTATCTGATAGAAACAATCTATGGAATGTATCTCAAATACTCAGTATTCTGCAATTGATTGAAAAAGAATCTATAAAAATAATAATATTCACATGACAGTTTTCCAAGTCTTTACGAAGGCAAACGAGCATATGTTGGGGTACGATGGTATAGCAGATGTTTTTGCTATATATTCTCATATATATTTTGACCCATAAATATAAATTAACTACAGTTTCTCGGTCTCAGAATCTTATTTGAAAATCCTGAGCATCGTAGACTTGATTAACAAAATTTATAAGATATTTTCCATCTGCGCATGCGGAAGATCAACAAAGCTAGTCCAATCAACATCAGCGTGCGCGACTTAATGCACATATATACGACTTTAATAATCCAAATATATATCCATCGCATGCCCCACGGTTCGGGCGCCAAAAATTATGTAACCGCATTGCTGGGGTAGAAGCAATAGCAGCGTTTGTTGACCAGAAATTATTTTCAAATTAAAAATAATTTTAGCTGCATCTGCTCGAGATCGATTCGCCTGGCCGGCGGGATCCTCTTGTTCCGTAGCTCTTCCGGGTGGGGGGGTTCGTTGCCAAGCAGTCGATCATGCATACACAATTTTAAATTTATTAAGATCCCTACAGAAACTACAAAGGAGCTTTACTCCAAAAATAATCAAACTAAAAGAATTAGCCAACAACTAAATCGCAAAACAGGGGGAAAGCTTCCATAAAAAATATTAATATACATTGTTGGCGAGGCCTTAGATGACAATTGGCACTCGCGTCATAACCCACCCAACCTAGATCTTTAATTGTAATTATTTTTTAAAGATCCCCAAAAACGACATCGTCTACATAATTACGCTACCAGGTCACCAGAAGAAAAATAAAAAAACTAGCAATTCATTTCAAACATTATAATTATTCAAGAACTTATAAAATAATATAGAAAATTCATTTCTTTGATTTTTGTGTACAATGTTACTTATTATAATTTTCAACACTTTTTATTTCAAGGCATATTATCAAAAAAACATAATTAGAAAAAATTTAGCATAATGAATTTTAATTTGATTTCATGTTTTCATTTCTAAGTAGTGATTTCAGTTAAGTTTAATTTCGTGGCCGACAATTTCTCTCAGTGTAGCAAACTAACAAAACGCAGCAGCCAATAACAAACAGTTATATCTAAGATCTGGTAGACAGAACTTTTTATTTTTCTTTTGTCTCCTTATCATTGCTTTTTCGTGTTAGTGAAACAGTAAGTGACACTCGGTGCCAAAAGGGTGCACTCACTTTGCGAAGATCAAAAATATACTAGCTGCAGAAATAGTACAGCTATCACTTTAAATTCTAAGGTTAAGTCCAGGGATTTAACAATTTTTAAAAAATATTCTTAAAATTGTTTCACTTAATTGATTACAAAAATTCAGAAAGCAAGTTGCCTATAAAAAATTAATATTAAAAAAATTATATTTTAGCCTTGTGTGTGTGTGGCATGGATTTTTGCAATTAATTTAAGTAGCATTCAAATTTTATTTTATTTTAACTTTTCAAAACTTTTAAGGGGTAAATAATTTTTGGTTTTATTTTGTTATCTTCTTTGATCACTGTATCGGAATAGAGTGCAATATGGAACAGCTTTTAGCTGTATCAAACGGTGCTTTAAGCGGCCGATCTATTTTAACTCTTGTTTTGTTAAAATCTGTATATTTTATTTTTCTTTGGCTTTAAGGTTCTTTTCGAATGATTTAAAGCCACAGTTTTGGTGATCGTATGATTTAATTAACTTTCCAAAAAAAATTATTGGAATTGTTTATGAACTATTATAAAAGTATATAATATTAGATATATAATATTATAATTAAAAAAAAAAAGATCATTAGCACCAAAGCTGCGCTTAATAAATCGTGCAGCAAAATATAAAAGCGAATGTATTTACAACTTACATGCAATTTTCCAGCGATGAAAGGCCTTTCAGCGGGGTGTTTTTGCTGCTTTTTTTTTTTTTGTTTTTTCTTAAAAATGTTAATACTAATTCACGTTTATAGGTTTTGTGCACAAGTTAATTTTTTTTTTGCAGGGTAGATATAAGAATTTTTTTTTTTACGAACTATAGTTTCGTTTATTTTATTTTTGTTTTGTAAAGTTTTTTTTTTCTTTTTTTGTTAGTCACACCACTATTGCCGATACAATGATTAAAAAAATTATAAAAAAATTTAGCAAGGAAAATTTGTTTAAAAAAATTGTTTTTTTTTTTTTCATGCACACACATTTGCTTTCTTTTAATTTTTCTAATTCTTTTTCATAATTTTCTGATCTGCAAATTTTAACAGATTTTGGGGGATCTGCACTGAGCACTTATATACTGCACTGCACTAAGTTTTTCAGCCTGGCACATGTAACTCGCCTCCAGTGGATCAGCAGAAAAAAATAATTCCACCTGCCGGCAGATTCCGTTTGCCGGTGCGTTCAGGGACAAGTTGAGGTTATCCAACAAGATGAGGTTCCTCTTGCTCGCTCTTGGCGGCGGAGTGAAGAGAATGACCTGATCTTCGACCTCAATGGGGAATTTTTTCCAGTGGGCAGTTTGCCGTAATTGGGGCTCAATAAAAGAAACACTGGGCCGTCTCGACAACTGGCACTTTTGCCGACTGCCTTCGGCTGGCCTTTTGAAGAAAGTTGGAGCCGGCTCACCAGTGGAGATCTCCTCAAAATTTCTAAAGGAAAAATGGTTCGGTCAGAACAAATTCGGTTTTCAATATTTCCTCCATTTCGACATACCTTTAGTTGCTTTACAGCGCTGCTCGCGATGAAAATAATTATTGGCAATTAATTGTGGTGATTAAAAAAAATTTTCTAATAAAATTTGTACATGTGCAAGATGCACTGTCCACGAAAATTTTCAAAGAGGGTTAAGCGGAAATGCACTGGCCTTTTTATAGGCGAGCAGAGCTTTTAGCCAACGAAATATGTAATGAAGTTAGCTGCGCTGCCAGCGTGCGCGCAAGCGCTTCTATCGCAGCGACAGAATGAGGTCGCAGCTGATAGCGATAAACAAAAGCTGGCTGCTATGAACAAAGTTTCGTTCAAATTCAAAACGCGCGCTCAACGGCCGTTACAAACTTGTTTTTTTTTTCTAATGAATGAAATCGATTTTTGGTACTCGAAACGATTACGATTCTAGCACCTTCTCCTTCCTTTGTGTTGACCTCAAGGTGTTCCAGTCTCATTTGAATTAACGTGCTTAGGGGAATGATAAGGATTACAGTCACAAACAGCTCGCCGCTTATGTTTTCTGTAGCCTCTTTAAAAGGCACCAGGAGATTGATCAGATCCCGCGTTATGGCCAGTTCACTCGCTGTTATCATTTCCGGACAGCTACTGAGCTTGGAGCTCTCGGATCGTTTCAAAAGCACAGATGAAACCACGCCTGCAAGTGTGCAAAATGAATCCATTATGTCTAAGAATGAATTCCACCGTGTGTCAACATTTTGGAATAATGTTTTTACTCTTCCCTCAGCCGTACCATTATTAATTTGAACTGCGCGTAAATCGTCCATGGCAATGGTACTTCTTTTAAAGTATGTAACAATGGCTTTAATTCTGTCGACAATTGGACAGAACGGCTCGATCTGGGTAAGAGCATCATCCACTAAAAGGTTAATGGTATGCGCCATGCACGAAATATGTCTGTTGTTTCCTACAAAAAGACGTGACGCCACTATCATGTTTGCATCGTTATCTGTCGTTAAGCTATTCCACTTTGATTTTTCAATATTGAAATCAGACGCAGTTTTTTTAAGCATGTTGCTTATGAGATCAGCCGTATAAGACTATTATACAGCGTTAAAAAATATTGTTAAAAATTTTGTTTGAATTTGAATGATTGTTAATCTTACAGTTACAATTCTTTATGCTGCCAGATTCATAGATCGTAGTCTTTTATCATGCAGGAAGTGCGCTGTAATGGTGAGAAAAGATCTTGTTGAATTTGTAACAGTCACAATGTCACATGTGAATGACAAGTGCTGAACATTTTCAAATGTCAACTTAAATTTTTTCTTTGCCTCCACATATTTAGCTTCAATCAAAGATGTCATCTTAAAAGGGAAGGGAATCGTATTATAATTGGTATATTCATACGATGTAAGTCATACTTCAAAGCGACAAGGTAGCTTGTACTTGGGTGCTACGACGGACAGCAATTTTTGTAAGCCCTCTTTTTACACGCAGCGAACGGGCAAGTTGTCCTTACAGACCATGTAAACTATTGACTCTGTTATTTCAGTAGCCTTCGATCCACCTTCATTGAGGGTAAATACATTAATATGTTAACAGAACAACAAAATACATATGGTATGAGTATTCAATAATCATTACCTCTAATCGATTGAGATGTTTGGAAACATTTCTGAACGGTCGACTGTGTTAAAAGCTTATCGCTCACTGAAATGTCTGTGCTCTGCAAAATAAAAAAAATGTGGTAAGTCTGGATCAAAATACGTACAAAATACATATAAAATGGTACAAAACTTGTATGTATTTTGTATCAATTTTGATACAGTGCGCGGTTCGTTTCACCGATGTTGGTGGCAAACATCTGTAACTTTTGAACTAGGTTAGATATCGGGTTGAAAGTGAAACTATATGTTCTCAATACTTCAAAGCATTTTTATCAAGAAAAATTAGAGTGGGAGTTTCACTAAAAGGGGCGTAAATTAACGGTCAAATGCAGATGAATGACAATTTTTGTAATTTTATTTATTAAAATTTTCTTTTCTAATTTGAAAAACAAATTTTCAAATCAAATTTTAATTTTATTTTAAATTTTTTTAATTTTCAAAATTTTTAGTTTTCTTGAAAAAATGTTAGGTGAAACAAAATATTTTTTATGCACATACTTAGGTATCCAAGCGTGTTTAAAATGACAAAAACATACTTCAAGTTTCTCAATAAAAATCGGAAGCTCGAAAATGATAATAGACCTATGGTTTCTTGGGCAAATCTTCTTAGAATTCACCGTAGATTATGATTTTGATACCCGCATCGGGTCGAAAAAAATTGATCCACCCTAATGCACATACTTACGCATATGTATGTATTTATGTGTATGAATTCAGGTACTCACCGCTATGCGCTTTTTTGCACTGTTATTGCACTTGCACTTTAATAAAGCCTCATGATGCTTGTTTTTACGTCCATGTTTTCGAAGACAAAAGTTGCGGCAACGGTAAAAAGCAACGGTTAAAAATATCGCATAATTATATCGATATTGATAATATCAGAAATAAATACCATCACCAAAAAATAAATATCGATATATCGATATTTTGATATTATATCAACAGCCCTAGTAAAAACTACATTTGTTTACAAACATTTTGCAATTCGTTAATAATAATGGGTACACCGCGTAAAAATCTCAACTACTTTTCGCCCTATTCACAAAATGTGGGTCAGTATCCTTCGCAGACATCAGACTACATGTCCCAGCATACGGGAGGCTTCCAGCCGCAGGAAAGGCAGCCACAAAAGCAACACAATTTCCAACGAGGGACGCCACATTTTTACCAAAGCCGAACGCCCCAGCAACAAAATAGTGGATTTTTCGAGGACAGGCAGGGCTCCAATGGCAACAGCACGCCGCACTTTTACCGCAATAAAACACCGCATCCGCAACAAGGCTCGTCGAATCGGAACTTCGGACATCGAGGCGGAAGACGTGGTTTCCATCAGCAGCAGCAACAAAGGCAATTCAATGATAATAGAAATGTAGACACATTTTCGCAATACTTTCACAGCTCAATGCTGGAGGATCCGTGGCACGAGCTGATGGAGCGCTTCAATGCCATACACGGCAGTGTTGTGGATGATGAGCAGCCAATAAAAGCAGATAATAAGAGATAGTTTCAAGTTTAACACTTTATACATTTATGCAACTGTTTCTTATCAAATTTAACGAATAAACTTAATGCTAAGGTGTATTTTGTATTCTGCTGTCATTTCTGCTTCTGACGCTTCTCAATGTACTTCTCCCAGTCGTCGGCAATGCGATTGTATATGCTCATTGCAGCGCGTGCATCCTCCACAGAATTGTGCTCGCCAGTTTGAATCTCCTGGCCCAGCACCGCCATGGTCAGACGCTTCAGACTGGGTGTGTGTCCGTTTGAGACGACCTTGCATAGGGGCTTGTAGCGCGACGTATCGCGCATGTGGGCCATTGGGTGCTTAATGCCCAGTACGGCCAGGTCGTTGCGCAGTGCGTGACCAACAAGAATTTTACCCTGCAGCAGCTTCACCACCTCCTCCTGCACCAGCTTAAAGTCTTCGCCGTTCTCAATGTCCTGGGGACGGATGCCTGACACGCTGGTGCGATAATCTGTGACCGGTTGCCGAGGCTTCACGTGCTTGTCCAGCACCACCTCTCCCACCTTGTTGACTATGGAAACACGTGCCAGCATGGCATCCTGACCGTTGTGTCCCACGCCCACCATCTCACAGTCCATGGCCAGGTAACGATTGCGCTGCGCCTTGCGTTTGAGACGATTACGCGCCGATTTAGTTAATGGCGCGTTTTCATCAGCATTTCCAACACCTGCTGCTGCTGCGGCTCCAGTTGTTGCTGCCGACTGGTTTTCGCTGCCTGCGGCCATTTGCCAGTTGGAGCCGGCGGCGCGTCTATTTATATTTGGCTGCTGCATCTGCAGGCGTTCCATCGAGCTCTGAAGCTTACGCTGTCCAGGGGAGTTCGTTTTGGTGCTCATCGTTTTTTGTTTTTGGCTGTTACTGACTCCGCCGCGTTGGTTTATGTCAAGTTTCTTTTGACGCTGTGCTGACGACATAAGACAGATGTGACGTTATATTCATCAGTTCTCCTGCACTCGCTGAGTATGTGGGTCCCCGATTTTAATACAAATCGTGTTTCCAACTAATTTTAGAGTTGTGCGAATCGTAAAGTGTGCAGTGCGTAAAGTTTGAATGAACGAACTAACTCTCGGATTGTAGGTCAGTAATTCAGTTCTTTTAGTCGTTCATTTCGTTCGTTTGAGTCTCATTTATTGCATGTGCTGGCCAGTGTTGCCAAAGCCTTTACCCAAAAAAGGATGGTTAAGCAAAAAAAAAATACAAAAGAAAACGGTCAGATTATTTTTAAATCTGGACAAACAAAGTTTTCTTATCAATACAAAGTATTAGCTCCTTATTGGCCAGTTAAATATTTTTCACAGAAAATTCACAAATTTTTTTTTTTAATTTAAAGTTGTTCGGGAATTCGAAAATGAATATATATGAATATGACACATAGTTGTATTTGATGTATTATATATGGGATTAAAATAAAAAAGGATGAATAAAGGATAAAGTACATTAAATTAAAAATGGAATTTTCTTCGGTAGGGGACGTTTTAAATGTGTTTCTGAAATCACAGTTTCAAAACGGACAGATCTATCCACAAAAATGAAAAATTGACAGCACTGGTCCTATTTAATGCATGTTGTGCTGGCCAGTGGCCAGTGCTGCCATTTTGTGTGGTGTGTTATGTTTATGTTATTCATCTGTTAATATTGCATCTCATCTTCATCTTCAATAAGCTATTTTGCCGCGTGCGTTTATGAACATTGTTTGCAATGCCAAAGTAAATAAATTTATTAAAAGTGGTCGGAAATACTATAGCAACAAGAAGGCTTACATACGTCTTTGCAATTTCACATCAAAAAGCCTTCTAGTATTTTGTGTTTATACTTTTAAGATACAAATTGTTCGAAACTTGAAAACTACAATGACAGCATAAGCTTTTAATAGAAAATGAGCTTTATTAAACTAAGAAATTCTATTTTTCTTCCACAAATGGTATGGTTTTAAAACAGCGGTGGGCACGAAATCCAAATTCGTTAGCAGCCGCTGGCTCTTGGAGCCATCGCGTGCCCACCGCTGTTTTTAAACATTAGATATACATCGATGTATCGAAATTTCGACCCGATGTATCAACCAACATCGATGTTTAATTTTAAAAACATCGGTGAACATGGACATAGATTTTTTCACTCAAATTTACATCACTAGACTCGAGTCTCACCGGTTGAGCTAGCAACTGAACAACTGAACCGATTAGTTCGTTCAACAAAAACTGAACTTCTGAACTAAATCCTGCAACTGAACTAGAATGTGCAACTCTACAATATAACAAATAAAAAAAACACGATACAAAAAATAAGCAGACATTAATAAAATACGTGAATAAATTAACAAACAATAAATAAGCCTACTGCCAATTGAATAAAGTATTTAAGTATTGATATATAGAAAGGTCATGCACAAAGCAAATGCATAGATGTTATGCACAAAAGGGCGAAGAAGTCTGCATGCAATTTAGAATGACAATCACAATTGATTTTTTATGCTGCCGCTGAGCGCATAATAAGATAAATCTACACTCTTAAGCGACTCGTTCACAAGTGGATTATGGCTGGTGGGACTGCAGCTGGCTCCATGCAACGATTTCACACACGCTGCGGGCGCTCCATAACTTTGTGGGATGGGAATCGTTCGGCCCAGCGATCGATGCGAAATTTCAGCCATGCACTCGTGTTCAGTGCGGAGCCGCTGGTGGATGATGTGCTCTTCGAGGTGGTCATCGAGAAGAAGGTGAGTGGGATGCAGTGCGTCAATATGATTTCATTGATTTCGGTTGATTGATTGATCTCAATTTGCAGAGCCATTCTTGGGGCGGCAGCATTGAGATTGGCGTCACCTCGGAGTCTCCCGATGATCTGGAATTGGTCGCCTGTGCGACGGCAATGCGCAATGGCACTTGGGTAATGTCCGGCATTGATGTGCGTAAGGATGGACGTCGTTTGCTTGAGTTCTATGGCACCGACTTGGAGACACTCAACGAGAATGATCGCGTCGGCGTTATGCGCACCTCCAGTCATGATCTCGTTTTCTATGTCAATGGCGAGCCGCAGGGCGTGGCCGCCCGGAACATGCCGAAACCTCTCTGGGCACTCGTTGATCTATATGGGCGTTGTGTGCAGGTCTCACTGTGTCCCACGGACACCAGTACCACCATCAATAGCAGCAGTGAGGTAACCAAATTGCCTTCCATTTACTGTGTTTGGTTTAATCCCAAAACTGCAATTTTATTAGCTGGATTCGCCCTTGCAGCAGCCACTGCAGCAGGTTGTCCAGAATTTGGACGTGCCCATGAGTGTGGATGTCAGTGTGGGAGATGGCAGCAATCTGGACGCCTTTGCACGTCTCAATCTCAATGGCGCCGCCAGTTGCAGCTCGAGCAGCGGAGGAGGCGCCGCCGGGGAATACTATGATATCAATGATCGCTTGCGTTTCCACACGCGTTGTGGTTCCTTGGTGAAATTGGTGCCCAATTTTCGTTCCGCGGAGCGTCGTCGTCCACTCGATGAGTTCAACAATGGCGTTGTCATGACACATCGTCCGCTGCGCGACAATGAGCTGTTTGAGATCCGTATCGATAAGCTGGTGGACAAATGGTCGGGCTCCATTGAAGTGGGCGTCACCACGCACAATCCGACAGTGCTGCACTTTCCAGCCACGATGACCAACATGCGCAGTGGCACCATCATGATGTCCGGCTGCGGCATCCTCACCAACGGCAAGGGAACACGCCGTCAATACGGCGAATTCAATTTGGACGAACTGCGCGAAGGCGATCGTGTTGGGATGATGCGCAAATCCAATGGAAATCTACACTACTACATCAATGGTCAGGATCAGGGCGTGGCTGCCACACGCGTTGCGGCCACACTGTGGGGTGTCATCGATCTCTACGGCATGACCATCAAGGTGACCATTGTGGACCGAGACGAGCGCGAGCAACAGAATCTGGTGACCAGGCGAAACAACATTGTTGCCGGCATGGCCTTGGCAGCCTGCAGCCACGCACAGTCGGGCACGCCCACATTGAGCCTGCTCAGTCCGGAGAGCGAAATGAATGTGGCCGGCGCTGCGGGCGGTCTCAGCGAAACCATTTCCAGCACACGCGCCATAGCACGCAACGACGACCGCCTGACGTTTCATCACATCTGTGGCAGCCACGCCACCGTCACCCAAAGTGGACGCACTGCGTTGCGACCGAAGTGAGTATCATTAACATCTTCCATAGCCGAAGGGTCGTAAACACATAAAGAAAAAACCTCTTTACGAGGTAGAAGTCTAGTGACGAAAGAAAACACATGGGGGGTGTCCTATTCAAGTGACGAGGAGTGTAAGAAGAAAAAAGCATAAATTTCCGAAATTCACTCTGGCAGAAAAAATAGGGACAAGAAACATTAAGTATAAAATTTTTGTTTTTTACATATTATTTTTACGAAACTTCAAAATTTTATGGTAGCACCTATTGTTTTCAATATTCCAGAGCATCTTTGGTGCATGGAGTCCACAAGTTTGGCACAGGTTTCCCCAGGAATGCCATACCAAGCCTATTGTACCTGTTCCGAGAGCACCTGCTGATTTTTGGACTTGTTAGGCCCCAATGGAGGATCTCTAGATAACATATCGCAATAGATATGGTTGACAGCAGATTCTGGGAAGCACTTATCAGACCATGCCAGACCATAATCGACCGTTTTTAAGGAACTGAAATATTCAGCAAAGGCATAAACTTGTCAATATGCACCTGCAACTCGAAAATTGGAAAATGACAAATGAAAAATGAAAAACGACATGTTTGACGTCGTAAAAGAAAAGCTTTTGACCCCAAATACACAATTACTAGATCGTTCAAAAAGTCCCCGGACTGACAGTGAAAAATCATTTTTTTTTTTTTTAATAATTAGGGTGTTCATTTAACCCTAGCAGCGTTGCAGGTTGAAAACGTTGCAAGCTTGCTGCGAGAACAGCGCTTTAAGTGCAACGCGCTGCACATATTCACAGTAAGCCGCTTTTTGGTCACATTTTTTTGGCTATGTGCAAAGCGTTGTACCTAAAGCGCTGTTCTCGCAGCAAGCTTGCAACGTTTTCAACCTGCAACGCTGCTAGGGTTAAATGAACACCCTAATTATATTTATTCAATATAGTGTCCGTCTAGCTTAATGCACCTTGTCCAACGGTCTTTCAACATTTCGATGCCTTTTTTGTAGTGGTCTGAAGAAAGTCCCTCAAAATAGGCTTCCGATTCTCATTCAACTTCTTCATTGGAGTAAACTTTTTTTCCCTGGAGCCATATTTTCAAGTTTGTAAACAGATAGTAGTCACTGGGGGCAGATCTGGGAAATATGGAGGATGAGGAAGCAATTCCCAACTTAATTCTTTGATTTTTTCCATCGTAAAAGCGGCTTTGTGAGATGGTGCATTGTCTTGATGAAAAAGGATTTTTTTCTTTGCCAAATGCGGGCGTTTCTTCTTAATTTCGTCATTCACACGATCAAGCAATGCTGAGTAATATTTTTTGTTGCATTTTTCACCCTTTTTAAGATAGTCACTGTGTATTATACCATGTCCATCCCAAAATACACTGGCATCGACTTGCCTTCACACGCTTCGAACGACTTTCAGCAGCCTCTCGCCACTCAGCTGATTACCGATTGGACTCCGGAAAGTAGTGATGGATCCAAGTCTCACTCATGGTGATCGACGCAAAAATTCGCTCGGATTTCGGTTAAACAGGTTCAAACAGGACTTGGAATCGGAAACTCGTTTTTCGCTTTGTTCAATATCTAGGAAATGCGGCACTCATTTTACATTGAGCTTTTTCATATGCAAATGTTCATGCAAAATCGAAACCGCTGACCCAGTCGATATGCCCACAGTCTCAGCAATCTCACGCACTTTGACTATTCGATCAGTCAATACGATTTGACGGACTTGTCTGATGATCTCTTTTTTTCTTTGCTTCTACGGTATTTTTTGCCATCAAAAAACAGTGTTTTCAAAAAACTCAAAAAGTTGCACAACAATAATATTTCTAACTCGATAGCGAAGCTTCCGATTGCGCTAAAATTTTCACTGGAGCCAAGAAATAAACTAGTCAGTCAAAAAAAAATTATTTCAAAATTTTAGTGGAGTGGCCTATGTGTCAGTCCGGGGACTTTTTGAATGATCTAGTCAGATTGTGAGGTACGGCAGCGGTTCGATTATGGTCTGACAAGTGCTTTCCAGAATCTGCTGTCATCCATATCTATTGCAATATGTTATCCAGAGATCCTCCAGACTACTATTCAGCCATTTGCTGAGGAGGAAATGTCTTTACTCCCACTTGAAAACAAGATAACAACCCGAAGCACCCTTCGAATTTGGTCAGGATATGGATTTGTCGTGAAAATATTGGCGACATGGAGTCACATGCACATTCTCCGAACTTAGATAGTTCAAAAGCGGGCATTTAGTTTAGACATTGGGGCCTAACAAGTCCAAAAATCAGCAGGTGCTCTCGGAACAGGTGCAATAGGCTTGGTATGGCATTCCTGGGGAAACCTGTGCCAAACTTGTGGACTCCATGCACACAAGATGCTCTGGAATATTGAAAACAATTGGTGCTACCACAAAATATTGAAGTTTCGTAAAAATAATATGTAAAAAACAAAAATGTTATACTTAATGTTTCTTGTCCCTATTTTTTCTGCCAGGGTGAATTTTGGAAATTTATGCTTTTTTCTTCTTATATGATAATGTAAAGCAATTTTTTGTTAAATTTTAATAGAAATAGCGATTATGTATTAAGTCTAAGCGTTTAAATTCATTGAATCTTGCTAGGATGAGAATAATAGCAAAAAGAAGCATAAACATTTTGTGTCCCTATTTTTTCTGCCACCACTGTATTTTAATGAATTTTGAAATATATTTTATTGCATACTTTTAGGCACTTATATTCTTTAAAATCTTTAATTAGCCATTACCACCTTTCTATTTGTTTGCTCTTGTTACGATTTAGTAGGATGATAGGTAGTAATAGCAGTTAACGTAAATTAGCAAAAAATTTATAATATCTTGACAAGTGTGCCTGTGGTGTTTTTTTGCGATTGCGTGGGGTTTATGGAAGTCTGTGTGCCAAATTTGGTTGCTCTAGCTCTTATAGTCTCTGAGTCTCTGATCTTGACCTTCTAACGAACGGACGAACGGACAGACTGACATGGCTTTATCGACTCGGCTGTTGATGCTGATCAAGAATATAAAGTATATATATTATAGGGTCGGAGATGCTTCCTTCTCCCTGTTACATGCATTGCAACGAGTACAATATTCCCTTTTACTTATTTTCTATAAGTAACGGATATAATTATATATACGCGATTGGTTCAGATATCTTTAACAACCAAAAAGGTTTTCATACTAAGACCTGATTTTCGACTTATCGTTCCTATGGCAGCTATATTATATAGTGGCCCGATCCAAAATGAAAATTTCGGCCAAACTTAAATAGCGAATTCCTAACATAAAAATTTCGCGGTGCTGGAGACAGGCCTTAACAAATTTAAATTATTTCTAATATGGAAAGCTACATTATTTTATTATATTTTAAGAGTATTTTCTTCCAAATTACTCGCCACATTTCGCAGACTTTCGCATTTGTCAAGATGAAGTCAAGCATGACTTCCATTGTCGTCGCATTCGCGATGCATTGTTTTTTATAAATAATTCGAAAACGACAAGTCTTCGAAGCTTATCCGTTATAATAAAAATAGAGTTGATAAAATGCATAAAACACGTGAGAAAACATTTTTGAAAATGTCAACTTTTGACATTTGATTTTTCATTTAAAGACGTACAAATGTCGTGTTCTCGATCCTGGAAATACCCATATACGATTTGATACTAATAGACAAATAAACAGACAAGCAGACAAACAGACTTTTTATCTCAATTTGGGAAGGCCACTAAAAATTTCAAAATTAATTATCTTTGGAACTACTCGTAGAAGTCGGATTTTGATAATCGAGGTGTCATTCGACGCGTATTTTTAATAAAAATAGCAAAAAATTAAAAAAAATGTCAAAAGGATCCAACGGCCATTTGCTCCAATCGTTTAAATTTTGTCCCTCTCACTAACACCTGTTTATCTCACGAACCAGGTGAGTTTAGTATGTCCATTTGTTAGTTAAATTTATACCTTTCGATCGGTATATAATTGACCTGATCGGACAGTCATGGCAAATTTTCCATTCTTCCTGTATATATTGCTAGTCGCCTTTCTCACCCTTCGTGCTGCTTTCGTCACTTTTGCTGACTACCGTCCGCAGTGATTAGTTATTCTCATTAAAATCACAGAGAAATTTAAGACACGTGCTATAGTGATTAAAAGAAAAAAAATAAATGCTTAATATTTTTTATTCAATATAGAGCTGAATTAAGTAACATTTTAAAATTAGTCGCATTAAAACATTCTCATTCCTGATGCCTTGGTTTTTTGTATTTATTTTAAGTACGAACAATCGCCCATAATCTATCTGAGTACCAAATTTAGTGCTAATCATGAACTATTTGCTTAACCTTATATAAAATAATAAATCACACTGCTTCCTCTCTCAACTGAGACTAGAAAATAGGGCGATAAGAAACGAACCTATCGAGAATTTGCTTTTGACTCAGTCTGAATTGCCAAGCTGACTGAAAAGTAACATACTTCCGCTTAGTTTCTTCATTTCGGAATTTGTCAACGATCAAAATGGATATTAACATTTTGGATTTACATTTTGACATTCTAATACTTATTTGCAAACACATTGAAGCGTATAACGATAAGAAAAACTTTGCTAAATCCCATCCAAAACTGTGGGACGCTGTTGCATATCAATGCCGGATAGATGTTCAAAGTGTTATAAATTTTAACAGCAAAAATCATAAAGCTTATTGGGATTTTATTTTGGAATTGTGTGGTTCAAGTATCACTAAAATTTACAATAATAATAATAATAATAATTATTATGTTGACTCAGGAGATTTGATGGAAATTGCTGCCAAGTTCTGCCCAAATTTAAAGTGTATACATTTCCTGATCAAGAAAGAGAATATTAAAAAAGTTAAAGAAAATTTGCCAAAACTCGGACAACTTAAGGATATTCGAATGAAAACTGAGTTTCTGTCGGCGAACTTAATTGAATTACTTCAAAGTTTAACAAACTTGCGTTATCTCGAGGTTGATTCTCTTTCATTAAAAATGGAGGAACGTAAGTGAACTTGAAGATATTTTTATACAACACCGAAGTAATTTATGCCATTTTTTAGGAAAGCAATTAAACAAGTTGATTCAATTGGAAGAATTGAAAATTGCTCGTATTAGGGTCGATGAAGTTGATGATCTCTCGACATTACTAGGACATTTACGTGTATTAATAATCGTATTTCCGGATACAAAGGCATTTAGTCGTTTGGCTAAGCATTGTATTAATATGCAAGTGTTGAGCTTAGTGTACTACAATGAAAGAGAGTGTTTACCATATTTTGCAAAATTAACAAACTTTCACGTATTTAAGAATCGAGATCCTTTTCTCTGTCACATGGACAGCCGATACAATGACCAGTTACAAGTCCTCGAAATACCTCGTTTAATTATTGGAGAAAAGGAAATCGCTCGTATTTCTAATCTACGAGCTCTCAAAGAACTCTTCTGTAAGCAAATCCTACCAAGTTCAATTAATGTTCTTATCAGAATGCAATTAGAACACATCATGTTCTGGGAGTCAGGAACTTTGAACAAATTAGACCTTTTGCGATTGATAAGAGAATGTTCATCATTAAAAGTTCTAACATGTAATTCTCGTGGTATCGATAAAGAAAATCTATCAGAACTAGCGGGTATATTGAAAACGAAAGGCTTTCAACCTAATCGACCATTTGAACTCAATGTAACTCACATCGACCATTAAATCAACAAGGAGTTAATGATTCAGGTAATTTATTGATATATTATACAGAATATATATCTTATGATTTATGTCATTTCAGTTTGCATCGACGCCGAATTCATATCTAATCAAGTTACAATTAAAATCGATGCTGTCATTTTATGCAGGACTCAAAATTATGTTTTCAACAATACATTTAAATCAAATCTTATAAAAAAAAACCTCTTCACGAGATAAAAGTCTAGTGACGAAAACATTTTCATGCCCAAAAATTTCTGATATCTAATTTTATGACAAATAATATTTAGTTTTAGTTAAATTGTTAAAAAAACAAGCGGATCAGTCGAGTGCGCTCGACAGTAATATACCCTGTGCCTAGTCCCCGGCACGCCGAAGATTTGATGCCTATACAATTCTCATACACATCTTTAAATATCGACATGTCGTTTTTGTGGCAGATACATACATACATGTATAATATGACAATTAACATATTAGTGGCAATATGCACAAAACAACGATGCAAAAGCTCATTTTGCATTGAAAATATCGAAATTTCAAAATTCAATAAAAAAAAACTAGCAAAGACCCCCTTAAAATTGTTTCACGTAAATTCATTTTAAATCGCCCTCTTTCTGTATTTTATTTTTATTTTTTTTTTGAGGCTGGCTACTGCTTCTAGACCTTTACCCCCACTTTGCCTGACGCTGGCAAACTCGATAAACATTCTCGATGTACGTTCTGGCAGAGTCAATGTAAAATGAATTAATTGACCATTAATTCTATTCTATATATAGAATTGCAGGGAATCGTTGGAGAAAATTGTTAATATCTTCACTATTTATGGCCCAACCGTGATGAAACTTGGTGATTAGATGTTGTTACACACGTTGGTGTAAAAAAGTTGAAAATTTTAAGTTAACTCCCTGAATTAAAGGGGATGTAAGTTTTTGATGAGTTACGCCCTCTATTGTGGGTGTGGCAAAATTTTAACATAAACTGATATTGCCTGACTTAATAAGGACTCATTATTAAAAATATGGTGGTCCTAGCTCTTACCATCTCTGAGATCCGATCGTTCATACGTTCAAACAAAAACAATTGTATTGCGCCGTTTTGCTTTTGCTAATGCGAATGTAGTTTGTTGTTGTCTTATCGTTGTGTGTACACTGAAAATGAAAAACTTCACTTCGCTTTGAAAAGACGCCTCATAGTAAGAAAATTCCTACGACCCTGTGGCGAAAATTCGTAAAAAATGTGATGTGATTGCAAGCCTATCCACTATAGATCGCTTTATTTCGAATGCTGAACATCTAGAGAGCTTAAAATTAAAGAATAAGCCTCCCCTAAACCCCATAAGAAAAGTGCAACGCCTCGGTTTTTGCAGTAAGCATGTGGCCTATACATCGCAGTGGCATAGCTTGGTCTTCTCCGATGAAAAAAAGTATAATTCAGAAGGCCCAGATGGTTATAATTTCTATATCCATAATCTCCGCAAGGATCCCCATCATATGGACCGACTTCATAACAGAGATGGAGGTGTGATGATGTGGGGGGCCATTTCCTACTATGGAACATATCAACTAAAGTTTCTGTCATAAACGCTGAATGCATTGTGTAGCAATGCCATATTGAAAGAGGCTTTTCTATATTTTTATAACCTTTTTGGACCTCTACCATGAACTTATTAACAAGATAATGCGCCGATTCCCATAGTTCGGGTTGTCATTTCCTTTAAATAGAGCCAAAATGTGAACATACTAAGTTAGCCTCCCTTCTCACCGGACTTAAATATTGTCGAAAATGTTTGGGGATGGCTAAAACTTAAGATATATGGCTCAGGAAAACAATTATCGAGTGTACCCGAGCTATTCAAAGCAATCAAATTAGGTTGGAAAACGATATCTTTAATTTATTTGGCCATTTTGTATCAATCCCTTCCTAGCCAGATGACTGAAGATTTGGAACGATAATGTGGCTCGACATATTATTAAAAAAATTTTTTTTTGCATCTAAACTAAACCAATTACCAGATATTAAAGTTAAGTTTATGTTCAAAATTATTCTGAGCTCTCTACAATGACTTTTTGTTTTAGTGCCCTATTCAAGTGACGTAATATTTGAGCCCCGCAATTTGACGTATTTTGGTTAAAACGTGTTTGCTATTAATTAAAATTATATCATGAAAAATTTCATTTTGTTTAAATACAGCAATTTTATAATCTTTAATTAAAAAAAAAAATTTAAGTCTCCACCACCATTGGTTTGGAGAAAAAATAGGGACAAGAAACATTAAGTATAAAATTTTTGTTTTTTACATATTATTTTTACGAAACTTCAAAATTTTGTGGTAGCACCTATTGTTTTCAATATTCCAGAGCATCTTTGGTGCATGGAGTCCACAAGTTTGGCACAGGTTTCCCCAGGAATGCCATACCAAGCCTATTGTACCTGTTCCGAGAGCACCTGCTGATTTTTGGACTTGTTAGGCCCCAATGGAGGATCTCTAGATAACATATCGCAATAGATATGGTTGACAGCAGATTCTGGGAAGCACTTATCAGATCATACCAGACCATAATCGACCGTTTTTAACGAACTGAAATATTCAGCAAAGGCATAAACTTGTCAATATGCACCTGCAACTCGAAAATTGGAAAATGACAAATGAAAAATGAAAAACGACATGTTTGACGTCGTAAAGGAAAAGCTTTTGACCCCAAATACACAATTACTAGATCGTTCAAAAAGTCCCCGGACTGACAGTGAAAAATCATTTTTTTTTTTTTAACAATATATTTATTCAATATAGTGTCCGTCTAGCTTAATGCACCTTGTCCAACGGTCTTTCAACATTTCGATGCCTTTTTTGTAGTGGTCTGAAGAAAGTCCCTCAAAATAGGCTTCAGTTTCCCATTCAACTTCTTCATTGGAGTAAACTTTTTTTCCCTGGAGCCATATTTTCAAGTTCGTAAACAGATAGTAGTCACTGGGGGCAGATCTGGGAAATATGGAGGATGAGGAAGCAATTCCCAACTTAATTCTTTGATTTTTTCCATCGTAAAAGCGGCTTTGTGAGATGGTGCATTGTCTTGATGAAAAAGGATTTTTTTCTTTGCCAAATGCGGGCGTTTCTTCTTAATTTCGTCATTCACACGATCAAGCAATGCTGAGTAATATTTTTTGTTGCATTTTTCACCCTTTTTAAGATAGTCACTGTGTATTATACCATGTCCATCCCAAAATACACTGGCATCGACATGCCTTCACACGCTTCGAACGACTTTCAGCAGCCTCTCGCCACTCAGCTGATTACCGATTGGACTCCGGAAAGTAGTGATGGATCCAAGTCTCACTCATGGTGATCGACGCAAAAATTCGCTCGGATTTCGGTTAAACAGGTTCAAACAGGACTTGGAATCGGAAACTCGTTTTTCGCTTTGTTCAATATCTAGGAAATGCGGCACTCATTTTACATTGTGCTTTTTCATATGCAAATGTTCATGCAAAATCGAAACCGCTGACCCAGTCGATATGCCCACAGTCTCAGCAATCTCACGCACTTTGACTATTCGATCAGTCAATACGATTTGACGGACTTGTCTGATGATCTCTTTTTTTTTCTTTGCTTCTACGGTATTTTTTCCCATCAAAAAACAGTGTTTAATCCAAACACGAAATTCAGCTTGTTCCATTTTTCAAAAAACTCAAAAAGTTGCACAACAATAATATTTCTAACTCGATAGCGTAGCTTCCGATTGCGCTCAAATTTTCACTGGAGCCTTGAAATGAACTAGTCGGTCAAAAAAAAATGATTTCAAAATTTTAGTGGAGTGGCCTATGCAAGATGTATTTATTATTAATAATAAATACACCTTGGGCCTATGTGTCAGTCCGGGGACTTTTTGAACGATCTAGTAAGATTGTGAGGAACGGCAGCGGTTCGATTATGGTCTGGTATCGTCTGACAAGTGCTTTCCAGAATCTGCTGTCAACCATATCTACTGCAATATGTTATCCAGAGATCCTCCAGACTACTATTCAGCCATTTGCTGAAGAGGAAGTGTCTTTACTCCCACTTGAAAACAAGATAACAACCCGAAGCACCCTTCGAATTTGGTCAGGATATGGATTTGTCGTGAAAATATTGGCGACATGGAGTCACATGCACATTCTCCGGACTTAACTCCCATAGACGACATCTACAATAGATAGTTCAAAAGCGGGCATTTAGTTTAGACATTGGGGCCTAACAAGTCCAAAAATCAGCAGGTGCTCTCGGAACAGGTGCAATAGGCTTGGTATGGCATTCCTGGGGAAACCTGTGCCAAACTTGTGGACTCCATGCACACAAGATGCTCTGGAATATTGAAAACAATAGGTGCTACCACAAAATATTGAAGTTTCGTAAAAATAATATGTAAAAAACAAAAATGTTATACTTAATGTTTCTTGTCCCTATTTTTTCTGCCAGGGTGAATTTTGGAAATTTATGCTTTTTTCTTTTTATATGATAATGTGGAGCAATTTTTTGTTAAATTTTAATAGAAATAGCGATTATGTATTAAGTCTAAGCGTTTAAATTCATTGAATCTTGCTAGGATGAGAATAATAGCAAAAAGAAGCATAAACATTTTGTGTCCCTATTTTTTCTGCCACCACTGTATTTTAATGAATTTTGAAATATATTTTATTGCATACTTTGAGGCACTTATATTCTTTAAAATCTTTAATTAGCCATTACCACCTTTCTATTTGTTTGCTCTTGTTACGATTTAGTAGGATGATAGGTAGTAATAGCAGTTAACGTAAATTAGCAAAAAATTTATAATATCTTGACAAGTGTGACTGTGGTGTTTTTTTGCGATTGCGTGGGGTTTATGGAAGTCTGTGTGCCAAATTTGGTTGCTCTAGCTCTTATAGTCTCTGAGTCTCTGATCTTGACCTTCTAACGAACGGACGAACGGACAGACTGACATGGCTATATCGACTCGGCTGTTGATGCTGATCAAGAATATATATACTTTATATGGTCGGAGATGCTTCCTTCTCCCTGTTACATGCATTGCAACGAGTACAATATTCCCTTTAACTTATTTTTTATAAGTAACGGGTATAATTATATATACGCGATTGGTTCAGATATCTTGAACAACAAAAAAGGTTTTCATACTAAGACCTGATTTTCGACTTATCGTTCCTATAGCAGCTATATTATATAGTGGCCCGATCCAAAATGAAAATTTCGGCCAAACTTCATAAAAAAAAAACTGTGGCCGAAACTTTTCGTTTATGATTTCGTTGCTTGAGTATCCAGCAACTTTAACGAAACTCACAAATAAAAATCGATAATTGGCCTATCGACATCGTGTGTGGACTGAGAGAACAGCTGATGCACAGCTCAGGAATATATTGTCGACAATTATTTCGCTAGTGTCGATTGAAAAAACGGAAGAATAAACTGTGCGCAAAACCAAAAAGTGGGATAAAACTGTTTTTGCAACAATATATTCCGCCATCAACACAATCACTTCATCGACAGAGTTCATTTTTTTTTACATTAGTTGAACTTTTAAAATTTGCGCTGCTTATAAAGCACAGCTGTTTTATTTATGTCCCCACACACACGAAATAAATAGCGAATTCCTAACATAAAAATTTCGCGGTGCTGGAGACAGGCCTTAACAAATTTAAATTATTTCTAATATGGAAAGCTACATTATTTTATTATGGTTTAAGAGTATTTTCTTCCAAATTACTCGCCGCATTTCACAGACTTTCGCATTTGTCAAGATGAAGTCAAGCATGACTTCGATTGTCGTCGCGTTCGCGATGCATTGTTTTCTATAAATAATTCGAAAACGACAAGTCTTCGAAGCTTATCCTTTATAATAAAAATAGAGTTGATAAAATGCATAAAGCACCTGAGAAAACATTTTTGAAAATGTCAACTTTTGACATTTGATTTTTCATGACGTACAAATGTCGTGTTCTCGATCCTGGAAATACCCATATACGATTTGATACTAACAGACAAAGAAACAGACAATCAGACAAACTGACTTTTTATCTCAATTTCGGAAGGCCACTAAAAATTTCAAAATTAATTATCTTTGGAACTACTCGTAGAAGTCGGATTTTGATAATCAAGGTGTCATTCGACACGTATTTTTAATAAAAATAGTAAAAAATTAAAAAAACTGTCAAAAGGTTCCAACGGCCATTTGCTCCAATCGTTTAAATTTTGTCCCTCTCACTAACACCTGTTTATCTCACGAACCAGGTGAGTTTAGTATGTCCATTTGTTAGTTAAATTTATACCTTTCGATCGGTATATAATTGACCTGATCGGACAGTCATGGCAAATTTTCCATTCTTCCTGTATATATTGCTAGTCGCCTTTCTCACCCTTCGTGCTGCTTTCGTCACTAGCGCGGTCTGCCGTCCGCAGTGATTAGTTATTCTCATTAAAATCACAGAGTAATTTAAGACACGTGCGATAGTGATTAAAAGAAAAAAAATAAATGCTTAATATTTTTTATTCAATATAAAGTTGAATTAAGTAACATTTTAAAATTAGTCGCAATAAAACGTTCTCATTCCATGTTTGTGACCCATTTTTGATCCGTCTGATGCCTTGGTTTTTTGTATTTATTTTAAGTACGAACAATCGCCCATAATCTATCTGAGTACCAAATTTAGTGCTAATCATGAACTATTAGCTTAACCTTATATAAAATAATGAATTACACTGCTTCCTCTCTCAACTGAGTCCAGAAAATAGGGCGATAAGAAACGAAACTATCGAGAATTTGCTTTTGACTCAGTCTGAATTGGCAAGCTGACTGAAAAGTAACATACTTCTGCTTAGTTTCTTCATTTCGGAATTTGTCAACGATCAAAATGGATATTAACATTTTGGATTTACATTTTGACATTCTTATACTTATTTGCAAACACATTGAAGCGTATAATGATAAGAAAAACTTTGCTAAATCCCATCCAAAACTGTGGGACGCAGTTGCATATCAATGCCGGATAGATGTTCAAAGTGTTATAAATTTTAACAAAGACAAAAATCATAAAGCTTATTGGGATTTTATTTTGGAATTGTGTGGTTCAAGTATCACTAAAATTTACAATAATAATAATAATAATTATTATGTTGACTCAGGAGATTTGATGGAAATTGCTGCCAAGTTCTGCCCAAATTTAACGTGTATACATTTCCTGATCAAGAAAGAGAATATTAAAAAAGTTAAAGAAAATTTGCCAAAACTCGGACAACTTAAGGATATTCGAATGAAAACTGAGTTTCTGTCGGCGAACTTAATTGAATTACTTCAAAGTTTAACAAACTTGCGTTATCTCGAGGTTGATTCTCATTCATTAACAATGGAGGAACGTAAGTGAACTTGAAGATATTTTTATAAAACACCGAAGTAATTTATGCTATTTTTTAGGACAGCAATTAAACAAGTTAATTCAATTGGAAGAATTGAAAATTGCTCGTATTAGAGTCGATGAAGTTGATGATCTCTCGACATTACTAGGACATTTACGTGTTATTAATAATCGTATTTCCGGATACAAAGGCATTTAGTCGTTTGGCTAAGCATTGTATTAATTTGCAAGTGTTGAGCTTAGTGTACTATAATGAAAGAGAGTGTTTACCATATTTTGCAAAATTAACAAACTTTCACGTATCTAAGACTCCAGATCCTTTTCTCTGTCACATGGACAGCCGATACAATGACCAGTTACAAGTCCTCAAATTACCTCGTTTAATTATTGGAGAAAAGGAAATCGCTCGTATTTCTAATCTACGGGCTCTCAAAGAACTCTTCTGTAAGCAAATCCTACCAAGTTCAATTAATGTTCTTATCAGAATGCAATTAGAACGCATAAAGTTATGGGAGTCAGGAACTTTGAACAAATTAGACCTTTTGCGATTGATAAAAGAATGTTCATCATTAAAAGTTCTAACATGTAATTCTCGTGGTATCGATAAAGAAAATCTATCAGAACTATCGGGTATATTGAAAACGAAAGGCTTTCAACCTGATCGACCATTTGAACTCAATGTAACTCACATCGATCATTAAATCAACAAGGAGTTAATGATTCAGGTAATTTATTGATATATTATACAGAATATATATCTTATGATTTATGTCATTTCAGTTTGCATCGACGCCGAATTCACATCTATATGAAGTTACCATTAAAGCGATGCTGTCATTTTATGCAGGACTCAAAATTATGTTTTCAACAATACATTTATATCAAATCTTATAAAAAAAAACATCTTCACGAGATAAAAGTCTAGTGACGAAAAAATTTTCATGCCCCAAAATTTCTGATATCTAATTTTGTGACAAATAATATTTAGTTTGAGTTATAAATTATTAAAAAAAACAAGCGGATCAGTCGAGTGCACTCGACAGTAATATACTCTGGACCTAGTCCCCGGCACGACGAAGATTTGACGCCCATGCAATTCTCCTACATATCTTTAAATATCGACATGTCGTTTTTGTGGCAGATACATACATACGTGTATAATATGATAAACGATTTGAACCAATTTTAAAAATAAAAATAAAAAAAATAATAAAAAATCATTTGCATCGAAAGGACCGAGATTCGAACCTTGATCTCCAGTTTCGCTTACCGAGCACCTATCACCTCCGCCACTCCCCCACTTTGTCTGACGCTGGCAAACTCGATAAACATTCTCGATGTACGTTCTGACAGAGTCAATGTAAAATGAATTAATTGACCATTATATTCTATATATAGAATTGCAGGGAATCGTTAGAGAAAATTGTTAATATCTTCACTATTTATGGCCCAACCGTGATGAAACTTGGTGATTAGATGTTGTTACACACGTTGGTGTAAAAAAGTTGAAACTTTTAAGTTAACTCCCTGAATTAAAGGTGATGTAAGTTTTTGATGAGTTACGCCCCCTATAGTGGGCTTGGCAAAATTTTAACATGAAATGATATTGCCTGACTTAATAACATTTACATTTTTGTCTCTCTCTTCCCCCCCCCCCCCCACCCACCCCCCCCCCCCCCCCAAAAAACCCCCCCCCCCAAAATATTTTTTTTCCCCCCCCCCAAAAAATAATATATATCAAAATTTACCCCCCAAACCAAAAAACCACCCCCCTTTCCTTCTTTCCCCCCACCCAAAATACCCCACTCCCCCCCATCCCACCTTTCCCCCACCTCTTTCCCAATACTACTCTCTTCCCCCCACCCTTTTTTTCAAAACCCCCTTCCCCAATAAAAATCTCCAAACATTAATTCTTTTCCGATTTATCCGATTATTAATACACGTAAATGTCCTAGTATTGTCGAGAGATCATCAACATCATCGACTACAATACGACCAATTTTTAATTCTTCCAGTTGAATCAACTTGTTTAATTGCTGTCCTAAAAAATAGCATAAATTACTTCGGTGTTGTGTAAAATATCTTTAAGTTCACTTACGTTCCTCCATTTTTAATGAATGAGAACCAACCTCGAGATAACGCAAGTTTGTTAAACTTTGCAATGATTCAATTAGGTTAGCCATGTGGTTTACCGGTATATGTTGATTATACTCTAGTAGGCAATAATAAGTTTTAAATCTAATATCCTAATATTGTCCAAGTTTTGGCAAATTTTCTTCAACTTTTTTAATATTGACTTTTTTGATCTTTAAATCTATACAATTTAAGTTTGGACAGAACTTAGCAGCCATTTTCATCAAATCTCCCGAGTCAACATAATTATAATTATTGTAGATTTCGGTGATGTTTGAACCACACAATTCCAAAATAAAATCCCAGTGAACATTAACTAACTTTTTTCATAGTTGTCAAAATTTATAACACTTTGAAAATATTTCCGGCATTGATATGCAACTGCGTCCCACAAATTTGGATGGGATTTAGCAAAGTTTTTCTTATCATTAAACTCTTCAATGTGCTTGCAAATAAGTATTAGAATGTCAAAATGTAAATCCAAAATGTTAATATCCATTTTGATCGTTGAAAAATTGCGGAAAGAAGCACAAAATAAAATGAAGAAACTAAGCGTACTTTTTAGTCAGCTTGCAAATTCAGACTGAATCACTAAAGCAAATTCTCGATAGTCTCGTTTCTTATCGCCCTATTTTCTGGATTCTGTTGAAAGAGGAAGCTGGGTTATTTTTTATCAGCTAGTGACGAAAACAGCACGAAGGGTGCGAAAGCGACTAGCATATATATACAGGAAGAATGGAAAATTTGCTATGACTGTCCGATCGGGTCGAGCTATATACCGTTCGAAAGGTATTAATTTAACTTAAAAATGTGCATACTAAGACTCTTAGAAACTCACCTGGTATCGTTAAAAAGGTATTTCGGGCTTTTAGGCATACCTTTAAAGTTTTTATTTTAAGCAAAAAAGTAAACAGCTACAGGTGAAATAAGGTATTTTCCCCACAATTTGGCGGTTGTTGAAAAAACGCCACTAACGATTTTTTTTAATTTTTAATATGTTTTAGTTTGTAAAATCACGTTTTTTGAAATATCATACATAAATTTTTGTTGATTGGTTTGGAAGATATAACCTATTAACTGAATGTATATGTTTTTCTTTGAATTGGAATAGGACACCAGCAACAAAGTGTCATAGCATCCAGAGTTTGTGAGTGATAATAGATTTTGCGCTTGGCATATTTGTTAGTAAAGGGAAGCAGTGTTGCCAGACAGTTTGTTTTTGCTTGCACAAACAATAAACACCTATTTTAACCCATTTTGCCTACTTCTCATACAAAAAGTGACTTTTTAGCAATTTTCAAAAAATCATAAAAAATACTAGTGAAGAGATTTTTGCAATTTTTTTTTTGCAGCAATTCTTAGAGATGGGCACGGGCCTCATTTTTTAGGCCCGGCCCGACCCGAGCCCGAAATTCGTAATGAAAAAAAGGCCCAAGCCCGCCCGATATTTTTGCTATGGGCCCGAACCCGCCCGGCCCGGCCCGAAAAATCAAAATAAAAAAATAAATTGAACGCATATTAGGTAATTTGTGAACATTTATTGTTCATTTCGCTCAGTTGACTGGGTGTTCATAAGCGAAATGAGCTTACGAGCTTGTTCAGAAATTAAATAAAATAACTCAAGGATATAGCGGAATTTTTTGTAGTGTGACCAAATTCGGGTAGCAAAATATTGCAATAGATTTGGCGTGCTCCGGGCTTTCGGGCTTTGAAGTTAGCCCCGAGCCCGGCCCGACCCGACCCGACCCGAAATGACATTTTTCGGCCCAAACCCGAAAATTTTGTAAAAGGCCCATGGGACCCGAGGCCCAACCCGGCCCGTGCCCATCTCTAGCAATTCTTCGAATTGTTTTAAAAAAGTTAAAAAAGTGACTTTTTTTTTTAATTTAAAATTTTTAATGGGTACATAATGGGTTAAGGAAAGTTTTGCATCATTCAAACGGAATTTAAAAGACCTTTCCAAATAAACTTTTTACTATGATGACTTGACTTATTGCCTTAAATAGAATTGTGGGTGTCATGGATCCCAACTTCTATTCTAGAATAATACTGGCAAGTGTTATGCTTAAAATAAGATGATCCACGTTAGCTTTATCCACACTTAAATTATCCAAATATCATCACAAGTCAAGCAAAGTATTGCTCAGGATCCCACAATATTGATGTTAAGGAGGGATTGACTCTTTCGACGAGCCATAACCCAGTGCATCATCAATAAATAATATAGCGATAGAAATTAGAGATGCTATGGACAAAAAATTTTGGACAATTGTGGCAAGAAGAAGAAAATACTTGGAAGAATACTCCTATCTCCAGATTCCACGTTCTCATTGCTTCTATAAAGTCCCAATGTGTCTTAATGATCCGGAAAAGGGGTGGAGAACACTTAGACTAGATGTAGGCAACTAAGTGTGTACTTATAAATGGTTAAGACTTATGTAGGAAACGACAATCCGTTATTTTCTCACTTTGTTCTTATTATTTCGAACACCTGAATTTCGACTTAACCCAACAAAATTGCGATTATAAAAGATATGGACACCGCAGGATGAAAATTTTTTTAGGATATAGATAGCTTAATATGTGTACTATTCTAATTATATAAGTGTTTATTATAATTATGTTTTCTTGACACTTTTTTTTACCAAATTAATTTTTAACATTTGCTGTTCTTATTATTTCGCACACGTCGGTACATAGCTGTTAAAGTAAAAAAAGGGCATACGAATCAATAGTGGTTTGGGTTGTATTTTGCAGTTAGGAATTCTGCCAACACCCTTTTAAAATTGAACAGCAATAAAAAAAACATATACGGATAATATACTAACAAATTAATTGAATTTAAAAAATATATTTAAAAAAACAAAAATAGTCCGCGCCAGAGTTCGAACCCGAAACCCGAACTCATAATTCATGCAAAAATCGGACGCTCTGCACATCGCGCCACTGTCTGCCTCGAAAAGCAATGGTCCAATTATAGATTTCATTTTAACTAGAGCGTAAGCCAGATGCAATTGTTATCTAGTTGTGATTGTTGTTGTTGTTGTTGCTGATAAGACAAGGCAAATAAAAGAGATTTTAGTTGCTTGATATCTTGGCTGTTTAATATGCGATCGCGATGAAATTTTCAGCAAATATGGATAATACAGGCCTGTTCTGAATTCCGAACGTTTTTAAAAAATAAAAACGAAACGAAAACGAACGTTTTACTAATTGCTGTTCTGAACTCCGAACGAAATTAACTTGTTTTTACTTTTCGAACTCGGTTTCGAAAACGTTTCGATAGCAGTAAGTCATCGACCGAATAAGCTGTCATGAAGGGGAAGAAATTGAACTCAAATAAAAACAAGCTAAGTTAATTTTTCAAAATGCCTTCAGCTATGGAAATTGGTTGCTTGTATTCCAAGCTGATTGACCTGTGAATGTGCTTATTCATATTGACACGAAGCAGATAATCCAATTATGGAGAACCAGAGCTGTCATCAATTCAAAAATAAAAGCATTCAAGCTTCAATTTGTATCTTAAATACTATTAGATTTATTTATTAAAAATATTTCAGGTTGAATATAGCAGATAGAAGGTAAGTTAGACTAAAAGTTTGTTGTCCAATTCTGTTATTCAATTGAAGCAACTCTAGCAGCTTTCGATTGCGATTGAAAGTCGAATTCAGAACAGCTCGGTTTAGTCATTGATGCTCGGTTTTGTTTTTCATGCAATATTTTATAGATGCTTACAAAAAAATTCTTTTAAAATATACTTCAACTATTTAAAGTTAATGTAGTAATGTTAAATGTTTCTAAAAATGTTCAACATTATTAAATTGATCAGTTTATAATTTTGGCAATTTATTTTAATGCTTTAAATGACATTTACATTTAAAACCGATGACTCTAAAGCACACGTTTTAAAAACGACAATTATTGTCGATTTGCGGAATTCAAAACAGCAATCAACTCGTTTTGTGGCAAATCGACTCGTTTTCGGAATTGAGAACAGGCCTGATAATGTTATCTTCGTCTGTGGCTTATTAGGAATGTCTATCTTTAAAATTGTTATTATTATTAACATACAGTCGAACTTCCCTAACTCGAATCACCACTATCCAAAGAAAAGGTTCGAGTTAGGGAGATATTCGAGTTATAGAGTCATTTTCCTAAGATTATATAATTTTACTGCCACTCATTTAGTTCGAGTTACAGAGAAATTCGAGTTAGAGAAGTTCGAGTTAGGGAAGTTCAACTGTATTTCTAATTTGTGGGCGTTTAAGGGGGCTTGGCCAAAATCTAAAACAAACTCGTTGTGCGTGCAATAAAGACGCACCAACATACCAAGATTGAAATCATTAGCTCTTATAGTCTCTGAGATCTAGGCGTCAATACGGACGGACAGACGGACATGGCTATATCGACTCGGCTGTTGATGCTGATCAAGAATATATATACTTTATGGGGTCGGCCACGCCTCCTTCTGCCTGTTACGCACTTTTTTTTTGTGACAAAGTTAATAGACCACAGTACTTTTTTTAAGAACGTGGACTAAAAAAAGTTCGTTACATGTATGCGTGTGATTTCTTGTATTTGTATTAGTGCGTGCACATCCATAAGGTAGTTTTGGGCACCCCTGATGTAGGTATGTCGAGCTTGCCAGCGTCAGACAAAGTGCGGGAGTGGTGCAGGTGATAGGTGCTCAGCAAGCTGAACTGAAGATCGAGGTTCGAGTCACGGTCCTGTCGATGTAATTGATTTTTAATTACTTAATATTTTAAAGATTCGCGCTCGTGCGCAAGAGCTCGTGGGTAGATTCCTGGTTTAGTAGTAGAACACTTACTTTTAATAAATTTTTAAAATTTAAATATAAAATGCAAATTGGTTCAAATCACTTATCATATTATATACAGTCAAATGCAGTATAATGAAGGAATATTTTTAGTGCGATTTAAAAAATTAAAACAAAATAAATTCAGTTTGAAACCAGAGAATCTTACAAACTAATCAAATAAGGCACTTTTCGGCGACCATAAATTATTCGTACAGAGCGCACAACTCAAACTTAATTGCTATAATTGACATAGTGCATATTATTTTTAATATTAAGTGGGACCACCGTTGGCATCTATAATAGCTTTTAAGCGTCTCTGCATGCTTTTGACCAAGTTGAATTGACCAATCGCTATGATTTTGGCCCATTCATCGCTTAGTGCTGTTTTTAACGTCTCTTTTGAAGTAATCTGGTGTGTTCGGATCCTCGTCTCCAGTAAATTCCACACATGCTCAATGAGGTTCAAGTCTGGTGACTAGGATGGGCTCTAAAGCTGTTTGTAATGGTAAATGAGCCATTCCTGAACACTTCACATGTGTGTTTGGGATCATTATCTTGCTGAAAGATAAATGTTTTTGAATCAAGGCCTAATTCAGAGACACTAGCGTGTAAATTTTCAACTAAAATCTTCTTGTACAAGTGATGATTAATTTTTTCATTGATGAAGACCATTCGTCCAGTTCCAGCTGCAGACATACACCCCCAAATCATTACAATTCAGCCACCATGCTTAACTGTAGGAATAATATTATTTTCCTTCATGGCTTCATTGACTTTGCGCCAGACTTTTGAAGGACGGTCATGTCCAAAAATATTGAATTTTGATTCGTCACTAAATATGTCGTTCTCCCAGAAAAAATCAGGACTCCCCAAGTGCATTTTGGCAAGCTCCAGCAAGCAGTTTCAACAGTTGCGAATAGTCTGGCGATAGACTTGTATTTGCATCCCCTCTTGAACATTTTGGCACAATATCATGGAGCTTATTTTTGGATTTTTGACTACAGAAACTACCAAACTGCGTTGTTCTCTTCTCGTCAATTTGCTCGGTTTGATGATGATTTCTGCTCAGATCACCGGTTTCAGTGTACTTTTTAATAATGCCTTTCCCTGTGAAATGCGGCTTATTGACAGCCTATCCAACTGCGCGAAGACTCCGATTATCCAAGTATCGCTAAAGGATAAGCTTGCGGATTTCGGAAGAATCATCCTGACCTCGTTCCATTTTTTCTAATTTTATCGCAATTGAAAGCAAATCTAAGTCAAATTTCTTAAATTTTCAGAGAAATTCACTTACTTTTACATATGGGCTGTTCTGGAAATTTTTAAACCAAGGGCAAAAACTTAATTTTGTCAAAAAAATTCATGTTTTTTAATAATAGTAGTTTTTTGGTTTATTAGAATACATTTTTGGGCTTCAAATTACAAAATCAAAAAGGTTTTACGGTGGTTTGGTTTTTCATGGCCGAGCCTTATCAATTAATTCCTCTTTTTGTGAGTGTAAAAAGTGTAACGTCCGCAACGTAACGTCCGCAACTGACAAAAACTAAGATTTTTAGTTAACGAGACTACTTATCTGTATTTTTGATGCTGGATTGATATGGTCATATATTCCAGTTAATTTGTTGTATTTAAATATTCTTTGTTTATAATGAAAAATTCGCTAATATACGCGCAAATGCACATTAACCACAAATTGACTTCCATTTTATGTAACGTCCTCAACCAAACTTTCAGCAAGCCTAATTTGTTTCCAAAAATAGTTAGGCTTTTATCTTAAAATAGGTTTGATAGTACTCTCAATGAAATTCATTTTCCAGAAAATTTCATTATGATTCACCCATCTGAACGCGAGCTGCAACAGTTTAAACATAAAAATTTCCGTACAAATGTAACGTCCGCAACCCAGGAATAGCCCACATGTCAACGAATGTGAGTGTCGGAAAAGCGTGAACTTACAGTGTACGAATAATTGTTGGGCGTCTTTTCGGTTTATTTTTTGAAATTGATGCTGCACTCCTTGTGCAGTTATTTTCTTATGAATAGTATTAAAAAATTATTGTTTTTCTCATATTTAACAAAAAAAATTTCAATTTTATGTAAACACGACCTACAATAGCCATTAAATAACTAAACATTAAGTGTACGAATAAATGTTGGTCTGACTGTATGTATGTATCTGTCACGAAAACGATAGGTTGATATTTAAGTATAAGTATATGGATTACATGTTCATCAAATCTTCTGCGTGCCGGGGACTAGGCCCAGGGTATATTGCTGTCGAGTGCATTCGACTGATCCGCTTGTTTTTAATACCTCAGTAAAAGAATTATATGTTTTGCTCATTTTCGAGTTTTAGGTAAAGAGACTATTATTTCTGAGACTACAGTTTATTTTAGTAATATTTTGTTATGTGTAAACAACTATGATTTTCCCATTATCTGCATATTCGGTTTACCGTTAGCTCGTGGAACTGGCATTTTAGAGCATGAACAAGGATTGATCCTTGGGATGCTTGAAAGCCTGCTAAGAGACTCAATCGTCATAAAAATACACTAAGTAATTTCCTTAAAAATCAACCGATTTGCAAGCCATGGATTCAATGAGCAGTGGACAGATTTAGGCTCAATTGGAACTTAATGTAACAAAGAAAGAAAGTAGAATTATTAAAATAATCTATAGAAATCAAAATCCTTAACATACTCTTTGGTTCCTAAACTTAAGCCTAAGCTCGCACACAAAAACCAATTCTTTGAAAAGAAATTGCATAATATTATTTTCAGTGACGAAAAAAAGTTTTATCTGGGAGGTCCTGATAGTTGTGAGAAATATAGGCGAGATATGCGACTGGATCGATCTAGCTGTTAAAAGCTTTGTCAAGGTGGTTGATCGTTTAAGGTATAGGCTGTGTTTTGGTATGTGAAAAAGACTCCAATGTGTTTTGTATTGATCAGAGAGAATGTCGAAATGTATGAGAAGTAATTGGACGACGAGTTGGCGGAGTTTGGTTGTCAGTTTTTCTACGATGGGTGGACCTTTCAGCAGGATATTGCGACAATACCCTGTGAAAAGCTGATTTCCAAGAATTACAATGAATAATTATACCAGTGAAAGTAAAGTGATCAGCAATGGGTCCGGACCGCAATCCAATTGAGGATCTGTAGAATAAACATTCGGCTATAGGGTTTGAAAATTGCAGGAAGTTTAAGACAGCAAAAGAGCTAAAATTGGCAATAGAACAAGAGTTGGCAAAAATTCACCCATCACATTTAAAATCATTGGTTAAAGCCATTCCATTTCGTCAAAGTTCAGTTGTAATGGATAATGTAACGTTACATAAAATTCTTTTACTGACATAACTTATAAGTGAAACTTAATATTATTCGTCACAAAATTGAATATCAGAAATTTTGGGGCATGAAAATGATTTCGTCACTAGACTTATACCTCGTGAAGTTTTTTTTTTATAAGATATCAGAAATTTTGGAATAAGATAACAGAAATTTGACATTACAACTATGTCAGAAGGTATTTAAAGTTTGTAGAAATATACGCCAGTACCATGGCCAAGATAGTAATGAGAATAAAAACACATTAAGTCAAAGTGCGTTGCAGAAAATCGCCCTAAGCCCGCATTCTTACAAACAAAATGAAGAATATGAATATTTTTTTGTTTTCATTATCAGAGAAAGCAAGATTATTTTAACAAACACGATTGCCTGCGCAAAAGCTAACAACCCTCGTAAAATCTATCAGCTACGACCATTTCGAATTCTAAGTAAAACGTATATATTCAGTTAACAATTAATATCTTCCAAACCCACCCGCCAAAATTTTTGTGAAAATGAAAAAACGCTAAATTTTTCAAACGACAATTTTAAAAAAAATCGTTAGGGGCGTTTTCTCAAAAATCGTCAAATTATGATAAAAATACCCAATTGCATCTGTAGCTGTTTACCTATGTTTTTAAAAAAACTTTGAAGGTATGCCTAAGAACCGTTTACCTTTCACATTTTGAACGATATGTGGTACATATCTGTAGCTTCTATCGTTTGGATACTGTGGGGGTTTCAATTTCAAACGGTTTTAGCGATTTCCCGCTAGTTTCTAGATTTTTGATCGGGATTAAGTCCTCATTCAAACTTTAAGCTATATCAACGATTTGATACAAACAGACAAACTGACTTTTCGTCTCATTTTCGGAAGGCCACTAAAAATTTCCAAATGAATTATCTTTTCAACCAGTGGTCGGATTTCGATGATCAATGTGTCATTCGACGTGAAAAAGAAAAAGATTAAAAAATTGCATCAAAAGGCTTCAATGGCCATTTTCTGCAATCATTTAAATTTTGCCACTCCCACTTACACCTGTTTATCTCACGAACCAGGTGAGTTTACAAAAATCTTAGTATGTCCATTTGTTAGTTAAATTTATACCTTTCGATCTGTATATAATTGACCTGATCGGGCAGTCATAGCAAATTTTCCATTCTTCCTGTATATGTTGCTAGTCGCCTTTCGCACGCTTCGTGCTGCTTTCGTCACTAGCGCGGTCTGCCGTCCGCTGTGAATAACTTCTTTTTCAATTTACAGTGCGGCGGATGACTTCAATAATGGCGTGGTGTTGACACGACGTCCCTTGCGTCCCAATGAGCTGTTCCAGGTGCGACTCGAGCGTGTGGTTACCAAGTGGGCGGGCTCCGTGGAAATGGGCGTGACCACGCACACAGCCGACGAGCTGGACTTTCCATTTACCATGACAAATGTGCGGTAAGTGAATCACAAGCTTTACTTTTATTTAATTCAATCGGTAATTATCAATTGTAATTTGTGACAGCTCCGGCACCTGGATGATGACTGGCAATGGTGTCATGCAGAATGGCGTCACTGTGATCGAGCAATATGGCCAGAATCTGGATCGTTTGCAGGTCGGAGATCGTGTGGGCGTGGTCCGCAAAGATGATGGCACTCTGCACTTTTGGGTGAACGGTGTGGACCAGGGACCAGCCGCCACAAATGTCCCGGAGCGTGTCTATGGCGTCATCGATCTCTATGGCCAGGCGGCGCAGGCGAGCATCATTGACACCTCGGAATGCGGCAGTCCGGACACGGGCAACTCCACCATTTCGAATACCACGCTATACAGCGAGGTTCCACTCCGATTCCATACCATACATGGTGCCAATGCGGGCATATCCAACAGTGGATTGACTGCATCACGTCCCAATTCTTTGGCCGAGTTTAACGATGCCATTGTGTTCAGTAATCGACCCCTGCGAAATCGCGAACTCTTCGAGGTCGAACTGGAGACAATGGTGCGTCATTGGTCCGGGAATATTGAGATTGGTGTGACGGGCACACGTCCAGAGGACATACAGTTGGCGCCCAATGCCACGGATTTGGAGGCGAACGATACCATCATTCTGTGTGGTCCCATGATCTTTCACAACCGCAAAACCATACGCACCAATGTTCTCATCGACTTGGACACGCTTGGAACGGGCACACGCGTTGGCGTCATGCGCAACGGCGACTATATACACTTCTTTGTGGATGGCATGGATCAGGGACCGGCTGGGGAATGCCATGCTCCCAATATTTGGGCCATCATTGATCTCTACGGGCAGTGCGCCCAGGTTAGTCTCACCCAGACCCAGTTGGACATACGTGCTCCGTATGCGACCAGCGAGAATTCCCAGAGCTGCCAGGCCACATCCGTTATCCAGCATCCGGCCCTGGAGACGAAACATCGCTGGACTTGCGTCTCGGGTAGCGTTAGTCTGACCAAGGACTGGACAGAGGCGTCTCGCTTCACTGGCTCCACGGCAGCGCTTTCGCACTGTCTGGTCTTCTCCGAGCATCCACTGAGCGTCGGCTCGCCCTTTGAAATCAAGCTGACCTCCATCAATCCCATGTTTGCCGGTAAGTTTCATGCTTTTTTTTTAGGTTGTAATTATTTTTAACTCATAACTAGTGACTGAAAATAACTGTTAGTGATCAAAAATTCAACTAAAAAAATCACATATAAGGACTAATGCGACTTTTGTTAAAAATACATCAAACTGTTTGTAAAAACAGTATCTCTGAAAACAGCCAATAAACTTATATTTGGGACTTTAAGAAATAAAAATTACAAATTATTAAAATTGAGTTTTATTATATCCATCAAAAATAATTGTTAAAAATAATAATTTGTCTGTTAAAGCCGTAGATTGCAAGATGTTAACCTAATTTACTTATGTTGAAAGTTTGAAATGTTTATCTTTAGTATTAACAAAGATATTTCAAAAAGACTTATTAAAAATTTTAAATTATAAATGTCTTCAAAGACTTCAATTCAAAAATAATAGTTATTTCAGACTTTTTATATTTTTCCTCACAAGTAAAAGTCTTTCGAGTCTTTTATTTTCTCCAATCCTAGCAACAAATGTTGGGCTAATCATTTTCTTTTTCGCTTTAGATTCCCCAGAGTTTTTAATTTTAGTTTATTTTATGATTTAAAAATATACATATATAATTTTTAAATAATAATATTTTTAAATTAATTGTATTGTCGGCTACGTTTAGCCTGACAATAAATAAATACATAAAATCGAAAATAAAATTCTTTAAAGATTTTGAATAACTCTCATAAAAAACTGAAAAAATAAAAATCACTATTAATTATTATTTAAAACTTATTCAACAAAAAATTCAAATTTAACTATTATTTTTGATGAATATAATAAAATTTAATTTTAATAAATACTAGTAATTTTTATTTCTTTAGTGAAAAATAATTATAAGTTATGATTTGTAAAGTACAAGTCTGTAAGTAATTATTAAAAGTAATTTTTATTTTTATAACAGTTTCGGTCCCTGCTCATAACTCGTTTCTTTAATTGATTCCCATTGCAGGCTGTCTCAGCATCGGCGTCACCGATCTCAATTTGGCGGACGAAAGTGTGAGGAAGAAGCTGCCCACCAGCCTGAAGCGAATCCCTGCCAATGTCTGGTACGTGAGTGGCAATGAGGTGCGCTACAATTCCAGCTGCATTCAGAGATCCCTGGCATCCCTGGAATGGCTGCGCGTGGACGATCGCATCACGTTGGAGCGTGTGGAGAACTCGTTGAATATTCTGTTGAACTCGGAGAATGTCAACATTCAGTTCCACAATATACCCAACGATGTGTATGTCGTGGCCGAGTTGCTGGGCTCCACAATGGCCGTGCAGGTTATTTCGACACAGGGCCCAGCATCTCCTCTGCGTCCTTGCAGTCTGCGCCTGCAGGATTCCATGGACTTTGGCATGGATCCGCTAAACAAACAGGACAGCTCCATGTTGGAATCAATTGATTCAGAGGCGCAAAACTATGAATTTGTTGATGTTTCCAATAAACACGTGCGTCTTGGCGAAGATCGACGCAGTGCAACCAGGAGCAAGTCGTTTAACCAGGCCATAGTCTGCCTAAACAAGCCACTGTGCAAGGGCGAGAGCATCAGCATCAAAGTGGATGCAATCAACAACAAATGGAAGGGCACATTGAGCTTGGGCGTCTTGGCCACGTGTCCACAGGCCATGTCCATTCCCATATCGTTGCTCAACTGCAAGCGCAGCTGCTGGCTGGCCACACATGACTACATCAACATCAATGGTCAGGTGATGGCGTCCAAGTATGGAGAAGCGCTTGACAACATCCAGGTGGGCACTGTAATCACCATGACGCTGACACACGCCGGCATGTTGAGTAAGTGAATCATCTGCAATCATGTTCATTCACTGTTCACAACTGTACATCAGAGATTGACAATTTCTCGTAAAATTTTAACTTTTACCGCCAAGTCTGGCCTATTTCCCGCTAGTTCTAGCTTTTTTCAGAACTGAATATAGCTTTTTCCTGCTAAACCTAATTTCACCACATCTAGCCTTTTTTATTGTGAAATCCCCACTAATCTAGCTTTTTCCTTTTTTATTGTTAAATCTTTCCTTTTCCGCCATATACTGGTCTATTTCCCGCTAATTTTAGCTTTCTCCGAACTAAATCTAGCTTTTTCCTGTTAAACCTGGCACAATTCCACCAAATCTAGCCCTTTTTTATCGTTAAATTTTAGTTTTTACCGCCAAATCTGGCCTATTCCCCGCTAATTCTAGCAGTTTTCAAACTAAATGAAGCTTTTTTCTGCTAAACCTGGTATAATTCCATCAAATCTATCTTTTCCGACTAGTTTATTATCTAATAACTATCACCTTTGCAGTCATCATGGTTGGCTCTACAAATCTGGAGGATTTGGCCAGTAGTCTGCCTGGTCATGTGTATCCCATTTTCGATGTGTATGGAAAGTGCGAGAAAATCACTTTGTTGACGGGCAGCGATGCAACGCGGAATGCCAATGGCACGCCCATTTTGGAGGCACCCGAGGCATTGGAGCTGGACAATATGCCGCAGCAATGCGAGAAGGCGCATCTGGAGATGCACGAGAAGGAGAAGGATACTGAGCAATTGAGCGATTGTGCCAGAGAGCTGCCCACAGGCGCCTCAACATCCGCAACCGGTAATCTCATGTAAGTAAATTTAATGATTGCCTTTGAGAACTGTTCCTTTATGGCAACTCCTTTCCAACAGGACACGTTCGGTTATGGAGAGTGTTTCGGAGAATCTGCTGCTTAACATTTCCATAAAGAATCGCACACTGGAACAACAGCGCAATGAACTGGGAGGTTCCTCATCCACTTGGTGAGTAATCAACAACTTTTAGACGAACTGCTAATCCTTTTGTTTCCATTTCAGCTGCTTGCGTGAATCTCTGCAGCTGCAGCACAACACAAATCTGAATATACAGCGTAGTCAGAGCACGCAGAGATTCCAGAATTCGTTGAATACTTCAACGGGTGGAGGAGCTAGCGGTTCCAATGCCGCGACACAGATGCACGGATCGAGCGGCGTCTACGACACAAATAAGGAGTATGATGAGCAGCCGCTGTGCTCCAATGTGGTTGCCTCAACTATGGTAGCCTCACACGAGTCGGAGCACAGCGAGAACAATGTGGAGGCGGTGGTGGAGGTCACCAGTGAGAGGGAACGTGAGAGGGACCGCGAAAGGGAATTGTCAAGCGAATCCGGCGATAATGTGCTGGAGGATGATGAAATCGACTATATGAATCATTTGTTGTTGCTGCAACAGCTGCAACAGAATGAATACACACGCATGCAACATCATTTGATGCCGGATCAAATGTCGCTGCTGAATCTGGATCTCTCCTCGCTCAACTCGGTGGAATCGGACACCAATTCCAGCAGCAATGCACGCGAATCGCTGCGATCAGCGGCCGCTGCATCCGGAGTGTTGGAGCAAAACGATTGCGAGTATCTGAAGCAGGTGAAACGCTTCTGTGCATCCCTGGTACTCCCGCAGGCCTTCTTTGATGGGCGACTGGAGCCTATTTGCTTCTGCTCCAAGTGCAGCGGCAACAGCAACGGGAACGGCGACAAACTGGAGGGCTGGGTGTACTTTAAGCTCAACCAGCAGACGGTGAATGCGCTGAGCGCTTCGACTTCATCCGCCGCCGGCTCTTTAGCGGCACAAGTGCACTTGGATCTCAACGGCGACTGGCTGCCATTTTATTATATGACGCGTGTGGATAAAATACGCGCCATTTTGGATCGTGGTCAACCGCTGCCGTTGGAAATGGACGAGGATGCAGTCGCAGCTACGCACAAAGATGAGCCCGGCACCCGTCTGGAGCTTTATTACTCTCCCAATGCAACGGTCATTGAGCCGGTGCTGCCCCAGCATCATTATGTCTCCGAGCTGGGCGTTCATAGGATTTCCACCTCGTTTGAGGTCTACGTGCGACGTCAGTCCATCTCGGGCGTCACCACGGGCAAAACTTGTGGCGATGCGAAGCGTCGCAGCATGCACACAACCGATCATGAAGCTACCAATGATGGAGGTTCGGGTAGCGCCTCTAGCGGTGCTGGCACCTTGAACGAATCTCTTCATCTGCTCAACGATCTGTGCTGGTTCACCAAAGAGGCTGGCGCCTGCATCATAAATGCGTTAATTATAAAATTGGATCGTATTGAGGAGCCCTCTAAGCGAATCCTAAATATAGATAAATATTCTAAAAACCAGATAAAGATTTACACACTAGTCACCAGCTTGCAGCCGAATTTTCCATTTATCTCGAAAATATAAAAATACGCTTGCCACGCATTCGCACCTCTTCCCATACCCCCTTTATAAGACAAGACATGTTTTGTATTGAAACTCCAAATATAATCTCATTGTTTTGCATAGTGTCAAATGAAGAAACATCTTTTATTTAATTATTAATCTTAAATTTTATTTCAGATCAACTGCAATTTTGGACTTATACGAATTCCGAACCTTTTTTAAGGAATTTTAGAAAAGAAGACAAAAAAAAACAAAAATGAAATTTTAGGAATCAAAAATTTGGGAATTATAAATTAGAAATTTCAACTAAGAAAAATTTTCAGAGTACAAAAATTAGAAAAAACAAATTATAAAAATAAAAATGGGAAACGTATTATTGGTTTTTATGTATTTGGTTAAATTCTTTCGAATAGTTATGTACTATATGCAATATTCATTATTCAAATAGCTCTGTGTCAGAATGATAGGTTGTTTTTGTTGAGGAAAAATGAAAAATGACTAGGTAGAGTGAAAAGTAACCTTCTTGACCAGGAAAATGCAATCGCAAAAAAACAGTTAATGGTGCCTTCTAGTCCAATCATATTTAGGCAGACATCTTTTCAGTTTTGGGAACAAACAGTCTGAAAGAGCCAAATTGGACGAATAAGGAGAACCAATTGGAGCCCTAAAACGTTGATTTTCCGAAATGGCTCGCGTTTGTGTTCTTGCTCCAAAGTCAGCAAACGCTGCATATGAAAATCTCGCCAAAAAAAATGGCGTGTGCACACTATACTTATCCTTGCGACATCTTCTATACCATTTCTTCCAATACCATTTCATGTATATTTTTGATATTTTACTGTCAAAGCCCATCGGAGGGGCTGCCGATGAGGACTTTATCGCTAGTTGAGTTTTGGGTACCACGAAACTTACAAAACCAATATTTTACGGGGTAATCTAAAGGAGCACTACCCCTATTATTTTCCCGGTCAAGGGAAATATGTACAAAAAAACAACCCAATAAAAACACCAACAAACCCAACGCATTAAAAATTTTTTAAAAAAAAAAAAAAATAAAAAAAAAAAACAATTAAAAAAACCCCTAATTTTATTTAGTTTAGATTTTATAACCCAACTTTGCGGTTGAAATAAGCTGTGAGCTACTGTACATATTTATATGTACTTACATATTTATATGTACTTCCATGTAGACCCTATTGATTTTGAAATAAATGGCTCGCGCCCCTGACCGAATAAATATCACATGCGCTGGCAATCGAAGTCCTGATTTTGAAATAAATGGCTTGTCGTCTTTTTGCTAATAGGGAAATGCCGAAATCGAATATATTTTATTAAAAATCGTTTTTTTGTTTTCCTAATTTTTCTCTTCCCAATTTTGGATTCCCAATAACTGTAATCCTTATTTCGGAGTTGTAATTTTAGATTCCTATTCGATTTCTAGTTATGGATTTCTAATTTTTTTCAGAATTTTCGTATTCTGAGTAATATGTTTCGACATTCGAATGTAGAATTGCATTTTTCAATTCCAACTAATAAAATCTTTTATAAATAACAACAAACAGTTAATTCAAATGTTCTTTAATTAAAAAAAGATAATTCATTTTTAGAAAATTCATTCATTGATTAAATATTTGTTCATTTTTGTGGCTCTTTAGTTCCCGAGTTGATCTGCGTAATATCTCTGACTTTGTTTCGAATCGCATCGATTTTTTGGCTTATGCTCGACACTAGATCATCGGTTGATTGAATTGTACCTTCCTGATGAGTTTCCTTTTCAGTGAGAGCAGACAGTTTAGCTTGCAGCTCAATTATCTTTGCCTCGAGTTGCATTATCTGTTCGTTCTTGATTTGGATTGTAAGTTGACTCTCCTTAAGATCCTCTTTAGCTTGATCTCCGGATTGCATCACGGTTCTTAATACGGAATAACAATACGCACCGCATTGTGAGTCCAAATTCGAGGATTTGTCCGGAAACTGTACGATGTATTCTAAATGAAATACCAGTTTAAGGTAAAACACCTTTAAAGACTTACCGGGGCAACTGTTGTTGTGGCTGCTGCCCAAAATACCTGCAGGCCAAGCAAAAGAATCACCAATGCTTTCATAACTATAGATTTCCAAATTGTTCACACTTTTAAACTATTTAAATAGATTTATATTGCTGCGCTACGTGTCGTAGGAAAAACCCAACTGAAAATCAAACGCAATGCTTCTAGAATTTATACTCTGGAAATACGCCGTGAGATGATATACATATACATATATATACAAAAAAAAAAAAAAATAAAAAAAAATAAAAAAAAAAAAAAAAAAAAAAAAAAAAAAAAAAAAAAAAAAAAAAAAAAAAAAAAAAAAAAAAAAAAAAAAAAAAAAAAAAAAAAAAAAAAAAAAAAAAAAAAACAAAAAAAAAAAAAAAAAAAAAAAAACAAAAAAAAAAAAAAAAAAAAAAAAAAAAAAAAAAAAAAAAAAAAAAAAAAAAAAAAAAAAAAAAAAAAAAACAAAACCCCCCTACTTATATACTAAATACACATAAATCGTTTAATTTTATGGTCAAATCTTGGAATCTGTTTGTTATTGTTTAAATACCCTGTACTCCAATCGATAGAGGTATATGGAATTTTTAAATTAGTTTATTAAATAAGAACACCTTGCATTGCTTTTTTGGAATCATCATTATGGTTTTATTTGATTATTTAAATTCCAATCATTTAGTGTCGCTTTGTTATTATTCAACTATACGCAAAAATGGTCGATTAGAAATGGTTTTTGTTTTTTTTTATATTATTTTTAAATTGTTGCATTTATGCAGCTTGTTGTTGTCTGCCTTCTTCCAGTGTCAAATGCCGCCCTTCGTCTGCTGCACTCAATCAAATCGTTTGATTTATACGCCTTCACAATTATTTTATATGTTTACAGTTTGCCAGTTCGCTGATCCGGATGCATTGAAAAAGCAAAAGTGCATATACAATTTGTTGTTTCTTGTTTTTTCTTCTTTTTGTATACGTTAAGTTAATTTTGTTGTTTGTTTCTATTTGTTGTAGTTCTTGTTGTTGTTTATCGTTAGCCAATACCATATATATATAATTATATATATATTTAAATATATCCATTACCGCCGACGATGAATCGGGGCACAAAGCTTACTCCACATCCATGGCAGGATCGTTAGTGGACTGCGCATTGTTGTCCACATCCATCTTGTCACCGGCTGCACTCGGCTCGCCTCCATTCTGCTCCGCATTTGGTGCATCCTTGGGTGGTGACGTTGATGTTTTCGCGGCTGGCTTCGGTTTCGCACGTGTGATCACCGAATTGACGCAGGCATTTAAGGTGTTCATCTCGTGGCGCACGCTTGACATCTGAACTGGACTGTCGGAGGTGCGAGGCGCTTGCGTAAACTTGGACAAGTTGGTATCCAACCATTTTTGCGCCTTATCCGCAGTTTCGGAAATGTTAATAAACTCGGTTTCCGTCAAATGATCGTACTTGGCCACACCCTTGCGGAACTCGGCCACAGCCTGGCGGGCAAAAGCAATGCTATTCTTCAACTCATCAAATGCAGCCGGACACTGCTCGTAATCCTGAGAACGATGCTTAATGGGATCCGTTTGCTGCTGCAACGTCGTTAGTCGACTGGTGTAAGTCTCACGCTCGCAATCTTCGCCATCCTCATACAGCCAATTCTCGAGATCATTCAGCTGCGACACAATCGCCTCGCGCTCCGCCTCAACCACATAGCGTTCAAGTGCACCTCCCTGTAAATGATAAGGAATTTTGATTATTTCTTTCAATATTAATTCAGATATTATTTGTATCTTACCTGCAACTTGTTGCGCATATCATAAACAAACTCTTCCAGGGCATTCTTGGCATCAATGCGTTCGGTCTCCTTCTGATCGTTGGCAATCATCTTGGCCTCCTCCTGTGCCAAGTTGCCCATTTCGCTTGGATTGAAGCCATGGGTGGAGATTTCCATGGGCAGTTCAACAGCCTTGATGGTCTTCTTCTTTGCCTTATCAGTGCCCTGCATTTAACAACGAAATGAAAAGAATGAAAATTGAATGTGATTCGGTAAAAATGTGTCCAATTCTTTGTAGCCAATAGAAAGAGGAAATATAGCTCGAAGCGGGAAACAACAAACAAAGCGAAGAGGAAAAACAGCTCAAGCAACAGCCTACAATATGAGCAAGAGATTTCGTGATTGTGTCTGAAGTATGTGAATACATATTTCTATTAGCATTCATTGGATTATAGGCGCATTGTAAATCGTATTTGTATTTTTATGTTTCTATTTAAGGAAATCATCAAATATGGGCCGTTCTTTCAATGTACATATTAAGTTTATTTAACATATAGTAACAAATTTGACATTAATTTCTATACATTTTAAGTCAAATTTTCTTTTAATTAGTTATCAAATACCTTATTTACACATTGAAGAAATGGGCCAAAATCATTTAAAAAATGTAATTAAGCATTTTAGGCAAATTGTGTAAGCAATTTTATGTGACAATAGTTTTAGATTTGTTTCAGTTTCTTTTGTTTATTGTAGGAGCACACAGGGTAGGCGGCTTATGAGCGGTCTTCATCATTCGTTTTATCATTATCGGTTGTTGGGTGTGGGAAAAAGAAAGCGCAATCAATTTGGGCTTAGTTTAATTGTAATTTTAAATTTTGTTCTTAAACGACATTTCCAATTTCATGACATTTCTCATTATTTGGATAGAATTTGAATTAAAATTATAATTGCATTAATGATTTTAATAATTTTGTTTATGTTTTGTTTGTTTGTTTGTATTTGAAAACGTACCGAACCAAACCAGCCCTTGACCCGCTGTGCCCACCCTTGTCCGCCAGGTGATGTGGCTGTTGATGTATTATTATCATCCTCATTCTCACAATATGCCTAAGAGAGAGCAAAACGCGAGCGCACAATATCCAATATTTGGGATAGTTGTATGTATATATAATCGTATGTGACACATATAAGTATGTATATCAAAAGTACGATATTCATATAATGTATATTTAATAATAACAATAACAACAACAAGAGCAAGAACAACAGCAACTACAACAACACTAGATCGAGAATGAAACCAAATGGAGCAATTCAAAATAAAAAACTTTGGTAATTGAAATCAAATGGAAAAATAAGACTATAATATAATGAGTAATACCCATAAATGCAATTTAATAAAATCATTTGTTAATAACTTTATATTGGCAAAGCAACAAACATGAATTAATGTCCCTTTAATCCTCATGGGAAGAGTTATAATTATTGCATGTCTGTCTGTTGAGTCATTATCTAATTTTTGAATGGTTGGCTTACAGTAAGAAAGGTATATTTTTTAAATGTTTTTTATAATGATATCGTGCTGCTCTATAATGAAATCAATCAGACAGATATTTATAAAAAAAAGTGTTCATAGTTTCAAATCCCCGTGAAATCGTTTCTCGTAGAGAAGTAGAGCTGATCTATTATTATTATTAATTTAATTTAAAATTTATTCCAACTACTCTATATCAATTTAGTGTAAGTAAAGAAATTCAGTCGAACTTCTCTAACTCGAACGAAATCGAGTGGCAATAGCGTTTTCTGAGCAAATTTCATGCAATTCTGCTTCCGTAACTCGAATTTCTCCATAACTCAAATAAAAATAGTGGCACTTGCTTCTGTAAGTCGAATTTTTCGGGGAAATCCCCAATAAATTTCGTTTTATTTTTGTTTTTTTAGAAAACGCCTTACAAACGGGACTGTTGATTTGCCAACCAGCAACTTTACAAGTGATGATCACTAACTAGAAGCCCCTTTTTTTTTCTTAGAAAATTATATAAAAAAAATAATTATCAGACCCTTATTTCCGATTTTTTAAGATCTGTTTAGCTTGAAGATTAAGAGAAAATTTAAAAGTTGAAGTAAGAGTAAAAGTAATTCGAAGCGTATGCATTTTTGTACGTGATTTCTGATTTTTGTAGTTTTGTTTAACTTTAACGATAAGAAATTTAATAATTTGAATGTATGAGTTTGAAGTCATTATTGTCTGATTTTTTTTTAAGTAAGCTTGAAAGCCTACAAGATAAGAACAAACAAAACAAAAAAAAAGTTCACAATTTAACATGAATTTATTTTTAGTTTCTTTTAAAGAAATAAAACAAAAATCCCCTAACTCGAAGTCTTCATAGCTCGAACTTTTTTCTTGGATAATGGAGATTCGAGTTAGGGAAGTTCGACTGTACATTTGGGAAAATAAAAGTTTTAAAGAACTGATTCTAGAATGCTCTTTATATATGACTTCATTCATTTAAAGAAATTCTATGTAAGCAATTTAGACATGGTTTCATTCTCACTCTATAAATCAAAACGAAAAGGAGAACTTAGGAGAAAGCAAATAAGAAAGTTAGATAAGCAAATGATTGGATGATATTGGAGTGGTTAGAAGAAGAAACGCTTGAAAGGATTAGAAAACTACGAAAGGAGAGCAGCACCTGGGTAACAGCAGACTGATGGTGATGGTACTAACGATGATGATAATTTTGCGAATGATTTATGCTAAGTTAAACTCACCTCCTGCTGAGCATCCGCTTGCTCGCCAGAGTTGCCAGCCGGCTGCTCACCGGTGGCCTTCTCATCGGCAGCAGCTTGCTCTCCAGCAGCGGCGGCTGCGGTAGCCTCTTCCAGTTCCTTGCGATCGACAAGTGTGGCCGATGAAATCAGAACGATGCCGTTTTGATTGATTCGAACTTTGAGTTTAACCTCCTGGCATTCGCCGCGTTCCGTTGGCTTGATGTCCTTGATCTTCCAAACGCCAATGGTTTGATCCGGATACGGCACTGGTTGCCCATACACAATGGATGCATTGAATGGACTCTTGCGAGCAATGGTCACCAAACGGCTAAATGGCGCTGCATGGAATTGTGGGAAAATTTCAACTTCAGCATTCGTTGATGAGCCCTCGGCATCCCAAAGTACTTTGACCGCATAGTTCTGTATATCAGTCACTCCAAATTCACGGACACGCACCGCCGGCGACATAATGGCGCACTGTAGAGCCGCGCCACGTGATACAGCCTCATCCTGGTTAAGTGTGGTGCTGGCCGGCTTATTAAACACCTGCATGAGGGATGACAACACAGAGATTAGAGTGGAATTTATGATATGATAGATAATAGTACTGACCTGCTCTATGAGCGTCTTGACGGATGGTATGCGAGTGCTGCCGCCCACAATTTCGACAGAGTGGATATCGTCTAGGGATAACTTTGATTCAGCCAGTAGCTTCCTAAAGGTTTTCTCCACCCGCTCGAGAACAGGGGCACAAAGCTCTTCCATTTGGGAACGTTGCATCGAGGAGCTAACATCGACATCATCCAAGAAGCATTCGATGTTTAGTGGCAGTTTGGTGCTGTTGGCGGACATCTGTTTCTTGAGCTTCTCAATTTCGGCCAGCAGACGGACGTTGGCGCGTGCATTGGTTTTGGCATTAATCTTGTAGCGTTCCAGAAACTCCTTGCTAAAGTATTCAGCCAATGCCAGATCAAAGTCACGCCCCCCAATCTGATCCCAGCTGCTGGCGAGCATCTTCAGCTTGCCCTTGGTGAAGACACAGGCGCTGACCTGCAGCGCCGAGTGGCCAAAATCAACAAAGATGACATTGCGTGGCTTATCCTCAAACAGATCGTTCTTATAGAAACCATATGACAGCGCCGTTGCCGTTGTCTCGTTCATCAGGCGCAGCACATTGAGGCCAGCGATTTGGGCGGCATCGAGGAGCGCACGCCGCTCGGCATTGGTAAAGAAAACGGGGCAGGCGATGACACAGTCATTCACCTGCGTTTGCATGGCCGCCGCCGAGGTCTCCTTCAATTTGGTGAACAGCATGGCAGTCAGTTGCTCCGGCGAGAAATGCTGATCCTCATTCAAATAGTTGACTTTGATGCCAATGCTGCCATCGCTGCGCGCCTCCACGCGCGCTGGAATGCTCTTGAGTTCGTGCTGTACATGTGGATCGTTGAATTTGCGGCCAAGCAAGCGCTTAAAGCCGCCAACTGTGTTTTTCATGTTTGTCACCTGTTGGTTTTTGGCGGCAACGCCAATGATGCGCTTCTTGCCATCAAAGGCCACCCAAGAGCTGTCAAGCGCAGGAGGAGAAAAATAAACACATTTAATTATTAACAGTGAGACGACATTGTAATGAAAGCTACCCGCTGTATGTTGAAGCACAGGGTATAACAAGTCAAAAACAACGAGTCAAATATGGCTAAAAGTGTAGCTACAACAAACTGAATAAATCGGGCACACACACACACATATGAAACACATGGTGTGCGTGTGTGTATGTATGCGATCGTGTGTTTTGCCGGCTTCGATTTTATATTCGTAAACTTATTGGAGAACGCCCTCTCTCTCTCGCTCTCTCCGCAACAGCTGCTGCTGCGGGGCGCTCTCTTCTCTGATGCTGCTCTGCTCTGAGTGACCGCATGACGCATGCGATGATTTGCTTGTGAATATGTTTGTTTGTGTGTGCCCCCACTGGCCAAAATTAAAGAAAAAATCAAAAATAAAAAACAAGAGTCATATTTGCAAATGTGGAAATTGCGCCCACGCAGTCTAAGAACATTTATAAATTAAGAATATTGGTCCAAAAATTGGTACGAAGCCTCATTTATATGGAACAACCAGTGCGATATTTCAAAGTTGCCTGCCGATTAATTTGCAATGCTTTTTATGGAGCGCAAGCAGAGCCAAATTTAGGCCTAAGCAATCAGCGCACAAATGCATTCGCACACATGCATATAACATACTTTATGTACAATAATAAATGTAACGTTTTCTCTTTATAAGCGTTACCAGTGACAACAACAATGGAAATTTCTAGGCGCGCATACAAGCAAACAAACCCAGGCACACACACACGCTTATATACCCCCATACACACGCACAGAAACAGTTGGGCATGACTTACATTTGTACATAACCTCAAAAACAGACGAAGGGAGCAACCAACGATTATGCACAACGAATTTAGAGGCTTCTGCTAACAAAATACCATACTAATCATAATCATGTGCCGCATTTTGTGGTACTTACGGTGTCGCACGCAGACTGTAGTCATTGGCCAGGGTCTCGATGCCACCGGACCTGGCCGCCGCAACATAGCAGCCCTCGTTTCCAAAATCGATGCCAATCACAGACATTTTCTTCTCTTTCTAGTTTCGATTGCCGACTGGTTTGATTGATTTAGTTGAACTAATTATTTGGTTAGACTTTGTTGCCTAGTTTGGTTGTTGTTGTTGTTGATTTTTATAAGGGGCGGCTTCTTTGTTATTTCAGCAACTGTAAGAAAAAATACGATATGTTAGTTTAAGAATCACTAAAACGCACACTCGAACTCGTCAAGTCTATTTGCATTGACAAATGATTCGAGAATCTCCTTGATTTGAACATTTTTCACATTAATTATGGATTTGTTGCCTCATGAATGGAAAACTGTCCAAATCGAAGTCCCATGATATTGTACGATGCTTGTTTAATGGCTTTCCATTGATAGTAGCTTTGCTGACACATTTACGCACATTTTCTGCAATTATTTATATATATAAGCTAGATGCTTATTTAAACAATATATATAAACGCTTCAATTTATCTAGCGCGACCGACACGTTTTTTCAGCGTAATGAAAATTCAAGCGGCGACGTCGACGTCGGCTGAAGCGAAACTTCTCGAATGCGATGTATCGACTTATCGGCTTCAGTGCTGCCAACTTTTTAACCAAAAAAAGCTGTTTTTGACTGGAGAGAAGGAAAAAAAACCTGAAAATAATTTGAAAAATATCGAAAAAAAAAAAAAAAGCGCATTGTTATGGTCTTAATTTATGTGTTTTATTGATAAGGTTTTCAGTAGATCGTCAAATTCTTGGCGATTTGTTTTATTTTATTGTTGAAAGTGGTTGCATGAGCACGCAAATCGCTAAGCTTTGCAGTAAATGTAGTCTTGCCGTAGATCCTTTTCTCGTCCTTGTCATCCCTGCAAAGCCATATCTTCAATTTTTCGCTCTTTAGCCAAGCATCACGGCACTTTTGTTTACATTCTTTTAGGATAGCAAATATATGTGCCATTCACGCTCACTTTTTATATTGTGACGATAGCTTAAGGTTGTGTTGGTGGCAAGGGCGTCGGCAGGCGAGGGCATAACTCATAACTTTACCTTATGTAGCTTCCGAAATCCAACCAAAATGAGTGTGAAATAGTGAAAAAACATATTTTAGCCCCCCCCCCTGCTTGACAAGCTGCCGACGCTCTTGGGTGGTGGTATTGGCGAATATCGATAGAAACGTATGATAAAGCTGCCACTCTTACACACATTTGGTATATTTCTAACAAAACTTAGCGCGTCAGTAAACATTTCTTTCACAGATTTATCAAAATTAGTATTTTTTTGGTACAAAATTTTTTTTTCTTGCATGTGGCATATTGCTACATATTTTCATGAAATTGGTGGCAGCATTAAAAACAGCGGAAAGAAGCCAAATGCATTTCTATAAAAGCCAGAATTCCCGCTTTCCGCAATTCAGAAATTTTTCCCGCAAATTCGTTTTTAAAAACAGCCAGATTTGACGGGAAAAAGCTAAGTTGGCAGCACTGATTGACTTATCGATATTTAATGTGCAAATTTATATCGCACCAAATCGATTGCATTTTGCGTTCATGTTTAGCAGTGATGCCAATTTGGCTTTTTTCGGATAGATTTTTCTTGTTTCTAACTGCTTCAGCCGGGAAAAATCTCGAACGTCTTCTTCAATTAAATTGAATCCAAAAAGGATTCTATACTGCCAATTTTGGAACTTTTTGAAAATGGAAACAATAAAATGGCGAAAACATTTTCCCAGTAAGCCAAAATTCACCTCTTAAAATGGGAGAATGAAGCAAACAAATATCGAAACTCTGCAGGCAATAACCCTTTTTGAGAAGTGATTCGTCTATCGTTGGTCGAATGCGGAATTAGAAAGGGTTTTTAGCCAAGTTTTTTTGGTGAAATCTAAATAAAGGTACCGTCTAGAAATCTACATTGCAGACGCTTTAAAGCTTTAAAATAAAAAAAAAAAATAGGAAAAAAATGTTGGCCTCCTTTTTTGTTATTTTTTTAGTTTTACAACTTTTTTTCCGTTATTTTTGGCCGTTTTGTGTTTTTCGGAAAATATTTGGCATCACTGATGTGATGAATTTGAAGGCGGTTAAATTTTAGTTTGAATAAATCAATTAAAAATTATTTAGTTAATTTTCAACAGGAATTTTTATTACACATATATATGCATTGTCTTTTTTTAGCTTAAAACCAAGTGCGCAAAACAAATTGTAATTAGGAATGGTTGATTGACATCGATACAATACCGAAAATAATTAATTGCTAATAAACTTAAGCTAGGTCGCATTTACTATGCCTGTCAGGAATAATTTTGAACACATTAAATAAGTACGAGTCAGTTATATAGATATTAGAGATTCTATATATACGAGTATGTAAAAACTAAGACGAAACCGAAACAGTAAACTGTTACTGCTCTTATTTTAAAAGGCTTGCTTCATCTCGGGTATATTCCGGGTATTCCTTAAATTTTCACTGCAAAACTCATCTATGTAGATATGTTCTAAGGCCTTGAGCCGATCTCTATCGTTGTTCCGTTCCGTTTGAATTGAGTACGTGGCGTCCGTTGTTCATGTACTCTGAAGGTAACGAGTTTCTAAGGTCACTAAGGTGCTAAACAGCTGAGTATAAATGTCCGTCTCTAAACAGTATTTAACAGGGAATGTTTTTAGATAGTGGGATCATGGATCGTGGGTCCTGGGTTTAACATGCAGGGTATAAATACTAAGCAGTCTTGCCGGTATCAAAATAATGCTCGTTGCCTTGATTATTGTTTTAGTTTCTGCTTCTGCCTCACAGTTGAGCCACCAGTCCCGAGGCGGATATATTATCTCCAGCGCCCGCCGTCTTTTTGGCTACCCGACACACTAGGACGGGCGCCACACAAATCTCCACTTCGATTCGCTGCCTACTCGAACCAAACTGTATATATTCCTGCCAGCAGGGCACAGGATTGGCTGCGCTCATGCGCATCCGTGGTGCCTGCTCCTGAGCAGAAGTCGCAAAGCTGTCGTCCAGCACCAGCATAACAGACTCCGGATTTACCTATTTACAGAATAATAGCAGTTGATTCAATACGAAAGATTCACTTAGGGGAGAGAGATCACTCACAAACTGCGATTTGCAGACATAACGATGGGCGGTCAGAGCCGCTTTGGCAGCCGCTCCGCGGGTATTCTTCCACTTGGAGTTGACAATGGTCATGATGGCCTGGTAGGCCAACGTGTGCACATGGATGCGGGAAACGACGCGACGTTGCGTGTCTGCCTCGCGCTTGGTATGATAATCCTCTAGTAGACTGATGAACACCTGTCGCATTTGATCCAATGTATTGGCTACACGTGGATTCCAGTCGGTGGCTAGCGTGGTGCTGCCATGCTGCAGCACTTGGCGCAGATTGGACAGCTCCTGTTCGTTCATGCCCAGGGAGTCGACGTAGGGCAGCACATACTGGCGTAGCTGCTGCAGCAGCTCCAGCTCCACGTAGCTGGCCAGCTCGAAATGCTGCAGCGTATCCCTGGGCTGGCTGATCAGCTGCTTCTTCACCTGATTCAAGCGAGCCTCACGCACGCCAGGGCTAAACTTGAACATGTCCATCATTTGCAGACCGCTAACAACCAGCAGCTGTGGCTGGTATTGCCTTAATGCATCGGTCAGCTGCTCCACGGATCTCAGATGTGGATTGTTCTTATCGTTGTGGAGTATATAGCGATTGGCACGCGGCGCCTCATACGGTCCCCATCTATCACCAGCCTTGTACTCCAGTATTAGATGTATATCATCGTCAGGTATCTCATCTCCAGCTAGACGTATCTCCTTGGGCAGCAGTGCACGCAGTCTGCAAAGAAGAACGATTATCAGCTGCGACGTCATGGGGTGCGTAGTTAAACCCACTTTTTGGACATGTGTGCGCCCAGCAGGACATCAGCTCCCTCCATGACAAAGCGCACGGCCATCAGGGGCGCATTGCCGCCCATGTACCAATGAATCCGCTCCTTGTCCAGCTGCTTGGCATAGCCAATCAATTGTTTAAACAGCGTGCCGTTTGCAATGACGCGTCTGAAAGGAATACAGGATAATCACTCAAATCGAAATTGTTTCAGGAATACCACTATCAACAAATACTTGGTATCGATGCACACTTACTCAGCTGCAGCGCCATTCTTGAAATAATAGACAAATGATTGCAGCAGCTCGTTCTCGTTGTTTACATCATTCGCCGCCAGATCTGGACTCACGTTGGGCACACGCGATTTGTAAAAGGTGTCGAGAAATTCGGTAGCATTGATCTGCAAATCGGTGCAAGCGCCGTAGCCAACAGCAATTTTGGGCGCCGGCTCAAAGGCGGATCTCTTGACGCTGCTCTCGATGGCCAGGAGACCAGCTAGGAGCACGGTTGTCTTGTTAAGCGCCTGCAGGGACTGGAATGCCTGCCATATGATTGATATAAAAGCCGTAAATACCGAGCAGCTGGTTACCCAGCCCATATATTTCAGAGCTCTCATTTTTCTTCCGTCTTCCGTCTTTCTCTTTTTTTTTGTTGTTGTTTGGCACTCAATAACTTGTTGTTGTTTTTGCCGGCTGCTGCGTCTGTGTGTCTATCTGTACCACTGCTTCTTGTTCTGCTGATGTGGCTGCTGCAGCAAAGCTGCTTCTCGGCTGCTGCGACGCTTATCAATTTGAATGTTTTTTGTTTTACTTTGTTGTGTTGGGAGTTGAGTTTATTAAAAGATAACGACACAACTCCCATTTGTCGACTACTAGAATTAAGAGTAAAAAATCGATATTTGTTACAATCGCTGTGTCGATATATTTACTACCGAAAACACAATAGGGATGTTCCCGTTTCATAATTTTAAATGATTTATATTATTTTATTAAATTTTGAGAACAGAAACTATGTGCACTGATTTTATTAAATTCATTAATAGTTATAAGTCAATGAGAGTAGTAGTTCTTTTTGCTACAGAGAAATGGGGCCGTTTCGCTGACTTGTGACTGGCGACGTGTGACGTCACAAACTTCAGTTGAAACTTATCGATAGCTTCTCGAAATCCGGTTAGTTCAATCTCTCGCATTTTAATTTGTGGTTGACAAGCCATAAATTTAAAAAAGAGCCGGTACATTAAAGCTAACAACAGTATACAAATTATATGTGTGTATTTGTGAATAAGCTGTTACTAATTTCAATTGGCTGTTATTCAAATTGATGCCTAAGGGATAACTGGTTAAAAACAAGAAATTTAAAGATAATAACAATAATAATAACTCCGCAAAATGGCAATAAAGCTGATGACTGTAGTAAGTGTAATGATGATATATCAACCTACAAACTGGTATAATTCATTTAAGTACATTTAACAAACTGTTGGCACTTAATGTTCATATCTGATATAATTGATATCTTCACTAAACGATTTTTAAACGTTTTCAGTGTACTTTTAAATACGTCATCAGCATTAATTTTGGTTTCGTTTACAATTTTGTACATTTTGTACTAATAGATGTTTTGTTGTTAAAAGGCGGTTCCCTTCTTGTTTTTTTTTTGTTGTTAACTTTAAACAAGTTGTTGCTTCTTCGTTGTTTCTCTTTAATTGCTTCATGCCGTTATTATTATTGTATTATATTGTATTATAGACAAGGTTATCCATTGGATTGTTTGTAGAGGAAGTGGAAGTGATATTCAGCTCGTAGGTGCCTGGCAAACATTGATAAAGTGCAATTCTTTAATTCGACAATTGATATTAAATACACTCAGTGAAAAGTTGTGTGAATATTTTAATAATTACTCTTTGACTTTCTTAGACATATATTTATACATATTTAGATAAAAAAATAATATTAATTAAGGTAAACACATTATTAAAATTAAATAGCAAATCAGTAAATCTCAAGCCAGCCAGAAATCACATTAAATAAATACTTTTAGATTGGTCGCAAAAATGTAAAATATTTATATATACTTTTTTTTTAAATCGTTTTTTTATTTAGTTAGGATAGAGTTTATTTAATATAAAATTAATTTTTTTAAAGTAATATTAAATATATTAGATTTAAATATGCTTTAATAGAATTTTTAAATAAACTATAAACATATTTTATTTATAGCTTAGTATTACAATATAAAATAATACAAAACACGTATTAAAATATAATTTATTTATTAACTTTCAAAATTTTCAAACAAATAAGATTATGATTCATGTTTATATGATATACATACATATGCTTTATCAGTTTTTTGTTTTACCGTTTTCCCATTGATTTTCAATGAGCTCCTATTTAAATATAACATAATAAAAGAAAATATGGTGTATATTTATATTTTTAACAAAACTTTCCCAATCGGTTAAAGGTTGTTCCAGGTGTTAGCAGTCGAAAGCGCAAAACAACTTGTTGAAAAGGTTCATCCAGTAATGTATTTTTTTTTATAGCATTTCCACAGATAAAATCAACAAACGCCAATTAGCGTCAGTAAATTATATGAGTCCGAAAACAACCAGACTCCATTTATCACAACGTATCACGTACACTTTATGTACAGTTTTATACTCAGTTTTTGTTTCGCTAATCAACTTAAAATGCTGAAGATGCCCCTAAAGTCGGTGAGTTGCAAGTCTCGTTTCCTTTAACAGTTTTTCAGCTTCTTCACAGACCAGACTTAAGACGCGAACGCGCCCCTTTTGGCCATTTTTGTTCTGGTCAGGCCATAAAAATCGTTTGTCTGTCTGCCCACTGATTTTCCAAGTGGTCAACGATAAGCGTTAAGTCTGACAAGTGGAAATGTCGTTGATGCTGCCTCGAAACTATTTTTAACTGGCGAACGAAAGTGAATTTCAGAAATCACGCTTACTCAGACGATGACAACGACAACAACTTGGCTTTAACCGGCTTGTCGCTTCGTCGGAGTTGTGAGGGCATGAGCATGTGTCTGAGAATCAGAGACAGCCAATTTTGATATAAATATACCATGTAACTATTTAAGCAAAAGGGTATATTGACATTTGCAAAATATAATATTTCTTAAATATTATTATCGAATGAGAAAAAAAAGAAAGAGCAGAAGAAGTATTTATTATTAAAATGCTAAAATTAAATATTCATTAAAGTATATAATTCAAATTCTTAAATAAATCTTTGTTTCTATAATTTATTAATTATAATTAAGCTCCTGTAACTTTTAGTATTAAAAATAAAACAGAACTCAAAAAATGCTCAATTGCAATATTAATAAAATCTTCATAAATATAAATTTAAAAAAAAAACACAAATATATTTCTTCCTCCGGTTATTTTTTATTATAAAATTTAAAGCGATCTCAAAATATGCCCAATTGCTATTATATTTATATGCTTATAAGATCTTCATAAATATAAATAAAAAAATACAATTGTAGAGTATTTTTATTCTTAATTTATTTATTATTTTTAAATGTAATAAATGAATTAATTTTCTTTATATTGTAATTATACTATCCCATTCTCTTTAAAGTTGAGCTACATTTCTGACTTAATTGTAGGATATATATTAGTTGAGCAATCTCCACGCTAGAATTCGTACTTAATATGTATTGTATTTTTTGTTCTTTTTACGTGTTTCGTATGCTTGTGCGAACCTTTTTTATTCTACATATGCGTAGTACGCTGTCCGCGACATCGTCTCTGGGTCTATCCACATATAAAATCAACATAATCAGAAATTCTAGCGAGCAGTTGATTCTATGCGATCGACGGAGCCGGACGCGCTGCTGCCTTCTGGGGCTACCAAATACTACAAAAAATATATAAATATATAAGTAGTCTACACTTCTATACTTTTAAGGAATTGTGCAATTTTTCGGGAAAGTTGCAAGATTTGCCGTTGAAAGAAAGAAGTCGACAGAAAGTTTGAAAAAAAAGTGTTAAGAATTAAAAGTGACAAAATATAAAAGGTAATTTGCATACCTATTTAAATTAAATAAAAACTTTTGAACTGTGTTAATAATTAGTTTGATTGCATTTTCGTGCTGTTCATTTTGGCGTGTTCGTTTCCTAATTCTTTTGTTTGGACACTGTGCATTATGCAAAAAGGAAATAGATTCTAAATATATAAATGTATGTGAATATAAATATGAACTGGATTTAGCACGCCGTCTAGCGCTATATATAAATAAAATTCGTGTTTCTTCTACGGTCCACTCTTCCGCCACTTCCGGCTGCCAACCTATTATAAATGAATATCGTAAATGTTTTTCAAGATTTTTCGAAAATCGTTTTTATTGTTCTTTCGCTGTCCAAAAAGCGTGGCAAAATGAGGTCGAGTGACAAAGTGTGTTTTGATTTAAATTGTTATGAACTCCCAAATGAGAACTCCTGCTATTCAAGGTCATTTTGAATAATTATCCCAACCGGGAAACTTGACAAAATAATTGGTCAAAATAAATTTGCATAAATGTTGTCGACAATCTTTTATGCTAAATACCAAAATTGGCCCAGCAAATACTGACTAAGCAATTTATACGAATCATCAAAACAAAACAAAACAATCATCGCAAAAGGTGAATAAACTAACGCGTCTGTAATAAAACATCTTCAGAGAACTGGTTCAGCATCGAGGACGTCACCAGCACCAGCATCGAAAGCAAGAGTTCGGCAAGTTCATTAATCGTGGATTGATCTCATTTAAGCTGTACAACATGATGTGGAAGGCGTCATTGTTCCTGTTCTTGGTCGTTGTGGCCGTTGTGACGTCACAGCGCACGTCATTGGATGTGGCTTTAAGGCAGGCCTATCGGCCACTGAGATTGCTGGGCTTGGCCTTCGCCGGTCGCTCCGGCGACGAGGCGGCAAACGTTCAACGTGTGCGGGATGCGGGCGTAAGTTTGATTCCTGGTTCGATTTTCGACAGATATATATTACTAAGAGTAGCAAAATTTCAAAACAAAAAGCAAGCAAAAGAAGCAAGTAGTTTTTAAATAAACATTAAATGCCAAAACAGAAATACTCATTTTTAAGAAATTAAAATGAAATTGGAAAGACATAAATTAGAAAAGGTGAATATCAAAATAATTTAAAAAAAAGCGTGACTTTAAGCAATTAATTGGGACTCCAAAAAGCCACAATAAAGAAAATTATCAATGCAAAAAAACCAAATTAGAAATAATCAGGCCTGTTCCGAAAAATTTATTTCATGGTAAAGAGAAATAACAAATATATAAGTATAAAAATTTAACAGTTTAGTTATCCTCGGTATACCTGTAGTTTTTTACAGGTGAATATCTAGGTTTTTTTTTTCCATAGAAAATGTTGACAAAAAAGCTGAAAAATGTATGGAAATCGGAAAAATAAAATTTAAAGATAAAATTTTTTTTTGTTTCTTTCAACTTCTATGGTCTTCTAGGCACACGTTTCAAAATTTCGTAAAAATCGTACCAGCCGATCTATAGGCAGCCATTAATGGGTTAAAAAGTAAAAACGAAACGAAATCGTACGTTTTACTATTTGCTCATCCCAATTCCGATCAAAATGGGTTCGTTTTTACTTTTCGAACTCGGCTTCGAAAACGTTTTAAAAGTTAATTTTAAGTATATAATGTTGAATACTCGTATAGCAGATAGAAGGTTAATTAGATTAAAACTTCGTTGTTCATAAAAAACAAAAATTAAAGTGGAATTCAGAACAGATGCTTTTAAAAACAATTTTAGGTAAAGACGTTAATTTTAAGTTTATAATTTTAGGTATTTATTTAATTGCTTTTAATGGCATTTATTTTCAAATCCGACGACTCTACGGCACACGGTTTGAAAACGACAATTATTGTCGATTTTCGGAATACGGAACTGTAAACAACTCGTTTTGTGGAATTTTGACTTGTTTTCGGAATTCGGAACAGGCCCGAATACACTGGGAAGGAATTAAGGAAAAGCCCAAATAAAAAATATTTGACAAAGTAACCAGGAAAGAATTAATCCATTCTGTCGTATTTTTCAACTTTTGTAATAAAAATTTAAGAATAATTCTTATTTTCAATTTTAATATTAAAAATTGAAAAATAACTTTTATTTTCAATTGCTAAAATAAAAAATTAAAAATAAGAGTTAAATTATAATTTTTATATGCAAATTTAAATTTAATTATTATTTTATAATATTTTTATTTACATCGAAAAATAGGAGTTTTCATTTAATTAACATAATTGATGAAAATCACCAAATAACTTTTATTTTATAATTTATATTTTAAAAAATATAATAGCAACGGTCCCTGGTTTTCCCATAACCTATAAATTGATCTATCCCTAGAAAACCCAAAACTCGAATGCGCGAACGAGATCTTTGCTGCAGTTCTGTGATGCAGAACATGGACCTGGAAGACGCAGCGAGCAGCGTCCCACGAGTGTGCATCGCCTGCGACCCGGCGACATAGACATCATTGGTGGCATGGGCGACTCCTTGACCGCTGGCAATGGCATCTTTGCCACTAATCTGGTGCATGTCACTGTGGAGAATCGCGGTGCATCGTGGTCCATTGGCGGACAGTACAATTGGCGAAAGTACCTAACGCTGCCCAATATTCTCAAGGAGTTCAACCCCAATCTCTATGGATACTCCCTCAAGGATGGTCTCTCCACAGAGCGCTCTTCCCGCTTCAATGTTGCCGAACTGGCGGCCATGTCCCGAGATATTCCCTATATGGCCAAAGTGCTGGTGAGGCGTTTGCAACATGATCCCAAAGTGAATATGACCCAGGATTGGAAACTGGTCACGTTGTTCATTGGCAACAATGATTTCTGCACCGATATCTGCTTCTATCCCAAGCCCGAATTGACTGTTTCCTATCATGAGCAGAACATGCTAAAGACCTATCGCTATTTGAGGGATCATGTGCCGCGCCTGCTGCTCAATGTGGTGCCCGCTCCCAATTTGAGATTTCTGGCGAATCTCTCGGGTCTGCCTCCAGTTTGCTACAGCACCCTGCGCTTCGAGTGTCCCTGTTTGCTGGGCAAGACCAAAGCACACCTGGACTACTACGAAGGCATCATGAAAAGTTGGATCGCCAAGGATTATGAGATTGCTAACATGCCGGAGTTTAATACTGAGGTAAGTATGAAAAGTTTCCATTTGCTGCCAACTCCGCACAGTGAGGCCATTGCAAAAATCGTAACTTTTGTACCAAATGAGAACCGAATAATTTTAATAGCATATGAAAGATAACTCTTCAACCTATGAAATTAGTGTTTGAGAAAAGTGCCACGCCCCCTAGATGCTTACTTAGAGGGTATCAAAGTTAAAATTAGTAAAAAAAATAAATTTTACAATTTTTGATTTTTTTTGTTTCATTTTTACGGTTTTTATTTTTAAAAATTATTTTCAAAAATTAAAAAAAAAAAGAAAGATCCGAATAGCATTTATCGACCTAATTCCTATGGAATCTATATGATATAGTAGTCCGATTCCAACCAACTAACATATTATAAATATGGGGAAGTCTTATACAGCCAGACCTAATTCGGTTCAAGTCGGACCACGATATCATATAGCAGCCATAGCAACAATCGGACGAACAATGCAATTATGACGCGTATTTTTATAGTGGGGTTGCATTAGTTGTTTCTATATTACGTTAAAGATTGGATCCGTCCGCGGAAGCGTTTTTAAGTTAGTGTACTGCTGTCCATGAAGGGTTTCGTCTTCCAAAGTTCAAAAATAGTCCAAATCTAGTGCTTGCGGGGCCTCAGGCCGAAAAACTTTTAACATTTTTTTGAGATAAGCGTTCGAAAAAAGTAATACAGTTGAACTTCCCCAACTCGAACTTCTCCAACTCGAATTTTCTCTAACTCGTACAAAATCTAGTGGCAGTAGCGTTTACTGACCAAATTTCATACAATTCTGGTTCCTTAACTCGAACTTCCATAAGTCGAATTTCTCCTTAACTCGAACAAAAATATTTTCCCGTACTTCTGTAAGTAGAATTTTTTGGGAAAGTCCCCAATTTAGTTTGAATTTTTTTTCATTTCTATTTTATGCTTTTGTTACCGACTCATTTGGATATGTAATATTGATGTACATTAGCATATGGGGATGCAATATGATAGAATATCGCATCAACAATTACTTAGGCTTTTGAAACAGCTTTCGGAAAGACACAGTTTACAAGAGATGATCACTATAGGGCCTTAAATAACCTGGAAGTCCTTTTCTTTTAGAAAATAATATAAAAAAAATAATTATCAGACCCTAATTTCAGAGTTTTTAAGTTCTGTTTAGCTTGAAGAAGAAGAGAACAGTTATTAGTTAAAGAGTAAAAGTAATTTGGAGTGCATGATTTTTTGTAACTAATTTTTGGTTTTTTTGTTACATTTTGTTCAACTATTTTCTAATTTTTTGTTTTGTTAGTAAGATTGTAAGCTCTACAAGATAAAAAAAAAAAAACAAATTAAAAAATTAACAATTTAATATGAATGAATTTGTAGTTATTTTAAAAGACAAAAAAAAATTCCCTAACTCGAACTTTTTTCCTTGGATAATGGTGATTCGAGTTAGGGAAGTTCGCCTGTATAAGCATTCGATAGAGAATTCTTTAAAGATTATGATTCCAACAGGAATTTTTAGATCAAGTACAAATTGCGAGTAGTACAACCTTTTAAGGTTGATTTGGACTATCCTTGAGCTCCGTTTCACAATTTCTCCGTGTTTTCTTTTTAGACATTTACCATCAACGTGCAGCCTTTCTCCCAGTTTGAAGACTTTCCACGCACTCGAACTGGGCAAACGGACACGCGATTCTTCTCCGAGGATTGCTTCCATCTGAGTCAACGTGGACATGCCGCCGCCGCGAATGCCATTTGGAATAATATGCTGGAGATGGAGGGCGAGAAGAGTGGTTTCAATCCACACTTGTTTGAGAAGTTTCGCTGTCCCACCGAGGAGCGACCATTTCTGATCACGCGAGTCAACAGTCGATCCGACTTTGTCGTTTAATAGTCGTCAAAACATCTACCCTATTATATAACAGTCTCTGTGATATCTCTTCTAAGTCTCGCTTATCCATATGTTTGTCAAATTCATTTACACTTTGATAAATATACATTTAAGTATCTGAAAAACGTTACTTCACGATGCGGCTAATGACTAAGTCAAACAAAGTGTGCATAATTTATTAGTGGGCAAAAGGGGCGTGGTTGCTGTTTAATTTACATATCACAACGTCTGAAATGGAATGCGCGTGTCTTCTTTCAGTGAAGTCGCCTCCAAGTTACATTTGCCCCATAATAATTAGCCACTAGGGTTACTCACTGAACCCAAGATCAAAATGCATTATTAACGAGAGTTTATAAATCGCAGAGGGCTTTCAATTACTCAGTAAACAACAGATAAAAATGCATTTATTTCGAGTGTTTATTAATCTGAGAGTTGAGCATATGTAAAAATTATTCAAAGTCAAGTGAATAACTCAGGGTTTATTTATAGGCAGAACTTCTGTTCAGATTGATTGACAACAAATTGCGAAATTATAGAAATTAAGGAAAAAACCTATATATACATTAAGCTGGAATTTAAAGAGTTTTTAAGAAACGTTAAAAGTCCAAAATGCATAATTATAAATATACATATACCCTGTATGAAAATCCAAAAATTTGTTTAAAAGTTTATTTATAAATCTTTGATTATACACATTAGAGTTGGGATGTGCTTTTTCAGGAGAAAGAAGAAAGTATTGAAAACTTGGCAATGCACAAAATGGTTATTTATTTAAGTAAAGCATTGAAATTACAAATTATTCAATAACATTTTGAACTTGTATTTATTTTAAGTTTCAATGAATTTTGGACGAATTAACATTTGAAATGACTTTAATGAAAACTCCGAGGTCCAGAAGATTCCTTGGTTATTCTGAGTAGAATTGTCATAATATATTCCATTGAAATTGCTGAAACGATAGGCAAGATGCAGGTTTTGTAAAATATGTTTTTACAGGGTATTTGGGTATTAGCTACTTACCAATATACACAGTTGTCACCAGCGTACCACCAGCCACCATGATGGATTTTCGCACAATTCTTATCGGTATTGTTATCGTTATCCCGATCAAATGTTGAGAAATTGTTAAATTTGTGTTTAGCAAATCTGTCATCATCATCATCTTTATACATATTGTATATGTCCAAAGCGATTAATCTGTAGTGTTCGTCTTCACCAGCAATAGCAAATTGTTGATACATAAAAGTCATGGAGTGGTAATAGTCTTGGGATGATTCCATAGTAATGAAAAGCTCATGGGGTTGATCCATCGTCAGGCGATGTATTTTTTCCAAGCCTAAGAAAAAGTCGCCATCAAATGATCCAAATCCATCCCTGTATGCGGCCCAATCCCTATTAAAATCTTCCTTGCCTTCCTTCCGCTGTTGAATAACTATCCATCCTTTTGTAGACTGTGTATTTTTGCACAATACATCGAATGTAAAATCAAGCGAAAGTGATATTTGATGGACACCCGGAGAATCTCTATAGGGAACGCAGCTTTTCACAAGGTTTGCTTCGTACTTTGCCAATGTATCTGCACAATATTTTCCATCGATTTCCATTTTTGATAATTGTTGATCTTTTTCAGAAATGATTTCATTTTGCTTTTTTAGCTTATTTTCATACTCCAGCAATTGTCTATTTGCATTGACATTTTTAACTAGTTGATTTATGATTTTCTGATCAGACTCTACTCGAGTTTTTAATTCACTAATTATTGCTGCACTGGAATTATCATTTCTCGCCAGAGTTGTCTCGTGCATATAAAGAATCTTATCCTTTAATTGAATTGATGTTTTAAGCTCTATTTTTCTGTCTTGTAGCTCTTCGTCACTTCCAGATACTTTACTTATGACCAGACAGAGGCCATATATGTATAAAACAACATCTTTTTGAAATTTCATTTTATTCACCGCTTGTGCTGACTACACTTATGAATAAAGACTGATTTTTGGAAACCAAATTGGAATCTAGCATAGGTCGAAGCACAAGTCACTGAAATACACAAAACTGATAAGAAGTGTCTCGGTGATCTACTTTCCCATTTCAAATAAAACTACAATTTTGGGTGATCTTTTTAATAATCAAAAATAAGTTTTATTCATTTGAAAATCATCGCAAATGACATGATAACACTAACAGGTTCAATAAGCCAATCCAAAATCAGTTCAAACAATCAAAACAGTCGCATATGAGCAGTCAAATAATTTAATACTTATGCTACCATATTTCCCCAAATTTTATAAGATTACAGAAAGCAGTTTTCTATTTCGGGTTCACTAGAGGCTGCACTTATTGTACGGTTGTTCCCCCAAGTTTTTATGCTTTTTATTAGACTTGTGGAAATTATAAAAATGTAAATATTGTCAATTAAATTTATATAGCAACGCGCCTGAGGGAAATCACATTATAAAGATGAATCTTAAATCAAGCGCTTAAACTTTCCACTGTGATAATCAAGAAAAATATTAAAAAGATAATGTAAGGAAAGGTTAAGTGTTTCATGCTTAACACCTTTTAAGTGGAGCCGTAAAAATACAATTATTGTTTCTTTTTTTTCTTGAATTACCCCTTTTTTACATCTGATAACTGTTGTGTTTGCCCCTCGACTTGGGTGGTAATAAAACTTGTTACAAAATGTTGGAGCATCAATACCGTCTGCTCATAATAATTGCTGATTTTAATATCGAAACGTTGAGTTCGCTACGGCTTCGATGTTGGAACGTGTTTTTCTGGGTAATGGGCCACATCCCTCTGGGCCAATGTGCCACTCCCCCCGCCCCCCGTTTTCACTCCACTCTCAGATATTGTGATGATCAACGGTTTCGCGTGCAAGTGCGAAAAGGTAATTGAAACAAAAACATCAATTACGTTTGCTTTGCTTTTTTTGTGGCTTCGTATTTTTAGCGCTGATTGCAGCACTCTGCACTCTCTGCCCCTTCCACACCCCTTCCATACCCCTTCCACACCCCTTCCGAAATGCGTCTATAAGGTCTGCCGTCTGTCCATGTAACTCGGTCAGTGTTAAGGTTAATGCCTGCTCTGCGATATCGCGACTTTCGCTTGACTTTGAACTTGACAGAAATTGCAATGATTTTTATAACAGAGCGTAGCGTACGTACGAGTACATACATTGCACTATGGTAAAAAAACTCGATATTTTGGCATAAACTCTAAATATAAAGATAGACACTTGAAATTTTGCATGTACTTTAGTTAAACTAATTTAGAATTTTGGATTTTTTTTTTTTAACTTCGACCACGCCTTCACCTCCCCCTCCCCATACGACTATGCGAAAAAGTGAAATCAAATTGATAAAATATCTAAATATATAGCTAGAGGCTTGAAATTTAACACGAAGCTTACTTGTATTATTCAAAAATATATAATTTTAGTTGTTATTCAATTGGACCTTGTCTTCATCCTCCCTTCCTCCCCGACTAAGAAAAAAACTAAAAAAAAAAATTTATTTTAAACTTTGAATGTTTTCTTATTAGACTAAAGTAGAATTTACAATTTTGTTTGTTTATTAATTTGACAACGTTTTCACCTCGCTCCCCATGTGAATCTAAGAAAAATCCGAATTTTCAGCCAAAATTCACACCTACAACATGTCATTTTTCACGAAAAGGAACAAAATCGAACAAAGGGGATTATTAACATCTGATTCTAGATGGTTTAGTTAATAACCTTTACTCAAAACTCTCGTACTGTTTTGTGATGTACTAATGTAAAGCTTAACGGAACAGGAACACATTTGTTAGTTTTTAGCTAAAAATACACATAAACAACACATTGGACAGTTGCACAATAAAACACAAATACTAAAAATCACTACTACTATCGTTTTTTAAATACCTTTATCAACTTTATCCATATTTAGCAATTTGTAATATGCTTCCGAAACAAACACAATTGGCTCTCAAAGTTGCAATTATTTTTCCCGCGCTTTTTCAGTTCATGTGGCAACGCTCAATCAGCTGACTTTGAGCGCGCATAAAACACTAAGGGTAGTCCCGAAAAATCTAAAAAAATTATTTTTGGTTGCTTTGGACTTTTTAGATTTGGAAAATAAAAAAATTTTTAAGATACTGAACAAAATACATTTTGAGTTTATTTCAAAATATCGGACTTTTTTACCATAGTGCATTGATAGATATATATGAATATATATAATATATGTTCTCTATCTTGTTCTTTCCATGTCTATGATCGTAGCATGGCGAGCGAGTCTCTTGAGTTTTTGACTTATAAGTCACTTCAAAGTCACGCCCATTTCAGTTATCACCTATCGGGCAGCTATTGCAAAATATACCCTGTATTTATTAAAATTGTTGAAGTGTATAAAAAAAATGTAAATTTATTTTCGATAAGCACTTAATTCGATTGCAAACCTTTATTATACTTATTCTTACCTAATCGCAGGGTATTTTCAAGTCCGACAAGTTTGTTTTTGAATTTAAAACATTTTTAACTGACTGCTTGCATTAAGTTTTAAAATAACTATTTGTTAAACTGCTTTGAGTTCGATGTGTAACTTACATAAATTTAATAATTGATGAATTAATTGGTTGACTAATTGATTAATACATATGTTAAAGGCTTTACAAATTTCAGCGGAATACATGCAGAGTATTACATTACCAAATGAATACAAGGAAACACATTGATTGTATTAATTTTTATACCCTGTGCCCATTGAAAATGGTCAAAAGGGTATATTAGATTTGTGTGATGTATGTAACAGGCAGAAGGAAGCATTTCCGACCCAATAAAGTATATATATTCTTGATCAGCATCAACAGCCGAGTTGATTGAGCCATGTACGTCTGTCTGTCCGTCTGTCCGTTTGTCCGTCCGTCTGTCCGTCCGTCTGTTTGAACGCGTCGATCTCAGAGACTATAATAACTAGAGACTTCAAAATTGGCATGTAGGTAGCTGGATACCGGACGCAGATCAAGTTTGCTTTTAAATTTGGATCGGACCACTATATCATATAGCTGCCATATGAGCGATCAGTCAAAAATTAAGTCTTGGTATGAAAAACTTTTTTGTTGTTTGAGATATCTCAACCAAACTGACACAATATGTAAACGGGATGGTCCTTGGGAACCTGACAAAATTTGGTAGAAGTCAGACGACTATATCATATAGCTGCCATAGGAACGATCAGTCGAAAATTCTGTATGTCTCTGTTGATATCTGAGCCAAGCTGACACAATATGCAAACGAGATGGTCCCATACATCCTCACCAAACTTGGTTAATTAATTATATTACAATTTATGGAGACTGGCACAGGGTATACAACAGTCGAGCAAACTCGACTGTAGCCGCGCCCACTTGTTATTATTCTTAAACAGATAATTTTTCAAATATTACCAAATGAATACAAGGAAATATGTATATTGATTGTATTAATTTTTATTTTTCTTAAGCCGATAATTTTTCAAATAATGAAATGTGTTTTTTCCTGACCAAGTCGCCCATACACAATCAATTAAATTGCCTATGTCGAAAGTAAAAACTTTAGTAGATATTAAAAGTGTAAGTTAAAATCACTGAAAAAATCTGAATTTATATATCGCTCATTTACTAGAAGAGTAACATATGGGCTATTCCTGACATTTTAAATCAAGGGCGAAAACTTAATTTTGTGAAAAATCTGTATGTTTCTTAATAATAGTTGTTTTTTGTTTTATTAGAATACATTTTTGGGCTTCAAATTACAAAATAAAAAAGGTTTTACGGTGGTTTGGTTTTTCATGGCCGAGTCTTATCAATGAATTCCTCTTTTTGCCTCTTGATTTCAATATTTCTTGTAAAAACTAGTCGACGGTGCTACAGTCGAGCATACTCGACTGTCGGAGACTCCGTACTTACTTTGCAAAAGCAAACACTGCTAAAAATAAAATATAATAAGTCGCTACGAGTATTTAGTATATTTAAACCAAAAATAAAACAAATATTAACATTCAATTGATGTAAACATACTACATTAATAAAAATGTAATTAAAATTTTCATAAATCATAAAACAAAAAGAAAACATCTGTCCAACGTGAGATTCGAACCACGGACCCATGTTCTACGAAGTCTGCTAATAATAAATAATTTTTGAAAAAATTTCCTCATGTTGGGAGTTGAACCCGCGACTCCCGAATTTCGCAAAATTGTCGGCCACCGGAGCCCATGAGTAGACGTAGCCAAAGTACAAATATGTTCAGACTTCAGCGATTCCAAATTTTTCAGTTGGGAATTCTGCCAACACCCTTATAAAATTGAATAGAATTTAAAAAAACATATGCGGATCTTATACTAACAAATTAATTAAATTTAAAATATATTAAAGAAAAAAAATTTGTCCGTGCTCGAACCAGGAATCTGAACTCAGAACTTATGCAAAAATCTAACGCTCTGCACATCGCGCCACGGGCTGCCTGGAAAAGTAATTGTCCAATTATAAATTTAATTTTTACTAGAGTGTAAGCCAGATGCAATTGTTATCTAGTTGTGATTGTTGTTGTTCTTGTTATTGTTGCTGATAAGGCAAGGCAAATAAAGGAGATTTTAGTTGCTTGATATCTTGGCTGTTTATTATCCGATCGCAATGAAATTTTCAGCAAATATGGAAAATAATGTTATCTTCGTCTATCTTTAAAATTGTCCGAACAATTAAGATATTTCTAATTTGTGGGCGTTTAAGGGGGCGTTGCGAAAATCTAATACAAACTCGATCTGCGTGCAATAAAGACGAACCTACATTCCAAGTTTGGTATCTCTAGCTCTTATAGTCTCTGAGATCTAGGCGTCAATACAGACGGCACATGACGGACGTTGACGTTGACAGAATATATACTTTATGGGGTCGGACATGCGCTATACCTGACTCGCAATGTTGATGTTGATCAAGTAATATACTAGTACTTTTTTAAATACGTGGTAAAAAGGGCATTTTCATGGCCACAAGTTGGCAAAACTTCGTCTGAGTGCTAAGCGCCTGTCACGCACTTTGTTTAATTTTTTTGTATTTAAGATAAAAACTGTATCAAAGAATTAATAGATACTCATAATTTCAAAGAAAGTGTGGAAAATTAGCGTCTGCAACGCAACTTCTAAGACAAAGATTTTTAATTAACGAGACTACTTATCTGTATTTTTGATGCTGGATTGATATGGTCATATATTCCAGTTAATTTGTTGTATTTGGATATTTTTTGTTTATAATGCAAAATTCGCTAATATACGCGCAAATGCACGTTAAAATCAAATCGACTTCCATTTTTTGTAACGTCCGCAACCAAACTTTCAGCAAGCCTAATTTTTTTCTTAAAACAGTTAGGCTTTTATCTTAAAATAGGTTTTACAACATTTTCAATGAAATGCATTTTCCAGAAAATTACATTAAAATTTACTGATCTGAACGCGAGCTGCAACAGTTTAAACATAAAAATTTCCGTACAAATGTAATGTCCGCAACCCAGGAATAGCCAATATCTTAACAAATGTCATTTCGAGATAAACGCATTTCAAGTTTTCAAGTGTCGCCGGTGTATTAGAAAAGCTGTAAAACTTGTAAATTTGAGAAAAAACACCTTAGCTTTATGAAACACAAAGAATCTCTTGTAGTCAACGTTCTCTTGAGTAATTAAAAAAAAAATTAAAATTAAAAAAGATTATTCTGACGAATTTTGTATACAATGTATACACTACATACTCCAGGGCATATTTGTTGTGATAATTTTTTTTTCTGTGTGTTTGTTCTTTTTTTTTTTTTTTTTTTTTTCATAAAAAATTTGTATGTTTTATTTAAACTGGTTTTCTGCTACCATTAGTGGCAACTTAATCTAGTTTTACATTTAAGGGAAGGAACAATTGATCACAGGAGATACATATATAGAATTATATTATTTACAGTATATTATTTACAAAATTTACAAATTAATGAAGGAACCTAGAAGGGAGATCCAAAGGATGGCACCTTTTGAGTCTTCTCTTTCTGGGTTTGGTAGTTAGTCGTCTGGCTAGCGCGTTAGGATGACCACCAAGGCGTTGAACGTAGTTCGATGCCTGTAGTTGCATAACATCGCCCACTTTAGGAACCTTTAAGTCTCTTTCGATGTCCCTATTTCGCATGTACCATGGTGCGTTGCATATTCGCCTCAGGATTTTTGATTGGGCAACTCTGATTTTGTTTAAGTTTGTTTTTGCCGCAATGCCGTAAATTTGAATTGCATATTTCCATATGGGGCTTAATATGGATTTATAAATAGTGACTTTGCTGTACAATGAAAGCTTATTTCTGGGAGCCAGTAACCACGCCATTTTTCTGGCCTTTGCCATTACCGATTGTCGGACCATTGTTGTATGTGCTTGGAAATTGAGTTCCCTGTCCAGTACAACACCTAAATATTTGTGGGAGCTCTTGTGCATAAGGGTGGAGCCCAGCATCGTAATGCCGCTGCACGACAATGTCCTTGTAGCAAAGGTAACATTTGCGCATTTGCTGCTGTTGACGCCTATATTCCATTTCGCAGCCCATTTCTCAAAGCTGCACACGTATTGCTGCAAGGCTTCCGTAGCTAGAAAAATGCTTGGACTTCTGGTCAACACAGCAGTGTCATCCGCGTAGGTTGCTATCAGCACATCGTCCTCGTCTAATCCAGTTATAACGCTTGAGGTGTTTGTTGGCATTACAAAATTTATCACATTTTAAAATATCATAAATATCAGAGTTTCTGAATACCCTAAATATAATTCTATATACGTAGCACTTGTGATCAATTGTTCCTTCCCTTGAATGCAAAACTAGATTAAGTTGCCACTAAAAGTAGCAGAACACTTGTTTAATAAAATATACAAATTTTTATGGAAGAAGAAAAAAAAATAAAAATCCTCTCCTTCGAAACGAAAAAGTATTGCATACTTTTAGGATGAACTTTCAAAATGTAATATAATTTACTAAATGAATATTGACTTAGATTATATACAACAAATATTTACAGTTTTTAAAGTTGTTTGAGGTCAACCAAAGCGACTGCTTTTGATGATAGTTTACCGTAAAGTTGTGGTGCTGGTATTGGCAAATATCGATAAAAACATATGATTAAGCTGCCACTCTTACACACATTTGGTATATTTCTACCAAGACTTGGGGCGTCAGTAAACATTTTTCCCACAGATTTATCAAAAATAGTATTTTTTTGATACAAAATTTTTTTCTTGCAAGTGGCAACCGGATTGCTACATATTTTCATGAAATTGGTGGCAGCATTAAAAAAAAGCGGAAAAAAGCCAAATGCATTTCTATAAAAGCCAGAATTCCCGCTTCCGGCAATTCACAAATTTTCCCGCAATTGGCTTTCAAAAACAGCCAGATTTGACGGGAAAAGAGCTAAGTTGGCAGCACTAATTGACAGTGTTCGGAGTCATCTCCCTCGACCCGTAAAAGTATTGCATACTTTTAGGACGGACTAATAAATTAATAAAACTTCAAATGGAAATAGTTAAAAATGTATTATAATTTTTTAAATTAATATTGACTTAGATTATATACAACAAATATTTACAGTTTTAAAGGTGGTTTAAGCTCAACCAAAGCGACTGCTGTTGTCCAAGATTTCACTGCTAGATCCGATGGCCAGAGTATTCTGACTGCACTTGCAATCCTCGCCATCGACGCGTCCTTTGGCAGAGGTCAGGATGCGAACACCTTCGGCAAACTTGGGAAAACCAGACATGGTTTCCTTAAGCGTGGTCATCATCACCGGCAGATACATGAAGAAGTCTTTGAAGTGACCCACAACTGTGTGATAGTCCACAGGTCGCCCGTTGGCAGCACCATTTGCCCCCGTTCCTTGGTAATTGCCGTCAGTGTCAATGTCATTGCCAGACGTGGAATATGGCATGGACCAACAATGTGGCACAACTGCGAGAAATTTCAATTAAAGAGGTGGCCATAAAATAGGTCCAATTACTTGAGACTTACCCAACAATGAAATAATTGCGACTACTTGAATCTGTCTGCTGTGCTGTGCCATGATATCTTAACTCTTGAGATTGACGTATTTTGTGGAAATGCTCAGTGCTTGCCATTGCCATCCACAATTTATAACATTCAACAGTGCCGCCGTAAGCAGAATCGCCCCACTTCAAGTCTTCTAATCTCAGCCGTTTCTCTTGTGCTTTTCACTTTTGCGCTGAGCACAGCAGAAAACTCGAAACTCTTGCGAAAATTTGATTTGCTTTTCAATGTTATTGCTAAAGAACTTTTTGGCCAAGAGCGTCAAGAACAGCTTCTTAAATTAAACAAAAATAAATATTATAATGTGCATTGAGAAGACTTTCATAATTTGACAGTCATTGGAAATGGTAATTTTTCAATTAATTAACATGCTATAATTAACTTGTTTTATTTTACGATTCTGTTATTCATTAGATGTGAATAATTTCATCAATGTTGTCCTCGTTCTCCTGGTTTTCATTATCATTCAATAATCCCGTTCCTGTCATTCGTAGGAATTTATTGGAAGGCTTATCTTTAAAGTTATAATTCATACGAAATATGTTATTCTCATTTTAAATAGCAAATTATATAAAGTACACTGTTAAGTATAAATGGCAACCTTAGCCAGGTCTGCCAAAGTATTGTTGCCCCCACAATCCTTATAGGAATTGACTTCAGTCCATAATTTTGTAGTGCTGTCATTATTTTTCCATTTCACGAAGTGCATTTTTATATTGCCTATAATTTACGAAAAAATCTGAAAAAAGCCTGTTCGGAGCAGAGCATATAACTTTAAGCCATTTGAATTTATTGATTTGTATTAATCTTGCCATTTATATGTTAATTTACAATTAACTCTTCGGGACATGAAACAGCCAAAAAATCATTCGAAAAAAGCTGAAAACGGCTAAAAAAATTTGCTGATAGCTAAAAAAAACGCTAGAGTAAAGAAACGATATTTTTATTGATTAAGGTCTATATTTGAAAACTTTGCAAGTTCATCAAACATAAAATCGTCTTGTGCATCTGAACTTACGTAGGTCTGATTGGTCCCTATCTTTTTTAAGCATACTTCTGGCACTTCATAATTAGGACAGCATTTATCTTCACGGCGTATCCCGTATCTACAAATATAAAGGCCCAAAAGCTTGTGGTATCCTTTAAATTGGACCACTTAATAAGGTGGACGCTCGAGTATTGAGAGATAATCTCTTCAATATTGCTTGATTCCATCTTGAAGTGCTCGAGGATGTCCACTTATGCTTGGCTGTCTTGGCATGTGCGTGCAAATCTGAAATCTTAGCATTAATGCTAGATTTGCAATATTTGCAATAACATTTAGCATCATCCTCTGCACCTACAACCAGCCAATTTTTAAATGCAGGGTCTTGCATCCAGGCTTGACGCGGTTTTGGCTTATATTTTTCAGACGTGTTCACCTTACACTCGCGATCGAATTATAAATTGTGAAATACCTCGTTAGTGATGGTAAAATACTCGATTCAATTGATTTCTTAGTTAAAAACGTTAAAATTTAATGATCTTTTGGCTTATCGATTTTTTTTGCCATTCAAATGGAAAAAATACTACAAAGTATTTAAGTGTGGCAGCGTAAAGCATAAAAATACATGAAGTTACTAGATATTTTCAAAAAGCTAAAATTATTTTTAAAAACGATAAAATTCCTGCTCCCGCTGTTTGACAATTTATCCCGCATTTGCCAGTTGCAACCCACTAAATCTGTCGGAAAAATAGCTAAATTGGCAACACTGGTTCACATACAGAAACGATAATGAGAGAGAGCGACACATCGCGTGCTCATCGTTCTGGTGCCCATGAAGCAATAACATGAGGAGGTCTAGTCGGCAGAAAGCAGTCCCTTGACTATGCTGATAAGCAGTGCGAGGGAAAGGGATAGAGAGCACCGCACTGAACGTGAAGGGACTAAAACCGAACAATTCGGCAGCCGAAGAGACCTTCTTATCTCTGGGGTTTCGCTGAAAAGAGCGTTCGGCTTTTGCCCAACTCTCTGGGGTCGCACGCTATGCAAAAAATCGGATACCACAAAAATGCTTGTTTGACGCCTCTATGTATTGTTTGCTTAGTGGTACTATGATTAAAGCCCCAGAGTCATATAAAAGCTAAACTAGCCTTTAAAAATATATAGAAATGGCCAGAAAATTTTGTTGATAGCTAGAAAAAACGCTTGAGTAGTAAAACAATATTTTTATTGATGTTGTGTTGTAGTTCCGCACAACAATCCCAAATGGTCAATTGGTCTGACAGATGAGTGTGTGGCAATATATAAACATTAGGATGGGTCAATTTTTTTCGACCCAATGCGGGTATGAAAATCGTAATCTACTGGGAATTCTAAGAAGATTTGCCCAAGAAACCATGGGTGTACATTCAAAACCGAGCTTCCGATTTTTAGCGTGAAATATGGGGAATCGTATGAAAAGCCAAAAATTATCATAATTTCTTGTTAAAAATCGGAAGCTCGAAAATGATTTTAGACCTATGGTTTCTTGGGCAAATCTTCTTAGAATTCACTGTAGATGACGATTTTGATACCCGCAAGGTGTGTCTTTTTTCGTCCATACAAATTGCCCCACTCTAATAAACATAATACCGCCTCTTGTTCGCAGGTTTTCACAGGAGTAGAATCTACTCAGTAGATGCAAAAAACGGTATTTTGTTGGTCTGTTGTTTTGCTTGGAAAATAGCTATAATTCCCGTTAGTCGGTATTTTACAATTTATCCCGCATTTGCCAATTGCAATCCTCTAGAGCAGCGGTGGGCTATGGCAATGGCTCCGGGAGCCAGCGGTTGCTAACGAATTCAGATTTCGTGCCCACCGCTGCTCTAGAGTCGAGACCTAGCGGGGAAATAGCTAAATTGGCAACACTGGTCGTACGGCATACAAAGCGAATGAAACCACTAAAATGCTTGTTTGACTCCTCTATGTATGTATTGTGTGCTTTTTGATAATATGAAATTATAACGCTTTAAGTCTTTAATAATGAGTAAATAAACTGGCTTTTATGCCATAGCCTTGAAATATGCAAGATAGGAGCTATCTCGGTCTCAATAGCAAGTGCTTATCAGTTGGGCCAATTGGTGCAGATTCAGTTGATGTTAGCAACTTGAGGAGTTCGTCTCGAACAGGTAATGGATAAGTCTCAAGTCAAATTTCCTTTTGAAATACGGGATGTGGACCCTGAAACCAATGCGGAGTTATTGGAGTACTTTAAAGGTTGGTTCAAATGACTAACTAGACTATGAAAGTAATCTACAAATTTGAACAGGTGAAAGAATGGGTTTTGTCCAGGTCGGACCCGAGGGTTACTTCTTTCCACAGAAGTACAAGGAGGAGGCGGAGCACTATTACAACTTCAAGGCTCGTCCTGATGACATTTGGATAGCAACTGTGCCACGTTCGGGCACCACCTGGACACAGGAGATGATCTGGTTGCTCGCCAATGGCTTAGACTATGAACAGGCCCAGCAACGTCCTCTAACCGAACGCTTCCCCTTTTTCGAGTGGGTTTAAATGAAATTATTGCAAGAATCCCAACTTATTCTACTGACAGATGCTCGTTGGTTAAAGGTGATGCTTTTATGGCAGAGCTTCTGGATAAGATGAAGGATAAGGTCAGCGTTAGGAACATTTCCCTCCCACAATACGAGTATTTAGACAGTCTACCAAGTAATCAACGGCGTTTTATCAAGACTCATTTTCCGTTTTCTTTGATGCCGCCGAGTGTATTGGAGAACAAATGCAAGGCAAGGGATTTCCAAGAAATTTTAGTATCCCAATTACAGTCATAATTCTTTATAACTGAATATAGATAGTTTATGTCGCGCGTAATCCCAAGGATGTGGCCGTGTCCTACTATCATCTAAATCGATTGTTTCGCCACCTTGGTTACGTTGGGGATTTTGAACGTTACTGGCGGTATTTCCAGCATGGATTAAGTATGTTCTCTACTTGTGAAGCATTTGACATGACTTGTGGCCACTTTCAGATTCCTGGCTGCCTTATTTCAGCCACGTGAAAGAGGCAAAGGAACACAGGAAGCTGCCGAATGTTCTGTTTCTCAACTACGAGGATATGTTGGTTGATTTGCCAGGAACTGTGAGGAGACTTGGTGAATTCATGGACTGCAAGCCAAAAGAAGAGGATCTGGAAAAGTTGCTCGACCATCTAAACATTAAAAACTTTCGCCAAAATAAATCAGTTAATATGAATCAAATGTCAAATCTTGGTTTAACGAACGAAGGCGAAGCTCCATTCGTGAGAAAAGGAGGCGACCCTAAGCAGCAAGAGGATCAACAGGAATTCTTGGATCATCCACATTTACTTAAGATTGCTAATGATTGGATTCAACAAAATAAGTCATAGTAGGCATGTTTCACAATTTATTCATGCATTTGTTTGCTTTCAAGGTTCAAGAAATTTGTAATTAGATTTAATAATATTAAGGGGACCCTTAACAAAATTAATAGTTTCAAGTTGGAAAACTTCGAGAATATTAAGCGTTTCACAGTGAGAAAAACGGATGACTTAGATCCGATTGATTTAAAATTCAACTAAAATCTTGGCGCCAATATTGTTTTGTTATCGAACAATAATATATCCGATAAACCACAAACATTTTTCGTTTCGCTTTTCCCACCACCCGATGCGCTAGTCACGTTTCCGCCAATTTTGATAAAATTTTGATAAAAAAAATTAATAAATTAAATGTTTAAGTGAAAAAAAATATTTTTTTAGTAGTTTTTATTAGCGTAATATTTAAATAAAAAAAATTTTGTTATTTCACAAGTTACAAATATACATATTTCTACTAGCCAATACACACCAAATCGTAAAGATGTGTATATATTTCTTTATTATTAAAAAAAATTTTACTGAAATTTTGTCTAGAAATTCAGTAGATTCTGGCAAAACCGGACAGATGGCGAGTAGAGCAGTTTTGTACGAAATTAAAAATAAATAAATAAATCAAATGTACACTAAAACTTCAAAAATTAGCATCTTTTTTGAAAAAGTTATTAATAAATTGCCGCTTAATCTGCCGTTTCTCCTACTGGCGTGTTCAATGATTCGATAGATACATTCATCTAAAATATGTACAAACTAAAAATAAAATTTGTTTAGAAGTTTATTTAAATCATTTTTAATTTTTGAACTCAAGCACTCGACTATGTTAATGATCTTTTATTATTTTATTTGACATAATTAAATTCCCTGGGGAAATACAACATACAAATTGGACATGGTACTCGTTTTCGGCTTAACTTAACTAAATAATTAATTAACTAATTTAATTGTTTCACTGGATTGGGGATGACAAATCTGTAATCATAACTTCCAGTTCTCCAGTTCGTATCCTACAGTTTTTAAGTTATTTCATTGTGAATTACGTCATTCATTTTAAAGAGTCTATAAATAACGTATAGCTGAATATCTTTTCATTCAGCATTTGACCTCTAGATAAATTTATAATTTTTTCAGGGAAAATCAGAAGTTACTAGATATTTTCAAAAAACTAAAATTATTTTTAAAGACGATAAAATTCCCGCTACCCGCTGTTTGACAATTTATCCCGCCTTTGCCAGTTGCAGCCCACTAAATCTGTCGGGAAAATAGCTAAATTGGCAACACTGGCTCCCGCTCCCACACAACGTTTTCTGCAAAAATACAGCAGCGCGCGCCAGCGAGCGAGCGCGCATTTGTCACTCTCTCTCTCTCTTTCTGGTAACTCAAATCTCGCTGTCTTGCTTTTTATGTCTTTTGAAAGACAGAAATTTTTCCGCCAGCGAAAAGTGATTTTTTAATTTTGAAGCTGAAATAATTTTGAAAATTTTACCAGAATTTTTCTTGAATTCTTTTCGAATTTTCTTAAGCAAAATGCATCAAACCAATTTTAGATTGAACTTAATTATTTTACAAAATTTCGGATTTTTTTTTTTTCAAATTGTTTTTCAATTAATTTTAATTGATATTTGAAAATTGAAAATTTCTGCCGACTATTTTTCAGCGCCATCTATCGCAAAGCAGCGGACCATTGCAATTAAAGCGCCATTCTTGATTTTGAATAATTTGTGGGGGTACACACTGTACGTTATGTACACACTTTTTATACAGTTGTTAGTTGCGTTACCAAGCAACAGATGGCGACACTTAGCTAATTATGGCATCTTGCCGAAAATGAATTAATTAAATTCATTTTTTGAGGTGAGACAAAACTGCAGAAAACGAATTAATTTAATAAATTGAAGATATTAAGAGATGTTACAAATTGTCGAAAAATTGTTTATATGTATTAAACGCACGTTAAATTTTTTAAAATAAAATTACATAGCATATGAGCTCAATCGAATTAAGTTAACTTAAAAATTCTTTGAAAATTGCTGCAATTAGGTAAATTCTCAATTGCTTTACATTTATTCAAATTTGTTTGATTTTGTAATTTTTTTTAAGAGAAAGCAACGATTGGTGAATATTTAATTTAGCTTGGTAACCAACAGTAATTGTGACATTTGGATATTATGCAGACACGTATTGTAAACTTGACCCACAGGATATGCCGTGTCCTTGAGCCTGTAAGTTTATTACAGCCACTTGAATAACATTTGTGTTTTCTTAGGCTGTCTTTTCATTAGCCAGACTAAGTGTATTATGAAAACAACTTTGACTGCGACTACAATCAAGTTATAGGAATAGAAATGGTAGCTAATCAAAGCTCACAATCTCCAGGGACTATGGCCATAAAGGGGCGACAGAGAGGGGTGTGAGAGGTGTCCTGTTCCTGCTCATGTTTACACTTGTCATTATTGTTAATTGTGTTTGTTGTGGGTCAAGCATACATGAACCACATTTACACAGCGTTTTCAGTTATAGTTTCAGTATTGCTCGTGGCTCAGTTGTTAACGGTTCGTTGTGAAATCCAAAGAATCCAAAGGCTGACTGTACATCGAACAGTATGCGAAAGCGCAAAAAGTCCAACAACTTAATTGTTAACGGAAATTGGTAAAAAACTGATCAATACTGACCATGTTCTCATTTTAAGTGCATTCGAAGTGTCTTTAAACTTTTGCTATATAATAATTTGAGCATTTTAGAAGAAAGTTTGGCACTTGCAAATTTTGAAATTAAAAGTTTTTTAGTTTTTTAGATTAAAAGTTTTTCAAGTCGCTGCGAGCTACAAATAACTGTTACCAAAAAAAAAAAGAAAAGCGAGTGGGAAAAGCTTTAGTCGAGCTCCCCACTATAGGATACCCGTTACTTATTTATATATTTTTTAATGCATGCTTTTAGGCACTTACATTGATTAAAAACTTAAATCAGTTTCTATTTATCCGATCTAGTTACGATTAAGTAGGATGAAAGGTAATAAAAATAGTTAACGTTAATTAGTAAGGGGCTTGATCTTCGTGGGGCTTATAGAAGTCTGGGTGCCAAATTTGGTTGATCTAGCTCATATAGTCTCTGAGATCTAGGCCCTCACACGGACGGACAGGCGGACATGGCTATATCGACTCGGATGTTGATGCTGATCAAGAATAATATATTGTACTTTGTAGGGTCGAAGATGCTTTCTTCTCCCTGTTACATATATTGCAACGAATACAATATCCTCTTTTACTTATTTTTGTAGTAACGGGTATAAAAATACACAGAGCGATAAAAAGATAAAAGTAAGCGAACGAAAAGAAATATAAGATTTAAAAATATGTACTTGATTCGAGGTCATTCAAACTTAATTGTAGTAGTACCTTTGACTCTCCGTGTACAGTCAAGCTTTGCTGCAACGAACTTCTTAGAATTTTTCTTGACCAAATTCTAATAATGTACGGATTTTGTCTAAATACTCGTAGTTGAAATGGGTACTGGGATTGAGCTGATTGTGGCTGCTGCGCTGTGCTTGACGTGTCCTCCACTAAATGAGACGCTGCCCGAGGGTTTGATACAGTTGAATCCGGATGGGAGTCTGGTGACAGAGATGCCCATAGATCTGGAGTTGGAGGATGCCGGATTGGTTGAAGAGGCGCCAATGGAAACTCTGGAAGTGTTGCGCAACAAAAAGGAGAAGCTGCGAAATATGAAAGAATGGATAAATGGCAAACATCTGAGAATTGCCACGCTTGAGGATTATCCATTGAGTTACACCGAAGTGCTTGAGAATGGCACGAGGGTTGGTCATGGAGTTTCTTTTCAGATCATTGAATTTCTGCAGAAGAAATTCAATTTTACATTTGACGTTGTGGTGCCGCAGGATAATATCATTGGATCCACCACAGACTTGGATCGCAGTTTAATTGAAATGGTCAACAATAGTGTGAGTAATTCCCTGGAGAAACATAAGGCAAATCGTCATGATTGAGTTGTTATCTGTTCCATGATAGGATGTGGATTTGGCTGCTGCTTTTATACCATCGTTGTCGGAGCAACGCACCTTTGTGTTCTACTCGACGACCACATTGGATGAGGGCGAATGGATTATGGTCATGCGACGACCCAGGGAGTCGGCAAGTGGTTCTGGTTTGTTGGCACCCTTCGATTTTCGCGTCTGGATACTCATCTTCGTGTCTCTGGTGGCCGTTGGACCCATCATCTATTTGCTGATCATCATACGCAATCGGCTGACGGGGGATGCAGTGCAGCGGCCTTATTCTCTGGGACACTGTGCCTGGTTCGTCTACGGAGCCCTCATGAAACAGGGCAGCACACTTTCCCCGATTGCAGGTGAACTACAATATTTTGAATATTTGTATATATGTACACAGAAAAAAAGGGATTCTAAAATCAAGTTTAAAATACTTTATTTAAGCATTCAATTTTAAAGTATGCATTCAGCATTAATCCGTATTATTATGCCTGTATCAGGATTAAAATGGGAAATTAAATAAAATAAAATAAGACCGAATTACTTGATTCAAGCTAAGAAATTCTTAAAATGTCCAGTTGATCACTACATTTGCTGAGCGCGAGAAGAAAATTCTCTCGGCCTCTCACAATTCAACTCAAAACTGAGCCACCGGACGCTCAGTTTTTTTTTTTTTTTTTTTTTTTTATTTCAAAATTGGTAATTTTTATTAATTTTCTATATATTCGAACAACATGTATTCTGCTACCATATGGCAGCTTAAGCTAGTTTTATATCAAAGACAATTAAAAATGGTGACTACAACAATTACAGTGAGATACAGTCGAACTTCCCTAACTCGAATCACCATTATCCAAGGAAAAGGTTCGAGTTAGGGAGATGTTCGAGTTATAGAGTTCTTTTTCCTAAGATTATTAATTTTACTGCCACTCATTTAGTTCGAGTTACAGAAAAATTCGAGATATAGAAGTTCGAGTTATGGAAATTCAACTGTATATAATTAATTACATTAAATTGTAGAGTACATTTACATTTTTACATCAGTTTCTATTATGACATAGACTCTGTTGGCCAGATCCTGTGGGTGGTGTCTTTTTAGTCTTCTATCGCGTAAGTCGTCGAGAGAGTGCATTTGAGTTCGAGGCTAACCTGTCTCTGTATTTTTCGGCCTAAGTTCGGATCACATCGCCAACATTGGGAGCTCCAAGATCTCTTTCAATGTCCCTAGTACTCATGTACCAGGCTCAGTGGTTAGTCTTCAAACTTCCAGTTTGAAAAAACCTGGGTTCGATTTCCCCCGTCAAATTGGAGTCAAACCTGTGGTTTTAAGTTCTTCGGAATAAAACGCAAAAATAAATAAAAAATGATTAAAAAAAAAAAAAAAAATTAAGTCGCCCCAAAGGTAACAGAAAGCCTGTTAAATAAAAATTACAAATTTTTTACCAAAAAAAAAAAAAAAATTAAGAAAATCAAAAAATTGAAATCAAAAATCAAAGGTAAAAAAAAAATAATTCAATTAATAAAAACTTTTTTAGCCTGAATTACACAATTTCAGGATTGAATTCGGGATTTAAAAAATTAAGTATTTTATACTGGAATTCGTGCTAAATATGCCGGATTTTTGTTTGTCTGTGTATGTATGTATGTGTATGCATTTACTCACATGTGGAGCAATTAACCCTAATGCAGCGATAGTCATCGACAATTTGTGCATTGGGCTCTTGGTCGATTCGCTTGCCTGCTTGACATGCAATCGTCCAGTTTGTCCATTCAATTATGAAATACGCTTATACTAAGCTTGTGCATTTATTCGATTCAATTGCAGATTCGACACGCCTGCTGTTTGCCACCTGGTGGATATTCATCACCATTCTGACCTCGTTCTATACCGCCAATTTAACAGCCTTTCTCACCCTCTCCAAGTTCACGCTGCCCTACAATACGGTTAACGATATTCTCTCGAAGAACAAGCACTTCGTATCGTTGCGGGGTGGAGGAGTCGAGTATGCCATTCGCACGGTAAGTTTAAGATCATTTTCATACAGCCAGTTGGCATCACAATGTCGCCTTCCTAGTCGTCGACGAGTTAATTGTCTTTAAAATTCCATCGCAGACCAATGAATCTCTATCCATGCTGAATCACATGATCCACAACAATTATGCAGTCTTCACGGATGCCTCCAACGATTCCTATAATCTGCGAAACTACGTCGAGCACAATGGTTATGTTTTTGTACGAGATCGTCCGGCGATTAATATAATGCTCTATAGGGATTATTTGTATCGCAAGTCCATTAGCTTCAGCGATGAGAAAGTACATTGTCCCTTTGCCATGGCCAAGGATCCGTTTTTAAAGAAGAAGCGAACTTTTGCCTATCCCATTGGCTCCAATCTGAGTGAACTCTTTGATCCTGAGTAAGTTGACTGTTGAAATTTATTTGAACTTATACGATATATTTACAAGATTATATCTACAAAATATCTAAAACTTTTTAGAATGTGTCTATTATATCTAATTCAAAAATTGGGCTAAGTTTATTTCTAAATATTTACAAAATATTTGAGAATTTTTCTCAATTATAAGGAAATTTTATTATATGGGTATTTCCAGGATAGAGAAGCAACATTTGTACGTTTTTAAATGAAAAAAAAAAAAAATGGTTAAAGTTGCCATTTTCCAAAATGTTTTCTCACATGTTTAATTCATTTTATCAACACTATTTTTATTATAAAAGACTAGCTTTGAAGACTTGTCGTTTTCGAATTATTTATAGAAAACAATGCATAGCGAAGTCATGTTTGACTTAATCTTAACAAATACGAAAGTCTGCGAAATCGGGCGAGCAATTTGGAAAAAAATACTCTAAAACTATAATAAATTAATGTAGTTATCCATTTAAAAAATAATTTTTATATGCTACTATCATTTCTAGATTTACCTTATTTACAACAATTTTAGAAATTATCATTTAAATTCTTATTATAATTAATCTAATATTTCTTTTTATGAAGTTAAAGCATTTTAATTTATAAAATAGGAAAATAGGCATAGGAATAAAAGTGTCTGTTTGAGCTAGATAATTTTGCTCTGATCGGAATAATATTGTAGGTTTGCTGCGAGGAGGATGATCTAATTATGTCATATAAAGATTCAGGTTGTTTTGTATAAATAATTTTGTGGAGAAATGTTAAGACTTTTACTTCTAGCCATGTCTTAAGATTTAGTTGATAGATCTTTTTCGCATAACATGTAACATGGTGAAATCTTCTTAAGTTAAACACATACCGAGCTATTCTATTAAATGAAATATTAAGTATATTTTGGATGACATGATCACAATTTGTAAAAATCTCAATTCCATAGAAAGTATAGAAGTTACAGAGAGTTTTGCCACCATAAGACGAATGTGAGTCGGGAGATATTGCTGGGTTAGCGACAGCTTCCTAAGAATGCCTTCCATCTTAAAAAAGTAATGCCAGCGATCCAAGCTGGTCAAGTCAGCACAACGGTACTGATTATAGAGATTGACATCTCTTGAAACAGCTGTATACCGAGCTGTGCCCTTGCATTCAACAAGTGTTTTGTGTGTTGTTGTTTGTTTTGTTTGTTTGATTGGTAGGCAACAGATGTGGCCAAGTATAATTCTATTTCTGTATCTACTACATTTTTTTGCAGCTTTCTCTTCTTCGAAAAGTTGGAGTCTAAGAATTGAGAAAACTCATGATTTTTTTGAGGAATATAATGTTTATCAGGAGATTCTGATACTAAATGATCCCCATTTATTTCGTGGAGCATTACTTTAACTGTGCATAAAACATACTCTTTTTTGTCTTCTGATAAAAAATGCATCTCTTTGAATGGTGGATTTAAAAAAAGGGCCACTAAGTGAGCGGTTGTGGGGACGAACCGTTTCTTCAAAGACTGTATTGTTCTGTCTTTCAATTCTTTCATTAATTGACTCTCAAGCCAATCACTTGCACAAAGATTTTTTTCGTACCACAGCGGAAAGATTTGCATGGTAGGAACTTTTTCTGCGCTTAATTTCTCCGAGCACTCCTTGAATTCTTTTAAAAAGTCTAACAGGGGCTCAATTATATCGAAATCTAAATTAACTATGCGTAGAAGCTCATTCTTTTCAAGTAAAAGGCTTTTAATTTCACTTTGAACTTGGTGTATGCTGTCAAGCATGGTGTATGTCGAGTTCCATCGGGTCCTTATATCCTGTTTTAATGTTTTGGTCAATTTGTTATTAAGCTCGGAGTGCTTAAAGTATTTAACAAGTTTTTTTTGAAGAATCTATTAATTTTTGTATTTCACGAAGAGGATTTTTTTCAATGACGTCTTCCATAACTAAGTTTAAGTTATTGCAAGCACAAGCTATTCTCTTAAATTGCTTAAAAGCAGCAACAACATTTGCTCCATTATCAGTAACAAATATTGATGTGTTGATTTTGTCAAGAATATGAAATTCCTCCAGAATGCCTTTAACATGGCTTATGATGTTCTCACCAGTTTTCCTGTCATCTATAAATTCACGTACTCTTAAGAGCGACACTTTCAGCTCAAACTTATTATTTATATAATGCGCACTCAACGAAATGAAGCTCCTTTGAGTATGTTCGTCGGTCCACATATCCGTTGTAAAGGCCAAGTTCTGATCTGCCACATCTGTCATTATTTGTTTTTTTATTTTGTCGTACTCCGCTGTCATCACTCTCGTGCTTAAGCACTTTCTTGATACTGCCAGATCAAGGAAGCTCTGACTTCCGTACTCTGCACCCACATTTATGAGCTCTTGTGCATACTCTCGAAAGCCTCTACCTAGAAATTAAGAAAATTTATCACTGCGGACGGCAGTCCGCGCTAGTGACGAAAGCAGCACGAAGGGTGCGAAGGCGACTAGCATATATACACAGGAAGAATGGAAAATTTGCTATGACTGTCCGATCGGGTCGAGTTATATACCGATCGAAAGGTATCAATTAAACTTACAAATGTGCATACTAAGACTTTTGAAAACTCACCTGGTTCGTGAGATAAACAGGTGTTAGTGGAAGGGGAAAAATTTAAGTTATTGGAGCAACTGGAGCCATTGGAGCCTTTTTGAAATTTATTTTAATTTTTTACTATTCTTATCAAAAATACGCGTCGAATGACACCTCGATCATCAAAATCCGACCACTGGTTAAAAAGATAATTAATTTTGAAATTTTTGGTGCCCCTTTCAAAACGAGATGAAAAGTCAGTCTGTCTGTTTGTTTGTTTGTTTGTTTGTTTGTTTGTTTGGATCAAATCGTTGATTTAGCTTAAAAGTTTGAATGAGGACTTGTTCCCGATCAAAAATCTAGAAACGTTTGTTCTACGACTTTTTCGAAAAAACGCTAGTTGAGCGGGAAATCGCCAAAAACCGCTAAAATTTTATAAAATATCGAAATGCCGAATGCAAAATTTTTTTTAAAATAATTTATATGTAAAACTTAATATTATTCGTCACAAAATTGGATATCAGAAATTTTGGGGCATAAAACTGTTTTCGTCACTAGACTTTCACCTCGTAAAGAGGTTTTTTTTATAAGATATTATATACGTATATTTTTTGCAAGTCAATCAAATTAATATGATTTTTCCTTACCTTCAGTCACACTAAGTGGATGCAAATCTAATGCTACTAGAGCAAGTTGCTTACGTTCCAGTCTGTCCAATGCACTCTTTGAAACAATTTTTTTGGAAAATGCTGAGATTTTTGGTTGCTGAAGCGCTGGCGAGTTTTGCTGCTTTGCACATATGTGGCGGCTTAGCGTTCCAGTGCCTTGTTTGCTGTTGTACGTCAACACACATTTGCTCTCCATGCAACAAACAAAATCAACTGCAGCATTTTCGTAATGTATTAATTTAAACTTTTTCCACACGTCGCTTCTGCCGTCCTCCTTAGAAACAAATTGAACCTTTGAATTTTTCCTATTGACTAATTGGGTATTTACACTGAGGCCCGTAAGCAAAAAGCCGTAGCTTACGGCGAAAGTCGTTTACACTGGTAGGCCGGTAAAAAAAAACCGATATTTTGACGTCTAGTGTCAAACTGTGAAATTGTTTGTAAACAAAGGCGAAAAAATTAAAAACACACAATATGGATCCTAAAGCTATTGCCGCAGTGACAATTATGTTTATGCGAATAAACCAAGGCATGAACCACGCATTGGCGGCTTGTGAGGGATCCAAGGTGCAGATTAATTCATTAAATTTTGCATTAGAGCAGACGTCTAAATCAGTTTGGGAGCACGTAAGTAAAAAGTGCATTTGTAGACAAGAACGGTAATTTTTCACACTTTTTATAGGAACGTAACGGCGTATTTTGGGAGAGAGACGTGCCAACATGTCCAATGGAGTGTTTTTAGGATGGAGCGCGCCGCTTTCGATGTTGATGCAGGCACTATCAGTAATGTCCAAGAAGGACACCAACTTAAGAAATTGCACCCCATTATAAAAGCGAGTAGCAATTGCTGCATTTTTTTGATTTTATATGGGCTAACCAAAAATGCAGAGCTGAAGGAATAAGATCTGTTTTGGCGAACTACTTTTGTTTTCAAGAAATTCAATAAAACATTTTGATAATTCATTTATTTTGCTTTTAAACTTTTTTGTTAGTGGACTAAGCGATTACAAATTTTTTACAATGCTGTCCATGGCTGTAGCAGACCTTACTGCAGCTTCGACGGACTTCACTACTGCCTCTGCTACTGAGCTGCTTATTTCTTGCATCTGTTGCGCTTCCTCGTGTTGTCTTTTACCTCGTTATCAATTAGAAATTATTCTATGTGGGATATACAAGAAACCACAATTTTTTATACTTGCCGCGCTCATTATTGTGATTTGAATTGTAATTTTTTTGTGGTGGAAAATCGATTAAATTTCAATTTTGACCAGAGCTGCCACGTTTTTTTTGTCAAAAATAGGCCCGTAATGACGCCGGTATTGATACCGGCACGCCGTAGAGCCTTTATATTTGAACCTAACTGTCAAATTTTGTATGGTAAAGGCCTACTTACGGGCCGTATACCGGCTTTTTTTCGTTACGGCGTCATACGGGCCTCAGTGTAAATACCCTATAACTCTTGAACTTTTTCTTTATTCATCTTGCCGCGTCGCTTTGCTTCTTCTCATCGATGCATTGATAGGCATATGACATTCAGCATGATAAACATATATCGATAAGAATCATATCGATAATAGAGATGCGTAAATGATATAGCAGTTACTTATTTTAAAAAATAAATAAAAATTTTTATAATAAATAAATATTTTTATTAATCGATATGAAAAATTTACTTTTCGGGCCTACCGGGCTTCGGGCTTTTTGCTTAGGCCCGGGCCCGCACGAAAAAAGCCCGTTTTCGATTTTCATGCACGAAGCCCGGTGATTTTTTGAAGAGGCCCGCGGGACACGAAGCCCGGCCCGGCCCGTGCCCATCTCTATACTAGACCTCAAGTTAACTAAAACTTACTTGTACTTCTTAAATGAATAACTTGAATACATTTTTGAACGAAAATTTCACAAGATGTGATTTTTGATCAATTTTACGTTTTGCCCATGTGTCTATATCTATTTGTACATTTTTATCCGATAGACTTCTCAATCTGGTGGAGTCTGGCATTATCAAGCATTTGTCGGCCCGGCAATTGCCGAGTGCAGAGATTTGTCCTCAGGATCTGGGCAGTACGGAGCGGCAGCTGAGGAACGGGGACCTGATGATGACCTATTACATAATGCTGACGGGATTCGCCACAGCATTGGCCGTGTTCACCACAGAGCTGTTGTTCCGCTTTATAAATGGACGGCACGAGGCCAATCAGTGGGCACGACACGGAATTGGACGGACAACCAATGGACAGAGTATAAAACCATCCCGTTGGCTGCGAGGATGGCGACGCTTGAACAGCGGAGATAAACAGCTGTTGAGCACTTCGACACATGGCCAGAATGTGACGCCTCCTCCTCCATATCAGAGCATCTTCAGTCAGGGCCATGGTCACGGTGGTGAGCAGCGTTGGCGTCGTGCTGCCGCCGCCAATGGACAACATGGCCTAATCCTGGGAGGCGACCAGAGTTTGGGGGGCGTGAGACGCTTGATCAACGGTCGGGATTATATAGTATTTCGCAATTCAAACGGACAGAGTCAACTGGTGCCTGTAAGATCTCCTTCGGCCGCCTTGTTTCAATATACTTACACGGAGTAGGATTACAATCTTATATAAAGTAGAAATTTATTCACATTTTTTACACGAACGCAAATTTAACCACATGTTTATCAGAGACGTAGACAAATGATCTAGTGCAAGTTTATTAGGTCCTCTAGGAGAGTAAATTTATTATGTTATATAAGAATATAAAATGCAATAATTAATAGAGTTGTTGGTTCTTTGATCATTTAAATTAGTTGATCAAACGAAAACGAACTTTTTACTATTTGCCGTTCCCAATTCCGATTAAAATAGGCTTGCTTTTACTTTTCGAGCTCGGTTTCGAAAATTCATTTTAAGTATTTCAGGTTGAATATAGCAGGTAGAAGGTAAATTTGACTAAAACTTCGTTGTTCGAATTTTGTTGTTCAATAGAAGCAACTCAGCAGCTTTCGATTGCGAGAGTTGGTATCGATATCAAAAGTTAAGATGGAATTTGGAATAGGTCTTTTTCGTTTTTTATAAAATACCTATTTTATAGATGCTACAGGGTAGGCCATTTAAAGTGGAAGCATTTGTTTTTGAAAAAAAAGAGGGAAAAAAATTTTTTTTTTTTGTTTTCATCTCATTCATTTATTTCGGTCCAAGGAGAAATTTTCTAGTTCGTTTTTGAAAATGATATCGCGTAAATGGCCACTATTAGCTTTGGCCGCAAAATGTGCCTTTTTCCATCACTTTTGCCAGTGTATCGGCCGATATGACTCTTATTTTGGCTGTGAGTTGAGCTAGAGTCCTTAGCTTGTTGGTGTATACCTTGGACTTCAAGTAGCCCCACAAAAAAAAGTTTGGCGGCGTCAAATCGGGTGATCTCGGTGGCCGGTCATAATCGCCTTTTTTCGATATTTTGGTTTTCAATGAATGTAAAGCTGAACAATTTCAGCACGTTCTTTTGGAGTGTACTGTTCCATGGAATAAATTGTCTTGAAATGACGCTTCCAACGCGCTATGTCATTAGTCGATCTGACAGCTCTGTCAAAAGTTATAGGGTTACCTGTATTAAAAAAAAATTTTTTAAAAAGTATTGTAACTGTTTAAAGTTGAACTAGCAATGTTAAATGGTTCTAAAAATATTCAAAATTATTATAGTTTTATTTTAATGCTTTAAATGTCATTTATTTTCAAATCCGACGACTCTACAGCACACGTTTCGAAAACGACAATTATTGTCGATTTTCGGAATTCAGAACAGCAATGAAATCGTTTTTTGGCATTTGGACTTGTTGTCGGAATTCGGAACAGGCCCGACTATCTGAAATCAGGTCCCAAAATCGGAAAATGGGACTTTTATTAGAAAATAAGTTTATTAATATTTTCTGGGAACTCCCCAGGAAAACTCAAATATGATCAAATTTCCACTAACTTTTTTAATAATTGCATTCAACTGTATGAAATATACATTACTACATATTGAATTAATCACAATAAACTTTTAGCTGTGTGTGAGAAAAGATTTAATCAATTGTGCCACGGGCACTGAAAGCGTAGGAGTGTGAGTGCATGTCCAGGCTGCTCTGCGAGGAGGAGGAGCAAGAGGAGCTGATCGAGGGAGCACGCGTCGAGGAGGCCGAGGAGCTGGCTGAGGAGCCGCTCGAGGAGCTGACCCAGGCATGGCCAGTGCGACGGCGCCGTTGCCGAACTAATCCCAAAACGGAGCCAGCAACAGGTGTGGAGTTCATGGACTGACGCTGGTGACGTCCGGCGTCCAATGAGACCAACGCCGTTGCTGGACGTGAATTGTTAGCGACTAGAGATTCGCTGGGATGCTGTTGTGGTGCCGTTGCAGGACGTGCCGATGACTCGGATTCGCTGGACAGCGAGCTATGTGAATCCTCCTGCTCTGTGTTGTTGTCTGCATCAATTGATTGACCGTCCAGCTGCTGTAGCGTGGGTACACTGCGTCTCAGGGTATCCCGATAGAGGGGCAAACGGCAGACGGGATTCCCCGTCAGTTCCACCTCCATCAACTGCGGACACAAGCCCAGAAACGAGAGCAATCCCAGCTCACTGATGCGATTGTTGCGCGCCTGCAGCACCTGAAGTTGACTCAACTCCGATAAGGGCCCGACGCGCTGTATCATGTTGCCATCCGCGATGAGCACCCTTATGGCCGGTAGGCCACTGGTGCCATCGAAGCTGTTGAGGCCACAATTGCTAATGTTCAGGTGTGTGAGCTGCATTAGTCCATAGCCCAGATCCCTCAGAGAGCTAAGCACGCTGCCACTGAGGTCCAGCTGCTGTAGACTGGGCAGAAATAGCGAGAACCTGGACAGGCTGATGGAATAGGAAATAACACGAAGGCGCACAGACTCCACATGCTCCAGATCCGTGCGCTGCGTCACTCGACGCTGTATGAAAAGAACACAAATAAATCTTATTAATCGCATTGAAATATCCGCTAAACTGATTTCTATACCCGTTACTTATAAAAAATAAGTAAAGGGGGATAGGGGGGAAGCATTTCGATATATATTCTTAATCAGCATCAAAAGCCCAGTCGATATAGCCATGAGAGACTTTAAGAGATAGAGCTGCAAAATTTGGCAAACAGATTTCTATAAACCCCACTCAGATCAAGTTTATTTCAAATTTTTGCCACGCCCCTTTCCGCATCCGTAAAACGCAAAAAGCCACCACACGCACAGTTTTCAAGGTTCTAACTAAATCGCAACAAGATAGACAAATAGAAAGGTGGTATTAGGTGATCAAAGCTTTTAAGAAATGTAAGTGGCTAAAAGCATGCAATAATTTTTTTTTAACATTTATTAGAGTAAGTAACGAGTATCCCATTTGACTATAGCCTTTCCCACTTGTTTTTTAACTGAATATCTGAATGTAAAAGAAGCAGACTGCAAACGATTCTAAAAAAATTGACGAACTGTTAGAAAGCCTAATGGTGCATTTACACTAGTTGATGCAGCGTCAATTCTGGCAATATCAACAATTGATGTCCAATGTCAACGCAATTGTTGTGTTTACATTAGTTGATTGAGTTGACAAAAAAACCGGTTTGCCAACTAATTTTTGAGTTGAGGAACTGGCAAGATGCCAACGCGTTGATTATAAAGTTGAGAGTAATTTACACCAGTTGATATCCACATTCGTTGATGTTCACGTTGCTAAGCATTTTTCGTTGACGTCGATATTGTGTATGTATCGAAAGTGATTTTAATCGATATAGTGTTGTTTTGTTAATTGCGCAAAGTAAAAAAAGTGGTAAGCATTCATGCATATGTATCTTAAAACTAATTCATTTGTAATTTGTTTACTTTAACATAAAATCAGAACAATGGCAACAGCCAGGAAAAGCAAAATAGCGGCAGCAGTGATTTTGATTTAAGCTTTTGAGCTACTCTACTTTCGATATTGAAGTATCGTTCAATAAATATGTGTATAAATAAATTAAAATATATTTTTAGTTAGCTTTTTATTATTTTTTTTTTGTTTTTCGTGGTTGAAAAAAAAACAGACAACATTAATTAAGCGAAGTGTTGCCACCTCTAATCTGTACATTAAGTTTGTCAACACAAAGCAAAAGAATGAACATGAGCTCAACTCCATTTTGTGTTGTCAACGCGCCGATATTGTCTTCAACTGTTGACACAAAGTGTTTACACTATGTTTACATTCAGAGCAACAATTGATGTTTTTCGCATTGTCAATCTACTGTCAACGCAACAGTTGATCAAGTTGACAGCTGTTTACACTGGGATTGATAAAGTTGATATCAATGTTGACTTGTTTATCAATTAGTGTAAATGCAGCATAACAAGACTGTTTTAGAGCTTAACAGGCGGCTTAAATGCTAACCGACTGTTAGATAGGTAAACAGAATGTTTGTTAGCACGGTGCTAAAACAAAAAATCAAAATAAAAAACATTTTTTTTTCACGTTTTTTTACATTTATCATTTAAGGAATTTATTATTTTAGCAATTATTACGATAGCAACCAATATAGCAGGGCTACAGAAAAATGGCTACAAAATTATCGCAAAATTTAAAAAAATAATCATGTTCTAGAAAAATCGTCACTCGCAACAACAGTGGCAGCCAATAGTTTCGTCCCCAACTTACCAATAGTTCATCTAAAGTTGGTTCTGGCAACTGTGGCGGCAATACAACTGGCAGCAGATGCACAAAGGCTGGAAAATGTTCATTCTCCTCCGCAATGGGCACATCACGATCGTAGGAATTTCTGCGTCCCAGTATGCGACGATTCTGTCGTTCCACTTGCTGCTGTTGTTGTTGTTGTTGCTGCTGTTGTTGTAGTAGTCGCACCTCAGCTGGAAGCGGACGCAATTGCGCCAGGGCTGCAGGTCCTGGTAACGGTGCCAGTAATAATGGTACTTCCGGTTGCAGTGAGTGTTCCGGCGAGGACTCCGTGTACTCGGTAGGCGCCTCTAATAAAGGCATTTTTGGAGTTCTTACTTAATGCGTAGTTTTGCTGTTGAGCTATAACCGGCTGTGCCTTGAGTAAGTGTATTGACAAAACAACATGGCAGTTAGTTGCCGGGACAACGATTCGTTGGCAGAGTTGTCAAGCTATTGGCTGGCAGTGTTGTGGAACGTGCAAGCAGTGTTGAAAGTGGCGCCTCGTTTACAGATTTTCAAATCATGTTATAGAATTATTAATATTCTTTGTTAGGATTCAAATTCGATTGCCTTTATTAAAGTTCAGACGAACTTCCCTAACTCTAATCCTCATTTTTCAAAGAAAAAGTTCGAGTAATGGAGATATTCGACTTATAGAGTTATTTTTCTTAAGTATATTAGTTTTACTGCCACTCATTTAGCTCGAGTTAGAGAGAAATTCGAGTAATTCCGTTTATAAATTTTCAATTTTAAAAGGTTGTAAACTATGTTATTTTTAGCTTAATGAAGCTTATAATATTTAATTCCATTTATGTTTAATTAGTTTTACCAAATTACTCCTGCAATTTTAACAGTGTAAACTATTATTTATCTTTCTGACAAATATACATGGAAATTAATTGCAAAATATATTAGAGTCGAACTTCCCTAACTTGAATTTTCTCTGACTCGAACAAAATGCAGTGGCAATAGCGTTTACTGAGCAACTTTCATACAATTCTGCTTCCGTAACTCAAACTTCCATAGGTCGAATTTCTCCTTAACTCGAACAAAAGTGCTCATTAGCATATGGTGGTGCAATATGATAAAATATTGCAACAACAATTACTTGGGCTTCTGAATTTCCTATAGGAAAGATGTTCGTAATGAATGTACTTCTTTGTCAGCGCATCAGTGCAAGATTTTTTACCTTGGCAGCAACACTTGTATTAAAATGTTAATCGCTTTAAAAAATATTTAAACTTATTTGTTAAGAAATTCGAAACTGAACCGAAAAACATAAAGTTTCTGAAAAAGATGGTATCTCATCGAAAACAGTTTTCATTATATTAAAAAATGGAAAATTAATTATGATGTCATTTGAATTGGGAACTTTTTCTGGATACAGCAATAGAACGATAAAACCAATTTTTGGGAATATCTAACGGTCTTCAAAAAAGTGGAATTTTTTTGTTGTTGAAAATATCAAGAAAAGTTTGCAATTTTGAAATGTTTTTGTAATTCAATAAAGTTGTAGATTCTTTTAAAAAATTAAAAAAAAAACAAGTGGGAAAGGCTATAGTCGAGCGCCCGACTCTAGGATACCCGTTACTTATTTTAATGAATTTTTTAATATTTTTTATTGCATGCTTTTAGGCACTTATATTTTTTAAAAACTTTAATTAGCCATTACCACCTTTCTGTTTGTCCGCTCTTGTTACGATTTAGTAGGATGATAGGTAATAATAGTTGTTAACGATAATTAGTAAAAAAATTATAATATCTTGAAAACTGTGCGTGTGGTGGTTTTTTGCGATTTACGGAGGCGGAAAAAGGCGTGGCAAAAATTTGAAACAAACTTGACCTGCGTGGGGTCTATATAAGTCTGCGTGCCAAATTTGGTTGCTCTAGCTCTTATAGTCTCTGAGATCTAGGCGCTCACACGGACGGACAGACGGACAGACAGACAGACGGACAGACGGACATGGCTATATCGACTCGGCTGTTGATGCTGATCAAGAATATATATACTTTATAGTGTGGGAGATGCTTCCTTCTCCCTGTTACATACATTGCAACGAATACAATATCCCCTTTTACTTATTTTTATAAGTAACGGGTATAAAAATTCACTAACTCGAAGTCTCAGTAACTCGAACGTTTAGCGTGGATTCGAGTTAGGGAAGTTCGACTGTATCTTCATCTGCAATACGTCAAATAAAGTAAACAGTTTCAGTATGCTGTTGGATATGAGACAAAGCCTTAACATTCCGTAGCTTGTCCTTTGCCCTCTCAATGTTTTTTTTAGCAAGAATGAGCGCACACTGACGTCAACGTGTGACGTCACAATAATGACGTATACACAATGTCGTTAACTTGCCAGTGGCTCTCCGAGTCACAAGCAAAAATCGAGAGCGAAGGAGTCATAGCAAAAGAAAGCCGTGAGAGTGAGAGAGGGAGCGAGAGCGAGAGCTGTGTTACACACAGTTCAAGTGCCCAATGCCTGGCATTTGGCATTTCAAGGGCCATTAGCTGAAGCGAACGACAACAACAACGTCAGCGTCAGCGTCAACGTCAACGTCAGCGCACGAGAATTGATGTTGTTTTTGTGTGTCTGCTGCAGCGCCAGACGACGCCTCTGCAGGCGCACGCTTTACGATAATAAAATTTGCCCGACTGACGCCTTCGAAATGGCATGCTGGAAAAAGCTTATTACCGGCTTTTGTCGAAGCTTTTGTTGTTGTTTTGGCCAGGCAAGCTTTTTCCATTGACGTCATCATCATGATGTACAGGCTGAAAGCTGCGCAGTAGCTTGAACCAAGCTGAGACATAACCACGCATTTATCGATTCATCAAGAGAGCGCCATTTGGAGAGAGTGAGAGCGAGTTCAAATGTAGAATGCTGATGATGTGGGAGAGAGGTGAGTAGGAGTACATATGTATATATGGCTGTGTTTATGTGTGCGTTTGTGTGTAAAATGTCGCGAAAGACACGACAGCTGCTTTGTGAATATCAATGTGATTTTGGGGTTGCTTAACGTCATACAACCACAAACATAAATAAATATAAAAAATTATATCATATTAATTAAGATAAAATGAGCATTATTTAAGCATAAACTGCAATGCTTGCTGCATATCATTTGCTTTTGCTGAAAAGGTTTCTTTCAGTGTAGCCAAAAAATAAATAAATATTTATAAAAAATCATCAATTTTTATTTAAAAAATTTATATCACTAAGCCACTTGACTAAAATTAAAAATTCTGAAAATGCAAAGCTTTTTAAAGTCGGTTGTTACATTCTCGACTCAGTGTTTAAAAATGAGTCGTAATGTAGAAAAAAGTTATAGAACATTGCTGCTAAGGGTTGACAACTTTTTCGATTAAATTATCCAAGGGTTTGGTTAGCAACTTTTTTAGGTCTATTATTGCAGAACCATAAGATTTTATTTTTTTTTCCGTTTTAATTTATAGAATTTAATTTATTTATATTACAATTGATTTTATTTAGCTGGAAAAAAGAATTAAAAGAAAATGTCTGCCATTAGTCTGCCAACACTTCGCGACCAATGTTTTCACAAATTGCACAATAGCTTAAAGATTTTTTTGGTAAAACTTGATTTACCTCAAAAGAGCTTTTTTTTTTAATGCTTAATTTAATCTGAGAAGGTGTCAACCCTTAGCCGAGTTCGAAATGGTTATTGAAAACGCTAAATGCTAAATTGCTGCGATTTCTGTGTCAGTTACTTTTCAAAGTGCAGTGGGGATGGTATTTGCCTAGTAGTGTTTTCTCCCAGTGTAGCCAGAAAAGCAGCTGATAAAATTTTGGAACAAGGTGCTGCTAAAAACAAAAATTCCCCACCTTAGCTTCTACTGGCGTATGCCTAAAAATAGAATTTGTCAATAATGCCAGCACACACACACACACACACACACACTCACATACAGAGCCCACGCACACATACACTGACAGAAGTGTGTGGGTGTTAATGCTCACCACGCACAGCGACTGACGTCATTGAGCAAAGCTTTTGCACTGCGCTCGTTACTACGTTTCAGGAAGCAGGACACAAACAACAACAACAACGGCAACAACAAGGACAACAACAACAACAAGCAACCACCAAATGTGAGCCAAGTCAAGTCAAGCCAGTTGAGTTGAGTTCAGTTTAGGCCATTTTGCACTGCTGTCTCGGCCAGGCCAAGTCAGTCGCTTAGCAGCCGCGAACGCGAGCAAAACACACGTTCCCAATTCTCTAACCGGTCGACCTTCATAGAGACAGACCAACAAATATTGTAGAGCTACGAAAAGTGTTTTTATTAATTTGGTTGCTCACTTTAATAGTAATAAAAATAAAAGTAATACAAAAATAAATCTTGTGGCTAAATTAAATTGATTAAAAGCCTTGAAACGCACAAAGGACTTTGTTGAAGCTCAAGTGTTGTGTGTGTGTGTGTATGTGTGAGAGTGTGTGCTTGTGGGTGTAGCTGCAGCTGTGGTGCATAATTATTTGGGTCAAAGCGAAAAAGAGCTGCAGCTTTGTCAGGACATTGCTCAAAAGTTCAAAACTACATCCTGCTGGACTAATCCACCTGTTATGAAGAGACACAGCAGTAACAACAACAATAGTAACCACAACGACAGATTGGATTGCTAGAGAGTAGAGAGTGATAGAGATAGAGAGAGGGAGTAGAGGAGCAAGGCGGGAATGGAGGCCACTCAGCCCAAGGTGCATCGTCAGCATCAGCGACAGAGGCGCACGGAGGCGCGTCAGCGTCGCCTGGAACGCGAGGCGGCGACGGCAGCGGCAGCATCGACACCACCCAACGATGCCCAGGAGACACAGGACATCACGGAGACTTTGGAAAGCTGTGCGGCGGCTCTCAACGATACGGCTTCGACGACGACAGCCACAACGGTGGTGGGTCGCATCAGTGCCCAGAGCTCAGCGGACAGCATTGAGATGGTGGGTTCGCCCAGTCAAACATCACAGCAGACGGTGGTGCTGGTCAATGGATATGCACCGCCCGCACAGGACACTCTGGAGGAGAGCGCTTCGCTGGGTGCTCCCGATGTGCCGGAGAGGGAGATGGAGACCAAACACCTGGAGTCACCCACACAGCCCACAAAGCAAAGCGATGGCAGTCGCAATTCCTCGGGAGATGCCATGAGTCTCCGGGAGACATTGCGTCAGTTGCCCGCCACGCACGGACATCGGTCGAGGCGCACACATTCGCCACAGTCGCCGGGATTGCGTTCCCTCGAAGTGGATTCGTCCTTTCATCGCGGCATTTTGGGATACATTGATCGGGAGCTGAAGCAGAGCTCGCCCACGCCCTCAGCTTTGAGCATGGGTGCGGCCAGCAGCGGAGGAGGTGGCGGTGGAGCTGGTGTCGGCGTTGGTGGTGGCGCCTCCCGCAAGCAGCAATCGCTGTCAGATCCCCAGGCTAGTCCCGCACAGCGTTCGCTGCGTTCGAGGAACAGCTTTGACAAGAGTCCGCGCCGTAAGCGTAGCAAGTCCGAGTCCCGGAGGCGGCGCGAACGCAAGCTGATAGCTGCCGGCGAGATGGAGGTGCGCCAGGCCAACGAGACGCTGATGCGCTACCTCAAACAATGCTCCGATATGCACGATGCCTCCCTGTCGGGTGAGCTGGAAATCGATCAGAGCCTAGAGGAGCGACGTGTGCATCGCAAGACGAAGTCGCAGCGGGATAAGCGGGGTCAGCTCATAAGTAAGTAGTCTTGGTGTGGAAATACATCGATGGCTCGATTTTTGCTAATTTAATTCGATTTTTCACGATAAATCGAGTTAAATAAATCTAGCCTTTCCAGAGAAGTAAATTCTTTTAAGTTTTAAATTTATTGACATAAACTCTTGATCTTATATATTTGTTTTCCAAAATATAATAAGTCCTTAAGCTTATATTTAAATCTAATCCATAAAAAAACTAAGATATCAAATGCATATTCTATTTTGTTTTAAATTTTTTCATTCGTATTGAAAAAATCGATGAATCGATAAATCGGTATAAGTTTACGATTAATCGACAATTCGACTTTTATATTTGCAATTTTGAATTCCATGTAGAACTGGTTTTACATCACTAGTAAGTAGTATCTTCAGTCGCATACTTATTCCAATTCCGAGTCCAGGTTGCAAATGTTATTCCATTGAGGAAAAAGCTTTTGGCCAACTCGCAGCTGCGCAGTAACTCCCTTTCTCCCCACTCTCCCTCTCTTTCTCTCTCACACTTTGTACATGTGTCTCGCTCTCTCTCTATTTTAACCTGCAGGCAAACTTTACTCAGCTGGTGGACTATCATCTATACTAAAGGAACTGGCGGATGACATTACGCCCGCCGAGGGCGATGAGATCTACAATCCGTTCACTCCGGTCGTCTCACCCACGGACGATACGCCCGCCCACATCGATAAAATGTTTCTGCAGACGTCATCCGGATATCGACCAGTGGAGCAGAGCTACTACAAGCGTTCCTTTGTCGGTGCCTCGCGTGCGGCAGCTGCTGGCACCTCCAGTTGCATTGGTGGTGGCATCGATGGCTACTCGGCCGCTGAACTGGGTGCCGCCGGACGCCTCTTTCGCTCCAATGGCGGTGGCCATGGCGGCACTGCCAGCGGGCGTGGCAGCTATGGAGACACCCGCTGTCTGCTCGATGCCCAGCTCAATCGGTGAGTTTTGGAGTAGGTCGAGAAACCATTGACATTGCCCTTCCCCTTTCGATTGCCGGCGGGGCGTCTAGTTTTATTGAATGACTCTCGCATAATCCCGTGCTCGTCCTTTATTTTTGCCGGCTGTGTATTTATGTCTATTTTTAGATCCCCACAGTCCCACCTTCTAATCAAATTCCCGTCGCTCTTAACGTGCTTTTCATTGTCTGTGGCTGTGTGCGTTTTTCCTTGCCAAAGCACCAGCTAAGGGATTTCAGCCAAATTTGGCTGATAAGACAATTTGTCTACTCAAATTGCGTAAGACTCCTTGAGGTCCTAGGTCAAATGGGGATTTGTCATAAATTAGAAACGAACCCAATTAGTTTAAGCCAAATAGCTTTCTTATTGAGTGACAGCATGTTAAAATAAATATTAATTTATCCAAACCTTTACATGAGGGTTTCTTTATATTCTAAAAGTGAGTTTGGGATTGTGGCTTAAATGGTAAATGTTGGCAAAATATCGCAGTATTCTTTTGAAATAGCTGAGGATTTTCATAAAACTTAAGGATCTTTCGAAAAGTTCAGCTGTTGCCGTTTGTTTATTTGTATGAAGTAAGGTTTTGAGGTACATTAATTGAGATACATTTTAATTGATGATATCCACTGTACACAGGAAAAAAGAAATCCGGGATATTAAGCCCGAATTCAATCCGAAGCGTTGTCAGAAGTGAGCTATCTCGGATTTTCTTAAACCAAGTATGAAATACTTGATTTTTTTAATCCCAAATTCATTCCTGAAATTGTGTAATTCGGGGTACAATTTTTTTTTTAAATTCTATTTTTGTTTAAACTTTTTTTTCAATGATGGGAATTATATATTTTTGCGTTTCATTCCGAAGAACTTAAAAACACATGTTTGACTAAAAATTAACGGGGGGAAACGAATACAGGTTTTTTTTTCCAACTGGAAGTTCAAATTAAGTGACAGGTCGGCGACTCTAACCACTGAGCCACCGGACCAGTTAAAATAAGAGAGGCCGAGAGAGCATTTTCCTCTCGCACTTAGCAAATGTGATCAACGGGACATTTTAAGAATTTCTTAGCTTGAATCAAGTATTTTGGGCTTATTTTTCCATTTTAATCCTGATACAGGCATAAGTATACAGATTAATCCTGAATACATACTTAAAAATGCATGCTTAAATCAAGTATTTTAAACTTGATAATGGATTCAAGCCCCCGATCTTTTCTTAAGACTAAATTGACTTTTATATTTATTTAATTTAATATCAACTAAGTACAGTTGACCAAAATATATGTAAAAATAAAGTTAACTAAAATAAAAAATTAAGTAATATTAAAAAAATTCAAAACATTTTTAAAATGATCCAACACCTATTACCCAATCAGATCAAAAAGTATTGGTAGCAATAATTAGTAATAATACAAGTATAAGAGTTAGTAAGGTCAGGAATTTCTGGAAATGATATTAGATTTATGTTTTTACTAGTTTGAAGTATTATAAAATGGTTTGGATTTCAGCACGTTGCACAATATGATTTGGCTTCTTCTTATCTAAAACTAACTTGTTAAGTCATTGTGGATCATTTAATCGTGAAATAAAATCAATTTTGTAAAGTGGTGACGTGAAAATACTGACTTTTTATAGTAACTATTCTCCTCTTATAATGTTTTCTTCATTTTAATGAGTCTAAATAATTGATTTCGAATTTATTTTGATATTTTAGTAATGGCATCTCAAGTAACATCCAACTTGCCTGTGTTATTCAACGAATTTGGCTGCTCATATCAAACATATGCCATGGGCTGCTAGCTGGTCTAGCCTTGGCCCATCTCCTCTTTGTGCTGAGCAGTCATCCCACGGATTGGGCAAAGGTTATCAATAGCATGAGTCTTGCGGGCGAGACTTTAGCAACTGCGGCTGTATCGACAACACGGCCAACAATCACAACCATAACAGCAGCAACAACAACAGAGATGCCAAATTTGGTTATAGAACTGAGCAATGCGAATGCGGCAATGCAGAATGGATTGGGAGCTGAAATGGGAACAGGAGCGGGAATAGGAACGACGACGACAACAACAACAACGACGACAACGAGTAACGAAACATTGGCATTAATAAGCGATTATGCTGGATTTGCGGATATATATTTGAACACCTTTTACTGCTTGGCCATTATATGTCTAGTTTCGGTATTCGATCGGTAAGTGCATATATTAAGCTTGGTATAGTTTATAAATATTAAATCCTTATACAGTCTTTTCTGCACTATTCCTAATTAAGAGATCCATAAAACAACCCCATCATCAAGTTGATCTTTTCTTTTTTAATACCTGTCTTATCTGTAGTGTCCTTAGTTGTTAGCAAGTCAATTTATTTGACTTGCAGCCTTCGTTGGCTTTTGCTAAATTTAGAAAATGAAAGTCAAACTAATTTAGTTGAAGCAGTTAGTGCGGTGTGCGTGCTAATAAAGTATTTGTGTGTGTGGGTGTGTGAGTGTTTGGACCCCAAGAACACATTGACCTCAAAGCGAACCGACGCGGCCAAGGTGGAAACCCTTGAAGAGAACCGCACATTTCATTGAAAAATACAAAAATCCCAGTAGAATGAGGCAGCTCCTCCAAGTCAAGACCACATAAATAAGGGCACTCTATAAATATTGATGGTCTAGACTCTACACACAATGTTGTGAGAGTGATGTTGTTGACGTGGGCGTCTTGTGTGCGTCAATATTGGCACTTGTGTAGGGACGCTGAAAAGTATGCTATATTTATTAAGCAGAGTATATTAAGTTTGTGCAAATTTATGTAACAGCCAGAAGAAAGTGGGACAGAGCCCATCAAATATATTTCTCTTTGTCAGACTTCGCCTGTTCGCAAGAACGAACATAGAGCTAGAAGCACCAAATTTGGTATGTAGACTTATTACATGCGCATGCGGATCAAGTTTATTTCAAATTTTGTGTACCTTTGAGTTTTGATCATATCTTAACATCATAACATTAAATTGTAAAAAAACCTTTTTTGGGCGTTTAATTTATTTTTTAAAGAATTGAGAACTACAGAGTATCTCGCAGTCTGGCACTCCCGACTTAAGCTTTCTAACATGCTTTGAATTGCAAATTTCAAGAGGTTCGCTTTTTGTTGGGCTTCGTGGCTGTTGTCATTATTGAAATAATTTGTAAGTGCGCTCGTTGCGTGGCCAATTTCATCATCTAGCAAATATATATTTTAATGCCCTTAAACTTTGCTCTTTTTGTGCGATGCCCACACACACACACACACACATGCACACTCACTTATTTTGCTGCACTCTTGACCTTTAAAGACTGTGTGTATTTGTGTGTGTGGGTGGCTTTTTGGGTCGTTTGGTAGACCGAACAACATTGAAATTGTCTGCTTCTGGCTGCTCGGTTTTTTTGGTTTGCCGTTTTTGGCTTGGCATTTTGTCGCTTTGTCTCTGTTTTTTGTGCGCTTCCCCTTACCCTCACATTACATTTCACTTGCTCTTTCTGTAAACACTCAGGCAGCGGGAAAAGTGTAAAACTGAGTGTGACATTTCTCTACGATATCCTGTGCTCTGTGATTTATGTGTTGATGCTGCTGCTTTTCTAAATGTCAGATCTATGTACACAGCTCTTGAATCTTTTGACCTTTCGCATCTGCAAGTAATGTGTATATAAGATAAGCAAATAATGTTTATTGTACATCTGCTTCAGAACTTAATTATACCTAGTTTCTAAAGGCAGTCGGATGTGATAGGTCACAAGTTGTGGATAGAAATTTGTATTAGACTTGAGTTTCTTTCTCTTAAAGTAGTAAGCGAATAGAAATGTTTTTCTGTAAAGTATTTTTTATAGAAATGCAATAGTTTTAGTCGCCAGTTATTAATAATGAAATAAAACAAATGTTGGATCAATTGTAACTTTTTAAACGTGTTTAGGGACGTTGTTTCAATGAACATTTAATTTTTATTTAACATATAGTTTCAAATTGGACATTTATTTCTATACATATTACGTCAATTTCTCTGTTCAATAGTTATTAATCACCTTTTTTAGAGATACTTCATATTATATTTAGTTGAACTGCATATTTAATAACTCTACTTTCTTTTTAGCATGGACATTTGTCGTTGGAGCTTCTCAAATGCGAGTGAATTAATCTCGTTTCGTTGGCTTATCATCACAATGATCTATATAGCAACAATAATTTTAACCATATGCTCCGATTCAATTGATGAAAAGCTTTATCTGTTTAATAATAATGCAAACATAACGTTAACCCAACAGGAGTTGGTAAGTGATGAAATAATCCAATTAATATACTCCTATTAATCCTGATCAATATCTTTAGCTAAGCAACAGTGTGCAGAGTGTGTGGAGCAGTCTGTCGGTGACGAGGAGTATTGCTGCTATATCGGGTTGGATTATGATTGGCCTGACGCCTCAGGAGGATATGCTTTATGAACATCTGGTTGATTTAACCAAATATCAATTGACAAATAATTGAATTTAAGTAATGAAAGAAAGAAGAATGAAACCTTTTGTAAATATTATACTTATGTGTAGTGAGAACTCTTAACTAAGTAGCTGCTGTTGTTCAGTATTTGGCTTTTTATATTGTATAATCGAAATGAGTTAGCTAAAGACAACTATTTAAAACAATAATGCATAGAACTTGTATACCTAGAAACCAAAAAACCAAAGAAATCAATACAAAACCAAAGAGATTAACCAAAACGTAAGCTTTAAAAGACGTGTAAGCATTAGCAATTTTCTAATTGCATTGATGATGCCCTTCACTGGCCGCTAGAACAAAAATTTAGTTCGTTAAGTAAATTCCCAATCTGAGAATTGGGAATATTTAATACTACTATAAGATATTAAGCATCTACATATGGATATGTGCATGTGTGTATATATACTTACAATGATTTAGACATACATATACCTATACGATCATACTATAATTATTATTATAATTTTAGTAAACATATCGTCTTTAGTAAACTTATTTAATACTATACTATATGTATGTATATGTGAACGTCATCGTTATGGCAGTTTAACAAAAGGCTTCTTAGTTCTAAGTGCTTACTACAGTTGGTATCGAATATATAAATTTAAAATGTTCAAAAGCAATACTAAAATAGAACGATTTATATAGCTTATATATTATTATTTAAGCTTTAAAAGTTTATTTGTTAAACAATCTTTCTATTTGTGTGTGTTTTACTGTCAGTTCTGTCTGACTTCTTTTTTGGAATTATTTTCACACAAATTATGGTAAAAAATTTTAAAAATAGTCCGAAATTTTAAAGAATTTTCATTTTTATTCTCCAAAAGATCTGTAAAATTGATGTCAAAGTGAAACGCAGAGCACTTTTATAATGAATGTCTTATTTAGTACATACTCGTATTTATATAATGCAATTTTTTGGTATATTTACGATATCCACTGTAGTAAACTAAATTTGATAAATGCAAAAGAAATTTGTAAAGCGTTAATTACATGCATAATACAAATGTATATAAATATATATTATATATTATTATATTCATATACTCGTGCGTATATGTGACTATTTTCAACAATATGTATATTATCAAATTGAATTGTATAACAAAAATGTTCAAATTATTTACCCATTATAAAATATATTTAATTACTTTCCAGAATATGTATTCGATCATTTTTATGTTGATATTTTTGGTTAGTTTTAGATTTTGCAAGATAAACGTTCTGGCTCTACGTTTTTTTTGTGTCCTATACAAATTAAGATAATACGAGTATGAAACAATTATTATACAATACATATGGATAAAGATGACAGATAAAGAATGGACAAATGAGCTAATGAAACGAGACAAAACTAAACGACACAACTAGCAAAACATATTGTAGAATTGTACATAAAATATATGAATGCAAATAAAAAATTGTAAGAACAGCAAAAAAAGATCTTAAAAATATTTATTGAGAAGTTTTGGGCAAGTAGAATACTTAAGGTATATATTCTATTCTTGAGTAGTATTAACTGCACAGTCGTGTTGTAGTTTCTATGAACTTAACTAATTCAACCAATTTAATATTTTAAAATCTATGTTAACAGTTAAATGGAAATATTGTGTTGGAATTGTCTGGAAAACAGGGAATGAAAATATCTTTTATTGATCAAAATTTCAACTAAAACTAGTCGACGGTACTACAGTCGAGCATATTCGACTGTCGGAGACCCTGTACTTACTATGGAAAGCTAACACTGCTTAAAATAAAATTATAAAAATCGTTAAAAATATATATGTAAATTTTTTATATATAGTGATTTATTAAACGTACTTTTCGCTCAAAAAGGGGGCTCCATTTGGCTACAGCGGAGTGTGTTCAACTGTAAGATATCCTGTGCCCTGACACACCGATAGCTTAATACTGCAAATCCATTTTTTCGACTTATTGTTTGTATTACATCTGCATGTTCTAGTGAACAGGTTTAAACCAAATTCCATCAAAACGTAAAAGACATAGAATATTCCCAATCTGTGAGTTCGGTTGAGATACAACACATGTATCTCCAAAAAATTTCATATTGATCCAATTTCAACCAATTTAAGTCAGAATATATGGGACCATCTTATTTGCGTAATCTGTAAGTGTGGATCAGAAATCTCAAGAAACAAAAAAGTTTTTCATACTAAGACTTGATTTTCGACTGATCGTTTCTATGGCAGCTATATGATATAGTGATCTAATCCAAAATCTAAAACAAACTTGATTTGCGTGCAATATAAACCAACCTACATACCAAGTTTGGAGTCTCTTGCTCTTATAGTCTCTGAGATCTAGGCGCTCTGCCAGACGGACATGGCCATATCGACTAGGCTGTTGATGCTGATCAAATATATATATAATTAATGGGGTCTGCCAAGCCTGCTCCTGCCTGTTACGCAAATTTTTTATGTGGCAAAGTTAATAGACCCCTGTACTGTTTTACAGTACGGGGTCTAAAAATCACATATAACGTCTAATGCGAACTTTGTTTAAAATACATCAAACTGTTTGTAAAAACAGTATCCCTGCAAACAGCCAATAAACATGTATTTGAGACGTAAAGAAATAAAAATTACAAATAGTTATTAAAATTTATTTTAATTATATCTATCAAAAATAATAATGAAACTTGATTTTTTACTGAAAATGTATTAAATAATTATTAATACTGATTTTTATTTTTTCAGTTTATTAAAAGAGTTATTAAAAACTTTTTCGAATAATTAGATAGATTAAAAGAAATAAAAGTCTCAAATATTATTATTTTTGATTTAAAATCAAAGTCTTTCAAGACTTTTATAATTTGAAAATTTGTATAAAAGTCTTTTTGTAATATCTTTGTTAATACTAAAGATAAACATTTCAAACATTCAACTTAAGTAAATTAGGCTATCATCTTCCGCACTATGGCTTATTTCAACAGATAATAGGTACAGTTTAGCAGCCGTCGCGGTTCGGAAAATACTGTTTTTCCAATTAAATGGAGTTGATTCTAGAGATGAGCACGTTCCGGGTCGGGCCTCGGGTCCCATGGGCCTTTTAGAAAATTTTCGGGTTCGGGCCGGAAAATGTCATTTCGGGGCGGGTCGGGCCGGGCTCGGGCCTAACTTCAAAGCCCGAAAGCCCGGAACACGCCAAATCAATTGCATTATTTTGATACTCGAATTTGGTCACACTACATAAAAATTCCGTTATAGCCGTTAGTTTTTTTATTCAATTTCTGAACAAGCTCATAAGCTCATTCTGCTTATGAACACTCAATCAACTGAGCGAAATTAACAATAATGTTCACAAATGACCTAATATTCGTTCCATTTTTTTTTTTTTTATAATTTTTCGGGCCGGGTCGGGCGGTTTTGGGCCTCATAGCAAAATTATCGGGCGGGCTTGGGCCTTTTTTCCATTAGGAATTTCGGGCTCGGGTCGGGCCGGGCCTAAAAAATGAGGACCGTGCCCATCTCTAGTTGATTTAAAAAAATTGCAAGTTTCTACTTAGACCAAAAATTTATCACTTGACCATCGCCGCTAGGATTTTGTCAACTACTTCTATGAAGAATCTAATGCTTATTTAAATGCTCCCAATGGTAGCTTTGTTTGTAGAAATTTTGGCAGAAAGGAGATGAAATTCCTGCAGTGCTTACCATCTGATCAGGCCGACTTTTTTTTGCGCCGGAAGATAATAACCTAATTTACTTATTTTAAAAGTTTGAAATTTTATTTCTTTTCCTCACAAATAAAAGTCTTTCGAGACTTTTATTTTTTTAATCGAAAATAAAAGTCTTTAAAGATTTTTATTCAAAAAAGTTTTTGATAACTCTTAAAAAACTGAAAAAATAAAAATAAGTATTATTAATTATTAAAGACTTATTCAATAAAAAATCAAATTTAATTATTATTTTTAATGGATATAATAAAAATCAGTCTTAATAATTATTAATAATTTTTTTTTTTTAATCAAAAATAATTAATAAGTATGATTTATAAAGTAAAAGTCTTTAGGTAATTATTAAAAGTAATTTTTATCTTATAAAAAAAACCTCTTTACGAGGTAAAAGTCTAGTGACAAAACAGTTATATGCCCCAAAATTTCTGATATCCAATTTTGTGACGAATAACATTAAGTTTGACATATAAATTATTTTAAAAAAAATTTTGGCACTCGGCACATTGCGCTAAAATGTCTCAATTCTTCATACCAAATAAAACTCACTGTTTTGCGCAGTGCCGAATGCAAAAATTTGTTTTAAAATAATTTATATGTCAAACTTAATGTTATTCGTCACAAAATTGGATATCAGAAATTTTGGGGCATATATCTGTTTTCGTCACTAGACTTTTACCTCGTAAAGAGGTTTTTTTAAAAGATATCAGAAATTTTTATTTATTTTTTTTTGGACGGAATATCTTTATCAACTTTGTTTATTTTTTGTACAAGCTGAAAAAAGCTGTCTGGTAACACTGGTTCCCTTTACAAACACACATGCCAAGCGCAAAAGCTAGTAGCACTCTCAAACTCTGGCTGCTATGATACTTTGCTGCTGCTGTCCTATTCCAATTCGAAGTAAAATGTATATATATTCAGTTAACAGCTAATATCGGCTAATATTCGACTATATTCGCAATTATAATATGTTTTATCTGCCGCAAAAAAAAATTCACAACTTACAATCAGTAAGCATTTCCGCATGACGCTGCAAGCAGTGTACATACTGCATATGTACATGCAGTAGTGTAATGGTAAAAGGTATATTCAGTTAATAAGTAACATCTTCCAAACCCATCGGTAAAATTTTTTGTATCATATATCAAAAAAAAATCGTTAGCGTCGTTTTCTCAAAAAACGCCAAAATGTGGAACAAAATACCTTATTTCACCTGTTGCTTTTTACCTATGCACTTTAGAAAAAAGTTTAAAGGTCTGCCTAAAAGCCCTTTCCAACGATATATAGATCACGTCTGTAGCTCATATCGTTTGGATGCTATAGGGGTTTTAATTTTAGCGTTTTTTAGCGATTTCCCGCTAAACTAGCTTTTTTCGAAAAAGTCGTAAAACAAACGTTTCTAGATTTTTGATTTAAGCTAAATCAACGCTTTGATACTAACAAACAGACAAACAAACAAACAAACAAACAAACAGACTGACTTTTCATCTCGTTTTGAGAAGGGCACCAAAAATTTCAAAATTAATTATCTTCTGAACCAGTGATCGGATTTTGATGATCAAGGTGTCATTCGACGCGTATTTTTGATTAGAATAGTAAAAAATTAAAATAAAAATAGAAAAGGCTCCAACGACCCCATTTGCTCCAATAATTTAAAATTTCCCCCCCCACTAACACCTGTTTATCTCGCGAACCAGGTGAGTTTTCAAAAGTCCTAGTATGCACATTTGTAAGTAAAATTAATACCTTTCGATCGGTATATACCTCTACCTGATCGGACAGTCATAGCAAATTTTCCATTCTTCCTGTGTATATATGCTAGTCGCCTTCGCACCCTTCGTGCTGCTTTCGTCACTAGCGCGGACTGCCGTCCGCAGTGATTTTTTATTCCTGCTGGAAACTATTAGAATTAACTTGAAGTGAGCAGAAGCTGTGTATAATTATGTATTTAGGCAGTAATTTAAATAGAATAGAACTATCTGGAGTAATATCAAGGATTTTCTGAAATTTTCCTTTGGACAAAACAAATTATATTTTAGAATACTACAACAGACATTTTATAATATTCTTTTTACTAAGAAAAAAATCCATAAAGCATAATAAGAGGCATCAGGTTTGCTCAATGAGGCAGAAAATCTAATACCAAAAATTGGCAATTAAGGAGCTTACCTCAGGCACAATACCTTTCATTCCTTTCCGTTTCTTTCCTTTCCTGCCTACCCAATAAAACGTTTGAGTACGTGTCTGATCTTTACGTTCAGTCCCATCCTTGGGCTTGCATTGTCCTCAGCATCATAAAAACTTTTAATGAGGTGCTAAATGCCAGCAAAAATAAAAAACAAAGCCGTCGAAATGAGAAACACTCCATTGTGGATGTTTTAGTATAGTGTGAACATGTGTTTACCAATTTAAAATTAAACTTTGTACTTAACAGAGTTTGTAATTAATTTGATTTTTATTTGTTGTGTGGCCAAACGGCTCACAGGGCGTATGCATGATGCTTTGATGTGTAAACACAAAATATTTAAATATTAATTAGCCGACAAAATTGTGCTGGAAATCTAATAGGTATTTCATCTAACATGTCAGACAAGCGATGTTTATTAAATTTACATAAATTACGTTAAAACTGTTTTTCGTTTCTTTTTTGATATTCTGTTTTTTGCCAATTTACACAATTTTTTCGTGTTGCTAAGTCAAAAGTTTGTGCCGTGGCAAAAACTTTCAGCTTGTTAGCGAAAACGAGCATACATATTTTGTAAAATGCATAAATTTGCATGAGAGAATAAGTAGAAAATAGTCCTTGGGCAGCTCCGTGAAGTGGATTAAATGTGTGTTATTCAAAGTATACTTTTTATTTATTATTTGGCCAAAGTTTCTTTGTAAGTCAATATATTTAATATGCTAATTATGTTAATATTAGCTAATATACTAACTTTTAAGTCTGCTCTGCGATGCTTTATTCTGTACCTCTTCAGAGCCTGCTGGGAACTGGGAGCTGTGGATGTTTGAGGTGAACGCATTATCATCATTAGGCACTTTCTGCAATTATGGCGCTAATTGAATTTCTAAATGAATATAATGTGTCAACAGGAACAACAACAGAAGAGCTGAATAAATGATGATGCTTTAGCAGGCAATTGCTGTCATTATAATAATACATACGAGCATATATAAAGTATCATTATAGCCGACCTCACAATGCACTGTCCTCGATGTTATAAATCAAATTTATAAAGAAATTAAAAAACACCAGACCATTTTTTAATTATGTTTGTGAATACATTTTTAATTTGTTAAATATTTTTCTTTCACACACAATATGTTTTTGAATCATTTTGCTTTGTAAAAATATATATTAAAATGTGTATAAAATAAAAAAAGAGCAAACAGAAATGAAAAATCTTGGGCTAATCCGAAAATTTGTAAACCAAGGGCGAAAACTTAAAGTTGTCAAAAACTTGTGTTATAATACAATACACTTTCCGACTTCAATATCGAAAAGGTTTTACGGTGGTTTGGTTGTTCATGGCCGAGCCTAATCAATTAATTTCTGGTTTTTCCTCTTAATTTCAACAATCATTGTAAAAAAGGTTAATTTCAATGGATAAAAAAAAGGCAAAACAATCGTATTAGCGGTTAGATCGTAGATCATAGATTAAACAAAGATCATTTTCTTTTATTTAAGATAAAATCTGTATCAAAAAGATACTTAATATATATTGATCATTCAAAAAAAATATGTGTATAAAAAGTGTAACGTACGCAACAGAAAAAAACTAAGATTTTTAATTAACGAGACTATTTTTCTTGAGTTTTGAAGCTAGATTGATATGGTCAGAAATTTCACTTAATTTTTTGTATTTGGATATTTTTTGTTTATTATGCAAAATTTGCCAATTAGCTTCCATTGTTTGTAACGGCCGCAACGGAACTTTCAGCAGACCTAATTTTGTTTTCAAAAAAGTAAATCTTTTATCTTTTAATAGGTTTAAGAGTGCTCCCAGTGAAATGCTGTTTCCAAAAATATTTCATTAAATTTCATCAATCTAAAAGCGAGCTGTATCAGTTTAAACATGAAAATATGCGTGCAACTATAACTTTCGGAACTCAGGATTAGCCCAAATCGTATAAATTTAATTATAATTATTTTATTCATTCAATACAACTTTAAATATTTTTATGTATGAGTATCTTTCCTAAATATTTTCTGAAATATTTCGTGCATATTTTATATTGATAGCATTTAGTAATTTAGATTGGTTTCGGAGTGATAGTACCTTAATGTGACAGTAATTTATCTTGTTGATTAAACATGAGTTTTAGGTAAACATACCTTGTGTTACACTTATAAAAAGCATATAATCATACTAGAAAGGAAGGGAACTAGCTGAGAAAGCGAGAACAGAGAACGACGTCGTCTTTTGTAATTAGGTTAAACACACACGTGGCACGAAGAGTCCTATTTATGTGTCTGTGTGTGTGTGAGTTTGACCAGGCTGGAGATAAAACGCTGTGAAAATGAGGTGAGCAAAAAGAAATAAAACAAGCGGCTCAAATAAAAACAGTACAGTACATTTGCACATTTAACCGCATGACAGCGACAAAAAAAATTACACCACACAACAAATATGGGACAACAAAAAAACACACTCGTTGGCTTGTATATGTGAGTGTCTAAATTACAATTACATAGAAGGCACTCAACTGCCATTGGGCTAGCTGCTGTTTTGGCTTTAGCCGGACATTCCAACATATGGCCAAATAATTATCCTGTTGCTTTCGCTATACAGGCACATGTAGCTCGGTTTACATCCTCAGTTTACCCACAGTGTCATCTCTTCCCCCCTCACTTCGAGTTGATGTTTATCGATGTACTCATAAAGCTGTTGCTGTCACAAGATGATGTGTTTCTTATACGTTGTTATTTCGCAGTTGGTCACAGAGTTGATTAAATAATAGAAATGACTGAGCATATTACTCGTACGAAAGTTTTAATGAAATTCCCCGAGTTTTCAGTGGGCGCATACAAATACAGTTGACTATAACATTAGTAGGGCATTTAAGTAAAAAGAGTGACATTTATTAGAAGCAATGCCAAATGTAAAACCGAAACTCTGTAAGCCGAAACAAAAAAAATTTATTTTCTTTTGTATTTTTCATTTTCATTTTTAATTTTGATTTTAATTCTCTTATGTGTAATTTTGAATTTTTTATTTTTCATATTCATAACAATGTTAAAAAGTAACTAAACTACATTAAACTGAAGAATATGTGAAATAAATGTGTGAATGAAACATTAAGAAATATTATTATTATATTTTTAATACAATTATATTTCCGCTAAAAAGTTTTTTTTTGTGAACTGAAACCATACCGGTTTCAAAAGAGAGACATACAAAAACCGGTTCACTGTTACTAAACCTGTTTTCAAAGATTTTGCGTAACTGATAACCGAAAACCTAAATGTAAACATAACCTAAACCGTAATCGAAACCGAAATTCGTTTCAGTTTTAATCCCTGATTTAAATTATCTGATTAAATTTCTTTATACACATATTTAAATTCGGTTTAAGAGACACAGTAATTTATCCGGGTGATCTTATTTAGTTTATCAAATTAAATAAATAAATAATAATAATAATAAATTTCAGCAGTCTATATGATAGAATACAATAAGAATATACCCTTTTTAAATTGTAATTATTCAGGGTATTTGAAAAAAATATTCTTTCATTTCTTACGTTATGAAATACTCTTATACAATTACAGAGATATGTCATATTTTTACATTTCGCTGGCTCAAATTATACTTAAATATTTTGTTAATATTATTTCAAAAAATAAATAAATTAGAGTTCGTGTCTACAGTGTTACTAATTTTTGGAGCGGAATTGCAATTAATGTGCACATTCTAGCCGTAGACCCAAACTTTATGAATTATTCAACATGAAATGGGAGTGTAGAGAATAGAAAAAACTATCATAAATATTAAAGATATGCGCAACCTCTGACAAACAGAGCAACAACAGGAATTTGTGGCGAAAAACTTTCGCTTGTGGCATAATAAATATAAATGTGAATAACATCCGTTGAAGGGTATACAATTGTGTCGAGTCAAAAAAACCGAGCTTGTGGTCTGGAACTTTTAATTAAGCCAGGAGTTTTGTCGGCCAACGAGTAGCGCCCCGAGTGCTCACAAAATGAACAAATAAGCGTGTAAATAATGCGGCAACGGCAATGCCAACGGCAGGCACACAAAACCATATTGTGGCAGCAGGAAGCTGAGGGAACCGGAGGGACAGAGAGAAATATGAGTAGCAACTGGGACAATGGCGACTCAGACTTTGGGCGACCAACGACATTGCAGATATGCTGTCATTGTCATCGATGGAGCCCGGCCCAAATTGCTAGCTTCGAGTTACACTGGCTTTAAAATGCAGTTCCGTCCAGGCCATTGTGGTTTGCTGTTTAAACATGAAACTTGCTTAGACACTCACACACACTCACACAAGTAAATCAAATGCCCAAGTCGAACGCTGCGTATACGTAATATTTGATAGCTTCAACGGTCATTAGCCCAGTTTGCGGCATAACCACCTGTCATGGGAGTCCATCTTGAAAGCATGTCATAAAATCATTTATGATAGCTGCCTCATTGGTTCGATGCGATAAGCAGTCGCTCCTCTTATTGTTTATGGTCTGCGTATTTTACGAGCTGTGCTCAAAATAAATATGAGTACACGTACATATAGTACATATAGTACAGACAAACGTAGACACTAAGTGCAAATGTTTTCCTTGTTGCCGAGAATCAACTGAAATAAAACTGCAGACTGTCTGGATGAGCATTATACTGAACTATAGCTGACCACAAGGGCTTAAATGTTTTGCTAAAAGGCCAACAGTTATTGTTGCCTAAGGCTAATAAAAAGGTACTTGGTTAACTGCAAATGCTCCTTAAAGGCAAGGATGGTAAGTGGAAAATAAAGTTAAGCTCTTAGTAGGATATTCTTTTATGAAATTTAATCTCTTCATCCTTGGAAAATACGAAATAAACTTAATCGATGAATAAAATATGTAAATAGTAAGATCTGTCTAAAATCTTAGGCAATGAAAAGTTAAATGGAAGACTATAAAATGTTTTTTCTATTTACCTGAATATTTAATTGTATTTCAGAAATTTTAAGAATCTTTCAAAATAAATTTTGTATGTTCATTTCGTATGTTCATTCCGAACATTCTTTTTCCTGTTTATATTTTAATAACTTTAAGGTTTGCCATTGCGTAACTGCTTTAATAAAATTCTATTCAACTTTTCAGTTCCACATTTGTCTAGCCAGTCCTAAAGTACATATGTAATCTTTTGTCAATTTTGTAAATTATTAATGTTCTTTCTGCGTGGCTGTCGTGAAACGAAACCTTTAACAAATACAGTCATTATTTATCGAGCAAGTACTTGGGTAATATTTGATCAGAAGAATATGGTTAATGGAGGAATGGGGGTCAGGTAAGAGGGGTCATTCAATAACTTCCAAGTTGCCAGTGTGTTAGACGAGGGTTGGAAATCAACATAAGTAGCTCGATTTGAGACATTTACGTGAGCTATCACAAAGTTTGCAACAGTTCAATTTAAATGTGAGCCACAGTTCATAAAATGTTTAGAATTTAATAAAAACAAATACAATTGTCGCAGTCAAAATACAAATGCTTAAAAATATAATACAGATTCACAGTATATGTTAAGAAAAGTCAGAAAATCGTTTACGTTCATATTTTGCAAATGCTTTTTGCTCTCAAATTGCTCGAATTATTATATACTATGTAAAATATTGTTTTTAAAATAGGGTTTTTAAAATAGATTGCTTTAAATTTTTAAAATATCTGTAAGCTTATGAAGATAAAGTCTTAATAAATTTCTTTTACATTTTTTTTTTTTGATTTAGCTTTCTTGAATTGTAGTTAAGAACATCTTACAGGGTATCTGCCAGGCGCTTATACTGGCCAATTTATTTCTCCCTTCATATAGTTTCTGTTGTGCAACAGATGGAGGCAGTGAAGCCAAATTACCGTTAATACAGCAAATGGTACAACCTGGCAATCGAAGACTCCACGTGCCCGGCTTATTAGAGTGAACATATCGTAAGTATGGACCATGCTTTGCATATAAATGGCCTGCATATGGTAAGTGGGTGTCACTACCTTGGCCCACATACAGATTCACAAACATAACACACACACACACTCAAAGAGAGAAAGAGAGTGAGAGAGAGAGAGAGAGAGAGAGAGAGACAGAAGAACACAATACATCTGTTTCAATTTGGATGTCCTTGGCTAGCACTTGGGCCACTTTAAGAGCCACTTCCTACAACTTCTGGGCTCATTGACTGCACGCCAGGACGATGTTAAGATTGTGGTCCCAAATCCGCTTTACATACACAACACACACTTCCATATAAATACTTATATACATATTTTGGGGTCTTGCCTTTGTCTTGTCTTGTTGCGCTCTGTTTGCTTAAGGACACGCTTCCTGCCACAGGACGCAGCTGCATTCTATCTCCATAAAAGTCGCATTGAGCACCAACAAAATTTCCATAAATTCATTCGGGGATCGCGACCAGACAGCAATCAATGAACACACATAAATTCAACGCTATCCGTTTGCAGTTGTCCTTTACATATTTAATTTTTTTTCTTTTTGTTTGAAACGAATGTCCCACATTGTAGGACATTATTTTCCCATCTTTCGTAAAGTTCTTATCGCAGGGCTTAGCTGTCCTATTGACGTTGTCGAAGTCGAAGTCGTTGCCGTTTTTGGGGCATAATTTATTTGCCATAAAACATGAAATGAAACATTTTCGGTCGTAAATTATGAAATAAGTCAAACCAACTCGAAAATGAAAGCAACATAAAAACGAATTCAGGTCACATATTTCAGCAATGTTACTGTAATTCAGGCAATACATATTTATTCCAATTAGGCAGCATAATATAATCGCCCAGAAATGTCAAAAACGAATGACTGAAAAGCCATCATAAGACTTGCATCTATTTATTTATTTGAGTCACTGTGTGCCCATCAGCTGGAGGGCGCAGCGACAGCAACAGCAAGAACAGCTGAAATTAAACGTTTGAATGAGTTTTTTTTTTATTTTAAATTAAGTGCTAAAAATAAATCAAGCAAATATATCTCTATATATACATTATAAGTAGATATATGTACTTCTGTATGCGCAACAGACATCAGTCGAGAAATATGCGGCAAAGGTCAGTGACGAATATTGCGAGTGCTTGTGCAAAGACAACAACAACAATAATAATACTTAATAATAATGTGGGAAAGAAATTTGTACAATTCTCTTGGGCAATATTGAGATTGAGCATGTACGTATACAAGTATATAAATAAATTCGATCAGCAATTTTAAAAGACAATTTGCACAATTTTATTACAGTTATTGATATTTTCCAACTTGTTTATTCAATAAACATATTTGTTAATTATTTTCATTTTAAATTAAACATTACATATTCTTTCAATAATTATTTTGTCAGCTACATATATTTGATTATTATAATTCCAAACAATTTGCAAAGCGTTTTAAAACAAATAATACTATATTAAATGCGATAGCTTAATATTGTATATTAGCAATTTTAAATGCACATCAAATTAGGTAGTTAAATGTTAATTTAAAAAAATGCAAATTAAAAGTATTTAATCTTTTTTGTCTATCTAAATATTTTTAAATAACTAATGAGCGACTCTCTATAATGTATAATTTATTTTTCATTTAATAGAGGTAATCAATAATCAACCTGATGTTATTTAGAATAATGTGACTTTCAATTAAGAACAATTAACTTAATATATCCAATAATAATAAATGAAAATGAAAATTTGTTAAATTAAAATTTTAAATATTGAAATTGATTTATGTTATTATTATTGGTTAAAGCATTAAGAATTTTGATTTGCCAACATTTAGCATATTATTGCCTTTGTTCACTTCGTTCACTTTGCTCATTTTAGAGGGTGGACTTGGTGTCAGAAGTTAAAGTCAACTTAGACGGCTTTAAATGATGTGTAAATAGTCGAATATAAACAGCAACACATGTAAATTAGACTGCTGGTTTTAGCCAGAGTTAGCAAAAACCCGCAATGACTTTGGCTAAGTTGCTGTCGAAAGCAGCGAGGCAGTTGCCTGGCAGGCACATGCGGCGTATGCGCAACGCGAATTTTCTTTACAATGTCAACAGTGTCAGCAGGCTGGTTGGATGGCTGCTCATATGTCACACACACTCACATCCATTTACACACACACACACCCAAGTGATGCCAGCAATGTAAATAAAAATTCATACAGGCGACGCAAGGCTTGACAAATTTTACAGAATTTGTTTGATGCTTTAAGGATGAGTGCGAGCAGGCGAAAGTACGAGAAAGAAATTGTTAAGAGGCACAGGTAAGGAAAATGGCCTTTGTTTACGGTCATATGGGTATTGCGATGGGGGGAACTAAAGGGGATAAACGAACGGCCACTATTCACTTCACTTTGCCTCGCATAAAATGTGTCATGTCATGTGCTTAAAAAGTATGAAGCATAATGCCAAGGAAGTGAGGATACGTGCGCACTTAACTGAGAGTAACCCACCCGGAGTACATACTATATATGTATAGTACATATCTGTTTGAAAGACTCTCGCACAAAGTCGAAAACGAGCTGAAGTGCTGTAAAAAGTAAGGGAGCTACGTTGACGGGCCTTAATAAATAAATCGCAGCTGCATCAGTTGACAGAGTTGTAGCCGTGGGCCTCTTGACAATGCCCCTGACATCTTGTGATTTCCTGTGGAACGCGGAAAAGCAGATAACAAAAATTAAGTAAGTAAGTAACGTACTGGAGGCAAGACGCTTGCGGCATGTGATAAGTGGCAGATGAATAAGTAAGCAAACCAATAGCTTAGATTGAATAAAACTCATCCATGTACCAATACAGATTCCTGGCAAAACACTTAGACAATTCACTTGGACTCGGCAACTTTGCAAAGGAATTCTGTAAGAATTGAAGTAGGAGGATAAAGTAGTAAAATGTTTAGTCAATAAATTCCATTGTATTGAAATGACTATTGTTGTTTTTATCATTATTAAATAGCGATGGATAAGCACATTGCAACATTGACGAATCACTGATTGTGAAAGCAATCTTTAACTACTTGTATGTATTTTCTTGGCTATGATTCAAGTAATAGAAATCAATGTTCAAATTAAATTTGCAACTTGCTGTGTTTAACGAGAACAAGTGGGAAAGGCTATAGTCGAATTTTGAAATATTATTTTTTGCATGCTTTTAGGCACTTATATTCTTTAAAAGCTTTAATTAGCCATTACCACCTTTCTATTTGTCCGCTCTTGTTATGATTTAGTAGGATGATAGTAGTTAACGATAATTAGAAAAAAATTCCTAATATCTTGAAGACTGTGTGTGTGGTGGTTGACCTGCACATGATTTATAGAAGTCTGTGTGTCAAATTTGGTTGCTCTTATTGTCTTTGAGATCTAGGCCATCACACAGACGGACTTGGCTATATATCGACTCGGCTGTTGATGCTGATCAAGAATTGTAGGGTGGCAGATGCTTCCTTCTCCCTGTTATATACATTATTTTTTATATAAAAATTTTCATTTTAAGGAGTCCTTAAATATAACATTTTACTGTTATCAATATTTAAATTGCTTGTAATGAATATTAAATTAAATGTTTTTTAATGAATTTGTTCTTTATTTTAAAATATTACTTTCTCAGTTTCCCCCATATTTATACAACTTTCTTTATTCTTTATTCAAATATAAATTTATACGAAGGTATTAAAAAAATATATATAACACAAAGAAATATTTCTTAGCAAACAATAAATTTAATTAAGTAATAAATTTTTCAGCAGGAAGTGTTGTGGTTCCATTAAAACCACAAAAACCACAATTCTGACAGCTGCCAAAAAAACTCACTCAATATTCTAACTCAAGCGCCATGTGATTCAACTCAATTGGCGATGTTTTTTTTTGTGAAATGCAGCTGCGTGGGGAAACCCTAAAAGACTTCGGCTCGGCTGGGGAATAGGAAAATTGCAATGGCATCGGGAGTCAACCCGACAGCAATTGACGATTGACTTGGAGTTGGACTCGAGCTCTTATCAGCGACTAACCTGTTGGCTAACGGCAATGCTAAAACGAGCAATAGTGACGTCGCTGCCGATGCCGCTGCTGACGTTGACAGCGACTGCGACTGCGAGGCCGCAGCGTCACACACGGCGTATGAGAAAACAGAAATCGTGGTGAATCGTGAACGAAGGCAACGATTGCCGAGTGCGAGTCTTTCGTCAGTTGCTTGTGTTTCCTCGTTGGCGCTAGACGCGAAGCGGCAAAACTAAAATAAATCTGAATGATATGCAAGCATCTTCAAAATATCTAAATAAACAGATGAATTTAACGCGTTGCGTATACGCCGCGTTGGTCTAGTCAAAACTGTGACTCGCGCGTTTCTGTGCGTGTGTGTGTGTTGTGTGTGTACGTGTTGTGTGTGTGTGCAACCGGCAAAGACAAAATCCAAGTACTGGAGCGTGCTCGAGTGTCGTCGTCCGTAGCGTAACGTCACGTTACGGTCTACGGTTGCGTCTGCGGTTCTTGTCATAAACTTTAGGTTTTTGCTTTTGTTTAACTGCCTGGCACGGACTTCAACTTCAAGTGCAAGTTAAACAGGCAACTAAAGCTTAAACTCGAAATTAAATCCATTGTCAGCAGGTGGGTAACCTCTACTCTTCAAAAAAAGTGTTCTTTTTAATAAGTTGGTCGTTTTTTGAGATGCTCGATCCCAGATCCCGGATCAAAGAATGAATTGAATTTTTAGGCAACTTTTTTTGTTAGCCCCAAAGAAAAGTTTTATTTGTACTCAAAGCGCTGCCCATAAGAATACATAACAAATAAGTTAGAAAGAAAACAAGAATGCGAAATATAAGAAAAGATTTTGAAGAGGAAAACAAAGAAGAAGATGAAAATCACAGCCCCATGTTACGCGTATAAAAAGTCAAATGCATTTCGGCCGAGCGAACAAAAGAAATGCCAAAGAAATGAGAAAATTTTTATACTCTTTATTGGTTTTTACGACCCGTAGACAGGTCCACTATACCGACTATTTACTGTACCTTAATTAAAGCTGCAAATGTTAATTTAAATGGGACACACTCGAAGACGATTTAGACAAATGTTTATGGAGAGTATTCGACACCTTGGGCACAATTGCAATGACATCTTTATATTGATGGCAATGATTGTTAAGCTGAATATTGATTTTAATTGGACTCATCTGACAGTGATGCTTGTCATCAATTGTAGATTTGATAATTCGTCACACACACACACACACAAACACACACACAGAGAATGAGATGCAGACAAATACTTTGATTGCTTTGTCTCTGCTTCAATCTTAATGAATACGGGCTAGAACTCGATGCTTAGTTGGCCATCGTTATGGCAATCTTCAGGCCTGCGTATGTGTGTATGTTTCTGTGCATGTGTGCGGAAAGTCTCTGCGGATTCATATTTACTTAATTCAACAGCTTATTGTCTTGTGCCGAGCACTTTTCAAGTGACTCGCTGCGTATACGTAATTTAATTAATGCATATTGTGCAATGACAGTTGAATAATGGTCTGGGTGTAAATTATATAATCAAATTGTTGTGATAACAAAGCAATTCTAGATAGTTACGTAGTTAGATTATTAGTTTCAAATCATGTTGTTATAAAAATAAACAATGCAGTCAAAGAAATGAGAGGAATTCAGGTGTTAATTCATTCTAAATTAAATGTTAGAAACCTTAGAGAAATTGATCAAATATGTATAAATTTTAAGTATGCACTGCTTCAGGGTCCCAAAGCCCTTATTTTTTACGTAAGTTAATAACTCGAGAATAACACAATATTTTTTTACACTGTTTTTTTTTTTGCATTCAACTCAACAATACCAATTGAATTTTTTTTTTACTGGGGAAAATAGTCAATGCACCGCCCTTTTCCTTATATTTTGATATGAAAATTTATTGATTTCATGGCTGCTTGAATAAAATTTTTTTGAATTTTGTTTACATTTTTTTGGTTTTTTTTTTCGAACTCAAAGTTGCGTGGTAAAATTTGCGATTATTTAGAATCGGGCAAATTCGGGGACAAGATTATTGGTGTTTAGAAAGAAAAAACATTGACACACAAGACTGCATTTATAGCCACGACAAAATTCTTACTGCTACTCCACGAACCAAAATTGATGTGAGGTTATAGTCGGCTAAAACAACACAGCGAAAAAGCACATTAAAAAATAAGCACAACACTTCTACAAATAAAACACATCTTAAAAAATGTATAACAAACCTGGAACTATGTTTTCTATGGTGAATAATATTTTGTTTAAATCTTAACCCCGTGCGCACAAAACAAACAGTATATTTTCAGGGCCAAAGAAAAATTACAGGGATGGTTGAAAAAATTAAAAAAGAATTTGATTTCTAAGTTCATGGGAATATTTTCTATTGGAATAAAATGTAATTCTAGCAAAAAAAACGATTACAATTTTTTTAATTTACGTAAAAAAATGGTAAATTAATATTTCAGAGACCACGTAAATAATTTAATATTTAAATTCGCATTTGTAAAGAAAAGACAGAAAACTAAGTTTTTTTTAATATAAAATTATTTAATGTATACATTATTTTACTTGAAAGCTGAAGAAATTCCAATAATGTTATGTTATTAATAATTTTTATACATTTTCCAAAAATGATTAACACAGAAACTTATGATAACAGTTCCTAGATAAACTTTACATCTAGATATTTTTATAAACCAAATCCGATGGCATTTAAATGGCTGCCAAAGCCTCAATCAAATAGCTAACAAGCATTGAAATTAAGTTGAGTCAATTCAGAGCGATAAACGAAACATTTGCGGCCAGTTTGGTGTCCATGGAATGGCAGCTCAAAGGAATTAAATGAAAGGAGTGCCAAAAAACGAGAGCCAAAAACGCATTTCAATTTGCATATCAGCAAGCAAAAGAAAACGCCAAATGGCCAAATGGGCAAATGGGAAAATGGTCGCTGATAGCAACGAATTTCGTGGAAAACCGTCAAGAGACCAAAATCGAAGAAACAGACGATGATAAAAGACGTTAGAAGGAATCGATGGTGACGATGTGCAAGTTGCGTTGACGTTGACGCTGACATTGATGTTGTTTGTTTGAGATCTTGGTAGTAAGGGAATGTGTTGAGATGCCCAAGAAGCCTTCACAGCAGTTCCCAGCTGATGTCTATTTGCATTTAAATCAAAGAAGCTCTCTCTCAAAACAAGGGGCGGAGGCGTGGCTAAATGTGGGTAAAACATTTCAAGCTGCGTCTGCTTATATACCCTGTAAGGACTATTTTCAAAAAGGGTTGATGCAACTACTTTATTTACATTGACTACTTTTAAGGGTAACTCGCATTTCAAATGTGTTGTTGATTTTAATGCTGACTTTTTCTGTTTTTTATTGCGTCTTTTTTATGGCATTCTACGTTTTGCATAAATTATGCATTGCAATGGGACTGTGCGTGTGTGATGTGTGTGATGTGTGTGTGTGTAAATGGATTTGAGCTGTAACACGAGTTACCCGCTGTTTGAATTCATTTGATTTCTCACAGCCAGTCAGAAGTCACAGGTGACATTTTTATGGCCAATCTGCGCTGGCAATAAAACGATTGCCGTTTTCAAGGCGCATAAGCCCCAAGGCTAGTACGCAGTCAACAACAACATCTGGCGCAATCTAATCTACTTGGCTTGTTACACAACCATCAACAGTCGGCCAGTTAGTGAGTCAGTGAGTCAGTTAGCTCTGTTCTGAGGTTGAGCATTCCTGAAATTTCTCTAGGGATCGTACTCATAGTTTACCCGCACTCATACGGAATGAGCATTGGGATAGGTCGTGCCTTTTCAATTTACTATCTATGTACATACATATGTATATATATGGCCCATCCAACCCTATATCATCTAGAGGTCTTCGTCTCTGCCTTCACTTAACAATTTACTTTATTTAATAATTCATACGCTGCACGAGGGAATCATGTTGCCTAGTCTGAAATATCTGAATGCATAACGAAATTAATTATATTTCAATTAAACGAGAGTCGCACAACTGAAGCCCATGGTCAGAAGATTGTACCTCAACTCAAAATAGATACAAAAACCGCTATGGTTAAATTCAAGTTGTAATCTGAAATCCGAGCAGGCAACAATGTAAATACCCTAACTTAACAACATATAAATTTCGATTAGAGTTACTAATCAATAAAATTACTTTTGGAAATAATCGTACTGATTATATAATTCAAAATTTGTGATTATTTAATGATTACGATTACCAAAAATAAAAAAAATCTAAAATGATTACAATTATTCAAAAATAATCGGAAAAAATCAAATATATCAATATATATATTTTTCCTGAGTATTTTTTTTTTTTTAGAATATTTCTGATTTTTTAGGAAAAATCCAAATTGTTTTAAATTTTCACAATCAAAGTAGCCAAAGTTTTTGATTATATAAGAAATAATCAGAAAAAAATAAAAAATAGTCAAAACAATTATTTTTGATTATTTTTGATTTCTACCTGAAACGATTGTTTTTGATTATTTTTGATTTTATCCGATTATTTTTGAATAATTGTAATAGTTTTAGTTTTTTCTAATCGTAATCATTTCATAATTGGGCAAAACTTACTTTTAAACAGAAATAATCTAATTACTAATGATTATGATTACTAATCATTTTTTAACAGGTATGGTAGAAACCCGGATTTAAATTGAAGTAAAATGTAGCACAGGTAATATTTTCAAATTCGAGAAATATTAAAGTGAAAATAATTAAAAATAACTTAACGGATAATTATGCAAGCTTAATTTCTGCACAAAAACTTTTTTTTTTTAATTTTTGTTTCAGTTTAGTTGAATTCTGCAACAGATTCATAAAATAGCTTTGATTCAAAGTCCCAAAAGGTAATTTAAGAGTCTTGTAAATTCGATTTGTTAAACTGGATAGATTTCGGTGGTTTCGGTGATGTTCGTGGCCATCATAATCAGCGCGTGCGTTTTTGATGTCGATAACGAATCGAGCTGAAAATAGAGAACGCGTTCGCATCGCGGTTCAAACATCATTAAAATGCAAAAATTGATGAGCGCAGTGACGACAGCAGTTCAACTTGTGAGCTCAGGGACCGTCGGAAAGCAGCGACCAAAGACAGAGAGGGAGGTGCCGAAAGAGAGGAGAATTTGGGGAGGAGACTCCCTAAAATGTTGCTGCTCGTTTTGGTTTTTAAGTTCGTCTATGTTGAAGTGAGCATTTAATTAATTTTGCTTGTTGGCTTGCTGCGTTGATTAAAACGCCATTTACAACATTTGAGTCAGAATGAAGTTGGATGCTCATTAATTTGCAGAGACTTAGCCAGAAGTCAGCTGAACTGAGCTGAGCCATGTGTACAATATGTTTGACAAGCATGCAAACAAACTGGCAGCTTATACTTTAGTTAGATAAATTAACTTTTTGCTGAAAGTGCACAGAAACAAATGGTAATTTATTCTAAATAAATATTATAAATTATTATCAGGGACTGTATTCATTAAAAAAGATATTAAAAAAATTTTGAAATAATAATTATATTCAAGTTTTATAGATATTTTCATAAAATAATGATTAGTTTTAAGTTATACTTCTTTTGTCAACTAATAATTATTAATTAATGATTATAATCATTATTTTTGAGAAAAAAATAAAACTTATGGAATAATCATTATTCTCGGTGCCTCAAAGTTATTATAAGTGAATGATTTTTTGATTACAAAAAAAAAACAAATAAGCATTATTTGCAGTCCCTGATTATTATACGTAGGCTGCTATATATATTTCTGGCCTAGGCAACAATAAGTGTTGCCAGGTGCAATCTGATATTTCCATTGGAAAGATTGACATTTTTTAGCATAACATCACTCAGAACGTGTTGTCATTTAATCGTGAGTTGTTAAACTTACAGAGCTTTGAACAATTCAATTCCGTTAAAAAAATGGAATTGACACGTGAGCATTTTCGTGCGATCATTTTTCACAACTTTCGACGTGGATTATACAGACAAAAGTGCATCGATGAACTTAAGTCTTTGTATGGCGATCAAGCACCATCCTATAGCACCGTGAAAAACTGGTATAACGAATATAATCGTGGTCGCAGTTCGCTCAACGACGAATTCCGTGAAGGTCGTCCAAAAACGTCCGTTGTGCCAGAGAACATTGATGCCGTGCGTGAACTAATAATGCAAGATCGTCATGTGACATACCGGGAGATAGAGGCATCCTTGGGCATTTCTCCCACCAGCATACATTCGATATTACATAAACACCTGACCGTTAAAAAGGTTTGTTGTCGTTGGATCCCGCACAATTTGACAATCGCTCAAAAAAAGGCTCGTGTCGATTGGTGCAAAGAAATGTTGAAAAAATACGATCGCGGTGCTTCAAAAGATGTTCATAAGATCGTCACAGGTGACAAATCTTGGATCTATGCGTATGAGCCCGAAACAAAACAACAATCGACCGTGTGGGTCTTCGAAGACGAGCCAAATCCAACGAAAGTTGTTCGTGGAAGAAGCACTTCGAAGCAAATGGTCGCCTGTTTCTTCGGCAAAACTGGTCATGTGGCGACTGTTCCGCTTGAGCAACGAAGGACGGTCAATTATGAGTGGTACACCACAATTTGTTTGCCTGAAGTCTTCGGAGAAATTCGAAAAACAAACAAGAGAAGACGAATCATTCTTCACCATGACAACGCGAGCTCTCACACATCGGCTCAAACCAGCGCCTTTTTGACCGGCCAAAACGTCGAATTGATGGGTCATCCGCCGTACAGCCCTGACTTGGTACCCAATGACTTCTTTTTATTCCCGCACATCAAGAAAAAAATGCGTGGTCAACGATTTTCGTGCCCAGAAGATGCTGTTGAAGCGTTCAAAAACCATGTTTTGGAGGTGTCTCAATCGGAGTGGAAAAAGTGCTTCGACAATTGGTTTGAGCGCATGCAAAAGTGTATAAATCAGGCTGGAGAATACTTTGAAAAACAATAAAACAATTTTTGATGATAAATATTCGCATTTTCATTATTAGGCCAGAAATATATATAGCAGCCCTCGTACTATATTCAACAGCTGCCTGTTAAATACTTGTCAAAGTTCGCTCGCAATTAGAACTGATTATCTTCATGACACAGTTACAAGATACGACAGAGTGAAAGATAAAAAGATACATCTTCAAAATGGCCACACCCAAAAACATGACTGTTGAAATTGAAGGCTTCAACCCCTTGGCTAAGACCGGCAAATGGCCACTCATTATGATTGTGTCCCTGACAATCTCTTGTGGCAAGTGAAGACATTTTCACAGTGCGTTGCCTTCGATAAGGCGGCCGAAGACAATGATAAGCTCAAAGGCAGCGAAAAGGTTGAACAAACCCTTATAAAAGGCCAACGGGTCTGTGGGTCTGTGGGTGTGATGGTGTGTGTGTGTGAGAGTGTATCAAATTTATGTTAGCCATTGTCTCCTGCTTAACCGCAAAATAGTTGCAATGGCTGACATAGCAGCTTTTGCTAGCTGCAGCAAATGGTCAATTAATAATGGTCAGTGGCCCTTGAATCGGACATTGTCTGAGTGCAGTTCCCACACCGAAAAAAAAATCCGGGATAGTTTGCCCGAATTCAATCCGAAACGTTGTCAAAGTGGGGTAACCTCGGATTTTCTTAAACCAAGAATGAAACACTTGATTTTTTCAATACCGAATTCAATCCTGAAATTCTGTAATTCAGGCTGAAATATTTGTATTAATTTAAATGTTTTTTTTTTAACTTTTTTTTTAAACATTTATTTTCTTTCTTTTATTATTTTAAAATTTTTTAATTTATTTTTTTTTAACTTTTTTTTTTTAATGACGGGAAGTAAATATTTTTGCGTTTCATTCCTAAACTTGATTTTAGAATGGCTTTTTTTTCTGTGCAGTCCCTCTAACCACCTAACAAATATTCTATTGCATGCTGTAGAAAACGAAAGTTGCTTTAAGCCAACTTTGCTGGCGCACAAAAGTAGGCAACGACATGCGACATCGACAACAACAACAACAACAACAACGGCGACTGGGACACTTTTCGCAATAAAACTCATTGATTTTCATTTGCGTGGAAAGGGATATCGTAGAACAGAGAGAGAGGGAGCGATTTGTACGTGTTTGTATGTGAAAGTTTTAGTTGTATTAATATTGGTTTTGCCCGCTGCCTTGTACCACGTGTGTGTGTTATGCAAGGACCGTCGACCGAGTACCGAGAATTGACAAAGGTTGAGCAAACAAATGGCGTCAGAAGACAAGGGTAAATCGCTTGAATGGCTGAGCATACAGGAAGGTCCTTTGGCATTGGTTTTGGCTCATATTGGTGCCAGCTACAAAAAAGGTTAAATGCCTAAACAAGTGAGCAATATAAACAATGAAATGGCATCAAATTCAAAAAGATAAAAGACTGGCTTTCAACCAGGGTTAACCATATGAAATTTGTTGAGAACAACCCCTCTCATAGTTTTCCTCAAGTATAGTCATTTTTAGTACTAAGTTAAAGTTTTTACATGACTTAATATTTTCAGAGATTTTTAATATAAAATATTGAAGCAACACCTCTAATTATTAAATATTTTATTATTAATCTCCGACCCCATAAAGTATATATTGTATATTCTTGATCAGCATAAACATCCGAGTCGATATACCCCTGTCTGTCTGTCCGTATAAGCGAAAGGATCTCACCAAATTTGCAATATCAGCCCACTATAGGGGGCGTAATTGCTCAAAAACTTACATCACTTTTTGTTTAGGGTTTTAAGTTAAAAATTTCAAATTATTTGCACCAACGTGTGTGAGAACATGCTCAGAATCTAATCAGCACGTTTCATCATGATTGGACCATAAATAGTGAAGATATTAACAATTTTGTCAAAGGTCTTTTAGTGGCAATTCTATAAATATAATTAATGGCCAATTAATTTATTTTACATTTACTCTGCCAGAATATACATCGAGTATGTATTTGTCGACTTCAATTAAAGTGTCGGAGTGGTGGAAGTGATAAATGCTAGTCAAGCGGAACGGGAGATCGAGGTTCGATTCTGGGTCCTGTCGATGCAAATGATTTTTTAATTATTTAATATTTTTCATTTAGTTAAGTCTAATGCTGGAGATACGCGCCCGTGCTCAATGGGTCGTGGGTTCGATTCCTGGTTTAGTAAACCTATTTTTTTGTTTGTTTTTTCATTATTTGTTCTTTTGATAAATTTTTAAAATTTAAACATGCAAATTGGTTCAAATCACTTATCATGTTATATGTAAATGAATTATTTGAGGATAAGTATATGAATTGTATGGGCATCAAATTTTCCTCGAGCCGGGGCCCAGGGTATATACATAAGTGTCGAGTGCTCTCGACTCTTCCGCTTGCTATTATGTAATTACATTAAATTTGAATGCCAATTTCAACATAATCTTAACTTATAGTTGAAATATGTGTTGAGTTTTATTTCCAAATCTGAATGCCAATAATTTTATCAGACTTAATTATTTCTTCGAATGTGTAAAGAAAAGATAATAAAATATTGTCTTAAATTATTAAATACGTAATTATCAAATTCTATATAGTTGTCAACTTGAGATCCGCATGACATGCTCAAATTGCTTTCCAACCAAACTCAATATAAAGCACAATATAAAATGGCTTAAGAGACTTTTAACAACTGTAAAATTCATATGTTATCCTTACATTATGAAAAAGGGAATGCACATACAATCAAAAAGACACAGACAGACAGATGGAGCGATAGACAGACAGATATAAGTATGTATGTATGCAGACATGTGAAGACCCGTCAAGTCTCCTCGTTAAGCAGACCGGTTGCCATTTGGTAAATTACTCATTCTTCTGCATGTACGCCTCCTTCCCTCTCTGTCACGCCTTCGTCCAGGAGGGGGAGGGGACACTACTTGCGTCTCTGGCCAGGAATATGACACTCAAAGTTCAAAGCTGCCATCGTGCGTCCTTGGCATTTTATTTTAGCAATGGCTTGCGTTCTGCTTATTACTTGCTCAACGAGGTCATCCCACAATCTGACACATCAAAATTGTGAATGTGAATGTGAATGCGAATATGAATGCGAATAATATCCAAACTATTTTTTGCTTAGTCGTGCAGGGAAACACATCGCCTGCAGGAGGCAGTTACGAGTTAAAAGCTTATGTCTAAAGGAAATTGTCTGAATGGATTCGAGTGTCGTGTGCTCTTTCGAATCTCGTCTCGGAAATTAATAAGAAAATTCTAAATAAATATATAAATAATAATTATAACTTTTACTTAATGAGTGAAAATCCTCAGAAAACAATATACAAATTGTAGAATATATTTCGTTTTTAATTGTCTAATTTTAAGTTTATTTTTTAAAGGAAAATAATTCATAATTAAAAAATTAATAATTAAGCTTAAATATATTCAACATTTACCTACTTTACTATCAGATTTCAAATTAAATAACATTGAAGAAATTTGCATGTATTTCTCAAGAAAATTAATCAAATAAAATGTTATTTAAAACGCACAACATGTGAGCCAGTTCAAAATGAAAATAAATTTTATTTCTCAGAAAGAATAAATTAAGATGAAAATATGAATTGACTTAAAGTCGAGATAAATTATATATTCATGGAAATGTACACTTATAGCTGAATTTTTTCAATGACACTCATAATTCTCATTCGGTGAACAGCCTGCGTATCTCATTTCCTACATTCAAATGAGAGTAACCATTCTTAATTGTTCGATACGAGAGCTCTTCAAAATGTTGTTTGCTTTATTAAAATGCCAATTTCATGTACAGTTTTTCATACAAATTGAATAAGAATTGTTTTTGTCGTATCTCTCGTTCTTCAAAGTCAACAAACTCCACTGCCGTGTGTAGTGGCGGTAATTGCTGGCCATATTCAAATTATAATTGAAAGAGATTGGAGGCAAAACAACTTAAATAAATTGGGTGGTTCGGTGGGTTGTCAATCTGTCTATTTAGCTGGATTTGGATTTGGCCTTTCTGCATGCCTCGTTGAACTTTTGGCCAAAAGTGGTCCGTGTAATTTATATACAATTCAACGTTTTGACTCAAGCACTTAAAGTGCTCTTCTGTTGTTGGCAAACATTTCAATTTTCGTATAAAGTAAAATAAGAAAAGAAAATAAAATAAAATATATACAAATGAAACACAATGAAATAGCGCAGCCAGCGGACTTGCCTCTTATTTACTTTTGACTTCACTTTTTTTTTCTGGTTGTTCGGATTTCGGGATAAGAGGTTGGGGGGCAGGGTCAATAGATGGTCTGCCCTTGGCCGTAAATTCATGCAAAAACAATCTTATTAATGGCTATAAGGGCCAAAATCCGCCTGCCCGCACACTGCTATTTGTGTTAATAATGTTTAACTGCGATTTTTATACGAGCTTTTCTATTTTTGCTGTTTCTGTTTCTGTTTTATTTTTTATCAGTGCGTGGATTTCCTGTTGCTGTCTCGTTGTTGTTTGCCAATTTTAGCCATTTAGTTTGATTTGAGTGTTATCTTTATGTGCTGTTGCTTATCGTTCCCACAAATATAGACAGTAATGGGCTAATCTCATTGCGCCCAAAGCCCCCTCACAGTGGGCACGACATTTATCACATAATGCGATAGCCCCCGGCATTAATTGTGATTCTCACATGTCAAAGCGGTTATATCTTGGCTATTTGGACATCGGGTATTCTAAATATTAATGTTATTAATATTAAAATTATTTAAACAATTTTATATATATACCACAATTTATTTTAAAAACACATTTTGTGTTTTAAAATTGGAAATAAATACATACATTTTAATTAATTTTGTTAATAATATTCAAATTTTTTTACAGGGTATCTGCTCATACTTTACTTAGCAGCTTTCTGTTGAACTTAAATTTCTTTCCTTTTAAAGTCAAGAGTATTGAGAGTTCGTTGCTCTTTTAGAGCAGCCCTATTATTTATTGCTATTGTTTTATTCATATAAGTGTGGCATTTATGTGTCTATCATAATAAAAAATAAATGCAAATACTGAATCATACTCAAATGTTTAACGACTTGGCCCCATTTCGAGTGCATTGTGCGCTTAAATGGAAATAAATTCTCTAATTAGTTGTTGGCCACAAACTCATAAATCAGCAAATAAATAAGTGCGCCATCTGAATGCGAATGAGTGAATGACTGAATATGATGTACACTCATGCCGATTATATGAGTATACATGAATAATGTTCGACATTTTAACAATTTACAAAGTGCTTGGCAACAAGTTTTAAGTGTTCCAGTGAATTTTTTAATTAAATTCAAGTTGATTCTGAGATTCTGATATTAAACACATGTTTTTCATTCAGTCCCTCAACTGTCTGTCTGTTTGTCTGTCTGTCTGTCAGCTGCTGAGTAATTTCTACGATGCGTGACATAAGTTTAGTTTTCCGAGGAAACAAACTATCGCAAACGTTTGCTGTGAAAACTTTGTAATTGATTATCATATAAAAATAGCCATAATAATTGGTTGAAATGCTGAAAGGCGTGTCATCATCATCGTCATCATTATCGTTATTATAATCATCGGCCAGCTGGGCATTGATCATTTGTAATAGCTTAACTAGTTCTGGCTCTGGAACTCGACTGGGGCTACTGGCCTCATTAGTGGAATTTATGGCCAAGTTAATGGCATACTTTCCCCAACAGTCTGTGTGTGAAAAATAGCCTAATATGTATTTAAGCCAACAATGCTTGTTAGTTGTGGTCAATTTAGTTTTTATTTACATACTTGACATGAGTAGAGCTTTCTCTACTTTTCAAGTCCAACACGATAACAATTTATTCAACAATTAAATAAAATACTTGTACTCTGAAATGTTGTTACTCGGAATTTTAAAAATTGAATTACTACTCGAATTTCAAATACAATTTGTTAAAGGAAAGTTTAGTTCCAGTTAACAGATTTAGTTATTGCAATTGCAATTATAATAGGAGTAGTTTTCTGGTAAAAACATAACATAACATAACACACATAACGTAACATAGAATATTAGATAATTTAATTTGCAAACTTTTTTAAATGAAAATTATGTTTGAAAATTTAATTTCCGAAAAAACCAATTACCTTTTTTAGCTACTTTACCGAAATGTGCTCAGTGAACTTCCCACAAATTATCAGGGATGCCACAGAAATCGCTTTCGCTTGAATTTCACATCAATTTCATTTCGCGGTGCCACAGGTCACTTCGCAGAATAAATTTGTGCGGAAAGAACTAGCGCTAAGTCCGTTTTCGTCCGATGCTGCCACCAAGTCCAATTTAGATTTTCGAAGTCAGGGTCAGCGATGCCTTCTTTTTTAGTCAAAATTCGAAGTAAGATATTAAAAAAATATATATGGAAGCACTTCAGTTTTCTTTAAATTAAGCAGTAAAAAAATAGCTCTTTTGAGGTAAATCAAGTTTTATCAAAACAAACCTTAAACCTATTGTGCAATTTGTGAAAACATTTTTCACGAAGAGTTGCCCAACTAATGGCAGACAATTGCTCAAGCTGTCGAGTAACTTTTATTTTGTCGCGTCAATTACTTTTTAAATTTTTTTCAGCTAAACAAAATCAATTATTACATAAATAAATTAAACTATATTAATTAAAGAAGGAAAAAATTAAAAGTTTAATGATCTGCTATGATAAACATGGAAAAGTTGATAATCAAACCTTTGGGTAATTTAGTCTGAAAAGGTGTCAACCCTTAGCAGCCTAGTTCGAAAAGGTTGGTGAAAATGCTAAAAAAAATTAAATCTCTCGAAGTTCTGTGGCACCTCGGAATTTTCCGTGCGGAATTGCTTTCTGCGAAATTCTATTTCGCTTGCGATTTCTGTGTCACCCCTGTATAGCTACTTCTATGCATTTCTTACTCATATTATAGGCTTACCTATCTAAATATTAATTCTTCTCTATTTTAATCTGCCTACAAACTAAATGTCTCTGGTTCAACTAAATAAAGTAAACACTCTGAACAAGGCTAAAAACAAATAATATAGCTACAAGGGAGGAGCAGGAGAGAAGCGAATACGTGAGGGTGAGCGTTTAGGAGTAAGAGAATTTGTAATAAAAGTGTCATTTAATACCCGGCCATAATATGCTATGCATAACGGGTCGTACACCTTCACAATGAAAACCATAAAATGTTTCACGCGCCCCAATAAGTAGGCAATATATGTTGTACTAGTAAAAAAAAGAAAATGGCGGCAATTTGATGGAAGGGACAGGTGACGGCTTGTGGGGTTTCACCTACTATAAAAACAACGAAGAAACAGCAAAGAAAATCCCATTAAAGTGAGCGGCTGTCCGCGCAGCGCCTTGTTTCATTATATTGCTTCAGCTCCAAGCCAAGATAAATCGTTCTGCAAAAAGATGGTGTGACAAATGCATCAAAATTAAAATTACCAGAGAAGGATCCAAGCTGTGACATCCGACAAGCAACTACCGACAGAGTCGACTCACTCGGCGGTCGACAGGACGACACACTCAAGCTGCTTTGTGCTGTCTTGCTGGTAATGATAATAAGTGTAAGTGGAGACAAGAAGAGTGTAGAGATGATGATAATGATCCTTGCGATGATGCTGATGATGTTGATGCCTGATAATGGTTACGATGATGTTTACGGCTTGAGTAGTTGCCGGCTTTTGTTGTGGTCCCCTCTTCACTTTTCTTGATGCCTGTCTGCGGGCAAATGCGTTAATAAAAAATTGTTAACTGCCATTTTTTACACAATATCCGCCTGTCGCAGTTCGTTGTAGCTCAAGGCTTGCCCCTGGGGCACAATTCAGCTGTGTAACCTGTGGGTCTACTCTGAGTTCCGGACAAGCGTTTGTTTGTCTCACTTCCGCATATTAATTTATAAACATTATTTTGTATATTTTGCCTGACCCACGGCGCATTACATCTTCTGACAGTCTTTCAGTTTGCCGTTTATGGATTGTGGATCTTAATTTGATAAAAATAATATATTTTGGACAAAACAATTTTATTAAATATTTTTTTATAGTTGTTGTCTGTGGTTAAAACGAAATTCAATATTGTTGAACACTTATCAAGTCTACAATATACTTCAAAATGAATTTAAATGTTCAGAAAGTTTTTCTCCGATGCGGGTACATTAAGTTTGTTCAAAAGTATGTAACAGGGAGAAAGAAGCATCTCCGACCCCATAAAATATATATATTCTTGATCAGCTTCAACAGCCGAGTCGATTTACCCCTGTCTGTCTGTCCGTCTGTCCGTATAAGCGAAAGGATCTCAAAGATGGTAAGAGCTAGGACTACCAAATTTGGCATGAAGACTCCTTATTATGTTAGGCAATATCAGTTTGTGTTAAAATTTTGACACGATTATTATAGGAGCGTCGTTCATCAAAAATTTACATCACCTTTAATTCAGGGAGTTAAGTTAATATTTTCAACTTTTTTTGCACCTACCTGTGTGACAACATGCTTAGAATCAAATCACCAGGTTTCATCACCATTGGTCCATAAATAGTGAAGATATTAACCATTTTCCCTAACAATTCTCTCTAGCAAGTCTATAAATAGAATAGAAATAATGGTCAATTAATTCATTTTACATTTTCTCAGCCAGAATTTACATCGAGAATGTGTATATGGAGTTTGCCAGCAAAAGCGGATGTTGAGGAGTGGCGGAGGTGATAGGTGTTCAGCAAGCGAAACGGGAGATCGAGGTTCGAATCTCGGCCCTGTCGATGAAAATTACTTGATTTTTATTTTTTTTTTCTATATTTAAAATTAGTTCAACTAATTCAGACTAATCTGCTTGTTTTTTTTAATATTCAGAAAAATTCTTTAATTGATAGCGCTGCCAGTTTACTCTTAAATGATAAGCAAATTTGTAATAATGTTGCTAGACTGTTAATTGCCATATTGCCGATTGGAACGAAATGAGATTAAAACAGCCTGCCCTTGTTTTCTATTGTGATAGAGTTTTCGCAATCACGTAAAGAACATTAATTATAAATTCATGAATTTACCTCGTATTAGCAATTTTCATTAACGCCAGCAGATTAACACTTGATTGTTAATCAGTTCCCCGAGAGATTGTGGCTTTCAGTTAACCAAACAATGTTCCAACTTACTTAAATAATGCAAAGCATACGTACTCTACCTGTAACTTTTGATGTTGATGATGTTGTTTTTGTTGCGGAATCAACCGGAAGTTAAACGTTGAAAAGTTTTAGTAAGCGGGAGAGGGAAAGCTGTGATGCAAAATCCAATTAAAATTGCATTTAGATGCATCATTCCTAACTAGGTTTCAATGTTCCTGGTGTCGGTTGATGATTGCAATCAGGTTTTCATTCTGCTTTTGGATGAGGGTGAAATTTGATAGTTTTGTGTGTTGTTCGCTTTGAAACTTTGTACTTGTTATTTTGATGATAAAACTAGAAGCTCTCATTGCTAACATGATATTTATTGCAGTCCAAATAATAACCAAAATCCAGGAAAATCATTGAGTTGTATTTCAGTCAAACAATGCAGTTCTCGAATTTATAATATTGTTTTTCCTTGTAATTGCTTGCATCGGAATACTTTAAGCTGTTGCCAACACAGTTTTACAGAGTTTAATTATCAAATAGAAGACCAATAGTTAGCCTTGGCCTACGCATGGAACACACACTCATTTGGGAAAACTTTGTGGTTCATGGAAACAAGTTTAATGAAAATTGAAAATAGATTTCAGTATGAATTTTGGGAAAACATTCCGAGTATAGCATTACACAAAGAAAGCCAATATTGAACGATAACCTTTAAGGGAGATTTTGAAGGCTTAGTTTTAGTCTTCATGTGAAATTTATAAGGTTTAATTAAGAAATAACAGGTAAAGGAAGCAAGAATGAATCCAACTTCCTATGAAACTATTATCGGAAATAGGTACACAAATATTTCCCATGAAAACTGGTTTGATTCGGACAGACAACTTAGAAATTGTGGAATGAAAAGGATTCAAATGAGATATAAAGGTAAAGTCTTAAATTTCAAAAACTTTTAATTAATGTGCCCCAAACAAACGTTTCAGTTTTTATCATTAACTGTTTGAAAAATCCTAAGTAAATATTATTATTAATAAATGATGCATATTCCTAGCCAAAAAGCCAAGACATACCATTATAATAATCCATTTAAAAAATATAATTTTTTGTATTGAACATCAAATTAAGCCTTGTCGAAATTACAACTTGAGTTTTATTTCGAACAAAAAATAAAACTCATGAAATAATGATTATTCCATAAGCTTTATTTCATTGCTCAAAAATAATGATTATTCTTTGAGAAGTTACGTATAACTTAAAATTAATCATTATTTTGTGAACAAATCTATAAAACTTGAAAAATTTTTAATTATGGTGAAAATGTATAAATGAGTCATAGAGATGAATATTGGTAATTTTCTCGCTGTCTTAAAGTTATTATAAGTGAATGATTTTTTGATTACAAAAAAAAAAAACAAATAATCATTAAGTTTTTTTCTTTCTTTGTGAAATATGTGAAATTTTTTAATTTCGTAAAAACAATTACTTGACTAACTGTTAGTATAATCACAGAAGTTGCTGATTTGTGCTGACACTATCGCATCGCGTTTACCAACACTGCACGCTCGGTGGCATTTAGACAATATAAAGTAGATTTCTAATGCCACACTTTCACTTCCGCTTTGCTGAATCTTGCTGCCACATTGTTTTTAATAAAGCCAACCGACACCGTCTCGCTTTCTCTATGTGTGTGTGTGTGTGTGAAGGAGACAACTAGAATAAATGTCAGTCAAGGCAACAAAATAATCCTTAGGGGGAAGAAAAAACAAAAGCGAAACGTCGTGGGGAAATAGAACGAGAGTAAAGTTAGTTTCAAATTCCAACTAAGAAGTAATTCCGGACTGTAAACTTTTACATTTATACAAATCAAATGGAAGTTGTCTGTATTGTTTTTGCTTTCTATTCCGTTTCTCATTCTTGTACTGATTTCATTCTATTATAATTGTGCATTTCTTCTTATTTTTCAGAGTCGACGCAATTAGTAATAAGCCAAAGTAAACATTAAAGCAAAGTTTCTGAATAAATAAAACATTCAAGATAAACTTGAAACGTGCCTGAGCACAGACGACGGAAATGGCTGCTTAAGTGGCGCACTTCCGGTAAAACCGGACAGGAATAACAACAGCAACAACAGTAACAACCATAAGCAACCCACTCGGTCCAGCTCAGCTCAAGTTTCTGCTCGACTCTTTTAGGAATCGCAAACAAAGTCATGGCGAATGTAACCAACGAGACGGTTAATGCCTGGTTGATATCGGCCAGCACACTGTTGCCCCAACTGCTGGGGGCCAACTGGAGCAGCAGCAGCACCACAATTGCCCCACCCAATGGTAGCACCATCAGCACCATCAGTTATCCTGTGTTCAACGATTCGGATGTGGATAAATCGGACGTTATGCTCAATCAATTCGTGCAGATTTTCTTCTATGTGCTCTACACCACCGTCTTTGTCCTGGGCGTGTTTGGCAATGTCCTGGTCTGCTATGTGGTGCTACGCAATCGGGCCATGCAAACGGTTACCAACATATTCATTACCAATCTGGCTTTGTCGGACATTCTGCTGTGTGTGCTCGCCGTGCCCTTCACACCTCTCTACACTTTCATGGGTCGCTGGGCGTTTGGGCGGACGTTGTGCCATCTGGTCTCCTATGCCCAGGGCTGCAGCATCTATATATCAACGCTGACCTTGACCTCGATAGCGATCGATCGCTATTTTGTCATCATTTATCCGTTCCATCCACGCATGAAACTCTCCACTTGCATTGGGATTATCGTGAGCATTTGGGTTGTGTCCCTTTTGGCCACTTTGCCCTATGGCATGTACATGAAGATGTCCGAGGTGAATGGCAATGGCTCCCAGTACAATGAGACGATCCTTGGCAGTGCCACGCCCAACGATACATCTGGCACCCAGGCGTACATGCAACTGATGAGCGACAGGGAGTCTCTGATGGTCTGCGAGGAGAATTGGCCAGAGGAGGAATACCGCAAGGTGTTTGGTGCCATTACGACGGTGCTGCAGTTCCTCTTGCCCTTCTTCATCATCTCGATTTGCTATGTCTGGATCTCGGTTAAATTGAATCAGCGAGCCAGGGCCAAGCCCGGATCAAAGTCGTCGCGGCGGGAGGAGGCGGACCGGGATCGGAAGAAGCGCACGAATCGCATGCTGATCGCCATGGTGGCTGTCTTTGGTCTCAGCTGGCTGCCCATTAATCTGGTCAACATTTTCGATGATTTCAATGACAAGTCAAAGGACTGGCGCTTCTACATCCTGTTCTTCTTCGTGTCGCACTCGATCGCCATGAGCTCCACTTGCTACAATCCCTTTCTCTACGCCTGGCTCAACGAGAACTTCCGCAAGGAGTTCAAGCACGTGCTGCCCTGCTTCAATCCCTCCAACAATAATATCATCAATATAACCCGTGGCTACAATCGCAGCGATCGCAACACCTGCGGACCACGCCTCCACCACGGCAACGGCGAGGGCGGCGGGGGCGGAAGTCTCGATGCCGATGACCAGGATGACAACGGCATCACCCAGGAGACCTGTCTGCCCAAGGAGAAGCTGCTCATCATACCACGTGAGCCCACCTATGGCAATGGCACTGGCGCTGTGTCCCCTATACTCAGTGGGCGTGGCATCAATGCCGCCCTCATCCATGCTCGACAGCCCCATCTCCAGCAGGAACAACAACAACAGCAGCAGCATCAACAACAGCAGCAACAGGTGGAATTGATGCGACGCATCCGACGACGCACTGATGAAGATGGCGACTACATCGATTCCGGGGACGAGCAGACCGTGGAGGTGCGCTTCAGTGAGACGCCATTCAACAGCTCCGACAACACGACGGGCACCAGCATCCTGGAGTCGAGTGGTCACTGCCTGGAGTCCGAGGCACTGACCGAATTGGGAGTAGCCATCACCGGCCCAGGAGCCAGACAAGCAGATGCCAAAGGACGATGTAACTGAGACAGGGTGAGTACCAGAAAACTTATAAAAAGTACATATTGTAGAAAGATACGATCTTAGCCAATTTTGTATTTGACTATGCCAATCTTAAATATTCTTTAATTTACACTAAATTCAATTAAACCACTTTTGGTTTGATTTCAACTTTCTAACGAAAGTACACATATATAGTTCTTTTATATTTATTTGTATATTATAACAACATTTGTTCAAATACTTAAAAAGGCCTTACCTGCGATTAATCCAGAAACTCAAGATTATAAAGTCACATTTTTAAATAAAAGAAAACAATAATTTAATTTTTGTATACATACAAGAATATTTTGCAATTATTTAATGGATATTAATGCAATAGAGGAGAACTGACAAAATTATTTATTTATTATTATAAGCGTCTTTTAAATAATCGAAACATGCCTCCTCCGTTAAATTGTGACGAACTTCGTTTTGAAAATATAATAACCTCCGTAAAGCAATGGTTGCAAATAAGAGTTATGGCATTATAAAGAAGGACTATCCGGGAATACGATAAATTGTGATTTCTAATTTTCATTTTGAAAATTATTTTTCACTTTTATTTTCAATGTTTATAATACAATAAATAAGAGATATTTTTCAATTTATATTTAAAAGTTATACAATAACTCTTGTCAATGCCAGCTGTCCATTGTATAAATACATTAACTACATTAAATACACTGCATGTAATTAACATAGATCCATTTACATATGTTAACACTACATTTACAAAAGTGTTCTAAATGTACAGGAATTAATTACGATAGTCCTAACACTACCCTCCACAGCACACGAAGGCTTTTCCAACAAAGTTAAATAAAAGTACAAGTATTTAGATTTAAACTGCCGCTTTATTCTTTTCAACCTTTCGACTTATAAGAGTTAAGATTTCTGATGTAAGGATATACGAATATCAATCAAATATTTTTGATGGATCAACAAATCAAACGTCACCATCATACTTTTCATCTTTGTATCTGATATGTTCTGAATAAACTTTTTAAAATGGTTTGCCACAAAAATGAAAGCATTTTCCTTTTACATTCCAATGATGAAATCTATTTCTGTACAAAGTAAAAAGCATTAGAATTGAGTTAGCTACCTGCATGAATTTTTATGAATTTTGCATATGCCATGAAGCACTTTCTACGTACAGTTTGTATAGCTTGGAATTGGATGCATTCCACGAAAGCAAAGCAAATGTCAAGCTACGAGTAAAAGCAGAAGCTGTCATGAGCTTCTGTTTACTGCCTTTTTTTGTGCTGGCAAATTGCATTCACTAAACTCAAGGATGTCAGCTTCAGTTCTGGGAGAGGGCGGAGGGGCATGTATGTATGCATCCAATTTAGAGCAGTAAATCAACTGTCAGTAGTAAAGTAAAAGCAAAATCCTGAGATATTAACTAGTCGCTTCGCCTGTCAACAGACAATTCTCGCTCAGCTGCATTTTCAAAATGGCAATAAAAATATATTAAATTCTCTTACATAGTAATTTTCCATTGCAATTTATAGTTCTTTAATATTATTTATTTTTCTAATTAAAAGACAAACGTAAGAAATTGTGTGGAAAAAAGTAAAGGAAATAGTTTTGCTCTGCCATAAATATACAATGAACACTATTTCATTCATTCACATTTTTTTAAACTGACATCTTTAAATCAAGTTTCTTATGACAGTTGGCAACAGACACATGGATTAGGAAAATATGAAACACGTGTCGACCCTTTGGCCAGGTGTTTTAGGCAACAACACCCAGTACAACAACTGTAGCAATAACAACATACAATATATGTACACAAATTACCAGCTGAAGCTGTCAGATAAATACTCTGCAAAATGGTCAACAGCCGGGGCCAACGATAAGGCACAAATCCCTCATAAACATAATGCTTTGACGCAGAATAATTTACATTGGCTTATTTATTTATAATTTTTTATGGGAGCACATTATGGGCTATCTGTCTGACTGCCTGGCCTGGGGGCTGGCTCACTGCCTCTCAACTCGAAATGGCCAAGTCATAAAGTTTATAAATATATCGTTTGGCATTGAAATTCTATTTGATTAAATGAAAATTTACTACTCATATAAAACGTCAAAAGGCAACAATAAGAAACTTGACGCATTTGATGTGCATTCAAAATATGAACAATATATTTGAGAAATTATTAAATTTATGTATGAAGATTACATTTTTTCGGCTTATTTTTTTACTTTTATTTATTCATTTAAAGCAAACATTGCTGCCGCTATTTAATTAACAATTACAATACAATATATGTAAATATGGTCACTTCCATAGAAATATCAACCGAGGACAAAAAAGTAAAATTGATCAAAAACTCACATCTTGTGAAATGTTCTTCCAAAAATGTATTCAAGTTATTTATTTAAGCAATCTACGCTAGAAGAAATTTAAAAGGATGAACATATAAATTCTACATTGGAATAAATTTTCTTAAAAATTGATTCCCATAATGGACCGTTTGTATTCTATCGATTATCCTAAGTAAGATAGTAAGATTGTAACATATCCCTCCTCCCCTTTCTCTTCTCTCTCCTCTTTCCTCTCTCTTCTCTCCCCTTCCCCTCTCTCCCTTCCCCCTCCTCCCCCTCCCCCTTCTCTTCTCTCTTCTCTCTCCCCCCTCTCTCCTCCCCTCTTCTCTCTCCTCCTCCTCCTTTTTTTTCCTCTCTTCTCCTCCTCTTTTCCTCCCCCTTCTTCTCTCTCTATCTCCCTTCTCTCATATTCTTCCCCTTATCTTATCTTCTCCCCTTTCTCTCCCTATTCTCTTCATTCCTCTCTCTCTTCCTCCTCTCTCTCTCTCTACCTCTCTCTTCTCCTCCATTATCTTCTTCTCCTTACCTCTCCACTTTTCTTTTCCAATTTATTTCCTATTTTTCTTTCCAATATACTTATTTCTTCTCCCTTTATTCCTAAACATATCCACTCCATAACTTCTTCTTCCTTCTCCTATTCCTACTCTTCCATTCACTCTTCCCTCTTTTTCTCACTCTCTCTTCCTCCAAACTCCCATACTAAAATTACCTTCTATCAACCTCTCCAACCTAACAAATCTTCTCAAATAAACTCCTAACCTTCTACACCATAAAACCACTCCCTTATCATTCAATACCCCACATATATCTATCATAATTCTTTAATCTCTCCACCTCATCATATACTCAAAATCCTCAATTACATCCTTCTATAATAATTCTTTTCTACAAATCATCTCAATATGCCTTAATAAGATATCAAAAAAAAATCTTCTCTCTCCTTTAATCTATCCATACCTAAACCTATAATTTGAGCTATCGACGTAGTCTCAAACACCCTAACTAAGCTCTTTCTCCATGAACTATGTCTCATGCTCCCTCGAATCGAAAGACTTTACACAATTCTGGAATGACCGATAATAATATGGCATCCTGTATGTCACTATCATGTAATATAATTTGCTAAAATTTCCTATCTCCTAAATTTGTCTCAAATTTTTTCCTCTGGCCAGTGACTTGAAACTGCGGCCTCAATACGGCTTTCAGTTGCTCTGAGTAAATGCCATTTTATTATTTTGAAACTGCTCTTCTTCAATTCAGAACCTTTTAGTTTCTTAAATTTTTCACTTAACTCGTTTAATCCCTATCACTCATAAAGAACTCTCAAAAAGGGAATAATATTTTAGAAAAAATTTGAAAAAATTTCAACTAAATTTATTGTATTTAAAAATTGTAATTTGTTTTTTTTAATTAAAAACAAAAACACTCCACTCACAGCTTGTCTTAGTATTAAATAATTGTTTCGCCTTCTCTTCGCCTGCTCCTGTGAGTCCTGTTGTTGTGTTGATGTCCTTGCAGTTTCGTCCTGCTTCCTTGTGTGTTTGCTTTTGTTGGTTTCTGCCGTCGGTGTTGACTCTTTGCAGTTTTTTTTATGTTGTTGATGTAGTCTTGTTAATTTCTGCCGTCGGTGTTGACGCTTTGCAGATTTTATAAATTTATTGTTGTTTTTTTTTTTTATTTCTGCCGTCGGTGTTGACGCTTTGCAGAATTTTTTGTCAGAGGTCGTTGGACGCTGTGTTTTTTTTATATTAAAAAGTTTTTTTATTGATTGATCGCACAGAGGCTGTTAGCGCTGCTGTTTCGATCAAATGTCACTTGTTGGTTTTTTTTTTTACGTACAGAGCCGTGGGCGCGCTGTTTTTATTAATAAAACAAAAAAAATTTTTTTTTTAAATTGTTCACTACAGAGGCCGTTGGGCGCTGCTGTTGTTTTTAGTACAACTTAAATTTTGCGATCGCTTAACGGGTAGCAAGTCTTTTTGCCGTTGGGCGCCAGTTAAGAGTTGACCGAACCGTCCAGAAAATAGATTAACTTTATTATCGATCCGAGATCCGAACCGTATCATTATGCCAAAATTCAACTAACTCTAGAGAACAGATGATTATAATACAACTATCCCTATGCCCTAAAAGTGCAGAATCAGCGTCCCACGGTGGCGCTCGTATCCACTGAAGTGCGGGCGTCGAACTGTTGACCGATGCCGAACTTGAGAGCTGACGTTAGACGAATTGTGAACTGCAGGTGATCTTGCACAATATCGGTCAACGACACTGCTGTTTCGCTTCCGCTTTGCAACTTAAGCAACAGTTTGGCAACTTGTGTTAACTTATACAATTTGAATATATATAAATATATTGAAAGTTTAATTTATTTTTTAATTTATTTATTAATTTATTTTATTTTTATGATAGGATGTCAAAAAATAGTATAAAGACAGAAGTATTAAGATCAAAAGAATAAAGAAGAATGTGAGAAAGAGTAAAAATAGTATAAAGACAGAATTGAGGTGTAAGACACCAAGTAAGAGTTGGCCAGAAATATACCTAAGGTGACAGAGAATAGAAAGGTTAATAAAAGACAGAGAGTGTTCTAAAGAGAACACATGGAAAAGAGAGTTATAACACAAAACACGAAATGGATTGAGCAAAGCAAATAGGAAGAGATAATGGAAGAAAGTTCCTAGTAGGTCTACAAGGAACAGAGAAGTTAAGACGACTTAGTAAATAATAAACATTTTTAAATAATAAATCAATATTTAAATTGCCTAAAAAAAATGTTTGAACTAACATAATCATAGTTATTCTACTATATAAATAAAATTATAATTTTTTCTAAAAATTTTCTAATCAAATTTGTTTTATATTTACTATCTTTAATATTTTTTGTTTGTTCATTATTTAAGTGTAGATTTTTGTGAAAAAATAAAAGAATAATCTGTAATTTTTTTTTTTAATGTAAATACTATACAAGTATAACATTTTTATTTTATTTTGCTCTAGCTCTTTGACTAAAATTAAATCAATTAAATTTCAGTTTTAAAAACCTCAAACTAACATATTTTATATGTTTTAAATATCTAGTTTAACTTTGAGTTCTGTTTGCTCAGTCAAGGTACAATTGCTGTTTCCATATTTTGTTTATATTTGCGCAAATATCTTCGGGCTCCTAAAAAACGTTTCTTTTATCTCATTGAGTCAGACACTATCTCCGTATATATGCACATATATTCACATTTATATACGTACATATGTATGGCGACTTGTTGTTGTTGTTTATATTTTTGTCATGTTTGCGGTAAGCTTTGCAAGCAAAACAAACAAAATATGTGAACGCATTTCAGAGAGACGTCCGAAAGGCCTTTAATTTATGAATTATTCAGAGTAGCCGTTAGTGGCACATACCAGGCTGTTCAGCCTAATTACCCACTGGCTGGCCTGGGAGCCACAACAAGCCACATGTATGCAGAAGATTCACATGAAAAATGCCAAACGAGTACTCCCACTCATAGTCATAGTCATAGTGTCTGTCGCAAATATGGTACTTGGAGTTTAGAATCACAGCGAGCGGTGAGTGAACGGTAAGTGATATAGTTGATGGTCCCTGCTCGGGTGCACAGCACTTTTGATGCATTATGCATGAGAACTGCATCTGAAATTGCAAACAGCAATTGTCGGACTCGCCCAGACTCAGTCAACAAAGTTTCCACCCCCTCCATCTCCTAAGGGATGGCCAAAAAGGGCGGGGCCATCAACTCCGCCGTGTGCTGTCTCTGTAAACAAGTTTGCCTGCGAGTTAGTGTAAAACTTTTTATAGCTGAATTGTGTTTTGTTGTTTGCTGTCTGGTTTCTGCGACTGGCAAATGGGCCAACAACTCGACAGCTCGGGGGATGGCAATAAGGCCAGTTGTATTTGTTATAGCACTGCAACTTTAACGATTGCATATCGAGCAATAATTTTTTGCCAACAGTTTGTTAGTTTTAAAATGCTATCGCGTCCGGTGCCTCACAGTACAATGGCTTCCAGACCAAGTGCCAGAATTGCAACTCATCATTCAGCATAAAAGTTGTAGCAGCTCCATTTTATTTAATCAATTTTACGACTTTGAAACCTCCACCGCAATAAGTTTGACAATGAACAGTGAGAATGTATAGCTAAACATGGTAGATTCAAGTTACAAACTCAAGAATCTTTTAGTTTGAAAGTTTCTCAGATTATGAACTGTTATTGCATCATGGAATTTTTGCTTCGATTTCTGCACAAGGCGCTTGCTTTAAAAGGTTTGTGGCTTAAATTGGACTTCAGCATGTAAAATTCCATGAGGTTAAATTACATTAAAATAAAGTTGGTTTCATATTTGTGTGAGAACAATACAAATAAAATATCAGAATTTTCTTAATAATTATACTTTGATTTTTTTTAAATTTATAGCATACTTTTGGGTATATCACCGTTTTATCAGATTCTTCTTCTGTTTTCCACTGTAATCTTAAAAGAGTCACAATAAAATAACAGTGCTAACCGAGTTCAATGCTTTGATAAGTATTGAATCTAAATATAAATATTTTATTTACTTTGCTTAAGTGCAAAGCGAATGCATTTCAGCGCTCCGAATACCAATCAATCACACTAAAAGTGCACAAGTGTGTTATAAAATCTAAAGAGCCTGATTAAATCCATACTAAATCGTAGCGTATAAAAATCAAACACAATCTGCCACGCCCTCTTTAGAAGCAGGCTAATGTGGCGCTCGTTACTGTTGTCTTTGTGTACATATATGTACGTATGGGTTTAATGGTTACAATAACATGACTCTTTGGCTGCTTATCATACATACACACACACACACATAAACTCACACTCACATGCATTATTTAAATATGTACTTACTTACACTCAACGTGAAATGCTTTTCGCATTGACTGGCAATAAAAAGAAATGATTGCCCAGCATTTACGATATTTTTTTAGAGCGCGCGATCATCGCAGTTTTGGAATTTGGTTTTGAAGTGTCATGAAACATGTGTTTTCTTTTCAAGGGAAAGGAAAAGGGAGAAGGGGTCAAGAATCAGATACGCATTTATTTTATAACATCAACAACATCAATATGAGTATTAGGCCATCGGATTCATGTTGACGTCAGCTGGTATAAGTATAAGCCAACGCGACTGACAGCCTGACATTCTGACAGTTGTGAAAATAAAAGCGATTAATGAAGTTCCTTGCACAGAAAATGCCAAGTGTCTAATTGACGATTGAAATGGACTCTTCCTCTGTGTGCCAGACAAACGGACAGACATGTATGTAGAGCTGCACAGTTGCTGGAATCTATAGCAGAACAGCTGCCTCAGAGATTTACGGAAGCGCCCTTTTGCTGACAGATTAGTGTAAACAGGCCAATCAAGTCAGCGTGTAGATTACATAGATCACATTATTATTTGATTCTGTTGAAAGCTGAACTCTTGATTACTCTACAGAAAATTGAAAAACTAAATTCACAATGACTAATAATAGTGTAGAGAATCATTAAATAATTAAAAACATATCACTACATTTGAAGTTAATATAATCTTATACAAAAAAAACCTCTTTACGAACTAAAAATCTAGTGACGAAAACATTTTTATGTTCCAAAATTTCTGATATCCAATTTTGTGACGAATAGCATTAAGTTTTGCTGTAATCGTTATTATAATATATTTTTTCTGCGGCAAAAAGAATTCACCACTTGCAAGCAGTATATTTCGCATGACGCTGCAAGCAGTGTACACGCAGTAGTGTAAATGTAAAAGGTATACCAATTAACAGGTAATATCTTGCACAAACGAATTTTAACAGATGTGTGTTATATGTCAAAAAAAAAACGCGGAATTGAATGTTCTACAACATATAACATATTTAAAAGTGGGTTTCAATTTTAGCAGTTTTTAACGATTTCCCGCTAAACTAGAGATTTTTCGAAAAAGTCGTAGAACAATCGTTTCTAGATTGTTGTAGTGAAATCTATCTAATATTATATGATTATGCAAAAAATAATATTAGTGCTCTCTTGTGTTGTTTTGTTGTCTATTATTTTCAGATGCTTGACTAAGCAGTCAATGTTAGTATAATGTTTCTGTTAACTTACATAGGCACAACATTTGCTCTGTGCTATCAAATTCTCTTTGGAGTCTTGTCAAAAGAGTATATTAATATAAATGAATTTACTCTTAAATAATTAAACATGTTACTAATGTTGCCTAGTCGCTTAAGAAAGTTTTAAAGTAAGCTTTGCGTAAGGGTATAATGAAATAAAAATGCAATTAGCGTTTTGCTTTCACACTCTGCCCAAGGGTGTGAGCTGAAAGTCAGCTCAGTAATGTAAAACCCAACACGTTCCATTTCAATGTGTGCGTATATGGATGCGTGTCTGTAAGGCACTTACATACACATGGCTCTATTTTCATTCCCGCTGCCCGTGTCTAATCAGTCTAATGTGTTGGGCAGACAGAGAAAAAACATTTTCATTAGAGTTGCTTTGGCTTTTGCCAGCATTTCCTCTGCTCCCACTTCCGCCCGCTGTCCAGTGCACTAGCTGGCCAATTAAGCAATTACGTTAACAAGCTTTTATTATGTTGTATGGTCATGGAGCGAAGCGGTCAACAATAGCACTACCTGGCTGCTCTTGGCCATGGCAATGGCAGTGGCAATGCATTAAGCTGGCCACAAGGTGTTGAGCAAACAATTAAAAGGAATTGAGGAAGGAAACAACAATAATAATGCTTGCAGAAGGCAACTATAAAACGGATGCAGCTGCGGGCGAGCGGATTTAAAGTGTCCAGCATTAGGTGTTAGCTCCAACAAAATTTATGAGCGAAAAGTTTTCAAGAAGCTGTCGTCATAAATTATAGACACACAAGGTCAAGCCCCCAAGGAGTTGCGTGGTATATTGACAAAAAAAATGAGGAAAAAAATAAAAAACTTTAGGCACACATCAAAATAAAATTGATGGTCATAAATTCTATTGACTTGTCGTGGAGACAAGCTCGAGTTAACCCCGGTAACTATCCAATGTTCAATAAATAAACCATACAAAATTACGACAAGGCATATTAAATTTAGGGTATGTGTCCGCAGCTCCATAAGAAGCCATCACATTTAGACAACGTTTCTTGATCTATACGAACAAAACACTTGAAGCATTTAACTCACTCATCAACTGTGCCCAAAGACGACTGTTGCCACGGCTTAAAGGAATGCCAGACACGTACACAGAAAAAAAAAGCCATTCTAAAATCAAGTATAAAATACTTAATTTAAGTATGGAT